>OY804578.1:59462083-60739905 GCA_963680875.1 Bathymodiolus brooksi
TCTCTGTACTGTCCATTCTTGATTGCCCCTTCAGGTTTTCTCTAATGTTTATTTATTACATAGGTGGGCTTGTGTCTCTGGACTGTCCATTCTTGATTGCCCTTCAGTTTTCCTCCTATTGTTTATTTATTACATTTGTGGGCTGTGTCTCTGGACTGTCCATTCTTGATTGCCCCTTCAGTTTTCTCTAATGTTTATTTATTACATTGTGGGCTGTGTCTCTGGACTGTCCATTCTTGATTGCCCCTTCAGTTTCTTAATGTTTATTTATTACATTTGGTGGGCTGTGTCTCTGGACTGTCCATTCTTGATTGCCCTTCAGTTTCCTCTAATGCTTATTTTATTACATTTGTGGGCTGTGTCTCTGGACTGCCCATTCTTGATTGCCCCCTTCAGTTTTCTCTATGTTTATTTATTACATTGTGTGGGCTGTGTCTCTGGACTGTCCATCTTGATGCCCTTAAGTTTTCTCTATGTTTTTATTACATAGGTGGGCTGTGTCTCTGGACTGTCCATTCTTGATTGCCCTTCAGTTTTCTCTAATGTTTATTTATTACATTGTTGGGCTGTGTCTCTGACTGTCCATTCTTGATTGCCCCTTCAGTTTCCTCTAATGTTTATTTATTACATTGGTGGGCTGTGTCTCTGGACTGTCCATTTCTTGATTGCCCCTTCAGTTTTCTCTAATGTTTATTTATTACATTGGTGGGCTGTGTCTCTGGACTGTCCATTCTTGATTGCCCCTTCAGTTTTCCTCTAATGTTTATTTATTACATTTGTGGGCTGTGTCTCTGAGACTGTCCATTCTTGATTGCCCCTTCAGTTTCTCTAATGTTTATTTATTACATAGTGGGCTGTGTCTCTGGACTGTCCATTCTTGATTGCCCCTTCAGTTTCTCTAATGTTTATTTATTACATTGGTGGGCTGTGTCTCTAGACTGTCCATTCTTGATTGCCCCTTCAGTTTCCTCTAATGTTTATTTATTACATTTGTGGGCTGTTTCTCTGGACTGTCCATTCTTGATTGCCCCTTCAGTTTTCTCTAATGTTTATTTATTACATTGGTGGGCTGTGTCTCTGACTGTCCATTCTTGATTGCCCCTCAGTTTCTCTAATGTTTATTATTACATTGGTGGGCTGTGTCTCTGACTGTCCATTCTTGATTGCCCCTTCAGTTTCCTCTAATGTTTAATTTATTACATTTGTGGGGCTGTGTCTCTGGACTGTCCATTCTTGATTGCCCCTTCAGTTTTCTCTAATGTTTATTTATTACATTGTGGGCTGTTCTCTAGACTGTCCATTCTTGATTGCCCCTTCAGTTTTCTCTAATGTTTATTTATTACATTGGTGGGCTGTGTCTCTAGACTCCATTCTTGATTGCCCCTTCAGTTTCCTCTAATGTTTATTTATTACATTTGTGGGCTGTTTCTCTGGACTGTCCATTCTTGATTGCCCCTTCAGTTTCTCTAATGTTTATTTATTACATTTGTGGGCTGTGTCTCTGGACTGTCCATTCTTGATTGCCCCTTCAGTTTTCTCTAATGTTTATTTATTACATTGGTGGCTGTGTCTCTGGACTGTCCATTCTTGATTGCCCTTCAGTTTTCTCTAATGTTTATTTATTACATTGGTGGGCTGTGTCTCTGGACTGTCCATTCTTGATTGCCCCTTCAGTTTTCTCTAATATTTATTTATTACATTGGTGGGCTGTGTCTCTGGACTGTCATTCTTGATTGCCCCTTCAGTTTCTCTAATGTTTATTTATTACATTGGTGGCTGTGTCTCTAGACTGTCCATTCTTGATTGCCCCTTCAGTTTCCTCTAATGTTTATTTATTACATTTGTGGGCTGTGTCTCTGGACTGTCCATTCTTGATTGCCCCTTCAGTTTTCTCTAATGTTTATTTATTACATTGGTGGGCTGTGTCTCTGGACTGTCCATTCTTGATTGCCCGTTAAGTTTTCTCTAATGTTTATTTATTACATTGGTGGCTGTGTCTCTAGACTGTCCATTCTTGATTGCCCCTTCAGTTTCCTCTAATGTTTATTTATTACATTTGTGGGCTGTGTCTCTGGACTGTCCATTCTTGATTGCCCTTCAGTTTTCTCTAATGTTTATTTATTACATTGGTGGCTGTGTCTCTGGACTGTCCATTCTGATTGCCCCTTCAGTTTTCTCTAATGTTTATTTATTACATTGGTGGGCTGTGTCTCTGGACTGTCCATTCTTGATTGCCCCTTCAGTTTTCTCTAATGTTTATTATTACATTGGTGGCTGTGTTCTCTGGACTGTCCATTCTTGATTGCCCCTTAAGTTTTCTCTAATGTTTATTTATTACATTGGTGGGCTGTGCTCTGACTGTCCATTCTTGATTGCCCCTTCAGTTTTCTCTAATGTTTATTTATTACATTGGTGGGCTGTGTCTCTGGACTGTCCATTCGTGATTGCCCCTTCAGTTTTCTCCTAATGTTTATTTATTACATTGGTGGGCTGTGTCTCTGGGACTGTCCATTCTTGATTGCCCCTTCAGTTTTCCTCTAATGTTTATTTATTACATTGGTGGGCTGTGTCTCTGGACTGTCCATTCTTGATTGCCCTTCAGTTTTCTCTAATGTTTATTTATTACATTGGTGGGCTGTGTCTCTGGACTGTCCATTCTTGATTGCCCCTTCAGTTTTCTCTAATGTTTATTTATTACATTGGTGGGCTGTGTCTTCTGGACTGTCCATTCTTGATTGCCCCTTCAGTTTTCTCTAATGTTTATTTATTACATTGGTGGGCTGTGTCTCTGGACTGTCCATTCTTGATTGCCCCTTCAGTTTTCTCTATTGTTTATTTATTACATTGGTGGGCTGTGTCTCTGGACTGTCCATTCTTGATTGCCCCTTCAGTTTTCTCTAATGTTTATTTATTACATTTGTGGGCTGTGTCTCTGGACTGTCCATTCTTGATTGCCCCTTCAGTTTTCTCTAATGTTTATTTATTACATTGGTGGGCTGTGTCTCTGGACTGTCCATTCTTGATTGCCCCTTCAGTTTCCTCTAATGTTTATTTATTACATTTGTGGGCTTGGTCTCTGGACTGTCCATTCTTGATTGCCCCTTCAGTTTCTCTAATGTTTATTTATTACATTTGTGGGCTGTTTCTCTGGACTGTCCATTCTTGATTGCCCCTCAGTTTCCTCTAATGTTTATTTATTACATTTGTGGGCTGTGTCTCTGGACTGTCCATTCTTGATTGCCCCTTCAGTTTTCTCTAATGTTTATTATTACATTTGTGGGCTGTGTCTCTGGACTGTCCATTCTTGATTGCCCCTTCAGTTTTCTCTAATGTTTATTTATTACATTGGTGGGCTGTGTCTCTGGACTGTCCATTCTTGATTGCCCCTTCAGTTTCCTCTAATGTTTATTTATTACATTTGTGGGCTGTGTCTCTGGACTGTCCATTCTTGATTGCCCCTTCAGTTTTCTCTAATGTTTATTTATTACATTGGTGGGCTGTGTCTCTGGACTGTCCATTCTTGATTGGCCCCTTCAGTTTTCTCTAATGTTTATTTATTACATTGGTGGGCTGTGTCTCTAGACTGTCCATTCTTGATTGCCCCTTCAGTTTCCTCTAATGTTTATTTATTACATTTGTGGGCTGTGTCTCTGGACTGTCCATTCTTGATTGCCCTTCAGTTTTCTCTAATGTTTATTTTTACATTGGTGGGCTGTGTCTCTGGACTGTCCATTCTTGATTGCCCCTTAAGTTTTCTCTAATGTTTATTTATTACATTGGTGGGCTGTGTCTCTAGACTGTCCATTCTTGATTGCCCCTTCAGTTTCCTCTAATGTTTATTTATTACATTTGTGGGCTGTGTCTCTGGACTGTCCATTCTTGATTGCCCCTTCAGTTTTCTCTAATGTTTATTTATTACATTGGTGGGCTGTGTCTCTGGACTGTCCATTCTTGATTGCCCCTTCAGTTTTCTCTAATGTTTATTTATTACATTGGTGGGCTGTGTCTCTGGACTGTCCATTCTTGATTGCCCCTTCAGTTTTCTCTAATGTTTATTTATTACATTGGTGGGCTGTGTCTCTGGACTGTCCATTCTTGATTGCCCCTTAAGTTTTCTCTAATGTTTATTTATTACATTGGTGGGCTGTGTCTCTGGACTGTCCATTCTTGATTGCCCCTTCAGTTTTCTCTAATGTTTATTTATTACATTGGTGGGCTGTGTCTCTGGACTGTCCATTCTTGATTGCCCCTTCAGTTTTCTCTAATGTTTATTTATTACATTGGTGGGCTGTGTCTCTGGACTGTCCATTCTTGATTGCCCCTTCAGTTTTCTCTAATGTTTATTTATTACATTGGTGGGCTGTGTCTCTGGACTGTCCATTCTTGATTGCCCCTTCAGTTTTCTCTAATGTTTATTTATTACATTGGTGGGCTGTGTCTCTAGACTGTCCATTCTTGATTGCCCCTTCAGTTTTCTCTATTGTTTATTTATTACATTGGTGGGCTGTGTCTCTGGACTGTCCATTCTTGATTGCCCCTTCAGTTTTCTCTAATGTTTATTTATTACATTGGTGGGCTGTGTCTCTGGACTGTCCATTCTTGATTGCCCCTTCAGTTTCCTCTAATGTTTATTTATTACATTTGTGGGCTGTGTCTCTGGACTGTCCATTCTTGATTGCCCCTTCAGTTTTCTCTAATGTTTATTTATTACATTGGTGGGCTGTGTCTCTGGACTGTCCATTCTTGATTGCCCCTTCAGTTTTCTCTAATGTTTATTTATTACATTGGTGGGCTGTTTCTCTGGACTGTCCATTCTTGATTGCCCCTTCAGTTTCCTCTAATGTTTATTTATTACATTTGTGGGCTGTGTGTCTGTACTGTCCATTCTTGATTGCCCCTTCAGTTTTCTCTAATGTTTATTTATTACATAGGTGGGCTGTGTCTCTGGACTGTCCATTCTTGATTGCCCCTTCAGTTTCCTCTAATGTTTATTTATTACATTTGTGGGCTGTGTCTCTGGACTGTCCATTCTTGATTGCCCCTTCAGTTTTCTCTAATGTTTATTTATTACATTGGTGGGCTGTGTCTCTGGACTGTCCATTCTTGATTGCCCCTTCAGTTTTCTCTAATGTTTATTTATTACATTGGTGGGCTGTGTCTCTGGACTGTCCATTCTTGATTGCCCCTTCAGTTTCCTCTAATGTTTATTTATTACATTTGTGGGCTGTGTCTCTGGACTGTCCATTCTTGATTGCCCCTTCAGTTTCCTCTAATGTTTATTTATTACATTTGTGGGCTGTGTCTCTGGACTGTCCATTCTTGATTGCCCCTTCAGTTTTCTCTAATGTTTATTTATTACATAGGTGGGCTGTGTCTCTGGACTGTCCATTCTTGATTGCCCCTTCAGTTTCCTCTAATGTTTATTTATTACATTTGTGGGCTGTGTCTCTGGACTGTCCATTCTTGATTGCCCCTTCAGTTTTCTCTAATGTTTATTTATTACATTGGTGGGCTGTGTCTCTGGACTGTCCATTCTTGATTGCCCCTTCAGTTTTCTCTAATGTTTATTTATTACATTGGTGGGCTGTGTCTCTGGACTGTCCATTCTTGATTGCCCCTTCAGTTTCCTCTAATGTTTATTTATTACATTTGTGGGCTGTGTCTCTGGACTGCCCATTCTTGATTGCCCCTTCAGTTTTCTCTAATGTTTATTTATTACATAGGTGGGCTGTGTCTCTGGACTGTCCATTCTTGATTGCCCCTTCAGTTTTCTCTAATGTTTATTTATTACATTGGTGGGCTGTGTCTCTAGACTGTCCATTCTTGATTGCCCCTTCAGTTTCCTCTAATGTTTATTTATTACATTTGTGGGCTGTGTCTCTGGACTGTCCATTCTTGATTGCCCCTTCAGTTTCCTCTAATGTTTATTTATTACATTTGTGGGCTGTGTCTCTGGACTGTCCATTCTTGATTGCCCCTTCAGTTTTCTCTAATGTTTATTTATTACATTGGTGGGCTGTGTCTCTGGACTGTCCATTCTTGATTGCCCCTTCAGTTTTCTCTAATGTTTATTTATTACATTGGTGGGCTGTGTCTCTGGACTGTCCATTCTTGATTGCCCCTTCAGTTTCCTCTAATGTTTATTTATTACATTTGTGGGCTGTGTCTCTGGACTGTCCATTCTTGATTGCCCCTTCAGTTTTCTCTAATGTTTATTTATTACATTGGTGGGCTGTGTCTCTGGACTGTCCATTCTTGATTGCCCCTTCAGTTTTCTCTAATGTTTATTTATTACATTGGTGGGCTGTGTCTCTAGACTGTCCATTCTTGATTGCCCCTTCAGTTTCCTCTAATGTTTATTTATTACATTTGTGGGCTGTGTCTCTGGACTGTCCATTCTTGATTGCCCCTTCAGTTTTCTCTAATGTTTATTTATTACATTGGTGGGCTGTGTCTCTGGACTGTCCATTCTTGATTGCCCCTTAAGTTTTCTCTAATGTTTATTTATTACATTGGTGGGCTGTGTCTCTAGACTGTCCATTCTTGATTGCCCCTTCAGTTTCCTCTAATGTTTATTTATTACATTTGTGGGCTGTGTCTCTGGACTGTCCATTCTTGATTGCCCCTTCAGTTTTCTCTAATGTTTATTTATTACATTGGTGGGCTGTGTCTCTGGACTGTCCATTCTTGATTGCCCCTTCAGTTTTCTCTAATGTTTATTTATTACATTGGTGGGCTGTGTCTCTGGACTGTCCATTCTTGATTGCCCCTTCAGTTTTCTCTAATGTTTATTTATTACATTGGTGGGCTGTGTCTCTGGACTGTCCATTCTTGATTGCCCCTTAAGTTTTCTCTAATGTTTATTTATTACATTGGTGGGCTGTGTCTCTGGACTGTCCATTCTTGATTGCCCCTTCAGTTTTCTCTAATGTTTATTTATTACATTTGTGGGCTGTGTCTCTGGACTGTCCATTCTTGATTGCCCCTTCAGTTTTCTCTAATGTTTATTTATTACATTGGTGGGCTGTGTCTCTGGACTGTCCATTCTTGATTGCCCCTTCAGTTTTCTCTAATGTTTATTTATTACATTGGTGGGCTGTGTCTCTGGACTGTCCATTCTTGATTGCCCCTTCAGTTTTCTCTAATGTTTATTTATTACATTGGTGGGCTGTGTCTCTAGACTGTCCATTCTTGATTGCCCCTTCAGTTTTCTCTATTGTTTATTTATTACATTGGTGGGCTGTGTCTCTGGACTGTCCATTCTTGATTGCCCCTTCAGTTTTCTCTAATGTTTATTTATTACATTGGTGGGCTGTGTCTCTGGACTGTCCATTCTTGATTGCCCCTTCAGTTTCCTCTAATGTTTATTTATTACATTTGTGGGCTGTGTCTCTGGACTGTCCATTCTTGATTGCCCCTTCAGTTTTCTCTAATGTTTATTTATTACATTGGTGGGCTGTGTCTCTGGACTGTCCATTCTTGATTGCCCCTTCAGTTTTCTCTAATGTTTATTTATTACATTGGTGGGCTGTTTCTCTGGACTGTCCATTCTTGATTGCCCCTTCAGTTTCCTCTAATGTTTATTTATTACATTTGTGGGCTGTGTCTCTGTACTGTCCATTCTTGATTGCCCCTTCAGTTTTCTCTAATGTTTATTTATTACATAGGTGGGCTGTGTCTCTGGACTGTCCATTCTTGATTGCCCCTTCAGTTTCCTCTAATGTTTATTTATTACATTTGTGGGCTGTGTCTCTGGACTGTCCATTCTTGATTGCCCCTTCAGTTTTCTCTAATGTTTATTTATTACATTGGTGGGCTGTGTCTCTGGACTGTCCATTCTTGATTGCCCCTTCAGTTTTCTCTAATGTTTATTTATTACATTGGTGGGCTGTGTCTCTGGACTGTCCATTCTTGATTGCCCCTTCAGTTTCCTCTAATGTTTATTTATTACATTTGTGGGCTGTGTCTCTGGACTGTCCATTCTTGATTGCCCCTTCAGTTTCCTCTAATGTTTATTTATTACATTTGTGGGCTGTGTCTCTGGACTGTCCATTCTTGATTGCCCCTTCAGTTTTCTCTAATGTTTATTTATTACATAGGTGGGCTGTGTCTCTGGACTGTCCATTCTTGATTGCCCCTTCAGTTTTCTCTAATGTTTATTTATTACATTTGTGGGCTGTGTCTCTGGACTGTCCATTCTTGATTGCCCCTTCAGTTTTCTCTAATGTTTATTTATTACATTGGTGGGCTGTGTCTCTGGACTGTCCATTCTTGATTGCCCCTTCAGTTTTCTCTAATGTTTATTTATTACATTGGTGGGCTGTGTCTCTGGACTGTCCATTCTTGATTGCCCCTTCAGTTTCCTCTAATGTTTATTTATTACATTTGTGGGCTGTGTCTCTGGACTGCCCATTCTTGATTGCCCCTTCAGTTTTCTCTAATGTTTATTTATTACATAGGTGGGCTGTGTCTCTGGACTGTCCATTCTTGATTGCCCCTTCAGTTTTCTCTAATGTTTATTTATTACATTGGTGGGCTGTGTCTCTAGACTGTCCATTCTTGATTGCCCCTTCAGTTTCCTCTAATGTTTATTTATTACATTTGTGGGCTGTTTCTCTGGACTGTCCATTCTTGATTGCCCCTTCAGTTTTCTCTAATGTTTATTTATTACATTGGTGGGCTGTGTCTCTGGACTGTCCATTCTTGATTGCCCCTTCAGTTTTCTCTAATGTTTATTTATTACATTGGTGGGCTGTGTCTCTAGACTGTCCATTCTTGATTGCCCCTTCAGTTTCCTCTAATGTTTATTTATTACATTTGTGGGCTGTGTCTCTGGACTGTCCATTCTTGATTGCCCCTTCAGTTTTCTCTAATGTTTATTTATTACATTGGTGGGCTGTGTCTCTAGACTGTCCATTCTTGATTGCCCCTTCAGTTTTCTCTAATGTTTATTTATTACATTGGTGGGCTGTGTCTCTAGACTCCATTCTTGATTGCCCCTTCAGTTTCCTCTAATGTTTATTTATTACATTTGTGGGCTGTTTCTCTGGACTGTCCATTCTTGATTGCCCCTTCAGTTTCCTCTAATGTTTATTTATTACATTTGTGGGCTGTGTCTCTGGACTGTCCATTCTTGATTGCCCCTTCAGTTTTCTCTAATGTTTATTTATTACATTGGTGGGCTGTGTCTCTGGACTGTCCATTCTTGATTGCCCCTTCAGTTTTCTCTAATGTTTATTTATTACATTGGTGGGCTGTGTCTCTGGACTGTCCATTCTTGATTGCCCCTTCAGTTTTCTCTAATATTTATTTATTACATTGGTGGGCTGTGTCTCTGGACTGTCCATTCTTGATTGCCCCTTCAGTTTTCTCTAATGTTTATTTATTACATTGGTGGGCTGTGTCTCTAGACTGTCCATTCTTGATTGCCCCTTCAGTTTCCTCTAATGTTTATTTATTACATTTGTGGGCTGTGTCTCTGGACTGTCCATTCTTGATTGCCCCTTCAGTTTTCTCTAATGTTTATTTATTACATTGGTGGGCTGTGTCTCTGGACTGTCCATTCTTGATTGCCCGTTAAGTTTTCTCTAATGTTTATTTATTACATTGGTGGGCTGTGTCTCTAGACTGTCCATTCTTGATTGCCCCTTCAGTTTCCTCTAATGTTTATTTATTACATTTGTGGGCTGTGTCTCTGGACTGTCCATTCTTGATTGCCCCTTCAGTTTTCTCTAATGTTTATTTATTACATTGGTGGGCTGTGTCTCTGGACTGTCCATTCTTGATTGCCCCTTCAGTTTTCTCTAATGTTTATTTATTACATTGGTGGGCTGTGTCTCTGGACTGTCCATTCTTGATTGCCCCTTCAGTTTTCTCTAATGTTTATTTA
This sequence comes from Bathymodiolus brooksi, assembly GCA_963680875.1. NCBI lineage: Eukaryota > Metazoa > Mollusca > Bivalvia > Mytilida > Modiolidae > Bathymodiolus > Bathymodiolus brooksi. The sequence goes on from OY804578.1 coordinate 59,471,973, forward strand.
TTACATTGGTGGGCTGTGTCTCTGGACTGTCCATTCTTGATTGCCCCTTCAGTTTTCTCTAATGTTTATTTATTACATTGGTGGGCTGTGTCTCTGGACTGTCCATTCTTGATTGCCCCTTCAGTTTTCTCTAATGTTTATTTATTACATTGGTGGGCTGTGTCTCTGGACTGTCCATTCTTGATTGCCCCTTCAGTTTTCTCTAATGTTTATTTATTACATTGGTGGGCTGTGTCTCTGGACTGTCCATTCTTGATTGCCCCTTCAGTTTTCTCTATTGTTTATTTATTACATTGGTGGTCTGTGTCTCTGGACTGTCCATTCTTGATTGCCCCTTCAGTTTTCTCTAATGTTTATTTATTACATTGGTGGGCTGTGTCTCTGGACTGTCCATTCTTGATTGCCCCTTCAGTTTCCTCTAATGTTTATTTATTACATTTGTGGGCTGTGTCTCTGGACTGTCCATTCTTGATTGCCCCTTCAGTTTTCTCTAATGTTTATTTATTACATTGGTGGGCTGTGTCTCTGGACTGTCCATTCTTGATTGCCCCTTCAGTTTTCTCTAATGTTTATTTATTACATTGGTGGGCTGTTTCTCTGGACTGTCCATTCTTGATTGCCCCTTCAGTTTCCTCTAATGTTTATTTATTACATTTGTGGGCTGTGTCTCTGTACTGTCCATTCTTGATTGCCCCTTCAGTTTTCTCTAATGTTTATTTATTACATAGGTGGGCTGTGTCTCTGGACTGTCCATTCTTGATTGCCCCTTCAGTTTCCTCTAATGTTTATTTATTACATTTGTGGGCTGTGTCTCTGGACTGTCCATTCTTGATTGCCCCTTCAGTTTTCTCTAATGTTTATTTATTACATTGGTGGGCTGTGTCTCTGGACTGTCCATTCTTGATTGCCCCTTCAGTTTTCTCTAATGTTTATTTATTACATTGGTGGGCTGTGTCTCTGGACTGTCCATTCTTGATTGCCCCTTCAGTTTCCTCTAATGTTTATTTATTACATTTGTGGGCTGTGTCTCTGGACTGTCCATTCTTGATTGCCCCTTCAGTTTCCTCTAATGTTTATTTATTACATTTGTGGGCTGTGTCTCTGGACTGTCCATTCTTGATTGCCCCTTCAGTTTTCTCTAATGTTTATTTATTACATAGGTGGGCTGTGTCTCTGGACTGTCCATTCTTGATTGCCCCTTCAGTTTCCTCTAATGTTTATTTATTACATTTGTGGGCTGTGTCTCTGGACTGTCCATTCTTGATTGCCCCTTCAGTTTCTCTAATGTTTATTTATTACATTTGTGGGCTGTGTCTCTGGACTGTCCATTCTTGATTGCCCCTTCAGTTTTCTCTAATGTTTATTTATTACATTGGTGGGCTGTGTCTCTGGACTGTCCATTCTTGATTGCCCCTTCAGTTTCCTCTAATGTTTATTTATTACATTTGTGGGCTGTGTCTCTGGACTGCCCATTCTTGATTGCCCCTTCAGTTTTCTCTAATGTTTATTTATTACATAGGTGGGCTGTGTCTCTGGACTGTCCATTCTTGATTGCCCCTTCAGTTTTCTCTAATGTTTATTTATTACATTGGTGGGCTGTGTCTCTAGACTGTCCATTCTTGATTGCCCCTTCAGTTTTCTCTAATGTTTATTTATTACATTGGTGGGCTGTGTCTCTGGACTGTCCATTCTTGATTGCCCCTTCAGTTTTCTCTAATGTTTATTTATTACATTGGTGGGCTGTGTCTCTAGACTGTCCATTCTTGATTGCCCCTTCAGTTTCCTCTAATGTTTATTTATTACATTTGTGGGCTGTGTCTCTGGACTGTCCATTCTTGATTGCCCCTTCAGTTTCCTCTAATGTTTATTTATTACATTGGTGGGCTGTGTCTCTGGACTGTCCATTCTTGATTGCCCCTTCAGTTTTCTCTAATGTTTATTTATTACATTGGTGGGCTGTGTCTCTAGACTGTCCATTCTTGATTGCCCCTTCAGTTTCCTCTAATGTTTATTTATTACATTTGTGGGCTGTGTCTCTGGACTGTCCATTCTTGATTGCCCCTTCAGTTTTCTCTAATGTTTATTTATTACATTGGTGGGCTGTGTCTCTAGACTGTCCATTCTTGATTGCCCCTTCAGTTTTCTCTAATGTTTATTTATTACATTGGTGGGCTGTGTCTCTAGACTGTCCATTCTTGATTGCCCCTTCAGTTTCCTCTAATGTTTATTTATTACATTTGTGGGCTGTTTCTCTGGACTGTCCATTCTTGATTGCCCCTTCAGTTTCCTCTAATGTTTATTTATTACATTTGTGGGCTGTGTCTCTGGACTGTCCATTCTTGATTGCCCCCATCAGTTTTCTCTAATGTTTATTTATTACATTGGTGGGCTGTGTCTCTGGACTGTCCATTCTTGATTGCCCCTTCAGTTTTCTCTAATGTTTATTTATTACATAGGTGGGCTGTGTCTCTGGACTGTCCATTCTTGATTGCCCCTTCAGTTTTCTCTAATGTTTATTTATTACATTGGTGGGCTGTGTCTCTGGACTGTCCATTCTTGATTGCCCCTTCAGTTTTCTCTAATGTTTATTTATTACATTGGTGGGCTGTGTCTCTGGACTGTCCATTCTTGATTGCCCCTTAAGTTTTCTCTAATGTTTATTTATTACATTTGTGGGCTGTGTCTCTGGACTGTCCATTCTTGATTGCCCCTTCAGTTTTCTCTAATGTTTATTTATTACATTTGTGGGCACTGTAAAGCTTCTGAATCTCTTTGATATCTTCAAACTTTTCATAATAAGTAAAAGTATCTACCTACCATTTTTGTCCTGGACATAGGAGATGATATGTAATAGATGGTCTATTTCTCTCCCCAGTTACTTGTTAGTGATGGCATTTCAACAAATGTAATCAATCACTAATCGCTAGCACCTCTCATATTATATTTCTAAGTGATCCATAGCTACAGATAATTTTCAGGTGAAAGAGGTATTTACTCCCCATTTTTTAAAGTGAAGACTAGAACTTGTTTCATGTTTTGTTTTGTACTTCTGTCTGTAGAAATCTTTGCACACATGTTATTTTGACTATGTTTTATGAGTATTTAATTTGTAATAATTCTTTACAGCAGGCACCTTAGTTTTACAGGCATTGCAATTTGGTGCCACGTTTCATGAATACATGCACTATTGGCCATTTTATCAATAATATGATATTAACTGTAATGTGTTTATTATATTGCAACTTTTATACCAAAATGTGGTGGGTCTTTGGTTTTCTCTGGGTACTTTCCTCTACCAATGAAACTGACCACCACAATATAACTGAAATATTGTTGAAAGTGGTGTTAAACACCATAATCCTAACCCTAACCAAAAATGTTTTGAACACCAAATCAACAATTTGTATTAAACAATATTCAGTCCTTCTTGTACACCTAATGCATTTTTATCAAAGTTGATTTTGTAAAATATGTAGGTATGCAGCTTATCTGGATCTCAGTGATACTTAATATTATAGCTAATTATATAACCATTCTAGACAACTACTGCTAAATATTACTGTAATCATCCTTTACAAATATTAAAATACTTTAAGTAAAAGCACCCTATCCCCCTTTTTTTGGAGAGACGTATACATTTTTCTGCCTGTGAATATCATAATGTTATTCTTCACATTACTTTGTAAGAGAGGAATTTTATACTTTTAGTTTTCCAAAATGTATAATTCAATATTTAGTAAGTTTATGTAATATTACACATGTTTGTTTTCCCAAAGAATAATAACTGACTGAAGTGAATTGATGGTCAGCAAACCAGCTTACTTCAAAATTTGAACTTTTCTATTGAGGAATTTGTTTTTTGTTCGATGTATAAATTCTTTGAAGAAATTGAATCAGCCATTATGATCACATCCCGTTGATTCTTTGAATAAATGTTTGATTTCAATAGAAATATAATTTTATTATGCAATTACTTCAAACTTTAATTTACTTGTAATTGAATATTGAATTTAACTTGAATACCAACATTAAATGTCTAATTATTATAACTGTATACAAGTTAGGATTCTTGACACTGACTTTACAAACATTCTTATCAATAAAAGCTATTTTGAAAATGAAATTGAATATTTAAAAATTGAATTGAAAACGTACTGAGACACCCCAAGGTATTTGTTTGAAAAATATTCTCAATTTGTAGAAATTTGATGAGAACATGGAGATTCTTTTAAATTTCATGATTTGCCATGTTTTGCCCTTTAGAAGAAAAATATTGATCTTGGGTTCCTCAATATATTTGAGTTTATTTAGTACAATATAAAGTTGACGTTCGGGGAACACACTACAATACTGTGTTAATATCATGGGTTTTAAGGCTTAGTTTAATCCTGTTTCCGTTACAAAGATTCTCTCTTATTAGCTGTAGCTTGACATCTGAAGGTGTTATTTATACAGCAATAGTGATATAGAAGTCACAGTGCGTCATGTAAATTAGAGCCCAATTAGAAGATAGCTTGGAGGCTAAGGTGTTTTTTTTTTTTTTTTGATAGCATCATAGGCAGTCTTTTTTTTCTGAATGAATATGGAAAACAATTTATTTTTTCATAGACAGTCTTTTTTCCTTGATAAATATGGAGAGCAATTTATTTTTTCATAGGCAGTCTTTTTTCCTGGATAAATATGGAAAACAATTTATTTTTTCATAGGCAGTCTTTTTTCCTTGATAAATATGGAAAACAATTTATTTTTTCATAGACAGTCTTTTTTTTCCTTGGTAAATATGGAAAATAATTTATTTTTTCATAGGCAGTCTTTTTTTCTGGATAAATATGGAAAATAATTTATTTTATTCAGTCAAATTTGATAATTTTATAAAGTACATATATTTGATATTTCTGATCATATGTTACTGGATGTGGATGATACATCTGGTAAAAACATGTTTTAGATGTAATAAGATGAGAGAAAATACCCAACTTTATATGTACTAGTTGACCCACTGCCTTGCCCATATCTTATGCTAAAAGATGCTGCACACCAAGTGCATGTTTTTAAGTTAAAATGTTTAGTTCTTACAACTACAGTCTTTGTCTGTTAATTAAAAATTAATTTTACCATTTAAATTCTACAGATAGTGACCATCTGACCATGTTGTGGTAGACCACAATTTGACCACAAGTGTGACCTGGCTTCTGTGAGTTAATGGGGACTTTTAATTTGATTGACAGTCACCATTACAACATGACTTGAATTCAAATTTATAATAGTTTTATGTTATTTTACTATTGTATCATGTTACAGTATATGTTTAAGTGGAATCAAATTTATAATTTTCATTTTGTTTTGGCAGGTGCATACTTGAATAGCAAAAGGGAAAGATGTTGATACTTGAATAACAAAAAGGGTAACTTGAATAACAAAAAGGGTAACTTGAATAACAAAAAAGGTAACTTGAATAACAAAAAGGGTAACTTGAATAACAAAAAAGGTAACTTGAATAACAAAAAGGGTAACTTGAATAACAAAAAGGGTAATTGTGGATACCTAGATAATTAAAGGTTGGTTTGGCTGGTTTATGGTGTTTAACACCACTTTCAACAATATTTGAGTTATATCATGGTCAGTTTTATTGATGGAGAAAACCAGAGTACCCGTAGGTAACCACCGACCTGTCGCAAGTCATTGACAATCTTTATCACATCATGTTGTATCAAGTACACCTCGCCATGAACAGGGGTTCAAACTTTTCTGTCTTAAAATGGTGACAATATTGAAATGCACTACTCTAGTAACAGGATTTGCATTGACATACTGCATGCAAATTCCTGTAACTTCATGATAAAAAATACCACAAAAACATTTTAAGAGGAATTCAAAACTTTTTGTAATATGCATGTTGTATAGTACCAGCCCTTAAACATACTTGTCTAGAATAATTACATTAAATAGCACAGGGCCGTCATGGTCGTGATCGTGTGGTAGTTGGATTTACAACTACCTGTGCAATCAGTGTCTATCACCACTAAAGTTGTGAGTTTGAACCCTGTTCATGGCAAGGAGTACTGGATACAACATTATGTGATAAAGTTTGTCAGTGACTTTCGACAGGTCATGGTTTTCTGTGGGTACTCCAGTTTCCTCCTCGAACAAAACTGATTGCCACAATATAACTAAAATATTGTTGAAAGTGGCATAAAACACCATAAACCAAACCATTAAATAGCAGTATTTACAGATCATTTTCTAGTTAAATCATAAAATGTATATTTATTTTATATCTATATATATTGATTATGATTGATTAAACTGATCTTGTTTTGACTTATTTTCTGGCAGTGTATTAATTTCTCATATTTCATTGTTTACAACATGTTTTGTTTTTGTCAGTATTTTCATTACTATTTATTTAAGGGCCAGTTGTTGTTTATTTCATTACAAAGATATTTCTTGTCTTTCCATTGCTACTGTTTGAATTAGAATACAGAATAAGCATTTATTATCAACAGTGGACAAAGTATGATATAAGAATAATGAATGAATTTTGGAGTTTAACACCACTTTCAGCAATATTTCAGCTATATCATGGTGACCAGTTTTAGTGGTGGAGGAAGCCGGAGTACCCGGAGAGAACCACCGACCCTAGGCAAGCAACTGGTAAACTTTATCACTTGCGGCTGCGAGTCGAGTGCACCCTTTTTTGTAATTTACAAAGCTGGGTACGAACCCACGCCGTATTGGTGATAGGCTTGTATGAGTTGTTAGATCCAACTACCTAACTCATTGAGCCACCCGGGCCCCTGATATAAGAATATGTTAAGTTGTAAACTGACAAGAAATGTGACAGCATCAAGAACGATAACTCCTGATGTCATGTCATTCAGGTTAGGGGTTATGGTATTTAACATTACTTTCAGCAATATTTCAGCTATATCATGGCAGTCAGTTTTATAGGTGGAGGAAACTGGAGTACCAGGAGAAAACCAACTGTTGTCGTCCTACCTTTAAACAAAATGTTGGTTGTATAAATAGTTATTATCATACCTTATAATACTAGCATTTTTATCTGAAATGCTTTTTATTTCTTTTAGTTAGATAAGAATGAAAATCGAGGTGTCCTAATCTTGATATTCATACAATTTTCAAAAAGTCTCTAAGACTGTAACATCATTTTCTTAATAATTTTTTTGGATAAAATGGGAACTTATTAAACAATCTAAAATTTGAAGTACAATAAAATATAGATCTTTAATTTGTTATATGCTGGGGTCCATAACTTCATTTTTGGTGTTTTTATCAATTACTTGTTTGAAACAGTTTTGGTTGTGATCCTATGGTAGTTGGATTTATAACTACCTATGCAATCAGTGCCTATCACCACTAACATTGTGAGTTCGAAATCCTGCTCAGGCGAGGTGTACTTGAAACAACATTATGTGAGAAGTTTGTCAGTGACTTACTGCAGGTCCGTGGTTTTCTCTGGGTACTCCGGTTTCCTCCACCAATAAAACTGACGGCCGCGAAATATAACTGAAATATTGTTGAACCAACCTAAAAAATATTTGGTGTCTATAAATTACATGCTGGGAAACCTGTAAGCTATTGTTTGTGTTTGTTAAAGCATGATGTCTGGTACATAGACTTTTTCTTAAAGATTGATTTCCTCTTTCTATAATGCCCTGCATGTGGGAGACAAATAGACTAACATTTTAGCATTCGTTAGCTAAAAGTACAGAATTTAGTCCTCCACCAATAAAACTGATATAACTGAAATATTGTTTAAGGTGGTACCACACACTACAGGGAGATAACTCTTTAAAATCAGTTGAACGTTTTGATCATATGATGTTTGTGTGCAAATTTCAAGCATCTCGGTGATCAAAACCACAGAGAGAAAAGCTGCTATGTGGCTAGTGAATTTATAGCTCTGATGGTTGGAATTTGTTAAAATTTTGATATTTATTACAGTGGATATATTCAAACACACTGCCAAAAAAATAAGAAAATTAAATGAGCAGATCAAATTTTACCTGAAGTGTATGGTACCACCTTAAGTGGCGTTAAATACCATATGCCATAGACCATAAAGCATACGTAATTTAGCTCAATTTTAGGCTAAGCCTGATCCACAGCTAGCTAATGTTACAAGTTACAAATGTATAATGTAGTCTGTTATACATAATAAACTGAATTGAACACAATGCAAGTGTTGTTAATATTCTTTACTTTCAAGTTGTAAAGTGATATTTCCTCTCATGGTCATTAACATCCTATCTCTTCTTGTAAAATGTGACAGACATCTTGTCCCACAGAGCAAAAGATAAAAAAGCCAACATTTTGAGAGAACTGAATGAAAATGTTAATGGAAATGAATTAACCCAACAGAAACTCTTATAAACAACAGCAGTTAATGAATTTTTTTTTGATAAATATGATTTTAATGGTACAATGATGTGTTTTTTCTATTATGTTTTATTAACTTCCTGTTATCTTGTCCAAATTAATTCTATGATGAATCAATTTGTACTGTATTAGACCTCGTAATTATGGATATCAAATTTCACCAGAAAAAAATGTCTAATGAAAGACATAAATAGCCCTCTATGATGGCAGACGTACAGCATTTATCTTTATAAAAGGAAATTACATAATGACCGACCATGCAATTTAATTTTTGACCTTCGATCCATCAGCGTTGAAAGTTGAATTATGTTGAAATATGACTTGTAACTTTATAATGTAGGATAATTTTACTTTCAGAATTGATGAGGAATGGAGCAGCTATTTCAACACCCCAAAACAACAGGACACCATCAATCACAATTTCAAGTACCATCAATGCCCAGGCTTTAACAAATAATAAGTAATAAAAAATAGGTTCTATAATTGTATAGGTTATAGAAGGATAAAGTTGCAAAAATGTATGAACATGAAACTTGTGGTTTTGTAACTTATTATATTAAAATTTTTCTGTATTCTGGAGTCACCTATTGCTATGGCATACAAATGATTTATGTTCATCTCTTTTGTGAGTGGTACTCTTAAGAATACAAACTTGTCATAGTTATGCACTTATGGCATCATAAGATTTATGTAGATCTCTGAGGCTCCAGAGCTTGACAGTAGGTATTGTTTGTTTATTTAAACACATTAAATCATTTTCATTTAAATATTTAGAATCACATCTACAAGTTTATCAAAATGGTTTCATAACAGTGATAGTTAACAATCCAAGCAGCCGCAACAACATAAAAGATTCCACTGGCTCGGAACTGTCTCAGTGATGAAAGGGTTAGCTTGCTCATTGGAGTACAGTAGATCGGGGATGGTTCAATCCCCAGACGGGTCACACCAAAGACTAAAATTTGTATGTGCTGCTTCTCCGCTAACCACGCAGCCTCTAGGATTAAAAGCAAGACTGACTAGTTCAGAATCAGCTAGGATACTGTTTCATAGTGGAGTAAAGCATTGTATCAGTGAGCTAGCACTATAAAAATACACCTCTCAGAGTTGCTCTAGTACAACATTGTACAAAGTAGACATCAGCTTCTTATCAAAAGTAAATTGTTCTCGCCATGATATGGCTGAAAAATTGCTCATTTTCTGAACCACTCCTCTGCCTCTGTTAGAGAAGACAAACAAACATTGTTAAATGCTATTACCATATTATGGAGTTTTTCATATCATTACAGGCTATTTTGCAGTTAATCGTCCTCTTTAACTTGGGATATTTCATCAAAAAGATTGTACGAGGAACTTCTCCTACATTTTAAATGGGAATTCCTCAAGGCTTGCTTGTGGCCATATGGAGATTTGTTTATCATTTCAGCTTATTGATCAGATCATTTTTGAGGAGTTATTGCCCTTTTTCACATCAAAAAGTATATACAGGCAACTCCTCCTACATTTTAAATCGGAATTCCTTAAAACTGTGTAGGCTCACGTATTACCATTTGGAAATTTGTATATCACTATAGAATTTTGATTGGACCATTTTTGAAGGAGTTATTGGCCCTTTTTGACAAATATTATATAAAACAGATTGCAATTGCAATCCTTCAACATTTTAAATGAGAATTTAATGCTTGCTTGTACCATATAGAGATATGTTTATTGTTTTGGGAAGCTCATAGAACCATGTTGAAAGGTTAGGTATAGGGTTATGGTGTTTAATGCCACTTGCCACAATACGTCAGCTATATTGTGGCGGTCAGTTTTATTGGTGGAGGAAACCAGGGTACCTGGTGAAAACCACCGACCTGTTGTAAGTCACTGACAAACTTTATCACATTATGTTGTATCTAGTACACCTCAACTGAGGGGGGATTGGAACTCACAACGTTAGTGGTGATTTGCACTGATTGCATAGATGGTTGTAAATCCAACTACCATACAACCACAACATGCCCTTCCATGTTAAAGTAGTTATTGGCCTCCTTGAATATGTCATAAAAAAGACAAGCTGACATTGTATGTGGAAACTTCTACATTTTAATATAAAAGACAGAAGCTGACATTGTATGGGGAAACTTCTACATTTTAATACAAAAGACAGAAGCTGACATTGTATGGGAAAACTTCTACATTTTAATATAGAAGAAAAGCTGACATTGTATGGAGAAACTTCTACATTTTAATATAAAAGACAGAAGCTGACATTGTATGTGGAAACTTCTACATTTTAATATAAAAGAAAAGCTGACATTGTATGGAGAAACTTCTACATTTTAATATAAAAGACAGAAGCTGACATTGTATGGGGAAACTTCTACATTTTAATACAAAAGACAGAAGCTGACATTGTATGTGGAAACTTCTACATTTTAATATAAAAGACAAGCTGACATTGTATGGGGAAACTTCTACATTTTAATATAAAAGACAGAAGCTGACATTGTATGTGGAAACTTCTACATTTTAATATAAAAGACAAGCTGACTTTGTATGGGGAAACTTCTACATTTTAATATAAAAGACAGAAGCTGACATTGTATGTGGAAACTTCTACATTTTAATATAAAAGACAAGCTGACAACGATGGAGAAACTTCTACATTTTAATATAAAAGACAGAAGCTGACATTGTATGGGGAAACTTCTACATTTTAATACAAAAGACAGAAGCTGACATTGTATGGGGAAACTTCTACATTTTAATATAAAAGAAAAGCTGACATTGTATGGAGAAACTTCTACATTTTAATATAAAAGACAGAAGCTGACATTGTATGGAGAAACTTCTACATTTTAATATAAAAGACAAGCTGACATTGTATGGAGAAACTTCTACATTTTAATATAAAAGACAGAAGCTGACATTGTATGGAGAAACTTCTACATTTTAATATAAAAGACAAGCTGACATTGTATGGAGAAACTTCTACATTTTAATATAAAAGACAAGCTGACATTGTATGTGGAAACTTCTACATTTTAATATAAAAGACAAGCTGACATTGTATGGAGAAACTTCTACATTTTAATATAAAAGACAAGCTGACATTGTATGGAGAAACTTCTACATTTTAATATAAAAGACAAGCTGACATTGTATGGAGAAACTTCTACATTTTAATATAAAAGACAGAAGCTGACATTGTATGTGGAAACTTCTACATTTTAATATAAAAGAAAAGCTGACATTGTATGGGGAAACTTCTACATTTTAATATAAAAGCCAAGCTGACATTGTATGGAGAAACTTCTACATTTTAATATAAAAGACAGAAGCTGACATTGTATGGAGAAACTTCTACATTTTAATATAAAAGACAAGCTGACATTGTATGTGGAAACTTCTACATTTTAATATAAAAGACAAGCTGACATTGTATGGAGAAACTTCTACATTTTAATATAAAAGACAAGCTGACATTGTATGGAGAAACTTCTACATTTTAATATAAAAGACAAGCTGACATTGTATGGAGAAACTTCTACATTTTAATATAAAAGACAAGCTGACATTGTATGTGGAAACTTCTACATTTTAATATAAAAGACAGAAGCTGACATTGTATGGAGAAACTTCTACATTTTAATATAAAAGACAGAAGCTGACATTGTATGGAGAAACTTCTACATTTTAATATAAAAGACAAGCTGACATTGTATGGAGAAACTTCTACATTTTAATATAAAAGACAAGCTGACATTATATGTGGAAACTTCTACATTTTAATACAAAAGACAGAAGCTGACATTGTATGGAGAAACTTCTACATTTTAATACAAAAGACAGAAGCTGACATTGTATGGAGAAACTTCTACGTTTTAATATAAAAGACAGAAGCTGACATTGTATGGGGAAACTTCTACATTTTAATATAAAAGACAAGCTGACATTGTATGTGGAAACTTCTACATTTTAATACAAAAGACAGAAGCTGACATTGTATGGAGAAACTTCTACATTTTAATATAAAAGACAAGCTGACATTGTATGGAGAAACTTCTACATTTTAATATAAAAGACAAGCTGACATTGTATGGAGAAACTTCTACATTTTAATATAAAAGACAAGCTGACATTGTATGTGGAAACTTCTACATTTTAATACAAAAGACAGAAGCTGACATTGTATGGAGAAACTTCTACATTTTAATATAAAAGACAGAAGCTGACATTGTATGGAGAAACTTCTACATTTTAATATAAAAGACAGAAGCTGACATTGTATGGAGAAACTTCTACATTTTAATATAAAAGAAAAGCTGACATTGTATGTGGAAACTTCTACATTTTAATATAAAAGAAAAGCTGACATTGTATGTGGAAACTTCTATATTTTAATACAAAAGACAGAAGCTGACATTGTATGGAGAAACTTCTACATTTTAATATAAAAGACAAGCTGACATTGTATGGGGAAACTTCTTCATTTTAATATAAAAGACAAGCTGACATTGTATGGAGAAACTTCTACATTTTAATATAAAAGACAGAAGCTGACATTGTATGGAGAAACTTCTACATTTTAATATAAAAGACAAGCTGACATTGTATGGAGAAACTTCTACATTTTAATATAAAAGACAGAAGCTGACATTGTATGGAGAAACTTCTACATTTTAATATAAAAGACAAGCTGACATTGTATGTGGAAACTTCTACATTTTAATACAAAAGACAGAAGCTGACATTGTATGGAGAAACTTCTACATTTTAATATAAAAGACAGAAGCTGACATTGTATGGAGAAACTTCTACATTTTAATATAAAAGACAGAAGCTGACATTGTATGGAGAAACTTCTACATTTTAATATAAAAGAAAAGCTGACATTGTATGTGGAAACTTCTATATTTTAATACAAAAGACAGAAGCTGACATTGTATGGAGAAACTTCTACATTTTAATATAAAAGACAAGCTGACATTGTATGGGGAAACTTCTTCATTTTAATATAAAAGACAAGCTGACATTGTATGGAGAAACTTCTACATTTTAATATAAAAGACAGAAGCTGACATTGTATGGAGAAACTTCTACATTTTAATATAAAAGAAAAGCTGACATTGTATGGAGAAACTTCTACATTTTAATATAAAAGACAGAAGCTGACATTGTATGGAGAAACTTCTACATTTTAATATAAAAGACAGAAGCTGACATTGTATGGAGAAACTTCTACATTTTAATATAAAAGAAAAGCTGACATTGTATGGAGAAACTTCTACATTTTAATACAAAAGACAGAAGCTGACATTGTATGGAGAAACTTCTACATTTTAATATAAAAGAAAAGCTGACATTGTATGGAGAAACTTCTACATTTTAATACAAAAGACAGAAGCTGACATTGTATGGAGAAACTTCTACATTTTAATATAAAAGACAGAAGCTGACATTGTATGGAGAAACTTCTACATTTTAATACAAAAGACAAGCTGACATTGTATGGAGAAACTTCTACATTTTAATATAAAAGACAAGCTGACATTGTATGGGGAAACTTCTACATTTTAATATAAAAGACAGAAGCTGACATTGTATGTGGAAACTTCTACATTTTAATATAAAAGACAAGCTGACATTGTATGGGGAAACCTCTACATTTTAATATAAAAGACAGAAGCTGACATTGTATGTGGAAACTTCTACATTTTAATATAAAAGACAGAAGCTGACATTGTATGGGGAAACTTCTACATTTTAATATAAAAGACAAGCTGACATTGTATGTGGAAACTTCTACATTTTAATATAAAAGACAGAAGCTGACATTGTATGGAGAAACTTCTACATTTTAATACAAAAGACAAGCTGACATTGTATGGAGAAACTTCTACATTTTAATATAAAAGACAAGCTGACATTGTATGGAGAAACTTCTACATTTTAATATAAAAGACAAGCTGACATTGTATGTGGAAACTTCTACATTTTAATATAAAAGACAAGCTGACATTGTATGGGGAAACCTCTACATTTTAATATAAAAGACAAGCTGACATTGTATGTGGAAACTTCTACATTTTAATATAAAAGACAAGCTGACATTGTATGGAGAAACTTCTACATTTTAATATAAAAGACAGAAGCTGACATTGTATGGAGAAACTTCTACATTTTAATATAAAAGACAAGCTGCCATTGTATGTGGAAACTTCTACATTTTAATATAAAAGACAGAAGCTGACATTGTATGGAGAAACTTCTACATTTTAATATAAAAGACAGAAGCTGACATTGTATGGAGAAATTCTACATTTTAATATAAAAGACAGAAGCTGACATCGTATGTGGAAACTTCTACATTTTAATATAAAAGACAGAAGCTGACATTGTGTGGGGAAACTTCTACATTTTATATCAGTGTTGTATTGTTTCTTTTCTAGCATGTAATATCTGCAAAGAATTAAAATAGATTTTTAGAGACAGTATATTGGCAGAAATGTAAAAGATGAAACAGACGTAATTTGGTAAAGAACAGAAAGGAACAAAGCTGTTGTCTTTGGAACTAGAAATTCAGTCAAGCACATCATCCATAGGTATTGTTAATTTCATTATAGTCGAGGGGATAACCTTCTATTTAGTAAACGGACGCCAAAATATAGCTGAAATACTGCTGAAATTGGTGTTGAACACCAATCAATCAATCAATCTATTTAGTAAAATGTAATATATATACTATCATTGAATTGTTTTGTGAGAATTGATTTTTCAGAGCAATATCATGGCAAAGGCAAACCTTGAGATGTGATATACAATGATAAGTCACACCTTGAGATGTGATATACAATGATAAGACAAACCTTGAGATGTGATATACAATGATAAGTCAAACCTTGAGATGTGATATACAATGATAAGGCAAACCTTGAGATGTGATATACAATGATAAGTCAAACCTTGAGATGTGATATACAATGATAAGGCAAACATTGAGATGTGATATACAATGATAAGTCAAACCTTGAGATGTGATATACAATGATAAGGCAAACCTTGAGATGTGATATACAATGATAAGACAAACCTTGAGATGTGATATACAATGATAAGACAAACATTGAGATGTGATATACAATGATAAGTCAAACCTTGAGATGTGATATACAATGATAAGTCAAACCTTGAGATGTGATATACAATGATAAGTCAAACCTTGAGATGTGATATACAATGATAAGACAAACCTTGAGATGTGATATACAATGATAAGACAAACCTTGAGATGTGATATACAATGATAAGTCAAACCTTGAGATGTGATATACAATGATAAGACAAACCTTGAGATGTGATATACAATGATAAGTCAAACCTTGAGATGTGATATACAATGATAAGGCAAACCTTGAGATGTGATATACAATGATAAGGCAAACCTTGAGATGTGATATACAATGAAAAGGCAAACCTTGAGATGTGATATACAATGATAAGTCAAACATTGAGATGTGATATACAATGATAAGACAAACCTTGAGATGTGATATACAATGATAAGGCAAACCTTGAGATGTGATATACAATGATAAGGCAAACCTTGAGATGTGATTTACAATGATAAGGCAAACCTTGAGATGTGATTTACAATGATAAGACAAACATTGAGATGTGATATACAATGATAAGACAAACATTGAGATGTGATATACAATGATAAGTCAAACCTTGAGATGTGATATACAATGATAAGTCAAACCTTGAGATGTGATATACAATGATAAGGCAAACCTTGAGATGTGATATACAATGATAAGGCAAACCTTGAGATGTGATATACAATGATAAGACAAACCTTGAGATGTGATATACAATGATAAGGCAAACCTTGAGATGTGATATACAATGATAAGTCAAACCTTGAGATGTGATATACAATGATAAGTCAAACCTTGAGATGTGATATACAATGATAAGTCAAACCTTGAGATGTGATATACAATGATAAGGCAAACCTTGAGATGTGATATACAATGATAAGGCAAACCTTGAGATGTGATATACAATGATAAGACAAACATTGAGATGTGATATACAATGATAAGTCAAACCTTGAGATGTGATATACAATGATAAGACAAACATTGAGATGTGATATACAATGATAAGGCAAACCTTGAGATGTGATATACAATGATAAGACAAACATTGAGATGTGATATACAATGATAAGACAAACCTTGAGATGTGATATACAATGATAAGACAAACCTTGAGATGTGATATACAATGATAAGACAAACCTTGAGATGTGATATACAATGATAAGACAAACATTGAGATGTGATATACAATGATAAGTCAAACCTTGAGATGTGATATACAATGATAAGACAAACCTTGAGATGTGATATACAATGATAAGTCAAACCTTGAGATGTGATATACAATGATAAGTCAAACCTTGAGATGTGATTTACAATGATAAGACAAACCTTGAGATGTGATATACAATGATAAGTCAAACCTTGAGATGTGATATACAATGATAAGACAAACCTTGAGATGTGATATACAATGATAAGGCAAACCTTGAGATGTGATATACAATGATAAGTCAAACCTTGAGATGTGATATACAATGATAAGACAAACCTTGAGATGTGATATACAATGATAAGTCAAACCTTGAGATGTGATATACAATGATAAGACAAACCTTGAGATGTGATATACAATGATAAGTCAAACCTTGAGATGTGATATACAATGATAAGTCAAACCTTGAGATGTGATATACAATGATAAGACAAACCTTGAGATGTGATATACAATGATAAGACAAACCTTGAGATGTGATATACAATGATAAGTCAAACCTTGAGATGTGATATACAATGATAAGACAAACCTTGAGATGTGATATACAATGATAAGTCAAACCTTGAGATGTGATATACAATTATAAGACAAACCTTGAGATGTGATATACAATGATAAGTCAAACCTTGAGATGTGATATACAATGATAAGGCAAACCTTGAGATGTGATATACAATGATAAGGCAAACCTTGAGATGTGATATACAATGAAAAGGCAAACCTTGAGATGTGATATACAATGATAAGTCAAACATTGAGATGTGATATACAATGATAAGACAAACCTTGAGATGTGATATACAATGATAAGACAAACCTTGAGATGTGATATACAATGATAAGGCAAACCTTGAGATGTGATATACAATGATAAGGCAAACCTTGAGATGTGATTTACAATGATAAGGCAAACCTTGAGATGTGATATACAATGATAAGACAAACATTGAGATGTGATATACAATGATAAGACAAACATTGAGATGTGATATACAATGATAAGTCAAACCTTGAGATGTGATATACAATGATAAGGCAAACCTTGAGATGTGATATACAATGATAAGGCAAACCTTGAGATGTGATATACAATGATAAGGCAAACCTTGAGATGTGATATACAATGATAAGACAAACCTTGAGATGTGATATACAATGATAAGGCAAACCTTGAGATGTGATATACAATGATAAGTCAAACCTTGAGATGTGATATACAATGATAAGTCAAACCTTGAGATGTGATATACAATGATAAGGCAAACCTTGAGATGTGATATACAATGATAAGGCAAACCTTGAGATGTGATATACAATGATAAGACAAACCTTGAGATGTGATATACAATGATAAGACAAATATTGAGATGTGATATACAATG
Organism: Bathymodiolus brooksi; assembly: GCA_963680875.1. Lineage (NCBI taxonomy): Eukaryota > Metazoa > Mollusca > Bivalvia > Mytilida > Modiolidae > Bathymodiolus > Bathymodiolus brooksi. Next base: position 59,490,128 of record OY804578.1, read on the forward strand.
ATAAGTCAAACCTTGAGATGTGATATACAATGATAAGACAAACATTGAGATGTGATATACAATGATAAGGCAAACCTTGAGATGTGATATACAATGATAAGACAAACATTGAGATGTGATATACAATGATAAGACAAACCTTGAGATGTGATATACAATGATAAGTCAAACCTTGAGATGTGATATACAATGATAAGACAAACCTTGAGATGTGATATACAATGATAAGACAAACATTGAGATGTGATATACAATGATAAGTCAAACCTTGAGATGTGATATACAATGATAAGACAAACCTTGAGATGTGATATACAATGATAAGACAAACCTTGAGATGTGATATACAATGATAAGTCAAACCTTGAGATGTGATATACAATGATAAGACAAACCTTGAGATGTGATATACAATGATAAGGCAAACCTTGAGATGTGATATACAATGATAAGTCAAACCTTGAGATGTGATATACAATGATAAGACAAACCTTGAGATGTGATATACAATGATAAGGCAAACCTTGAGATGTGATATACAATAATAAGACAAACATTGAGATGTGATATACAATGATAAGTCAAACCTTGAGATGTGATATACAATGATAAGACAAACCTTGAGATGTGATATACAATGATAAATCAAACCTTGAGATGTGATATACAATGATAAGTCAAACCTTGAGATGTGATTTACAATGATAAGACAAACCTTGAGATGTGATATACAATGATAAGTCAAACCTTGAGATGTGATATACAATGATAAGACAAACCTTGAGATGTGATATACAATGATAAGGCAAACCTTGAGATGTGATATACAATGATAAGTCAAACCTTGAGATGTGATATACAATGATAAGACAAACCTTGAGATGTGATATACAATGATAAGTCAAACCTTGAGATGTGATATACAATGATAAGACAAACCTTGAGATGTGATATACAATGATAAGTCAAACCTTGAGATGTGATATACAATGATAAGTCAAACCTTGAGATGTGATATACAATGATAAGACAAACCTTGAGATGTGATATACAATGATAAGACAAACCTTGAGATGTGATATACAATGATAAGTCAAACCTTGAGATGTGATATACAATGATAAGACAAACCTTGAGATGTGATATACAATGATAAGTCAAACCTTGAGATGTGATATACAATGATAAGACAAACCTTGAGATGTGATATACAATGATAAGACAAACCTTGAGATGTGATATACAATGATAAGACAAACCTTGAGATGTGATATACAATGATAAGACAAACCTTGAGATGTGATATACAATGATAAGTCAAACCTTGAGATGTGATATACAATGATAAGTCAAACCTTGAGATGTGATATACAATGATAAGAGAAACCTTGAGATGTGATATACAATGATAAGTCAAACCTTGAGATGTGATATACAATGATAAGACAAACCTTGAGATGTGATATACAATGATAAGACAAACCTTGAGATGTGATATACAATGATAAGACAAACCTTGAGATGTGATATACAATGATAAGGCAAACCTTGAGATGTGATATACAATGATAAGTCAAACCTTGAGATGTGATATACAATGATAAGACAAACCTTGAGATGTGATATACAATGATAAGACAAACCTTGAGATGTGATATACAATGATAAGACAAACCTTGAGATGTGATATACAATGATAAGTCAAACCTTGAGATGTGATATACAATGATAAGACAAACCTTGAGATGTGATATACAATGATAAGTCAAACCTTGAGATGTGATATACAATGATAAGACAAACCTTGAGATGTGATATACAATGATAAGACAAACCTTGAGATGTGATATACAATGATAAGACAAACCTTGAGATGTGATATACAATGATAAGACAAACCTTGAGATGTGATATACAATGATAAGTCAAACCTTGAGATGTGATATACAATGATAAGACAAACCTTGAGATGTGATATACAATGATAAGTCAAACCTTGAGATGTGATATACAATGATAAGACAAACCTTGAGATGTGATATACAATGATAAGACAAACCTTGAGATGTGATATACAATGATAAGACAAACCTTGAGATGTGATATACAATGATAAGACAAACCTTGAGATGTGATATACAATGATAAGTCAAACCTTGAGATGTGATATACAATGATAAGACAAACCTTGAGATGTGATATACAATGATAAGACAAACCTTGAGATGTGATATACAATGATAAGACAAACCTTGAGATGTGATTTACACTGATAAGACAAACCTTGAGATGTGATTTACAATGATAAGTCTCTTTAGAGAAAAACATAATAAGGATAAGATTTTTATTGAAGATTTGGCAAGGAAGAAATCCTTTTCGAACAATACAGATCAACAATATTATAAACATCGAGGCTTTGGCAAGGTGAGGTCAATATGACATCGCAGTAGAAAACAGAGATAGCATGTTTATATCATGTTTGTTGCTTGATAATAGATATTATTGTATGAAGAGATCAAACAGAATATTGACAATTATCAAAAAATTTAGATAACGAGCCAGCATTGGTGTATGATATATGGCAAGGGAAGGTACTCTTAACGATCAAAGCTGATTACGACTGATGAAATATTATTTTTGATACATTCTTAACTGTTTACATGAAAAATGATACTTTTTATATAAAAGACATCATAAATTATATTTCTTCTAAAAGAAAAGATATTATACACATGACATGAGGTTGTATAACAACACTCCTCGATTAAAAATGTATTAACCTAAATATGCCATCAAGAATCAGCTTTTAAATAAATGTTTTTTTTTTTTCAGTTCATCTTCAAAGAAGTAAAATGGCCATTTATTTTGCTATCTTCAATTACATCTAATAAATGACCCTATTAACATGATGTGATATAATGGCTTCCAGATCCCTAGGTTTAGGTCCTATAGAGAGAGAACTCTATGATAAATTGTATAGCTAGTTTTACTGATGTATATTTTGTGATAATTTGGCTCAAGTTATTTCGTAATGGGAAATGTCATATTTTGTTGGCAGAAACTGTGAAATATGTGTTTTTGAGGGGGTAAAAAACCGTATTCTAATTACCTGTAAATTCATCACACATCCAGTCCCTAATGATAAATCAAAAGAAATTTTGACCAGGTAAGATTTTTAATCAGTAGATCTAAGTTAACATAGGATTTAAATTTATCGAACTAATAGTATTTTATAACAAGATTCATTAATTAATTCAAATTTTCTATTGTAGAGTATGCGATAAATTTTAAGTTTTGTTTCAAATTTGGCGAGACCATGATTTTAACAGAAAATATTTTGATCTCAAGGATCATTTCTGCCAAGTTTGATTCTATTTGGTTGTGTAGTTTATCTAGGAGAAGAATATAATGACTTGAGTTCACAAGCACTGTCTGTAAAATGTCATGTGCAATGTACGAAATACAAACTGAAGTTAAAACATATAAACAAGTGAATGTCCTTTAATGAAAAAAACATATGATATTGCCCCTTATACCTCGATTCCAAAAAAACAATATGTAAAATGAGAACAAGCGACCAATTATTAGAAATTGAAAGTAGAAGATACTTAAATATTAAAAGAGAAGAAAGCATTTGTTGTTATTGAACAAATTTATTCAGAATTAAAACATTTGGGTAATGTTAATTAAATAGTAATAATGTTGTCATCCCAAAGACTTATACAGTTTGTTTTTCCTTTTGTTAACTTGTCTTAGTCACTGAAGAAAGTGGACCCGACATCTGTATAAAACTTTTGATCATATTAATCTAAGTATATGATGAATTATTGGTGTTTATTTACTGTTGTCTTTTCTACTGAAACATAATTTTCATTGTATGATATTTGTACTGTACCGTGGTATATGCCTTCAACCTTTTCGTGTAAAATTATGCTCAATAAATTAACTTGACTTACAAAAAAATGTCAAAAACTGCATCACGATTAACGATTAATGAAGTAAAAATTAGAATACATATATCATAATAACTGGATGAAAATGGAACATTTAAATATATGACTTCTCCATGGAAAAGCAGGTCAGCTGACATTCTATGAGCTTCATTTTGCTAAATGTCAAAGGTAGGCACCAATTGTTGACAGAAGATATGACAGCTTTATCATTAATCTGTCAAATGTCTATATCTATGTGACCCTAACCCTAAGTATCCATGTGTCAGATAGACTAGTGGTGGAAATTTAGAAATCATTTCATTAAGTTTAACAAAAAACTGAAATTAGTAAACATTCTAAAAATCTTCTTTTGTAAGAATAGGATATCAAACTTAAGTTCTATATGGCATGAATCATCTATTGTTATGCAGATTCAGACTTATACAAATTAGGGGTCAATGGGGTCTGAGTCTAAGGAGGGAAGGTCCAATGTTTAAAAGAGGCTGCAAGGGGTAAGTTGAACAAGTCATCTTCTTCAGAACCAGAAATAGACATGCAATTGTATTTTGTATTAAAAATTCTTGTAATATAAAGATTTAATTTTGTACAGATAAAGGTCAATGAGATCTGACCCCCAAAAATCATAAGTTTAGCATAGGCTTCAATAGAGAATCATTTTACAATTCTTTTGTACTCAAACTTTATGAAAATGATATTGCATGACATACAAAAACATCATTCATGATTTTGCAGACTCAAGTTTACTTAAATGAAGGTCAAAACTTTGGACCCGGATGTCTAAAAATTAATATGGGAGGAAACTGGAAATATTTTAAGCTAATTTTTCTGTATGAATCAGTGATGCAATTTAATTGTATTTGTTTTTAAGCATAATGTGATATGAAAATTCCAGTGTGTCATTAGTGCTTTTTTTCGTTTTATTTTTTATGCACATTGTAAAACCCAGTGTTCAATATAAGCCCATGTGAGCCTCTGGTTGTATTCTATTTTAGACAAAATAATTAATATGCTTAAAGAAATAGGGTGTACAAACTATAATTGCACTTGTTTACTAAACATCACAGATTGGGGAAATCATGTCTTCTTTATGCCATAGAATAAAATATATCAATTGTCAGACTATAATGACATTGGAAGGAAGAATAACATGTAAAAATACCTTGACCCAACTCAAGGATTTCTGAATATCAGTTTTAGTTAAAACTTGGGACCCCATATGAGCACCTGGTTGTACATAAATATGACCTCTGTCCTGTAGTTGTTGGTGTCCAATCAAATGATCATATGGTAATTGGATTTATAACTACCTATGCAAATCGGTGCCTATCGCCAATAATGTTATGAGTACGAATCCCACTCAGGCGAGGTGTACTCAATACAACATTATGTGATAAAGTTTGTCAGTGACTTGTGGCAGGTCGGTGGTTTTCTCTTGGTACTCCGGTTTCCTCAACCAATAAAACTGACCGCCATGATATAGCTGAAATATTGTTGAAAGTGGCATTAAACACCATAACCCTAACCCTAACCATTAGGACAGGAAGTAAATGAGTGCCATGTGTATGTAAAAATCACTCTACTGGCATGTTCAAGACAAATTACAGCAACTCTAAATGAACAATAATATAATAGGGGTGGTTGTTGGGGGGTCAGTAACAAGACAGAATTAAGGACCCTATCCATCATCATAACTTTTCTATGGCGATCTATTCTTTCCCATTTGGTCCTTGCCAACTTTTTACCAACATAATTTATTCAATTGTTTGGGTTTTAGATTAAATTTTTTTTAAAATATTTTTACTAAATAACATTGGTTTTTTTTAGGAAAAACATATTTTTTGCACTTTTGACTAACGTGTACAAATCTGATATGCCACCGATATATTTCTTCTTTATCTTGACAACAAGGGAGACTTGCCAGGCAATAGTTTGGGTATATACCATGAACCTCATAGCACTCTATGCAATAGTTGGGGAGGAGAGATACCAGGTACATCTTAGCACACTTTACATGTGTTTCATTAGATATTAATTCAAGTTAAATATGACTGTTTTATGAATAACAGGTCATTTATTGCCCAGGTGTGTATGTTTTTTCGTACTATTAATGTCAGTTAGTAATGCATTACAACATAAATTATAATTTTATAAAAACATCTATGTTTAATGTCTAATGTTAAGGAATGTTGACAGGTAATTCTTTTAAATTAATTATTCCTATTGGATACTTTAGGTTTTTCTGAGGGCATGCCCATTTTTTATTAGGGAAAAAGAACAAACATTATATAAACAAATAGAGAAATATTTAAAATACAAAACAAATCCACAGATGAATAACCAATCATATTGTTTGTCTAACATATGTATTTATTGTAGTTAATTATTATTTTTAGATCACCTGACCCAAAGGGTCAAGTATTGTCATCACTCTGGCTCTATTATTGTCATCTGCAAACTTTTAACCTTTCACCATATTTCTGGCAAACCACTTGCCAGAGTTTAACCAAACTTGGAAATAATGTTACTTCCTCAACATTTTACATGATTTTTGTTTCATTCAGAAAATAAACATGACTGCTATGACCAATTATGCCTTCTGATTGGCTAAAAACACAAAAATCGTCTCGGAAACTGCATGTGTGATGAAATTTTTCCTGAGTAGGAATGTTCTTTTAATGGCACTCAAGAAAATTTTATGTTTATTTTCTCGATTGGAAATCCAAGATGGCCACTACCACAAGACAAAGTTTAAACAAAAAACCCCGAAATTTTATTGAACCTTAACGGTACATGAATAATCAATGGATTGGCCTGTGCAAAATTTTAATATGTTTTGTGACGGAAATCCAATATTGACAATTTTCACATGAGGATTCTATAGATAAACGTTTTAACGTTATTCTTATCTGATACCACTGCAGCAAACTTGGATGGAATATACCTTTGATGGTTCTTTACTAAATGGCTGTTTTTGTGTCGATCTGAAATCTAAGATAGTTGGCACCACAGGACATAGTTTTAACATAGGACCATATGGAAAAGTGAAAAAATTTTTTTTTCTAAAATACTAGAAATAGAAAGAATTTAGTACATATCATCAGATTGTCTATTTTAATATTTTTCTGGTGTTGTGGTTGGTGGGATTGGTATTGTTATTGGTGTATTGTTGGTGGGATTGGTATTGTTATTGGCGTATTGTTGGTGGGATTGGTATTGTTGTTGGTGGGATTGGTATTGTTATTGGTGTATTGTTGGTGGGATTGGTATTGTTGTTGGTGGGATTGGTATTGTTATTGGTGTATTGTTGGTGGGATTGGTATTGTTATTGGCGTATTGTTGGTGGGATTGGTATTGTTATTGGTGTATTGTTGGTGGGATTGGTATTGTTATTGGTGTATTGTTGGTGGGATTGGTATTGTGATTGGTGTGTTGTTGGTGGGATTGGTATTGTTATTGGTGTATTGTTGGTGGGATTGGTATTGTTATTGGTGTATTGTTGGTGGGATTGGTGTGTTGTTGGTGGGATTGGTATTGTTATTGGTGTATTGTTGGTGGGATTGGTATTGTTATTGGTGTATTGTTGGTGGGATTGGTATTGTTATTGGTGTATTGTTGGTGGGATTGGTGTATTGTTGGTGGGATTGGTGTATTATTGTTGGTGGGATTGGTGTATTGTTGGTGGGATTGGTGTATTGTTGGTGGGATTGGTGTATTGTTGGTAGGATTGGTGTGTTGTTGGTGGGATTGGTATTGTTATTGGTGTATTGTTGGTGGGATTGGTGTATTGTTGGTAGGATTGGTGTATTGTTGGTGGGATTGGTATTGTTATTGGTGTATTGTTGGTGGGATTGGTATTGTTATTGGTGTATTGTTGATGGGATTGGTATTGTTATTGGTGTATTGTTGGTGGGATTGGTGTATTGTTGGTGGGATTGGTGTATTGTTGGTAAGATTGGTGTATTGTTGGTAGGATTGGTGTATTGTTGGTGGGATTGGTATTGTTATTGGTGTATTGTTGGTGGGATTGGTATTGTTATTGGTGTATTGTTGGTGGGATTGGTGTATTGTTGGTAGGATTGGTGTATTATTGGTGGGATTGGTATTGTTATTGGTGTATTGTTGGTGGGATTGGTATTGTTATTGGTGTATTGTTGATGGGATTGGTATTGTTATTGGTGTATTGTTGGTGGGATTGGTGTATTGTTGGTAGGATTGGTGTATTATTGGTGGGATTGGTATTGTTATTGGTGTATTGTTGGTGGGATTGGTATTGTTATTGGTGTATTGTTGGTGGGATTGGTATTGTTATTGGTGTATTGTTGGTGGGATTGGTGTATTGTTGGTAAGATTGGTGTATTATTGGTGGGATTGGTATTGTTATTGGTGTATTGTTGATGGGATTGGTATTGTTATTGGTGTATTGTTGGTGGGATTGGTGTATTGTTGGTGGGATTGGTGTATTGTTGGTAAGATTGGTGTATTGTTGGTAGGATTGGTGTATTGTTGGTGGGATTGGTATTGTTATTGGTGTATTGTTGGTGGGATTGGTATTGTTATTGGTGTATTGTTGGTGGGATTGGTGTATTGTTGGTGGGATTGGTGTATTGTTGGTAAGATTGGTGTATTGTTGGTAGGATTGGTGTATTGTTGGTGGGATTGGTATTGTTATTGGTGTATTGTTGGTGGGATTGGTATTGTTATTGGTGTATTGTTGGTGGGATTGGTGTATTGTTGGTAGGATTGGTGTATTATTGGTGGGATTGGTATTGTTATTGGTGTATTGTTGGTGGGATTGGTATTGTTATTGGCGTATTGTTGGTGGGATTGGTATTGTTATTGGTGTATTGTTGGTGGGATTGGTATTGTTATTGGTGTATTGTTTGTGAGATTTATGCTATGCTTGAAGAGATTGGTGTTGTGGTTGGTGAGATTTGTGTTTTGGTTGGTGATATTGCTGTGATTGGTGGTATTATCATGGTGTTGTTGTAGTTGGTGAGATGGTGTTGTTGTGGTTGGTGAGATTTTTGTGTTGTGGTTGGTGAGATTGTTGTGTTGTTGTTGTTGCTGAGATTGTTGTGTTGTTGTCATTGCTGAGATTGTTGTGTTGTTGTAGTTGGTGAGATTGTTGTGTTGTTGTCATTGGTGAGATTGTTGTCGTTGGTGAGATTATTGTGTTGTTGTCATTGGTGAGATTATTGTGTTGTTGTCATTGGTGAGATTGTTTTGTTGTAGTTGGTGAGATTGTTGTCATTGGTGAGATTGTTGTGTTGTAGTTGGTGAGATTGTTGTTGTTGGTGAGATTGTTGTGTTGTTGTAGTTGGGGAGGTTGTTGTCGTTGGTGAGATTGTTGTGTTGTTGTAGTTGGTGAGGTTGTTGTCTTGGTGAGATTATTGTGTTGTTGTCTTGGTGAGATTATTGTGTTCAGTGTTGTTGTCATTGGTGAGATTATTGTGTAGTGTGTGATGATGACATATTGTTGTGGTTGGTTCACTGTTTTATTAGAATATTGTTCTAATCTTTTTACAGTATTGCCATGCCAGCTTGACTGTGACTAAATTTAAAATAAATGTTTTGTAATAGACTATAACTTTGTTTACAATAATTGAGAACATTTATATCTTATAATTTCTATAGAAATTTAAGAAATACATCTTAAACATGAAAATAAAGCATTTGATGTAATATGTCTCCTTGTAACGATTTTGTCATAGAGATTTAGTTTTGAGTATGTAAGTATAAAGTGGCGTCAGTTTTACTGGAATTCTTCTCCATTATACTTAAGTAATAATTTTTTTTTCCCATAATACACTAGTATTTAATAAGCAAAATGTATGGTAAGGAAATTGGCTGCCATGACTGTTGCTGCTGACTGGGCATCAATTTGTTCTAAAACAATTGTTGTTTTTTGTTTTATATTCACTTGAAGATTCCTTGATTTTGTTCTTTTAGATTTCATATGTTGTGACATAAATGTCTGCTATATTATTTTGCCAACTGTCTTTCGCTTAAATATATTGAACAATCGGACAACAGCTATTGGTGTTTACTCGGTTTTGATACCCTAAAGATTAAATATGCTCATTGCTGATTGGTCGGTTGAAAATATGAACCCTGACATGACACCATACGGGAGGTCGTTGGATGTTAGTGTGTCACCAAAGAAAAAAAAGATACAACAAATATCTAATTTTAATTAGATTACATTATTATGTAACTATTACCAATTTTGACATAAAAGGGACCTAAAAGGACTGATATAGAAATCTTAACCTTTTTATTTTTCAGACAATTAATGCAGTTTTTTGCAAAATTATCATCTTTATGTGTTATTAATGAACCATGAAAAAGAATTTTGCTATTTTATTTTGGAAAGGTGTCTATTGAGCCCAAATTCTGAAACTTCAATCTTGATGTGTTTTTTTCTTTGAATTGATTGTGCTGAGAGCTTCCATTAGTATGTTGTCGAATTTCGTCTATCTCTTGTGATTTCTTAGATTAACTCAACTGAGAGGGACCAGCAAGTACCAAATTAGAAAATTTCTTTTTTGTGATTTACCTTCGAGCAAATGCAGAAAATGAGCCATTTTTTTCTATTGAAATAGTCTGAGAGACCTTAGACCTGAATTTCACATATCTATTTTTCATCTAAATTTGTCATGTTTGATGTGTATTATCTTTGAATTGATTGTTTTATTATTTTTCAATTACATGCCCAAAATAAAATGGGTCCGGAAAATGACTGTGTCTACTACATTATTTGTCTAGCAACTTACTGTTTCACACAAGATACTGTGTTGACACTTGCTTCAAATATACACTTGTTCAATTTCCCATGTCAACTTGCTGCAGTTGTATCATGCTGTGATGGGTGTAACCTTTTATTGTTTTTTTTATGATTATTGATTGATTTCTTTTACAATAAATGAAATAAAGAGGGTGGACATTATAAGTTCTAAGCTCCCTAGTGACCGACTATCATCATTATTTAGAAGGTCAGTAAATTGTTGAAGGATGAACGCTTTATTATTTATAAAGAATATCTTAATCTTGAAGTTAACTAATAGCTGATGGGTGCTGGGCTGAAACTGACTTGTAAGACAGATCTAACATACTGAAAATCAAAAATCGAACCAAAATCTTTTTTGGTGATCTATCAAAATCGCAGCAAATTGTTCTCCTTTTTTTTTAGCTAATAAAAACAATGAGTTAAAGAAGTTCTGACTATAATAAATGATAGATATAAAGTGTGATCATACAATTGTTTGTGTGTTATTGAATAATTTCTGCCAGGTTTTGTTATGGAGAAAAAATGTATATCAATCATGTCAGAATGGTTGTTTATCATTGTCATGGTAATGATTTTAAAATGAACAAAATATTCCGTTAGTCTATTGAATAAACACAATTTTTTTTTCTCGCTCGGCAGTCAAACTCTTGGCAAATGGATAAAACAGACAATATTTGGAATGAAACTTTATCTTTGAAATGAGAAAAATGTTTGGGTGAACATTATAATCAAACAATTCGAAAAAGACAGTTGAGAACAGATCTTCACAGTTGTCATATATTGTTAATGATCCATTACTTGATGTTTTTTACCCAAAGCCAACACATTTGAACATTATAATGAGGAAACCATACCAAATCTATGTTAGTTTTAGCATTCAAGTCTATTTAGCTTTTCAACAGAAGTTTTAATACAAATCATCAGATATATGTTAAGAGGGTGCCAACCCCACCCTTTGCAATATGGAATTCTGGGAAATGTTTTTTTGTGGAATGCAATATATCTCTTTCTTTTTCAATTACTTTTTACAAAGTCAACAGATTACATTTTTTTTTTCTGTTTTTGTCTGAAATTACACTTAATTCAAGATCCTGAAGGTAAGCGAAATGAAGACAAATAAAATGTAATTATTTTGATCTTGATGGTATATCATTCTCACATGGCAAAAGGTTGAAGCAAAATTAGGCTATAGTTTAATGACAGTTTGCCATGTTTTAAGTTTTAATTTTTTCTTTAAATGAGAACATTTACTTTGAAATTCTAACATTTATTTTTTACATCTGTTCTTTAATTATCAAGATATCTGTGCTAATATACCATTTCAAACAATTCCTACAACTATCACTAATGTGTAATTTTTTTACAATATCTATAATTTTCATAAAAATTTCCTTTAAATTCAAATTTTGAATACTATTTCTGGGTTATTAAAAATAAATATAAGTATTTTCAGCTTTGTTAATTGAATGGTACGGTTATACAGAACATTCATATAACAGTTTTTTGTTCCTAAATTTTGAATAAAATGGCTAATTAATGTTTTAATGTTATAGGAACTTTTTGAAAAATGATCTAAAATTAGTATTGTAAAATCACATAAAAAAGGCTTGGAATATCCTTCATTACTAAATATAAATGGGGGTCTTTTCTTTGTTTCATATAAAAATGGAGAGGGGGGGGCGGGCTTCATGGTTGTGATGGTATGGTAGTTGGATTTACAACTACCTGTGCCAATCACCACTAAAGTTGTAAGATCGAATCCTGCTCATGGTGAGGTGTATTCGATACAAAATATATGATAAAATTTGTCAGTTACTTGTGACAGGTCAGTGGTTTTTGCAGGGTACTCTGGTTTCCCCCACCAATCAAACTGACTGCCACAATATAACTGAAATATTGTTGAAAGTGGCATTAAGCACCATAACCCTAACCCATATAGAAATGATAACTGTTTTGTTTTAGTGACATAAAATCTTTTCTGATAATCACACCAAAGTAGAAAATATTCTACATTCTTAATTAAAGAGGCATTAGCTACATTTTGACCAAAAAAATTACATGTTTTGGAAATTGGTAAATAGCTTTAAAATGATGAAATAAAGGTTAATATTTCACATTAAACAGCTTATCGTACCACTTTTCGCCTTTTGAGAATGAAAATTACCATCGATTTATTATTTCCTTGCAAGCAAATAATTTGACCTCGCTTTCTCCGTATGCAACTGACCTTACTAGTGACAAGTAAAAACGAATAATTTGTATTTTGTCGCTTATTAACTGCAAACTTGCATAGTTCTTTGTCAGTAATTAACGTTGACTAAAAGCAGATTCACAGGAAAAAAAAGGACTAAGTGCATTTGTTGTACTGATTTAATGACGATTCGTCAAACCCCGTAAACAATGCTGATAATTAATAAGATGGCGTCCATTTCTTGATCGATCTCAAAACACGAGCAGTTGCACCTTTTTCCCCCGATGCGCGTACATTTCATAACATTTATAAGTTACAGAAACACGTTTTATTAAGGCATCAATCATATCTGATAGTTTTTATGGGTAACAAAAATTTACGATTTTGGCAGATAATGCCCCTTTAAAGTAATATGAAATGCCAAAATCATTATTTTCAGTTTTCTAAAAATTTCTGTTATATGTAAAGATTAAATATATAAAGAACGTAAACCATTCACTTTTTGAGAGTTACGATGTATAATTCAGGAGAAAACGTCATTTTATTCTGTCTTCGATAATTCTTGCTACCCGGACAATTATGCAAATCATATGCTATTGACCTCAGATTTGAACTCATTCGGTAGAGATTGTGCGCATGCTCCGTTATAGTCTTGACAGGTAACATCATTTTCGTTTCGATTTACATTCCATTTTTTTCCATTCAATCCACGATTAAAAATAATTTTCCCTTAGCAAAACGTTAAACAAGGATCTCTTTACCTGGAAAATAAATATATATCACCATCTATGATCTAAACCGCCGTAAATGTCTTAACGGCATTATGTGTATAATCAAGGACGTATATAGAATCTTATATACGTCCTTGGTATAATTCAGCAAATTTCGCGGGGCCCAGTAAGGGGACACTGCATACGCAACTTGTAATTATGTTAAAACATTAGGTTTTTTTTATATTAAAAATGAATACTACTTTGTTTCAAATCTATTTAAAATTTATTTGGCCTAAGAGACAAGAATGTGAAAGAAAGCACACATTCTTTATCTCATAATAATATATAGGCAAATAATTTGATTCTGAGGGGGCCTGGCAAGATTAGTCATGTTAGAATATTTGACAGAAAATTCATTTGACACATAGTGCAGGACAGGTTATAACATTTACTCAGTTCAGGCCAGATTTTTTTTTTTTTTTTTTCTATGAAGGCCAGAATTTTTTTCCAACTTTGGGTGGCCTGATTATTTATTTTATTTACAAAAACTGCCAGATCCCCCCCCCCCCCCCCCCCCCCCAGCGGAATCAATTGGTTGTCCCCAAAACAAACCAGGAAATAAACGAACCAAGGTATGAAATGGTTGGTGTCAAAATAACGATGACATATTATGGACAAAATAAGTCATATTTTTATCCTTTTTTTTCTTGTTGATTTTTTATTTTCTTCTCTGACAACTCCAAATGTTTTCATCATAATGGTTTTGAAATGTACATACTAATAATAATTTACACAGTTTGTACATGCGATACGTTAGTTCCGACGAGGATTTTAAATTCTGAGATTTCTTGGTTCTGTTTCGATTTCCCCAAATGGGGCCCCGTGTCATTCATTATTACCGATTTCAATGTTTTTGTCCAGTTTTTCGAATAAACTGATTAAGTCAGAATAAAATTCATTGCAGTTGATAATCTTTAAGGTAAAACATACATGAAATAATTTCTTTGCAAGATAAGAAATGCAAGAAATTTAACTTCTTTCTAAACCAGAATGATACATGTTCTCACCTTTTTAAGTTGGTGATGAAATTTCATGATCGGCAATCATCGGAACGGTGCATCCGAAAGTTAATTAGCCGCCATTTTCTTGACAAAACACATACGAGATGGAATGATTTTCTGTTCTTAATCACAGATGATCGCTATTTTCGTCCTCAAACATGCACGAATGGTTAAGTTTTTAGGGAATGTAAACATATCAAGAATATTTTTGAAGATGTTTATTTCACCAAAAACTCATTTCATATTACTTTAACTAATAGTCAGTTAAATATTGACATTATTTGCTGACCCTGCTTTTGTTATTTGTATTCTTTATGTTGCCATTTGCATATTATTTTAAAGTTGTTCAGTTTTGGTTTTTTTGTATTGTTTATATTTGTTTTACTTTCTGGAAATATTGATATCAAAAGGGGGAGATTGATAATCCCATGCCCCCCTAATAAGAAAATGGTTGTTGCCTAACTTTATTTTTTTAAGCATATAATTGTCTTATTTCTAATGGTCTTCTAATTATAGAAATTAATTTGTATGCTTTGTTCATGTCATGATATTGCTGAAATACTGCTAAAGTTGGCATATAAAACATCAATCAATCAATCAATCAATCTGCAGAAATGGTTGTGGGAGGTAACTATTGGTATCTAAGGGAGATAAGTCAGAGCTGATACATGAAGGATAGGTTTTAAAATCAATTTTGTTGGAAATTTCTAAACTGATTGAACTCAAACTATATATTAATGATTGTTGCATAGTCCGTTAAAAAGTTGTGCTTTTGTGTGATCAAAAATCCAAGATGGCTTTCACCATACGATATCATAAGTTTCATGTAAATCCCTATGAAAATTCTAATGACATTCCAGAGAAGTAGATGTATTAAGACTACAGGTACATATTTTTTTTTCCTGTTTAGGAGCTGCTGCAGGTTGTATTTAACATGAGACAACCATGTACATGTCATCTTAAGGAATAATGGCGTTTGGAATTTATGCTGTACATCTAGCAGACACCTGTTTTCGACAGGGGAGAACCTAGGTCCTTTTTAGCTCACCTGGTCCAAAGGGCCATGTGAACTTTTATCATCACTTTGCGTCCGTTGTCGTCATCCGCGTCTGTAAACTTTTCATATTTTCATCTTCTTCTCTGAAACCACAGAACAGATTTGGACCAAACTTGGCAGAAATGTTCATTGGGAGTTCCTCTATTTTGGTGCAGATCGGAAATCCAACATAGCTGCCAGGGCCAATAATGTGCTCTGATTGGTTGAAACTTTGAAAATCTTCTTGTCAAATGATGGAATTGTAACATTATAGAAATGATGACTGGGTGGTCCTCTACCAAGTTTGTTAGTTTTGTGCCGATCGCATATCCAAGATGGCCGCCACAGGGCAACAATAGTTTACCATTGGACCCTATGGGAATTTCATTCAAAGACCTTTTTATACCCCCGCTCCCCGAAGGGGGAGGGGAGTATACTGTTTTACCTCTGTCCGTCCTTCCTTCCTTCCGTCCGTCCTTCTGTCCTTCCGTCCGTCCAAGATATTTTTCGTCGCATTTTTCTCAGTAACTGTTGATGGCAGAAATCTGATATTTGGTCACAAACATCATATAGGTATACCATATTGTGGGTAGCGTTTTCGGACCCGTCAGATTCCTACTTCCTGTTTGCCAACTTAGTTGGTCTTTATACACATTGAACATATATGCACATTTTTTGTCACATTTTTCTCAGCAACTATTGATGACAGATATCTGATATTTGGTCACAAGCGTCATATAGGTACCCCATATCGTGGGAAGCGTTTTTGGACCCATCAGATTCCTACTTCCTGTTTGCCGACTTAGTTGGTTTTTATACACATTCAACATATATGCACATTTTTCGTCACATTTTTCTCAGCAACTATTGATGGCAGAAATCTGATATTTGGTCACAAGCTTCATATAGGTACCCCATATCGTGGGAAGTGTTTTTGAACCCATCGTATTCCTACTTCCTGTTTGCCGACTTTGTTGATTTTTAGACACATTGAACATATATGCTAATTTTTCGTTGCATTTTTCTCAGCAACTATTGATGGCAGAAATCTGATATTTGGTCACAAGCTTCATATATGTACCCCATATCGTGGGAAGCGTTTTTGAACCCATCGGATTCCTATTTCCTGTTTGCCGACTTTGTTGATTTTTATACACATTGAACATATATGCTCATTTTTCGTCGCATTTTTCTCAGCAACTATTGATGACAGGAATCTGATATTTGGTCACAAGCGTCATATAGGTATGCCATATTGTGGGAAGCGTTTTTGGACCCGTCAGATTCCTACTTCCTGTTTGCCGACTTAGTTGGTTTCTATACACATTGAACATATATGCACATTTTTTGTCACATTTTTCTCAGCAACTATTGATGGCAGAGATCTGATATTTGGTCACAAGCTTCATATATGTACCCCATATCGTGGGAAGCGTTTTTGGACCCATCAGATTCCTACTTCCTGTTTGCCGACTTTGTTGATTTTTATACACATTGAACATATATGCTAATTTTTCGTTGCATTTTTCTCAGCAACTATTGATGGCAGAAATCTGATATTTGGTCACAAGCTTCATATAGGTACCCCATATCGTGGGAAGCGTTTTTGAACCCATCGGATTCCTATTTCCTGTTTGCCGACTTTGTTGATTTTTATATACATTGAACATATATGCTCATTTTTCGTCGCATTTTTCTCAGCAACTATTGATGACAGGAATCTGTTATTTGGTCACAAGCGTCATATAGGTATGCCATATTGTGGGAAGCGTTTTTGGACCCGTCAGATTCCTACTTCCTGTTTGCCGACTTAGTTGGTTTCTATACACATTGAACATATATGCACATTTTTCGTCACATTTTTCTCAGCAACTATTGATGGCAGAGATCTGATATTTAGTCACAAGCTTCATATAGGTACCCCATATCGTGGGATTCCTACTTCCTGTTTGCCAAAGAGCGGGGGTATCATAGGTGAGCATTAGCTCACAGTTCATCTTGTTTTGATAAACTACTTGACAATTTGAATTTTATTGCATTTTGTGAATGTTCCTTGGATGGTTCTACACCTGATCTATTATTTTGGTGGAGATTGGAAATCCAACATGGCTACCAGGGCTAATAATGTGTTCTAATTGGTTGAAACTTTGAAGATCTTCTTGTCAGAAACTACTCAGCCCTTGGAATTGTTACATTATAGAAATGATGACTGGATGGTTCTCTGCCAAGTTTGTTCTTTTTTTGCCGATCACATTTCCAAGATGGCCGCCACAGGGCAACTTAGTATACCATTGGATCCTATGTGAATTTCATTGAAAAACCTTTTTGTGAGAAACTGCTCAACAAATTGAATATTTTGCATTATTTGAATGTTCCTTGGATGGTTCTACACCTGATCTATTATTTTGGTGCAGATCGGAAATCCAACATGGCTGCCAGGGCCAAAATGTGTTCTGATTGGTTGAAACTTTGAAGATCTTCTTGTCAGAAACTATTCAGCCGATGGAATTGTAACATCATAGAAATGATGACTGGGAGGTCCTCTACCAAGTTTGTTATTTTTGTGCCGATCGAAAATCCAAGATGGTAGCCACAGGGCGACTTAGTTTAACATTGGACCCTATGGGAATTTCATTCAAAGACATTTTTGTGAGAAACTACTCGACAAATTGAATATTTTGCATTATTTGAATGTTCCTTGGATGGTCCTATACCTGATTTATTATTTTGGAGCTGATCGGAAATCGCCAGGACCAATAATGTGTTCTGATTGGTTGAAAATTTGAAGATCTTCTT
Organism: Bathymodiolus brooksi; assembly: GCA_963680875.1. Classification (NCBI taxonomy): domain Eukaryota; kingdom Metazoa; phylum Mollusca; class Bivalvia; order Mytilida; family Modiolidae; genus Bathymodiolus; species Bathymodiolus brooksi. The sequence goes on from OY804578.1 coordinate 59,508,665, forward strand.
GTCAGAAACTACTTGGCCGATGGAATTGTAACATTATAGAGATGATGACTGGGTGGTCCTCTACCAACCTTTTTATTTTTGTGTGGATCGGAAATCCAAAATGGCCATCACCAGGCGATTTTACCATTGGACCCTATGGGAATTTCTTTGAAATAGATATTTGAACCCTGTAGAAAATTGGAGGATAATTAAATCTCAAATAGCATTTTTTTTGCAACATCAAAAGTTTGTACAGATTATGAACGAAATGTATGTTATTTCCATTCACTTTTGCATGCAATAAAGGGAAATAACTCTTATAAAAACATACTTTTACAGACTTTAAAAAAAAAAATTCAATATGCAGGACATAGGTCCTGCACCCAATAATTTTCTGCAGGACCTACTGAAATTGTGCAGGACCGGAATTTACAAAATTCTAAAATTTAAAAGGAATCGATGATGGGAACAATAAAAACCCGACCCGCCATGTTTTCAAATATAAACACACGAAATGGTCGTGTTGATGCATCACAGCCAGTTTAAACTATAAAAATACAATGATTAATAGAATTACCATGGAAACAGTTGCATGTTTAAGAAGTAAATGTCATTTGAAGGAGAATCTAATTCCGAGTTGACCGTGATCGTTCCGGTATACCAGTTGCATTTCCGATTTCCGGTGCAAATCAAAATACACAAACCAAATTTTTTTTGGACACCCGGACCGGCATGCTTGGCAGTATTGGCGGTACTTGTGATTTTCTGCCCGCTCGGTCCGATGGTCCGACGAATTTCAAAAAGTCTGCTTTTAGAATTAAGTTCAGATGGTGCAAATGATCTATTGAACCAAAACGTTATGTAAATGAGGATAAGATAAAGTACAAATCATTTATAAACCAGGTAAATTATACAGGTTCAGGTGTTTATTTTACTTGTTGGAAAAATTGTTTGACAAAATTTAACTTCAAGAATTATAAAAGAAAATATAACATCTTTCTTGTCTAATGTATGAGAATGGGAATGGGGGCATTATATGAAACAATTCATGGTAAATTTTTGCCAATAGAAACAGTAAAATAGTCTTTCAATTTGATACAACAGAAGTTCGTAAAATCAGGTTTGACTAATCACAACAAAAATTTAAGGTCCATATGATGCTAAAGTTAATGAAAAAAGGATCTTTGACGCTTGATGGTAAAGAGCATCCCCATTCTCGTATATTCCTATAAATTTTGACTTCATGGGAGCTCAAAATAAGGATAATGCCACATAAAAATGAAAATTTAAAAAGGTATGTAGAATGTGATTTGATGGGATTTTCTCTTGAGAATGGAGTTTATTCAAATTTGACAATTTTTCAAACATTGATATTTGTATATTATGCCATTAATTACGTGGATTATTTTGACACATATTTCCACAGTTTCAATCATCATGTCGTCAACAATTTGAACGATAATAACAATGACATTTTAGGTCACCACTCGGATGCCTTTATGCTGTTTTACCCCCTACTGAATATGCAATGTAACCTGCATTAGAAACAGTTTTTGACTCTGGCATGAGGACAACAGTAACTTTTATGTATTCATAAAACATCTTTTGTTCAGGCTATAAAATGTGACAGAGAGATAAATGTTTTGTCATTAAGATAAAAGTTTTCATTGATTTTCACATTTTAACAATCAGATGGTCGTATATCTGTCATTACTCAAGTCTTTCTTTGTCACCATTAAGAAATAAGAACTTTTTTTTATTTTGAAGTTTCCAGCACCTGTATTTAACTGAAAAGTTTTTTATCTGAATTTTTTTTTAGCCATTTGTCATTGAGCAATTAGTATTGAGTTAACACATTTTTTATATTTATTTATTTTTTACTCTAAAGTATATATCAGATCATCAAACTATTATTAATTATATACTGTACTTTACTTCAAACATTTTTTATTTTTCAAAAAAGACAAAAAAGTTTTTTTGCTTGTTTGATGGTGTTTATTGCCACTTTCAACAATATTTCAGTTACATTGTATATTATGGCGTCAGTTTTATTGGTGGAGGAAACCGGAGGACCTGGAGAAAACCACCGACCTGTCGCAAGTCACTGACAAACTTTATCACATAATGTTGTACACCTTGCCCTGTTCGAGATTCGAACTCACAACATCAGTGGTGATAGGCACTGATTACATAGGTAGTTGTAAATCCAACTACCATTCGAAGGCCCCTGACAAAAAGGGTAAGACATAAGTTAAGCAACTTGGACAATCTTCTCCCAAGATTTTACATTGTAGTAAAGTGTTGAAAGTGATAGAGTCCACATCCATTTATTATTTTATATGATACAATCCACACTTATGTATTATTTATTTGGTACCACTCCACACTTGTTTATTATTTATAGTGTAAAATCAAAACATATTTATTATTTATAGGATACCATCCATACATATTCATTATTTATAGGGTAAAATCCACAGATATTCATTATTTATAAGGTAAAATCCATATTTGTTTATTATTTATATGGTACAATCCACACTTATGTATTATTTATTGGGTACAACTCCACACTTGTTTATTATTTGTAGGGTACATTCCACACTTGTTTATTATTTATAGGATGTGATCCACACTTGTTTATTATTTATAGGATGTGATCCACACTTGTGCACTTGTTATTATTTATAGGGTACAGTCCACACTCATTTATTATTGATATGGTACTATCCATTCTTGTTTATTATTTTTTATGGGGTTCAATCAACACTCATTTATTATTTTTTATGGTACAATCCACACCTGTTATTATTTATAAGGTACAATCCACTCTTGTTTATTTATAAGGTTAATCCACACTTGTTTATTATTTAAAGGATACATACATGTACTTCTTTATTATTTAATAGGTACAAGCCACAACCATTATTTACTTATATGGTATATTCCACTATTGTTTATTGTTAAGGTACAATCCACACACATTTATTGTTTAAGGGTACAATCCACACTCATATTATTTGTAAGGTACAATCCACACTCATTTATTATTTATATGGTACAATCCACATTCATGTTTTTTGTTGCAGAATACAATCCACACTTGTTTATTTATAAGGTACAATCCACACTATAAGGTACATGTACTATCCATGCTCATTTGTTAGTTATATGATACACTCCACATATGTTTGTTAATAAGGTACAATCCACACTTGTTTATTTATTAGGTACAATCCACACATGTTTATTTATAAGGTACAATCCACACATGTTTATTTATAAGGTACAATCCACACGTTTATTTACAAGGTACAATCCACACGTTTATTTATAAGGTACAATCCACACATGTTTATTTATAAGGTACAATCTGCACGTTTATTTACAAGGTACAATCCACATGTTTATTTATAAGGTACAATCCACACATGTTTATTTATAAGGTACAATCCACACTTGTTTATTTATAATGTATAATCCACACATGTTTATTTATAAGGTACAATCCACACGTGTTTATTTATAAGGTACAATCCACACTTGTTTATTTATTAGGTACAATCCACACATGTTTATTTATAAGGTACAATCCACACATGTTTATTTATAAGGTACAATCCACACTTGTTTATTTATAAGGTACAATCATCACTTATTTATTATTTATAAGATACAATCCAGACTTATTATTTATGTATGTTTCAATCCACATTTATTTGTTATTTGTAGGTAAAATCCACACTTATATTTTGTTTATAGAGTATAACTGGTTATGTGAAAGTGAGTTTGATATCCTGAGATTTCTAAATTAAATAAAAAAAAATGATTGTCACTAGTGAAATTATGATAATTATTTTCACTCCCATGATATATAAATAAATGTAAGGTTATCCACAAAAATATAACATCGTCATAAAGATTACAGCTTTATTTTTGTGTTGCTAAATATCTAGATAATAAAAAATAATAATAAATCATAACTTTTTAGATTTTCTGTAGTCAAGATGACAATATTATGTTATAACTCATTCACGCACTTAAAGAACCAATTTGATTCATTATATTATAAATATACGAAATATTTTACAGAAAAAAAATCGTAAATGTAAAACAAGATGTCCACATGTTATTGTTTCTGCTAACCAACCAAAAATATCCTGTTTTTTACTTTAGAATTCTTATTGGTAATTTCTTTTAGAGTTCTCTTTAGACTTGAGAGTCTTTTATTTGGAAGGATTAGAATTAAAGGAGTTTTATTTGGAGAGTTTTGAATTAAGGATGTTTTATTTGGAGAGTTTTGAATTAAGGGAGTTTTATTTGGAGAGTTTTGACTTAAGGATGTTTTATTTGGAGAGTTTTGACTTAATGATGTTTTATTTGGAGAGTTTTGAATTAAGGATGTTTTATTTGGAGAGTTTTGAATTGAGGGAGTTTTATTTGCAAAGTTTTGAATTAAGGGTGTTTTATTTTGAGAGAAAAGAAATTTAGACTTAAATATTTGGACTTGTAAATTTATTACAGACTTTTGACATAATCAGATTTATGGTACTTTAACATTTAGCTTATTTTTTTTATAAGTAAATAAAATATTAAAATAATAAATGTATTTTTGAATAGCATACTGAATTAAAAACTAATTTCCTGTCTTTAATGATAATTACAAATTCCTTTCATATGAAAAAATATATAATAATCTATTTTAAATTGGAAATTTGTAAAAAAAAAAAAAAAAAAAAAAAAAAAAGAAGCTGTAGACTATTCATATGAAAAACTTTTAAAAATTTCTTCTTCACATCCTCCAAAATGAAAACTTTCTAGAACATTAGCTAAACAAACAAATATCGGGGAAAAAAAACAACCCCAACATTTACAAAGCAAAGACATTTACCTAAAGATGGTAATGATAGAGAATTATTAGAAAAACATGCTAATCACTAGATAAATCATGTTTCCCTATTTAACACGAGAACATTACTAGTTTTGTTAGTTATAGAGGCTTTATATGTCCTTAGTATTTCTCTGTTGCACTTCGCTGACTTCAGAATCCATTACTATGACTTGGATTATTTTTTATCGGCTGTGGATAAAAAATGGAAGTAATAAATCATGGCTGCTTCTCTTTTGTGGAATTTCTTCTTCAATAATGGAGAATTGTAGAAAAATTAATATGAGGTGTTTATATGAACAACAAATACTTATTCTTTTTTAAAAACTTTTATTAAATATTTCAGTGGTTTCGTGTTCAGGGAGAATGAAGATTTTTTTATTTAAATTATCACTGTTTAAGGAGAACATTTATTCTGGTCTAATATTTTATATAGGAAGAAATAAAGAAGAAAGGGCCATTACATTATTTTTTCTACTGAAACACTGTATATATGTAATAGTTCTTTTAATATCAATTAAGACATGCATAATTAATATGAATAAGTCTGTTGTAGAAATGTTATTATTTGAGTCCAAAAAAATCTAAAAATACCCAGTTCTTAATGTAAAGATTTATACTGATTACATTTTTTGTTAGTATATGTGATATCGTTTCTTTGAATCTCCTGGATTGCACTATGGCAGAGTAACACATATGCTGTATTACTACTGAGTATAATCTCAATTATTGACATTTACTGTTTATAGCAATGTACTGTCTACTGTATTAATCATAATTGTTGTATTTATGTAATTCCCTCTGTGGGATCATGATTGGATTAATAAATATTTGATTTGATTTTGATTTGATGAATAAATTAAGATTTTTTTTAATAGTTTTAGAAAAAAAAATGACCAAGCATAAGATGCTTATGAATTATTTCTATCCCAACATCATATGCTTTGAAAATTACTAAAAGTTATGGGTACAATGGAATAACAGCTCCCCCACCCACACACCCCACCAAAAAAATATGAAAATTAAACGATAATATAAAAAAAAAGATTAAATAAAATATCCCAAAGGAGTCTGTAAAAATCTAAATTTTTTGGGGATACATAAGAAAAATCAGTATTTTAATTCTGAACTATTAACGTACCACTTAAATTTACATGCATTTAAAAAGTAAAGAAATTTCAAATTCCATATATTTTTCCTGTTACAAGTTGTTAGATGTTATTACTATAGAAATGTTTGATATAGGGGTAGAGGCATTATACCATTTAGTTACTGGATACTGTTCTGTTTTGTTTTTAATTGTTGCTGTAAATGAAAAATTATAATTTCCCATTTTAGATATACTAACGGGTACAGATAGGAAAAATAGGGAAAATATAGGATGCACACTCCTTTTAATTTTCAAAAACATTTTTCTATTTTAAATTTTAAGGAGGAAACTCTAAATTGATATACTTGTAAACAAAATAAAAATCTTTTGAATCCAGGAATGACAGTGGCTATGAATAGGTAATTAGAAAAGGGGGGATTTAGAGAATTATTTGGGGGAAAAAATGGTTTCAGAAAGGAATTACTGTTAAAAAAATAGAGAGGGAGTCTCCCTGTGAAAGACAGGCCGTTCAATAAGGGGTGGTACCAGGTACATCTTCTCTTCTTCCAAATACAGGACTAGACTAAAGTATATAGTGGGTAACGTCCTGTTTAAAATGGTCTTTGGTACCTCCTGATTTTAAAGAGTATTGTATAAGATAGTCGTGAAAATTGTACCACCTGTAAATAGTGGAAGTACTGGTAGACTTGAAAAATATTGTCCTGGAAAGAGGGAGGTGTCACATGACTTGTCATTCATTATTTCCTTTATTTAATTACTGCATTGTCACTAGATTTCATTTGTCACTGTTTTAATGTCTGAAATATTATAATAAGACTGGTCATCTGTCTAAATGTAATTTGGATGTCTTAAGTTTGAAATAATAAAATGATGATTTCTCATAAATGTAAATAAGTGCCATAAATATTATTTTCTGTCTTGTTTATTAACCATCATTGCTTAATGGAAGGAATAAAATGAAGATTTATATCCTCAGTTATTATTCCCCCCCCCCCATCCCCCCGTGTTAGCGGTGAGGGGATATAGTAATAGCGTCTGTCCGTCCGTCACACTTTCTTGTTTACGCGATAACTTGAGTAAACATGGATAGATTTGAATAATGTTTTGCATGTGGCTTGTAATTATCATTATCTTGGATGGGTTCTAACATGGAAATATTTGAAGCAAGGGTTTTGGGGGGAAATCTTAGTTTTTGGTTGAAAAATCACCAATATTGAGAATTGTGTCTTGTTTATGCGATAACTTTAGTAAACATGGATAGATTTGAATAATTTTTTGCATGTGGCTTGTAATTATCATTATCTTGGATGGGCTCTTACATGGAAATATTTGAAGCAAGGGTTTTGGGGGAAAATCTTAGTTTTTGGTTGAAAAATCACCAATATTGAGAATTGTGTCTTGTTTACACGATAACTTTAGTAAACATGGATAGATTTGAATATTTTTTTGCATGTGGCTTGTAATTATCATTATTATACTTTACTATAGAAACCAAGCAAGAAATAATTAAGATATTTTAAAGTTTTATTCCATGGAACAAGAAATAACTCATTATTCCCACGGCAAACTGCACGTAGGTCAAATAACTGTGAGGGAATCTGCACGTAGCACAAAATAACTGTTATTTCCCTCAGCACGTAGAACCAATAGCTAGTTATTTCCCTCAGCACGTCGAACCAATAACTAAAATTTAGTTATTTCCCTTATATTAGTTCAGTATATCTTGGATGGGTTCTAACATGGAAATATTTGAAGCAAGGGTTTTGGGAGAAAATCTTAGTATTTGGTTGAAAAATCACTGATTTTGAGAATTGTATCTTGTTTATGCGATAACTTCAGTAAACATGGATAGATTTGAATGATTTTTTGCATGTGGCTTGTAATTATCATTATCTTGGATTGGGTTTTACATGGAAATATTTGAAGCAAGGGGTTTGGGGGAAAATCTATATTTACATCAGAGGTTTACACAGTGTTCTAAGTGGAGTACTTCCTGTATATTATTCAGATCATGCTGCAGTATACTCCATCCTTCAATAAAGTATGTTATACATTAAGACTGCAAGGCTGCTTTTTATAAATATATAAAACTAAATATTATGCAAGTGCAGAGGGATACGTCGTGCATTTATGCGCTAGGCGGTTCTTTTATTACTTAATGTTCTTAAATTTTCATAGAAAATTCATCTATAAAATTTGTTGACACCAAGTTATAGCTGAGATACTGGTAAAAAGTGTTAAGCATCAATCAATCATTAAATAAATCAATCAGTCAGTATATTTTCATAATTATTTTGAAATTCAGTTTTCTTCTTGTCTCCAAAAAATAAAGAAATTTACATACTATTTTAACCTTTAGGCCACTTCGGATCTAAAATTGGGGGTTAAATATTTTTTATTTACAGAGTCAATTTTTTACTTAATGTATTGTGTAAATTTAACAAATTTTGATTTTCTAAAATGGCAGATGTTAGGTAACTAGATGATGGTAGAGTTTTTTCTTATGCAATACATTATGTTATAGTAATTTGACTAGAATTAATTATTCATTTCTTAAAGCATTACTTAAACATTAAGAAATGTCCTCCCTTCTTGCTATAATTTCTTCTATAAATCCAGCAAGCGAAAAATGAAACGCTAAAAAACGCATTAGTACAAGGATGTGGCCATATTTGGCTCTTGTCTAATTAAATTAATAAATTTCTCATTTTTCATCGTCTGAATGTCAACACTTATTTAAATATAATAAATTATATTTTTGATTGAACAATTGGCTTGGTTGGTTGAACTACTAAAGCAGTTGAGTATAGATCCATTTTTCTCTGTCATTATGTTATGGTACGCCCCAGTGGGCAGATCACTGTGTTGTATTCTAGCCATACAAAATAGATAACTCTAGTGTGTGATAGTCTGGAGATCTGCAAGCATTTATTGTCAAATTTTATGACTTTTAGTGGATTTTCTGACTTTTAAAGCTTTTTTGTGGATAAATCTTAATTTTTGTCTTCATTAAGGTAGGTACTATGTCAGTTTTTATTTACCTCATAAACTCAACAGGTTCTTAATTTACCTGTAATTTACATACAATTGGAAAGTGACAAAAACAATATTTTCCTCCGTCTGTTAGCGTGTGGATTATGTTTGTTTTTGAGTACGTTCATTGATTTTCAAAAAATTAAGTGAATTTAGTGTACAGTCGTATTTTATAGCATTACTCCTTTGTATAATAGAAATTAAATGCTATAAGAATGAACCATATCCACTGTTAGTTAACTCACATTTCTCCTATTTTCATTTTAATACCACTTGTAAAGTCTTTAAACATGTATTTTTTAAGCTAAGAAACAGTCAAATTGATGAAGAAACGTGTTTTGTGTTATAATGTTATACAGTCATACCAAACTATTTCTGCCATCATAATATCAGGAAATATTCTTACGTATCAAAAAAACCTTATCAATAAATACTTTCATTGGGTCATAAAACCTATTTTATGTGATTTTTATCATCCACATGCCGGGTGAGTGTGAACTAATTTGAATTAGTGTGTAAACAATTATAGAAGTCAGACTTGTGGAGGAGGATAATACTTGATTAATGCCCCCCTTACAATATACATCGTTGTTCCTACTATTCAGCAGTAATCTTACCCCCTCCCCCCCAACAAACAAAAATTATTTTGTGGGTAGTTGGACATGTGGGGGAGGATATTTCTTGATTAAGGCCCCCCTTACAATATACATTGTAGTTCCTTCTATTCAGCAGTAATTTTAACCCCTCCCCCCCCCCCCCCTCAAGCAAACAAAAATTCCTTTTGGGGGGAGTCGGGCATGTGGAGAAGGATAATTCTTGATTAAGCCCTTACAATCTGCATTGTTGTAACTTCTACTCAACAGTTATTTTACATCCTTCCCCCTTTTTTCCCATCAGAATTTTTTTTTCTCGGATTAATTAACACTTGAAGGTGACAAGATATAATATTCTTCAAATTAACATCAAATTTTATGTAAATTTTAAATTTAAATGTTTAAATAGTTCAACCAAACAATATATAATTTATATCTCACATGAAATGAATTATTTAAAACTTAATTAATGTTATTTTATGACAAGGGAAGAACTTTGTGGCAAAAATTTACACAGATACTGTACACTTTGACTGATCAGTTACAAATACAGTTTTATTGTAAAATTACAGATTTTTTCTCCCGTTTTTCTTTAAAAAAAATTGTTAAATATGTTGTTTTGGTTGAAATGTTAAAGGTGAAAATATTTTGGTTGAAAATGTATTTTTGTGTCAATTTGTAGCCATAATTTATGTATTGGAAGTTTTATTTGTGATAAAAATGTCATGCTTAGGGCAATACACATCATTTATAAGTAATACACAACACAGAATATGTCAGATCATTTTACAAGTACTTAATTAAGATAATACAAGCTGTGAAATTATGTATAATGTCCTCTTAGTCACGGAACAATTTTTTTCTTAAAAATGTCTTGTCTTTTTTTTATTCTAAAATATGTTCAATTTCAATTTACCAGTAACTACTAATTTATTTTTAAAGAAAAAAAACCACAGCGACAGAAAAACAACAAAAATGATTTTATATTTGTTTTGTAACAGTTATGTATTTCTCAACCTCATATACAGAACCTTAAAAACTGGAAAACATATCTTTCCGCAAAATAAAACTTATAGAAATAGATAGTAAACCTGCATTTTTAGGAGGAACCTATCAACATTTCAAAGGTTGTCTTATCTGTTTCTGTCATTAGAAAAGTGCAGAAAACTTAAGTCCTACCATTCTAAAGAAAGCGTGAAAAATCATATTAAGGGAAACAGTGTCATGGTGTTTAAATTTTTGTTTATGGGCGTTAAAGATTAAAGCAGAATTTTAAATTCTGTTTTTATGGATGGCCATTAAATATGTTTTTGGTACACAATGCCTGTTTATACTAAAGGCACAATTCTCATTCTATGCATCTAAAATTCAACACAACTTTCTACAATAAATCAATTTTTTCCCAGTTAGATATAAAAATGATTTTTGTAGCTTCTCATCCATCAAGCCTTTGTCTATTGAAATTTTATGAGCATGCCTGTGGAGTAAGCGTCATTTGTCTAAAATTAAGAATATATTTGGTAGATTTGATGGCCATTTTGCAAGGAGATCAAACAGAACATTGATCAATCCAATGCAATTTTTACATGTATTCTGTCTCTAGATGTTGGCCCATAAAACTTATTTTTAAATAGATCTGGAGTAATCTTATACCAATCATGGCTGAAATTTTGTCTAAATTGCAATTTTAAAAAAATCTTCATTCATTCATTAAAGTACAATATTCTCACAGTACATTGTAATAAAATTATATGTCTCGACAGATTGATTTACGTAGATCTTACAAAATTTTTATTTTTACTTAAAGCCATTTTATTTCTCCCCCTTTTATTTTTGTTCCTTTAAGTAAGCCATTTTATTTGGATAGGTGTCCCCTAGAGGTTGTGTTTCTTCAAGGAAGCCATTTTATTTGGGTAGATGTCCATAAGTGTTTTGAGTAACATATTATTTTGGGTAGATGTCACCTAAGTGTTGTGTTTCTTCAAGTAAGAAGTTTTATTTGGGTGTATGATCCCAAGGGTTTGTGTTTCTTCAAGTAAGAAGTTTTATTTGGGTGTATGATCCCAAGGGTTTGTGTTTCTTCAAGTAAGAAGTTTTATTTGGGTGTATGATCCCAAGGGTTTGTGTTTCTTCAAGTAAGAAGTTTTATTTGGGTGTATGATCCCAAGGGTTTGTGTTTCTTCAAGTAAGAAGTTTTATTTGGGTGTATGATCCCAAGGGTTTGTGTTTCTTCAAGTAAGAAGTTTTATTTGGGTGTATGATCCCAAGGGTTTGTGTTTCTTCAAGTAAGAAGTTTTATTTGGGTGTATGATCCCAAGGGTTTGTGTTTCTTCAAGTAAGAAGTTTTATTTGGGTGTATGATCCCAAGGGTTTGTGTTTCTTCAAGTAAGAAGTTTTATTTGGGTGTATGATCCCAAGGGTTTGTGTTTCTTCAAGTAAGAAGTTTTATTTGGGTGTATGATCCCAAGGGTTTGTGTTTCTTCAAGTAAGAAGTTTTATTTGGGTGTATGATCCCAAGGGTTTGTGTTTCTTCAAGTAAGAAGTTTTATTTGGGTGTATGATCCCAAGGGTTTGTGTTTCTTCAAGTAAGAAGTTTTATTTGGGTGTATGATCCCAAGGGTTTGTGTTTCTTCAAGTAAGAAGTTTTATTTGGGTGTATGATCCCAAGGGTTTGTGTTTCTTCAAGTAAGAAGTTTTATTTGGGTGTATGATCCCAAGGGTTTGTGTTTCTTCAAGTAAGAAGTTTTATTTGGGTGTATGATCCCAAGGGTTTGTGTTTCTTCAAGTAAGCCATTTTATATGGGTAGATTTCCCCAAAGTGTTTTTGCTTCAAATAAGCCATTTTATTTGGGTAGATGTCCTCTAAGTGTTGTTTTCCTTCATCGAAGCCATTTTATTTGGGTAGATGTCCCCTAAATGTTTTTCCTAAAAGTAAGCCATTTTATTTGGGTAGATGTCACCATGAAGTGTTTTTCCTTCAAGTAAGCCATTTTATTTGGGTAGATGTCACCATGAAGTGTTTTTCCTTCAAGTAAGCCATTTTATATGGGTAGATTTCCCCAAAGTGTTTTTGCTTCAAATAAGCCATTTTATTTGGGTAGATGTCCTCTAAGTGTTGTTTTCCTTCATCGAGCCATTTTATTTGGGTAGATTTCCCCTAAGTGTTTTTCCTTCAAGTAAGCCATTTTATTTGGGTAGATGTCATCATGAAGTGTTTTTCCCTCAAGTAAGCCATTTTATTTGGGTAGATGTCACCATGAAGTGTTTTTCCTTCAAGTAAGCCATTTTATTTGGGTAGATGTCACCATGAAGTGTTTTTCCTTCAAGTAAGCCATTTTATTTGGGTAGATGTCCCTAACTGCTTTATTCCTTCAAAAAACATTTTTTCTTCTGTATATATCTCTAAAAGTTATTTTCTTTCAAGAGAGAAAATTTACAAGAAAGCAATATTAGTCAAGTTCTTCGTATTGCAGAATCTTTTGATATATTTATTAGAAAATATTAATTTTCTTTGATTCTTTAAACAGTAGACAAAGTGATAGAAACTGAATTCATGTTTCATAAGATTACTTAAAATTTTATTAGAAATATGCAATAACTTCTAGATTAAATGAGGTTTTATAGTTTATTTTTTTTTCAATTTTGAATTAAACCTATAGACATGCTTTTTATATTAACTTAACATTTTTAAAATTTTCATTGAAATTTAAGAAAAATAAAGCATAATTACTGAAATCGGATCATTAAGTTTTGAACACATCTCCTTAATGTAAAAATTTCTACAAAGCCAGCAGAAAGAAATTGTTGGTGTTTTGTCTATACACAGAGATTCATAAGTTTTCTATTAAACCAAGCTGTCACAAACTCCTTGAAATTTAAATGATTTAATGACTTGAAGATCAAATTCAATTTAAATTTCAGATATGACTCAAGTTTTGTTGAAAAAGACAGGAGTCAAAATACAATGATTTTCATTGATGACATATAGATATTATGGAAATATCTCTGATGAATTGGTCAACTTTTATTGACTTTAAGTTAATGGGTGACAGGGTTTAAGATAACTTGGCAATGTTTTGATAACTTACACCCAGAAGGTATCATATGAAATAAGGGTTAGATGTGTGTCATTGTCATATAGTAATGGTCAGTCATATAACCACCTGGATATTATGAGCCTTTCGTCTCTCAAACCTCAAATAGTAATGGTCAGTAATATAGTCACCTCAACAGCATGAACCGCTCCCCTGTCAAACCTCAAACAGTAATGGTCAGTAATATAGCCACCTCAACAACATGAACCGCTCCCCTGTCAAAGCTCATATAGTAATTGTCAGTAATATAAGCACCTTAACAGCATGAAACACTCTGCTATCAAACTTCAAACAGTAATTTCAGCAATGTAACCACCTCAACAGCACAAAACAGTCCTCTGTCAAACCTCAAATAGCAATGGTAAGTAATATAACCACCTCAACAACATGAACCACTCCCCTGTCAAAGCTCATATAGTAATTGTCAGTAATATAACCACCTCAGCAACATGAAACACTCCTCTGTCAAACCTCAAACAGTAATGGTCAGTGATATAACCACCTCAACAACATGAAACACTCCCCTGTCAAACCTCAAACAGTAATGGTCAGTAATATAGCCACCTCAACAACATGAAACACTCCCCTGTCAAACCTCAAACAGTAATGGTCAGTAATATAACCACCTCAACAACATGAACCACTCCCCTGTCAAAGCTCATATAGTAATTGTCAGTAATATAACCACCTCAGCAACATGAAACACTCCTCTGTCAAACCTCAAACAGTAATGGTCAGTGATATAACCACCTCAACAACATGAAACACTCCTCTGTCAAACCTCCAACAGTAATGATCAGTAATATAACCACCTCAACAACATGAAACACTCCTCTATCAAACCTCAAACTGTAATGATCAGTAATATAACCACCTCAACAACATGAAACACTACTCTGTCAAACCTCAAACAGTAATGGTCAGTGATATAACCACCTCAACAACATGAAACACTCCTCTGTCAAACCTCCAACAGTAATGGTCAGTAATATAACTACCTCAACAACATGAAATACTCCTCTATCAAACCTCAAACAGTAATGGTCAGTAATATAACCACCTCAACAACATGAAACACTCCTCTATCAAACCTCCAACAGTAATGGTCAGTAATATAACCACCTCAACAACATGAAGCACTCCTCTATCAAACCTCAAACAGTAATGGTCAGTGATATAACCACCTCAACAACATGAAACACTCCTCTGTCAAACCTCCAACAGTAATGGTCAGTAATATAACCACCTCAACAACATGAAGCACTCCTCTATCAAACCTCAAACAGTAATGGTCAGTAATATAACCACCTCAACAACATGAAACACTCCTCTATCAAACCTCAAACAGTAATGGTCAGTAATATAACCACCTCAACAACATGAAACACTACTCTGTCAAACCTCCAACAGTAATGGTCAGTAATATAACTACCTCAACAACATGAAATACTCCTCTATCAAACCTCAAACAGTAATGGTCAGTGATATAACCACCTCAACAACATGAAACACTCCTCTGTCAAACCTCCAACAGTAATGGTCAGTAATATAACTACCTCAACAACATGAAATACTCCTCTATCAAACCTCAAACAGTAATGGTCAGTGATATAACCACCTCAACAACATGAAACACTCCTCTGTCAAACCTCCAATAGTAATGGTCAGTAATATAACTACCTCAACAACATGAAACACTCCTCTGTCAAACCTCCAATAGTAATGGTCAGTAATATAACCACCTCAACAACATGAAGCACTCCTCTATCAAACCTCAAACAGTAATGGTCAGTAATATAACCACCTCAACAACATGAAACACTCCTCTATCAAACCTCAAACAGTAATGGTCAGTGATATAACCACCTCAACAACATGAAACACTCCTCTGTCAAACCTCAAACAGTAATGGTCAGTGATATAACCACCTCAACAACATGAAACACTCCTCTATCAAACCTCAAACAGTAATGGTCAGTGATATAACCACCTCAACAACATGAAACAGTCCTCTGTCAAACCTCCAACAGTAATGGTCAGTAATATAACCACCTCAACAACATGAAGCACTCCTCTATTAAACCTCAAACAGTAATGGTCAGTAATATAACCACCTCAACAACATGAAACACTCCTCTATCAAACCTCAAACAGTAATGGACAGTAATATAACCACCTCGACAACATGAAACACTCCTCTATCAAACCTCCAACAGTAATGGACAGTAATATAACTACCTCAACAACATGAAACACTCCTCTATCAAACCTCCAACAGTAATGGACAGTAATATAACTACCTCAACAACATGAAACACTCCTCTATCAAACCTCAAACAGTAATGGACAGTAATATAACCACCTCAACAACATGTAATGCTCCTCTCAAAGATGTTTATATAAAGGTTCAGATGTGAGTTGATAGTTGAATTCTGTTGTTCCTGTTAAGGGTCAGTTTCTGGGAAATGTTGGTCTATGGTCAATAGTATTGTTGTGATTCTTTGAAGTGTAATATGCCTGGTCAAGTTGGGCTTCATCCATTTCCCTAGTGCTATTATTCAAAGTGTAGTTCTTGTTAAGGCTGATTTGCACTCTGTTCTGTCATTTCTCCAATTGTGGTCTGTGAAAAAAATGTGCTCTGTGACAATTTGTATTATTTCGGTCTTTCCAAGCGTAATTCTGGTAAATGTTGATTGATGCAATTTTTATTGGTGTTGTCTGTCTAAGTGTAATTCTGGAAACGGTTATTATGAAAATGTCCCTTTATAGTGAAAGTCTTTTGTGACAGTCTTAGTGATTTATTTGGAATTGTTAATTAGCAGGGGTGATTTTCAGTATGACCCTCCGTGTTCTATGCCTTATAATGACAGAAGTATATTGTAAATAACTCATGCAAGCTATAAATATGAGTTGTTTTCATTTGACCAGTTGACCGTTGACATCAGACCAGTTGACCGAGCGCAGAGAAAGGGAAAGTGATCAAGTTTCTACGGTGACATGCCTGGCTATTATACTTGATTATTATTGGTCACTCCCCGTCCAGGAATTAATTACTGCCTTGTTGTTTGACACAATGTGAATTGTTGTAGTCACAAATGTTGAATTTGATTAAAGAATTGACGGAAAGATTGAAATCCCCGGTATTACCCAATTTCTGCTACAATACATGATTATTGCACTTTATAACACGGACATATTGTTGTGAATTGGACAGTCCAGTGAGACAAGCTTGTGAGTGTCTGAGAGGGTAATGAATGATAGTCATTAAAGTTTATTGTTTGACAGCAATCGTTAGAGATTGGTCTTTAGAAACTCTTGTTAGTGTCACTATGATAGAGAATGTAATCAAATCTCCAGGTCTTAGTTACTTGTTCACCAATGGTGTCAGAGCATTAACAATAGATAAAGAAAACCTTGTAAAGTGTCACCTTGTAGATAGAATTTCTACTTAACACTTTCTGAGTATTGTAAGACCATTAGACCATAAGGTGAAAAATGTAAGCATTTTGATTATAAAGTTAGCATGGACCTTTTGACATAACATCTGAACAAATTTAGCATGTAATAAATAGCCTGAAAGAGTGATCATATCATATGGTAGTTGGATTTATATCTACCTATGCAATCAGTGCCTATCACCACTAAAGTTGTGAGTTTGAACCCCGTTCATGGCAAGGTGTACTCGATACAACATTATGTGATAAAGTTTGTCAGTGATTTGTGACAGGTCTGTGGTTTTCTCCAGGTACTCTGGTTTCCTCTACCAATAAAACTGACTGCCACAAGATAACTTTAAATATTGTTGAAAGTGGCATTAAACACCATAAAACCTAAACCTATATTTATTTTCCATAGCCAGCATAGCTCACTTATATTGTTAGCTCACTATCAGAACAAGAAATCTATTGGTCCTATGACATCTAGGGTATGTGTACTTTTAAATACTATACTATAAAATATCTGTTATTGCATAAATTATGTTACAACATTGTTTTATGAGCAATTGTATTTAATAAGTGATGGTGGAGCACTTTGACAAAAGCCTCTATAAAATTCCCTATTAAACCATCAGTATGTTTATACTAAAAGCCTGCAAGGTAAAGCAGTAAAATTAATATGAGCTCATAAAATCTCAATAAAGTGACACAATAACGGTCATGAAATACTACTGAAATAGCTATATTAAATAAACTATTATCTAGAATTATTTTTAGTTTTAGTTTTCAATGGGTTTTTATATAAATATTTAGGGTAATCAGAAAATTCAAAATAATTTTGTCAAATTTTCTACAGGTAAATTATGCAAATAAGTTAAAAATGAATTGCATTTTTATTCATACATATGTTTAGAAATATTTAAAATTTGTGTTTTGTTCTCATTTTCATATAGCAAGCCCAAATTATGTGAGAATGAGATACTAGAAATTTAAGTAGATAGGCTGATACTGGCTTCTACATGTATGTCATTTTTTTTAGCTCACCTGACCCAAAGGGTCATGTGAGGTATTGCCATCACTTGGCGTCCGTCGTCCGTCCGTTAACTTTTCATATTTTAATCTACTCCTCTTAAACAACTGGACCAAATGGAACCAAACTTGGCAGAAAGCATCTATATAAGGTCCTCTATAAAGTTTCTTCATTTTGTCCCATTCCGCCAACAAATATGGCCACCAAGGGCAATTCTTGTTTCTGATTGGCTAATGTTAAAAAAATCTTCTCCTCTGAAACTGCTTGGCCAAATGGAGCCAAACTTGGCAGGAAGCATCTATGTAAGATCCTCTATAAAACTTCTTCATTTAATTCCATTCGGCCAACAAACATGGCCGCTGTTACTAAAAATAGAACATAGGGTAAAATTGCACGTTTTTGGTAACAACTCAAAAACCGTTAATAATATCAGAAATCTGACAGGGATAAAAATGATCAGCACAGAAAGATCTAACTACCCTGAAATTTTGAAGAAAATCTGATTACCTATCTTGGAGTTATTGCCCATTTTTCATCAAAATTTTAATACTTTTCGTTTTTTATTTCAAAAACTATAAGAGATAGACGTTAAGTTTAAACAGCAAACATGTGCAGCATGTCAAGATCTACATGCCCTGCAATTTTGAAGTAAATCTGATTACCCGTCTAGGAGTTATTGCCCTTTTTTATATTTTATTTTTTTAATTTAAACATTTTTGTCTGATATTTCAAAAACTATTAGAGATAAAGGTTAAGTTTAGATTGCAAACATGTGCAGCATATTAAGATCTACCTACCCTGTAATTTTGAAGTTAATTTGAGTACCCAATTTGGAGTTATTGCCCTTTTTTTTGTCGAATTTTCAAATTGTTAATACCTTTTGTCCTTTATTTCAAAAACTATAAGAGATAGATGTTAAGTTTAAACAGCAAACATGTTCAGCATGTCAAGATCAACCTAGCCTACAATTTTAAAGTAAATCTGATTACCCATCTTGAAGTTATTGCCCTTTTTTCATCAAATTTTAAAAATGTTAATACTTTTCATCCTTTATTTCAAAAACTATAAGAGATAGATGTTGAGTGTAAACTGAAAACATGTTCAGCTTGTCAAGATCTACATGCCCTGCAATTTTGAAGTAAATCTGATTACCCGTCTAGGAGTTATTCCCCTTTTTTCATCATTTTTTAGCTCACCTGACCCAAAGGGCCATGTGAGGTATTGCCATCACTTAGCGTCCGTCGTCCGTCCGTTAACTTTTTCATATTTTAGTCTTCTCCTCTGAAACAACTTGGCCAAATGGAACCAAACTTGGCAGTAAGCATCTATGTAAGGTCCTCTATAAAGTTTCTCCATTTCGTTCCATTTGGCCTATAAACATGGCCGCCAAGAATAATTCTTTTTTCTGATTGGCTAATGTTAAAAAAATCTTCTCCTCTGAAACAGCTTGGCCAAATGGAGCCAAACTTGGCATAGATAGTCCCTGGGTGTGTCCCTTTTAAAATTGTGTCCGACAGCCCCACCCTCCATTCAAGATGGCTGCTGTTTTTTAAGGTAATGATTATCTCCCTTTGAAATTTGCTTCAGTATCATTCTATTGTCAGGTGAGCGATACAGGCTCAGTGGGCTGAGCCTCTAGTTTACTTGTGTCGCCACAGAGGAAATCATGGATGAAAACAATCATTGTTAGTTAGACACTTTACACGCTACATCTTATAAGACATTGTTTAAAACATACTTCTTACCTTTGAACTTGTACAACCTGGTAGTAGATCATAGAACAAGTATGGTGTCACATGTAAAAAATCTTTATCATTTTATCTTAAAAATTGTCATCACCTGGATTTTGAGATGATGTTTATTTGTGTTGTTAAATCTTAGAATTTAACATTGGACTATAATATCACAATTATGTATTGTTCTATTTATAGTGGATTTTTTTACTTTGACTGTAAGATATCATTCAGATTTTATCAAGCAGAATTATGACATGTTACAAAAATGACACTTTTTTAAAATAGTGTTTTTTCTTTAAGGAAAATATGGAATGCAGATCTTTTTTAAAAGTGCTTTTCTTGTGTACAAAGTACTGTTAGAAGAAGCCTTTAAAAGAAGAAAAGATTATAGTGAATATTAATGTAAAATTATTCAAATATGTAGTTTGTAACAACAGAACAGAAAAGACAAATACTTGAGTTCACCCCTGTTTTTTTGTTGGGTTTGTGTTGCTCAGTATTTAGTTTCTTGTCCAATGTTTTGTAGATCATTGTTTGTCCTTTTGTCCTTTTTATTTTGGCCATTGTATTGTCTGTCCTTCTTTGATTTAAGACTCCTAATTACCTCTTTGGTATCTTCAAACTTTTCTTGTAGTTATATATAATTTTTATTCTTGAAACCTCCCAGTATAATAACAATCTGTGTATAATAACATTACTTTAAACAATATGTTAATTAAAAGTAGAATAGATAGTCTTGTCTGATTTGGTCAGGTAACTGATAAATTTCTCCAGTCTTTTAACTCCACCCTTGTCCAATGTAATCAAAACAAGTGTCAGGTATTGTTGATGACACGGAGATTTCTGTTGCACTTTTTTATCGTTTTTATTGATGGCCACCCACATTACTCATGCTGACCAATGCAACAAAATTCTAATTTCTAAAATGTCACTCCAGTTGTCATAGTGATTTTGTTTTGTTGTAAAGGTCTCCAATAACAATGAAATAGTTCAATTATTTGACAGATTAAAATTGTTTGACATTGGGTTTTGTCATTAAAATTGAAAGCTTTGACTTGTTGTCATGTAGCTTGTCCATTCTAACTAATTTTCTATCAGTGACAAGTTTGTATTGTGTAGCATTGGATACATCTCCCTATTTATATTGTAAGTGTTTGCTTAAAATGTTCTGACTTACACCAGGCCCTGAGCCATGATTGCTCAGGGGGAAGGGGGTTGATAGACTCAAACTCCAGACATAGTTCAACCGATATTTCGGCTGTAATACTCCTCCTTGATGTTCTAGGGGGTTTTGTACGAACCCTATGAACCCCTACCTACGAGTGTGTACATGAACTGTGAAGTGTAATGATACTAACATAACCTTTTTGAAAGTATGAGAAAAAACCTGAATAATTTTCAGTGCTCAAGCTGCTGACATTCTGTAATTTTGACCATACATTGGTTATTATACTTGATGGTTTATCATTGTATCTATACTGTACAGAAATTATGTCATTTCCTATATAGATAACACACCAATCTATTTTGATACACCAATAATGTACATTTAGGTCAAGCCTGACTGAAAATACAATTAATAATACAATCGATCAGTGTTGCATCTCTCAGTATTTGTGCTTAAACCTTCTATTTCTATGCTTTGGCATCAAATTTATGTGTTTATACCCCCCTAAATCTATTCTTAGACCCCTATTTCTACACTTATTGGACCTTATTGTTGGTGTAATAATAGTTAGGAGTTCTTGTCTCAAGTGTTGTAGATTATGGGTTCCAGCCCCCGTCAGATCAAACCAATGACTATTAAATTGGTATTTGTTGCTTCTCCGCTAAGCACTCAGCATTAAGGAGTAAGAGCAAAGATGGGTTGACATGTTTCAAGGTAATGTGCCAGAGTGGAGTAACATGTCCATATGTAGAATGTTGTTTCAGTCAGCTAGCACTGTAAAAATACAACTAAGCATGTTGATCTAGTACAAAGCAACATCAGCATAATCTCATCAAAAATTAACTTGTGATTGCCATTATATGGCTGAAAAATTGTTCACTGGGCATTAATTCGCTCTATTCTTATTTTGTCTTTAATCTTTGATTAGACCTACATATATCTATGTCCTTTGTCTCCTTATTTCTATGCAAAGTCCAAGTATTTTGATGCCCTTAACCTCTCAATTTCTATGCTTGGACTTGCTATTTCTATGCTTAGTCCCCATATTTCTATGTCCTTAGCCTCTTTATTGCTATGCTAGTCTCCTTATTTATATACCTAGTCCCCTTATTTCTATGCATAGTCCCCATATTTATATGCCCTTATCCTCCCTATTTCTATAGATGCTTAATCCCCTTATTCCTATGCCTAGTTCCCTTATTTCTATGCTTAGACCACATATTTCTATGCCCTTAGCCTCCCTATTGCTATGCTTAATCTCCTTATTTCTATGCTTAGACCCCATATGTCTATGCCCTTAGGCTACCAAATTATATGCTTAGTCACAATATTTCTATACGTAGTCCCCATATTTTTATGCCCTTAGCCTCCCTTTTTCTATGCTTAGACCCCATATTTCTATGCCCTTAGCCTCCCTATTCCTATGCTTAGTCCCCATATTTCCATGCCCTTAGCCTCCCCATTTCTATGCTTAGACCCCCTTATTTCTATGTCCTTTGCCTCCCTATTCCTATGCTTAGTCCCCTTATTTCTATGTCCTTAGCCTCCCTAATTCTATGCTTAGTCCCCTTATTTCCATGCTTAGACCCCCATTATTTCTTTACTCCCATTCAATTAATTTTGTTCTCAATGACCTTCTCAGAATGTCTTATATAACGTTTTTAATCATTTGTAATCAACTACTGTATATATATATATTTAGATATCTTATAGCTCTGATGCATTTCCCCAGGTTATGTACTTGATTACACTGGGATAAAAAAATGTGTAACTTTTCACACATATAATTAGTTTTTAAGGAGGAATGCAATCTAAACTTTCTCTACTGTTGGAAAACAATTTTAACATTGGTGATTATGAAAGGAAAGTTTAAACAGAGATAGTCAAGAAATTATCAACAAAGCGAGCAATCACCTATTACTTTAATGTTATTATCTATGATGTAGGTTATTGGTCAATTGTGTTAGTTTCATTTTCTGTGGAACCTCATCAGCTGTGTAATAGTTAGCATACTCGCCTCCAATGTGGTAGATAGTGGGTTCGAGCCCCGGTTGGGTCAAACCAAAAGACTATAAAAATTGATATTTGTAACTTCTCTGCTAAGCATGCAGCGTTAAGGAGAAAGAGCAAAAAGACTGATTGGCTGGGAATTAGGATAATAATTCTTCAATTGGCCTGTTTTAATAGGTATCCTGCAATTGATGTTTGATGGGCCTTTTTGCAATTTCATTTATAGTAATTCCGAATCTCTATGTTCTTTTTACTCTGACTAGTAAACCTTATCTTGTTTACAGATGTTGAACTATCAGATAGATAATTAATTATGGGTATGGTATTCTTACAAATACTGTCACCAGTATGCCAATTATTACAACACAATACTATATACAACCAATGAGATAACCACAGGGCTCTCATTTATAAATATAAAGGTATATGTAAGACAAATAGAAAAGTATAAAACAATATGAAATGGGCTTTAATGAACATAAAGGTGAGGTTTGCCAAAGTCATGTTTGTAAATTCCTATGTGTAATAGTTCCCCTTCTCCCTCAATCCCCTCATGGTAAGGTTTGCCAAGGTCATGTTTGTAAATTCCTATGTGTAATAGTTCCCCTTCTCCCTCAATCCCCTCATGGTAAGGTTTGCCAAGGTCATGTTTGTAAATTCCTATGTGTAATAGTTCCCCTTCTCCCTCAGTCCCCTCATGGTAAGGTTGGCCAAGATCATGTTTGTAAATTCCTATGTGTAATAGTTCCCCTTCTCCCTCAGTCCCCTCATGGTAAGGTTGGCCAAGGTCATGTTTGTAAATTCCTATGTGTAATAGTTCCCCTCGATCCCCTCATGGTGAGGTTGGCCAAGGTCATGTTTGTAAATTCCTATGTGTAATAGTTCCCCTTCTCCCTCAATCCCCTCATGGTAAGGTTTGCCAAGGTCATGTTTGTAAATTCCTATGTGTAATAGTTCCCCTCATGGTAAGGTTGGCCAAGGTCATGTTTGTAAATTCCTATGTGTAATAGTTCCCCTTCTCCCTCAGTCCCCTCATGGTAAGGTTTGCCAAGGTCATGTTTTTTAAATTCCTATGTGTAATAGTTCCCCTTCTCCCTCAGTCCCCTCATGGTAAGGTTTGCCAAGGTCATGTTTGTAAATTCCTATGTGTAATAGTTCCCCTTCTCCCTCAGTCCCCTCATGGTAAGGTTTGCCAAGGTCATGTTTTTTAAATTCCTATGTGTAATAGTTCCCCTCTCCCTCAGTCCCCTCATGGTAAGGTTTGCCAAGGTCATGTTTGTAAATTCCTATGTGTAATAGTTCCCCTTCTCCCTCAGTCCCCTCATGGTAAGGTTTGCCATGGTCATGTTTGTAAATTCCTACGTGTAATAGTTCCCCTCTCCCTCAGTCCCCTCATGGTAAGGTTTGCCAAGGTCATGTTTGTTAATTCCTATGTGTAATAGTTCCCCTTCTCCCTCAGTCCCCTCATGGTAAGGTTTGCCAAGGTCATGTTTGTGAATTCCTACGTGTAATAGTTCCTCAGTCCCCTCATGGTAAGGTTTGCCAAGATCATGTTTGTTAATTCCTATGTGTAATAGTTTCCCTTCTCCCTCAGTCCCCTCATGGTAAGGTTTGCCATGGTCATGTTTGTGAATTCATACATGTAATAGTTCCCCTCTCCCTCAGTCCCCTCATGGTAAGGTTTGCCAAGGTCATGTTTGTTAATTCCTATGTGTAATAGTTCCCCTTCTCCCTCAGTCCCCTCATGGTAAGGTTTGCCAAGGTCATGTTTGTTAATTCCTGTGTGTAATAGTTCCCCTCTCCCTCAGTGCCCTCATGGTAAGGTTTGCCAAAGTCATGTTTGTGAATTCATACGTGTAATAGTTCCCCTCTCCCTCAGTCCCCTCATGGTAAGGTTTGCCAAGGTCATGTTTTGTTATTCCTATGTGTAATAGTTTCCCTCTCCCTCAGTCCCCTCATGGTAAGGTTTGCCAAGGTCATGTTTGTTAATTCCTATGTGTAATAGTTTCCCTCAATCCCCTCATGGTAAGGTTTGCCAAGGTCATGTTTTTGTAAATTCCTATGTGTAATAGTTCCCCTTCTCCCTCAGTCCCCTAATGGTAAGGTTTGCCAAGGTTATGTTTGTGAATTCCTATGTGTAATAGTTCCCCTTCTCCCTCAGTCCCCTCATGGTAAGGTTTGCCAAGGTCATGTTTGTGAATTCCTATGTAATAGTTTCCCTCTCCCTCAGTCCCCTCATGGTAAGGTTTGCCAAGGTCATGTTTTTTAAATTCCTATGTGTAATAGTTCCCCTCTCCCTCAGTCCCCTCATGGTAAGGTTTGCCAAGGTCATGTTTGTTAATTCCTATGTGTAATAGTTCCCCTTTTCCCTCAGTCCCCTCATGGTAAGGTTTGCCAAGGTCATGTTTGTTAATTCCTATGTGTAATAGTTCCCCTCTCCCTCAGTCCCCTCATGGTAAGGTTTGCCAAGATCATGTTTGTATATTCCTATGTGTAATAGTTTCCCTCTCCCTCAGTCCCCTCATGGTAAGGTTTGCCAAGGTCATGTTTGTTAATTCCTATGTGTAATAGTTTCCCTCTCCCTCAGTCCCCTCATGGTAAGGGTTGCCAAAGTCATGTTTGTAAATTCCTATGTGTAATAGTTCCCCTTCTCCCTCAGTCCCCTCATGGTAAGGTTTGCCAAAGTCATGTTTGTAAATTCCTATGTGTAATAGTTTCCCTCTCCCTCAGTCCCCTCATGGTAAGGTTTGCCAAAGTCATGTTTGTAAATTCCTATGTGTAATAGTTTCCCTCTCCCTCAGTCCCCTCATGGTAAGGTTTGCCAAAGTCATGTTTGTAAATTCCTATGTGTAATAGTTCCCCTCTCCCTCAGTCCCCTCATGGTAAGGTTTGCCGAGATCGTGTTTGTATATTCCTATGTGTATTAGTTCCCCTCTCCCTCATACAAGCCTATCACCAATACGGCATGGGTTCGTGCCCGGCTTTGTTAAAAAGGGTGCACTTGACTCGCAACTGCAAGTGATAAAGTTTACCAGTTGCTTGCCTATGTTCAGGTGGTTCTCTCTGGGTACTCCGGCTTCTTCCACCACTAAAACTGGTCACTATATATAGCTGAAATATTGCTGAAAGTGGCATTAAACACCAATCATCAAATCAAATCCCTCAGTCCCCTCATGGTGAGGTTTTCTGAGGTCGAGTTCTTGATAATAATTGTGTAAGTTTTCACACATGTAATAAGCTGACTATTTAAAAGTATGCTGATGTGTGATGATCAAGCTAAACTAACATGACTTTAATGGATCACAAAAACACACTTAATTTGTCATTTATAGCTTATAGTCTTTTTCTGATAATTTCTGAGGTTGTCCTGTTCCTAAATGCGTATCTACTTAGACAATTAATACATGCCATCAATTTGTCAAGGCAGAAGTGGATTGTTATTGTAGAAAATTTTCAGTATTCAGCATTGTTTTTATATATGGAAACATTTTAATAGATTGCTGCTGTCTTGCACGAAAAAAAGGGGTAACAATAGGATTTTATCCCTTTTTCTCAGAAACTTGCAGTCTTGCTGCAAGAATCTCAAATCAAAATATTTAAGGAAAAAACTTGGAAATTTTATGAATGGAAATTTTATGAATGAAGTATTTTAA
This sequence comes from Bathymodiolus brooksi, assembly GCA_963680875.1. NCBI lineage: Eukaryota > Metazoa > Mollusca > Bivalvia > Mytilida > Modiolidae > Bathymodiolus > Bathymodiolus brooksi. The sequence goes on from OY804578.1 coordinate 59,535,397, forward strand.
TTTTAATGAAGAATGTTTTAAAATAATGAATTTCAAATAGAAGTGACAATACACTGTTCATGGTGGTAGCATGGTTCCAAGTCTACTCCCACCATTCCTTAATTACCAGGCAAATAAAAAAGTGAGAAAGTTTGTTACAAATTTGTCTGATAAGATAGAAGTGTACAATGTAGAATTTTCAGAATTCAATTTTAATTTTTAGAAAATTTGAGAAATGAAATTAATTTTGTTATACAAGTCGTTTTTTGTTGTAGTATACAAGACAGCTATTGTATACTATCATGTACTAATGTAACTATTTAATCTTGTTCATCTTGTATATAATATTTCATGTGTTATTTTCATAGTCTTACTTCAATGTCAGATTTTGACTTCTGTTGGGATTTTATGATCTTTTTACTGACGTTTATGTGCTTTTTATTAAAATTGATCTATAGTCTGTTTCACAAATGTTATTTTCATGCTTGGTGTATTTTAGAGGAAGTAGAAGATAACAAGATATGCTTGATTATGCATTAATTACAGGTGTATCAAATACAAAGTTCTCACCTGTCCTGTATTACGATTTACAGCACTAAAAATTAAACATATTTAAATTAATTTTGAATAAGAAAAGTTACAATAATTCTACAACTAAAGAGACCTACTATTTAATATTTTGGTAGGAGTCAGTGTCTATTTTTTCCCTCCGACCAGAAATGTAACATTAGTTCTTTTCTTGAGAAGAACATTTTTTCAAACATTATCAAAATTTCTTGAAACTGCATTGTCAGATTATTTTTTGCATGCATTTGTCTGCTCAAATATTTTTTTCAGAAAACAATTTTTTTTTTTTTATAATATTCCTGAAAGTCCATACTATTGGTAGTTAATATGGTATTAAATAATCAACATAATTAATCAACTGATTAAAATTCCTAACCTGTTTACTGATTGTTTTCAATACTTTTTAGAGAAACATCATACAAATTTTCAGCAGAGAAACAATGTATGCTAATTATTGTTATGTTACAGGAAATTTCTAATTTTACACATATTATTCCTGTTTTTTATTTGAACTTGATGAAATTTAACATCCACTGATTTTAAAATCATATAAAATAGCTAGTACTTAGTTAAATAGACATGTTTTCTCAATTTTTCTAAGAAACCTGCTGCTAAAGAGAACATTAGTTAGGAGGTAATGTTTAGAAAGGCTGCTATAAAGAGGGATGTATCTTCTACTATTATGTAATGTTTGAATGGGCGGCTTCATAAAAACGCCAGGATCAAATAAACGTAGTCAACAAGAACTGTAATTTTTGTTACAGAAGATACAAGATCAGGGCATCTTTAATAAATTGAAGCCATTTACAAGGCGAAGTGTTTTGTAACACATTTCTTGTATTATTTGATAATATCAAATATATTTATTTTCCTGCACGCACTTATCAAGTTTATTTTTTGGCACACAAGCCAGTCCTTAATATAAGAAGATAAAAGCTATTAAAAGTAGGGGGAAATTGGAAGTCATCCGTATATCCTTACATACTAGCTCCGTTTAGATGCAGTGTAATTCTTGCATGTCCGTGTTGTATCTGTGAATGTGTAAAGTAATGTGCAAGGCTTACAACATGTTGATGACATATGTATTTAAGCATTTTTGATTGACAGTTACGTAATACATGTGATATCAGGAAATAGATGCAAAATTGATAGAATTTTCGGTATTTTTTTTTTTTTTTTTTTCAGGAATTTGAACCTGGGAGTTTGGTATAACTTTTTATGCACATGTCATGTTTTTGTTTAAGAAAAGAAAAGAATAAAAAAAAGGAATTTCTAAAGTAGAAAATTAAACACATAATGCAGCAAGACATTATATCAAGACTTAATATTCTAATCAAGCTCAATAAATTCAAAATGGTCAAGTTTTCCACAATAGGCAGTATACTGTAACATCTTTAGTGGATTAAAATTGAGTTAAATTTAATACCCCTAGTACATGTGAATTATAATTGAGTCTATTTTAATACCCCCGGTACATGTATTTGATTTGAATTTGGTTCCTAAATTAAAAATCTCAGGTTTTTTTTTTATATGAAAATATAAATTTCCCTTCAATATGCATGTAAAGGACATTTATTATGACCCATAGTTCTTTTTGTAAATGTCTTTGATCATGACCATACACACAGAACGGTAGTTAATATTAAATTATAAATACAAAATTAATGGTATTGAATTTAGGATTGTAATGAACAACTTCTGGTCACATGTAGGGCTACGTGAATGTATAAAGGCTTAAAACGTTTAATAAGAGAATTATTTGCCTTGTTTACTCTTTCATCAGTCTATGATTATTTTTTCCACGTCATAAGGATGACTGCATTTTACTTTATGTATGATTAATTCCGATCCATTTCATATTTCATATTATACTATTAGGAACAGCGGTCGATTTTGCACCTAACAACCTTCAAGTTTGATAGATTTCACACCAGTCTTCACTATCAAATTGAGGGTTATAATGCATATGTATTTAAAACATTTTTCTGCATATTTTATTAAATTGTATTAAAAGTTTTTTGCTTTTGAAAATATGTTGTTTAAAAATTTAATTTAATTACAATAGAAGAATCGATAAGATATCATACAGGACTAGGAACAATGGTGGGGGACCAATCATGAAAAAAAAATTCTATTGACATGAATGCATAAAACGAAAAATACAATTTATGTGTCCAATTTGTCATAAGGGTATAGAATTCAACAAAAATTAATAGGATCTTCTTTCCTAAAGAAGTAGGTGGTATGCCGTTAAACTATTTCTATTTAATTTTTTTCTGTATTTAGTAAACATCGTAAATTTCACTGTTATCAATTGTTCCTACAGTATTTGTAGTCTTAATTAAACCCTCAATATCATAGTGGGGAATTTTGAAAATATTTGGTCAGTAGAGTGAGAGATTGACTAGTTATAAAAGGTATGACTATTTGTGTTGTTTTAAGCACACCAAGTGACTGAACTGTTGTTATCACTAATTATATTTTAAGAAATCAACTAATGGATATTTGTAAATATTTACCATAATTATCAAAAGTTAGTTAAAGAAATGAAATTTAATATGTACTACATAGACATTTGTCCTCGGCAAAAAATAAATAAAACGAAATCAATCCTGTGTAAATCAAATGTTTTAATATCTTTATAAATTTAACTGTTTCTTCTGAACAATCAATAAGGTCAAAGAGGTTAATCTGTTGTTGTAAGTTTGTTGCCCTCTCTCCCACTCTTAGACCAGATTCACTAATAATTAAAAGCATGTATGCATTTTCCCTGTAACATTACAGTATGGTAAATGTTTAGATAGTTATGCCCCTGATTTATATATTGACAATAAATTTTGGTATTTTTAGTTAGCTTTATTTTGTTACCATCAGTTCCTTAATCTAAAAGAACTTAAATAATTCATACAGACTGGTCTTTATGTCATAGAATTTCTTTTTTATCATGAATTTCATGTACTCACTTTTATGTCCCTTTTCAGTACATTATTAATTATTTACAAAATTTCTACAGTTCTGTTAGAATTTTATTTTTGAATGGTTTGAATACAAGGGATATTGTATTGCATATAATGTTTGGACTCTTAATTGAAATAATAGACGAAAAATATAAAGATCTACCTATTCATAAAATAATTATATGCAATTTTTTAAAACTCTGTGATTATACATTTTACAATATTTCAGCCTTGGGAATAAAAAGAAATTGCAGTAATTTGAATCATCCCATTTTTTGTCATTAAGTTTTTTAATATGTGTTTAGGGGTCACTGTTCCTAGTGTTTGGCTGATAGGTGATATCAGGTTAAAAAAACATTTTTCTAATTTTTTAAATAAAATCTAGAAATATTCCAGGCTGTCTTTTGAGTAATTTGCTGAAATCTTGAACTTTATCATGATGTTTTTTGGGTATGTTGATGGAATTTTGGACTTGATCAGGCTGACTTTTGTATATATTGATGGAGCCTTAAACTTGACCAGACTGTCTTTTGAGTATGTTGATAGAATCTTAAACTTACCAATCAATCTTGTCATAGTCCTAATTAAAAACACACAAAAACAATACTTACTTTAGAAATGTGTATTTGAGTTGCTTGTTTGAAATATGGGCATATATTAAGCCTAAAACATAATTAAAATTTCCCAATAGTTGATAAACTAAACAGGGATGAAAAAAAATTGGAAACTGCTTCAACAGTTATAAATTACATGGACAATCTTCCCCTGGCTCAGGGACTGTCATTTATTTAAGAAGATAAAATCAAGATTTTGAATCCATTTAAGTTTTACTTATGTCCCACCTCAGAATCATGTAAGTAATGACTCGTGTTAGACATTCATTTTAACTGTAAGTGCATTTTTGAATAGGGAGTGCCATTTTTTTCATCAGTAATTATTTTTAAATATTCCCCCCTCCTCCACCCAAAACAAAAAAAGGCCTTTCTTTTTGGCCATGTAGTAAATAATCATCACATTGTTGGAAGTAACTAAAGTAAGATATAGATTACTTTAATATTCAATATTTATTACCATATAACTGAAATATTGTTGAAAGTGGTGTCAAACAGCATAAGCTATCAATATTTATTTTTAGTATCCATCATATCAATGACAATGTACAAAATTTACAAATACTTCATTCAAAAATTATTACTTCATTAAAAGTTTTAGTTTTATGATATTTTTCAATTGGGCTCACTTTCATAATGTGGTTGAGTCAGGAATGGATCCCTGTCTGTTAACAATGTTATATCACTGACTGAAATCTTTAAACCATTGTGTAACCCAGTGTCTCTATTACATTCTGAGTGGATAAATGAGCATTTAGTCTGTTTTTATTGCCATATCGACACCCCACCAAAAATACCGTAGCAGGATATGCATAACAGATTTGAATAGGACAGTCTAGATAAGTTTTTTTTTTCATATGAAGACTCTTTGGAAAATTAAAGTGACGTTTTTTATAACGAATGAAATACTATATTGGTCCCAGACAAAGGGGAAGAATTAAAAAAATGTATCAAATTGAATACGGTGGGTGTGTTTTAAAGTAATTAGTAATGTTAAATTGTGCATGTCTCTTAAACATGAATTACACATCTTTAGAAATAGTGTATGGGCCTCTTTGTTGGATTATTTTAAATTATGTATTTAAACATGTGTAAAATTTAAAGGGTCAGTATTTCTACATATAAAGTTTGAAAATTGACTCCTAAAAATATCTCAATTTACGAATTTATCAGATATTGAATTGGGTATGTGTGAGCGTAAATGTTCTTTTTTGTTCCTATAATGATAAGATATCATTGTATTGTTTGATCAGAAATCGGGGGGGGGGGGGGGGGGGGGGGGGGGGGGGAAAGCAGACAGAAAAGATTCGCCCGTCATTAATCCATTTATATAAAGTTTTTAATAGATGGGATATTTTTCATATAAAATTGCAATATTACTGTCTAAAATACATGTTTATTTTTACTTTTGATCATTACTTTATAAAGATCCAGTTTTTGAAGCAAAATTCCCACATGTTTTTATCAAAATGTTTGAGTACAGAGCTTTATCCTTTAAAAATATCAAGGATAATTTATGGGAGCCATTTTATCAATTGAATTTGGTTTAGAAAAGCTGTCTTCACAAAATGAATGATAGATTGAAAATTAAACTGGATGGCCTAGGATACTTAAATCCTGGTCCAAGCTTGCTTCATTTCCGTCAATTTTTTCACAATGTACCGACTATTAATTTTATAATATGATTTATTCCAGGTGCCGATCTTTTCGAAAAGAGATTTCCCATCAATTCATATTTTTACCTTGTTGCAAACAAAATAAAAATTTGTCAATTTTAATCGCCTTTATTTTCCAGTTAGAAAGCAATTATATCACGGTAATGTATTTGAGTGCACTTGACTCTATTCTTGTTCCCCAACATTATTGTAGCAATCATAGTCGAAAATGTCCATGCGGAACAAAAGAGTTTTAGTATTGTCAACATTACCTAACGTCCTAGTGTCACCTGTTACATTGTCATCAAAAACGCTTCATGCATACATGAATCAGTTGACAATTGAAAGGAACGTATACTTAAATCTCCTCTGTGTATTCATGGGCTCAAAATAACATCTGACGTAGTGTCAAATACAATTACTACTCTCAGCAGATATAGAAAACAGTACCGAAGAAAGAAAGTACAAAATTTTCAAAATCTTTTGATGTTAAAAGCTGTAAATTTGGGTTTTTCACAAGAAAAAATCATGGTTGTCATGACTTGAGTCATCTTGGTGCAGTGTTATTTGTAAATTTGCCATCTCTAATCATGAAGAAAATCCTTTTTCTACCAGACTGAATTTACTGTATGTGTTCAGAGCAAAGGGGAGGGTGTACAAAAGTTTGAAATGTCCTTCTATTTCATGTTTATTTATATAGAATTAGTTTGGATTGAATTTAATGTGACCTCATCCATCGTGAAACAAGGGAGATAATTACAGTATTAAAACATTAATACATTAGAATAGAAGGGGTATAGCTCTAGCATAATAAATGCCCTGAAAAAAAATATAATAAAAAAGTATGAATTTCATTTACCAAATAATTGGATACAAAAATTGTATATTTATTGTGTTGTTGTAAACAGGAAGCAAATTTCTATGTAAACCCAATCTGTGCTATAACATTGGTCCTATTGTCCCTGGTCTGTAAAAATCTGATTGGGCCAGTCAGCTTAAGGGTGTAGGCCTGGGTAACCCCAAAATTTTCCCATAGTTCAATTTTTTTTAAATTTGCATCATTGAATAGTTATGTCTAAATACATTATCTACCAAAGTTTCAAAAAATTTCACCGTGCCATTTTCTCCATAGCACATCCTAAATATAGCAATTTTGGGGGTATTCCCGACGCCAGATGGTAATACTAGTTTCGGAAGCTTCTAATAGATATACACATTTATTTCTGGTTGAAAGAGAATATTTTGGCTTTAATACACTTGAGAGTGGTATTGTTGAATAATTATGAAATATCTAGCATATATGAATATCCTGTTTGGATATAATCACGTACAAAACAGTTGAAATTGGAAAAAAGGAGGGATGCCCTGAAATATCACCCTGATTTTTAAAAAATCCTGTCGATTAATTTCCATCAAAAAATGTCACAGTAAAGAATAGACATCATAGCACCAAATTTTATAAACTTTTACCGTCGGATTTTTAAAATATTTAAAATTATGTTTTTCATGGATGGCACCCAGAAAAAATGAAATTGTCAAGGAAAGTTATTATACACTCATCCTTTGCTGATTCTTTATTTGTGAGATAAAAAAAACCTAGTCACCAATAACAAAAAGCTTTTGAATTATTATATTTGACATAGTGGATGTCCAAATTCCCAAATTACTGCAATTTTTTTTTTTTTTTTTTTCAGGTCAGTTTGGGAGGGGGGGGGGGGGGTTTGAGGTTGACTCTACTTGATTACTTCATTGCAAAAAACCAGACAGCCACCCAGCTGTATTGTTAAATTCGCTCAAATTTTGTCGTCCAGTTGTATTAATTTGATTCTGGTTATTCTTTAGTTGTCGTAGGTAAAGATCTCTTGAGAGGGGGGAGGGGAGATATTACAATTTTTTTCCAATCATAGCTTTCTCTTTTTTTAACTACCAATAAATTAATTTACACGTTGAACAGTTATTTTCTCTCTGTTTTCTGAAATATGAATCTTTCTCAAACTGTCAGCAATCATATTATAGGAATATAGGTTATTTTGGGGAAATTTATACATGTGAGAATTTGACATTTCTGCATTCTGAAAAAAGATGTAAAATTTGCGAGTGAGATGGTGTGCTTACATAATGCATAAATTCCTTGAAAATAGCCATTATTATTTATAGATGTATAAGAAATTCCACCAGTATGATGTTGACCAACGAAATTGAGCATTATATGCAACAGTGGAATTATATTACAATTAGACAAGCCAAAACAAAACAAAATACAATTTTCATGTTCTGTAGTGACATGAGTGAACTACTAATAGTCACAGACTGTCATGGACTGCTAAAAAATTATACAAAATTCAACAAAATATAACAATGTATAAAATGACCACAATATAAACATATCTTGGTACTCCTCAGTTACGAAGTTGCTTAAGATTTTTAATATTCAAGATACTATGCATTTAAACAAGAGTAAATTTGGTCAATCACTACGACAATCTCTTGTAAAAAAATATGTACTTCATTGGCAGCGCTCTAATGATATGTTAAAGGACGGCAAACTCGTCACATATTTATTCCTGAAAACTAATTTCGGATTAGAGAAATATCTCACATTAATAAATAATTCCAATTACAGAAAATCAATATGTAGATTTCGTGTATCAGCACATAGACTTTATATTGAAACAGGTCGGTATAAAAACATACCTAGAAATGAAAGGTTATGCAAAAATTGCTCAGCTAATGAGATAGAGGACGAGGCACACTTTTTAATCAAATGTGACAAACCCAATAACAAGAGAGGAGTTGTTCAAACTTATTTCATCAAAAGTGAAAAATTTCACCAAATTATGATCTAATAATCAGAAATTATATTATATCCTAACCTGCAAAGATCAAGAAATCCTACAATCTGTCGGTAGGTTTCTATATGAAAACATGCCTTAAATTACTGTTAACCAATTTAATATATATATATATTTTTTTTCTTTTACCATGTCTTAATATTTTAATATACATTTTATATATTTGTGTATGTTCATACATATTACTTTACTATTGTATTGTTATGTCTATCTATCAATCAAACAACTCTTTCCCCTTTATATGTGTATTTGTAGTTTAGCTTGTTGCCCCTCGAGGGCCCTTGATTGGTTAATAAAAATATTTGATTTGATTTTGTTTACCCCCTGACATTTTCGGGTCACCTAATAAATATGTGAATGTCAAAACAGTGCAAACATGTTCATGGGGCAATGAAAATGTGTTTCATGAAACATACATCATACAGTTTCAATATCACTTCTAAAAACACTACATTGATTCCAACATGACACTTTCTTTTCAATATGTTGATTTTTTTTCCTACCAATATATTTCAGTATTAAGTTTTTCAATGTGACCATTTTTTTGTATAAAACATCAGCAGGGGTAAATGATTTCCTGACAGATAAAGCAATTGTACTATAGTTTCATAATATCTATGATTCTAGTGTATATATTTAATATTTTTTATCTGACAAACCCTTGAAATTCAATGGAAAAACATTTGTCACACAAAATGTGTAACACTCTTGGCATTTTTGACAACATATTTCGATGACAATTTTTTCTGGAAAGAGATATTTCAATGATATTTTGTGGGCACAAGTATATAATAATAACACACTGTTATTATCAGTAATAAGATATAAAAAGAAAAGGAGCACAGCTATAGAAAGGTAAAAGGAGTCATTTTTTTAAACTGTCCATATCTAATGTAAACAATCTGTTGCCAAGAACAGAGCTCCAGATAATTTTCAAGTCCAAAGGGTAATTACCCCCTACTTTTGAAAATGATGCATATTTGCATATTTCCTTTGCACTGTTGTACTCTCTACTTCAGAAAAGATTGCTTACATGTACACTTTTAAAATTATGTTTGACACAAGTGTTATTCAATAAACGCAGGATGCAAGTGAAATGTATATCTCTGTTTAATTTGACACGATTGTGTCATGTTTATTAATAAAATGTTGTAAATGGTTTGTTTTTTGCTCGTTGACTTCGGCAGTTTTCACAGCCGTGTTGATAATGTCATCAATGATTCCTTAACTATACTGTCACTAGACACAGATGAAACTGTCAGGAACTTAAATATATAATTTTCCGTAGCGCGCTTATTCATGTTCTTGCTCATTTTCAACGAACAACGTGTTCCCAAATTTACTTTCGTTTTAGTTCTTACTTATTATGTAAACCGCATTTATTTGTAATATTGACCGCGATTGGATGATTTATCGTAAACATCCAATCAGATCTCTTTTGACATCGATGCTTAGAAAGGCAAGCATTATGTACCCCTCGGATGTATACGCTCTCTCCTTCGAAAAGTATAAAGGGAAGTAATTACGGGGAATTTCTCAAAGACAAAAATGTATTGTTATGTACACGACTGTACAAGTACGCTCCGAATTTGGAAAGTTTGCTTACACAGCAATATGTATGCGTAATGTGTACACTCTGATCTGATAATACATGCGTTTTTACTCGTTTTCATAGTGTAAAAAACGCAAATACGCAGCTTATCTGGAGCTCTGCAAGAAGCTTGAATTTGAGGGGAATTATCAAATGCACAGATGACCATATATTTGAGAAGATCCTGAAAATAGAGTTGTCTCCCATACCCGAGGCCTACACCCTTAATTGCTTTTTCATTGCAACTGTGCTGAGAATTTGCTTTTTTTTTAAAGATAAACTTCTGAAGTCTAAAATATCATAGACTGTAAACCAATATAGCTATCATATTACAATTGTTCAGAACTTTTCTTTATATTTTTCAGAGTGATTTTACAGACAGTTCCGCTGATTTTTACAGATACAGTAAGTATAGAATAACTCACAAAAATATAGTGATTTGATAGAAATATAAGTCTAAACACTGAATAGTACATGTCATGCCATTGGCACAAGTATTTTAGGATTCTAAACACATACATTTTGACAGAATGATTTGTTTTTTACCTAAATGACTAGATACCTGTCTCATATATTCATTAATTTTAAAACTATCACCGAATTTTTATATAGGTTTAACATGATTAAGGAAAATTAATTTTATTTATTTTAAAACTATCACCAAACTTTATATATGTTTAACATGATTAAGGAAAATTAATTTTATTTATTTTAAAACTATCACCAAACTTTATATATGTTTAACATGATTAAGGAAAATTAATTTTATTTATTTTATAACTATCACAGAACTTTATAGATGTTTAAGAAAAAATTATTTTATGGATAAACAAACCTAGTTGCCCATCTAATTTTTTACCATAATTTTGTAACTTTTATTATTTGTTTACACATGAATCAGACCTTTATTCATCATTTCTTAGATATTTGATGGACACAATTTGAACCCAGATCAAAATATAAATGTTTACATTCTTTGTTTAGACATACAGATAATAAAAAAACTGTGGGAAAAGTAATTTGTCTCTGAAAAATGTTAAACAAGTGACCATGACTTCTGTCTATATATTAATATTTGTGGACATTAGTTAAAAACCTTTCTAAATTGTGTTTGTACTAGGTTGACATTGTCAGTTTCCTGAAAATAACATGAAAAAACTTCTTTGATTTTCTGTACTACAACCCATTATAAGCTTGGTAAACATGAAAAAATGACATTACACTCAAATTGTGCACTCAGTACATTTATCAGTTGTCAACCTAATTCCTGGGTCATTTTATAATGGTGTCTTGGTAACTTACTGTATAAATGTTTCTGAAGTGGAAGATACAGAGGACTGGGATGAGAGAGTACCAGATATGACTGATTTATATGACACTCTGGTCAAGGACTGTACCTGAGTGACCTTACTTATTTTATGAAAATATAGTTTATACAGTGATGTTCAACAATTCCACCAATATCAAGGAAACGAACAATCACCTCTCACCTAAAATCATTGAAAATATAAAAACAAAACATCATATCACATTGGAAATCCACATCCTGACTTGGGACAGACTCAAAAACGTGGCAGTGTTAAACCGGTCAATGGGATCCCTACATATTGATTTGACACTCTTGTTTTTATTCCTTGGCCTTTTTTTTAAAAACAAAAATTCTTATAGATTCTTGTTCTGTAAAAATGGAATGAGAACCAACAAATCCATCAAATAGGGTCTTTTCATCAATGGGAAATTTTAAAAATTAACAGATTATGCATAAAATTAGTTCAAATAGATTTACTTTTGAGGAATTCAAAGAAGAATTGTTTGTTTTATAGATTTTGTGTTACTTGTTAGCAGGACTAGAAGCCTCCTTTTGAATTCCTAAATAAAAAACAGCATCATTTTAAATTTTGCCCATTATTTAGTCCACTGTGGTTTTATGGCTTACATCTTTCATCAAGATGTGTTGATTGTTTCAAAATGCCTTATGTATAAGATGTGGATTTTTTTTTCAAAGTAGACAACATTTATTAAGATAAATTTCTTAAATGTATTTTTGTTGCCATGGAAACATAAATTATGAGGGACAGGTGGTAATTTTATCAATTGAAGTTTATTTTATTGCATAAAACCTATAAGTACACAGTATAATGATGTTACTTCTTAGCTAATGTGTATTTGTACCTGACGGAAACCTAAAGATTTTGAAAACTTTTTACTTGTGTTAAATTAAGTTCTATTATAAATTGAAAAACTTTTATACAACCAATGGATGATTATTTATGTTTATCTTGATTGGACTACCATAATTTTGAGGAGGGAATATGACAATGACATTAATTAAATAGACAATTTTTTTATATACAGGAAAATATTTAAAGCCATTCTTTTTTTTATAGAAATATGTATCATTTATATATCTTCTGCTATTTGTCAAACATTTTTTGGGGAAACTACCATTTGTACTTTTCCTGCGATATGTAGCATCATTGCATATTTCATATTTCAACAAAAATACAGACCCAATTTTTGTCACACCAGAAGCTTTTGCATAGAAAACTAGTTCCTCCCTCCCCTCTATTTTCTGTCACATATTGTTTATGCATTTTGCAGTCTTTTAAATTGAAAATTGGTATTACATATGAATTAGAGGAAAACCACTTATAGCCATTGGCTGTCTGCAATCCTCGTTAAATAAATAAAGAATTAAATTAAATTATATGAATGTTGAATACTCCACTAAGATCTAAGAGAAGTCAGTTTAAGAAGACAGATTTAAAATAAAAATTAATTGGCTATAGCTCTGACCATAATAAACCATATACAAGTAGTGATCTTGGTGTATAATTAATCATATTCCTATCATACATTTTCATTATTTAGTGGAGGATGTTAACAAAATATAAGAATCAAGTGGACTTAAGGAGTAAATATATCTGGTTGTTGGGGAAATCTTAGTTGTAAATCCTGCTGTGTATACTGTAACCTAATACAAACACTGATGAGGAACGCTGTCAAAATCTGACAAAGAATAAATTATCACAACCTTCACCTCGGCCTATGTCACAGAACAGCATAGAGGAGAGAAAGGTTTCAGTATTATCCATGACTGGACTATTTCCACTGGTCCAAGGAAATATTGACTGGGCCTATCTATATTATTGTATGCTGGTCCAAGGAAATATTGACTGGGCCTACCTATATTATTGTATGTTGGTCCAAGGAAATATTGACTGGGCCAACCTTATTATTGTATACTGGTCCAAGGAAATATTGACTGAGCCTTCCTATATTATTGTATGCCTGTCCAAGGAAATATTGACTGGGCCTACTTATATTATTGTATATTGAGTAGTTTATTGCCCCCCAGTAGAAGAAGTTTATAACTCTGTAATTAGCCATTAACAAGGAATTTACCCTGAAGTAAATAATGATGAAAGTTTTGACATGTGTATTGTATTCTGATGCATTGAGCTCTCTCTCAAGTATGTTGGTCAATCAGGAGCTAGTTTGAGGCTTACTAAGAAGGGGGCTTCATCCGAGATAGCATTGTTGACTTCGTGCTGGTTTGGTTTGGACCTTGAATCCATGAGAGGATGTCTAAGGGAGATATCTTAGCTGGAAGATATTTATGATTTTCTCAGTTTGCTTTGGACCTTTTATCCATGAAAGGGTGTTTAGGAGTGTAACTGATCTGGAGGCTACACTTGTGATTTTATCGGCCAAAGAGAATCGCTGCCAAGGTGGTTAAAAATGAATTCCCTTCAATATCCTCATAAAACAGTATATCCAAAACAAAATATGTTACATTATAAATTGGAAATGTTTTTGCTAAAGCATTCATATTTATCAAAGAAACAGAAAAAAAATATATGATTATGGATGATAGGTGCCTTGGTCATAAATCTCATGTCAAAAATTTCTGTTGGATGGAAAAGAGTTACAATGGAAACGTGATTATTTATATGCTATATCTGTTGGTTTATTTAAAATGTCAGGAACCCTCTGTTAGTAATCAATCATGCTCAGGATAGGAGGAAAATCACATCTATAAATATAAAACTTCAAATCATTTGGCATTTAACATAATAATACTTTACTCAAAGTCTATAATATGATGTTGATCTGTGGAGTGACATATAGCTATTGTTTTAAGGCATTCATTATACAGTTAAACCTGTATAAACTGAGGGGCTGTCAATTGGTCATAATCATATGATAGTTGGATTTACAACTACCTGTGCAATCAGTGCTTATCACCACTAAAGTTGTTTGTTCGAGAACCCTGTTCATGGCGAGGGGTACTTAATACAACATTATGTGATAAAGTTTGTCAGTTTTCTCCGGGGTACTCTGGTTTACTCCACCAATAAAACTGACTGAAATATTGTTGAAAGTGACATTAAGCACGATAAACCAAACCAACCAACCGTATAAACTGAACCTGCTTGGGACCATGTTCTGTGTTTGATTTATATAGCTAAATTTACAAAAATTTCCTTCTTTGGGACTTTTATTTAAAGTTTGGTTTATACTCAGGTTTAACTGTACTAGACATTGGAGATATCATTATCATATTTATCACGATTATTATATTGGTCGAATCGTTGATACATCAACATTGCCAAAAGAACAATGATATCTGGTCTTATTTTATAATTGCTAATCTTAGCATAAAATGTGTGAGAATCACAGATAAATTCCTCCCTTTTATTTTGGTTGTTAGCCTTTTTTTTTTTTTTTATTTATTATATAATCTATTTATATTTTGACTGAAATGTGATTAGATATCTATAAATGTTGAAACTTGATGAAACTATGACAATGTAGAGATACTGTATAAAATATTACTAACATTTAAACTTGATGAAACTATGACAATGTAGAGATACTGTATAAAATATTACTAACATTTAAACTTGATGAAACTATGACAATGTAGAGATACTGTATAAAATATTACTAACATTTAAACAAATATATTATGTGATAAAATATTCCATTTTCTTCAAACAAATTGATATATTTGAAGCCAAGGACATGTTTATCTAACATACTGGATTACAGCTCTAGAGGGGAAATCTACATAACAGTTCCTGGGTAAGAGGTCTTCCTCACAATATCTAGGAGAATTGTTTCTTGGTAAGAGGTCTTCCTCACAATATCTAGGAGAATTGTTTCTTGGTAAGAGGTCTTCCTCACAATATCTAGAAGAATTGTTTCTTGGTAAGAGGTCTTCCTCACAATATCTAGGAGAATTGTTTCTTGGTAAGAGGTCTTCCTCACAATATCTAGGAGAATTGTTTCTTGGTAAGAGGTCTTCCTCACAATATCTAGGAGAATTGTTTCTTGGTAAGAGGTCTTCCTCACAATATCTAGGAGAATTGTTTCTTGAAAAGAGGTCTTCCTCACAATATCTAGGAGAATTGTTTCTTGGTAAGAGGTCTTCCTCATAATATCTAGGAGAATTGTTTCTTGGTAAGAGGTCTTCCTCACAATATCTAGGAGAATAGTTTCTTGAAAAGAGGTCTTCCTCACAATATCTAGGAGAATTGTTTCTTGGTAAGAGGTCTTCCTCACAATATCTAGGAGAATTGTTTCTTGAAAAGAGGTCTTCCTCACAATATCTAGGAGAATTGTTTCTTGGTAAAAGGTCTTCCTCACAATATCTAGGAGAATTGTTTCTTGGTAAGAGGTCTTCCTCACAATATCTAGGAGAATTGTTTCTTGGTAAGAAGTCTTCTAGTGAAAGTGTTTTACAGTATAGTTCTTCATTAATTTCAAATCATTTAGAATTTTCATATTTCAAGATTTGCCCAGGATTTGTTTTTCCCATTTGACATTTCAGCACCAAAGCTATTTTGTAATTGATATGTAACTTTCTGCACTGAGATTTACAAACTTAATTATCATTAAATGTTATTTTGTCAAAGTTACCTAATATTTCCAATCATCACCTGCTCCCCCATAGTTAGTGTTGATTTACAACTAGATAGTTTAATGTGTTATAATTAGGTAGATCTAGGTTTGTACCGCAGGTAAAATGTCACACCTAATATATCATAATGTCACACTCCATCTTAAGCCGCAGGCAAAACATATACAGATATGTATCTTTATGTGGAAAGGGAGATAACTCTAACATCTCTCTGATTTTATCAATAGGTGACTTCTGACTGAGGTGTTAAATAATAGAGAATTTACAAGTTATTTATCTGAATTTTAAATGATCTGCACTTTTATGCAATATTATTTGATTTATGTGAATCAATTATTGTAAAAGAAATTATAATATTTTTTTTGTATTTCTTTTATTTTTTTAAATTATGGGTTAGAAGTAAAATTTACCCCTACAACTGACTTTAATTGACAAATAATTTATTTTTATTGTGTTTGAGACAATATATACTGATACATTTAAGTTATTTGAAAAGAAAGATTCCACTTAATGAATGAGTGATTAATGTCTGTTAAAGGCATACAGTCGCTGAAATTGATTTTTTTTGTTTATATTAAAAGTTGCCAATATTCGATCTTTTATACTAATAAAATGTTCTGAACAAGAAGCCAGGTTTAAAAAATATGCTATAATGTCGTAATTAGTGAAAATAATTTGAATGTCTGTTGGTAAAATCGCCATTAACACACCTAATTATAAGTCGGTTGATTTTCCGAAGTTTGCCGGACACTGATAACTGCTATGAATAACCAGGAAGCATGCTTTTCATGTAAATTCGTTATAATTAATATAATTTAAGAAATATATATATGAAATTGTATCTGGGGTAATCAGTTAATATTATATAATGGTATTTAGTAAGAATGACACTTAAAATCTGAAATACGTGATGTAATCAATAAAAACAAACCCAAACTCTGCAAAGGGGCCTGATAATGGGAAAATTGTAAACAAATTGTATTGTATATTATTAACAACACTTGAGTTTTCTTGATTATATTTTTTTCAAACAAAAAAAACCAGTCTCTAATTTAAAAGAGATATCACCTAGCGATTTCTCCTGAAAAAAAAAAATATATATAAAAGACGACGATGCAATTCTACTGTCAAAATACGAATCGGCCGTAAAAAGATACTAAATTATGCTTACCATATAGTATAATACGTGTTGAAAAATGGAGTAGGTCGGTATAACACTTTTTTTTTAATTTTTACACGAAATCCTCATATTTGTGTCGTTTTCGTGTAGAATCCGTCAATATTTTTGTTTGTGCCATACATGTGCTTTTCCTTCCGCAAACAATTTTGCACATGTGCAAACGCTTTACCGAATAGGTTCACTTTGTAGGTCACGGAATATATGAATATTGTATGGGTCAACATTGAATTCTTTAATGGATACAAGAAAATCGAAAAGCGACATATTTCATTCGTTCTAGGATATTTACGTATGATATAATGAAAAATTTCAACTGCAATTAGTATAAAGCATCGAATATTGGCAACTTTTAATATAAACCAAAAATATCAATTTGAGCGACTGTATGCCTTTAATGATGAGGTCCACTGTTACATCATTCCTCAACAACTATCTTTGACATCAGCAATATAGCTTCCCACCTAAAAAGAAGAAACAAATTATAACTGATTTACATATTCTAAAAAAATAACTATTTATTAGACCTTTTTGACCACATCTGACCTCTGACATCAAAAGGAGGAGGTTTTCTTCAGCCACAATGGTGTGAGTAACTGGAACAGACCTATAATTTCTTCACTCAGATTTAATTGACAGAGGTTCATTGTCTGACCTATATAACCTAGATGTCACCTATCTAACTATTATCTTATTTTAGTTTCTGTAAATAAAAACTACTCTCAGAAATTATTTTGTATTGCCTGGTTATAATTTTATCATTTAAATTCCAAATATTATTGTTTTTTCTTTTCTTAGAATGTCATTATTCTCATTTTTATTCAATGGTGGTTTTCCTCTTAGCCAAACTGGCTCTTCATTTATATTAAATTGAGATTTTTTGGTTCATTTTGTTGATATTAGTAGAATTATTCAGACCATCACTGTTTAAACTTTCTTTTCATATATAAAACTTCACTTCAAAGGATTACTGAAATATTATATTTTCCATGTTTTGAAAATAAAGAAAAAAAAATCAGTAATTTAATACGATTCAAAGCAATGTTATAAAAATGAATGAATATTCAACGAAAAAAAAATTCGTTAAATGTTAATCTAATAAATTGTCTTCTTTTCTTTCATATAATTGAAAAATCAGAGAAAAGTAACGTGGAAAGTAATAGAATACCTATATGATAATATGTATTACACAACTTTTACATTCCGTTTTCTAATTATTGTTTATCCGTAAGGAGAATTATATCAATCTAGTCTTTAGTTTCATTTCATTGTCTTATTCAATAAAATAAATCTCTATACTGCATTTTAATTGCACGATTGACAACAAACTTTTGTATGGGTTGTGTATTAACAAACATTTTTACGATACAGATCTTTGGCATTGTATCGTTATGTTGTAAGCCCTATTGTAGGACGAGCATGTAATCGAGTATATAACTAAAAAACTTTATTGTTTCCCCCCCAGTGGTTTCGAATTTGTTGCCCGTCATCCGTGTAGAAATATTTGCACCTTTAAATAAGTTACCAATACCAGTCTCTTGTCAGAAATTTGACCTGTTCAAGTTGACAAAAACTTGTGAACAATACCCAAAAACAACATTTAAAGAGGACCAATAGAGGGTTTGTTTATTTTCAAGGGACGTAACTGTTGTTATGAAATTTGTTTTAAGTCTATTTAGTTCAAATCATATCACTTTTGTTTGAAAAATTAGACAACAAACTGAAGCACTAAATTAACATTGTATTAACATTGTTGAGGTAAAATGGGTATCTTTATTGATAATCTTCTTAAATATTACATTAAACTTTGCTAAAGTAATTGAATCAGTAACTTTATTTTTGTTCAATATGATCCAACATTTTAGACGATCTTTGCTATTCTTTGTTTCTTTGCTTTCAATGTTATTGTTTTAAAATTGAAAAAAAATCTTATTAGATACAATTATTAAATTGAAAAAAGATCTTATTAGATACAATTATTAAATTGAAAAAAGATCTTATTAGATACAATTATTAAATTGAAAAAAGATCTTATTAGATACAATTATTAAATTGAAAAAAGATCTTATTAGATATAATTATTATTATTATTATTATTAGTCCATTGTTGAACTTGTGATTAAGTTAATCATATGATTAGCCATAATTACATTTTTAATTCCTAATCACATAATTAGCTAATTCAATGATTAAATATGATTAGTTCATAAATTGATTAAAAAAGAGTGCAGCAACAAAATTTAATCATTACATTAGCTAAGTATGTGATTAGGAATGAATCATGTAATTATAGCTAATCATATTTAATCATAATCAACTTTAGAATTTAAATTGTTGGTGGTAATAATTAAGTTGTATCATTTGTGAATTTGTAACAGAAACTATCACCCAAATTTAAAATTAAATCTTATGAAATCTCTTTAAGAATAAGAAATTAATGTGAATCATTAAAAAAAACTTGCCGACATTAAAAAGTGAGTTTGTTTGGTATAAATCTACAAACTTTAATGAAGTGCCACCAGACTAAATTCTGATAAGTGTTGGCTTTCAACAGACTTGTTAGTTTTCTGCAGAAATTTATTGCTTTAGTTTGTTGTCTAATACAAGAAGGCATCCGTCTTATCTTGGAAACAGTCAGTATAACAAAGTTGAGAAAATGAAATTGAATCATTCTTATCATGTAGTAAACAAGATTTTGTTTTCCCATTTGACGGGCCTCTCAGTTGTCACTCATCAAAGCTAAGGTAAAGGAAGGGAGGTAAAAACACGTGGTCGGATGAATGGATTGTATTCTCTATGAACTCAACCAACCATGAAAACCAAATGTGTCAGGTTGTGTGCAAATGTTTTGAATCCATTAATAGAATGAGCATGGACAAGGATTAAAATGTAGAAAATTGTGTATCTATTTCTAAAACAAACATGCATTTTCTAAATATAGGAGGTTAAATTTATTTGTTTACATTTGTCATTATGTAGGGGATATACACCTGTAGCATTTAAGTTCTTTATAGGATATTAATGGTGGACAATTTACCTGTTTTTTTTTACCTGGCTATGAAAGGTGAGTTTGTGTAGGGCATTGTTACTTTAGTGTTGTCTTTTTTTTATAAAGATACCCATTTTAGCTGAACAAACAGACCTTATATTGTCTTCTTATTTTATTTTCACATTTATTCTATTTTGTTTTTCTCATTGTAACAGAATTTGTATAAATACTACCACAAAATGTGTGTTAATCACAGAAATACAAAAATTAATGTAATGTTTAAGAAGATTAGGAAATGTTTACTTTTGGCTCAAATCTTATTAGATACATATGGTGGTAGAGTATGTAGAAATATCGAAACTGAAGCTGTTAATATAATATATAATGGTATTTAACGGTATTTTGTTTATCGTTAATTTCTGGTTAAAAATGCTAAAGTAATTGAATCAGTAACTTTATTTTGGTTCAATATGATCCAACATTTTAGACGATCTTCGCTATTCTTTGTTTCTTTGCTTTCAATGTTATTGTTTAAAATTGAAAAAATATTTTTGATTGTTTATATTTTTGTACTCGTACAACAAACAAGAAAAAAATAACCCATTGTAGCAATTTATGTTGTAGCAATAGTAAGCACACTCCTCAATGACTAGGACAGTTTCAAAACATCAATTTGCTAGCCGAGTCATATTTTTGAAATTTGAATTTGTTTTTCACAGCAAAATTCTGCACATGAAATAACAAAGATTTGGATACTGTGTGGATAATATTTTCCTATTCTATTTTTCTTGTACTTCTGTATCTTAATTTCTATGTTTGTAATTACCTCTTATTTTTCACCGTTTCATCCTTAAATATATAGGCTTTGAGCAGTATACTTTTTTTTTTACTTTTTTTTTATTTTACATTTGACCAGATAAAAATAATTTATTACTTTATGTTAAAGAGTTAAGTTTATGATATGAAATTATGGTCTTTTAAATCTTAATAGGTTTTTCATAAATTTGAAACATAGATTTCAATAATTTTAATTTTATATACCTGATCAATTTCATCAGTAAAAAGGTGTGTGTAAAATTATAGTGGAAAAAATATAATTTAATTCTCAGCTTTTTTTCTTGTTTATTGAAAGTATTGTGTAATTAAGATTCGTGTCCCACTTTCAAATATGAAAAAAAAAATGCATTCATAAACTTGAGACATGATAAACAAGCCATTGGGAGAGGTTATATCTTATAGATATATATTAGTGATCTCTAAGTAAAGAATTGTGTCCCAAAAAATATCACAATAAATTATCTTCTGTCCCAGGGCCATTACAGCCTGTCATATGTCTGTTAGGTTAAAGGTTAGACTCAAACATGTGTAGTACATTTAGAAATGTTCTAGTTTATGCTAAAGGAAATGACTGTCTTTCCAAAAAAAAATATTTGGAATAGAAAATGAAAGTAATAAGGAGAGTTTTAATGCCACTTATTACTTTATTATTCGAACAGATTTATCTTACTCAAAATGATGAGATGCTGGTGGATTTAAACTCTTGAAATATTGAGTCCACCCCCCCTTATATCAGCTATTAATGTTTTAATTCATTTACAAAAAGAGATAACTTGGGCAATATCATGATACAGTTATCTGTTCTTTGTGGAAATATACCAAAATCATAGTTTTTATAGGAAATAAAAAATGCTCCTTCGGTAAATGTTATACAAAAAAACTTTCAATTTCTGTAAAATAATTGTTGCATTCTTTCCCCAAATAAAACATGAACTTATCATTTACATTCTTATACATATCAAAAATAAAGGTAAGCCATTTTAATGTCAAAGGTCAAGGTCTATGTAGAAAAAGGTCAAAGATGATTCATTAAACATAGCAGTTTCATTGGAGATCATTTACTCATATACACTCCTGTTCTATCCTCAATGGTATTCAAAGTATCATGTGTTTTTTTGTCTTCAATAAGTAATATTTTAAGATGACAATCGTTTCTTATAATATAAAATTATTTTGAATTTAATACCTCCAAAAAAATTCCATGTCATGTTGATATTGATGATTTTTACCTTTGCCACAAAAACTAATTTTCTTAACATCTAAACATTATTCTCAGCTAGCCTCCAAACATATATCTTCCTTTGTTCACATGCCAAAATGAAAAATTTCACCCAACTTTTGAAAAGGTTTCAAGTTTCTGAACCTTATTCAGGGTAGTGATCTCAAGACATCTATTATAGTAATGTTCTGCCGTACCTGGTTAAACACAGTTCTACTTTAACTCATTAATTTCTGCTATTGTTAGAACTCATCTGTTAAAATTAAATACATTTTCTGTTATTAAATAACTTTGAAGAAGAAAAGGGGGGAGGGATATTTAAACACAAAGTGGCATTGTAAATATATTTATATTAAAAACAGTGATGGTTAACAATTTAACAACTGAAAAAAGGAAACCTACTCATCTGACTAGCTGTAACTTCTCAAAACACAAAATAAGACAATAGTATAGGTAATGGCTTGAGACAGACACAGAAATGTGGCAGGGTTTAACCAGTTAAAGGAATCCAAAAACTCTCATATTTTGAATACTAGATTTACTGATTTAAAGAAATTTAGATTTAATTATATAAGGTTGAATTTCTTGTTGAGTAATTCTTTATAATTTGAAAAATCCACTGGACAGCTTCCTAATGTATGATTCAAATTTTTTGTTCTCCAACTTTAATTTTTTTTTTTTTTAGTATTGAAATAATGCTTATCCAAATATTACATTAAAGGTGAAATGAATAATATTTCCTTCTGGTAATGAGATAAAATGTGTCAACACATCCCAGATAAGTTTGTGATAATGAAGACTACATAACAGGGCTCCTAGTAAAGCCTGCCTGGGGCTGTGGATTTTAATACCTGCCTTTGTTGTTATAACCAGTAAGACTTGCTTATATCATCTCCTTGTGGTCCAAAAATTTTTCTTAATTCATTTATGAAATATTTTCTTTTCAGATATAATATCTGTTATTGTTAAGAAAAATGTTATCTTCTAGGTCATTTAGAAAAGTTTTAATCTTTGTTTTGTTATATGTGAAATAAGCAGAAATAATATGTTTTAGAAATCTGGAGTTTGGGATTTAAAAAGAAGGGTGTGAAATAAAAATAGCCGGAAACAATATAAACAATGTACATAGTAGGCTACTGCAGGCTTTACTTTATAGTGCTATAATATCATGCTGGACTACATGTACTTGATAACAGATGGTGCTGTAATTAAGGTTTGCAGTTTTATTTAACCATTAATTTTTTTCCTCTAGTTTTAAATATATTACTGATATACATAATCTGAACCTTATGTTCACAATCATTTGTTATCTCTTCAGTAATGTTTTAAGGGATTTCAACAAAAATCTCAATATTTGGTATCTGCAGTTTAGTGATTCAAATATATGCTGCTATAATCACCTTACGAAATAGATGTTCATGCAACAAGAAGTCAGGTATATGGCCCTAGTCATAAAACTCGGCCACTGAAAATTGTAAAAAAAAAAAAAAAAAAAAAAAGAAAAAAAAAAAAAAAAAAAAGGGTGATTATCACTATTCTAAATGATTGACACATGCTTCTCTTAGATATAAGATAAAGTTCCACTGGCTTACTGTCACTTCCATCTCAGGCCGTGCATAGTGAATCTGGTTAAGTTCTTTTTGGGTTGCTATGACGCGAAGAGTTACTTATATCTATTGAGACATGGGGCAGTCATTTATAATAGAATACTATTTTAACAGTAAATCTATTGCCACAGTATAACTTTAACATTGGAAGGGAATCTGTGCAGGTTTTATTTATATTCTGTTTATAAACTTTATATCTGTATTGACGTTGAAGATCCAGTGATCAAGTGAGGAGGGACCTCATTAACCAGTAAAACACCACCACATTGTTTGTGCCTGTCTAGTCAAGACCTGGATTTCTAACATCATATGTCATGGTCTTTTTTGTGTTCTATGAGAGGAGGTTTTACATTTTGTTGATATTGGTAGAATTGTTGACCATCACTGTCTAAACTTTCTTTTCATAATTCATCCATTCCACTTGTGAAAACCCACCATATTTGATTGATTTGGTTGTTATGTGAGAACACAACAAGTTGCACCTTTTCAATTTCAGGTCAAGCATATAAATAGTTTGTTTATCTTTTGTAGAGTAATTACAGAGAAAGATTTATACATTATCTAATTGTGAAGGTAACATTGGGAGGGTACCGTGGGGGTGGAAAAACATAGGGGAATACCGAGGGGTGGGGGTGAAGATGTAGTTATTTGTGTACAATAAGGGGATACAGAAAAAATACACTAATCTTTAACTCCTCAGTGAGAGTCTTTGTTATAAAACCACGTGGAAAATATATTAACACAGCACTGATTGAACTGTCAGACAAATTTGTTGGGAGGCAGATATCTCTTTCCCCCCCCCCCTCCTTCTTTGTATGTAATATTACCTAGTGCCTTTTTTGTGATTTTTGAATTGTCATGGAAATTTGTAGTGATCAGAAATACAGGTTTAACACCAAAAAAAAGAAGACCCGTAATGCAAAAAAACCAAAAAACCTTTCATCCAATAATCTTCTGGTTTATATATAGATTCTCTTTATGCTACCAGTAGATTACGATATTTTTACATTCAAAATAGTTAAATTTTCAAAATTTAAACTGAGAGCATAACAACAACTTTAACATTTGAAAATATAGCTATTAATGTTAGAGAATTATCTTAATCCACTGGTAACAGAAAGAGAATCTGTTCCTCCTATCACCAAAATTTAAACAAATATTTTTTATGTTGTTAATGACTGTGGTCGAAAGGAATTTGGCGGGAATTGTCAATCTCCTAGATATTTGTTGCCATTTTCAACATCCTAGATATTTTTGCCATTTTCAACCTCCTAGATATTTGTGGCCGTTTACAACCTCCTAGATATTTGTTGCCATTTTCAACATCTTAGATATTTTTGCCATTTTCAACCTCCTAGATATTTGTTGCCGTTTACAACCTCCTAGATATTTGTTGCCGTTTACAACCTCCTAGATATTTGTTGCCGTTTACAACCTCCTTTATAAACAGTTATTGACTTAAGATTGAGTGTTTTTTTAGGTATAAGAAGACTAAGGACTTTATCTTTGTTGACTCATTACTTGATTCACACTTCTATGTCAACATTATACCATACATCATATCACCTTTAGTTTATAAAGCGCTGTAATTGATCACAAAAGTCTACTTATTATTCTAACACTGTTAAAACTGTGTACCAAAGTACTTAGAATTTATTTTGCGGTAAGGATACAAGAGACCGTATGTTTTTTCTGAAATTCATGGATTTTTTATGTGATTATAACAATATTTATTTAAAAAATAATAAAAGCTATCAATATTAATTGAATTTATTCCAATAAACTGTTTTCTTGTTTGATTTTGAATTTTTTATGTCCCCGCCACTAAGTGGCCGGGACATATAGAGCTACCCATGTTTGTAATTCCGAAATAAAACAGTTGCGACCACTTGTTTTCGCTATGCTTTGAGATATTAACTTGATATTTGATATGTGGATGTATAATGATAACTTACAGATCAAGTTTATTTTTCGTTCCGGTCCAATGATTTTTGGCCGAGTTATGGCCCTTGGACTTTGAAATTTGGCCAAATATTTAGTTGTCACCACTTTATTTCAATATGATTTGAGATATTGACTTGATTTTTGGTATGAGAGTGTATAATCATAAGTTACAGATCAGCTTTGAAATTCATTTGTTATTCTTAGCCTATTACTGAGGGAATTAAAAAAGGGTGAAACATTTGCGAGCCTCCTTAATATTCATGGTGGGGACATTCGTGTCGTTCCAACACATTTAGTTTTTAAAAGCGAATTAAGCATTTCTTGAGAATTATAGTGTTGTTCCAGTATATCTAGCAAGCCCTGGTTTATAACACACTTGACATTTTAGACCACTTAAGGCTGTAATGTTTGAGGTCTTTTATTTAGACCACCCTCCTCTAAGACACCACCTGTCATTATATACTGTTCATTCAATAAACAATTGTACAACATAAAACCTTTATCTAGTAAAAACATAAAAATGTACAACTTGGTAGTTGTAATTAAGTATTGGTAAAAGATGTCAGAAGAATCAGTTGGCTTACCTACATTATACAATAACTACAACATATGGTAGACAGACTCTGCTTCATTTTTGTGTTGCTGCCTGAACCACATAAACAGCATGGGAACCACAGTTCAGGATTACATTTTGAAGCCAGTGTTTCACTCCATTTGACTATTATTTGAATATGGAAAACCTTGCAATTTGTTTTAGTAATATTTGAACAAGTTTTAATTTCTGACGATCACTTAGGAGAGGTTAAATTTGTCTTTTTGATCAAACAATAAGTATCTCTTATGGTAGTGATGGATAGTTTTAAAAGTAGAAACAAGGCATTATCAGTGACAATGGGTGTCTTCATCTTTTGTAAATTTATGAATATTGTTGTCATGGTAACCTTTCATATGATTGTTGAGTATGTTGCACATGTTTGGTAACATTTTGATTCCTTTATTAATTTATTCCAACAGCTCAGTGTGTTATATCCATGAAGTATTGACACAAATTTTTTAAACTTTTTGACAATAACAAAGAATATAATTGTCTTGTCAGTCGATACCTTACAGAGAAAAAACTAAATTGAGTCAAAAATATTGTAAAACGTTCTTCTGTACTTTCTTTATGTTAAATATTTACTTAATCGTAATAGGTTTTTCTTCTACAAAACTCTAGATATTTCGACACAAAAAAGTATTTATTGAAGTCGGCAGAGAAAACAACCTTATATTACATCCGACAGCGTAAGGGTATATTTAACATATAATTTAATGTAATTTTCAAATGATGAATATGGCGACACAGAAATAAATAGTTAGATGAATGACACAGGGTCCTTTGTATGATTTAGGAAAGCTATTTTACTTTGCACTTGGTGAAACCCTGATATATATTGTTCTCAAACTTTAAACCAGTGTAAAGGGCATTGAAAAATTAAATTGTCGATCTTTTATGCAATATAATTTTGGCTTGTTCATTTGTTGAATTCAACACCTTTAAATAAATGGTCTCATAATTTTACCATAAATGTACCAGATGTAAAAGGCAAAATGAAACTGAAAAATATAAATCTATTAAAAGGAAAAAACGTGATTTGTTAGCCTAATTTACATCTTTTAATTGAATAACTTTGTTTCTTTAGAAAATACCTTGTATAACTTAATAGCATAAGTTCTACTGGTGTGACTTGTAAACATAGTATTTAAGATGGTGGGAAAATGGGTGTATTATTGCCCTCAAACTTGTGGGAAAATAGGTGCACTATCATGACTATCGCCCTCGAAACCTTTGGAAATTTTCCTTGCTTTCTTGTGAGGTCAATTGTTAAGATATGTAGGTACATTATATCCATACAAAATCATCCTGTCCACGATTCACAAAAGTTTGTGCATGCAACTCGTCCTACATTTTAAATGGGAATTCTTCTAAGCTTTGTATGATTTGCATATTGTTACAGCAATTTGATTGGATTATTTTTGAAGGAGTTATTGCCCTTTTTAACTCGGAATATTTCATCAAAAGTTTGTTCTTGCAACTCCTCCTTCAATTTGTCCTGATTTGGGAACTTGATTTTATGGCGGGCATCTGTCTGATTTTAGCCCTACAAATATGTTATTATTGGTGTGGTTGCCCCTATTTTTTTTAATAATTTTTTTGTATTTTACTACCTTATATTTTAAATGTCCATGTTAAATATCCAGATATCCAGTGTGTTTTGAGATGTTGAGAGTTCACCCTGTGTATCTCATTAAATCTGGCAGAATTACTGTTTTTTAATTGAAATTAAAGCAAACATATACAATATTTTTGCTAAAGAGAAATGATACAATAAATGATTTTGACAGATAAAGATAGGAATTAGATGTTATTCAATTATTGCTTTTGACAAGTCAAATTATGAAAAGAAAGTTTAAACATTGATGGTCAACAATTCCACCAATAACAACAAAACAAACCACCAACTCTAACCTCAAAATCATTGAACACAGAAAGACCACAACATATGGTGATGGATCTGGTTTGGGACAGGCACAACAATGTGGCAGGGTTAAATGCATTGAATTTTGATTCTGATTGTTCTGATGCTAGAAATTATTTGTAATTAGAATGAAAAGACAAATTGTGTTCTCTGTTACCATCTATCATCATAGGTCTTTTATTATCACCATCATGTTTGAAAGAGAGGCAAGTAGTCTGGGAATGTCTTGTTGTCAGTTTCTAGAAGGAGTTTGAAAAATGAATTGCTAACAAATTGTCGGCAGGTGAGGGGGAATGATGTATCTTCCGTGAAATGTAAGAAGTACAATTTGAAAACCATTCCAAAATATGCTAAGAAATTGTTGAAAATGTCAGCAGGGAAAGAAAGCAATCCCGAAGTCATGAAAAATGAGATAATTACTTTTACAGATATAGGGTGAATAAGTTCTATCAGAATAATCTTCTTGAAGATTAGGTGGAAACATGATATTTCTGAATTAGCTTATAGTATCTACGTTAACTTGGGGGTATTCATTAAGCATTTGGCAAAATGGACTATTTTTAGGACTGGTTTCCGACTGATGCTAAAGAAACAGATAATGTGTTAAGTTGGATTAAATATAAATTATTTTCCTCCACCTAAAGGCTAATTTTGAACTTTTTTGTAGTCCTAGAAGTATGTATGGAACATACGATTTTCAATTTTGATTGATTAATGAATTATGAACAAGCACCACCATTTAAATTTTACAGTTACCTCCCTTATATTTTGATTGACACTACCGTTCTTTTTTTTAAGATTTCTGTTGATTTGCCAGAACCCAGTAGGTGTGATCTTAATTAGATCTTTTATGAGTGTTCTTTTCTTGATATTTTACAAATGGATTTCAGATGGATCTTTGAGCTTTACCAAAATTTTGTCTCGAGAAAAATTAATGTTCAAATGAGTTATGTCCCTTTGCTTGTATGTTGGGAAAGTTCCATTTGAAAGGAGTTATGTCCCTTTGCTTGCATGTTGGAAAAGTTCCATTTGAAAGGAGTTATGTCCCTTTGCTTGTATGTTGGAAAAGTTCCATTTGAAAGGAGTTATGTCCCTTTGCTTGCATGTTGGAAAAGTTCCATTTGAAAGGAGTTATGCCCCTTTGCTTGTATGTTGGAAAAGTTCCATTTGAAAGGAGTTATGTCCCTTTGCTAATTCAATGCATATGTAGAAAACAATTTTTTCTCCTATTTATGCAACAAATATTTACAGTAATCTCACATATAAGATATTCACACCTTCCTGTTTAGTGATTATTATGTTATTATTATTTTTTTATATTCTTTATTGGAGATATACAATACTCCCTCTCTTATAAGACCACCCCTTCTGCAATGAAAAAATAGCTTTATAATAGAGATGGCTTGTCATGAGGAAAAAAATTAGTACCAGTAGTATTTTACTATCTCAAACTTCTCAAATCTGGCATTATAGGAGGGATGGCCTTTGGTGGGAGTGGCCTTATAAGAGGGGGGCTACCTTACTGATTTCAATTAAAGATCATTTCTTAAATCTCTTAAAGGGTGATCCCCTATACCAACCTGACACAAATAATTATTTTAAAAGAATAGTTTAGTTACCTTTGTTTTTAAGAATCATGTATTCAGAATTATCATTTAATCTTAAAAATAAATATTTATAAAATCTGATGAAATATTTTACATATCAACTTTATCACAGCTTCCTGTAATTGTAGTTCTTTATCATTTTAGAAATCACAGCTGGGTGTTACCCATTAAGAATCATTTAGTTAAATTCCAATTTTCTTCAATGTTCAAAAACACCATTTTCTTAACAAACCTAATAATGCAATGCCATAATACCTTCAAACATTGCAATCAGAAAAGTGTTTCTTTATCAGCATTCTTTGCCTCTTTTGATGAAGTATCAAGTAAAACGTACATGTGGAGAAATTTATATTTTGACAAGAAAAACACAGAAAGCTTGGCCTTGTAACACGATACCATGAAACAGTTAATTCACCTCTAGCTTTGCATGTGTATACACACAGAGAAAATGGAGGCACAAAAACTCAAACAATTTGTTTTCTTACATTGTAAAGTTATTGAATGCTTCTGGGATTATTTGTTGATGGTTTGAAAAGTTTGTGAGAGATCATGAGCTAAATATAGCTGCAATTTGTTACAAAATTTTACACATTTTAACAAACAATGGAGGTAAATATACACCAAAGAGAGGTGAAAATGTACAAATTGAAATACAAAGAAAAGTTTGACGTGATTTCTACATTTAGGATCATTTATTACTTATAATATTGTGGGATATAAATTCTTGTAAGTATTGTAAAGAGGTAAATAGTGTGTAAATGTGTATGTTTGTGTTACACCTAAGGTTACGTGCAATATATTTTGTTTCCGTTTGAATTAGATAATTAAATATCATATGTTGACTATATGTTTTCGTGTTTTTGCTGGTATTTTGAGATTTTCTGAAGTAGAAGAAAAGATTCTTTGAATTTTTATAGCTACTTCAAAGATACTTTTGCAAAGTTTGAAACTTTTGTCATATTTGTTGTTTTCAATCATTTCTGGTTGGTGAAAAACTTTTTTTTTCCAGATTCCTTTGTTTTGTATATGTCAAATATTTTTCTTAAAGGAGTAAATTTTGTGTGTTTTTGAAAATTGTTTCGTTCTTTAATTATTGTTTTAAATTTTGATATTATTGCACATTAAATATGATCGAAAAAACAGATAAAAAATATAGCATAAAATCATATTTAATGAAAGCTGTGTAATATAAATGTAAAAGAAATGTTTTATATTTGACAAACGTTTTAACAATAATATACAGGATAGTGTTGTATAGTTTGATCATTTTGGCAAAATTTAAAAAAACATAACTGTTAAAAATTAACAAGTCCGTATTTCCCTTATGATGCAAGTCTATATGGCCTGTATGATCGTAACCTTAAAAGCAGGTTTTAAAAGTAAATTAGCATCACCATATTTGTCTAAAAAGTGTGTTAATTAACACTGTATAGTATCCAATATAAAATTAAGCCGATATAAAATACGGTACAAGGGGACATTAGATTTAAATTTGGCCTATATCAGATAATTTCTTGTCTAAATATGATGTAACAGTGGGTTCAGTTGTTTAGAATGTTTCTGATTGTGGGATACATTTGTATATGCTTACTTGTACCTCAGTAATGTCAGTTGTATGGCCGATTGGAAAAAGCACCCTTCGATTTTCTTTTTTTTTCAACAACATCAAAATCGGGTAAAAATATATATGGGAACTTATGCAAATATGAATGTTTATACACAAACGTAAGTTTGACCCAGAAATAATTTATGGAAACTGATTACCAGTTATTTTTCAATAGATACCTGAAAATTGAAATAGAAATATTTAAATTAGCCTCCATATTGGTTTGTTTATGACAAGCCATTTGGTTTGTTGATTGAAATTGTTCAGGTCATTATAATGTAAATTGTAGAGTGGTCAATTTGTTTATGGCATAGTGTAAAATAAAGACTGGTTAGTTGGGCATGTGTTTCTACTTTTGACTGATCTTTTGTAACAGCAATCCTGTTTTAAGTTTTTACAAGCCTCAGTCTTTGTTGGTGGAGTATTCTAGTCCTCCATTGATACTGGTACTAAACCAGTATTAATGGAGAATTTGTTGGACTGGTCTTGTAGAACAGAAACCATGTCTATAATTTTTACCAGCCTCAATCTTTGCAGTTGGAGTCTTCTAGTGTATATTTACATGTTTCCTAATGTCTGCCAGTCTCTCCTAGCTTTGTCACTGGGGTTAGCGACATCTCTCAACCTTGTCACTATGGCCATCCTTTCATAACCTTGTCAATATGGCTAACATCTCGTGGACTTGTCACTAGGACTCAACTCATCTAGCCTTGTTGTTAGGACTAAGCTAGCTTTGTCATTAGGGCTAACCTCTCTCTTCCTTTTGTCATTAGGGCTAACCTGACCTAGCCTTGTCTGTATAGCTAACATTTCTTCCTCTGTATACCTCTTTCTACAATGTTTTGTCACTCAAGTCATTTGAGTTGTCCTAGTTTATTTAACCCTGTTATAATCTTTACTCTCCAATGATGTATCTATGCACAAATATTTGACCCACTCTGTCTTTATCACCCTCCTTATGTTTTCATTATTTTATTTTTTATCTGTTAAAAAAGGACCTCTTCCATTTTACAGTCTTCGTGCTGATCCACTTGCCCGAAGTCTGGTATAGGTAAAACTGGATTCGGACAAGTGAAAATTATGAAAGAATTTGTTTGAATAAATAGAACATTTTTCTAAATTTGGCTTTCAGGCAAGTAGGTGAAAAAATTTAAGGAAAAGACTGTTTTACCATGAAAAATAATTATATTTTAGCAAAGTTTTGATTTAGCTGGTATGGCCTATTTTAACACCTGTACTACCCCCCCTCAAGTCATAAGCTATATTTAGACCATACACAGATGTGTTCTTTTAACTGTCAAAACAAGGTTTCATTGAGATCATGACTGTACTTTGTTTTATAATGGACTTTCTGTGTCAACACAGGTGGGACAAAAATAAAAGTACTGTAATTCTACATTACTATAAGGCCAAAAAAAAAAATATGTGTGTTTACGGTCACCCGACCCACCCTATTTATTAGCCGCCGACCCTAACCTTTTTTATCTGCAATTATTCGACACTAATTTTTGCTAGCGACCCTATCAATTTTTACACAGAATTCGGATAACCATTTTTGTTGTTTAATCAGCAGCAATGTTTTATTTATTCAACCGCTAGCTTTTTGTCAAAATTGAGAGCAAAGAAGGTAGAAAGTCGTCATAAAACAGTTTCAACAAATGACGGCTTACCGGAAATATCGGATTCCGGAACCGGGAACGACTATTTCCGGTTTTGCCGATAGTAAAAAAAAAAAATTAATGCCGACCGACCGACCCTAGATTTTTTGGACATGTGACAGTAAGCACACATATATTTTTTTTTGGCCTAAGAAGATTTGTTTTGTAGCAAAAACTGATTTTCAATTTTTTCTGATTTATTAATATTCCTATAACTGAAGCAGGGTTCGAAATTAACTATTGTCCCGTAGTCCGAAACAAGTAATTTTACCTCGAGCAACAAATGTTCCAAAGATAATTGTTTCTTTGGACTAGTAAACATAAGAGATAATTTTTAGAAGATCGTATTTGGTTACTACTTATGATATGGTTGAGGAGAGTTATTGATTGTAGTTTAATGCAGAGTGAACAAGGTTTCAGCTATATCGTGGCAAGAACAAGTTATGTTTAAATGAGATGTTGATGTGCTCTTTGTACTAAACCAACATGTTAAATCAGAGTTTTAGGGCTACATTTAGCTCACTGAAACAGCAGGCCGCAGGTAGACAAAATCGTTCCTATCAGTGGGATCCTAACCATCCTCTCTATATCTGCAGTGAACAAGCAGTAAAAACATGAGTGAAAAGTGTCTTGTTATGGCTATGGTTAGTTTTAATTTCACATTTAAGCAATATTGTGACTTGTTTAACCATGGAGAAAGCCAGGTGTATTCTGATGCACTCAATCATATCAATCATGGTAAACCACACCTATTAAGAAATAGTTTTATAGGACAGAGAAAGAAAATATGGCCTAAATCTAAGATTACATTACATGTTTATGAAATTATTTGTTTTTTAAAACAGCTATTATTGACAGAGGCTCGCCCTTTCCAGGAGACCATTTTAGCTGAGGTCATTACTTTTCCCTACCTTGAAAATTTTCAGACTCCAAAACAAATTGGCTAATTCATGTAATTGAATCTCTTATACACAAAGGTTGCACAAATCTCAAGATGGCCCTTAAGGTTTTATTCTTTGCCATTTATTTTCATGAAAACAGTTAAGAGATCTATTGTAAAAGGTAGTTCACCCATGTGCATAGTAACACTACATTGTATTACAGTCATAAAAACAAAACAAAAAACAGAAAAAAAACAATGAACAAAATCAACACTCATAGAATTAAAGCCTCTTTTTCTTGTTTGACATATTTTCTATATATATATATATTTATAGGTTAATCAATATAGACATAAATAATTATTCATAAAGTAACAGATTTCTACTTTATCCTAAATGAAATACTGTTACTCAGCTGGATGCTTACAAATCATTGTTACTGTGCCAGAAATTAAATATCATTAATTTTTGTTGTGTGAAATTTTTCTCTGGTTTATTGAATATACAATAGTATATATCAAAAAGATATTTCAAGTGTATAGAGTTTGAAATGTTGCAATGTAAGTTGGTTGAGGAACAAAACATTAAAGGTCAATTTCTATACCAGCTGTTAGTGTATAAATATAGTACCATTTGTTTATTTGGTGCAGGGTTTATACAAACAATTCAACTGTTGATACAAAATGATGCAACTTTAGAAGTGTTTTTTTCATGCCCTGGGCCTGGGGTTATATATAAATCCTCTTGTCTGTCTGTCCGTCCGTTCTACCTGTTATGGTTTTGACTGGTTCCCATTCATTTATTTTTACTGTAGTTAAAGGCTATATTCACACTAAATTATGATACTTAAGGGCCTATTAAACTGGTGTTATGTCATATATACATTGTAGCTATGTAATAACAGGTGGACAGCTAACAAGAATATGTCCAAAATAAATCTGTAACCAATTAGGACTTGTTTTGTTATTACAATGGCCATTTTCATGGTCCAATACCTGTAATCTGGAGGTCAAAGTTAGTCTCATGTCTGCAACTAGGTCAATCTTGCATCTTATGCACTGTTTTACTCCCCAGAGTAATACCATCTTCATGCTTCCCCTCATATGTATACAATGTAAAAAGTGTAAATACAAGAAAAAAAAGCTATGCTCAAGTGTAGACACAACAAAGATCACTCGCTCAAGTGAAATACAAAAAAAATGTCCCCCATAAGTGTAGACAGAATAATAGATACTCCTTACAAATGCTGTAATTATTTGAGGAAGCTCTAGTTATACTGATTTATTTAAACCCTTCCTTTGGTTTCAATTCCATGATGGAAGACATTTAAAACTAGGGATAGTAAATGTGTGCATGAGTCATCTTGTACTACTAAACCATAGTAATTACCAGGTTATAAACTTATTATTGCATGATAAGGTCTCGTAATTAAAGGTTCAGGTTTTATTCCTGAATAATTTGACCACTGGACCACAAGGTACGGTGGCCTTGAACATTTAAACATATAATTATAAAAAATATTATAATTATGTACATTAGACCCAGCGTAAAGTTTAGAGGTCTCTGACTTTCGATACTTTTTGGTCTCATTGTCATGGACGAGTGTTAATAAAGGTGTAGTCATCCAATACATTTCATTAATAACAATTTAATTTGCATTATTGACATCGTTGGAGGCCTGCAATATCCACGTTACTACTCGCCATTGTTGACCGAAATTGGGAGGGTTTTTTATTTTGGTAACAATTATTAGAGTTGTTTGATCCACGATTAATTTTGCTACTACTAACGTCCAATAGAATTTAATTTCAAGGTTGTACAATTAGTGAGTGGACACAAAAAACCTGTCAAAGCACCTGGTTATTTGAGCAAGATGTAGTAACATAGAGAGAGAGAGAGTAATCATTGGGTGTAGAGATTAAAGGCGGAAAAAAACCATACGTTCACAGTAAGACTAGCAAACTTAGGTTGTAGAAGTGAAAATAATGCTGAAAGAATTCAAAGTAAAATTGATAAAATGAAATACAAAAATATCACACACCATCAAAACAGTTTCAGAATCGAATAGAAAAATTGTAGAAACAGGCGCAAAATTGATACCTCTAACACACATATACATGACCAGTCTGACTTTGTTAACTTGGTGCAGGCACTTCAATAAAAAAGTGGCAGGGTTAATCTACTAGTAGTTTTATGCACCCAAGCCTTCCCTCTTGGTGAAATGATGTCATGCAAATGTTCTTTTCTACATGTGAGTAAAATGTCAACTGAAAATGTTGCTGATAAAATCCATTAATATGTTACTATTAAGTTGATACCTAAAAAATGCTGCTGTTATAATCCATTAATATGTTACTAATCAGTTGATACCTAAAAAATGTTGCTGATATAATCCATTAATATGTTACTATTAAGTTGATACCTAAAAAATGATGCTGATATAATCCATTAATATGTTACTATTAAGTTGATACCTAAAAAATGTTGCTGATATAATCCTTTAATATGTTACTATTAAGTTGATACCTAAAAAATGTTGCTGATATAATCCATTAATATGTTACTATTAAGTTGATACCTAAAAAATGTTGCTGATATAATCCATTAATATGTTACTATTAAGTTGATACCTAAAAAATGTTGCTGATATAATCCATTAATATGTTACTATTAAGTTGATACCTAAAAAATGTTGCTGATATAATCCATTAATATGTTACTATTAAGTTGATACCTAAAAAATGATGCTGATATAATCCATTAATATGTTACTATTAAGTTGATACCTAAAAAATGATGCTGATATAATTCATTAATATGTTACTATTAAGTTGATACCTAAAAAATGTTGCTGATATAATCCATTAATATGTTACTATTAAGTTGATACCTAAAAAATGATGCTGTTATAATCCATTAATATGTTACTATTAAGTTGATACCTAAAAAATGTTGCTGATATAATCCATTAATATGTTACTATTAAGTTGATACCTAAAAAATGATGCTGATATAATCCATTAATATGTTACTATTAAGTTGATACCTAAAAAATGATGCTGCTATAATCCATTAATATGTTACTATTAAGTTGATACCTAAAAAATGATGCTGATATAATCCATTAATATGTTACTATTAAGTTGATACCTAAAAAATGTTGCTGATATAATCCATTAATATGTTACTATTAAGTTGATACCTAAAAAATGTTGCTGATATAATCCATTAATATGTTACTATTAAGTTGATACCTAAAAAATGATGCTGATATAATCCATTAATATGTTACTATTAAGTTGATACCTAAAAAATGTTGCTGATATAATCCATTAATATGTTACTATTAAGTTGATACCTAAAAAATGATGCTGATATAATCCATTAATATGTTACTATTAAGTTGATACCTAAAAAATGATGCTGATATAATTCATTAATATGTTACTATTAAGTTGATACCTAAAAAATGTTGCTGATATAATCCATTAATATGTTACTATTAAGTTGATACCTAAAAAATGATGCTGTTATAATCCATTAATATGTTACTATTAAGTTGATACCTAAAAAATGTTGCTGATATAATCCATTAATATGTTACTATTAAGTTGATACCTAAAAAATGATGCTGATATAATCCATTAATATGTTACTATTAAGTTGATACCTAAAAAATGATGCTGCTATAATCCATTAATATGTTACTATTAAGTTGATACCTAAAAAATGTTGCTGATATAATCCATTAATATGTTACTATTAAGTTGATACCTAAAAAATGTTGCTGATATAATCCATTAATATGTTACTATTAAGTTGATACCTAAAAAATGATGCTGATATAATCCATTAATATGTTACTATTAAGTTGATACCTAAAAAATGTTGCTGATATAATCCATTAATATGTTACTATTAAGTTGATACCTAAAAAATGATGCTGATATAATCCATTAATATGTTACTATTAAGTTGATACCTAAAAAATGATGCTGATATAATCCATTAATATGTTACTATTAAGTTGATACCTAAAAAATGTTGCTGATATAATCCATTAATATGTTACTATTAAGTTGATACCTAAAAAATGTTGCTGAAATGAAAATGATGCTGATAACTTTCAATAAAATGTTGTTATTAGATTAACAAACAAAAAAATGTTTCAGAAATCCAGTTGTAACATTCTTCATACCCATGTTATATGACTTTCTTTACAACAATCGTAGTAGTAGAACAATTCATTATATATACATTAACAGATGACGTAAACAAAGTCAAATAATGTATAAACTTGCCTTAGGATATAAAGTTCAGTGGTAAAAGGCTTGTGACATGTACTATTATAATACTGTTTCACCGTCTTGTAACTATCCTGTTTTATTTAGATAATATTCTACTAAAAGTGGTGCTCAATATAAACTCTTATTGTATATACACCAACTTATAATGAGTAGTTTTTGTTCTTGTAATATCCTCTAATGTACTCATCTCAAGTATTGATTGGTTTGGTTTGGTTTATGGTGTTTAACGCCACTCTCAACTATGTTGCATCTCTACTGAGTATTGAAGGTTGTTTGATTTCAGATCAGGTCAAACTAAAAACTGTAAAATAATTATTTGCTGATGGTTTTTTATGGTAAGCACACATTATTAAGGTGAAAGAGCAAAGACAGAATGGTTCTGAGTCCATCTGAGTGATATGTGTGACCTGTCTACATGTGGATTAATGTTACAGTGAGATATCACTATTAAAATCCAGTTGCCAATTGCCGTTAATTTAGTACAAAGTAGGAATAATAGACATACCATCAAAACGTAACTCATTCTTGTCATCATATAGTTTTAACGTAGTAATCAAATTTAGTGTGCAGATATGTTTCTAGAATAACCTTCATTACTACATTAGGTACGCTCAAAATTTAAAGATTGGAAAGCCAAATAATTTAAAGTATTGGTGGCAATAAAACCAAAGAGCCTAAACAGGATAGCCAAAATCGGCAAAGGTCACCTATGCTTGAGGTAGGAGAACCTTAATTTTATAACTTGGCGTTTAACAACAATCATTTACTTTTGTTCTTGTAGCTTTATTTCAGTAATTTCACCTAAAAACAAAGGACTCTTTAACTTGTACTGTCCTCATTGATAACTTATCACTCCATCTAAGTCTTAAATATTGATATAATATGTTTGTAAACAAATACATAGATTAATTTATCAAAAACTCAAATATAAACAGAGATTGAAGGGGGCATTAATCTACTGTAGTGTTTACAAGAAACCGATTGGATGTCATTATTGTCGGCCTACCCGTCCTACACGATAACATTTGCGATTTCAAATTTGTAATTTTCCGTAATGTATTACGCTGGGGTACTTAGGTTCAACTTTATAAGATATTTGTATTAATTGACAGAAAAGTTCAACTTTATAAGATATTTGTATTACTTAATCTATCTATGTCACAAATCATTTATTTGAGTATGCAATAGAAATTAGTCAGATTTACAAAAACAGTAAATTCATTTTCAAATCATTTTTCAAGATAATATTATATAATTGAAAGTAATTTTGCAGATGAAATAAATTATTAAGATGACTGGCGTAACTCATTATAGCACCCCACTCCCGAATACAATCGACAATAATTATTTATTGATAAAAGAATAAAGATTGTAAATATGTAATTTTCAGTGTTACATCACAAGGGTGAAATGAATATTGTTTTGACATCAGTGATAATTTTCTAGGAGATCATATCTTCAGAAGGCATCTCTCCATTATCACACCAAGCGTTGGGGAGGAAGAAAATGAAACTCAGTAGTTATAATAGATTACACAAATTATTAGGAATCAAGCATGTCTTTGATGAAACACATTGGGTTAAAACGCCACTCTTCTTATTAAAATAGCTAACCTTGTAACAAATTTAAAAGGGAGACTACTCTATTGACTGATGCTAACGTTAATCACTGTTAGTCTTGGGTTAAAACGCCACTCTTCTTTTCGAACTAGCTAACCTTGTTCTAATGTGAATAGCAAAAAATATGACACTGTCGGAACAATTTCAAACTCGTAGAAACAGAGGCAAAATGGATATCTCTAACACACATATAACAGATTTAAAAGGGAGACTACTCTGTTGACTGTGATATCTCTAACACACATATAACAGATTTAAAAGGGAGACTACTCTGTTGACTGTGATATCTCTAACACACATATAACAGATTTAAAAGGGAGACTACTCTGTTGACTGTAATATCTCTAACACATATAACAGATTTAAAAGGGAGACTACTCTGTTGACTGTGATATCTCTAACACACATAACAGATTTAAAAGGGAGACTACTCTGTTGACTGATATCTCTAACACACATATAACAGATTTAAAAGGGAGACTACTCTGTTGACTGATATCTCTAACACACATATAACAGATTTAAAAGGGAGACTACTCTGTTGACTGTGTGCTGTTTAAGTTAATCACTGTTAGTCTTGGGTTAAAACCCACTTTTTTAAATAGTTAACATTGTAACACATTTAAAAGGGAGACTACTCTATTGACTGTGATGTTAAAATTAATCACCGTTAGTCTATATGGAGGTTTTATGACAATGAGGTCAGATTACGGGACGTTTGCTATAAACTATTGCCAATAATATTCACTTTTTATGAAAATAAATATTTAAATCTTAATTATCTCAACTTTTCCTGGGATTTTGTGATTTCAAATTTTTATTTGCCAATCGTTTAAATAAAATCCACTGTATAGGAGAGAATAGAGTGAAAAATTAAAAAGCTTTTAAAAGGTAATAATCTACATTACAAGTTATGAGAGAAGTTTGATCTGGTTTGATTGCTGATGGATATTCTCTTTTTATAGTCATAAAAGTAAACAGTTTTCAATGAAGAAGTTTGATACTGTCACTTCAGGTGTGAATGAACATCAATCTTTATGCAGACCATATTTCAGTTCTTCATACATGAACATTTTTTAGCTGGAGGCAAAATTCTTTGTTAAAATGCAATGCCAAGGTGAATTGATATTCTGTCTATAAATTTGTCAAAGTTATTAATTCTTGTTGTACCTGTCTTTATTACCTGTTAATTACTGTGTATTAGAAGATAGTGTGTTAATAAAATGTGGCATTTGTAGTCCTCATTGATGACACAGAAATCATAATACATCTACTTCATTCAATTTCATGTGACAGAAGTGTTTGAAAAGTGGTATATAAGGAGCTGAAATATGCTAAGTTAAATTTAAGAAATATAACTCTTGTATTATCTAAATTCAAGGGAAATAACTCTTGTATTATCTAAATTCAGGGGAAATAACTCTTGTATTGACTGAATTCAGGGGAAATAACTCTTTTAGTATCTTTTTTTTTCTGGAACTAGACTATATACCGGTATAAAGTGAAACCTGTCTAAACTGAATCTCCATGGGAACAGTGTATGTGTTTGGAATAGATAGGTGTTTGGTTTATGAAAAAATTCCAACATTGGGACTGTATTTCAAGTTTGATTTATAAAGGATTCTCATATATTCAGGGTTCAGTTTTGACAGATTTCATTGTATTCTCTTCTGGAACTAAATTGAAGGTCAGGTCAATCAGTATATATGGGTATATGACTTTAATTATTTAGTTATCCTTAATTTGATTTTTCTTCATTAGCAGACCAAGGTCAAACTAAAGTCATCTAGCCCTGTGTGTAATCTACCCAATCAGTACAAATGCTGAAGTGATTAGAAAAGTAATCATTCACTAAGAAGCTTATCTGACAAAATAGCCACAGGTGGTCATCACTGACCAAATAACTGGTCATCCATCATTCTTACCACTGATAACAACAACAATGTCTCTAGAATACCCTAAATTCCTTTCTATTAGTTTTTAGCACTGTATTTATCTAACCAATTCAGGAATTCATTTGAAATTCTATAAATTGTTTCACTGCGTTCATGATAAATCTTGCAGTCGGAAAACCTTCGAAGTCTACTATTGTCCATATGCAACTTTTAGAAAAAGAGAAAAAAAGGTACTCTATTGAATATTTCACAACTCTTAAAATCCAGATTATGCTCTCCACATCCACCCCCCCTTTTCCATCCCGACACCAAAGTTTTGTTAATCTGGTGGAGTATTTTTTACATGCAGTAGACATTGTGTTGTGGTTCATTTGCCAATATCTTACAACATTTTCTTCACTCAATTCTGGACAATGGATCATTATAGAGCTAAATATTGCTTCACTAACTGTGTTGATAGATAATATTCATTCTTACTTCCCACCTTCTAGATAAAAAGATTCACCTGTTTAAGTTGGCCAATCTTCAAAGTGCTTGATAAGTGTCTATTGATTATTATCAATAAAATGACCAATCATTAGGCTTATGTTATATCACAATTGGTCACGTAGGGGTGTATATAATATATATTGAGATAATATATTAGGGAGAGTTTGAACACAGCGGGGATCTATTGAATGGATTAACTGTAAATGGTAGGTTCATTCTAATTCCCATTTTTTTTTTTAAGTTTGTTTATTTTGTTGATTTTTGATTTTCATAAGAAAAATTCGTCTGGAAATTTCTGTCATGATGAATTTATTATGGAAAGTAAATAGTCAGATTAAACATTTATATTTAGTCAAACTTTGCCAGTTTTTGTAGTGTCTTTTTCAATTTATGTATTTAATACTTTTAATAAGAACATAGATATATTTGTGAAAAAAAACATAAAAAAATGTGTTCCTGGCAGACATTGGTGGTTGTTTGTTTTGTGGATATTGGTGGAATCATTGACCATTAATGTTTAAACTTTCTTTTCATAATTGGGATTTAGCCATGTTTTCTCTTGACAATTTTTGTTGTTTCAGGGCCTTGTTTAAATTGTAGATCTATATTTTTGGCCTGTAAAAAGTTATTTCTCTAAAGCATAAAAAAAAGCTGTCAAATTGATAACATTAGCCTAGACTGTTATCACGTTCTGTTAGATGAAGGTGTTTAGGTTTAGTTACAGTTGTAGATTTATGACTTTTCTTACAGTATACAAAATCACGTCTGTTGCTGATTTTATGACCATGTTATAATCTTACATCATGGAATGTGTGCAATTTTTTTTTATATAAACAAGCTAATTTTACTATGTTTTGAAAGACTTTGAATGTCTAAACAACAACAAAAATCCCAAGAGAACAAAATTAAAAACATAGAATGTCTTATCTGTTATAAGTACACCTAAAATGTTTGATGTCCACCCAATCTTATTGTATGCTTTCGTTTTGAATGGGTATTTTTTAAAGAAAATAATCTACCATTGATTTTTTGATAAATAAACCATTTACTTTTATGATCCTTGAATACATGGCTCATAATGAAGACTTCATAGTAAAGTTATCTCCCTTAATATACAGATTACCTCCCTTCAAATAAAAAGTTGCCTCCCTTTAATTAATTTAGTATTTGTTATTCTTTATTCATTTCTTAATGTAAACTTTTTATTTATTTAAGGTTTATTCAGAGTTTGTGGATGGTAAACGGATGATTCGATGAGTGGATACCGTCTGCTTGTTTGTCTTTATGACAGAATATGAAGAGGGGAGGCATCAACGGAATGCTTTTAGAGGGTCTGTTGATATGGATCCTTGTTATGGTGAAAACAACAATTTCTGAAGGTGAGAAGAATAGTAAAAACTGAAGTCATCTCAAATAGACATGATCAGTTGAATATTTCAATGAAAGTTGTATGTCATTCAAACACTCAATTTAAAATAGTGGTAATCAAAATTTGACATCTTTCTTAATGTGTATATTCTGATACATTTAATACATTTATATATGTAACATAAATATGAAACTTTACAGATGGTTGATGCAAAGTGATAACAACAGATCAAATCGCCAGTTGAATTAAAGGTTTTCAACATACAAAAAAATAAACAATAACATCAGTTAAGTTTTCCTGCCTAAGAAATGCATCTATCATTTTTTGGATA
The DNA here is from genome assembly GCA_963680875.1 of Bathymodiolus brooksi. Lineage (NCBI taxonomy): Eukaryota > Metazoa > Mollusca > Bivalvia > Mytilida > Modiolidae > Bathymodiolus > Bathymodiolus brooksi. Next base: position 59,579,589 of record OY804578.1, read on the forward strand.
CAAGTGGACATAGAAACCGTGACATGTAAAGATGCCACTGGACTAAATGGAGCCACTTATAACAGATATGTCATATGACTGGTCATCAACATGTTTTTTTTTATTTTCCTTGCAATGTCTGTTAGGGCCAATTATGTTTTCTAAGTCACTGACTATTTCAAATATCTTCTTGTTTGTCTCTTTTTGTTCAAGAATTTTTATTTGGCAGAAATATTCCTAACATATATTTATCTAGAAATATGTGCCTTTTATGAATGGGAAATTCAAAATGGCCACCACCATAGGACATTGATTAGCATTGAACCTTACAGGAAATTGTTTTGAAAGCTTCTTCTCAGTAACTACAAACTGTACACAAGATGTACAAGCATGATCGTTACATTTTCCTCTACAATATTTATATTTTTTGTGTTGATTAGAAATCCAATATGGCCACCTCACAGGGTATAGTTTAATGTAAGAATCTACTGGGGACAAAAATCAAAATTACAAAACTTACTGAACCCACGTTCTGGATAATAAACTAATAATTTATAACCAGGTGAGTGAAATATAGTAAGGTGAGCCTATAGTGCTCAGGGGTTAGTCAAGTTCAGTAAAATCAATTGACCAATCTTAATGCATATAACTCAAAACAAATCCACATATTATTTTTAGTTCTAAAGCAATCAGTCATTTAAAAAAAAAAATTTACCCAATATAGAACACAAATTATTTTTTCATAGATGTTTGTAGATTGCACCTAGAAAAAAAGGGAACATTTTCCATCCTTGAGCGACCTCGCTCGAATCATAAATATATCAATAGCCGACTCTACAATCACTATATAAATTGGATGCCTTTGATCAGCTTACAGTTTAACCATAAAAGTAAAATTTGTATTTTCTATGATTTATTTAGATGAATATTGACTATATATTAGGTCTATCTGATGGTGTAGGATTTCACTGGGCTATTAAAAGAAATATAATGTCACTTTAATGGAGGTTGGGCTGTAACAGGGCAATATATAAAAATAGTAGTGAATCTTGTGTTTTATAAAAACTCAATAACTTTGATGATTTTAAGAAGTTTTTATCATTCGTAATAATCACGCCAGTTTAGAAACTTAAAATCTTACTAATGTGATTTGGATGGTGATTTTATAAAGAAATCATAGTCAGCTAATGAGTATGATGCTGTTAGGTAAAATTGAAGAAAACAAATCTGTTTTTGATGCAAAATTCATATATTTAAATATTTCAAATTTCTTGTGTAAAATATTTTGTTAAACAAATTCAACATGTTTTCCATTTTATTCTGAAGGATGGTGGTACAATTCAAAATGATGCTAACTACATTTTTTGTGGTGAATTAAAATGCCCCTTTTTTGACCTTAGAAAAGAACTTGTAAAAAAACAATATAATATTGTTTGAATTTTTGTGTATAATACTGACTCAGACTCATCATGAGTTTTAATTGAGTAAAGGAATAAATTTTGTACAACTATATAATAGAGGATTTCCTGTTTCCTGTGGGCAATTTGATTGTAAAGCCCGGTATACACGATACAAGCTTTGCATCCAAGTCTCCATTCAAGAAAACTTGGATCAAGAAAACTTGAATTCAAGTTTGTGTATACACGATGCAAGAAATTTTGATGAATACACACAAGTTTTGGCGGGAGATACAACAAACAAAATGGCATTTTTGGGAGGAGAGGAGGGTGCTGCCCTTTGCATTGCATTATTATGTACAATTGTCTTTTTCCTGCATTTTGGAGTTTCCTCTTTTCCCAACATCTTTGCACAACACTGTAGTTGTTATTATTTACATTCACAAATTGATGCTGATAAGGATTCTGTCTTCTGATTGGTCAATCTCCATCCAAGTTCCATCCAAGTTGAAAAAAAATAGGATGCATTTCTATTCCATCCAAGTCCGTTCAAGTTTTTTGATTCAAGTTTCTTGTATGGTATACACGATCAAAAAACTTGAATGGAGACTTGGATGCAAAACTTGCATCGTGTATACCGGGCTTAACTTCTTAATGAAACTTCTTTTTTATTATAAAAATCTTTTTTCTATAATTAATCAAATGTCAACATTTGTTTGTTAGGGGTATCAATTTTGCCTCTTTGTGCATTTTTTCTATGGTTTTAGAACTGTTTCAACAGTGTGGTATTTTTTAGTTTTTCTATGATTTTAGAACTGTTTCGACAGTGTGGTATTTTTTAGTTTTTCTATGATTTTAGAACTGTTTCGACAGTGTGGTATTTTTTAGTTTTTCTATGATTTTAGAACTGTTTCAACAGTGTGGTATTTTTTAGTTTTTCTATGATTTTAGAACTGTTTCAACAGTGTGGTATTTTTTAGTTTTTCTATGACTTTAGAACTGTTTCGACAGTGTGGTATTTTTTAGTTTTTCTATGATTTTAGAACTGTTTCAACAGTGTGGTATTTTTTAGTTTTTCTATGATTTTAGAACTGTTTCAACAGTGTGGTATTTTTTAGTTTTTCTATGGTTTTAGAACTGTTTCGACAGTGTGGTATTTTTTAGTTTTTCTATGATTTTAGAACTGTTTCAACAGTGTGGTATTTTTTAGTTTTTCTATGATTTTGGAACTGTTTTGACAGTGTGGTATTTTTTAGTTTTTCTATGGTTTTAGAACTGTTTTGACAGTGTGGTATTTTTTAGTTTTTCTATGATTTTAGAACTGTTTCGACAGTGTGGTATTTTTTAGTTTTTCTATGATTTTAGAACTGTTTCAACAGTGTGGTATTTTTTAGTTTTTCTATGATTTTAGAACTGTTTCAACAGTGTGGTATTTTTTAGTTTTTCTATGACTTTAGAACTGTTTCGACAGTGTGGTATTTTTTAGTTTTTCTATGATTTTAGAACTGTTTCAACAGTGTGGTATTTTTTAGTTTTTCTATGATTTTAGAACTGTTTCAACAGTGTGGTATTTTTTAGTTTTTCTATGGTTTTAGAACTGTTTCGACAGTGTGGTATTTTTTAGTTTTTCTATGATTTTAGAACTGTTTCAACAGTGTGGTATTTTTTAGTTTTTCTATGATTTTGGAACTGTTTTGACAGTGTGGTATTTTTTAGTTTTTCTATGGTTTTAGAACTGTTTTGACAGTGTGGTATTTTTTGTTTTTCTATGATTTTGGAACTGTTCCGACAGTGGTATTTTTTAGTTTTTCTATGATTTTAGAACTGTTTTGACAGTGTGGTATTTTTTAGTTTTTCTATGGTTTTAGAACTGTTTCGACAGTGTGGTATTTTTTAGTTTTTCTATGATTTTAGAACTGTTTCAACAGTGTGGTATTTTTTAGTTTTTCTATGATTTTGGAACTGTTTTGACAGTGTGGTATTTTTTAGTTTTTCTATGGTTTTAGAACTGTTTCGACAGTGTGGTATTTTTTAGTTTTTCTATGATTTTAGAACTGTTTCGACAGTGTGGTATTTTTTGTTTTTCTATGATTTTGGAACTGTTCCGACAGTGGTATTTTTTAGTTTTTCTATGATTTTAGAACTGTTTTGACAGTGTGGTATTTTTTAGTTTTTCTATGGTTTTAGAACTGTTTCGACAGTGTGGTATTATTTCTATGGTTTTAGAACTGTTTCGACAGTGTGGTATTATTTCTATGATTTTAGAACTGTTTCGACAGTGTGGTATTTTTTAGTTTTTCTATGACTTTAGAACTGTTTCGACAGTGGTATTTTTTTGTTTTTCTATGATTTTAGAACTGTTTCGACAGTGTTGTATTTTTTCTATAGATTTTAGAACTGTTTCGACAGTGTGGTATTTTTTAGTTTTTCTATGATTTTAGAACTGTTTCGACAGTGTGGTATTTTTTAGTTTTTCTATGATTTTAGAACTGTTTCGACAGTGTGGTATTTTTTAGTTTTTCTATGGTTTTAGAACTGTTTCAACAGTGTGGTATTTTTTAGTTTTTCTATGACTTTAGAGCTGTTTTGACAGTGTGGTATTTTTTAGTTTTTCTATGGTTTTAGAACTGTTTCGACAGTGTGGTATTTTTTAGTTTTTCTATGATTTTAGAACTGTTTCGACAGTGTGGTATTTTTTGTTTTTCTATGATTTTGGAACTGTTCCGACTGGTATTTTTTAGTTTTTCTATGATTTTAGAACTGTTTTGACAGTGTGGTATTTTTTAGTTTTTCTATGGTTTTAGAACTGTTTCGACAGTGTGGTATTTTTTAGTTTTTCTATGATTTTGGAACTGTTTCAACAGTGTGGTATTTTTTAGTTTTTCTATGATTTTGGAACTGTTTTGACAGTGTGGTATTTTTTAGTTTTTCTATGGTTTTAGAACTGTTTCGACAGTGTGGTATTTTTTAGTTTTTCTATGATTTTAGAACTGTTTCGACAGTGTGGTATTTTTTGTTTTTCTATGATTTTGGAACTGTTCCGACAGTGGTATTTTTTAGTTTTTCTATGATTTTAGAACTGTTTTGACAGTGTGGTATTTTTTAGTTTTTCTATGGTTTTAGAACTGTTTCGACAGTGTGGTATTATTTCTATGATTTTAGAACTGTTTCGACAGTGTGGTATTATTTCTATGATTTTAGAACTGTTTCGACAGTGTGGTATTTTTTAGTTTTTCTATGACTTTAGAACTGTTTCGACAGTGGTATTTTTTTGTTTTTCTATGATTTTAGAACTGTTTCGACAGTGTTGTATTTTTTCTATAGATTTTAGAACTGTTTCGACAGTGTGGTATTTTTTAGTTTTTCTATGATTTTAGAACTGTTTCGACAGTGTGGTATTTTTTAGTTTTTCTATGATTTTAGAACTGTTTCGACAGTGTGGTATTTTTTGTTTTTCTATGATTTTGGAACTGTTTCGACAGTGGTATTTTTTAGTTTTTCTATGATTTTAGAACTGTTTTGACAGTGTGGTATTTTTTAGTTTTTCTATGATTTTAGAACTGTTTTGATAGTGTGGTATTTTTTAGTGTGGTATTATTTCTATGATTTTAGAACTGTTTCGACAGTGTGGTATTATTTCTATGATTTTAGAACTGTTTCGACAGTGTGGTATTTTTTCTAAAGATTTTAGAACTGTTTTGACAGTGTGGTATTTTTTAGTTTTTCTATGACTTTAGAACTGTTTCGACAGTGGTATTTTTTTGTTTTTCTATGATTTTAGAACTGTTTCGACAGTGTGGTATTTTTTGTTTTTCTATGATTTTAGAACTGTTTCGACAGTGTGGTATTTTTTAGTTTTTCTATGATTTTAGAACTGTTTCGACAGTGTGGTATTTTTTGTTTTTCTATGATTTTAGAACTGTTTCGACAGTGTGGTATTTTTTCTATAGATTTTAGAACTGTTTCGACAGTGTGGTATTTTTTCTAAAGATTTTAGAACTGTTTCGACAGTGTGGTATTTTTTAGTTTTTCTATGATTTTAGAACTGTTTCGACAGTGTGGTATTTTTTCTATGATTTTAAAACTGTTTCGACAGTGTGGTATTTTTTAGTTTTTCTATGATTTTAGAACTGTAAATTTTAAAACTGTTTCGACAGTGTGGTATTTTTTAGTTTTTCTATGATTTTAGAACTGTTTCGACAGTGTGGTATTTTTTCTATAGATTTTAGAACTGTTTCGACAGTGTGGTATTTTTTCTATAGATTTTAGAAATGTTTCGACAATGTGGTATTTTTTCTATAGATTTTAGAACTGTTTCGACAGTGTGGTATTATTTCTATAGATTTTAGAACTGTTTCGACAGTGAGGTATTATTTCTATAGATTTTAGAACTGTTTCGACAGTGTGGTATTTTTTCTATGATTTTAAAACTGTTTCGACAGTGTGGTATTTTTTCTATAGATTTTAGAACTGTTTCGACAGTGTGGTATTTTTTCTATAGATTTTAGAACTGTTTCGACAGTGTGGTATTTTTTCTATGATTTTAAAACTGTTTCGACAGTGTGGTATTTTTTCTATAGATTTTAGAACTGTTTCGACAGTGTGGTATTTTTTCTATAGATTTTAGAACTGTTTCGACAGTGTGGTATTTTTTAGTTTTTCTATGATTTTAGAACTGTTTCAACAGTGGTATTTTTTAGTTTTTCTATGATTTTGGAACTGTTTTGACAGTGTGGTATTTTTTAGTTTTTCTATGGTTTTAGAACTGTTTCGACAGTGTGGTATTTTTTAGTTTTTCTATGATTTTAGAACTGTTTCGACAGTGTGGTATTTTTTGTTTTTCTATGATTTTGGAACTGTTCCGACAGTGGTATTTTTTAGTTTTTCTATGATTTTAGAACTGTTTTGACAGTGTGGTATTTTTTAGTTTTTCTATGGTTTTAGAACTGTTTCGACAGTGTGGTATTATTTCTATGGTTTTAGAACTGTTTCGACAGTGTGGTATTATTTCTATGATTTTAGAACTGTTTCGACAGTGTGGTATTTTTTAGTTTTTCTATGACTTTAGAACTGTTTCGACAGTGGTATTTTTTTGTTTTTCTATGATTTTAGAACTGTTTCGACAGTGTTGTATTTTTTCTATAGATTTTAGAACTGTTTCGACAGTGTGGTATTTTTTAGTTTTTCTATGATTTTAGAACTGTTTCGACAGTGTGGTATTTTTTAGTTTTTCTATGATTTTAGAACTGTTTCGACAGTGTGGTATTTTTTAGTTTTTCTATGGTTTTAGAACTGTTTCAACAGTGTGGTATTTTTTAGTTTTTCTATGACTTTAGAGCTGTTTTGACAGTGTGGTATTTTTTAGTTTTTCTATGGTTTTAGAACTGTTTCGACAGTGTGGTATTTTTTAGTTTTTCTATGATTTTAGAACTGTTTCGACAGTGTGGTATTTTTTGTTTTTCTATGATTTTGGAACTGTTCCGACTGGTATTTTTTAGTTTTTCTATGATTTTAGAACTGTTTTGACAGTGTGGTATTTTTTAGTTTTTCTATGGTTTTAGAACTGTTTCGACAGTGTGGTATTTTTTAGTTTTTCTATGATTTTGGAACTGTTTCAACAGTGTGGTATTTTTTAGTTTTTCTATGATTTTGGAACTGTTTTGACAGTGTGGTATTTTTTAGTTTTTCTATGGTTTTAGAACTGTTTCGACAGTGTGGTATTTTTTAGTTTTTCTATGATTTTAGAACTGTTTCGACAGTGTGGTATTTTTTGTTTTTCTATGATTTTGGAACTGTTCCGACAGTGGTATTTTTTAGTTTTTCTATGATTTTAGAACTGTTTTGACAGTGTGGTATTTTTTAGTTTTTCTATGGTTTTAGAACTGTTTCGACAGTGTGGTATTATTTCTATGATTTTAGAACTGTTTCGACAGTGTGGTATTATTTCTATGATTTTAGAACTGTTTCGACAGTGTGGTATTTTTTAGTTTTTCTATGACTTTAGAACTGTTTCGACAGTGGTATTTTTTTGTTTTTCTATGATTTTAGAACTGTTTCGACAGTGTTGTATTTTTTCTATAGATTTTAGAACTGTTTCGACAGTGTGGTATTTTTTAGTTTTTCTATGATTTTAGAACTGTTTCGACAGTGTGGTATTTTTTAGTTTTTCTATGATTTTAGAACTGTTTCGACAGTGTGGTATTTTTTGTTTTTCTATGATTTTGGAACTGTTTCGACAGTGGTATTTTTTAGTTTTTCTATGGTTTTAGAACTGTTTCAACAGTGTGGTATTTTTTAGTTTTTCTATGACTTTAGAGCTGTTTTGACAGTGTGGTATTTTTTAGTTTTTCTATGGTTTTAGAACTGTTTCGACAGTGTGGTATTTTTTAGTTTTTCTATGATTTTAGAACTGTTTCGACAGTGTGGTATTTTTTGTTTTTCTATGATTTTGGAACTGTTCCGACTGGTATTTTTTAGTTTTTCTATGATTTTAGAACTGTTTTGACAGTGTGGTATTTTTTAGTTTTTCTATGGTTTTAGAACTGTTTCGACAGTGTGGTATTTTTTAGTTTTTCTATGATTTTAGAACTGTTTCGACAGTGTGGTATTTTTTGTTTTTCTATGATTTTGGAACTGTTCCGACAGTGGTATTTTTTAGTTTTTCTATGATTTTAGAACTGTTTTGACAGTGTGGTATTTTTTAGTTTTTCTATGATTTTAGAACTGTTTCGACAGTGTGGTATTATTTCTATGATTTTAGAACTGTTTCGACAGTGTGGTATTATTTCTATGATTTTAGAACTGTTTCGACAGTGTGGTATTTTTTAGTTTTTCTATGACTTTAGAACTGTTTCGACAGTGGTATTTTTTTGTTTTTCTATGATTTTAGAACTGTTTCGACAGTGTTGTATTTTTTCTATAGATTTTAGAACTGTTTCGACAGTGTGGTATTTTTTAGTTTTTCTATGATTTTAGAACTGTTTCGACAGTGTGGTATTTTTTAGTTTTTCTATGATTTTAGAACTGTTTCGACAGTGTGGTATTTTTTGTTTTTCTATGATTTTGGAACTGTTTCGACAGTGGTATTTTTTAGTTTTTCTATGATTTTAGAACTGTTTTGACAGTGTGGTATTTTTTAGTTTTTCTATGATTTTAGAACTGTTTTGATAGTGTGGTATTTTTTAGTGTGGTATTATTTCTATGATTTTAGAACTGTTTCGACAGTGTGGTATTATTTCTATGATTTTAGAACTGTTTCGACAGTGTGGTATTTTTTCTAAAGATTTTAGAACTGTTTTGACAGTGTGGTATTTTTTAGTTTTTCTATGACTTTAGAACTGTTTCGACAGTGGTATTTTTTTGTTTTTCTATGATTTTAGAACTGTTTCGACAGTGTGGTATTTTTTGTTTTTCTATGATTTTAGAACTGTTTCGACAGTGTGGTATTTTTTAGTTTTTCTATGATTTTAGAACTGTTTCGACAGTGTGGTATTTTTTGTTTTTCTATGATTTTAGAACTGTTTCGACAGTGTGGTATTTTTTCTATAGATTTTAGAACTGTTTCGACAGTGTGGTATTTTTTCTAAAGATTTTAGAACTGTTTCGACAGTGTGGTATTTTTTAGTTTTTCTATGATTTTAGAACTGTTTCGACAGTGTGGTATTTTTTCTATGATTTTAAAACTGTTTCGACAGTGTGGTATTTTTTAGTTTTTCTATGATTTTAGAACTGTAAATTTTAAAACTGTTTCGACAGTGTGGTATTTTTTAGTTTTTCTATGATTTTAGAACTGTTTCGACAGTGTGGTATTTTTTCTATAGATTTTAGAACTGTTTCGACAGTGTGGTATTTTTTCTATAGATTTTAGAAATGTTTCGACAATGTGGTATTTTTTCTATAGATTTTAGAACTGTTTCGACAGTGTGGTATTATTTCTATAGATTTTAGAACTGTTTCGACAGTGAGGTATTATTTCTATAGATTTTAGAACTGTTTCGACAGTGTGGTATTTTTTCTATGATTTTAAAACTGTTTCGACAGTGTGGTATTTTTTCTATAGATTTTAGAACTGTTTCGACAGTGTGGTATTTTTTCTATAGATTTTAGAACTGTTTCGACAGTGTGGTATTTTTTCTATAGATTTTAGAACTGTTTCGACAGTGGTATTTTTTTGTTTTTCTATGATTTTAAAACTGTTTCGACAGTGTGGTATTTTTTAGTTTTTCTATGATTTTAGACCTGTTTCGACAGTGTGGTATTTTTTCTATAGATTTTAGAACTGTTTCGACAGTGTGGTATTATTTCTATAGATTTTAGAACTGTTTCGACAGTGTTGTATTTTTTCTATAGATTTTAGAACTGTTTCGACAGTGTGGTATTTTTTCTATAGATTTTAGAACTGTTTCGACAGTGTGGTATTTTTTCTATAGATTTTAGAACTGTTTCGACAGTGTGGTATTTTTTCTATAGATTTTAGAACTGTTTCGACAGTGTGGTATTTTTTCTGTAGATTTTAGAACTGTTTCGACAGTGTGGTATTTTTTCTATAGATTTTAGAACTGTTTCGACAGTGTGGTATTTTTTCTATAGATTTTAGAACTGTTTCGACTGGTATTTTTTCTATAGATTTTAGAACTGTTTCGACAGTGTGGTATTATTTTGTTTTTCATTTAATTCATACAATGAGAGTTTTATGGTGCCATTCCTAAATCATATATAAAATATAATACTAGAGAATTTTGTCGATTTTGTACACAAATTACATGTAAATCTATAAAGATATACAAAATACTGGTAGTCAGTAATGATGTTTTTTTTAATTTCAAAAGAAAACTCAACAATTTAAAGCACGCCTATCATGTATGCAGTTTGGACAGATGATGGAAAAGATAGATAAAGTTGATAATTTATGTGATTTTTATGCCAGTCAGTAGCAATGACTATAGGTAGCCTCTCTTAGTCATGCACCGGTGGACACAAAAAAAATTAAAACTTTTAACACACAAAAATGCTTACATTAAGTTTAAAAGTAGATACTGTAATCGTTTGTTATTATATATTTATGTATAGTGTTTTTATGCCTTTTCAAAATAATACTTCATTTTAAATGATATGTTTAAGACCTTCTACAGCAGTGAAAAAAGAGGGGTGTAGCATCGTGGCTGGAATTCTATAATTGAATTTTCCTCTACCAATGACTTTGAAATCAGTGCCTATCTAAGGTTGTGAATGTGTTTTCTGCCATGGCGATGTGTACTCGATAGATACATCAATGTCATTGAAATATGACAGGACGATGGTTTTCTCTGGGTACTCCAGTATCTTCCACCAATAAATATTGTTGATAGTGGTCTCAAACACCCTTAACCCAACACCACCATATAGCTACGACAGTGATCATGCTGGACAATCGACTATAAGGAAGGGAGGTAGGCTGGGTATGTTAAGCTCCTATATGAGAATCAATTCATGAGAGATTTTAAAAATATTTTTCAACATTTATAGAGGAATGTTGACACATATAATAATATCACGTGAAAAAATAAATTTATGTTAGACATATAAGATTTAGTTGTATCTGGTAAAGGAAAAACAGACATAAGAAACTGTCAAACATTGTTTTCATCAATATATTTTGTACTTTTGTTATTTGACATCTTCATAATTTCCTCGGTCTTGATTTTTATGGTAATTTTTAAATAGTAAAAGAGAACAAATTGTAACGACTTCTTTCAAACTTGATCTCCTTAAATCATTTTTGTGTGTCTATTATTACTGTTTTTGTTTTATTCCTTGACAGAATACATTAATAAAAACAATTTATTTCCTATGATCTGTTAGTCTATTGTGACACATCTTCTTAATTTATAGACTGACCAATCACATTAAAGATATGATTTACTACATAATACCTCTTAATATGGAACTCTTCTGTAATAAAGTTAAAAAATGTGCAACATATTTGATTGATTATAATTTTGTCCTTAATACACTGAGTAAATTTGAAAGGTATAAATGACAAGAATGGTTAACAAATGTGACAAAATGGTTCTTTTATTGTCAGTCTTTCCTGACTTTCATTGTTCAACCCATAATGTCATGTGATCACTAAATGAGATGGACTATTATGTCCTTGACTATTACTATTTAGCGACCGTCATGGTCGTAATTTAATTTAAGCATATTTTATTGTCTAAATAATGACAAAAGGATCAGACACAAGTTTTTCAACTTAGTATTGTCTTCTCCATGGTCGTAATCATATGGTAGTTGGATTTACAACTACCTATGCAATCAGTGCCTATCACCACTAACTCTGGGGGTTAGAATCCCACTCAGGTGATACAACATTATGTGATAGTTTGTCAGTGACTTACGGCAGGTTGGTGGCCACGATATAACTGAAATATTGTTGAAAGTGGCATTAAACACCATAAACCAAACCAAACCAAAACCAGTTATTTGTAATGTTGAATGAAATAAAATATTGGATGTCATGGGCCCTCTGGTTTATTACCAGAAATAAAAATATCAAGCATTAGATTGAATGTTAGAACAACTGGGTCAAATTCCCATTACTCATTTGAAGTAATCCTGTATTATTTTATGATAATAAAGTGATTCTAGTACATATGACACCCATAGAGCTATATCTAGATACATATCACTCTAGGCCTACAGAAAAATAATGAAGAAATCATAAAGCAATCTGATACAAATTATACTATCTTCTAAAATGAGGAGCACCAGTGTGGGTCTGATACAAATTAAACTGTCTTCTAAAATGAGGTAGCACCTAGAGTGGGTCTGATACAAATTAAACTGTTTTCTAAAATGAGGTAGCACCAGAGTGGGTCTGATACAAATTAAAGTGTCTTCTAAAATGAGGTAGCACCAGAGTGGGTCTGATACAAATCAAACTAGCTTCTAAAATGAGGTAGCACCAGAGTGGGTCTGATACAAATTAAACTAGCTTCTAAAATGAGGTAGCATCAGAGTGGGTCTGATACAAATTAAATTAGCTTCTAAAATGAGGTAGAACCAGTGTGGGTCTGATACAAATGAAACTGTCTTCTAAAATTAGGTAGCACCAGTGTGGGTCTGATACAAATTAAACTGTCTTCTAAAATTAGGTAGCACCTAGAGTGGGTCTGATACAAATTACACTATCTTCTAAAATGAGGTAGCATCAGAGTGGGTCTGATACAAATTAAACTGTCTTCTAAAATGAGGTAGCACCAGAGTGGGTCTGATACAAATTAAACTGTCTTCTAAAATGAGGTAGCACCTAGAGTGGGTCTGATACAAATTACACTATCTTCTAAAATGAGGTAGTACCAGCATGGGTCTGATACAAATTAACCTAGCTTCTTAGCTGAGGTAGCATCAGAGTGGGTCTCATACAAATTAACCTAGCTTCTTAGCTGAGGTAGCATCAGAGTGGGTCTCATACAAATTAACCTAGCTTCTTAGCTAAGGTAGTATCAAAGTGGGTCTTATTTCAAACTGAATAAAAAAAATAATATGAAGCTTGGTATTTGTCCTCAAAGAGAGGAGGTCAAAATGATATTAACCTCAAATCTCAACATTCGATCTTTTCAGTAGTAAGGTAGGGCTAGAGATATAATATTTCCATTCCTAAGTAAAGTAGAGCCAGAAGTCTGTTCAGTTCAATTTTTTCGAGAGTAAGATATTGGTAGACCTCCAATTCCAATCTATCTGAGAGTAAAGGCTTAGATGTTCAATCTTTCTTAGAGTAAATTCGGAACGTCCAATCCCTTTAAGAGTAAAGTCCAATCTTTTTAATAGGACTGTTAAAACTCAAGGGACTCCAGTTTTGTTCTGCCTATGTTACTGAAATATTATTGAAAGTTGTGTTAAAACACCAATAATCCTGCACAATCCAAGCCTTGGGGTCATATTAAAGAACAAAAATGGCATAGAGGAGTGAAGATTATCAGATAATTTCATTAAAGATTGCTGATCTCTTCTTGTAAATGTCTCATGTCAATAGTCTTACAGTAAGTAAAGTGAAGTGTGAAGTAAATGTATATAAACAATCACAGTGGAGAAAAATTGTGGTGAAAAACAAAGTAACCTGTCAATGGAATGTCTAAGACAATGTTTTTACAACATAGTCACATGTCCATGTTGCCAGAAATATGTTGTTTAGATGTAGATATGTCAGATCTAATTAACAACCACACAACATTGACAACAATGGCCCACTTTAGTATAATACTATTAATTAGTAATGTGAAAATTAATTTTGAGGATATGTATATTGACATATTGAATGAAAGAAGCAACAAGGGTGGATTTTTATTAAATCAATTGACATAGTAATTTAGGATAAAACAAGGGTGAATTTAAAAAGGTACTTGTATTTAACATAGTAATAAAGGTGGATTAAAAACAAAGTGTATGTTTATTGACATAGTAATTTAGGATAGGTAAGGGTGGATTAAAAGCAAAGTGTATGTTTATTGACATAGTAATTAAGGACAGCTAAGGGTGGATTAAAAGCAAAGTATGTTTATTGACATAGTAATTTAGGACAGCTAAGGGTGGATTAAAAACAAAGTGTATGATTATTGACATAGTAATTTAGGACAGGTAAGGGTGGATTAAAAACAAAGTATGTTTATTGACATAGTAATTTAGGACAGCTAAGGGTGGATTAAAAACAAAGTGTATGTTTATTGACATAGTATTTTAGGATAAGGTAAGGGTGGATTAAAAACAAAGTGTATGTTTATTGACATAGTAATTTAGGACAGCTAGGGGTGGATTGAAAACAAAGTGTATGTTTATTGACATAGTATTTTAGGATAAGGTAAGGGTGGATTAAAAACAAAGTATGTTTATTGACATAGTAATTTAGGACAGGTAAGGGTGGATTGAAAACAAAATGTATGTTTATTGACATAGTATTTTAGGATAAGGTAAGGGTGGATTAAAAACAAAGTATGTTTATTGACATAGTATTTTAGGACAGCTAAGGGTGGATTAAACAATAAAGTGTATGTTTATTGACATAGTATTTTAGGATAAGGTAAGGGTGGATTAAGAATAAAGTGTATGTTTATTGACATAGTAATTTAGGATAAGGTAAGGGTGGATTTAAAACAAGGGGTATGTTTATTGACATAGAAATTAAGGATAAGGTAAGGATGGATTGAAAAAAAGTGTATGTTTATTGACATAGCATTTTAGGATAAGGTAAGGGTGATTTTAAAACAAAGGATATGTTTATTGACATTGTAACTTTGGATAAAGTAAGGATGGACAAAAATGAAGTACTTTTATGTTTCATTTCTATCCAAATTGATTTTCCCTTTACACATTTAGAGAGTAAGAAAACTTGCTGATTAAACCAGCTAAGATGTTGAATGACAATTTAATCACATATTTCATTGCTTAAACCAGTGGAATGTTATAAGTTCAATATGCTATCGACTTCACAATAGAGCTGGTCATCCATGGTCAAACATCCATAAAACAAAACATTATAGGGAACAAGAATTCACAAGCAGAAGATCAATCCTGAATTAGATTTTCTACCTGTTTACCCTCGACTTATTTCTGACTATTACCGATCGGTATTACCTAGTACAAAATCATCTGGCAGGACAAGAGCTTCTATACACAGAACATTTATAAACATTTCTAAAAACACCTCCTTTAATTCAAGTCTCCTATTATTTCTTGATTTATGTGTTAAAAGTCGAATTTCAAAATTCATTCAGCCAAACTCCAAATACAATACCTTGTGGGCCCATTTGCATAACATTCTTTCCACACCTTTTGAAAATGTTAGATCCAAATCTTGTTAAATGGATATTTAATGCAAAAAGTCCAAGCTGAATTTTCACATTTAATTTTGATATTTTCTTCATTAATCTTTTGAAATATTAGCTTTGATCTGATATTTAAAACCAATCCTCATAAATTAAAAAACTTAATATAAGGACAAAATGTTGAACAATATACAAGATTTTTGTAGAGTACATGTACCAGATTATACAGGAACACTTCAGAAAAACAGGATGTTACCCACATTGGGGTTCCATGGGGTCACTTGCGGCAGTAAGAAAACATAACCCAAGTCACTGTTCAATACAATATTATTGTTCAATGACATTAATGCCTGTTCAAGTCTTTGTTACAACAAGATTAAGTAGGATGTGAAGGAAAAGTCTTTATATTGTTATTTTTAATTTAATTATTGATGCACATTTAAAAATATATATCTGCTGTCGAACAAAGGGAAATTGATTTGAATGGTCATGTAAATTGTTTCTTATATATTCACCATGCATTGTAACATTGCCAGTTTTTTTGGTGGGGTCCATGTTGCTCATCTTTTTAGTTTTCTGTGTTGTATTTGTCGTCGTCTTGCATCTTGTGTTCCCATTGTTACCTGTGTCTCTGGATTGTCCATTCTTGATTACCGCTTCGGATACCTCTAACATTGACATACAATACAATAAGCTTTATTTAAAGTCGGAAAGAATCAAACAATTATAACACAAGCTCTAGTGAGCTTTTAAATCCGAATACATATCTAAAACATCGCAACAGAAAAAAGTAAAGAAGGTCAAATTTGAACATAATTTGTTAAAAGAAACATTATCCTTTTGAAATATATGCACAAGTTAGATGTAAAGATGTGAGCGATTTTTTTTTTTAAACATTTTTGCTTTGTCTGTTTGCAAATCTGTTCTACTGCAAAAAAAATTTATGTTCATTAACAGTATACATTAAAGTACATAATTTGATGCTATGATTTGATGATGATCACACTGATAGGCTGTCCTATTTAAATAGTAATAACATTACTTCTTATATAAGCTATAAACCATTTACTTCAAGAAATAAACCTGTATATTGATGGGGAACAGCATATCACTGCATCTTTGCACCTTGACCTTAGAAATAATGTTCAGATTTTGTTGTCATAAGGGTATATGTATTCTGTCTAACTTTATGGGGTATTTGATAGCTGTTTTATGAGTGTTAATATAGTCAAGTTATTGTAATCATGGTGAGAAAAGAAGCTATAAAACTTAACCAGACCACACTAGTGATACCATAGACATACAGCATCTCACTCTCATGATAGACGTCATAAACACATAACTTTAACATTTTATGGATATTGTTTTAGAAATATTTTGGCTGTGATATGAGATGTCGGCACTTAAAGTGCTATATTATTGTAATACCTACATCATGGCTGTGGCTTAAATGTAGATTACAAAAAAGGGGGGTTAGAACGACAGGTTGTTTTGACAGGGATCACGTCAAATGGCAAACAGCATTGGTTATTTCAAGCAGAGCTGTCCAATTGTAGACCATGACAACTACGGTCAGTTCCTCTTGACTGATTTTAGTTTTATGTGCATGTATTGTAGATCGTTGTTTGTACTTTTTCTTGTGGCCATTGTGTTGTCTGTCTTTCTACGATTTATGGATTCTGATTACCCCTTTGGTATCTTAGATTTATGGATTCTGATTACCTCTTTGGTATCTTAGATTTATGGATTCTGATTACCTCTTTGGTATCTTAGATTTATGGATTCTGATTACCTCTTTGGTATCTTAGATTTATGGATTCTGATTACCTCTTTGGTATCTTAGATTTATGGATTCTGATTACCTCTTTGGTATCTTAGATTTATGGATTCTGATTACCCCTTTGGTATCTTAGATTTATGGATTCTGATTACCTCTTTGGTATCTTAGATTTATGGATTCTGATTACCTCTTTGGTATCTTAGATTTATGGATTCTGATTACCTCTTTGGTATCTTAGATTTATGGATTCTGATTACCCCTTTGGTATCTTAGATTTATGGATTCTGATTACCTCTTTGGTATCTTCAAACTCTTCTTCATGATAAATTGTTACATATCAAAATACATTTCAAAAGTAAATGATGGGAGTAACAAAGTTGTTGTTGTGTTCACACTCATTGAGTAATACACTTGCTAACACACTATGTGTATTTCAGTGAAATATGAGTCAAATATATTAGGACAAAAAAAAATTGTTCACATGAAATAAAAAAAAAAAAAACATTTTTTTCAGAGTGTGTTAATGTGAATACCCATTTCAAACAAGTACAGATGATTAGCAGCTGAAAATGACAAAAATCTTTTTGAAAAATACATTTACATTACACGTTTGTTTAATATGTTTATAAAAGAGTTTTTAGTTGGAGTTTTGAAGTGATGTGGAGGGGGGCATATTATTTAGCCATACTTTGTACTTGGCAGAACTTCTCCTATAGAAATATTAAACAGATGTGATACAATAATGATTTAGGAAACAAATCTTTTTTTCTTTACCGTTCTCATTTACAGGGTACATATATCTCAAGCATTTATCTCCCTCTTACAACAAATCACTTTTTATATTATCTAAATGTGAATTCATAAAGAGTTTTTCAAGTGAGTGTGGCTCTTAAAGTATTATAGTTTCTACCTTGAGAGTAATATGATATTTCTGTTCCATGTAGTAGTTAAAAACAAAATTGTTTTCTTTTGAAACTGATAAAACTAATGAATATTCGAGGTGAAGTTTTTGAAGAATTAAGTAAATTGTTTCTGATATTGCCCAATGGCAACACCTTAATGTAGATTTTATTCAATATACGCTCCAACCTATAGTATGCTTCTTCAGTAGAGAGAGGAATGCCGTTTTGATTAAGAGTTGATCAGACTTAACAAAGTAGGATTTCTACATAAATACCATAGAGCCAATTGAAATCAGCTCTCAGCATTCTATTGTCTTGTGTCTTGTTATTGTCTAAGATTCGTAATTGTACACTAAGCTACAAATAATTAATCTGTAATTCAATAAATTATGTCAAGTTTTAATACCTGCTTTAGTGGCCACCTGTAGTAAGCCAAAATTTGTATTATGTGACATTCATAATCTTTAAACCTGTATTAATCAACAACCTTTCTTATGTGACCCTTAGGTCTATTTCAATGTTCCCTGAAAATATTATATTCAAATGCCATCATCACCTTATTTCGAGTACAATTGAATGTGTAGGAATGAATTGAAGAATTGTCAACTGATTATCAAGTTTCTGTATTATACAGTCATTGTTCTGGTTTCCTGTTCTGGTTTCCTCTACAGTGATATTTATCTCTACAAACAAAAACATCAAGGGTATCATAGACTGGTTTAACTGACCAGATTTAATTGTCACTATTTTTTTAAAATATTTATTTCTTGTATTTGTCATTTATGATATCTTTAAAAAAAAAACCAGTGTAAGAGAAGTAAGATGATGTCAGTAAACTTTCAACAAGGACATACATGTACATGTAATAGTAGAAGATATTATATTAGAAGGCACAGCCTATAAAGAGCATGAAACTGAAGATTGGTAATTTTAATTTGGTTATTCCCCAAAAGTGTTTTTTTTACCTGTACGATAGAGTTTGTCAGTGACAAGTCGGTGATTTCCTCTGGGTACTCCTGTTTCCTCCGCCAATAAAACTAACCACCATGATATAACTGAAATATTGTTGAAAGTGGTGTTAAACACCATAAACCAGCCTATGTACCTACACTTATATAATATACATCAGTAAGAAATTACAGCATTTTATATAATAACAAAACAAAATGTTATCAATCCGCAAGATTTTATTAACGACTAGGCTGTAGGTCGCTTACGGTAGTTCCGTCCTCTACAAATGACAATTCGATCAATCAAAACCTATCTTGTTAATGTTAACAATGATTTCTAATTATTTAAAATTTATATTTTATTTTTGCAGATTCCCTGCCTGTCTTCTTAGAAGAGCCAGAATCGGCTGTGATATCCCATCATACATCAGTGACATTACCGTGCAAGGTACTGCCATCTAGTGCTGTTGTGCGATGGAAATTTAATGGTGATTATGTGGAAGAAGGAGGTTCAAGGGGATTTAGTTTTGAAGGAACAAATTTACACATAGCAAGTTTTAAACATAAACGGAAAGGTGAAAGTAACGAGGGAATATACCAGTGTATAGCAAAGACATCTGTTGGTGCTGTAGCCAGTCGTCCAGCTAGACTTTCTAAAACAGGTAATGATAATATTTGTGACATGTATTTAAGAAGTTAAACATTAATGGTTGACAATATCATGACTTCTATAGTGTAAAGCATTGGCATCTACACAAGTTTATCATAATCTCTCTGACAACAAACTTAACTGGAGTACCTTCGATATCAGTGTTCTACCCATGGTTGACCAATACTAAATAGTTTGTAAAATGGGTAGCTTGGCATGCATATATACTATTAAGGAAACAGAGAACTGACTGGGTAGAATAAGGGGTTAACGATTAGGGTTTTGATGCTTAATGCCACTTTCAACATTTCAGTTATTTGAATTTCGTGGGGGAAAACCACAGACCTGTTGCAAGTCATTGACAAATTTTATCATATAATGTTGTATGAAATGTCTGCATGATCTGCAATTTTTTTATATGTATGTTTGATGTCAGAAACATTTACATATTTTACATTAGTTCTTTTCCTTTTTCAGTATTAAAAAGATTCCAAAGTCGAGAAGATTTACATTTAAATGGGACACTAGGGCATAGTATTGTGTTGCCATGCCAACCTCCTGTTAGCAGTCCCGAAGCAGATATTCTTTTTGAATTGAATGGAACAATTTTATCAACTTCATCAGGTCAGTAACCTGTGCCAGAAACTTCAGAAATTTCTTAGCATTTACAATTTCCTTGAACTATTAAATAAATATGTCAGAAATTGTATATAATTATATAATTATGGTAATTAATAACATTTTCTCGACAGGTGTACAGGTAACATCAGCTTGTGACACTGGTTTTCTCCTGTATTATGTCTTGTATGTTAGTCACAATTAGAAGTCATTTTTTTCACAAATGTGACCCTTACATACGTTGTTCATATGTTTTCTTGACAAATGTTATTTTTAAGTTGTTGATGTTTTGTCACTTTTAACAATTGTTAAACTATATTGTGGCTTATTGAGGTAGAAAAGTTCTAACAGTTTCAAAGATCTGACTTATAAAAACCCAGGCCTGGGTAGGTGTTTTAAAACTATAACACTTGAGGTGAGTAATCGGTGTAAGGCTTGTGGTCAGCTTTAGCCACTCTGCCACCTTTCACTCTTCTTCACATATGTGATTCATATGTTGCTCACTAAAATCAGGAATGGCCATAATGCCATAATGTTTCTTACTAGATCTTGCCCAACTAATATTGTCAGACTAGATCTTGCCCAACTAATATTGTCAGACTAGATCTTGCCCAAATAATATTGTCAGACTAGATCTTGCCCAAATAATATTGTCAGACTAGATCTTGCCCAACTAATATTGTCAGACTAGATCTTGCCCAACAGATATAGTTAAGACAAGATCTTGCTCAAAAGATATTGCCAAGACTAAATCTTGCCCAAAAGATATTGTCAAGACTAGATCTTGCCCAACAGATATTGTCAAGACAAGATTTTGCCCAAAGGATATTGTCAATACTAAATCTGGCCCAAAGGATATTGTCAATACTAAATTTGGTCCCAAGGATATTGTCAAGACTAGATCTTTCCCAAAAGATATTGTCAAGCATCAGATGCTAGAAAGATTTGATACTATCTTGCCTAATCATAAATACTCACTTGTTGGGCAAGCAAAAGCTGTTCGATTTGACTGATATTTTTTTTTATATGCTGTCGTCATATTCCAAAGCATAATATAATTTAAAACCATACAAACTGACACAGTAATTGAGAAAATACATGTAGTTAGTTAATCATAATGGTTGCCATGGTAATTACATATATTAAAGTAATATTTATGTAAAGTGTTGATGTATGATAATGTCTCCAAGTTAAAGTGTTCATTGTAATTCACTCCAGGGTGTACTGACTTTGATTAATCACATGATCACAGTGCACTCCTAGCTCCTTTTAAAATCAAAACTGATTCAAAAGAATTAGAGAAAAGAAGATTATTGACTATAAAGAAAGATATGTTTAAAATAGAAGAATAGTGGACAAGTAAATATCTTCTGTCCTACTTTTTAAAATGTAATTGACAACAAATGTTCATCATTTGCCAAGTTTCTAAGGACTCTTCCTAGTCCTGTATAAAAAAAAACTCAGTATTATGCCCCCCAAAAAAATGACTAATGTTTTACCACCTCTCATATACTCTGGACTCATTCATTTCTGTTGTGGAGTGATGGGAAACAAGATGTTGGTTGAAGTACGAATTGTGGTTTTGATATTTTGATAATTACTTCTCACATTTAATACAGCTTGTTGAGCTTAAATTTCAATTTGGTTGTCCACAGATGTACATACAAAATCCATGAAAATTAATATTAACAAATAATAAAGAACTCATGATATTTTAACCTCTAATGAAACTTCTGTCCTTCAAATCCCTATATAGATATTAGTCTGTATATAAGATAAAGACTAGTAGTTATCCCCTTTAGATCCTCGTGTGTTTTTTGAAAACATTTGTTAGTGATAAATAAGAAAAATGGTATTTTTTTCTTCACATTGTTTTTAGATGGAAGATCTGGTATAGTAGTTCTATTTTACCATTAGCACTTAATACTTACATTACTGTTGTTTGAAATATATAAATGAGGTATGCAGTTAGTCCCATAATAAATGTAAGAAAAAGAAAGAAACTGTCCATAATGGATTATTAAAGGATGTTAAAAGGATTACAAATGCCTTCTTTCAAAAACGTTCAGGTGACTTTGACAGTTATAAATGAGGTGGTGTTTTTTTTTGGCGTGATTACTTCTTGCTTCAGATAGAACATTAGAATGATATCTAGAGGTAGGACAGATTACCTCAAGTGCCAAGTAGAAAGCCCCATCTAATATATCTTAATTTTAATAATCTAATGCTGGTTTTGTATATAGAAATTGTTACAAATTCTTTTCTAACTTTGCAGGTGCTCTTGTAACTAAAGAGGGTTAATTTGGGGAATTTCTTTCAGAACAATTGTTACAAACTATCCCTTGCCATACCGTTATTTTTTTTTAAACTTAATTTGAATATTTTACAATATTTCATCTCACACTGACATTTCTATCCCATTAATTTTCTTACAGTGCAACAGCAAAAATAACCTTGAGATTTTCCCTTTAATGAGTATGCCCCCTGATGTTTAAAATGTATCATGTTTCCATGGCAGTGATTTTTTAACAGCTGCAGTTTTACAACAAACATATATTAATCATTTTGATATATTTTGGTACAATCAGTGCTGAAGAAATGAGGGTGTATCGGGATGGTTTTACATGATTTCAACATTTGTATGAATTTTGTTTTTTCTTGATTTTATTGTTATATTCCGTTCAGAAAGTTAATAAAGAAGATTTCCATTCAGTAAACAACAAAGTTTGTGTTAAGCATGAAATATTTGAGAACAATATAAACTGGGATATTGTTTTGTTGGTTTAAAGGGACAAGAACAACATTGACCCTGGCCACCCTATTGTCTTTACTTTGATGTCTATCTGCTCAAGAAGAAATTAAATGGCTGTGCTAATTAGAATAATCAGTAACAGTAGGAATAAATCATCCTATTCATGTAGAGATATTTTAATCAAGTGTTTAAAACTCCATGGACACATTAGTGGAGATCTATCTAAATGATAACAGGTTCAGATCAGATAAATTTACAGTATTTTCTTACTTAGAATTTTACATGACGTTTTCAACGAATGCAGCATTTCATAAAAAATTGATTTTTAAAACGAATTTTTTTAGTAATCGTGAAATGTATTAATGGTAAAATGTATTAAATAGGTATTGTACATTTACTGTTAGATGGAGTTAATTCTTATTCTGATGTTTGTAATCAGATATTGAAGCTCAGTCAAACAAATTGCATTATATAGGCTCTCGTGGCCATTGACACCAAATGGACAATCCGGACCTTCCATCAAAATTTGTTTACTTGTTTACATTAGGCCAAATAATTCCTGAGAAGAAGATTTTCACTTATAATGTTGATTGAAGCAAAGTGATGACAGTCATATTAAAATCATTTTTATACAAATTATTCCATTTTATGAATGCTAGCCTTCATATTCAAGGGGAAGCAACTCTATATAAAACATAACAAGTACATCATGTCAAAAGTAATTTATGATTTGCAACAAATGAAAAAAAACCTTAAAAAACCGATTTAAGCTTTGTTAGTAGATCAAATTTAAGTCTCCAAGGCTACCAATATCAAATGTTAATATGTTTTCCATGGTCAGTTTCATTTCAGTAATAGAACTCTTTGAAATGTACATTACAAAAAGCGTGTTGATTTAAAATCCTATGTTAGCAAAATATTAATGTGAATTCAACATGCAATTTACAATGTGGGAACATTACTTTGTCAGACTAATGTATTTTAAAAACAATGTTTAAAACTTAAATTACATAAATAAGTCTTCAGTAATGTGATTTTGTATAAACCTACATTTAGATTGTATTATTCATATTGGGCACATTAGCAAGACTAAAGTCATTTATTTTTGTTATTGCCTGGTGTTTTATGTAAAAGATTATTTTAATGCATTTTTTAAAGTTAATTTTGAACATGTAATATGTTAGTCAAAAGATTTTTTTATAATAAATGTGATTTTCTGTAGGATATGAGTTCCCCCTTATTATCTGTTAATTGATTTTCTGTATAATTAATTGCATGTAATTATCTTTTAATATTTTTATTATTAGTAATTTTATACATAGAAAGAATTCAGAGATATGTATATTCATTGTAAATATGAAACCAAGCTGCATACCCATACTGATAAATGCTATTTCATTATAACATTACACAATATATAATATAGATAAATCTATTTTGTTTTTTAAGCCGATAATGATTTCTATAAATAGGAAAATTTCTCGATTGCATATTTCTCAAAATATGTAGTTTCCATGATATATTCTCAAAAACATGTTTTATATTTACTCCAGATGATTCGTAATAATTTTATTTTTTTGATAATATTATTTACAGTAAAATTAGTCATTCTCGAATAAACAAGGATCTTGTGTAAATGAAATATAAAATTGTGTCCCTATGTTCATTATATATTGCCAAACACCTCTTTATACAGAACAAAAAAATCGTACAATATGTTTCTAAATAAACCATTTGCAGGTTTCCGACTTGATTCAAATTTTTTACTTTTTATCATGTTTTTCGTAAGAGTTACTTCCCTTTAATGAGGACAAAATCGTCCATTTCATGCAAATTTCAACGAAAATAACCCCAAAAAAAATTCTTACGTTGTATAAAATGTTAATGTTGTAACAATGTCAATTTTTTATTTGCTATAAAATTATCTTCTGATATTTTGCAAGGTTGAAATATCTATGAATTTTAAGAAAATTATGTTCATATTCTTTGTCCTTTCTGTTGCTCTTGCATGGAACAGGAACCATTTTGTTCTCTGTAAGTTCTCTCAAGTCATATTAAATATGTCAGAAAAACATGTAATATTAGAATCAAATAGGGAATGTGTAAATGATCTATTACAAAATTCAAATTCAAAATGTTTATTGGATAAAGCACAGAAGATATTGGCGTAATCCAGGCAATACACAAAAGACAAAATAGACATAATACTAGATACCAATAAAAACATATATATACTCAAACATGATTGTTCAAATTAACTTATCTTATAGGTGACCTTTAATATCATATACCTGTATCTAAGTAGACAAGACTTATGTTTGGCTTTCTGTAATAACAATAAATTATATAAAACTATAATAATTAGCATAAAATTAATAATTTCATATAATAAAGCATTTCCATGGACAAAAAGACACACCAATAGTACTTTAGTGTATTTGGGAAAATATTATTTTTGATAAATGACCTCGAACTTCACTGTATGAAATTGCCCTTCCCAACCAGAAACTTCTAAACATGGTAAGAGTAAACAGATAGATTGAAAGATATGACCTTTTGACTTTTTAAGCAATCTATTAAAATCTTTGAGGGAAACATCACACTGATTACCATAAGCAATCTTTGAGAACATTCCAAAAGAAATTTTAGAGACAAAACTTATTGAAATGATATATGATATTTTCTGTCACACAGCTGTATTGCTACGTTTAAAAAAAAATATTCTGTCACACAGCTGTATAAATTGCTACACTAATATTATAATATGGTTTTTTTTCTAAGCAATATGGCAACTGCCAACAGTTTCATTTACAACTGATCATTAGGTTACATATATGTTTGCAATGTATAGACATAAAATATGATAAAGTATAATTTGTTACCATAGTAACATAAACCTGGCAGGAAATGTCTTATCTTAAAACTTGTCTGCAATTTATGAAATGTTATTAATTAATTACTTATTAAAATGCTTGTCTGTGAGTATGTAACTATTTTGTATGATTTTAGGATCTGGGTTTTATCATGAATTTCATGTTTGAATTGAATCTCCTTTGAAGTGATAAGTTTTGAGGTTCATTTACTCTGGGTGTGCTTTATAATGATTCTTCTGGGGCCTGTCATCTTTCAGTTCAAAGTATTCAATTCTACTGGTTAAGAAGGAGATTGTTAGAGTAATAATTATCAATTATTACCAAGACTTGAACATACAGTTTGTGTCCCCAGCAGTTTTATATTCTGGATAATTGAAAGAAATTTAAAGCCCGGTATACACGATACAAGTTTTGCATCCAAGTCTCCATTCAAGAAAACTTGGATCAAGAAAACTTGAATTCAAGTTTGTGTATACACGATGCAAGAAATTTTGATGAATACACACAAGTTTTGGCGGGAGATACAACAAACAAAATGGCATTTTTGGGAGGAGAGGAGGGTGCTTCCCTTTGTATTGCATTATTATGTACAAGTGTACTGCAAAGGAGATTAAGCTCCAAAAAGAGGTCAACATGGGCTCGTAAATGGCTTCGAAGGCAACGATGGGATGTATTTCTATGAAGTCTATTAGATCTTCAATCATTTCATCATGGTTAGTCCATGTAACTGTCTTTTTCCTACATTTTGGAGTTTCCTCTTTTCCCACCATCTTTGCACAACATGTGTAGTTGTTATTATTTACATTCACAAATTGATGCTGATAAGGATTGTGTCTTCTGATTGGCAAATCTCCATCCAAGTTCCATCCAAGTTGAAAAAAAATAGGATGCATTTCTATTCCATCCAAGTCCGTTCAAGTTTTTTGATTCAAGTTTCTTGTATGGTATACACGATCAAAAAACTTGAATTCAAGAAACTTGAATGGAGACTTGGATGCAAAACTTGCATCGTGTATACCGGGCTTTAAGAGTATATAAAGCCCGGTATACACGATGCAAGTTTTGCATCCAAGTCTCTCCATTCAAGTTTCTTGAATTCAAGTTTTTTGATCGTGTATACCATACAAGAAACTTGAATCAAAAAACTTGAACGGACTTGGATGGAATAGAAATGCATCCTATTTTTTTTCAACTTGGATGGAGATTGACCAATCAGAAAACAGAATTTTTATCAGCATCAATTTATGAATGTAAATAATAACAACTACACATGTTGTGCAAAGATGGTGGGAAAAGAGGAAACTCCAAAATGTAGGAAAAAGACAGTTACATGGACTAACCATGATGAAATGATTGAAGATCTAATAGACTTCATAGAAATACATCCCATCGTTGCCTTCGAAGCCATTTACGAGCCCATGTTGACCTCTTTTTGGAGCTTAATCTCCTTCGCAGTACACTTGTACATAATAATGCAATACAAAGGGAAGCACCCTCCTCTCCTCCCAAAAATGCCATTTTGTTTGTTGTATCTCCCGCCAAAACTTGTGTGTATTCATCAAAATTTCTTGCATCGTGTATACACAAACTTGAATTCAAGTTTTCTTGATCCAAGTTTTCTTGAATGGAGACTTGGATGCAAAACTTGTATCGTGTATACCGGGCTTAACTTTTCCTGGATTTTTACAAAATTCTACTATTGTGATGGACAATTAGTAAAGTTGAAAGAAACAGTCAGCATAAAATTGAGAAAAATGAGTCTGATTGACAAAAGTGGATTCCAGTGCTTACACCCCAACACACACATGTACACAAATATAATTTATATCCCAATTCTTAAATGTTGTCTTCTCAGAAGTGCTATAAATCAAATGTTTAACTAATTGGTAAGATCCCCTTTTGTTATTAGATTTAACCTATATATATTTAATGTTGACACCTGTTGCTGTTTATTGGCCCCTTCCATGTCCCCCTTTGTTAGACCCTGTCCTCTTTTATTAGTCTCTTCCCTGTTCATTATTGGCTTCTTACCTGTCCTACACCCCTGTCATTGACCCCTTCCCAATTCCCCTTTGTGGGCCCCTTCTTAGTTTCCCATTGTTGGACCCTTCCTTGTCCCCCCCTTCGTTTATAGACTTAACCTATTAGATAGGTTTAATGTTAACTAATTTACAGCAATCTATTTAATGTGTTTTCTTGTTTGTTTTTATCTTCATCATTATATATCCTATATACACATGATGTGTATTCATTATCATTCATTTAACTGAAGATAAGTTGAAACATGAGTTTGTGTAAAAAGTAAATTATTCTAATTATTTAATAACATTGAGAAAGGCTTGATGAAATAAGGCTTGTTATAAAAGTTAAATTACACCCTTTAAAAGTCTGTAGGTGCCCAAAAATGTTTTTATTTAAATAAAACAATTTGTTGAGGAAACAGTATATTATCCTCCCTCTTCAAAATTAAGTCATGACTTCATAGCATATTATCTACATATGCATTGATTACCATTCAGAAGTAGATAGGGATCAGCAATCTCACATTGCCTTCAACTTATAAGTTATTGAACCTATGGTGATTGTTTGATGAGTAACAGCAATAAATATGTTATTTCTAAACTCATGATTTTAGTACCTGATTTTCAGATGGATTTACCTTTATGTTCATTGACATCTAAATCTATTTTTGTATTGTAATGGAAGTCATATGACCTAAAACAACAATTTCAAGGAGTAAAAATAATAACTAGGAAGGAAGGCGTCTCAAAATTTGTGTAAAATACTATTGGATGGAAGTTGTTGAGTAAAATATTATGTAGATATCAAACTACTTTAATTTACCAACAAAGTCCTCAGATCAAATTAGAACAACTGGTGTTAAAGGCATGGTCAGTTTTATATAAATTGTAAAAGAGAATAATGTTGGACCACAGATGTGGTCAAAGATGTAATGTTTAAATCTGAGGACATTTTAGTTCCTATGAACAATTTACTTGAAGAACTATTCCATTATGTCTCATGTAAAGAGTTTATTATTTATAATATTAACTCTATTTTTATTTTCAGATCATTATCGAATTTTATCATCTGGGTATTTGCTCATCAGGAACCTGACATCTCATGACCAAGGACAGTACCGGTGTATAGCTGTAAACCCAGTATCCAATCAGAATAGGACATCAAGTCATATGATCTCTCTTAGTGTTAGACGATATACTGTAGGTAAGTCATGTGATGTTATAAACAGATCTGATTGGATGAAAGAAGCAAGAATCATTTATTAACATATAGACAGGTTTCAATTGACAGGATTTATGCATCAACATAATAATTATTGAATTAATATATTAAAGTTGGTTTTTTTTAAATGCCACCACAACCCGAAGACTGCTCATTAAAAGCTGTCAAAAAATCACAAGTTTATTAAAAAGACAAAATCAGTTCGGTTCAGCTTTGAATTATACTTATATTATAAAGTTTAAAAGATTCTTGAACTAATAGCTTGTTAGGATAAGTTATCCCTGTCACTGATATAGTTATCTCCCTTACTGTTATAGATTGTCAGGATAAATTATCTCCCTTACTGTTATAGATTGTAAGGTTAAGTTATCTCCCTTAGTGTTATAGATTGCAAGGATACACTACCTCCCCTTCTTGTTATAGATTGTAAGGATAAGTTATCTCCCTTACTGTTATTGATTGTAAGGATAAGTTATTTCCCTTAGTTTTACAGATTTGTAAGGATAAGTTATCTCCCTTACTGTTATAGATTTTAGAAGATACCCCTTACCTGCTATATTTTAAGGATGAGTTATCCTTGTTTAAGAGGGTAACTCTGTACATACCATTTCTTATCTTGATTATGATATATGGCCAGTACAAATGAATTCATAAACACATCAATACTGGTGTTATTTCACCTCCATGTTAATCTACTAGATTATATATGTGTATGACCAGAGATCCTTTAAGATTTTCTATCTATCATGTATATGTGAAAATTATAAATTTGACATTTAACAATTCATAGGTGTACATTAAGAGCCATAAAACTCATGAATGAGACATTTCAACAATAGCTGATATTTAATATAAAATTTGAGCTACAGTAAAGACAAGTGCTATTTCTACCTTGATCTTCTGAGGTGGTCTAAAAATTCTTCCAAATTATTTATTAATCTTAAATAATTTGGTTGGTTCCAAAACAGGGTGCTTTGTTAGAAAGTGAAATGATCTCATAATATTTCACACGTTGCCCAGTTAAAACTTTATCTTTGGAGAAGCCTTAATTTACGGGTCTGGCACCTGGCGTTTAGTTACAGAGATCAAAGACGATTGGCTTGATTTATATATATGTATATCCTACCTATTATCTGTGTGTTGATAAAAACTTTGCCAAAGGTAAAGAAATCTGAAATAGATTCCATTATCTGTAGACTTTTTGTGTATCAACATTCTCTCAAAGTAATTTATTTAAAGTACTATGTAATTAAATAGTAACTGTTCCCCTGCCAGAAGTATTACAGCCTGTTGGGTAACAGTGTAAATAATATACAAGTGTTTTCTCAAAAAAAAAAAAAAAAAAAGTCACATTAAAATATAATTGCTATCAAAAAGTTTAGATATTATTTTTGTCTTCTTGTTTATGTCAGAATTGTGAATTTATTATTATTATTTTTTTTAATCAAATATGGATTTACATGTTTGTAAAACTAGTTCACTAGACATCCGTCAAACTGTGTTTGCTATATTTGGAATAGTACCTTTTTATTGTTTTTCATTTTGGTTCAAGGTCTTAAGCAAAAGAAATAATGATAAAAATAGTTTTTAATAAGTAAGAAATGAAATTAAATTGACAATGTGTGAACATATTTAAGCATGAGTTATGACATTTGCACATGTTCGGCATGTATGAAGTGACGATTTTGAATGTTCACCTGTTCAAAAAATCACATGATTAAAGAAATAACATGAAAAATAATACCGATTTGAATGAAATAAATCTTGAAGAAAATCGTTTGATAACAAGTTTGTTAGGTGAGGGGTCGCGTATAATTCTGTATTGACTTGTTTAGGGGGTAACAGATATGATTTTGTTGAAAAGAATGGCAAGATATTTTCCTTCCGAGCAGAAATAATACATTCATACCGATCATTTATACAATGTAAGGCATGATATTTTACTTCGATAAGAAGAAAAAACATTACAATAAGTTTTAATATTACAGACAAATAAATAGAATACCAATGTCATATTTTATATAGGGTCTATTATTGTCAATTATAATGGAAGTACGTACCTGCCAATGAAAATATTTTATAATTACCAATCTCAATTTACCCAATTTACTCAACATGTGTTAAAATAAATCAAAAATGAAATGTTATGAAAATGTTTAAATATCTGTGAAGAGAAATTTTTTAATTTTTTGTTGGAAAAAAACTAGAGAGTTAGAAGTCAAGATCATATTAAAATATATATTGTATAACCCTTATATAAATTTATTTCATAAGGCCAATGCCATTATGCCATCTGAAAAGCTGAAAAGTTATATAGTAAAACCTGTCTAAACAGAACCCCTATTGGACTGAAGAATTTGTTCAGTTTAGACAGGTGTTTGGTTTACATGGGTTAAAATTACATTGTACATAAATATTTAGTAGATTGAACTGTAATGTCTGTCTGGCTTCAGGTTTTCAATTTACTCAGGGTTTAGTAGATGGGACTGTAATGTCTGTCTGGCTTCAGGTTTTCAATTTACTCAGGGTTCAGTAGATGGGACTGTAATGTCTGTCTGGCTTCAGGTTTTCAATTTACTCAGGGTTCAGTAGATAGGACTGTAATGTCTGTCTGGCTTCAGGTTTTCAAT
Organism: Bathymodiolus brooksi; assembly: GCA_963680875.1. Classification (NCBI taxonomy): domain Eukaryota; kingdom Metazoa; phylum Mollusca; class Bivalvia; order Mytilida; family Modiolidae; genus Bathymodiolus; species Bathymodiolus brooksi. The sequence continues at coordinate 59,611,161 of OY804578.1, forward strand.
TTACTCAGGGTTCAATAGATAGGACTGTAATGTCTGTCTGGTTTCAGGTTTTCAATTTACTCAGGGTTCAGTAGATAGGACTGTAATGTCTGTCTGGTTTCAGGTTTTCAATTTACTCAGGGTTCGGTTTAGATAGGTTTCAATGTATATTAGAAGGAAATATTAATAAAATCAATCGTTTTATTTTGATTTTTGTTATTCAACTGAACCTTTGTTATCTCAATCTGGGATGACAAGAAGTAAACATTTTGTCCCTTTTCAGTAGAACTCAGATAATTTGTTACCATGGATACCTCAAAGTAAACATTTGATCCCTTTTTTAGAAGAACTCAGATAATTTGTTACCATGGATACCTCGAAGTAAACATTTAGTCCCTTTTTAGAAGAACTTGGATAAGTCTTTTACATGGATATTTCATAGTAAACATTTGGCCCCTTTGTAGTAGCGTTTAACTAAATTTATCCCCGATAACTCAAACACTTGGCTACATTGAAGTAAAGTCGTTGGTCCCTTTGACACAGACACAACAAAGTTCATCTTTATTTTATAGAATTAATATTTCATTATATCCATGCTACAAAAAACAAAATAAATGAGAGTAGTTTATGTTACATTATTAGAATGCAGTAGTCTCCCCTTTTGTACAGCCACAACTTCAGCAATGAAAATCTGGCATTATAAAAAGGTTGGCCTCTCTTGAGGGGGGCAGTTTGGTAGTATTTAAGTATCTCAGTACACCAGAAATCTGGCCTGATAAGAGGGGTGTCCTTTAGTGAGAGTGGCTATGTAAGAGATGTACTACTGTATATTTGAGTGATCATGTTTAAGTTTCTGGTCATGTATTGTCCATTTTATCCTTGTATTAAATGGCATCAGCAGAAACAATATTTTGCATCAGATGTTTATGGGTTTTTTTTAATAAAACAACATTTTTAGTGATTATAATATTATGTATATGATGATAATAATAATATATATGTCTAAACTTATAAACAAGACATTAGTTACTGAAAGTCATCATATAGATTCTAAGGAACATTTGATCATTACTTATATAAATACTGTATAAATAAGATTTTGTATAACTAAGAATGATTGATTGACTCGGCAGTAATGTATTTAATTTTTGACATATATCAAGGAATAAAAGAAAGCATCAATAGGGCTTTACCTTAATGGCTCTAATTATATCTGGATAATTAAACTTTCAGAAATAATTTGGTCAAATTGACGACTGAATTCATTGAGCTGGAAAGATATCCAAACATTCTGAACATTTATAAAAGCTAAATTGTTTAGGAAGTCATGAAGGAAAAAATATAATTTTGTTTTGTCCATTTCTTATGGTCGTGAACAATTTTATGGTGATATAAAATTCGCAAGAGAAGCATAAATGTGGATATAGTTTATATTTCTGGCTTTTTTTTTATCTTCATCTTTAAAATTGATATTTTCAAGTAGTCGGTTCATTTCTTAAGGGAATCTCGATCAGGGCGAGGTGTACAAAATTATGTGATGGAGTTTGTCAGTAATTTGCGACAGGTCGGTGATCATCTCTGTTTCCTCCACTAATAAAGCTGACTGTCATGATTTAACTGAAATATTGTTGAAAGTGGTGTTAAACTCCATAAACGCAAACCCATTTCTTAAGGGTGCATTTAAAAACATCTATGTATTGTTGCCAAATTGAAGAAAGGTACATAATCTTACCTTGTTGAAGACTTTAATTTTATCCCTTTCTTTTTAAATAATTTGACATCTGTGTGCAATATTTGATTACTATGAGTCAGGTTTTATCAAATCTAATTATTGCTTAAATTACATGGTTTTAATATATTATGAACAATTAACATGCAATTGAAATTTTATATATAAACAAGGGGAGATAACTCTTAAAATTAATGTAAAAAAAAAAAAATTCTTTGAAAATTAAATCTATATTACCAGTATATGTTAAATTCTGACTTTATAATTATAATTTCCCCTCCTATGATTAAAGATATGATCCAGCATATATTTTTGGTAGTAATTTTGCACCAAGGTTTCAGGGTGAGTGACGGTAGAAATAACATGGTAGAATTAATGACTTATTTTGATTGGTTTTATTACTTAACTAGGGTTGTAAACTGACAAAGCTCCTGAAATTAGGATATAGTAATTATAAGTTGTCAAGGGTGAAATCTACATCCCGAACAGATCACTGTATCATTAACGTATCCATAAAATATCAAAATATATATATTATCTTAAATAGTACATTTCATGCTTTTGTATTTAAATTCTGAAGGAATGTGACATGCTCTAGATTTAGGCTTAGCAAATTTATTTTATTTTGGTTGTTCAATGAATGTTTTATTCTGCTGTTATATTCTGGGAAGATATATGCAAATTAAACTGGGAAAAGACGTGATTGATGGAAATGAATCAGAGTTACTCATCTGCAATTGATATCACATATAACATGAACCAGATTTAACTAAATTTCAACATGTCAAAAAATTTAATGTTTACATTACAAAATAACAGAAGAAATTCTTCTCTCGATCTTCATTTGTCTAGAGAGGTCAGTTTTCATACTCATTTACCTGTTTCTATAGACCAGCCCACCTGTCTGACAAACAGAAGGACATATGACAAATGAGTATTTAGTTATTCCAAAGATATTTGTGAATTTGACATGTGGACATAACCCTGATCTTGAAATTGACACTGGTCATTATGTGTTTAAGATATCTTAGTAAGAAAGGACAGTCTTTGCACATTCTAAGATACAGGAGAGAAATAAGATGGGCTGGAATTGTTTTCTTCAAATATTTGAAATAATTTAACCAGAAAGTATAAAGATGAAGCTACCCTATCTTTGTTCTGGATGATATTGAAATTGAAACTGGTAATTAAAGTTGACACTGAAGAGTGTTGACCACAAGATGGCCAGATTGTGTATTGAATAGATGACAGGTGTTCTACTGATTTGACTTACCCCGGATTAGTAGGGCAAGTCATTGGGTTAATTGTTCTGGATATTTTTCTCATGAAATCTGACCTAAGTATTTTTCAGAAAATTTAATTTTGTTAGAAAATGTGGAACAACATTAATCTGCTGTGTAATATGATACCTTAATGTTTTAGAAAGTGAGAATAATGGTATACCCCATTGTTGGCCCCTGTTGATATGGTTTTGGTATCTGCTGGGTGATTGATGAGTTTCTTGCTATCTGATGATGAAAAATGATAATGTTTATGAGGTTCTAGGGAGGAGGGGTACAGCTACTGTACAAAAAAAAATATGGTCAGTGCTCTGTGTGAACATGTGTTAAAACAGTGGATGTAACTAAATGTATATTATTTGTAAACCAGTCACGTATATTTGTGAAATATTGTCAGTTTGAGTTTTTTGAAGGCTAAAGGAGGGTAAAAACATATGGTCAACATTATATAAATCTATATTTAGAAGTATTTGTGTCAGGTACACATGGCAGACAAGAATTTTATGTTTGTATACATGTAGTAGAAACGATTGCCAGTTTTCTAGATAGTTAATCTGTCTGTACCTTGCAATGGATTGTTGTAACAACTTCAAACAGAAAATAAACGAGTTTAGAATTCACTATTTTGAAGAAAAATGTACATTTATCACATGGTTTTCATATAGATATAATTACTAACTGTTAGCAGAATGGTCATTAAGTTAATGGGGTACACATTCCTATTTTCTGATGACTTTTTAACTACAAAGTCATAAAACCAGATGTGCACCAAACAAAGTGCCATTCTAAACTGCAGTTTGCAGCATTATTATTTAACTAAATGTTGCAAGTCAAATGATTATTAATATGAAAAAGGGTAAAAATAAATGTTTGGTAGTTATAACTGAAATAATATTGAACGGAAAATACTTATAATGATTTGATGTCTTCGTGTATACTGTGTGTAAACAACCTATTAATAAAGAACGAATTGACCTGTCTTACTGTAGTTTGAACATAATATTTTATTTGTGCAAAAAGACAAAATGGATAAGATGCAAGTTACACAAATGTATGAAGTCTTCTCCGATATACAATTTTAATTAGATATTTTTTATGAGCTGTCTTAATAAAAAGAATTCTTAGAAAATATGATAAATTGTTCAATAGGCATTATATTTCTGGGTATGTGATGAAGCTCACCCTCCTAAAAAAAACCACTGAATGGGGAAGAATACCTGGTAAATTATCTGACTTCAGTCTAAGTTGAGTATACCTTGTGGTGAGTAGGGCACACACTTATACTACATGGTGAAAGAAGGGGGATTATTTGACAATCTCTTCCATTAACCACTAGATCATTGTGTGCCATGTAATATATACAGCCAAACCTGTATTAAGAGGTCACCTTTGTACAGTCAAACCTGTATTAAGAGGTCACCTTTGTACAGTCAAACCTGTATTAAGAGGTCACCTTTGTAGTCAAACTTGTATTAAGAGGTCACTTTTGGGACAAAGAAATAATGGCCTTATACGACAGATGACCTCTTAAAAGAGGTTCAATTCATATGAAATTATCTATGACAGGACAATGAAAAGATGACCTCTTAATACAGGTGACCACATGGGCAGGCATGACTGTAGTTGAATATTAAGACAAACATTTTACTTGAGGGAGACATCAATTTAATTTCTAGTCCTATTGATAATATACAATATCACCTTTCAATGGAAAAAGTTTTCATGAACAAAAAAAATATTAACTCGTATCCAGTATGAAAAAATATCTGAATCACGCCTCATTAAAATGTGTATGCTTATTTTGTCAGGTTATAAAACAGGCACTGTGAATGTCTATAGACCAACAGTTGTGGAGGCTCACGAGGGAGAAAATGTGACCATTGAATGTGTTGTTATTGGTCTACCTCAACCTAATATATCATGGGAAAAATATGGTGGCAAATTGCCAAGTAAACGTACAGAAACAATTCAAGGTGAGTAAGCTGTCTAATACATGTAGCTTGAAATTGTCCCTTATATACAAAGTTGATGAAAAAAAGGATGTGTCTATGACAGTGAAATTGTGCCTGTATGGTTTTGTATAGGCTAGTGAAGACCCCAGATTTATGGACTTGTAGACCAATCATCATGGTCTAAAAAAAAAAGAAGGCATTTGTTAAATGAAATACACTGATATGAAGAACATGTACTAGTTGAATTGATATTACCAGTAATTATAGCTCATACGGATATTTTCATGAAATACATGTATTAGATATACAGTCTCATACATGTAGGTCTCTGGTTGAAAAATTGAAAGGTAATTTGCAAATAGAAAAAAATTCACAATACTCTTACACAATTTTAATAGTTATTCAACTTTAATAGGCAAGTCTCAATTTATAAAACTAATCATACTTTTTTTCACTAGAGTTATGTCCCTTTTATAAAAAATAATGAAATATTTAGCTGTTGTATTTTCAGCAGATTGGTAATTTTATGTATTGATTGATGGGTGTTTAATGCCAACTTTAGCAATTTTCAGCTATATCATGCCGTTTAATTTTAAATATTATTTATTAATGTATATAGAACTTGTGCTATAAATGTAGAAGTAAAAAAATATAGTTTATATACAATAATTCATTGAAATTCTTATGTTGGTTATGTAGGAAATTTGATTATCAGAAATGTGACCGAGGAAGATGCAGGAACCTACCTGTGTAAAGTGGACAGTGGGAATGGTGAACACACTGTGAAGGATGTTTATCTAAAACTTATTGGTAAATAAATTATTATTTTTTCCTCAACATACTGATCGATCAATGTTGTCCATGTGAATGAATCATTTTACCCAGTGTGCCTACTATAAATAGAAATTTGTATTAGAATTTAAAAAGATTTTTTTTTTGTTCTTTACACATTTCAAAAATTAACCATAAAGAATATATGCCTATTTATTCAAAGGGGGCTTGTTTTGTTGGAAAATGAATTGATGTGAATAAAAAATGTCTACTATTTAATATTTATCCTCTTTTCAGAACCTCCTGTAGTAATAGCCGAAAATACCTCAGTAACATTAAACCGTGGAGAATCAGTACGGCTAAGATGTCATGTCAAAGGGTCACCAAAACCAGAAGTTATATGGTATCGTAATGCAGTGCCTGTTACTAATATACTCAATGTCGACGAGAACAAGGGCACTACCTACAACCTAAACCATGTGATCTTAGACGATGCTGGTCTGTATCAGTGTATGTCCAGTAACGATATCGGAGTGGATTATGCTGTCATCAAAGTAGAGGTTAAAGGTAAGTTCAAGGTCACATTTCTTCCCGTCTGAATGTTTTGATTCGTTGGTTGCTTTGTGGTGTTGAACGCCATTTCATCAAGATTTAAGTTATATCGTGGCAGTCAGTTCTATTGGTGGAGGAAACAGGAGAAAACCACAGACCTGTCGCAAGTCAGTGACAAAGTTTATATCGTAATGTTGTATCGAGTACACCTCGCCATGAACAGGGTTCGAACTCACAACTGTAGTTGAATGTTTTGAAATCCAGTTACTGATGAACAAATATATATCCATGATGAATTCTTTTTTATCTTTTTTGTGTTCAAAATAAACAGGGGTTCAGTTAATTTAACAAAGATTTCCTACATTGAGACATTTAATGCTTGAACCATTAGTGAAAATAACAGTGAATGAGATTCTATAATAACAAATTAACAATCTGTAATATTTTTAGATGCCGATGGTGTTTTCCCAACAAATACCGTCAAAAAAGAGAATAAAAAGAAACCTAAGATTAGGAGGAAGAAAGTTAAAAAACGAAGGAAAAATAGAAGAAATAGGAATCGGAAAATCAAAAGTCATCAACCAAATGATGGACCAGATAGTAAGTATAACAGGAGATAGAAAAATAAACCTGAAATAAGTTATCAACTAAAAGATAGTTTGTATTCATATGAATTGGTTTAACAAACCTATTCTAACACTCTGACACACATTTTGTCAGATCTTGTTCTTAGATTTTGAAAATGATATAAATATTTTTCTAATGTAGTTGTTAAATATTCCTGGTTTGTGATTGGACAATGCTGTAATTTTCACAGTATCAATTCCACGGTTGAAAAGCATGAGATTTTTTTTTTAGAATTTTAGCCGCTTACGTCATCTTGTCAATAATGTGGCAATACACATCTATAAACATGATTACATTAGAATGGAGATAACTGTATTGTATTTGAAAATTTCACGGCATCAATTGTGGATTTAATGGTCGCAAATATCCATTTACTGGCTCCGCTAACGCGTCGCCAGTAAACTCAATTTGCGACCATCAAATCTCCAATTAATGCCGTGAAATTTTCAAATACAATACAGGTATCTTCTAATTATTTTGTTTCATTATCAATACATTATATTGTTCCTTATTGAAAATGATAAAAAGAACTTTAATTTATTTTGTAGCTAAAGTAAAGATGGTACCGGCGTCAGCACCAGATGTCAGTCAGTTATCAGACACTTCTGTCAAATTAAACTGGACAGTTGTACCTAATGATGGACTGAAGATCGTCTTCTTCCGTATCCAGTATCGAGTTATAAAGCCTAAGAAAAGTCCATGGCAGACGGACGAGACAGAAATACAGGGAGATCATAGACAATATGAAGTCAAGAATCTAGTACCAGGTATAACTAATATACTACTGACAAGGTTAATGATTAGAACAAAAATGTATAAATATAGAGATGGCAGGTTTTGTAGAACTGATTCTTAATATTAAAAAGACTGGTTATATGTCATGTGACACCAATGACAATAGAACCGTCACCAATACCCAACATCAACAATATATGTGACATTAAGAAATAAGAAAACAATCCAATTATTTGGTAGAATTTAATTGTAATAAAACTTAATGAACTTTTAATTACATATGAAAGGATAAAACTTAACAGCAGTTTTGTCCCAAGTATTGTAACAAAAATTAATCTAGTCTTAATACATTTCTTGATTAAAAATGGCATTAATTTAAATGTTCCTCTATTTGATGTTTGACCCAAATGTTCCGGTTCTATTTTTAAGATAGAATTATAGACTCAAAAATAACTCAATATGTCTGTGTAACTTGTGATTGTACATATGAATTAAAACATGTAAAATTTTGTTTGTTTCAGAGGGCACCTTTAAATTTCGTATAGCAGCTGTATACCAAAATAATGACAACAAGATGGGACCAAATTCTGAGAAGTTTACATTACACCTACCTACGTACAAGGAACCTAAAGCTCCAGAGAACGCACCTGTCATTGTAGAGGTTAAACCTATAGAATACAGGAAAAACTATGCTCTTAATATCAGATGGAATGTAAGTTCTTCATATTTAATGATTACATAATTTTTATTATTTATTTTTTTTTTTTTTTGCAAAAGAAATTTTTTTTAATTAAAAAATCATTATATTGAAATTAACAGATATTAAATATGTTTTTACAACAATAGGTAAGTAAAATAGTAGATATCTAAATTAGTATGCATGAAGTGATTCTAGAATAACTCTTCATCAGGAATGTTCAACAGTCAAAATATTGGAAAGCCAAAAGTCTGTTGGAGCAACAAAAGAAAGAATTTTATTGAACTTCATAAGTATAATCTTTATGATAGTAGCAAAGAGAAATTATAACATGCCATTAGTTTGAGATTTTTTTCCCTGTTTCAATGAATGCATGTATATTATTTTCTATGTATTTTTGTTTTCAGTATCACCCTGTTAAGACGTCACCCGTAGAAGGATTTCTTTTATACTACAAACCTTTTGAATACGTTGGAGATTATAAGAAAGAAATGTTATTGCAGCCTTCGTTACGGAATTATCTGTTGACAGATTTACAACCAGGGACGGAATATTCTATACAGATGAAATGTTTTAACTCTGCTGGAAGTAGTGATTTCAGTAACAGTGTTGTCATGAAAACGCTAGGAGTAGGTCAGTATTAAAAAAAGTAAAAACTCAAAATGTATTGTGATGGCTGATGACAACATGAACAGCACCACTGAATCATAGACACTTAAAATCAAACAATGTTCTATGAGTGAGTGAGTGATGCTATGTGATAAATTTTTCAGCTATATTATGGCGAGAACAAGTTGCATTCTGATGAGATGATGATGATTGATGCCCACATTGTACTAGACCAACACACTTAGTGGTATTTTTTTAGTGCTAGCAACATTGAAACAACAAATTTTTTATTGGCCAAAATGATACCGGCATCTGGAAGAGGTGACTTTATAATATACAAAGATACTTGTAAGATTTATAAAACTTTCATCAGCCTATCACATGTACCACAATTATCAAATGGTTACTATAGAGAATCAATGTAAAAAGATACAATTTCAAATGTAACAGTTTATCTCTCCTGTTTAAAACAGCTATTGTAATGGTAATTTCTCTTTGTAGGAGTAAAACCAGAATTTCCATTTATTCCTTCTACATCTAAACCACCAGCAGTACGTGCTGACGAAGGATCACCGACGAAGTCAGACAGCCAAGCCAACAGTGAGATGCTATACATGATCCTCGGTATTGTTCTCGGTGTAATGATGTTATTACTTATTGTCTTTATGTTTATGTGTTGGTGGAAACAGCGTCAACAAAGGAGGATGATGGGTAATTTAGTTTATGTTATCTTATTTGAAGAGGCTGGGGTTTTCCTGTAGACACTGGTTGGGATCCTCGGGTAGAATCTACTTTGGCGGACCCCGGACGTCAGATATTGTAATAATCAACGTGCATGGCCCATAACCTTTCATTTCGTTACCATGCAGATATGACAACAAAAGGGTTAGGGTTAGGGGTAGGGTTCGCTAAAGTAGAAGTACTCTGGATCCTCTAGTTATGTTTTTTTTCATGAGCAAGCAGAGGTTTACCAGCAATCATTTGTCAGGATCCTGTAGTTTTATCTTCTTTTTATGGAAAGGCAGAGATTTTCCTGTGATCCAATGTAAAATTCCTCTAGGGTTGGATTTTATGAGGAGGTAGAGGTTGTCCTGTGAAGTGAAGTCAAAATATTCTATTTATAAGAATAGGATATAAGGAATTTTCTCATAACATGTAATCAAATCAACAGTGTAATTGTGATGTGAACAATTCTTTAGGAATCTGTTTAAAGTTTTCATGATCAACAAAAATAATTTTGTTTACTAATTAGGACTGTTTTTGTAGTAACTGAGTGAGTGATTGTTGTTTAATGCCAATTCAGCAATTTTTAAGCTATATCATGGCGAGAACAACTTAATTTTCAATGAGATGATATTTTTGTAGGATGCCTGTCCTAATGTTGATGTTCTATTTATAGAACATACAGCTGTTTGTCGTGTACACCGTATATGATGTGTGAATAATGTGACAAAGAGAACAAATTGCCTTTTTGATCATTAATTACCAATACTTAAGGTGATATAATGAAAGTAAATAGATAACATGTGACTCAAACAGATGTATCTACTATTGGTTAATTTTTTTATGATTGATGGCCTGTCGTCCAGCTGTATTTGTTTGTTTACAAGAAAACTTCTCTCTAGAAATTCAATGTATTAACATGTGTGTTTTGTTAAGAAGACTTCATACTACAAATTACACATTATACACATGTGTTTAATAAGTAGACTTATTTGAAAGATAGTTATGGCGAAAAAAAGATGTTATCTAAAATTATTGTTATTTTTTTTTAATTTGATAAAAATATGTAGTTCGATCTTATTGTACCTCAGGTTCTATGGTTTCGTGTATCTATGTGCTATTTCAATCAAAATCATAATTTTAATATTTCCACCACGGTACCATAGAACCCTGATTTATTAAACCAATTCTATATACATTTCTTCTTATGTGTGTTGTAGATGCAATGAATGATGCAGTTCTCAGAAATAAATTCCAAGATTCATCGCAGAGAATTTATGCCGACAGTTTACGTAAAAAATATGTAAATGGTGGATACAGTGCTGTTCCTACTGCACCAGTACAGAATGGACAAGTCCAGAATTCTTATACAAAGATGAATGTCAGTGTTAATCCACTATCTGAGATGGATATGCATTCATTAAGTAACGGACATACGGGACAACAATACCATCAGGTAAATATAATTGATAAATATGTACTATCTTGATTATTATAATCACATCAGTGGTTGTCAAGTCTTAAAACATGGCTGCAGTGAACAGCCAATGAAAAATTGAGCTTATATTGATCAGAAACAAAAATCATATATGAGAAATCATATAAAGAAAAGGAAATAAATGTGATATGTGATCTGGAGGACAATAAACATTTTGTATATGATCCATTGGTATAATTTTACACTTCTTGATTTTCAGCATTCGTCAGGTTTTGTTCCAATTCATATAATGTTAAGTCGTAATAATATTTTAGTGAATAAATACATTATGACAAGACTTAATTTTACAAATAAACCTGTTGAATTAACATAAAGGACTGTAAAAAGCAGCAAGTCTGCTAAAATATGTTTCCTTGAAGGTATAACAATTGAATTGTATATATTGTTTGATGTACAGATGGAACATGTTAAAGCGTTACACTAAAAAAATTGATCAAGGAAAATTATTAGATTGTTAAAAAAATAAAAGTTAAAGAAAGAAGAATGAAATATTTAAATAAATTTTAAATCTGTATTTTTACAGGCTTCTTCAATAATACATTATTTTTTTATTGTATTTCAGCAGTCCTCTCCAGTTTTTGTTCCGAATGGCACTCTTCCTAGTCAGTATACTACAAGTGATAATAATTTTAACAGTAAAAGGAGTATGGACCACTCATTGGATGGTAGTCTTAATCAGTGTTTGAATACTCCAGACTCTATGGGGAGTGGGGAAGCACCGGCCATTCCTCCCTCCCCCAACTCTTACAGTGTGCCAATTGGTTATGATCAGTTTACAACTTCAGACTCTCAGGAGCAATATTCAAATAAATCATGTGATCAGCTGGCTGAGTCACATGACCATAACAATGTAGATTTTGTGAAGCAGTGTTCTAATGACAGTTCATTGGCCAGTGAAAATAGTGTTCATTTGGGTAAACATAAACGACGACGGAAAAGGCCAGCAGGGAGTCGGGAAAATTCTACAAGAGATCAAGCAACGAATACCGATTTAAGCAGCAATGGTAGGTATTAGTTTTTATCCTGCAATCAGTACATTTGCTGTACAAATATGCTATACGAATAAATTTTTGCTTTATTCGTACTAGACGAATAAACTTTTCAGCCTACGAATAAACTTTCCTGGTACCCTGTAGCTATGTACAGCGGAGGGCGCAGACAAGTATGAAACTGGTACTAATGTAACGCGGACCACGAAGAAGACACCCTTGACAACATTTATGAAAGGCGAGGAATGACACTTGTTTCTGTCCTTTTTGTTTAAATCTGACAAGTTTTCCGACTTTTTTGACATTGCAGGATAAACACAATATACGTACATTGTCGTTATATATCAAATTCATTTGTACTCGCTGCGAAACAGGCCTGAAAAGCTCGCCAAAGGCTCGCTATTCTGCCTGTTTCTAAAGCTCGTACAAATAAATTTTATATTTACCGACAATGTACGTATATTGTATTTATCTTAACTTGTCTTCTTTAAAGAAGGAAGCAATATAGAAAAATTTGTACTCCTATTTTTAGCGTGTATTTGTTGTTTTAAAATAAAAAAAAAAAATTTTTGTTCAAGAACATGAAATGAAAAGTAAAAATCAGTCACTCACGGTATTATTCACTGCTGCTCAATTATTTATAAATACCAGATGAAAAAAAAGTAATTGTTCAATTAATCATGTTGTTGTGGGCTTATACTAATTTTTTATACTGGAAACAACTTCAGTAGTACAGATTGATTGATTGATTGATTGGTGGTTAACACCAACTTCAGCTGTTGTTTAGATATATCATGGTCAATAATACAATAAGGATCAAAACAAACACAGTACATATACAATGTATTTCATATGAAACTGAAACTGGAAATCAGTGCCATCATATTTCATATGATCAGAAATGAAAGTTTTCCTCTGATCAGTGAATTCCCACTTTTTTAGCAAAATGTTTGGAAAATAAATCTGTCAAACTTTGTCTAAACAGCTAAAAAATGAAAGTATTTGTACATTGTATAAGGGGTTTCCCCTTTTTTCATCAGTGATCACTTTCAACTCTATGATTACATGTCTACATTTTTTACACAAGAATAAAACTAGTCAAACCTCTTTTAAGCAATAACTTATGTGACCTTACTTTTTATTACCCTTCACAGTGCATTTCATATCAATTAAACCTCTATGAAGCAACCACCTGTTTTATGTTACCATATTTGGGAGGTCACATAAGACAGGTTTGATTGTCCTGTTATTTGTATTTAAAAAGATTTAATAAATATTTTTAATTTGTTTATTTCAGAAGGAACTATTGAGTTTTCACATGTAAAAAAGGATACTAATTCACCAGAAGCATTTGAACAGTGTTCTACACAGACTAGCTCCAGTGAGGAGTGTGATCAGCCCGTATGACCTCAAATAAACGACTGTTTTATACAGCTTTTATACAGCTTAACGAGAATAAATAGACAGTGTACCTGGCTAAATACGAGAATTTGTTTTAATTATAGAATCTCTTGATGGTGCAACAGATTATAAATACTCAGGATTAAATACTTGTATAGAGTGCATCATGATAAAAAATAATATTAAATTCCATTGGATAATAATTACTGCCAAAGATTGGACATATTTACAGTTCTATATATAGTAACTGTAAGGAATCACCAAAGTTATTTATAGTACCATGGAAATTTGTACATCACAAGTAAACTAACATTTGATTGGCTGTGATATGGATTCCTGGATTAACAGGAAGTGACTTGTGATGTGACATTGTTTATTGAAATCCATGGAAAATATTTTCATTTCACGAGATATGGAAATATTTTCTGACAAATGAAGTATTGTTTGACCTTTGCCAGGTCATATCGTTGTATACTGGTACTGTTGAAGGTAAACCAGTCCTATAGGGTAAATCTACAGAATTGTTATTTGTGCTCAACTGGGTACTTTTAATTAAAATTTATACATAAGTTCTAAATTAGCAAAAACAATCTTCCTAAACTTCATAATTAAGAGCAGACCTGTACAAATTGTAATGATATTGTTATAAGATTAATCAGCATTTCTCATTGTGTATACATATTCCAGTGGTTTGGAATGTATGTGTCAAGTATATAACTATTGACAGGCATTTTTTACAACACTGCATCAATTCATATTGTTAGTTTACATTATGATTTTTACTAAATCTCTCTTTCAACTTTATATTCATATTTTTTATCAAATAATTTAGAATACTCTACAAATTTGATGCCTTTTCATAATATATGGATTATTACTATGTAATTAAATGAAAACTGAGTATTTTCACATCCAATTTTTGTCATTTTCTAGTTTTTCATGGAGTACTAATCATGATTGAAAATACTTCTAAGATATAATTTGAAAAACAATATTTTAAAAGATTTTCAGATTAATTTGTCAATTTTGAAATATCTCTTTTTATTCGCCCGTCTCGAGACGGGTCGTATTATGTGATTGGGTATGGCAGGCGGGTGGGCGTCCACACAGGTTTCCGCACAATAACTTTAGTTCTGTATATCGGATCTTTACCAAACTTGGCCACATGATTCCCCTGTGGAAGGGGAAGAACCCTTTTTATTTTGGGGTCCTTAGGTCAAAGGTCACCATTACTATAAATAGAATTTTTGACAACAGGGTCATTTCCACATAACTTTAGTTCTGTATATTGGATCTTTACCAAACTTGACCACATGATTGCCCTGTGGAAGGGGAAGAACCCTATTTATTTTGGGTTCATTAGGTCAAAGGTCAAGGTCACCATTACTATAAATAGATTATTTGTTACCGTTTGATAATTTATATAGATGGGCGTATTTTGTGATGCACAAATTTCTTGTTAATAATGGTTTCTCCATACTGTGAATAGTAACACCCATACAAATTTATTTGATTACATCATTGTATTTTTTTTCCAGAAAGTAAGATCAACCTTATACATTTGTAGCCTCATCCATAACATGAATATTTGATTGCAGAGCATTTTATGAAGTTTAGGAACATTGTTGTATGTTGTGTATGACTATAACGAGAATTTTCCCCTAAATTATATCATTTTGTACATAAACATATTGTTCAGTATTAACTTGTTGTCACATAGTATGTCCCACCTATGCAATAATTCTATAGAAATGTTAGCAACAATCAATACACTATCTGACAAAAAAACATAGTACCTCTTCCCAAGGCCAAGGGAGATCATTCATTAATAAAAATGAATTGTCTCCCCTTATCAAGTTACATGAAAATCTGAGAAAATATATTATTATGCTGCTGACTTATTTATCAAACGATTACCACTGTTTTGAAAAGCTTTATTTTTCCATTGAATTAACTTTTTTTTTATAACAATCAATGATTTATAAATCTACTTTTTAACTATTTTCTAATGGGGAGGTATACCTATGTATTTGTTAGTCTGTGTTGTCTTTCAGGGTCTATTTATTTCTGCCTTGGTGCTATCTTTAATGAATGAAACTCTTTTGATTGTTGCATACAATTCATTGTTTGTAAGTTTCCATGTAATGTTCAGTAGCCAATGATTTATACCTCTTATAGTCCTATAATCACTGTACTGGTTAAAGTCCTTTTTTACTTTGATATAATCACTGGTTAAAGTCCTCTTTACTTTCACTTATTAACTTATGGAACAACAGAAAATAATTGAAGATTAATTAGTGTATATTTGTGAAGGACAAAGAATTTAAGACTATTTACTTATAATACCGGTAACGTATTATCACAGAATGTTCTCTTCATTATTATAAACTGGTTCAAGCTATCAAAAATTAGCAATATATGTTTGGTGTTCTACTCATGTGCTCCTATTGTGGGTCTTTTGCCATCTATTTTTGGTTAGCAAAAAATATACAAGCTATTAAAAAAAAGACATTTTATTTATTTTTTCTCACATTTTACAATTGTTTTGTCTGGTTTACATGGCAATTGACTATAGAGGTTTTAAAATTCTATTGTGCTACTGAAACATTACATGAAGACTTCCAAGCCATATGTTTATTAAGGTTGTTAAGAATACATGTGAAGATTAGTTTGTTGATGACACATTGTGGTAGGGCACCTGTTATTGAATGTGTTGTGTATTGTTACATGTTTACAGGAAGATTGTGTATATGTGTGTGTGTGTGTGTGTGTGTGTACGTGTGTTCTGAAGAGTTGTGTAAACTTTTGCTATCTTATTAACAATTAATTCATAAAACGGGTAAAAAAAAATTTATTTTTTTGTTGTCTAACATTGCACTTTTATTTAAAATCATTTTGTTACTTACCCCAGAAGAATATCTGAATACAAGATATATATAATAACTATATTTTAGTTTGGGGCATTCAGAGAATGATACAGTCACAGTGTTCATAAAATTATATACATATTTGTTTCTCATCAAATATACTGAGTGGTATGGTGTACTAGTATATACTGTGGTATATGGTATGCAGTATACTAGTATGTCTTTAATAATAATATATGGTGTCTAAATTAAAAATAGATTTTCCTCATTCAACTTTTTATGGCAGAACAAACTTTGAGGTGATATATATCATACAATCATTAACTTTCTATCAGTTATGTATATAGAGAAATTGAAACTATTTTGGAAAAAAAGTTTTGCTCTGTAAATTTTATCTAAAAGTAAAGCAGCCCTTGATATTACATCTGATGTCATAATGGATAAAAATCACCATTACAATATGTCACAGTTCAGGAGAATAGAACCTGGTTATAATTTCTTGTCTTTGCTCCATTTTCCAAGTAATGTTTTAGATAAATGAAGATGGTTGTATCAACCCCATGTTGAAACTTTATGATAATTATTTAGTTTATTTTCAAATTTCTACTTCTAAGTTTATAGTATGATTAGAGATTTTATTATAAAAGTTAATTTTCCAATTTTCAGCACTTAAATATTTAATTAATAGAAGAAAATAAGTCTGTCTTTGATTGAGAAATTTACTTTAACTTTTATTTGATTTGGTAGAAAATTTTATATCTTAATTTCATTGTGATAGAGAAAATCATAAATCACAAAAAATATTGTTGACAGTTCACCACAAACTTGTCAGTATTTATTTGTTATGAATGGTGTATCGTTGAGACTGGTCGTATGAATGAATGGAGGATATACGTGTGTTAGCCAATAAAAAATCAAACCTTTGTCATGTGACGTTAATGCCAGTCTTTGTTATAAGTCAATATTGTATATAATATTACAATAAAATTTAATACAAAGTTAAACTATTATTTTTATTTTTGTTTTTCATTTAACTCTGGGTTACCTGATGCAACAATTGCCATGATATACTGTAAATTTGCTGAATTGGCATTTTAAACAACAATCACTCACTCACCATGCAACAGATAGAAAAACATACTTTAGATTTTGATTATATTTCAAAGCAATATTTTGGAGGCCTATTTTTGAAATCATGTATATATCGATGGTGAAGAAAAATATGAAGATACCAAAGGGGTACGCAGAAGCTGTAAATCAAAGGACAGACAATACAATGGCCAATAATCTACAAAATACCACATAGAACACTAAAGGACAGACAATACAATGGCCAATAATCTACAAAATACCACATAGAACACTTAAAGGACAGACAATACAATGGCCAATAATCTACAAAATACCACATAGAACACTAAAGGACAGACAATACAATGGCCAATAATCTACAAAATACCACATAGAACACTTAAAGGACAGACAATACAATGGCCAATAATCTACAAAATACCACATAGAACACTTAAAGGACAGACAATACAATGGCCAATAATCTACAAAATACCACATAGAACACTAAAGGACAGACAATACAATGGCCAATAATCTACAAAATACCACATAGAACACTTAAAGGACAGACAATACAATGGCCAATAATCTACAAAATACCACATAGAACACTAAAGGACAGACAATACAATGGCCAATCATCTACAAAATACCACATAGAACACGATTGAGCAACACGAACCCTACAAAAAACTATGGGTGAACTCAGGTGTTACATGTGACCAAAGTATATGGTCTTCTTTTCATTTCTCAATTTACAACAAATATAGCATTAGGTTAAACATGCAGCTCTCTGAAGGTGACACCATAGCACAATTAACTGTAACATCTAGCTCACTTGCCCATAATATGAGCTTTAGCCATTAGATGATGTTAGTTGATAAGACTTTCTGAAATCACTGGCCCAATTTAACAAAACTTGGTTTAAATGTCCTTGCTTGGTTTCCTTTCATAAATCCACCATTCATCTAAGATTGACATTGCTACTGGAAAACAGAACATCCTTTAAATTGCCAAAATGACTACATTTTGTGGTGGAACGCATTGAAATTTGAATGCAGCTACATGATAATAATGCATTCTGGATTATTCTGTGCATTTTGTAATTTTACTGATTTTTGATAACTATGCAAGAGTGTTTGAAGATACTGGAAGGCTAACCATAAGCAGACAAAAAGGCACATGAAGGTTCACAAAACATTACAGGGAAAACTAAAGGAAAGAGTAACACAAACCCAACAACAACCGGGTGCTCCAGATCTAGGCTGGTCAGCAGTTCCTTCTCCACTAATTGCACCTGTTGTGTTACCATTTAATGACATGAAGATGTCATGTATAGAAATGGTGTTGGACATCAGTATATGTAGGCATATTTTGAAGAATTATGAAAAGAAAGTTATAACAGTGATGGTCAACAATTCCACCAATATCAACAAAACAAACAATCACCACTCACTTTCTCACTGAACACAAAAAGACCACAATATGTGAAGATTCAGGTGCTGTCCTGGGACAGACACAAAAATGTGGTGGGATTAAACCGGTTAATGAGATCCCAGCCCTCCCCTCTTGATAACTGGATCTCCCAGTAACAGAACATCATCTACATTCACTTTATAGTATCCATGAATCCTTTGTTTTCAGAGTTGCGACTATGAAAAGAAAGTTTAAACAGTGATGGTCCTCAAATTCACAAATATCAACAAAACGAACAACCTTCTCTCACCTCAAATCACTGAATGCAAAATGGATCATGACATACTGATGAACACAAACATAAGGCGAGGTAAAACCAGTTAATGGGATTCCAACCCTCAACATCTTGATAATTGGATCTCCCAACAGCAGTCAAGCAAACAGAAACATGAACAGATTTTCTTCCACTCAAAGACCAACGCTACGATATATAGCTGAAATACTGCTAAAGTTGACGCTAAACATCGATCGATCAATCAAATGAACTAACAGGCCACATGGTATCATAAAAATGGATCTCAACAAACACACATGAAAAGTACTACAGCATCAATTAAGTATATAAGAAACTACAAATCTTTTAACAAACGGAGTGATGCATATAACAGCCGCTTCAACGTACATACTGTTAAATACATGTCTATTTGTTACCACGAGCGAGCCATTGACAAACTTATCTCCATGTAATGTATATTAACGTGAACTAGGTAAAGACATGGTAATGTACAAGGTAAGAGGAAATAACAAATTTAATAATATTTTTTATATCTGATATTATTTACAATGTAAATGGTATACAACTTTCACAGAGATATTCTTGACGACATCTTTCACTTTCACTTTCATTTTGCTTGTCCTCAGGTTTCAAGTACTTTTATTTGTCAATACATTTGACTCAAATCATGGGAATTAATAGAAATCATTCCAATATATGGCACTTACATTTCCTACATAAAGGTATGTGGATACTGTTGCAACCCATAAAATCAGTGTATGGGTGACCAGGCATATTGCACAACTAGCGATATTTAATTCACAAGAAGATGTAGTCCCAAAAAAATTAATGACCAAATATCTCTACTTTCAGTTCACCATAAATCAAATTAAATAATTAACCCTTTTCATTTCTATTTTTGTTTTGGCATAAATGTGTAGTTCATCTAAATCGGTCCATCTAAAGGAGTGAAGTGATCTTGTTTCTGATCTTATTTCGTCTAGCTGGTTATAATCAGACTTATATTCATATAATTTCATCTTTTCGACTGGTAGTCCACAAAAGTTTTGTAGCATTTTCTTTAAATCTTTTACAGTCTGGTTTTGTAAGAAGGTCAAAATTTCCTCCTTTTCTTCAAATTTGACTTTCATATGATAGTGAAGGTCAGGAGACAAATCAACTTCTGCAATGTGCCCCAATGTTCCATGGATTTCCTCCAACTCATAATATCTATAATAAAGAAGGAATTAACTTATCATCTATCAAATATTATCTTCGAATCTGATATTATTAACGATTCCTGAAATAAATAATAATGTATGTATAGTCAGAATGTTGAATATGTATGTATAGTCAGAATTAACTGTGTGTGTGAAGTTAATTTTGTTCTTTTTAATTCAATGTTGAAATATGTGATAAACAGAATAATGCATGCCTTTTTCGATATTGGTCTCTCAGGATGATAACAGTCCTGATATGGAAAAGGGCATGCAT
This sequence comes from Bathymodiolus brooksi, assembly GCA_963680875.1. NCBI lineage: Eukaryota > Metazoa > Mollusca > Bivalvia > Mytilida > Modiolidae > Bathymodiolus > Bathymodiolus brooksi. The sequence goes on from OY804578.1 coordinate 59,631,828, forward strand.
TAATCTATGAGTATTAGAGTATCTTTCCTGCATTTTCCACCTTTTGATGTGGAGCACATGTACATTACCTGAAGAATCTGTGATTTTACAATTGGTACATGGCTCATATACACACAATTATATATCCTCAAAAATATTAAAAAAAATTCACAGATATTTAGTTGGCTTTTGCTAACGGAAGTCTATGAGGAGAAGCAGACTATAGATGTTTCTCCTTCTATACCACATTGCAATTCCTTATTTGGCTTTGGAAACCACACAGAAATCAACGTGATAAGAAAAGAAAATTCTATATTTAGAACTGATAGATGTTTAAGTGGAATCAAGGTTTTGTAGTTCAGAAGACTGGTCAGTATTAAGAATTTCCATTAGCTTTATGCTAACTGATTATACATGAGGTGTTGCCCTACGATGTAGGTAGCTTTATTTGGTTCATGGATCACTAGTTGTCCCTGCTATTTCATAATTTACTGTGTTACCAAGATTAGCTTTGGAAGTACATTCTGAGTCCATTTTTTCTTTTGTTTCAAATGATTGATTAGTTGCTTCAAATGTTGAATAGTAATTAATATATTTGGCTGTGTTTAGGGAGCCAGATTTATATAAGGTTGTGTAGACAGAGGCAGAAAATTAACATTTGTTTGTACCGATGCAGCCAGCAGAACAGAACAGAACAGAATTTTTATTAGTTTGAAATCCATATACAAAGGATTGTTACCAAAACAACACATTAAATACAAAACTAATCAAAGTAATTATTAAATCCAGCTGTATTCATATCTGGCTTGATTAGGACCTGTCACTGGACGGAATTTATAACTGTTTTCGGAAATTGAGTTTTGACCACGTTTTGTTGAATAGTACCCTGTTCTAATGATGAACATTTTGTGCTATGCTGGTATACAGCTAGGTCAACTAGTATACTGCTAGGGAAATGGAAGTGGATTAGGTGCACTACATCATATGTTGCTGTGCTTGGAAGGTGTGTGCTGGTGCAATATATAACATGTTTTGTAATTTTGAAATTGTTTGTTGGTGAATTTTCAGAACAAGGCAAGTGATGATGTCACAGTTGTATGGATCTAAAGCTTTGGTAAAATCTGGTCTTCTAGAGCATTTAGGATTTATTACATTGTTTGTATATCCATTTATCCTTGTAGATTGAGTAACTGACAGACTTTATCACATATTGTTGTATGGAGTATACCTCACCTGAGTGGGGTTCGAAATCACAACTTCAGTGGTAATAGGCACTGATTGCATAGGTAGCTGTAAATCCAACTACCATACAATCATTACCACGAGGGCCCCTCTGCAACTCTACACTAGGATACTAAACCCAAATCAGAGAAAAAAGATACATTTTTGATTGTCTTGACAACAATGAGTGAAACATTCACAAATGGCTATGAATAAAATGACTACATATCAAGGTAAACAAGGGCAATGCAAAGGGTGGCATATCTCCTCGCCTAAAGATTTGATCTGGTGACCTTGAAAATCAATAGGATTCCAGATTCTCTTAAGGACTAAGTATGTACCAAGTTTGACTAAAATCCATTGAAGGATGTTGATTCTAGAGTGTTCACAAGGTAACAATTAGACCCTGTGACCTTGACCTTTGACCTATGACCTTGAAAATCAATAGAGTTCCAGACTATCATAAGGACTAAGTATGTACCAAGTTTGGTCAAAATCCCATTGAAGGATGTTGATTCTAGAGTGTTCACAAGGTAAAAATTAGACCCTGTGACTTGACCTTTGACCTTGAAAATCAATAGAGTTCCAGACTCTCCTAAGGACTAAGTATGTACCAAGTTTGGTCAAAATCCATTGAAGGATGTTGATTCTAGAGTGTTCACAAGGATGTTACGTGGTAAAATAAATTGACCCGGTGACCTTGACCTTTGACCTTGAAAATCAATATGGTTTCAGATTTTCCTAAAGATTAACTATGTACCAAGTTTGACCAAAATCCATTGAAGGATGTTGATTCTAGAGTGTTCACAAGGTAAAAATTAGACCCTGTGACCTTAACCTTTGACCTATGACCTTGAAAATCAATAGGGTTCCAAATTCTCTTAAGGACTAAGTATGTACCAAGTTTGGTCAAAATCCATTGAAGGATGTTGATTTTAGAGTGTTCACAAGGATGTTACGGACAGACGGACGGAATGAAGGACGGACGGTAGCATTACTATATCCCATCGCAACTTCATCATACAAGGCAGAAGTAAAAATAAGTACAGTTAAGGTCAACATTTTTAATTGTTCAAACATATACCCGTTATACATCCATGATTGTTCATAAAAATTATTAGCGAATATAATACTCTGATAGCTCTATAATCAAATTAAACTCAACGTTAACAGACAGATATGTAATGCTAAGGAAAGGCAATGTTTGTGTGTATGAGGGTGTGTTACTGTCATCAATAATCAGTCACGCTTTGAGACTTGAAAAGATTTGACCAGTTGCTTTGGAGGGTCATTTCTCGCTGGCATAAGCGGTGGTCTTCCATAAAACTTTCTTCTATAGATGTGTATTTCATCCATTTCTGTCCATCTAAAGGAATGTAGTGATCGTGTTTCTGATAGTATTTCAGAACAATCACTATAGTCAGATTTATACTCGTATAACTTCATCTTTTCAATTGGAAGTCCACAAAAGTTCTTTAAAGTCTTTTTCAAATCTTTCACAGTTTGATTTTTCAAAATGTCCATAATTTCTTCTTTGTCTTCAAATTTAACTTTCATATGATATTGAGGGTCAGAAGATAAATCAACGTCTATAAGATGTCCCAATGTCCCATGGATCTGTTCCAACTCGTAATATCTGAAATAACGAACGAATCGATTTACCAAATGTGACCCTCAAGTTTGATATGACAAATAATTTAATATTCCATGACATCATTTCTCCAGTAATACTGATATACCTGAAATAATCAACGAAATATGTGTAATACAATTTTCAGTTAACACAGCCCACTCCAAATGAAGAATACAACACTGATGACAAAAACTAAATGGTCAACTCTTGTTTAGTATATCTGAAGTGTTGTTCAGAAATTGTCAAGGGACAAAACTCCACAAACATCTGAAGGACCTTGATCTAATCTGTTCTGTGTTTGATCTCTATAGAGAGTAACATATACAAATGTGATTTTAATTCAGTATGCTTGTAACCTTTATATATTAAAAATTCTTATCACATTTATAACCAATGTATACTTAAAAAAAACAGTCAAAAAAACTAAATATATTACATTCCACATTTTAAATCTGACTCCATTTGGACATTATTAAATAGGACAGTCCATAAGAGGCAATAACTCTAGAAAGATTGAACAATTTAATATCTTCAAGAAAGTTGACAGTAACTAATTGAGGGGGTTAGGTTTATGGTGTTTAATGCCACTTTCAACAATATTTAAGATATATATCGTGGTGGTCAGTTTTAATTGGTGGAGGAAATGGGAGTACCTGGAGAAAACCACCGACCTGTCGCAAGTCACTGACAAACTTTATAACATAATGTTGTGTCGAGCACACCTCATCATGAGTGGGATTCGGAATCATGACTTTAGTGGTGATAAGCACTGATTACACATGGTAGTTGTAAATCCAACTACCATACAATCATGACTATGACAGCCCCAGTTACTAATTGACAATTACATGTGGAAAATATAGTTTATTTATATAAAAAATTCTACAAATGGGTTCGCACACAAAACTATATTCCAATTTATTTAAATAAGTAAAGTGATAACAATGCAGATTTAAAAAACAATTTCTATGTACAGTAATTTATAAAAAATCTAAAGGTTTGAACACAACCAAAAAACAACATATAATGACAAATTATTCAACATGTAAAATGTGTATTGGATAAAGACTTAATGTACATTTTTATATACATTAGACAACCAAGAAACCAAATGGCAGATTTGTAAACTTTGAATTAAAGAAAGAATTTTTAAAATGTCACCCTTTGGAAGTTTAAATTATATGAAAACATACCTAATTTCTCTCTCAAATTTACAAGTATTAAAAAAATCAAAAAAGGTAAAATATAATTTTCTAATACCTTTTCTTCATCCATTGGATGATTCAATTGCACTTCCCAGTAATAAGCCATAAATTATTATCAATCATTCATTCTAATGCAACTTTTATGTAATACATGTTTACATCGGCTACCATTATCATCAAATCCAAAATTTACATGTCATATCTAATGGTTCAGTTTGAATGAACCTGAATATTAAATTCTCGAAATCGAAAGTGTCCAATTATTACAACATGGTCGAATAAAAAACACCATCTACATCAAAAACCTGAGTGTTAAAGAGATATTGATTCTAATTTGATGCATACAAATGGGCAAATCATCAACAATATTCTGCCATATTTTATTTAATGCTGTTCTTAGAACCTTTTCATGGCTCAAAGCCTTTTTTGTATTGCATTCTAATAGGAATACAGTGACAATACTTTGTTTTAGAGGCTCCATGTCATCAGTAAAACTGCATCAGCCACTGACAAATCCCTACTTAACTTCAAATACAATACAGTTATTCCTTAATTACACATTGGCCTATTCAGCTAATTTATAATTTTGTTCAACCAATCAAAAGTTTAGAAGTATTACATTGTATGTAGTCCTAGAAAGGTTCTTACATCTTTTAAGTTGTAACCTTTAAAGATTCTTTTCAATTCTTGGCGTGCATCCCCACCCCTATAATATCCTACCTAATCAATTTGACACATTCATAAATCCATATAAAAATAATTAAAAACATTTTGTAAATTATATTCAAAAACAATTTTATATGTCTGATGACTTTAATAAAAGATAAATGATTGTCATAATACCGTAAATATACAAAAATAAACAAGAACAAAAACTCTCCAACTACAATACAATGTAGACTGTATGAGTTGTTCACATAAGGTTTTCTTTCAGAGTAATGATGTCATTGAATGCTTTTCATTGAATATAATCGTCATTAAACTAGAGGCTCAGTGGGCTGAACCTGTGTCACTCACCTTTCATTCTGCTTTGAGGAAACTGAATACAGAACCTTCCATAGGTGCTTCCTGGCCAAGTTTCGGTTCATTTGGCTAAGCAGTTACAGATAAGAAGATTCTTAGAAAATAAGCAATCAGAAACAAGAATGGTCTGTGGTGGCCATGTTTATTAACGGATGGGAATTAAATGTGCAATCTTCATAGATGACCTTCCAAGGATGCTTCCTACCAAGTTTTGATTTATTTGGCAAAGTGGTTTCAGAGATGAAGATTTTTTAGAAATCAACCAATCAGAAACAAGAATTGCCTGTGGTGGCCATGTTTGTTAACGGATTGGAAATAAATGAGCACTTTTAATAGAGGACCTTCCCAGGATGCTTCCTACCAAATTTCAATTCATTAGGCCAAGTGGTTACACTTACAGAGGAGAAGATTTTTTAGAAATCAACCAATCAGAAACAAGAATTGCCTGTGGTGGCCATGTTTGTTAACGGATCGGGACAAATTGAGCAGTCTTTATAGAGGACCTGCCATAGATGCTTCCTACCAAGTTTCGGTTCATTTGGCTGAGAGGTTTCAGAAGAGAAGATTTTAAAAATCGGCCAATCAGAAACAAGAATGGTCTGTGGTGGTCATGTTTGTAAACGGATCGGAACTAAATGAGCAATCTTTATAGAGGACCTACCAAGTTTCGATTCATTTGGCAAAGCGGTTTTAGAGGAGATGATTTTTTAGAAATCAACCAACCAGAAACAAGAATTGTCTGTGGTGGCCATGTTTGCCAACGGATCAAAACTAAATGAGCATTCTTTATAGAGGACCTTCCAAGGATGCCTCCTACCAAGTTTCGATTCATTTGGCCAAGCGGTTTCAGAGGAAAAGATTTTTTTTAAATTAACCAATCAGAAACAAGAATTGCCTGTGGTGGCCATGTTTGTTAACGGATCGAGACAAAATGAGCAATCATTATAGAGGATCTGCCATAGATGCTTCCTACCAAGTTTCGGTTCATTTGGCCAATTGGTTTCAGAGGAGAAGATTTTTAAAAATCGGCCAATCAGAAACAAGAATTGCCTATGGTGGCCATGTTTGTTAATGGATCGGGACAAAATGAGCAGTCTTTAGAGAGGACCTTCCATAGATGCTTCCTACCAAGTTTCACATCATTTGGCTGAGGGGTTTCAGAGAAGAAGATTAAAATGTGAAAATGTGACGACAGACGACGGACGCCAAGTGATGGCAAAAGCTCACATTGCCTTTGGCAAGGTGAGCTAAAAAGTATATATAAAAGTACAGTATTGCTGTGTTACCTTCCTTTACCAAGTTAGGGGCCATCGCGGTCGTGATCGTATGGTAGGTGGATTTATAACTACCTTTGCAATCAGTGCCTATCACCACTGAAGCTGTGAGTTCGAATCCCACTCAGGTGAGGTGTACTCAATACAACATTATATAATAAAGTTTGTCAGTGACTTGTGACAGCAATCAGCAAACCTCGGGTGAGTCCGCTTCGCTTCCTCAATCCCTCGGCTGTAATACGGTATTTGATATGCGTCTACATGTCACATTTCTTCGCCGGAAGACCGTATCACTTCAATCAAACATTGCGCACCGCGAATAAGTTCTAAAATGGCGACAATAGATGAGTGTATAGAGTTTGCTTTGAAAAATATTGGTCTTTGATGAAGGTACGGAATCAGCCAACATTGCGACAAATGAAAATATATTATCATTGGACGAATATTCGAAAGCGAAATTATTTTAATACCTCCTTCATTGAAGATTTCCGAAAGTAGTTCCAATGGGAGCTATCGTAATACGGACGAGGTTTGATGAAGGTACGGAATCAGCCAAAGTTGCGACAAGTGTTGTGACAGATCAGTGGTTTTCTCTGGGCACTCCGGTTTCCTCCACCTCAATATAACTGAAATATTGTTGAACACCATAAATTCCAGAGGGGCCTCTGAAGCAACTTTTTTTAATGAATGATTTTTCTCACCAAAATCGATGGATAAAAAATGTTGCAAAATAAGGCTATTTTAGCGATAGAATCATAACCCAATGTGTTGAAGTACTTAATATTGATCTTAGAATATGATCTAATACCCATTTCATATGGCCTCAACATGTCTCTATGTAACTGGTCAGATTTCCAAATTTTCACAGGTTTGTAGCGAATAAACCCTCAGTTTTCCAGGATTTGTTCATAGCCTTAAATCTGACAGTTGCATCCTCAAATCCTTCATTGGTGCATGGTAAAATAGCCCTTAAGCTAGTGCCAATTGTAACTACATGTATAAAGACATCTGAATTCTCAATTCAGGTTGCATTTGCCTCACAGTCACTTGTGCATTTTAACATCGAAAATCAGATGTTCACCTCTTTATCCTAATGAGCCCCCTCTGATGACCTTCCTCTCTAGTAGAGAATGAACTAATATTTTTTTTTGCACATTGATGTTTAAAGGGTGGGTTTTACATTCCTACAAATTTCTTTTTTTTTCGTTTTTTGGGAAAGTTTTCAATTATATCTTTTCTGGTGTTTAGTGTTAAAGATGTATAGGTCAAGGTGTGGTTATAAGCTTGGTCCATAGTTATCAAGAATGATATTTTTATGAGTATATATCTGCTGTTTATTGGTTAGCTAGCAACTAGTGTTTAAAGTTTCCATATTCACTGAGATATTTCTGTTTTCTAACATAAAATTTATAAATTTGGTTTAATCAGTTGAGTTTTTTGGAAGTGGCAGACGTGAATTATTTCTAGAGGTAGAATTCTTTGTAGACAGTTCAATATATGGGTCATGTCCAGTGTAAGGCCTTTACAACAGTTGCCTAGAGTCAATTTTCCTCATGGCGTCTTTGGTCCTCCCCAGCGCCATCTATTGAGTTTTTATACAACTATGTTTTCACTTCTACAACATTTTTCCCATTCAATATTTATTTTGCAGAATCTGATTGATTTAGGGCATTTTTTGGGACAGTACTGTTTGAATAAAATATACTGGGGTATATTCGATATGGAATAAAGTAAAATTAATTAATTACAACTTTATGGCTATAATTGTATAATAATTTTTTTTATGTATTAGTCAATGCACATATGTGTCTAAAATAAAAGATTATATTAAGTGTGGTCTTTGCTATGCTTCATTTCATTATTCTTTGATGAAGAATGCATGAATATAATCTAAAAATTTTATAGCAATTTTAATCAAAATTTGAGATGTACAAGGAGTATGGTAGTTAAATTTTGAGAGAGAAAAAATTGTGGTGATCTGTCATTGATCAACCCAATTGAAGAAGATTACAGCAGATACACAGATCTCGTTATTGGTAAGAAGAGGTTCATCGTGTGGCCCATTTTCAAGAACTCCACTCCACCACCCCATTCTCTGCTATTTGGGCCTTGAGGTCCTTGCAAGGGCAACAAGGACTTTTGGACCTTGTTGGAGGTTGCCTAATTTTTGCTGGTTGCGAAGGGGCCCTTATAACAGTTCAAGTTTCAGGGTCCAAAAAATGTAGGTTCACAACTGCATACAGTAGTCCCCTCTTACAAGACCTCCCCTTCTGCAATAATAAAAAAATGACCTTATAAAAGGGTTGGCCCCTCTTGAGGGGAAGAATTTGGTAGCATGTGATTATTTCTGTGCGTCTGATATCAGGCTTGATAAAAGGGGTGGCCCTTCGTGCGAGGGGCTTCATAGAGACCACTGTATCAGGTGTTTCAAAGTTTTTTATAATAGGAGGTCCTCCTTAAATTTTAGGAGGTACCTAAAAAATTAGGCTGAGGGCCGTAAGGGGTCCAGGGGGCGGAAGCTCCTGAAATCTAGCATTTTGTGGACCAAAAAATGTACTTCAGAGACTGCAAAACATTAAGTGTTTTTGAAAGAAAAATCCCATTAACTTTAGAGTTCAGATTTCACCAAGAGTGAAGACTATGCATATTGCCTGGATTTTTTCCCCCAATTTCTTTATTGAATATTTCAGTTTACAGACTTCAGCCAAGATTATTCATATATAGTCCGCTATATCTTAAAAAAAACCCCAAAAGGACCATAAAGAGCTACGGTTCCACAGCTAGGCTTGACCAAGCCATTGTTATCAAAGCTTAAACTTCTCAAAATTCTTTTGTTGGCTTTGTCCTTTTCTTTTTCACAATACCTTGGCTTGTGTGTTTTTTTATTACTTTATTACCAGTAATTAAACTCATCAAAGACCATTGGCACGGATCAAGACATATAAGTGTCATAATCAATGAAACATATAAATTTAATTTGCAATCATCAATCTTTAATAAAATTTATAATTTTAATAGATCAATACAAATATAATTAAACAAAAACAATATATATTGTTACTTTCACGACTTATGTGCAAAAAAAATGTTCGAACAAAAACGATTCGTGGGAAGACATTTATTAACATTTGAATCACAAAAGTTAAATTATTTTGGAAAAAAAGTGGGGCCGGCATTTTGACATTACAATGTAATTCGTATTTGAGCCATGTCCGGTCCTTTTTCAAGATTTCTAGTAATTTTCTATCTCTTATCTCCTCGTACCCCCTTTTAAAAATGTTTTTCAGCACACTTTCATTTCTGTGAACAACTGCAGTTGGGCCCCGTCAAAATATGTAAATAAATTAGCCATAGGTTTTTATTTTTTTATACCGGAAGTTAAACAATATGGACGGAGTTAAGCAACAAGACAGTACGCCCCAGAATGATTCGACCCTGGGTTTTAAATGGATAACAAAAATCGCACAAAATATTGTGTAGTCATATATTCATAATACATAATGATCATACTTATATTACTGAAGATTACACTAAATTGTGTTTGAATATAATTTGTAATCGGTCATTTTTTATTTTTTATTTTAGCTTTGTTCCGGTCCGAGTTTTACACAAGGATGAAAAGATATTGGGGCGAAAACATATCTATTTACCGCATGCGCAAACCGCTATTTACGATTCTATGGTAAAGTTATTTTTAAAACAGGGAATATCCCATCAACTTGGTCGTGACGCAGTTGTTCGATTTGAATGCGAGAATTCAGCAATTGACGTGATCATTAATTTTTGATGAAAAATATTCCACAAGCCTATCGTACTTGTGGTTTTGACCACCGCTAATTTTGGGGGGTTCAGTAATTTCTGCCGGTATTATACACGATCTCAGACGGGTAAAAGTACCGGGTACCGGCCCACTTTGAAACCCCTGCTGTATTTATAATCATTACCATAAATACATTATCCTTACATAACTTTTAATGTAAATGCAGCTGAAAGTGTCAACTGCATGTAATTCATTTATTGCACTCTCAATTTACAAACAATGTTAAAAAAATTAACTTCTTGATACATGTACTTTGTTTTTACAATTATATAGAACTACAATTCCCCCTTTTTTCCTGAAAACAATCATTTTCTAAGAACATACAAATACAACCATAAACTTTATCAAATAAAAATTATAGCAAGCATATAGAAACACATGTCTTATAAAAGTGTTGTCTTTGGTATCAATATACTATACTGTACATGATTTCATATCAGTTCATTCCCTATTGAAAGTAAATGGAAAGCGGTTTTACATTAGTGCTAGCTCTTGAGCTATAAATGTGTAGTTCATCTATTTCCATAAAACATCTATAGGAGTGAAGAGAGAGTGTGTTCTGTCTTATTTCACTTAAATATTCATCTTCTGACTTAAATCCAAACAAAACCATCTTATGATATGGTATTCCACAAAAGTTCTGTAAGAGTTTCTTTAATTCCTTTACCGTCTGATCTTTCAAAATATTCATGAATTCTTCCTTGTCCTCAAACTTTACCTTTAAATGGTAGTACAGATCGGTAGATAAATCTATATCTGCAAGATGTTCCAGCTTTCCGTGGATCTGTTCTAACTCGTAATATCTAAAATTACACAGACATTTGTAAATTACATCTTTTTATTATCAATAAAGGGAAATAAATTAAGGAATCCTAATTTTAGCTCATGAATATATAATTATTCATTAGTGGTTAAGACTTATTTGTTTATTTGTCAATAAATCATTTTACCACATATAGTCCTCACGATGAGCACTGGTCCTCTGTCCCAAAACCAGTAAAATTTGTATTGCACCAGTCAATTTTGGAGTTTTTATTTAGAACTATATAAAAATAAATTCAAGAATTTGATTCGGACCAGTAAATTCAAATTTTCATTTCGAGGACTGCACATAATGTTGTATATCAATATAAAAGTCAAAGGAACCGATCATTTTACTTAGGGGAGATAACTGTATTGTATTTGTAAATTTTTCAGCATCAACTTTATGTTGATTTGATAGTTATAAATTGACCTTACTGTCGACACATTAACATGGAGCTGATAATGGATATTTGTAACCATCAAATTACAAGTGGGTTGTAGGTTTTATGGTTTATGCTGTTTAACATCACTTTCAACAATATTTCAGTTTTGTGGAGGTCAGTTTAATTGGTGGAGGAAACCGAAGTACCTGGAGAAACCACCGACCTGTTGCAAGTCAGACAAACTTTATCACATAATGTTGTATTGAGTACATCTCACCTGAGCATGATTCGAACTCACAACGTTAGTGGTGATAGGCACTGATTGCATAGGTAGTTATAAATCCAACGACCATACGATCATGACCATGACAGTTCCTCAAATTACAAGTGATGACAGCAAATCTTCAAATACAGTTATCTCCCTTCTAATGTGATATCTGATTAATACGAACTAAATTAAATTTTCAATTCACCAGATACAATGTACAATGTCTTCGCATGGACAAACTGACTGACTAAAATAGTTATTCTGAACATATTATTTTTTACTTTGATTTATCCAAGGAAACAACTTATATAGGTTCTAGATAATGAAGTTTGACCCTAACTATTATTTTGTAATTTGATTTGACCCTAACCATTTTTTTTGTAATTTGGTTTGACCCTAACCATTTTTTTGTAATTTGGATTGACCCTAACCATTTTTTCGCAATTTGGTTTGATCCTAACCATTTTATTTGTAATTTGGTTTGACCCTAACCATTTTATTTGTAATTTGGATTGACCCTAACCATTTTTTCGCAATCTGGTTTGATCCTAACCATTTTATTTGTAATTTGGTTTGATCCTAACCATTTTATTTGTAATTTGGTTTGACCCTAACCATTTTTTCGCAATTTGGTTTGATCCTAACCATTTTATTTGTAATTTGGTTTGATCCTAACCATTTTATTTGTAATTTGGTTTGACCCTAACCATTTTTTTGTAATTTGGATTGACCCTAACCATTTTTAAGCAATTTGGTTTGATCCTAACCATTTTATTTGTAATTTGGTTTGACCCTAAACATTTTTTTGTAATTTGGATTGACCCTAACCATTTTTTCGTAATTTGGTTTGATCCTAACCATTTTATTTGTAATTTGGTTTGATCCTAACCATTTTATTTGTAATTTGGTTTGACCCTAACCATTTTTTTGTAATTTGGATTGACCCTAACCATTTTTAAGCAATTTGGTTTGATCCTAACCATTTTATTTGTAATTTGGTTTGACCCTAAACATTTTTTTGTAATTTGGATTGACCCTAACCATTTTTTCGCAATTTGGTTTGATCCTAACCATTTTATTTGTAATTTGGTTTGATCCTAACCATTTTATTTGTAATTTGGTTTGACCCTAACCATTTTTTCATAATTTGGTTTGACCCTAACCATTTTTTTTGTAATCTGGTTTGACCCTAACCACTTTTTTTGTAATTTGGTTTGACCCTAACCACTTTTTTTGTAATTTGGTTTGACCCTAACCACTTTTTTTGTAATTTGGTTTGACCCTAACCACTTTTTTTGTAATTTGGTTTGACCCTAACCATTTTTTTTTGTAATTTATTACAAACAGAACATTAAAAAGAAATCAATGTTGCTCTGTAAAAGTCCTACATGACCTGTAAATACTGGTATTGCAAATGTTTTTGGCAATTTGAAAAAAAAAATCATTGTACCTTAAAGATCTTAAAAATAATCGTTCACAAAAAAGGACGTCATCACAAATTACTCTAAAAGTGACGTAAACAGCTACTTGTGACCTCAAACATAAAGGTGCATTAACACGGTCAAATTGTTCCTTCAGCATTTGACCTATGCACCAGTTTCAAACAAAAATTTGAGTCTAAAAATGTCGTCAAACGTGTTTCATGTGTACATCAACTATTGCAAGGGAGTTTGATAAGTGTTTAGATTGTCAAATTTGTGTTTAAAACAGGTGGACATGAAATGTCTGAAGCTATTTGGAAGGAAACATTTTATAGTGTAAGCACAAATTAACTCTGCTGAATCAACATTAATAACATCTTCAATGATTAATTAATAAGGTAAGAATCAGACTTACCAATATGAAAAGTAGAAAATCTGTTCTGAAAATCTTCATTCACTTGGAAGTGGAATACTGAGCTAAAATTCTTCAATCTTGATTCATATGCAGAGTGGCCATACAGAATTTTGCTTAACTTGAGTTCAGATGTCTGTTGAAGCCATTTTCAAATCAATTTGTTATCTTTAGACTACATTGTACTAGTAATTATAATTCCAAATGATTGTTTGACTTCAAAATATATTGACATTTATACCCAAACAGTGGTAAGGATTACCATTAGAATTTAAGTATATATCAGCAGAAGAGAATATTCTAAGCCTGATTTGTCATCACAGATCACTTACAAATGGTGCTGGGCTCGTTTTCTCTCAGAAAAGTTCAGATGAGGCTCACATGAGCTAAACAAGATTGAAAGACTCAATATCCCATGATACAAGAAATCAGAAATATTGTGTTATTATAACTCTGTGACTGTGGTCATTTAAGATTTAGGAGATAAATGTATTGTATTTGAAAATTTCACAGCATCAATTGGAGAATTGATGATTGCAAATTGAGTTTACTGGTGACGCGATAGCGGAGCCAGTAAACAGATAATATTTGCGACCATTAAATCGACAATTGATGCCATGAAATTTTCAAATACAATACAGTTATCTCCATTTTAATGTAATCATGTGCATTGCCACATTATTGACAAGATGACATAAGCGGTAATCGGCAAATATTCTCATGATATTTCAACCATGGAATTGATACATTGAAAATTATAGCACTGTCCAATCACAAACCAGGAATATTAAACAACTACATTAGAATGAAACATTATCTTTTATGATTTGTAACAAACAAAAAAGATGAATAATAAAGTTGTTTTAGAGATAGATTAGTATCAAGTATATGACAGTACAGTAATCATGTTGTTATAAGGCTATCCCTTCTGTAATGCCTTATAAGAGGGGTGGCATCTTTTGAGGGGAACAATTTAGTAGTATTGTTGTATCTTGGTACATTGATATCTGACCTGACAAGAGGGGTTGTCTTTGGTAGTAGTATTGTTGTATCTTGGTACATTGATATCTGACCTGACAAGAGGGGTTGTCTTTGGTAGTAGTATTGTTGTATCTTGGTACATTGATATCTGACCTGACAAGAGGGGTTGTCTTTGGTAGTAGTATTGTTGTATCTTGGTACATTGATATCTGACCTGACAAGAGGGGTTGTCTTTGGTAGTAGTATTGTTGTATCTTGGTACATTGATATCTGACCTGACAAGAGGGGTTGTCTTTGGTAGTAGTATTGTTGTATCTTGGTACATTGATATCTGGCCTGACAAGAGGGGTTGTCTTTGGTAGTAGTATTGTTGTATCTTGGTACATTGATATCTGACCTGACAAGAGGGGTTGTCTTTGGTAGTAGTATTGTTGTATCTTGGTACATTGATATCTGACCTGACAAGAGGGGTTGTCTTTGGTAGTAGTATTGTTGTATCTTGGTACATTGATATCTGGCCTGACAAGAGGGGTTGTCTTTGGTAGTAGTATTGTTGTATCTTGGTACATTGATATCTGACCTGACAAGAGGGGTTGCCTTTGGTGGATGTGGTGATAAAGAGAGGGACTTGCTATTGTATTAGGTAGTCAACCTAATTAGTTTTTTTGAATCCAATACTTTTTTACTCTATAAAAATAATATCTAAAGAATGATACACTATTTCATAAAAAGACATCCTCTATTTATAAATCCATGGAACTTTTGTGAAACAGTGCCAATAAAGTAGATGATAGGGGCTATTTAAATGCAATATAAAAGCAAAATTTCTAAAAATATGCTTCATATGTTTTTTGGCCTATCTTTGATTCATGAATAAGAAACATTTATCCTGCACAGGTTTATTTAATATGAAATGCATGGTGAAAGGAACTCAAAAGTAAGGTCATATAATACAAGTTATTGTCTGATGGAGGTGGTCACTCAGGTTTGACTTGTGTTTTGACTGCCTGTCACAAGTTAAGGAGAGAAAATGGACAAGGTCATAAACATTTTTTCTTACAACAAGTCATCAATGACCACTCCTAACATGTTGTTAGTTGTTTTTTATGTGCAAGGAGTGTATTATTATTTGTTGTGATTTCTGTCTTTGATTCGTGCTGTACTACAAGTGGATGGTGATTTCAGACAAGGTGTACTCTGTAGCAGAGAATACAGATCATAGTTCTATTCCCTAGGGATCCCTCAGGGTTCTGGTGGCAGCAAATATAATATCTATATTGTGATTTGTGTCTTTGATTCATGCTGTACTATGAGTGGGTGGTGCTCTCGGACAAGGTATACCCTGTAACGGAGAACACAGAACAGACCATATTCTTATACCCTAGGGATACCTCAGGGTCTTGTGGCTGTAAATATTATATTTATATTTGTATATTGAATTCTAACCTCTTGGGTTTTACTTCCTCATCCAGAAACTGTCGTATATAAGCTCTCTCTGCCTCTTCTCTTTCTTGTTCATAAATAGGACTACCATTTAATTTTGTGATATTTGGTAACCTAGCAACAATCTTCTGTCTTCTTTCCTTCTCAGGAAATGTCTAAAAGAGAAAAAGACATTTTGACATATAAAAATTTGACCCAGGTAGTTCAAGAAATGGAGAAAAATATCAATTTGAATACAATGGTAGGCAAATAACACACAAAAATGGAGAATATTTTTTTTAACTTTTATTATTACTTAGGAGTAACAACCTATAAAAGCTAATTGACAATAAATCATCTTTATCAGAATAGAACAAATAAATAACTGGGTTATCCCTGTCACATGTATGTGCCTGTCCCATGCCAGGACCTAGATTTCCAATGCCATGATATGTCATGGTATTTTTTATGTTCCATGATTTGAAGTGAGACATGGATGTTTGTTTTGTTGATATTAGTAGAATTGTTGACAATCACTATTTTCTTTCTTTTCATAATTGATAGGTCTGTATCTTATAACACTTAATACACAAGGGATAAAGCATGGATTTGATTTTTTCTTATTTGATTTTTGGTGATTTAACACCACTTTCAGCAATATTTCAGCTATATCATGACGACCAGTTTTAGTGGTGGAAGAAGCCGGAGTACCCGGAGGGAACCACCAACCATGTGCAAGCAACTGGTAAACTTTATTACTTGCAGCTGCAAGTCGAGTGCAGCCGTTTTTGTCATTTACAAAGCCGGCGCGAACCCACACCGTATTGGTGATAGGCTTGTACGAGTTGCTAGGTAATCCGACTACCTAACTCATTGAGCCACCCGGGCCTTGATAAAGCATGGCAGATCTGACTGTGAATCCAAAGAACAAATGTCCATAATATATTTAATAACTCTGACAACCATGTATACTGCAATATGGGTTAGGGGTTATGGTGTTTAACACCTGACTTTCAACAATATTTCAGTTATATGGCGGCAGTCAGTTTTATTGGGGGAGGAAACCGGAGTACCTGGAGAAAACCACAGACCTGCCCCAAGTCACTGACAAACTATATCACATAATGTTGTATCGAGTACACCTCGCCTGAGCTGGGTTTGAACTCACAACTTTAGTGGTGATAGGCACTGATTGCACAGGTAGTTGTAAATCCAACTACCATACGACCACAGCCTTGACGGTTCCCAGAACAAATGTCCATAATATATTTAATAACTCTGACAACCATGTATACTGTAATGATATAAGACAAAATTAGAAGGACAGAAGACATTTACCTTTAAAAAGGGCACATCATTGATACGAACATCAACCAATGCTGGAAACTCCCTAAAAACTTCTATATCTTCCCATGAAGAAAGCTTGGTCTTAGACAAGTTAAAAGATTTAAGACAAGGAAATGATTCCTTCAAATTTATATCACTAATCAGAGTGGTTAATTCTGATTCCATTGCTACTAAATTCTCCAGATTAGGGAAACATTGTCCAAGTTGACACATTGATGACCAATCTTTGATCTTATTGCTATTTATATGTAACTTTGTCAGAGGCTGATATCTGAAATCTGTTGGTAAATCAACTGAACTGTATCCATTCAAACTCAGATATAATTCTGTTACACTACAACAAAAATACATAAATAAAATACTGATGACATGAAAAACATTACTTCAATACTAGAAAGGTATATAAAGGCTTACAGTCTAGGTCTGAGGGTGGTCCATTTTAATGTGGAAATATTTAAACTCACAAATTATTTACCCAACCACTCAATGTCATTGTACGATGTTGCATTTATTTGACGACCTATGATTGGATAAAATCATTCCTAAAAATAACGATGAAGGCAGAGCCATATATGGAAATCTAGAGAATAAGATTAATACGCTTTACTGGCCAGTGGAAAATTCCATTCCTAAAAATAATAATAGAAGCAGACTGTAGCATTGTGTAACCTATTATTGCATAATTTGACCTTGACGCTGTCCGAAATAAAGAAATATTGTAATCGATAACTGAGACGACGTATTTGACCAGGCTCTCTATATATATGTGTGTGTATTGATTTAGCATAATTAAACACAACTGCTAGAAAGATGATGATTTATATTTTCTTCTAAAATAATGTGCAGTTACGAAACGATGCAGACGGAAAATTACAGGTCAGTGGGCAGTGCTTAAATTTGTGTATTGACCATTCCGTCTTTAGCCTTAGAACTTCCAAGAAAGTCCATCAAACATAGTACGTGGAAAAAACTTAGTTACTGTTTCAAGTTATAGATCAGCAACATCGTACAAAAATGTTATAAGCTCCCGTGACCGACTATGGTTATTTAGACGGCAAGTTCCAACCCTGGGAATTGAAGGAGGAATTAAGAATCCAAAATTTAATAATATAAATGATGCAGAATATATTAGGAATTGCAAATAAAGAATTAATATTAGGAATTAAGCACTAAGAATTTGACCACAACAACTTTCCATAGAAATAACTACCAAGACATCACTTGCACTGTTTAGGTTTGGTTTATTGTGTTTAATGCACATTTCAACGATATTTCAGTGAAATAGTGGTAGAGAAAAACACCAACCTGCCATGTCACTGGCAAACTTTATCACATAATGTTGTATTGAGTACACCTTGTCAGGCTCGCCCGAACAGAATTTGAACTCGCAACGTTAGTGGTGATAGACACTGGTTGCATACCGGTAGGTAGTTGTCAATCCAACTACCATACCATCATGACCACAATGGTCCCTGTACTGTTTTGCCTTTTAATAGTATTGTTCCAGCTTATTATTTGTCTTTGTTTTACAAATTAAAACTAAATCAAAGCAAACAAACAAAAACAGCAAAAAAATAGAAATGTACAATGTAAGCACTTTATTAAGTTTTTTCCTTCACCAGAATACAGTGACATCAAGAAATGTGTATCTGTTTAATGCATTAAGTAAATAAGTTTCATACAGTTCTAATATTTTTTTATATATGTTGCAAAACCAAGAATACATATACATGCTACACAAACCTGGGAAAGACATGCAGAAGTTTGACCAAGCAATCCCATGATACACCAGTATTATTCAAAATGAGGCTGGTGATATTTTTAAATTGTTTCTCACACTGCCATGATGATCTGTTGTCTATCTGGTTGGTGGTCAAATTTAGGAATTTTAGTCTAGGTATTCTGTCTATTATTTTAATCACCTGTGGAAAAAAAATTCGTCAATTGTAATGCCTGCAATAAAAATAATTGATACAAAACTATGAAGATTTTGAAATATCATTTTTACTATTATGAATTATGCTAAACTTTTCTTAAGTCTAAGAACGAAAGTGGTACCATTGAGAAACAAAATTTATGTCATTCGATCTATAAAACAAGAGCTGTTAAATTTATGATTTTTAAAATATTATTATTCAATGGTTATTAAGTTTCATAGATTTCATAGACAAATTTTCAACATCTTATGTATTACAGGGACATTTGTAATTTAAGAATGATTGAACCAATGTCAGGATTTCCCACAGAAATCATAAAAATTAGCATACAAAAAATAGAAGCTAAAATTGGTACTTACAGTCTGTTAATAAGTTTTTTTTTGCAGAATTTGGCCCTTTATGTTAAAGTTTTGATCACAAGGGGCTAGATACCCCTGACCATTAATTGGTAATAAACCAGAGGCTCCCAGGAGCCTGTAATCGCTCACCTGGATCAAAGCTGCTTTCAATAACAATGCAACTGCACTGTGGTGGCCATCTTGGTGGGAGAGCGTGACTGCCGAACACAATTTTGGAAGAGGACCATCCAATGACTATTCCATCAAAGTTTGGTTCTAATTGAGCTACTGGTTCCAGACAAGATGGTTTTTATATGAATTTCCCATAGGGTCCTATGTTAAACTAAGTTCAGCTGTGCAGCCATCTTGGTCAGAGGACGGAACCACCAGATACAATTTTGGAAGAGGACCATCCAATGACTATTTTATCAAAGTTTGGTTCCAATTGAGCAACTGTTTCCAGACAAGAATATTTTTATGGGAATTTCCCATAGGGTCCAATTTTAAGCTAAGTTCAGCTGTGGGGGCCATCTTGGTCGAAGGGCTGAACCGCCGGACACATTTTTGGAAGAGAACCATCCAATGACTATTTCATAAAAATTTAGTTCTTATTGAGCAAATGGTTTCAGACAAGAAGATTTTTATGGGAATTTCCCATAGGGTCGGTCCTATGTTAAATTAAGTTCGGCTGTGGCAGCCATCATGGCCGGAGGTCTGAAATGCCAAACACAATTTTGAAAGGGGACCACCCAAGGATCTTTTCAGCAAGAAGATTGTTTTTAAATTTCATCCCCCCTTTTTTCTATTTTTAGCTTGGCAGCCATCTTGGTTGGAAGTCGGGATCATCGGACACAATTTTGGAAGGGGGCCATCCAAGGACTATTCCACCAAAGTTTGGTTGCAATTGGCCCAGTGATTTCTGAGGAGAAGATTTTTATGTGAATTTCCCATAGGGTCCTATGTTAAGCTAAGTTCGAAGGGACGAACCGCCGGACACATTTTTGGAAGAGAACCATCCAATGACTATTTCATCAAAATTTAGTTCTTATCGAGCAAATGGTTTCAGACAAGAAGATTGTTATGGGAATTTCCCATAGGGTCCTATGTTAAATTAAGTTTGGCTGTGCTGGCCATCTTGGTCGGAGGGCCAAACCACCTGACATTTTTTGGAAGAGAACCATCCAATGACTATTTCATCAAAATTTAGTACTTATTGAGCAAATGGTTTCAGACAAGAAGATTTTTATGAGAATAGGGTCCTATGTTAAATTAAGTTCGGCTGTGGAGGCCATCTTGGAAGGGGACCACCCAAGGATCATTTCAGCATATTTTGGTTGAGTAGTTTCAGAGGAGAAGATTTTTTTTTAATTTCATCCCCCCTTTTTCTATTTTTAGCTTGGTGGCCATCTTGGTTGGAAGTCGGGATCACTGGACACAATTTTGGAAGGGGACCACCCAAGGACCATTCCACCAAAGTTTGGTTGCAAATGGCCCAGTGGGTTCTGAGGAGAAGATTAAAATGTGAAAAGCTAACGACAGACAACGACGGACGGCACCTGATGGCAATAGCTCACCTGGCCTTTGGCCAGGTGAGCTAAAAAGGTAGATATCAAATTTACTGTGCACAACACGTTTCTGGAATAACCTTCATCAGGAATGCTCAAAATCGAAAGATTGGAAAGCCAAATAATTTAAAGTTTTGGAGCAATAAAACCAATCGTTTAACATGGTTGCTACAGATATACAATGTACATTTAGTTTGGTTACCTGTTCCCAATCTGTAATGCTGTTCTTGGTAAGGTCCAGTTCATGAACCTGTTTACATAATAACTCTATTTTTTCTAAGTCTCCAGGACTTGTAATTTTACTATCATGTAAAGCCAGTATAGGAGGAATTGAAATGTGACCAGAATCTGAAAACATATTTTTATAAGTCATGTAAAATACAGTGCTTGATAAATATAGATTTTCCTTCTGCTACCTGTGGGCTACAAAATTTCTCCATTCAATATAGCTAATTTTCAAATTTTAAAACTGAAGCTTCAGTAAGAGTATTAAAATTCCAAAATTAACCATTGAGAGTAGAGAAATAGTGCAATCCACAGGTACAGTAGCTGAAAAAGAATCTGTTTCTCATATCATAAAAATGTCAAAAATATTTTCAAGTTGTTAATTTTTGTCGCTAAAGGAAATTGGCTGGGATTCTCATGCAGAAATTTTACTGTGGTAATAAAATATATTATAAAAATCGAACCCATGATCTACCTCACACGAAGCGAACATGCTAACCATTATATAATAGATACATGTTTTAACCAACTGAAAAATTGCCTAAATGTATCTATTATAATTTGTTAACCTATATAAATTCATTACTGATTCCATAAAAGTAGGAGAGTCTATAAAAGAACTGAACCTTTTTTGCCAGGAGCTGATGCTGGGATGTGTATGTGGATCACAGTCTCTACATCATCATACTTTTGATATATGGCATCTACCATTGTCTGGCCGGCTGTGTCACTCTCTACCATTGTCTGGCCGCCTGTGTCACTCTCTACCATTGTCTGGCCACCTGTGTCACTCTCTACCATTGTCTGGCCGGCTGTGTCACTCTCTACCATTGTCTGGCCGGCTGTGTCACTCTCTACCATTGTCTGGCCGGCTGTGTCACTCTCTACCATTGTCTGGCCGCCTGTGTCACTCTCTACCATTGTCTGGCCGGCTGTGTCACTCTCTACCATTGTCTGGCCGGCTGTGTCACTCTCTACCATTGTCTGGCCGGCTGTGTCACTCTCTACCATTGTCTGGCCGGCTGTGTCACTTTCTTCCATTATGCAGACAAATAATGATCCTGTTAAAAGAAAAAAAAATGAATGTGAAAATCTGTGTGACAATTTGACTAATAGTCTGTTTGACTTCTATAAATCTCCAGAAATAAATTCTTAAAAATCTATTTTTCAAATCAACAATTTTTTCTTGATGTCAGAACTGAATGTTGATACATTAAATTTCAAAATTTTTGGACAATTATTGCAAAAATTGCCCATTTGATAACTATGCTAATGCTATTTTTTGAAGTGTAAAAAAAATGCTTGGAATGAGCATAGATAGTTAGAGTTTGTATATATCATATATTAACATACATTTTTTTTTGTACATTTACATCTAGAAAAAAAATGTTGATTTTTAAGAATTGTTTCTGAAGATTTATAGAAGTCAAACAGACTAACAAAAAATGTATTGTTAATGATTTGCTGATCCATTGATAATCACTAATAGGCACTTGTCCCTATCAATGTACAAAAGTATCTGCACTATATCCAAAATTGTATATTTGTTAATAGAGTTGTGGGAATTAAGTTGAAAAAAATTACCAGTAATCTTCAAGATGTACTTCAGTTTGACCCAATATAACTTAACAGGTACATGTACGCTCCTCTAACTAAGGTTATAGGAACCATAGTAGGTTCATAGCCATATCTCTGCCAACTGCGGTAGTGGAGATCTCATTTAGCCCAGTTGGTAGATCAGTGGCTTACAATGAGAGAGGTCTCAGGTTCGAATCTCACTGGAGACATTATATTTTTCCCGAGATAAAATATTCTCTACTGTTACAATTACAATGTACATGAATTTACTCAATACATTATCTGCAGAACCATGCCCATTATGTTTTTCTTTACTTTTTGTGTGACCATATTCCACAGTTATACAATGTCTGCAATGTATACTGTATCATGTCAAATCGGCACCTGGTCATTTGGCACCTACAGTATGCACAGCGCTTTTTAGCACGAAATCACCTTGATCGGTGTTTTTTCGCGGTGAAATGGCGGTGATATGTCATAAAATCTCCGTAAAATGTCGGTGAAATCACGGTGAAACTTTCACTGTGAAAATATATAAATTAGGGCCTAAATGTCGGTGAAATATTTTAATTGTCGGTGACAACACCGCGGCGAAAATCATACGTGTATACACGTACATGTAGCTGCACTTCATGTGTTCTTTTGTTTTTTGTTTGTTTAGTTTTATTTTTTTACTATTTCGTTGGTACTGTATATTTCAATTTCAGTGAGTTAAACATGCAACGTCAGATTACGGTACCCAAATTATGCACATTGTATTTGATTGACTGTTGCGAACATAAAAAGATATAATCTTCAATTTTGCGATATGATTATTTGTGTTAGTACAAACGTGAATTGTAAAAATCATTTTGAAACATTGATGAACCTTCTTTTCCAATATACGACAGCTTAGATTTGTAAAAAAAAAAAATGCTACAAACTGCGTGATTTGTATAGTTTGTATGCGAGTTTCCGATGTTTTGTATATACTCGAGATACTTAAACACAAAAAAGGGATGGAGAAAATAAATTATGCGGGAATTGCGGTCTATAAAAATACTTTAAATAAATAATCTGAATTATTGCAATTATATAGTCTCTATACAATATTGTCTCTCCGTCATATCTGCTGTACACTGACGTAACTGTCTAAATTTTATAACAAAATAAATATGGTAATAAAATAGGTACATGTATTTGGAAAGGCACCCCTGTCAAAATCTGTCAATTCACATATCGTATTTAAAAATGGAAGGGGATTTGTCAAACAATCATTCAGTCTTCAGAATGCCTAAGGTACAACATCGTGATAAACTCCAAATTGTACGTTTGTAGGAGGAGGGCTGGAAACATTCATCTATTAGAAGAATAATGGCTAAAGAAAAAGGGGACTATACGTATAGTAACATCAGATACGTCATTGACCAGCATCGTATAGGAAACCTGAGTCCAGTCACCACCGTATCTACAAAACCACCTTCATTCAACAACATAGGTGAAGAAGATATAGAAACCATTCATATTGTCCTAGGATAACGTTCAACGTGTTCTTAAAGAGAAGAATGTTAATGCCGGCCTGACAACTGTAAGAAAAGCCATCGACGCTGCTGGATTTGTTTCATCCAAACCCCGTTATTGTCAGCTCATAAGAAACGTTAACAAAGCAAAAAGTGTTTCGACTGACGGACAAACGACCATTGTTTTGTGCTTTGGTTTTGAATAAATTTATGTGTACATACGTTTCATCAATAATAAATAAAAATATTTTAACTTTAAATAATTGTTTCACGCGGACTACGACAGGTATCCCGTGCCTTTAAAGGGATATTGTCTACCACAATCGTAATTTTTTCATACCCAAAATTATTGTCGTTTTCCGTACTGACCTTCATAAAAAGAAGATTAACACCGAGTTATGCTGCAAAAGATACGATTTTTTTACAAAAAAGACCCAAAACTATCATTATCGGAATTATTGTCCAGGATAACAAGAATTCAAATCTATTCATATGACCTTCTATGTGAACCCGTCTTGAGCATGCGCACTGTTTAGAAACAATAAACAACATGTGGTTCTTGGGCAAAAGAGAAAGTGTCAACCGTGGAAGAAAGCGGACTTTGACGGATTCAGAGAGAAAGATGAATAGAAGTGAAGTATCTTCAAAATGGAACAAATGCAGGATATATGTAGGGGATCAATTGGACCGTTGGAACGAACTCAAGGAAATGCTACGCGTCCTTCTTTTCTCAATCGTTTTTCATATTTTATGAATTTATGATGCACCTGACAACAGCAAATTATTGTCAATGAATAGCATAAAACGGCCGTATTTGCGAGGTAAACAAACACGAATTTTAACATCCATGCTGCAGCATCCGGGCTACTGGCATACAAATAGATTTGGCCTCGCTCAGGTCAGTGCATAAATGATTAGCTTCCAGTAACGATGGTCAGCTTTTTTAAATCGAAAAAACAACGTTTGGTAGCGTATTCGCCAATTATTCGGTGTTTAATCTTCATTTTATGAAGGTCAGTACGGAAAACGACAATAATAATTTTGGGTATGAAAAAATTACGATTGTGGTAGACAATATCCCTTTAAATGATTGTTTCACGCGGACTACGACAGGTATCCTGTGCCTTGTGCAGGATGTCTTAGTAGGTTAACTTTTTTATTTCTTAAACTTTAAATAATTGTTTCACCTATACATGTAAATAATGTCTTTTTATTCTCATTTCTCTTTCTATGACTTAAATAGTAATAAATACATGCATGATGTAAATATAATAAAAAATGAATTAAAAATTATATAAAAAACTAGAGGCTCCCAGGAGCCTGTATAGCTCACCTGGGTATAATAACAACATCAGTCAATAAAACTTGATAACTTCGTTAAAAAAAATTAACAAATGTAGCCTTCATCATTTCAGACCCCTTCTACAAAAAAATTTGGGCAGGGGTTCCCCCTTTAATGTAAGTTATAAAAATTGTTGTAAAAAAACATATATTTCAATGATTCTCAAAATTTAGCTTTTCCTACTTCACATTTTGTAATAGAGTTGCTTCCCTTTGATTATTTGAGTAACCAAAAGCAGTGAGTCCACAAAAAAATGCATTTCAAGAGGAATAACTCTTCACACAGTTGTCGCACATTTTTAAGTGTGGGAAATTTTTTGTAGATCTTGACATGCTGAACATTTTTGCAGTTTAAACTTTCCCTCTATCTCTAATAGTTTTTGAGATATAAGATGATAGTATTAAAATTGAGAACATTTTGATGAAAAAAGGGCAATAACTCCAAAATGGGTAATGGGATTTACTTCAAAAATTGCAAGGTAGGAAGATCTTGACATGCTGCAAATTTTTGCAATTTAAACTTAACCTTTATCTCTTATAGTTTTTGAAATAAGACGAAAAGTATTAATTTTTTTTTTTAATTTGATGAAAAAAGGGCAAGAACTCCAAGATGGGTAATCAGATTTACTTCAAAATTGCAGGGTAAGTAGATCTCGACATGGTGCAATTTAAACTTAACATCTATCTCTTATAGTTTTTGAAATATAACACGAAAAGTATTAAAATAAAAAAATAAAAATTGATCGAAGGGCCGAACCGCCGGACACATTTTTGGAAGAGAACCATCCAATGATTATTTCATCAAAATGTTGTTCTTATTGAGCAAATGGTTTCAGACAAGAAGATTTTTATGGGAATTTCCCATAGGGTCCTATGTTAAAATAAGTTCGGCTGTGGCGGCCATCTTGGTCAGTGTTCTGAAATGCCGGACACAATTTTGGAAGAGAACCACCCAAGAATCATTTCAGCAAAGTTTGGTTGAGATTGGCTCAGTAGTTTTAGAGGAGAAGATTTTTTTTTTAAAAAGCTCATCATTATGCTTATACAGTTCAAATTTGGGCACTTTCTGGCTTAAAATAGAGCAGTTTTGGCCATTTGAAGAAATTTCTATTTTTAGTCATGGTGGCCATGTTGGATAAAGGACAGCGCTGACGGACACAATTTTGAAAGGGGACCACCCAAGGATCATTTCAGCAAAGTTTGGTTGAGATTGGCTCAGTAGTTTCAGAGGAGAAGATTTTTTTTAAATTTCATCCCCCCTTTTTTCTAATTTGCATAATCGGTCAAAATAGGCAAAAGTTCAAAGTTCATAAAAAATCCCATAATATATGTTAAAAAGATCATCATTATGCTTATACAGTTCAAATTTGGGCACTTTCTGGCTTAAAATAGAGCAGTTTTGGTCATTTGAAGAAATTTCTATTTTTAGTCATGGTGGCCATCTTGGATACAGGACGGCACTGACGGACACAATTTTGAAAGGGGACCACCCAAGGTTCATTTCAGCAAAGTTTGGTTGAGATTGGCTCAGTAGTTTCAGAGGAGAAGAATTGTTTTTAATTTCATCCCCCCTTTTTTCTAATTTGCATAATCGGTCAAAATAGGCAAAAGTTCAAAGTTCATAAAAAATCCCGTAATATATGTTAAAAAGCTCATCATTGTGCTTATACAGTTCAAATTTGGGCACTTTCTGGCTTAAAATAGAGCAGTTTTGGCCATTTGAAGAAATTTCTATTTTTAGTCATGGCGGCCATCTTGGATACAGGACGGCACTGACGGACACAATTTTCAAAGGGGACCACCCAAGGTTCATTTCAGCAAAGTTTGGTTGAGATTGCCACAGTAGTTTCAGAGGAGAAGAATTTTTTTTAATTTCATCCCCCCTTTTTTCTAATTTGCATAATCGATCAAAATAGGCAAAAGTTCAAAGTTCATAAAAAATCCCATAATATAGGTTAAAAAGCTCATCATTATGCTTATACAGTTCAAATTTGGGCACTTTCTGGCTTAAAATAGAGCAGTTTTGGCCATTTGAAGAAATTTCTATTTTTAGTCATGGCGGCCATCTTGGATACAGGACGGCACTGACGGACACAATTTTGAAAGGGGACCACCCAAGGTTTATTTCAGCAAAGTTTGGTTGAGATTGGCACAGTAGTTTCAGAGGAGAAGAATTTTTTTTAATTTCATCCCCCCTTTTTTCTAATTTGCATAATCGGTCAAAATGGGTAATGGGATTTACTTCAAAATTGCAGGGTAGGTAGATCTTGTCATGCTGCACATTTTTGCAATTTAAACTTAACATCTATTTCTAAATAGTTTTTGAAATATAAGACGAAAAGTATTAAAATTAAAAAAAAAATTGATGAAAAAAGGGCAATAACTCCAAGATGGGTAATCAAATTTACTTCAAAATTGCAGGGTAGGTAGATCTTGACATGCTGAACATGTTTGCAGTTTCAACTTACCACCTGTCTCTTATAGTTTTTGAAATAAAGGACGAAAAGTATTAAAATTTTGATGAAAAAAGGGAAATAACTCCAAAATGGGTACTGGGATTTACTTCAAAATTGCAGGGTGGGTAGATCTTGATATGCCGCACATTTTTGCAATTTAAAGTTAACCTTTATCTCTTATAGTTTTTGAAATATAAGACGAAAAGTATTAAAATTTTACAAATTTGATGAAAAAAGGGCAATAACTCCAAGATGGGTAATAAGATTTACTTCAAAATTGCAGGGCAGGTAGATCTTGATGTGCTGATCATTTTTACCCCATGTCAGATTTTTGATATTATTAACGGTTTTTGAGTTATTACCCAAAACCTGCGATTTTACCATATGTTCTATTTTTAGCAACAGCGGCCATGTTGGTTGGTGCACGGCATCACCGGACACAATTTTGGAAATAGACACCCTAGTGATGATTCAGACCAAGTTTGGTTTCCATTGGTCTAGTACTTTCAGAGGAGAAGATTTTTGAAAAAGTTTACGACGTACGACGGACGACGGCGACGGACGCCAAGTGATGGCAATAGCTCACTTTGGGTCAGGTGAGCTAAAAATGTCGGTGTTTTGCCGGCGTTTTATAGTAAATCACCGACAACACCATGTTCGATTTTTCTTGGGCATTTCGCGGTGTCAACACCGACTTTTTTTTTAATTTCGCCGACATTTTCTTGATTTCACCGACGTCGGACCAGTGATTTCTTGCTAAAACGCGCTGTGCGTATTGTAGCTACAGTGTAAATAGTCAAATCGGCACTTACTCTAATCGAGACCCAGTCCTATCGGCACCTTACGCTTGGTCAATTCGGCATCAGTATTAAAAAAATATAGTAATAATAAAATATTCATATAAATATATAAAAAAAAGTTGGGTTAGATAAACTTGCAAAATATCAGACAACAGCTGCATACAGTGTGCAAACTAGGTCCGTCCTTGACAGTCTTGAGGCACTGCGAAATTCAATGTGAGCAGATGGCAGCATCCTATGCAATACTGGTTATAAGAGTTTGTTTTTATTAATATTATTTTACACCAAAATATAAATATTTTATTTTCAAGTGATTTTGTATTGGTAACAAATATACTTTTAAGGATAATTTATTTCGAATAAATAATTAAAATAAATTATTTAAACAAATCAATTAACGTAATTTGCTTAATTTTATGGATTCAATTATTGTTTAACTAAATAACGAACTAATGATACATGTACATGTAGGTGTGATTTGTGATTATAAAAGTGTCATAATCGTGGTATAATTTAATTATTTTTGACTATCGCAAATATTCATTCATTCACATAGATATTAAACACAAAAATATCAATAAAATGATGATCTTCAAATGTACAAATAAGAAAAACATTAATTATGCATAGGTGCCAAATTGAACAGGTGCCGATTGAACTAGGGGCCGAAATGACTAAGTTAGGAAAGTTAGGTGTCGATTTGACTAGGTGCTGAAATGACCAGGTGCCGAAGTGACTTGAATTCATCTATACCTCTTAGGCTCTATCTACAAGTGAAATTTTAACTTTTCAATTTGTTAAAACACCTCTATATTTACGAGATCACTATGTGTAAATTTAACATAATTCTTATTCTTTCTTTGTGCTGTTGACCATTGCCATTATATAATGCATCCTAAAAAAATTACCGTTTTGTCATCAACTCTTAGTCTTACCTTTCTTAACTTTGGAAGAATAAACAGATGGCAATGATAACTTTTACTGAATTATCCTATATTTTTAATTTTGACCTCATTTTTAAACCGCTATTTGTAGAAATGACTAGATAAACGACGATAAACAGAGAGTGATTCACTTCTTCATAGGTCAAAAGTCAAATATTAAAAAACTTGACCGGAAGTGTATAGTACGTCATCATAAATGGGTAATTTTTGTAGTTCTAGGTTTGAAATATGTTGATGCATTTTTTTTGTGTATTGATGAATTTATCTTTGTTTTTTTGTTTTTTATTTATACCACTGTTTACATGTCTATATCACATGATTGGAATACCCACGAGTGTTGTAGGTTCATAAAAAATAATAATTTAAATTATTTATATATGACCATACCTAGAATGTCAAAAATCTTTTGACACGTCATGCTATAATCTAAATTTATTTCGGAACATGACAGATACTAAAATTGACTTTGGAGACTTGGAAGGAAACATTGAAACCCCAGACAGAAATAGTTCTTTCGAAAGAAAAGGGTTAGCTTCTGTAAAAATTTATTATCTACAGAGTAACCTCACATCATACACATATCAGATACTTCTAATTCTGTCCGAGTTTCACTGTGACTGTGTCCTGTATCTGTGACACAGGCACTTGTTTCTGGTAATTTTTTTTTACCTAGATACTATATATATACTATCTAGGTAAAAAAAAAATTACCAGAAACAAGTGCCTGTGGTCTGTGATGATAAATTGAAGAGAGGCGAAAAGTATAATGAACAAGATGATTGGGTTGTTGTCTATTATCACTCACCAATCTTTCAACTATGCTGTGACCACCAGACTTGATACAGGAGAAAACCTGGACAGTAACACCAAACTGATTTAAAATTAAAGCCCCTGCCCATGGCCATGTGTCTGGAGATTCCTCTGCTGTTCGACGGCTTTTTGTTCGACTTGCTGGAGCCGTGGTACGTCAGAGCGCTCTCTATATGGAAAACAGCGGATTTGCCGCTCCAAATCTGGGTCAGCACATTTCCACGTTTCGTGGCTGTCGCAGTATTGGATTTTATTTTCTATCCGAAGCCCTTATATAAATCGCTTCACCAATCATTTTTCTATTCATTCATAACCATCTTACCCTCAGAAAGTGGTGTTACACTCAATTACAGCACGATCTTCCCTTAGACCCTATTATTTCGCCATATCACTTTCATTTTCGAACCTACAAACGTGATCTCGCAATACTAACTGAATGATGACAGCAATGCATTGCATGATGGAAGCTACTTAATGCAGCGTGCCAAATTATTTGCATGCGTAAACAACATAAAAATCACATGGAAGATGATATAAAGCGTATTCTGCAGCCAGTGCAGGACAAACAGTTCAAATCAAAGCAGAAGAAAATAATACAAAGTGTGTTGGAAAGAAAAGATTCATTGGCAGTGTTGCCCACGGGCTTCGGAAAGAGCATGTGTTACGTTTCTCCCCCTCTCATTTTGGACAAGGTAAGATCATATATGCAAATCATCTCCCATGATACATTGCGGTAATTGTAGTTTTCTCGAAGTCATGTGACAAATGTTTGAAAATGAAAGTGATATGGCGAAATAATAGGGTCTAAGGGAAGATCGTGCTGTAATCGAGTGTAACACCACTTTCTGAGGGTAAGATGGTTATGAATGAATAGAAAAATGATTGGTGAAGCGATTTATATAATGGTTTCGGATAGAAAAAAAAATGTGATAGCCACGAAACGTGGAAATGTGCCGACCCAGAGTTGGAGTGGCAAATCCCCTGTTTTCCTTATGGATAGCGTTCTCACGTCCCATGGCTCCAGCAAGTCGGATGGCAGAGGAATCTCGGACTATTAAGCGGGATGTGAACTCGTGTCATTAGCATTGACTACTCGGCCTCCCATGTCCTTTCTGAATAATAGAGATCATCAGCAAGTATCA
Organism: Bathymodiolus brooksi; assembly: GCA_963680875.1. Taxonomy (NCBI): domain Eukaryota; kingdom Metazoa; phylum Mollusca; class Bivalvia; order Mytilida; family Modiolidae; genus Bathymodiolus; species Bathymodiolus brooksi. The sequence continues at coordinate 59,663,656 of OY804578.1, forward strand.
TAATTAACATCAATGTCTATCATTTGTTTTAGCTGTGGAACCGTAGTTGTCTCTTTTTTTTTTACCTAGATGCATATGGTTACAAATAAAAAAAAATTAAAAGACCGGAAGAGTTACGCCACTTACGGTTCACAAAAAAGGAAAGGACCAGAAGAAAGAGCTATGATTTGCAAAAAAGAGAAAACTATAAGAGCTACGGTTCTGCAGCTATCATTTTTCTATATTTGTTGCTGTCCCGATCTAACATGTTCGTAAATTTGACAACACTTGTGAATCACGTTATCGGACACAATAGTTTGTGTAATTTTTTTTTGATAGACAAGAAATAAGGTAACACTAGCTATTTGATATTGAAGTCAAATAATAGCAAACATGTACGTTAATGTCTCCACTCGTGTAACAATAAATACAAGATATTAGTAGTCTTCACGCTTAACTTTTTACCTTACAGGTTCAAATATTTACAGGCCCACCATCAATTCTACAGGCCTGAATTTGAAAACTACATTAATGACCATTAATTCAAACCACCAAAACTCAAAACATGATGATGTACCAAATATTATGTGGACATGTCAATTATGCATAGGGAAGACCAGAATGCAAGTAAAAAAACAAAAAGACACTTTATTTTGGATCCATGTTTATATTAATCTCTTGAAAATTCTAAAATCATATTGTCAATAGCATCTTCAGTATATTCCATATCATCATCACTGTCCACCTCCTCATCATCATCATCATCACAACCAATATTGCTATAAGACTCTTATAACAAAAACTTATGGTTTCATCATTGCATGTGACATATAATTATTAAAATTATTAAATATTAAATACAATAATACAAATATACCATAAGTTAACTTTGTAATTGTTCCATAATACCATCTAAAATTTAAATGGCAATATTACATTTATATTACAATAAATCAGTTATCAATTTATATATAAAAAAGACAACTATAAATGTAAACAATTTAACACATATAACTTGTAACTGAAAGCTACTCATTATAACAAGTATCAACACACTTATTTTAATAGACAACATTATATTGAAAATGTTAAAATTAAAAATATATTCAAACCAATTAGAAAACTTAAGTAAAAATTAAATGAATTATTCTTATTGCAAATTTTCACACTAAAAGATACTACAATTATCGAAATAAACTTAATTAATAATTAAATTACAAAATACCTTATAATTGCTGGCGATGTCGTAGATGTTTCCCTATGATCAGGTCAATTTGCTCTGCATTGACAATATAATTAGGTTACAGAGATTATATAGCCTAATATCAAGATTAAAGTGGTCAGAACTAGAGAAAAATACTATTCATAAAACAGTATGACCAATGGACAAAAGTGAGTAGAAATCAGAGTACTCGCATTTGAAAATTAAAGTCAATCAAACATATGATAAAATTAGAACTGGATGTGTAAACATCAAGTTAATTACAAACTTTAATACATACAAAATGTAATTATATAAAAAAAAAATGTGAATTATAATATTGTTAAAATTGTCAACAATATTAATAATGAACTTGTCCACATGTACTATATAGATATGCTCAAATATTCAAAATATTTATTGTATTTTTTTTTAATTTCATGTAGACATATGTCTGGACTAAAAGCAAGGTAATGTATGCCAATTATAATAATATCAATGCTTCTACCTGCTTTATATAGTAGTGTCACTGATCATCATCCATTCACTTTGTCGGGTCCATTTTTGATCATGGTCATTTATGTGTTTTGATTCCTGTCCTTTGCCCTTACTTCCATCCACTGAAATATACTGTTAAGCATGACATTAAGGGGATGTAACTCTGAGGTATTAAATACTGGTAATAAAAAACAAAGATACCGATATTAATATAATCCGGTACCAGATGCTTATTTTTGTTTTAAAAAAAAAGATAGATAATAATTCTGTCAAATATGTTTGTTTTTATTCTGGAATGACTATATACTGTAGCTATATATATAGCTGGTATCCTCTGATTCAACATGTATTGTATATTTTTTGCCCATTTTCTAAAATCACAATAAAAGGAAGTATTATTTTCATTTCTTCATTATATGAGCATTTCTAAATATTAATGAACATTGTAGAATATATTGTATGATACGTGTATTTATTTATGGGTGATCATTTCTATTTTATATGTTTTAGTTACTTTAACAGAACGTTTTGATTTTGCTTTTATTTGGGTGATGGCTTAGTGAGTGAGTTAGTGATTGTTGTTTAACGCCAACTGAGCCATTTCTCAGCTACAAAATGTATATCATGGTGAGAACAATTTAATTTTCAATGAGATGGGATGGCTTAGTGAATTATATTTAAGAGTGTATAAATTCATTATTGAGATACATAAAGAGTATGTTAATTTTTTTTTATTATTTTGTGTAGTTAATGACGATTCAGGAACAGCTTAAATTAGCATGCTCGTCTGTTTATGAAGTTTACTCCGGTTTCCTCCACTAATAAAACTGACCGCCATGATATAACTGAAAAATTTTTGAAAGTGACATGAGACACCATAAACCAAACCAAGCCAATGGTCATGAAAGATGTGCACTTTGTAATCACTGCCTATTAAAATGTGCACAAAGGGCAATACATGTATATCTAGAAAGATGAAGAGGTGAAGCTAAATTTCTTCAAAGGGGCCAACAGTATCCACTCCAGATTCCAATATGACAATTGTCTTCCACCAGTGACTTGCACAATAATTAAAATATTGTTGAATGTGATATTAAAGACTTGTAGTAAAATCTTGTCCATCTTTGTTTTCTTAAGTTGATATTTGTTACTTACTTAAGCTTGTGCTGAAAGGGATTTTCTTATCTGTAAACAGGTAAATAGAAGCCTTTTATGCTGTCATATACTCTAAATTGTCTGTTGCTGTCCCTTTTACTAACAATATTACAATATATTTACGTCATTTGTTTTTCAGAATTATGTCATTATCACTTTCAAACGTATCGGCTCGTGAATGGATATCAAAGACAAGAGAAGGGATCAAACCATGGGGAGAATTTATCAACACTGGCAAGTTCAAGGTTCCTAAATCTATTACACCGGTTCCTAGGAGAATTATCAAGAACATTGAACTTTTCCAGAGTAATTATATGTTTGTCTTCATTGGACTTGTCTTATTTTGTATGTAAGTATTCCTATTACATTTATAGAATGTGTTTACTATATGTGATTTTATCCCATTTTGTCACTATTTGAGTGTTAGTCATTATTGTTTAAATCAAACTCAGCAATTTTTCGGCTATATCATGGCGAGAACAAGTTAATTTTCAATGAGATGATGATGAGGTCCGCTTTGTACTAAACCAACACTCTTAGTTGAATTTGTATAGTCTAACTCTCTGAAACAATAGTCTGCGGAATGAGACATCGCCCCACTGAGACGCATTGTCCTAATTCCGAGCCAACCAGTCTTTGCTCTTTCTCTTTAATGCTGCATGCTTAACGGAAAAGCAATAAATACCAATTTTAAAGTCTTTTTTGGTTTGACCCGATCAAGTCTTGAACCCACATTCTACCTCACTAGAGGAGAGCACGGTAACATTCTACCTCACTAGAGGAGAGCACGGTAATCATTACACCAACATGCTGTTCATTATTAGATAAAGCTGTCACCACTTCAGAATCATAGATCTTTTTGTACAAGAAATAAAAATGTTAAGTACCGTCTTTTTGTGTCTATTAAACACACTGGTGCATAGAACGCACCCCCTTTCCTCCCCAAAAAATTTGGGGGAAATTCTAGTTCCTATCAATAAAACGCAGGGAGATTCAGTAAAACATTCACGGCAGAAATCCTCGTTCAAAAGGCAAAATACTGCTTACCACAGATCACGTATTTGTTAATCCATGTATTTTTGATAAATTTTAGACAGGGAAATGTTAAATTAGTTTTGTTAAAAAGAGTTTAAACCGATTATTCTACATTTTGCAAGCGAAAATTAGCTGTTTTGTGAATGCAGGAAGTTTATCGGTAATGTTTAATTTGAAAACAAGTTCAAAACGGCAATGAAAATGATACGGATGGAGCAGTTGATTTTTTTGTCGTTCTTTACGTGAATTATGGTTGTTTTAAATAATAGATATGTAGATATGTTTAATCTTTAATCGGTATTAATTCATCAAATAACGAACCGTTCATGTGATCAAAGATAGGCAAGCTTGGGTCAAGCTTAAAATAGGAAGTAATTACTATCGATTCAAATAAAGAGAAAACAATACAAAAGTAATAACATTAATTAAGACCTGATTAAAGAGATTATAATTTCTTTTGAAGTTACTCATATTGTACCAATGCTACAATGTATTATATAATATTGACAGGTGTCCCAGTATGTTCAATTATCTTTTCACACCTTGTTATACAATATACGGTCCTTGACCTTGTCAACTGCTATAAAAATCGATAATTCAAACAAAGGTTCAATACCCAAACACAGGTAATTTCACCCTAGGAAAAATTAGATTTAAAAAAAGTAAGATATCATTGGTATGGACAATTAGTTCCGAACAACACCAATGCACAAGTATGATTATTGACAAACATCGAGAATATTTACATACCTTTCAAAAAGGCGATGAACAAGCAATAAATATAATTTTTATACAATTTATTTTAAATAACACATATATAATGAACACAATTAATGTTATTTGAACATTAATTCATCGATCATTGGGAATATTGCCGTCCGTGAACTCAAAGCTATGCTACCGGCAACTCTCTGCGTGACCTGAAAAAAAGTGTCTGATACTTGCTCTTATTAGGAGGGTCAGACTTTTTTTGAAAATGTGTTAAAATATCTTAAAGTACACACCAATGATCAGATCTCCTGAAGATATTTACAGTGGTGTTTAGTTTTTTAAAATCTGTTAAGCGGTTCAAAAGTTGTGACAATTTGAAGTTCGGAAAATGACCACCTATATTTTATAATGGTGGCCATTTTGAATTTTATCTGTCTTTACCAAGAAATAGAATATCAGAAATTATTTGAAAACAATAATGAAATCTAATGAAACTGTACTTGATAAATGTAGTTTAGACATTGTTCTAAAAGAAATTGCATAGTTGTAGTCTTTGTTTCATCAGCAACATGTGTTTCCAAACACATTTTTAAAATTATTTTTTACCATGCATTTCAATGGGAAAATTGAAAACGGCACCAAAATTGAATAAATTTTACCCATAAAATTGAACGTATAAATAAAAATTTTGAATTTTCTCAACAAACTGTATGAGATTATTAAAACCTAGCCTACTATCCACTACTGAAGAGTTTTACTTTCAGTCTAACTGGTCAGCAACATGTGTTTAAGGGAAGAAATAGTTTCAAAATAGCAGTGCCATTTCCAAAGTTTCCATTCAATTTTGGTCGCTTCTGTCCAGTTTAAATATAAAAAAATTGTGACATATGAAGAATTTTCTCCAAACATGTGCATTATTTATTTATTTCAACATGTCACCTTTTAAATAATTCACTTTAAATAATAGTGTTCTAGTGCATTGTCACTGCAGCTGTCTTCAAATGTAAGACAGAATTACAGAATTTCCCATTGTGTAAATAAAATTGAAAAATGTCTGACCTCCCTACTCTTATGCATAAAACGCACCCCACCTACAAATTATCATTTTAAAGCATAAGACTGTGTTCTATGCGTACCAAAAAACGGTAAATTTCAATATTATTGTAATATTTTTATATTTCAAAAGCCCATCTAGTAGCCCTGCTATAAACTTAAACTTTTATGTCATATTTTTATATTCAGTAACTTTTCCCTTTGGGGCACGTTAATCGTTGTATTTTATTTCAGAATAACTTCCGCTATGTAGCAATTTGTCTGGTACGTCATTAACATAAATAATATTTAAATATGTATTTTTCAGACTGACTTCCCCAATGTTACTAGTTGCCATAGGAGCCTGTCTTGGAGCGTGTTATATCATCAGTATAAAAAATGCAGAAAATAAACTTAAGCTGTTTGGTAGGTTTGTTACTGACAATAGATAGTGTATTGGTTTAGTAATAGTACTACATAATGATGATACAATCGATAGTGTATTGCTTGAGCATTACATAATGATGTTCTATAAATATGGAATACCTGGAACATGTAAATTCCATGAGAATAATTTTTCTAGAATTCACATTCATACATGTATCTAACAACAGCCCATACATGGTTATGTCATGAGTCACATTTTCAACCTACCAATCATAGACAAACCTACAAAATCTTGGAAGTATATGAAACCGAGCACATGCTGAGAGCTGTTATTTGATTGATCAATATATTAAAATGTCTTGCATGATTGGACATTTAAAGATGACTGAATGGTTACCTGACATGACCCCATAGAGGATGTTGTTAAAAATTAAGAGTATCACCAAGAAAAAACAAAATCCAACAAACATCTAATTTTAATAAGATAATACAACCATGCTGTATAGTAGAATATATAACGAAAATGAGCATTGGTAGTCAATTTGTTGGCTGAGACTGTTTTCTTCAGGACACCACTAATAAAGTAATATGGGTTAACACACTAGTAACCACTCCAAATTAGTAAGGTTAGCAGATACATGACCAAGGCTGGGAGTCTCACTGATAAGTTCATTATATATGTATCATAAATATATATACTTCATGTTTTTTACCTTAACCACATTGTGATACATATATTTGTATACACACGGTAGAATGCCTATTAGCACAAGGTATAATGATTTAACAGGAAACATCTATATGGTATTCTTAACTTTTAAGATCTTTACACATGTAAGATAAACACACAAACATTCTGTATGTTTCTTGCAATAGACTGCGCATTCCCGATTTGATTCTAAAATTATACTTTTTTATACTAGTTATTTCCATTACGACAGCCAACATGGTACCCTGTCTAGAAAGGACAATGAATTTGAGTAAAATTTTCTCATAATTTGTAGATATTTGAACCTTGACTTGTAAAAAAATCAGAAGATAATTTTATAGCAAACAGAAAATTCGCAATTTGTTAAAACATTAAAATTTAAAATATATGTTATTTTCATTGAAGTTTGCATGATGTTATTGTTAATATTATTTTACAGGTAAAGAACTCAGTCTGTTTCAGCAGTATACTGTTGTTGGTGTTTGTATTGTTAATGTTATTTTACAGGTAAAGAACTCAGTCTGTTTCAGCAGTATACTGTTGTTGGTGTTTGTATTGTTAATGTTATTTTACAGGTAAAGAACTCAGTCTGTTTCAGTAGTATACTGTTGTTGGTGTTTGTATTGTTAATGTTATTTTACAGGTAAAGAACTCAGTCTGTTTCAGCAGTATACTGTTGTTGGTGTTTGTATTGTTAATGTTATTTTACAGGTAAAGAACTCAGTCTGTTTCAGCAGTATACTGTTGTTGGTGTTTGTATTGTTAATGTTATTTTACAGGTAAAGAACTCAGTCTGTTTCAGCAGTATGCTGTTGTTGGTGTTTGTATTGTTAATGTTATTTTACAGGTAAAGAACTCAGTCTGTTTCAGCAGTATGCTGTTGTTGGTGTTTGTATTGTTAATGTTATTTTACAGGTAAAGAACTCAGTCTGTTTCAGCAGTATGCTGTTGTTGGTGTTTGTATTGTTAATGTTATTTTACAGGTAAAGAACTCAGTCTGTTTCAGCAGTATGCTGTTGTTGGTGTTTGTATTGTTAATGTTATTTTACAGGTAAAGAACTCAGTCTGTTTCAGCAGTATACTGTTTTTGGTGTTTGTATTGTTAATGTTATTTTACAGGTAAAGAACTCAGTCTGTTTCAGCAGTATACTGTTGTTGGTGTTTGTATTGTTAATGTTATTTTACAGGTAAAGAACTCAGTCTGTTTCAGTAGTATACTGTTGTTGGTGTTTGTATTGTTAATGTTATTTTACAGGTAAAGAACTCAGTCTGTTTCAGTAGTATACTGTTGTTGGTGTTTGTATTGTTAATGTTATTTTACAGGTAAAGAACTCAGTCTGTTTCAGCAGTATACTGTTGTTGGTGTTTGTATTGTTAATGTTATTTTACAGGTAAAGAACTCAGTCTGTTTCAGTAGTATACTGTTGTTGGTGTTTGTATTGTTAATGTTATTTTACAGGTAAAGAACTCAGTCTGTTTCAGCAGTATACTGTTGTTGGTGTTTGTATTGTTAATGTTATTTTACAGGTAAAGAACTCAGTCTGTTTCAGCAGTATACTGTTGTTGGTGTTTGTATTGTTAATGTTATTTTACAGGTAAAGAACTCAGTCTGTTTCAACAGTATACTGTTGTTGGTGTTTGTATTGTTAATGTTATTTTACAGGTAAAGAACTCAGTCTGTTTCAGCAGTATACTGTTGTTGGTGTTTGTATTGTTAATGTTATTTTACAGGTAAAGAACTCAGTCTGTTTCAGCAGTATACTGTTGTTGGTGTTTGTATTGTTAATGTTATTTTACAGGTAAAGAACTCAGTCTGTTTCAGCAGTATACTGTTGTTGGTGTTTGTATTGTTAATGTTATTTTACAGGTAAAGAACTCAGTCTGTTTCAGCAGTATACTGTTGTTGGTGTTTGTATTGTTAATGTTATTTTACAGGTAAAGAACTCAGTCTGTTTCAGTAGTATACTGTTGTTGGTGTTTGTATTGTTAATGTTATTTTACAGGTAAAGAACTCAGTCTGTTTCAGCAGTATACTGTTGTTGGTGTTTGTATTGTTAATGTTATTTTACAGGTAAAGAACTCAGTCTGTTTCAGTAGTATACTGTTGTTGGTGTTTGTATTGTTAATGTTATTTTACAGGTAAAGAACTCAGTCTGTTTCAGCAGTATACTGTTGTTGGTGTTTGTATTGTTAATGTTATTTTACAGGTAAAGAACTCAGTCTGTTTCAGCAGTATACTGTTGTTGGTGTTTGTATTGTTAATGTTATTTTACAGGTAAAGAACTCAGTCTGTTTCAGCAGTATACTGTTGTTGGTGTTTGTATTGTTAATGTTATTTTACAGGTAAAGAACTCAGTCTGTTTCAACAGTATACTGTTGTTGGTGTTTGTATTGTTAATGTTATTTTACAGGTAAAGAACTCAGTCTGTTTCAGCAGTATACTGTTGTTGGTGTTTGTATTGTTAATGTTATTTTACAGGTAAAGAACTCAGTCTGTTTCACCAGTATACTGTTGTTGGTGTTTGTATTGTTAATGTTATTTTACAGGTAAAGAACTCAGTCTGTTTCAGCAGTATACTGTTGTTGGTGTTTGTATTGTTAATGTTATTTTACAGGTAAAGAACTCAGTCTGTTTCAGCAGTATACTGTTGTTGGTGTTTGTATTGTTAATGTTATTTTACAGGTAAAGAACTCAGTCTGTTTCAGTAGTATACTGTTGTTGGTGTTTGTATTGTTAATGTTATTTTACAGGTAAAGAACTCAGTCTGTTTCAGCAGTATACTGTTGTTGGTGTTTGTATTGTTAATGTTATTTTACAGGTAAAGAACTCAGTCTGTTTCAGCAGTATACTGTTGTTGGTGTTTGTATTGTTAATGTTATTTTACAGGTAAAGAACTCAGTCTGTTTCAACAGTATACTGTTGTTGGTGTTTGTATTGTTAATGTTATTTTACAGGTAAAGAACTCAGTCTGTTTCAGCAGTATACTGTTGTTGGTGTTTGTATTGTTAATGTTATTTTACAGGTAAAGAACTCAGTCTGTTTCAGCAGTATACTGTTGTTGGTGTTTGTATTGTTAATGTTATTTTACAGGTAAAGAACTCAGTCTGTTTCAGCAGTATACTGTTGTTGGTGTTTGTATTGTTAATGTTATTTTACAGGTAAAGAACTCAGTCTGTTTCAACAGTATACTGTTGTTGGTGTTTGTATTGTTAATGTTATTTTACAGGTAAAGAACTCAGTCTGTTTCAGCAGTATACTGTAGTTGGTGTTTGTATTGTTAATGTTATTTTACAGGTAAAGAACTCAGTCTGTTTCAGCAGTATGCTGTTGTTGGTGTTTGTATTGTTAATGTTATTTTACAGGTAAAGAACTCAGTCTGTTTCAACAGTATACTGTTGTTGGTGTTTGTATTGTTAATGTTATTTTACAGGTAAAGAACTCAGTCTGTTTCAGCAGTATACTGTTGTTGGTGTTTGTATTGTTAATGTTATTTTACAGGTAAAGAACTCAGTCTGTTTCAGCAGTATGCTGTTGTTGGTGTTTGTATTGTTAATGTTATTTTACAGGTAAAGAACTCAGTCTGTTTCAGCAGTATGCTGTTGTTGGTGTTTGTTCTTTTCCATTATTTTGGTTGGCTGGAGCAGGATCTGCTGTTTTCTGGGTCATTGGTAAGATTATATATTTGTGTAATTATGTGTATGTTCTTACATGAGAGGGGGCACGGGTGGTCAAGTGATTGCAGTTGTTCTGCTGACCATAACCCTAGCACCACTGATATGGGTTTGCATGCCGATACCAACCTAAAGTGTTGAGATCAGACACCTACCCATGGTTGAGGATTTCATCGATCAATTCAATAAGTCTGAAAGTCAAGATGAAAGCTGAAAAAGATGATAAACACGATTAAATTAAATTTATATGGTAGCATTTTGCAGATTAGTTATACTTAAAATGAGTCTGCTATATAATTATCTTCAATGAGATCAGTAGATCATAGCCTCAGTCGGATCAAACCAAAGATTATGAAAGTATTTGTTGCTTCTCCGCTAAGCAAGCAGCATTAAGGAGCAAGACTAGTTAGCTCGGAATTAGAATAATGTGGGGCAACATGTCTACCAGCGGACTGTTGTTTCAATGAGCTAGTATCATAAAAATCCAACTAACGTGTTTGTTTTGTTTGTTTAATACAAAGCAGATATCTTCTCATCGAAATGTATATGGCTTGCAATTGCTTACTTGGCGTTAGACAAAAATCACTTGCTCTTTTGTACAAAAGTACAAAAGTAAAAGGAGAAGAATTTCTTGTACAAGTCAAGTGGAAGATATTCCCATCTTACAATTTGGTGCAATACAATAGTATATTTCTTCTACAAGTTTGTCTGAAGTCATAAGGGAAAATCAGAAAGTAAGAATGCATCACAACTTTTCAGGTTATTACCTGGTGATTATCATTGATATTACCAACAGACCAAATTTGAGCATCAAGTTATCCAATGAAATGAGATAAAGAGGTTTAACTATTTAAAGTTTGATTATTGTATTGGTTGCTCTATAAATAAGTCATTCACATTCTAAAGTAAGCATTGATTTCTGTCATCCTGTATTGTATTAGTTTTTATTTCTATTTTTAGGTGCCTCATTCTTCTTTATAATGTTACATGCCTCTATGTATATGACACCAGATGAACAAGAGACTGTAGAACTAGAAATGGATGAGGTCGTGTGAGGAGGACATGACACCAGTGTTTTCTATGATGTTATAAGGATTATACAGCAGAGATATTACATGATATAATAGACTTGATAGTGGGTTACCTGTGGCAATAAACAACAGTTTATTATAATTATCATTGGTTTATCATCTTCCCATAGTCTTATACAAGAATGATTTATGTCAGTTACATAGATATTTTATTGCAATGTTTCAACAACAAAAATTGCTTGATTTGATATGAATAACTAGAAAACAACTCTTTTGAAATAAAGATACAGGGCTTTCAATATATTACAAGTCTACCAGTACTACTTTTTATTAAGATTAAAATCAGGAGGCACTACAGACCATTTTAGGTGGGTAAAAGTACCTGGTACCACCCCTTATTGAAAGGCCTGAGGATATAATTCTGTTCTTTTGGTATTCCCTGTTTTTCTGTAATTTCAGAATCGTTCCTGTTTATAGGTACTACATGTATATACAGATTTCTTTAATCTGAAAAAATTTAAGAAAATCTCGGTATGACTAACCTGTTTGTTCATAATATAGTCCACTGTATTTTTTGGGGGAACATTTATAAAAGGTGATTTTTATTTGTGGTGCTATTTTATTTGTTAGACTGTTGTTGACAGCAATATTTAACAACAGGGACAAATAAAGTACCACATGTATTTATTGTTTATTACCACTCAATGTTATTATTTTTCTATTAAAAGGGTATATTTTTTTATTTTGATGTGTTTATTTAGAAATGTCAAAATCTATTAATATTAAATCAATTTTTTTATGTGAAATCTTAATTTATCCTACATGATCTTAATAATTATCAGCTATTCAAACTTTACCATGTGACATTTTATGCATTTTTATCTCAGAATTTCATTGATTTAAGATCTGCTGTGTGTGCAATTCTGACATTATCCACTGTATATCATCAATATACAGTCAAACCTGTATTAAAAGGTCACCTTTGGGACAAAGCAAAAGTGGTTTTTTAAGACAGGTGACCTCTTAATTCATTTGAAGTTTGTTATGATACGACTTAATAGAGGTGATTACATGGACAGATTTGACTGTACCTGTCTTATAAGTTTTGTATGTGTTAAGAATGTCAGGATAAGTACAGAATAACAGTATGATATACTAGAGATAATATATGTGATGTTATTGTTTTAATCAGTGACGTTTAACTGTGTTTGACGTTACACTTGCCGATAATTTTCAATATCAGAGTCAGTTCTTGCACATGCAAACTTTATAAGCGGGACACATCAAAGGGATGTCCAATGTACAAGTTCAGTAACTATAACTAACTGTATATATCATATTGTACTTCATCTACATGTTACATCATTGTTATTTATAGTTCTGTTACTCATTGGTTCATCTGAGTAAATTTATCATCAGACTGGGCAACAACATCAAATAATATATTACATGGTCATTAGATGTATAGTAAATTTATCATCAGACTGTGGGCAACAACATAACATAATTTATTACATGATCATTAGATGTATAGTATTATTGTACTTTGTATAGACCCATAATGTGGGAGATGTTTTGACAGAATACTAAGTCTGGGGCATTATCACAGCCTTTTTTTTGCAAATTAGTTTTATATTCCACGTTTAGCAATAAATTCTTCCTAAAAAAGCCAGAGGATATATGTTTAACATTATCTAGGAATACAAAAATTAATACAAAACATGACATGTAAATTTTATTTTCTTACATTATTTGACAATAAAAACAAATAAATCAAACATATTTACTGTTGCTTCAGTTTTGAACTTTTCTGCAATTTTCTATGTTTAATTTGGTTTTCCTAATCAGAATATTTTTCCATCATTTGTTACTCACATTTTGTCAAGTTCAGTACAGATTATTGGAAGATTCCATATTTAAAAAAAAAAATTACTCGAAGATTAATTTTGTACGTGAATATATACCAACATATTTGTCAACAACATTTTTAGCTCGACTTTTCGAAGAAGAAAAGTCGAGCTATTGTCGTCACTCCGCCATCAGCGTCTGGGTCGGTTAAGTTTTTTGTCAGAGTCCATTTCTCAAAATCTATCGAAGGTATCCATTTGAAACTTGGAATACTTGTTCACTATCAAAAGAGGAACCAATTACAACAAAGCAGATGACCCTGTGATTTGTATATCCAGAGCTATCTGCCCTTGTTTCGACATAGTACATAGAAATTAGGGATATTTTTTTAGTATAATTAAAATTTCTCAATAACTATCAAAGCTATTAACTTGAAACTCAATACACTTGTAGAAAGTGTTGACCCCAATCTGTTGACAAGAGAAGACAACTCCATCCAGCATTTTATTTGAGTTATTCCCCTTTTTTGACTTAGAATTTTTTCAAAAAATACAATTTCTCAATAATTATGATAGGCATTGAAATGAAACTCAACATACCTGTTCACTATCAAATGGGGAACCCATTACAACAAGGCAGGTGACCCTGTGATTTGTATATCCAGAGTTATCTGCCCTTGTTTCATCATAGTACATAGAAATTTGGGATATTGTTTTAGTATAATTAAAATTTCTCAATAACTATCAAAGCTATTAACTTGAAACTCAATACACTTGTAGAAAGTGTTGACCCCGCTCTGTTGACAAGAGAAGACAACTCTATCCAGCATTTTATTTGAGTTATTTCCCTTTTTTTACTTGCCTTTTTTTTAAAAATAAAATTTTCTCAATATAAATTATGATAGGCATTAATATGAAACCCAACATACCTGTTCACTATCAAAAGGGGGAACACATTACAGAAGGGTAACCCCCTCCCCCATTTTTTTTTTTTTTTTTTTTTTCTATTTCATTTTCACTATTTTTATTTCATAGTGTTACAAGAAAAGACTATACCCCTCTGATTATATTTACCAATCTTGCAAACATATTTGCTTATATGACCATCATAGTTAGAAGTATGTATAACTTTGTAAATTGCTTGCAGTTTTATATCAGATACGAAAAAGTCGAGCCTACAGCACCCGTGGGCAGTGCTCTTGTTCTATGACTTTGAATAGTAAAACTAACATGAATTTCACCTTTAATGACTAATTTTGTCATGTTTTTATGTTAATTGATTTGTGATAGTAATTTATATTGTATGTTATGTTAGAGTGGTGTTCTGCTTAAGATCTGTGATATCTATTTGTTTTCATATTAATGTATAAATTAAAATTGTGTTCAACCTGAGGGAAAAATAAATTATATTTTGCAAAAAGGTACATTTTATATGTCTTCTATGGTTTAGCACTGAAGTAAATTAACATGAAAGAAAATTCACCTTTGATTCAGGTAAACAACAAAGGGTATTGGTGTAAGTGAACATGAAAGAAAATTCACCTCTTACTCAGTTAAACAGCAAAAGATATTGATGTAAGTGAGCATGAAAGAAAATCTACCTAACTCAGGTAAACATCAAAGGATATTGATGTAAATGAAGATGAAAGAAAATCCACCTGTAACTCGTGTAAACATCAAAGGCTATTGATGTATATGAAACATGAAAGAAAACCCACCTGTAACCCAGGTAAATATCAAAGGATATTGATGTAAGTGAACATGAAAGAAAACCCACCTGTAACTCAGGTAAATATCAAAGGATATTGATGTAAGTGAACATGAAAGAAAATCTACCTGTAACTCAGTTAAACATTAAAATAATATTGATGTACGTGAACATGAAAGAAAATCTCCGTGTAACTCGGGTAAACATTAAAATAATATTGATGTAAGAGAACATGACAGAAAATCTTCCTGTAACTTGGGTAAACATTAAAGCATATTGGTGAAAATGAAAGAAAATTTCTCTGAAAGTTTTCCCCCAAAATGCATTTCTTATAGATGCAGAACTTTCATCTCATACCACCAAATGTTTCATAAATTATATTCACCAAATCTGAATTCAGTTACTTCTCAAGGTTTGGTACCCAATAATTTGATTGGAAAGTAAAGGTTTCCTGAACATGTTTCCTTACAAGGTTTTGTTAGATCTTATGTCTACATATCAAAAAGGAGCCAGTTTAAAAATCTAGTTTTGATTAGATTTAAATTGCATACAAAAAGTACCCTAATTCAACATTCTCTACTGCAATTTTACAGCAAACGTTTATACAAAATGCCCAAATTAAACACACCCGACCAGCAATCCCTGAAAATTACACACCAAGATAGACCACCATGTTTTTAGAAAGCAAAAACCTCCCAAATTATCACTATGCCATACTATCCAAATTGACCAATATTATGCTCAATTATTAACAGCAGGTGTCACCCGAGAAGCAGCAATATATAGGCTAGGACACTATTAAGAAAGTTTATTTGATGTTGCTTGTCCATGCCTTGCAAGGGTGGACGGTAGGTAGGCATTTTTTTTTTTTTTTTTCAAAACATTCAGGAAAAGAAATCAAATGACAGAACATACATGTTACTTTAATAACTTGCTTTCCTTGGAAACTAAGAAAGCTAATACCCATTTAGCTACAAGCATTCATTGACCCTGCTATAGTACTGTCCATGTTTATGTTGTCATTCATTGACCCTGCTATAGTACTGCCCATGTTTATGTTGTCATTCATTGACCCTGCTATTGTACTGTCCATGTTTATGTTGTCATTCATTGACCCTGCTATTGTACTGTCCATGTTTATGTTGTCATTCATTGACCGTGCTATTGTCCTGTCCATGTTTATGTTGTCATTCATTGACCCTGCTATAGTACTGTCCATGTTTATGTTGTCATTCATTTACCCTGCTATAGTACTGCCCATGTTTATGTTGTCATTCATTGACCCTGCTATTGTACTGTCCATGTGTATGTTGTCATTTATTGTACTGCCCATGTTTATGTTGTCATTCATTGACCCTGCTATAGTACTGTCCATGTTTATGTTGACTTTCATTGACCCTGCTATTGTACTGTCCATGTTTATGTTGTCATTCATTGACCCTGCTATTGTACTGTCCATGTTTATGTTGTCATTCATTGACCCTGCTATTGTACTGTCCATGTTTATGTTGTCATTCGTTGACCCCGCTATTGTACTGTCCATGTTTATGTTGTCATTCATTGACCGTGCTATTGTACTGTCCATGTTTATGTTGTCATTCATTTACCCTGATATTGTACTTTCCATGTTTATGTTGTCATTCATTGACCCTGCTATAGTACTGCCCATGTTTATGTTGTCATTCATTGACCCTGCTATTGTACTGTCCATGTTTATGTTGTCATTCATTGACCCTGCTATAGTACTGTCCAGATTTATGTTGTCATTCATTGACCCTGCTATTGTACTGTCCATGTTTATGTTGTCATTCATTGACCCTGCTATTGTACTGTCCATGTTTATGTTGTCATTCATTGACCGTGCTATAGTACTGTCCATGTTTATGTTGTCATTCATTGACCGTGCTACAGTACTGTCCATGTTTATGTTGTCATTCATTGACCATGCTATTGTACTGTCCATGTTTATGTTGTCATTCATTGACCGTGCTATTGTCCTGTCCATGTTTATGTTGTCATTCATTGACCCTGCTATAGTACTGTCCATGTTTATGTTGTCATTCATTGACCATGCTATTGTACTGTCCATATTTATGTTGTCATTCATTGACCGTGCTATTGTACTGTCTATGTTTATGTTGTCATTCAGTTACCCTGATATTCTACTGTCCATGTTTATGTTCTCATTCATTGACCCTGCTATAGTATTGTCCATGTTTATGTTGTCTTTCATTGACCCTGCTATTAGACTGTCCATGTTTATGTTGTCATTCATTGACCCCGCTATTGTACTGTCCATGTTTATGTTGTCATTCATTGACCCTGCTATAGTACTGTCCATGTTTATGTTGTCTTTCATTGACCCTGCTATAGTATTGTCCATGTTTATGTTGTCTTTCATTGACCCTGCTATTAGACTGTCCATGTTTATGTTGTCATTCATTGACCCTGCTATTGTACTGTCCATGTTTATGTTGTCATTCATTGACCCTGCTATAGTACTGTCCATGTTTATGTTGTCTTTCATTTTTACCCTGCTATTGTACTGTCCATGTTTATGTTGTCATTCATTGACCGTGCTATTGTACTGTCCATGTTTATGTTGTCATTCATTGACCCTGCTATAGTATTGTCCATGTTTATGTTGTCATTCATTGACCGTGCTATTGTACTGTCCATGTTTATGTTGTCATTCATTGACCGTGCTATTGTACTGTCCATGTTTATGTTGTCATTCATTGACCCTGCTATAGTATTGTCCATGTTTATGTTGTCATTCATTGACCGTGCTATTGTACTGTCCATGTTTATGTTGTCATTCATTGACCATGCTATTGCACTGTCCATGTTTATGTTATCTTTCATTGACCCTGCTATTGTACTGTCCATGTTTATGTTGTCATTCATTGACCCTGCTATAGTACTGTCCATGTTTATGTTGTCATTCATTGACCCTGCTATTGTACTGTCCATGTTTATGCTGTCATTCATTGACCCTGCTATAGTATTGTCCATGTTTATGTTGTCATTCATTGACCGTGCTATTGTATTGTTCATGTTTATGTTTATGTTGTCCTTCATTGACCCTACTATTGTACTGTCCATGTTTATGTTGTCATTCATTGACCCTGCTATTGTACTGTCCATGTTTATGTTGTCATTCAATGACCTTGCTATAGTACTGTCCATGTGTATGTTGTCTTTCATTGACCGTGCTATAGTATTGTCCATGTTTATGTTGTCATTCATTGACCGTGCTATTGGACTGTCCATGTTTATGTTGTCATTCGTTGACCGTGCTATTGTACTGTCCATGTTTATGTTGTCATTCATTGACCGTGCTATTGTACTGTCCATGTTTATATTGTCTTTCATTGACCCTGCTATTGTACTGTCCATGTTTATGTTGTCATTCATTGACCCTGCTATAGTACTGTCCATGTTTATGTTGTCTTTCATTGACCTTGCTATTGTACTGTCCATGTTTATGTTGTCATTCATTGACCATGCTATTGTACTGTCCATGTTTATGTTGTCATTCATTGACCCTGCTATAGTACTGCCCATGTCTATGTTGTCTTTCATTGACCCTGCTATTGTACTGTCCATGTTTATGTTGTCTTTCATTGACCATGCTATTGCACTGTCCATGTTTATGTTGTCTTTCATTGACCATGCTATTGTACTGTCCATGTTTATGTTGTCATTCATTGACCCTGCTATTGTACTGACCATATTTATGTTGTCATTCATTGACCCTGCTATAGTACTGTCCATGTTTATGTTGTCTTTCATTGACCCTGCTATTGTACTGTCCATGTTTATGTTGTTATTCATTGACCCTGCTATTGTACTGTCCATGTTTATGTTGTCATTCATTGACCGTGCTATAGTATTGTCCATGTTTATGTTGTCATTCATTGACCGTGCGATTGTACTGTCCATGTTTATGTTGTCATTCATTGACCGTGCTATAGTATTGTCCATGTTTATGTTGTCATTCATTGACCATGCTATTGTACTGTCCATGTTTATGTTGTCATTCATTGACCCTACTGTTGTACTGTCCATGTTTATGTTGTCATTCATTGACCCTGTTATTGTACTGTCCATGTTTATGTTGTCATTCAATGACCCTGCTATAGTACTGTCCATGTTTATGTTGTCATTCATTGACCGTGCTATAGTATTGTCCATGTTTATTTTGTCATTCATTGGCCGTGCTATTGTACTGTCCATGTTTATGTTGTCATTCGTTGACCCTGCTATAGTACTGTCCATGTTTATGTTGTCATTCGTTGACCCCGCTATTGTACTGTCCATGTTTATGCTGTCATTCATTGATCGTGCTATTGTACTGTCCATGTTTATATTGTCATTCGTTGACCCTGCTATAGTACTGTCTATGTTTATGTCGTCATTCATTGACACCTGCTATTGTACTGTCCATGTTTATGTTGTCATTCGTTGACCCTGATATAGTACTGCCCATGTTTATGTTGTCATTCGTTTTTTTTTTTTCACATTTCTACCGAGCGAACTATCGCTCGTTCATCAATAATTTGTTATATAAATAAAGAGGAAGATGATAATGTGTTTCCGACATTCTTTGTTATAATTTTATAGGGGTTAACGTTATGGTGTTTAACGCCACTTTCAACAATATTTCAGCTATATCGTGGCGGTCAGTTTTATTGGTAGAGGAAACTGTAGTACCAGAGAAAACAACAGAGTCACTGACAAATTTATCACATAATTTTGTATCGAGTACACATCGCCATGAGCAGCATTCGAACTTACAACGTTAGTGGTGATAGCCACTGGTTTCATTGTTAGTTGTAAATCTGACATACGATCACGACGGTTCATATTAGTAATATTAAGTATGTAACATAAAATGTTGTAACAAATATATTTTACAAAATACAAATATGAATGAATATAAGTATCTTCCTATTTACTATGAAAATGTACCTGGTATAGACATTGAATTTAATATGGGATTGTGAATGTGAATACATATTTATATATATATGTTACGGTAGATATCTAATTTAGTGCGCACAATGCGCTTATGAAATAATCTTCATCAGCAATGTCGGATTTAGATAAAGAGATGCCCTAGGGTATTCCACCTGTGAGGCCCCTCCTAATTCCCCACCTGTGAGGCCCCTCCTAATTCCCCACCTGTGAGGCCCCTCCTAATTCCCCACCTGTGAGGCCCCTCCTAATTCCCCACCTGTGAGGCCCCTCCTAATTCCCCACCTGTGAGGCCCCTCCTAATTCCCCACCTGTGAGGCCCCTCCTAATTCCCCACCTGTGAGGCCCCTCCTAATTCCCCACCTGTGAGGCCCCTCCTAATTCCCCACCTGTGAGGCCCCTCCTAATTCCCCACCTGTGAGGCCCCTCCTAATTCCCCACCTGTGAGGCCCCTCCTAATTCCCCACCTGTGAGGCCCCTCCTAATTCCCCACCTGTGAGGCCCCTCCTAATTCCCCACCTGTGAGGCCCCTCCTAATTCCCCACCTGTGAGGCCCCTCCTAATTCCCCACCTGTGAGGCCCCTCCTAATTCCCCACCTGTGAGGCCCCTCCTAATTCCCCACCTGTGAGGCCCCTCCTAATTCCCCACCTTCACGAGTGGAGGCAAGAAGTGTATTCAATCAATTTCAATAAAGGCGAAGATGATGAGGGGTGTTTAAAATTCTGCAATATTTTTAAATGGAGTGCAACTGTGCAAGGAAAATTACTGAAGGGTTATTTTGAAAGTACAGTACGCTATGACAACATAAGTGTGAAAGTCCAATAACAGTATTAAAAATATTATACACCTTGGCCGGAGGCCCCCTAAACTTTGAGGCCCTAGGCTTCAGCCTATCGAACCTATAGGGGAATCCGGCACTGTTCATCAAGTTGACTTAAAGCCAAAAGATTGGAAAGCTAATTATTTTAAAGTTTTTGAGAGCATGAACACCAAAGGGCCTAAGGGACAAAATCAGCCATGGTCACCTATGCCAGAGGGAGGAGAACCTTAATTTTGATAATAATTACATAATTTAAGAACTGTAAATTTCAATAATATGTAATATTATATCTAATATCTCATGACAGCCAGTGGGTAGTAATCTGGTGTAACTTTTAATCTGTTTGGAAATGCATATTGCATTGTAAATAACGGATATTGACTATAAATCTCAAGATTTTAAATAATGCAACGTTTGAAATATGTGTATACATTGTGTAATAAAAATGTAGATATCGAATTTGGCGCATACGGGGACTTCACCAGGTACATTTATGATCATAAGATTAGAAAGCCCACTAATTTAAGAGTCTTTGGGGACAAGTAAACCAAATGACATAGACCGGTTAAGGTCACCTAAGCCTGAGGGAAGAGAAACTTATATTTTATTAATAATTACATTATTTAGGAACAGTATGTTTCAATAATAAATATATCTAATAAACCATATCAATGCCAAAACACTGCAATGTTCGTTAGAGGTATGCCTAATGTATGTTTCTTCCCATTAAAGTTTTGTTATGATCCTGTGTTCTGTTTATCCCGAATGACACCTTAGATGAATTTTCATTGTAAATATTTCGCAATTACCTATGGGTTTATCACATAGAACTAGTTAATAGAGAGGATGTACTTAGATAGATATAATGCAGATAAGATGTTCTAAATAAGGAACCTTGTCCAACTATGTACGCGATTGTTGTGTTTTGTATTTCGCTTGTATGTTGTACAGCACAGGATTCTTGTAATGTATCAGACCTGTCGTCTCGTGTTGATTGTCACCCAGAAGCAGGTAATTTATAAATACATAGTCTTTTTTGTTTCTCTATTTCTGAATGACCTCATGTTTGGAAATATATTTGTGTAAATCTCGTCAGTCCAAGATATGGCAGAGTAGATCTCATACATCAAAGAACTTTTTTTCAGATCATCCTGTAATCAATGACGTTTCTTCTAAGAAAGCATTTATTGACAACCAACTACACAATGCACATATTCAGTATTTTTCAGTTTAACAAACGTCAGAGAATAACAAAGAGGCAATCATAATGGACAATCCAGAGAAAGTTGCAACATAGGGTACACAAGACGAAGAAAAACAAGGGCAACACAAAGCGTGGCGTATCTCATCGCCTAAAAATTTGACCCGGTGACCTTGATCTTTGACCTATGACGTTGAAAATCAATAGGTTCCAGATTGTCTTAAGGACTAAGTATGTACCAAGTTTGGTCAAAATCCATTGAAGGATGTTGATTCTAGAGTGTTCACAAGGATGTTACGCGCTACAAATTTGACGCGGTGACCTTGACCTATGACCTTGAAAATCAATAGGGTTCCAGATTCTCCTAAGGACTAAATATGTACCAAGTTTGGTCAAAATTCAATGAAGGATGTTGATTCTAGAGTTTTCACAAGGATGTTACGGACGGACGGACGGACGGACGGACGGACGGAAGGACGGACGGAAGGAAGGAAGGAAGGAAGGACGGTAGCGTTACTATATCCCTTCGCAACTTCGTTGGCGAGGGGATAACAAACCAAAAACACAACACAATATGTGTTGGACACCACTATAGTCAAACATACACAAATAATGTAAATAAGACATGACAACTACAACTACAAACAACTAAGAAAGCATATATTGACAACCACACACTGCACATATTCAGTATTTGTCTGTCTAAGTAAGATCAGAGCTACTACTAGGTTTTTTCTTTTGAAATATTTTATTACAATGTTCTTCAAGCCAATATATTTGAGATGATATATAGCCGTCAAATGGTTGACATAACATTCACCAATTTTGATGATTTTTAAAGGTGCTTTAGAGTCTGTCTGTCGGTCTAGAGGATGTTGTTGGAATGCTGTATCTCAACCAGGTGTTCCATGGTGTTTCCATCGGAGGTCTTCCTCTGCATGTAGTGTTTCAGATAAAGCACGTAGTGATTGTCACCCTGAAGCTGGTGCTTCAAAAGACAACTGTGTATCTAGGGGATGTTGTTATCAAAGTTCCACAGCAAAAGGAGCTTCATGGTGTTTTTATCCTTCTGGATATCGAGGTTATACTGTAGAGAACATAAAGGAAACTAATGTAGGAAAGTCTGCTAGCTTACAAAAAGCGTCTTCAACAGTGACATCAACGATCCCAAATGTATTAAATAAACTTACGATGGATGTAGAAGAGGAGACAGATTCCAGGATTCACGTTAAGGTAATGCTAGGCTCATTGTTTAATTTAATAATATTTCATCGCAATGAATTAAGTAATAAGATCACACATATGTATAAAGATAAGGAAGTCAACAACAATGTCAAGGATATTTTTTGTCAATGTGTGATGTAAATGTGTTTTTGACATTTACTTTCGTAGTTAAAATACTTCATGGGACTCGTGGTTGTTGATAGAGATGGTTCACGATAGATGTTCCACCCTCCTCACTGGATTTAGTACTGCGTTGACTACTATCTTACCTATTTTGTTCCAGTATTGTTATAAATGCTGTTATAGTGAAAGCCGGAACCTTTGAACCGTAATGAAAGCGGGAGGTTTGGCGCCGTAAAATCTGATTCAACCCCCCATTTCTGTGGAAATGCCTGTACCAAGTCAGGGTCATTACGGTTTTCCCAGTTTTCCGGTTGTTGACTAATTTTGTCTGTTTATATACTTCGGAGTTCGGTAATTTTGTTATTACCCTTATATTAAGTCCTTTAATCACACGTACAATACACATAATATATAATGAAATTGTGTATCAAAATCTTATTGTCTGTTTAATAATAAAAACGAAATTTCTCAAGACGCTTTGAATTAGTTTGGCCTAGGCCTTTATGAATAATAATCACAGTGCCACAATCGGAGGTACACCTATAGCAAAATATTTGGTTTTCATTAGTGAATAATTTGGAAAATTGTGTTCTTACCATGCAGTATATAAACGCATCTTATATTATACTGGACATAGCTAATCTTTTAGATCCAGATGACCCTATTAATCAAGTATTTTTTATTTTAAAGTATTATATATATAAATGTAGATGTGTGGGTGACCAACCCAGTATAAATGGTGATCTAAAATATCTGAAATATTGTATCAAAATAGAAACGACAACCATAAATTCCTTATCCTTTACACAAAAAGAATGCATATAAAAAGTGATTGCCATTGAAACTTTCTTTTTTATATCTACGTTTTTATTTTTATTTTTTTATCTGTAAAGTTTTCATATTTTGTTACTCTGTAGATATATAGTCCTGATTCACATAGATATGAAGTCCCATTAGATATACCAAAGGTTAACTCTAAAGCTTCCAATGCTGGGTATGGCTACATCATAGGAGAAAACCCATATTCTGGTGTCAAGATTACAAGACGATCAACACGTTCAATAATGTAAGTAAACCAATGTCCATTGAGAAAAGTTTGGAGATACCAAAGGGTAATCAGAAGACGTAAATCGAAGAAGGACAGACAAATACCATAGCTAAAAGAAGAAGGACAGACAAATACCATAGCTAAAGGAAGAAGGAGAGAAAAATAACATAGCTAAAGGAAGAAGGACAGACAAATATCATAGCTAAAGGAAGAAGGACAGACAAATACCATAGCTAAAGGAAGAAGGAGAGAAAAATACCATAGCTAAAGGAAGAAGGACAGACAAATACCATAGCTAAAGGAAGAAGGACAAACAAATACCATAGCTAAAGGAAGAAGGACAGACAAATACCATAGCTAAAAGAAGAAGGAGAGAAAAATCCCATAGCTAAAGGAAGAAGGAGAGAAAAATAACATAGCTAAAGGAAGAAGGACAGACAAATATCATAGCTAAAGGAAGAAGGACAGACAAATACCATAGCTAAAGGAAGAAGGACAGACAAATACCATAGCTAAAAGAAGAAGGACAGACAAATACCATAGCTAAAGGAAGAAGGACAGACAAATACCATAGCTAAAAGAAGAAGGACAGACAAATACCATAGCTAAAAGAAGAAGGACAGGCAAATACCATAGCTAAAGGAAGAAGGACAGACAAATACCATAGCTAAAAGAAGAAGGACAGACAAATACCATAGCTAAAGGAAGAAGGACAGACAAATACCATAGCTAAAGGAAGAAGGACAGACAAATACCATAGCTAAAAGAAGAAGGACAGACAAATACCATAGCTAAAGGAAGAAGGACAGACAAATACCATAGCTAAAGGAAGAAGGACAGGCAAATACCATAGCTAAAAGAAGAAGGACAGACAAATACCATAGCTAAAGGAAGAAGGACAGACAAATACCATAGCTAAAGGAAGAAGGACAGACAAATACCATAGCTAAAAGAAGAAGGACAGGCAAATACCATAGCTAAAGGAAGAAGGACAGACAAATACCATAGCTAAAAGAAGAAGGACAGGCAAATACCATAGCTAAAGGAAGAAGGACAGACAAATACCATAGCTAAAAGAAGAAGGACAGGCAAATACCATAGCTAAAGGAAGAAGGACAGACAAATACCATAGCTAAAAGAAGAAGGACAGACAAATACCATAGCTAAAGGAAGGACAGACAAATACCATAGCTAAAGGAAGAAGGACAGACAAATATCATAGCTAAAGGAAGAAGGACAGACAAATACCATAGCTAAAGGAAGAAGGACAGACAAATACCATAGCTAAAAGAAGAAGGACAGACAAATACGATAGCTAAAAGAAGAAGGACAGACAAATACCATAGCTAAAAGAAGAAGGACAGACAAATACCATAGCTAAAAGAAGAAGGACAGACAAATACCATAGCTAAAGGAGGAAGGACAGACAAATACCATAGCTAAAAGAAGAAGGACAGACAAATACCATAGCTAAAGGAAGAAGGACAGACAAATACCATAGCTAAAGGAGGAAGGACAGACAAATACCATAGCTAAAAGAAGAAGGACAGACAAATACGATAGCTAAAAGAAGAAGGACAGACAAATACCATAGCTAAAAGAAGAAGGACAGACAAATACGATAGCTAAAAGAAGAAGGACAGACAAATACCATAGCTAAAGGAGGAAGGACAGACAAATACCATAGCTAAAAGAAGAAGGACAGACAAATACCATAGCTAAAGGAGGAAGGACAGACAAATACCATAGCTAAAAGAAGAAGGACAGACAAATACCATAGCTAAAGGAAGAAGGACAGACAAATACCATAGCTAAAGGAGGAAGGACAGACAAATACCATAGCTAAAAGAAGAAGGACAGACAAATACCATAGCTAAAAGAAGAAGGACAGACAAATACCATAGCTAAAAGAAGAAGGACAGACAAATACCATAGCTAAAAGAAGAAGGACAGACAAATACGATAGCTAAAAGAAGAAGGACAGACAAATACCATAGCTAAAAGAAGAAGGACAGACAAATACCATAGCTAAAAGAAGAAGGAGAGAAAAATCCCATAGCTAAAAGAAGAAGGACAGACAAATACCATAGCTAAAGGAAGAAGGACAGACAAATACCATAGCTAAAAGAAGAAGGAGAGAAAAATCCCATAGCTAAAAGAAGAAGGACAGACAAATACCATAGCTAAAGGAAGAAGGAGAGAAAAATCCCATAGCTAAAAGAAGAAGGACAGACAAATACCATAGCTAAAGGAAGAAGGAGAGAAAAATCCCATAGCTAAAAGAAGAAGGACAGACAAATACCATAGCTAAAGGAAGAAGGACAGCCAAATACCATAGCTAAAAGAAGAAGGAGAGAAAAATCCCATAGCTAAAAGAAGAAGGACAGACAAATACCATAGCTAAAGGAAGAAGGAGAGAAAAATCCCATAGCTAAAAGAAGAAGGACAGACAAATACCATAGCTAAAGGAAGAAGGAGAGAAAAATCCCATAGCTAAAGGAAGAAGGACAGACAAATACCATAACTAAAGGAAGAAGGACAGACAAATACCATAGCTAAAGGAAGAAGGACAGACAAATACCATAGCTAAAAGAAGAAGGACAGACAAATACCATAGCTAAAGGAGGAAGGACAGACAAATACCATAGCTAAAGGAAGAAGGAGAGAAAAATAACATAGCTAAAGGAAGAAGGACAGACAAATATCATAGCTAAAGGAAGAAGGACAGACAAATAACATAGCTAAAGGAAGAAGGACAGACAAATACCATAGCTAAAGGAAGAAGGAGAGAAAAATACCATAGCTAAAAGAAGAAGGACAGACAAATACCATAGCTAAAGGAAGAAGGAGAGAAAAATAACATAGCTAAAGGAAGAAGGACAGACAAATATCATAGCTAAAGGAAGAAGGACAGACAAATACCATAGCTAAAGGAAGAAGGACAGACAAATACCATAGCTAAAGGAGGAAGGACAGACAAATACCATAGCTAAAAGAAGAAGGACAGACAAATACCATAGCTAAAGGAAGAAGGACAGACAAATACCATAGCTAAAGGAGGAAGGACAGACAAATACCATAGCTAAAAGAAGAAGGACAGACAAATACCATAGCTAAAAGAAGAAGGACAGACAAATACCATAGCTAAAAGAAGAAGGACAGACAAATACGATAGCTAAAAGAAGAAGGACAGACAAATACCATAGCTAAAGGAGGAAGGACAGACAAATACCATAGCTAAAGGAAGAAGGACAGACAAATACCATAGCTAAAAGAAGAAGGACAGACAAATACCATAGCTAAAAGAAGAAGGACAGACAAATACCATAGCTAAAAGAAGAAGGACAGACAAATACCATAGCTAAAAGAAGAAGGACAGACAAATACCATAGCTAAAAGAAGAAGGAGAGAAAAATCCCATAGCTAAAAGAAGAAGGACAGACAAATACCATAGCTAAAGGAAGAAGGACAGACAAATACCATAGCTAAAAGAAGAAGGAGAGAAAAATCCCATAGCTAAAAGAAGAAGGACAGACAAATACCATAGCTAAAGGAAAAAGGAGAGAAAAATCCCATAGCTAAAAGAAGAAGGACAGACAAATACCATAGCTAAAGGAAGAAGGAGAGAAAAATACCATAGCTAAAAGAAGAAGGAGAGAAAAATCCCATAGCTAAAAGAAGAAGGACAGACAAATACCATAGCTAAAGGAAGAAGGAGAGAAAAATCCCATAGCTAAAAGAAGAAGGACAGACAAATACCATAGCTAAAGGAAGAAGGAGAGAAAAATCCCATAGCTAAAGGAAGAAGGACAGACAAATACCATAACTAAAGGAAGAAGGACAGACAAATACCATAGCTAAAGGAAGAAGGACAGACAAATACCATAGCTAAAAGAAGAAGGACAGACAAATACCATAGCTAAAGGAGGAAGGACAGACAAATACCATAGCTAAAGGAAGAAGGAGAGAAAAATAACATAGCTAAAGGAAGAAGGACAGACAAATATCATAGCTAAAGGAAGAAGGACAGACAAATAACATAGCTAAAGGAAGAAGGACAGACAAATACCATAGCTAAAGGAAGAAGGAGAGAAAAATACCATAGCTAAAAGAAGAAGGACAGACAAATACCATAGCTAAAGGAAGAAGGAGAGAAAAATAACATAGCTAAAGGAAGAAGGACAGACAAATATCATAGCTAAAGGAAGAAGGACAGACAAATACCATAGCTAAAGGAAGAAGGACAGACAAATACCATAGCTAAAGGAGGAAGGACAGACAAATACCATATGCTAAAGGAAGAAGGACAGACAAATACCATAGCTAAAAGAAGAAGGACAGACAAATACCATAGCTAAAAGAAGAAGGACAGACAAATACCATAGCTAAAAGAAGAAGGACAGACAAATACCATAGCTAAAAGAAGAAGGACAGACAAATCCCATAGCTAAAAGAAGAAGGACAGACAAATACCATAGCTAAAGGAAGAAGGACAGACAAATACCATAGCTAAAAGAAGAAGGAGAGAAAAATCCCATAGCTAAAAGAAGAAGGACAGACAAATACCATAGCTAAAGGAAGAAGGAGAGAAAAATCCCATAGCTAAAAGAAGAAGGACAGACAAATACCATAGCTAAAGGAAGAAGGAGAGAAAAATCCCATAGCTAAAAGAAGAAGGACAGACAAATACCATAGCTAAAGGAAGAAGGACAGAAAAATACCATAGCTAAAAGAAGAAGGAGAGAAAAATCCCATAGCTAAAAGAAGAAGGACAGACAAATACCATAGCTAAAGGAAGAAGGAGAGAAAAATCCCATAGCTAAAAGAAGAAGGACAGACAAATACCATAGCTAAAGGAAGAAGGACAGACAAATACCATAACTAAAGGAAGAAGGACAGACAAATACCATAGCTAAAGGAAGAAGGACAGACAAATACCATAGCTAAAAGAAGAAGGACAGACAAATACCATAGCTAAAGGAGGAAGGACAGACAAATACCATAGCTAAAGGAAGAAGGAGAGAAAAATAACATAGCTAAAGGAAGAAGGACAGACAAATATCATAGCTAAAGGAAGAAGGACAGACAAATAACATAGCTAAAGGAAGAAGGACAGACAAATACCATAGCTAAAGGAAGAAGGAGAGAAAAATACCATAGCTAAAAGAAGAAGGACAGACAAATACCATAGCTAAAGGAAGAAGGAGAGAAAAATAACATAGCTAAAGGAAGAAGGACAGACAAATATCATAGCTAAAGGAAGAAGGACAGACAAATACCATAGCTAAAGGAAGAAGGACAGACAAATACCATAGCTAAAAGAAGAAGGACAGACAAATACCATAGCTAAAGGAAGAAGGAGAGAAAAATCCCATAGCTAAAAGATAAAGGACAAAACGTTATTTACAAAACACCACACAGAAGACTAATGAATGGGAAACACGAACCATAGTAAATACAGGGGGTGAACTCAGGTGTCCCGTTATGCTTAGCAGTTCCTGCTCCACTAGTGACACCCGTCATGTTACAATTAAATGACACAAACATAATGCTATGTAGATATTCTCTTCTTAGTTAGCTTTATATATTATTTATCATACATATTTGGTTATTCTCTTTAGGCCCTTTGGTTTTCTTAATAAACATTTATATGTAGTTTTTTATATATAGTTTTTTTTATATATTTATTTATAGTTTGTGTGATTTTCCAATCTTTGTATTTTCACCGTACCTGATCAAGGTTTTTTAGCGTCACCTGATCAAGGTTTTTCCAGAAACTCGTCGTGCGCACTAAATTTTCTACCTACGTTTTTTAGTCCTCGCGCATTTAATAGTATTATTCACTTGAGATGAATTTATTACTTTATTTTAGCCATTTTGATTG
The DNA here is from genome assembly GCA_963680875.1 of Bathymodiolus brooksi. Lineage (NCBI taxonomy): Eukaryota > Metazoa > Mollusca > Bivalvia > Mytilida > Modiolidae > Bathymodiolus > Bathymodiolus brooksi. Next base: position 59,693,902 of record OY804578.1, read on the forward strand.
GTGCATTATGAATATAGGGTATAACACAGAAAATCAATACAGCAATGTTAGATGAAGTTTTATATTAAAGATCCGGATAGAAAACAATAACAGTACACAGCAATTGGACAATACCAAATTACTAAGATTCTTTTATATGCCAGCCATTAAGCAAAGTAATTATTTCAGTTTTGACAGTTCTGTTGCTCCCATGACATATGCAGATCAGTACATAGAGATAACAATCACGGTACCAACCAGTAAACTATATGGATTAGGGGAACACACTGGTCCACTATTACTAAAACCAGAGGAAGGGCCAAAATTATCATTCTGGACTCGCGATCAGCCACCCAATGTAAGTAGTAAGAATTAGGGACAACGTCAGTCGACTGAAAAATGGTTCTTCACTCGAAATGATTCACTGAATGATACGTATGAACTAGAAGAACATTGTACTATTTCAAAACCAGGCGTTGGCAGCACATGTATGAAACATTCGTGTAAAGTCTTTGTATTTAAAGTCGACAACAGATGTATCGAAACTTTTACTTTTGAAAAGAAAATCCTAAGTTTCAGATTCAGCATTTTAGAGAAATTACCATGACAACAGGAGGAGGTTGAACTTTGGTGACATTGTTCCTAAATAAACGTTAAAGAAACCGAAGGGGAAATCAAGAATGTACAATCCAGAGAAACTGACAACAATGGGTATACAAGACGAAGACAAACAAAACAAAAAACACAACACAATATGTGTTGGACACCATTATGCGCAAAATCCACAATTAACGTAAATAAGACATGCGTCCTCCTACAAACAACTGGAGGTAAAGACAAACCGAATATCGTTTTTATACGGAAATCGTAACGGACATCACAACACGGAACTAAGAACGTAAAGACACATGATAGGACAACAAAAATAACTAAAAAGATTAACAACACGGACCCCACAAAAAAAAAGGTATGAACTCAGGCGCTCGCGAAGGGTAAGCAGTCACTGCTTCTGATAAGACACCCCCTTGGTACTTATAAAACAATTTTTATGGTTGGATGATTATGGAGTACAAAGGAGGCCTCAAATTTGCTCAAAAACGTTCTTGTATTACGAATATAATCGTATCCCAAAATATCAGTGCATTAAACAAGTTTGATTTCTCTCTTTTAAATACAACAGTAAAAAATGTGTGACATAATGGTATAGAAACAAGGAAAATTCAACATTTGGCATGCTATAACTTGACGACACAATATAAAATACGACAGGATTATATTGAGATGATGCTTGCTACAACGTTAATTCACAAAGTTCATATTGCTAACATTTTTACGTATTGTAAATATTGGCCATTTTTTAAAGCCCTTACGTTTTCCTGATCCCTAAAACGTTTTGAATTATTTGGCTTAGCGCATGCAAAAATGTAATATAAGAAGATATCACTATAATGGAATGTGTCAGGTCTTGTCTAACATATGAAATGCATTACAACGTTTTAAATTATTTGGCTTTCCAACCTTTCGACCTTGAGCGCAATTTGATATCTACGTTTTCATTACGATTACACATCACGTCAGAGCTCTGACATCACGTATTGAATCTATCCACACAATAAACTCACGTTCATATTAGTAGACAGTACAGTTTTCGTAATAGGTTTTAAATTGCCATTTACTTTACAGTGTAAAGAATAACAGGCTGTCGTATTAACAATTTTGTACTTTGTATTATGATTTAGCCTAACGTTAATTTGTATGGCTCCCATCCTTTCCTGCTTGGTTTGGAGACGGATGGTAATGCCTTTGGGATATTTCTGCTGAACAGTAATGCCATGGGTAATTCACATAAGATATACATGGATTTATGTAAACTATAAGTGTACATAGCAATAATTGTAAACATAACTAACCATAACAATACGATCTCACGTCTTGCAGACTTCAAGCTTACAATAATGGTTAACAATGTGACAAACGACAATTGTGGCGAGGAGTTAAAACATACACTAAATACTTGCATATATTCGCTTAAACTCATTAAGCATTATGCCTTCACACAACTAACTAGTATGTTGTCTTGAGTCCAAATGCAATAGAATGGCATATACATATATCAAAGCAACCACAAGGAGCTCAAATACACCCGTATATAAGACAAGACATTAATAGTTGTTGATCATTATACCTTTGATTTAGGAATACTATTTAACTTTGTTTCATACAATTTACGAATAACATGTTTTAAACAGTAAACTTATTCCATGTTAACTTTTATTCTTATAGATTATTATTGTATTATGTATTTATTATCTATAAAATAATAAAACATTTGTTGATATTTGTCTCCTCAATTGTATTTTAAACAGAGGTAGGTCTTGTTAATACAAATCCGGTAACGGTCAATTATAAAACCTCTGGAGGTATTTTGGACTTTTATGTCTTCATGGGCCCAACTCCTGATGAGGTCATACAGCAGTATTCAGAGATAATTGGAAAGACGATGATGCCACCCTATTGGTCATTCGGTTTCCATTTGTGTCGATGGGGTTATACAGATGCTGACGACTTGAGAAATGTCATCAATGGAATGCGCCGTGCACAGTTACCATATGTAAATACATAGTACTATTCAGGGTAAAATAAAAATAAAATATAATTCTAAGTAAATTCTAAGAATTTCTTGTTCTATAATCTAAGTTTTTTGTGATGACTTCTCGGGGGAGGGGGGAGCTGTTCTCATATCGTGTTGTTTGGCGATATAGTGCCCACTGCGAGGGCACTATACTTCTAGTGGAGAAATATTGCCGCAGAATAAATTGATTGCGTTATTTCATAATATGAATATTACATGTATTTTCATAAACAAGTCATATTTAATACAGAATCGAGAGTGCATACATTGCAAATCGAAGGACAGACAATACAATGATCAAAATAAAGAAAAGTACAAACGGACAAAGAATGATCTAACTAACACTACACATCATACTAAATATTGAGAAACACGAACCCCACAAAAACCGGAATATGTACTCGTATGCTCCAGAAAGATAGTCAGTTTCTATTGCACTAGTGGCACCGGTTGTGTTACTCTTGTCACTCTTGATGTTGTCATACCATGGTATTCGTCTAAATGTTTTATATAATATCTAGGCTGTATTAGGGGTTGGCTTAAGCATTATATTTTTTAAACTCTAGAGACTATATAGAAATAAGGATTTATGCTAGATTATCGGTCAAGGAATCCAATACTTTCTTATTTATCGAGAGCAAGATAAAAGTTGTAACTATAGGAATTCCCCGTTTCCTTGCCGATGTCTTTATTTGTATCTGAATATAGATGATGGATTACTAATAAATTCTTTAAAAACAAATTTGCTTAATGTTTGGTGTAAAGTAATTATCAAGTGAAAAGTTGTTTAATTGTTGAGAAAACGCCGACGAAATCCATTACGAGTTGTTTAATGGAAAGGGGATTCTACAAAATGGATACAGGAATTGGTACTTCTTGGAATGTATATACATTACAACTGTATGACCTCGTGAGTCTAATACATTATAATTTATTAAATTAAGCACATCTATTTGTAGGACACACAGTGGGCAGACATCGATTATATGGATGCTTATAAAGACTGGACTTTAGACCCAAACAAGTTTGCAGACTTACCTGCTGTTGTCAATGATTTACATAGCTATGGGATGCATTTTATTCCTATAGTGGTATGCTTTAGATATTGATGAACAAATAAATAGTGTACCATTGCTTGACCGCTTGATGTCTAAGATACAGTAGAACAAATGTTCTGGTCCAAAAATTGATTTTTATCTGAGTTTCAGAAGGATTTTTATTCATTTACATCAACACATATAAAGAAAACTAATACACTAACATCTGAACAAGCTAGATCATTCATTCTATTAACCGGTTTATTCTCGCCACATTATTGTACCTTTCCGTAGCCAATGCGCGAATATTCACTTCTGTAATTGGACGTTTGAGATGTACCAGTGTGTTGCTTCCTGTTGTTCTTAGGTTATATAGTTATTTGATTATTATCAATGAACGGAGTATAAGAAAACAGTCCAAAGTAATTAAACCAGGAACCATTAAACAGTACAACTCAGTTTCCAATGATGCAATACAGAAGACAAAAGAAGACAAGATAAACACATGTTTAATACATCAGCATCACATGATGTATTAACTAACCAGAAATAAGTATATCATTTAATGTAGCATTTCATCAAATGAAGCCGAACTTACGACACCAAAACAATATTTCAAACCAGAAAAAACAGAAAGTATGTACCGTTTTAACATGTTCATTATATCAATTTTATTTCAAGGATTTTGCATGAGCGATTTTTATGACAAAGTACAAAACAATAACTGTTGAGTATATCTTATAGGATCCTGGCATTAGTACAACCAGAGGATATGCTCCATATGATGATGGTCTACACAGAGGTGTATTTATAAGAACTCATGATAATTCCAGTTTTATTGTTGGCAAGGTATATTAAATTACGATATTATGATTACTACAAACTTAGATTTAACAAATACTGATTGTTATGCTTACATTTATGATCCAAACATTCCATATTCTTAGATATAGTATATTCTGAGAGTATCCAGTAATATCTTACATGTATGACACAATCATAGCACACTTTCAGATTTAGTATAACCTGATTTTGTGCGTGTGTGTAACATGTATGATCAGAACATACCCAATCTTTAGATTTCATACACCTCGATTTTGTAACCATATCTAACTTTATGGTTAAAGAACGGGATATTCCAGACATTACAAATCTACGTCATATTTCTAACAGGTACTTCCCGGAGACACAATATTTCCAAACATAGCATGTCTGCGGTTTTTATCTAACTGGTATGACCTGGGAACACAGTACATAATGTTTTCTATCTAACAGGTATGGCCTGGGAACACAGTATTTCCAGATTTTACACACCCAGATGCAGGAAACTACTGGTATAAACACGCCAAAGCCTTCCATGATCAAGTCAAGTTTGATGGCATGTGGATTGTAAGTACAATTAGCACAAGGACAAAGAATATTTACAACTGCAGATTATCGCATAAAACATACCAAAGTTCTAAATAACGAAATAAGTAACAATGTACAATTATATTCAAGATTTGTCAATCAATTTGTATTAAAACAGTTTGAAAGTATAATAAATTACTAAGAATAGTTTAAAATCTGATTCAACCCACCATTTCTTTAGAAATGCCTGTACCAAGTCAGGGTCATTACGGTTTTCACAGTTTTCCGGTTGTTGACTGATTTTGTCTGTTTATATAATTATGAGTTTTGACTTTCCCTTTGTAAGATTGTTCGGAGTTCGGTAATTTTGTTATTACCTTTATTATCCATGACGTATATTTATGTGTAGAACGAGTGTAAGCTAGGTTTATGCATGGTGATAATTATGCTTAGTATATGAATATTTCCCCCCACAGGACATGAATGAACCAGCCAACTTTGTCAAAGGATCGTTGACTGGGTGTACATCAGGAAAAATGGATGTCCCTCCGTTTACTCCACGTGAGTTCTTCACAAGAAAATGTATTAAAAGAATCGCCATGCAAGTATTTTTGAAAATTCAAACACTAACTGGATAATCTTAAATATAACCTACAATTCAATATAAGTTCATAAATAGACAAGAGAAATATTTTCAAGCAATGGCACAGTCTGTTTGGAAAAACAGAACTAGCATCACAAATGTAGATTAAAACTAAAGTTGGGACAAAACGATCTCTCACAAATACCGGAAATGATACAATAGACTCTCGTTGGATGTGCTGTCTTCAACGCTATTTTATATTGAATTGCCTTCCATTTGTCAATCATTGTAGCTATAACTGGCGGAGAACTGTCAGACAAGACATTATGTAGTTCTGCCCAACAGTACCTGTCATCGCATTACAACCTTCACAGTATGTATGGACACTTTGAAGCCAAAGTCACTTATGAGTAGGTATACAATTTACTAAACTATTGACGTAATATATGAGCACGGATATGTTCCGTTTTTTGTAATCACAATCCGGTCCTCTCTTTATACATCACTTATCGATGGGCGCCACTAGTGGAGCAGGAAATGCTTACCCTTCGGAAATCATCTTCAGTTATTGTGGGGTTCATGTTGCTCAATCTGTAGTTTTCTGGTTAGTATTCTGTAGATTGTTTGTTCCTTTCCTTCTGTCCATTGTATTGCCTTGCTTTCAATTCTACGACTTTTCCTTCTGTCCATTGTATTGCCTTGCTTTCAATTCTACGACTTTTCCTTCGGTCCATTGTATTGCCTTGCTTTCAATTCTACGACTTTTCCTTCTGTCCATTGTATTGCCTTGCTTTCAATTCTACGACTTTTCCTTCTGTCCATTGTATTGCCTTGCTTTCAATTCTACGACTTTTCCTTCTGTCCATTGTATTGCCTTGCTTTCAATTCCACGACTTTTCCTTTTGTCCATTGTATTGCCTTGCTTTGAATTCTACGACTTTTCCTTCTGTCCATTGTATTGCCTTGCTTTCAATTCTACGACTTTTCCTTTTGTCCATTGTATTGCCTTGCTTTCAATTCTACGACTTTTCCTTCTGTCCATTGTATTGCCTTGCTTTGAATTCTACGAACTTTCCTTCTGTCCATTGTATTGCCTTGCTTTGAATTCTACGACTTTTCCTTCTGTCCATTGTATTGCCTTGCTTTGAATTCTACGACTTTTCCTTTTGTCCATTGTATTGCCTTGCTTTGAATTCTACGACTTTTCCTTCTGTCCATTGTATTGCCTTGCTTTCAATTCTACGACTTTTCCTTCTGTCCATTGTATTGCCTTGCTTTCAATTCTACGACTTTTCCTTCGGTCCATTGTATTGCCTTGCTTTCAATTCTACGACTTTTCCTTCTGTCCATTGTATTGCCTTGCTTTCAATTCTACGACTTTTCCTTCTGTCCATTGTATTGCCTTGCTTTCAATTCTACGACTTTTCCTTCTGTCCATTGTATTGCCTTGCTTTCAATTCCACGACTTTTCCTTTTGTCCATTGTATTGCCTTGCTTTGAATTCTACGACTTTTCCTTCTGTCCATTGTATTGCCTTGCTTTCAATTCTACGACTTTTCCTTTTGTCCATTGTATTGCCTTGCTTTCAATTCTACGACTTTTCCTTCTGTCCATTGTATTGCCTTGCTTTGAATTCTACGAACTTTCCTTCTGTCCATTGTATTGCCTTGCTTTGAATTCTACGACTTTTCCTTCTGTCCATTGTATTGCCTTGCTTTGAATTCTACGACTTTTCCTTTTGTCCATTGTATTGCCTTGCTTTGAATTCTACGACTTTTCCTTCTGTCCATTGTATTGCCTTGCTTTGAATTCTACGACTTTCCCTCCTGTCCATTGTATTGCCTTGCTTTGAATTCTACGACCTTTCCTTCTGTCCATTGTATTGCCTTGCTTTGAATTCTACGACTTTTCCTTCTGTCCATTGTATTGCCTTGCTTTCAATTCCACGACTTTTCCTTTTGTCCATTGTATTGCCTTGCTTTGAATTCTACGACTTTTCCTTCTGTCCATTGTATTGCCTTGCTTTGAATTCTACGACTTTTCCTTCTGTCCATTGTATTGCCTTGCTTTGAATTCTACGACTTTTCCTTCTGTCCATTGTATTGCCTTGCTTTCAATTCCACGACTTTTCCTTTTGTCCATTGCATTGCCTTGCTTTGAATTCTACGACTTTTCCTTCTGTCCATTTTATTGCCTTGCTTTGAATTCTACGACTTTTCCTTCTGTCCATTGTATTGCCTTGCTTTGAATTCTACGACTTTTCCTTCTGTCCATTGTATTGCCTTGCTTTCAATTCTACGACTTTTTCTTTTGTCCATTGTATTGTCTTGCTTTCAATTCTACGACTTTCCTTCTGTCCATTGTATTGCCTTGCTTTCAATTCTACGACTTTTCCTTTTGTCCATTGTATTGCCTTGCTTTCAATTCTACGACTTTTTCTTTTGTCCATTGTATTGTCTTGCTTTCAATTCTACGACTTTTGATAATCTCATTGGTATCTTCAAAGTGTTCCTATTATATTGCCTGTGTAAATGTTAATATCAATGTAATTAATTTACACTGATTCCACATGTCATACATGTACAGTTAATTATGTTTATTGTAGTTTGGTCTCAGGTAGATCAATGTTACCCTTTGATAATTGGTATTGGCATCTGGTTTACTTATGTTCTTGTTTATCTATAAAAAAAATAATACGTGGGATAATATGTAACTGATAAAAATGCATATGGATGTAAATGAACACGAGAGACTATCCAAATTTACAATTAGGCAATCAGTAAAGTAAAGGAACAGTGCCTGTATTATTGTGCTGAAGTTTACAGTCACAAATAACTCATACCTTAAAACGAGTGTGAAGCGACCTCTAGCCTGCAAGTTGAGCAGTCTTCTACTTCTTTTTCTCTACAATTTTGAACATTTCTAACTGAATGACAATAAAGTCTTAATTAGATGTTATTAATTTCAGCACAATGAAAAGAATAAGAGGTAAAAGGAGTTTGATAATATCTCGTTCTACATTTGCTGGTAGTGGGAAGTACACTGGACATTGGACAGGTGATAATTACAGCAGCTGGGCTGATATGATTTACTCCATCACGGGTATGTTTGTATAATAATCGAGTACCAATATTGGTTTTTGTGGGAATATATTTTGGTTTTGCCTCCAGATTGTCTCAAGTTAAGACTTATATCCTATATTATGTACATCTTGCATGTATAACGTGAGTACACAATAATACCTCTGTAGTATTTTGTCTTTTGTCATTGTTTTTTGTCCTTTTTGGATTACGTCTTCTGGGTCGCCCTATGGTGTCTTCAAACTTTTCTTAATTTTTGTGAAAAGACAATTTATACAGTGATGGTCAATAATTTCACCAATATTAACAACAACGTCTCACCGCAAATCATTAAACATAAATAAGAACTCTACTTGGAAGAAATCCAGGTGCTGTCTTTGGACACACATAAATATGTGTTGGGGTTCAACTGGTTAATGGGATCACAACCCTGTCTCCTCTTGATTTTCGGATGTCCAACAGCAATACAGATATGTTTTTACTATACAAATCGGGATATATTTTGACAGTAGTGAATCACTATTATATATGCTTCTGGTGGCCAATGTTTGAAAAAAATGGGAAAATCAATCCAAAAAAAATTAACAAAAATTAAAAAAAAAAAAAACACTCAAAATTCCAATTTAAAAAAAATTTGGGAAACTCGCAGCAAATATCACTAAATGTCTGTGATATATTATTCTTGTGTACATGTAGAATGGTATTTAAATTTGGACAAAATGTAAATATATTTTTAAAATATTTTATGTTAAAATTTTATCTATGGGCAATGATAATGTGCATCAAATGTAGGTTTGGATCTCAAATTTAATATCATGACTTTAAACCAATACCACATTCTATGAAAACTCAGATCAATATGGTTGTGGTTTATATAGTTTAACGTCACTTTCAACAATATTTCAGTTATATCATGACGGTCAGTTTCATTGGTGGAGAAAACCGGAGTAATCTGAGAAAACCACCAAACTGTTGCAAGTCATTGACAAACTTTATCACATAATGTTGCATCGAGTACACCTCGCCATGAACGGGTTCGAACGCACTACATTAGTGGTGATAGGCACTGATTACACAGGTAATTGTAAATCCAACTACCATACGATCACGACCACGACACGTTTAATTAATTACTAGTAATCAATAACGTCCATAGTATTTCTAGATGTTATCCTGAGTATTGAAACGATTCTAGACAATCATAGATCTGCTATTTAATCATTCCTCATTAAAAACATTTTTACATTAATTACACAAGTGTTCCAACAAAAACAAACCTCATTAGCAGTTGCTTCTTGGAACTCAAGAAAATTTCTTCGCTTTGTGATTGATAACCTATTGTATTGATTTTGGTGAAATGTTTTTCAAGATGTTTTTAGCATTCATTTCTACAAAGAGTAATGGTTTTTAACCAACACATTATACCTTCCTTGCTAGTAGTCAGTCAACCACTAGTATCCATTGACAGTGCTATTGTACTGTCCATGTTTATGTTGTCAATCATTTTTGTGATAGTACATTTTTTGTATGTGGCCTTTTGAAGTGGAAACGACTCTGTGTAGGTTTCTTTTTCGTGTGATTATATTTGTATAGCAGTTGGAAATCCATTTATCTAGAGGGGTGGGTTGGGATCCAGTTATCTAGAGGGGTGGGTTGGGATCCAGTTATCAAGAGGGGTGGGTTGGGATCCAGTTATCAAGAGGGGTTGGTTGGGATCCAGTTATCAAGAGGGGTGGGTTGGGATCCAGTTATCAAGAGGGTAGGTTGGGATCCATTTATCAAGAGGGGTTGGTTGGGATCCATTTATCAAGAGGGTAGGTTGGGATCCATTTATCAAGAGGGGAGGGTTGGGATCCATTTATCAAGAGGGGTTTGTTGGGATCCAGTTATCAAGAGAGGTGGGTTGGGATCCAGTTATCAAGAGGGGTTGGTTGGGATCCAGTTATCAAGAGGGGTTGGTTGGGATCCAGTTATCAAGAGGGGTGGGTTGGGATCCAGTTATCAAGAGGGGTGGGTTGGGATCCAGTTATCAAGAGGGGTTGGTTGGGATCCAGTTATCAAGAGGGGTGGGTTGGGATCCAGTTATCAAGAGGGGTGGGTTGGGGTCCATTTATCAAGAGGGTTGGGTTGGGATCCAGTTATCAAGAGGGGTGGGTTGGGATCCAGTTATCAAGAGGGGTGGGTTGGGATCTAATTATCAAGAGGGGTGGGTTGGGGTCCATTTATCAAGAGGGGTGGGTTGGGATCCAGTTATCAAGAGGGATGGGTTGGGATCCAGTTATCAAGAGGGGTGGGTTGGGATCCAGTTATCAAGAGGGGTGGGTTGGGATCTAATTATCAAGAGGGGTGGGTTGGGGTCCATTTATCAAGAGGGGTGGGTTGGGATCCAGTTATCAAGAGGGATGGGTTGGGATCCAGTTATCAAGTGGGGTGGGTTGGGATCTATTTATTAAGAGGGGTGGGTTGGGGTCCATTTATCAAGAGGGGTGGGTTGGGATCCAGTTATCAAGAGGGATGGGTTGGGATCCAGTTATCAAGAGGGGTGGGTTGGGATCTAGTTGTCAAGCCAAATTGTCGATAAAATCTAATCAATGTTAATTACTTGTCAATAACTGAATATATGAGATTTCTGACTGCTATTGTATACTCGAGTTATTTCCCTTTGAGTATGAAATTCTATATTGTGTATTGTAAATATTAACTGCATGCATTGTTGATTGTTGCTGTTGCCTTGTGTATGGAGAGGATTTATATAGGCTATTGCCTGCTATCCAATCCATTTCATTTATTTATGAATAAAATATGTTTAAAATGAAATTATCAAGAGGTTGGGTTGGGATCCAGTTATCAAGAGGAGTGGGGCTCTCATTAACCGGTTTAACTCTGCCATATTTTTCTGTCTGTCCCACGCGGTTCTGAATTTCCAACGTATATATTGTGGTTATTTTTGTTTGTATTCAGTGAGTTAAGGTAGAGAATATTGTTCGTTTTGATGAGTTGACCATTGTCGTTTAACCTTTTATTTATAAATACTGTTTCTTTTATCTGTTTGTTGTTGTCCATTCATAACTTAGGTAGAATGTGCCAATGGCTTTGGTACAAATACATGGCTGATTTGTCAATGTTTTAGAATTAAAACACTGGTCTCTCTTTCAGGTATTTTAAATTTTAACATGTTTGGTATACCAATGGTAGGAGCAGATATTTGTGGATATGCTGGGCCAGTTGACGTTGAACTTTGTACACGATGGATGCAGATGGGTGCATTTTATCCTTTCATGCGTAACCATAGAGACAATCAAGGAGACGTAAGACGAATATAAGAGTTAGATGATATTTTAATGTATTAGGGGAATAATCAATATACAACATTAATAACAGTACAATGATAAATAACAACACAGAGATACGAAAGATACATAGCAACACAGAGATACGAAAGATACATAACAACACAGAGATACGAAAGATACATAACAACACAGAGATACGAAAGATACATAACAACACAGAGATACGAAAGATACATAGCAACACAGAGATATGTACGAAAGATACATAACAACACAGAGATATATACGAAAGATACATAACAACACAGAGATATATACGAAAGATACATAACAACACATAGATATATACGAAAGATACATAACAACACAGAGATATATACGAAAGATACATAACAACACAGAGATATATACGAAATATACATAACAACACAGAGATATATACGAAAGATACATAACAACAGAGAGATATATACGAAAGATACATAACAACACAGAGATATATACGAAAGATACATAACAACACAGAGATATATACGAAAGATACATAACAACACAGAGATATATACGAAAGATACATAACAACACAGAGATATATACGAAAGATACATAACAACACAGAGATATATACGAAAGATACATAACAACACATAGATATATACGAAAGATACATAACAACACAGAGATATATACGAAAGATACATAACAACACAGAGATACGAAAGATACATAACAACACAGAGATACGAAAGATACATAACAACACAGAGATACGAAAGATACATAACAACACAGAGATACGAAAGATACATAGCAACACAGAGATATGTACGAAAGATACATAACAACACAGAGATATATACGAAAGATACATAACAACACAGAGATATATACGAAAGATACATAACAACACATAGATATATACGAAAGATACATAACAACACAGAGATATATACGAAAGATACATAACAACACAGAGATATATACGAAATATACATAACAACACAGAGATATATACGAAAGATACATAACAACAGAGAGATATATACGAAAGATACATAACAACACAGAGATATATACGAAAGATACATAACAACACAGAGATATATACGAAAGATACATAACAACACAGAGATATATACGAAAGATACATAACAACACAGAGATATATACGAAAGATACATAACAACACAGAGATATATACGAAAGATACATAACAACACATAGATATATACGAAAGATACATAACAACACAGAGATATATACGAAAGATACATAACAACACAGAGATATATACGAAAGATACATAACAACACAGAGATATATACGAAAGATACATAACAACACAGAGATATATACGAAAGATACATAACAACACAGAGATATATACGAAAGATACATAACAACACAGAGATATATACGAAAGATACATAACAACACAGAGATATATACGAAATATACATAACACAGAGATATATACGAAAGATACATAACAACACAAAGGTATCTACGAAAGATACATAACAACACAGAGATATATACGAAAGATACATAACAACACAGAGATATATACGAAAGATACATAACAACACAGAGATATATACGAAAGATACATAACAACACAGAGATATATACGAAAGATACATAACAACACAGAGATATATACGAAAGATACATAACAACACAGAGATATATACGAAAGATACATAACAACACATAGATATATACGAAAGATACATAACAACACAGAGATATATACGAAAGATACATAACAACACAGAGATATATACGAAAGATACATAACAACACAGAGATATATACGAAAGATACATAACAACACAAAGGTATATACGAAAGATACATAACAACACAAAGATATATACGAAAAATACATAACAACACAGAGATATATACGAAAGATACATAACAACACAGAGATATATACGAAAGATACATAACAACACATAGATATATACGAAAGATACATAACAACACAGAGATATATACGAAAGATACATAACAACAGAGATATATACGAAAGATACATAACAACACAGAGATATATACGAAAGATACATAACAACACAGAGATATATACGAAAGATACATAACAACACAGAGATATATACGAAAGATACATAACAACACAGAGATATATACGAAAGATACATAACAACACAGAGATATATACGAAAGATACATAACAACACAGAGATATATACGAAAGATACATAACAACACAGAGATATATACGAAAGATACATAACAACACAGAGATATATACGAAAGATACATAACAACACAGAGATATATACGAAAGATACATAACAACAGAGATATATACGAAAGATACATAACAACACAGAGATATATACGAAAGATACATAACAACACAGAGAGATATACGAAAGATACATAACAACACAGAGATATATACGAAAGATACATAACAACACAGAGATATATACGAAAGATACATAACAACACAGAGATATATACGAAAGATACATAACAACACAGAGATATATACGAAAGATACATAACAACACAGAGATATATACGAAAGATACATAACAACACAGAGATATATACGAAAGATACATAACAACACAGAGATATATACGAAAGATACATAACAACACAGAGATATATACGAAAGATACATAACAATACAGAGATATATACGAAAGATACATAACAACACAGAGATATATACGAAAGATACATAACAACACAGAGATATATACGAAAGATACATAACAACACAGAGATATATACGAAAGATACATAACAACACAGAGATATATACGAAAGATACATAACAACACAGAGATATATACGAAAGATACATAACAACACAGAGATATGTACGAAAGATACATAACAACACAGAGATATATACGAAAGATACATAACAATACAGAGATATATACGAAAGATACATAGCAAAACAGAGATATATACGAAAGATACATAACAACACAGAGATATATACGAAAGATACATAACAACACAGAGATATATACGAAAGATACATAACAACACAGAGATATATACGAAAGATACATAACAACACAGAGATATATACGAAAGATACATAACAAAACAGAGATATGTACGAAAGATACATAACAACACAGAGATATATACGAAAGATACATAACAATACAGAGATATATACGAAAGATACATAGCAAAACAGAGATATATACGAAAGATACATAACAACACAGAGATATATACGAAAGATACATAACAACACAGAGATATATACGAAAGATACATAACAACACAGAGATATATACGAAAGATACATAACAACACAGAGATACGAAAGATACATAACAACACAGAGATATATACGAAAGATACATAACAACACAGAGATATATACGAAAGATACATAACAACACAGAGATACGAAAGATACATAACAACACAAAGATATATACGAAAGATACATAACAACACAGAGATATATACGAAAGATACATAACAACACAGAGATATATACGAAAGATACATAACAACAAAGAGATACGAAAGATACATAACAACACAGAGATATATACGAAAGATACATAACAACACAGAGATATATACGAAAGATACATAACAACACAGAGATATATACGAAAGATACATAACAACACAGAGATACGAAAGATACATAACAACACAGAGATATATACGAAAGATACATAACAACACAGAGATATATACGAAAGATACATAACAACACAGAGATAAATATCAAAAACATCAAAAAAATATCCGACAACATGAACACACGCGAAAACCTGTCTGAAAAACAAATGCCACAGAAAGTAAACTGATAAATATCAATCCACGATCTGGAAGTAGAATTCATATCATCTACCATACTAAGGAACCAACACAAAGTCATTGGAATGTTAATTCCAAAGTCACAAACGAACAGGCCCTTATCAAGACGACTGTCACAGACAAATCATCATGAGTTTCATATAATATGTGATATGTATTCGTCCTATGTATGAGAAGTAAGATTATAATGCTGATAACAGTTACCGTATAAAACTTGGTAAAACAACAACAGTACCGTAATAAGGTATATTTTATACATTGAAAGTCGTTAATTATATAATGTTATGTATGCTATATTTGAGTTTGATTTTGATACACAGGGTCAAGATCCCACCAGCTACCTCTTCGCTAACAATTTACATATAATAAAAAGGGCACTGGAACAAAGATATCGACTGTTACCTTATCTGTACACCCTATTCTATAGAAGTCATACAGATGGACGACCAGTCATAAGACCTCTCTTCTTTCAGTAAGTATTCCGAACAGACAATTTAACTGTCGAATCCGAATGAATATCAGTTCACATAAGAACTCACGAAACAACGAAGAAATCACACCTACAGTTTGCTATTGTTTTTTTAATGAATTTTCAATGGGGTTGGTGTGTAAATATGATATACCGGTATGCCAAAAAAATATATGATAGAAAAATCCATGCATAAAACTTTACTGTATAATTTTAATTAATTTGTGAACTGCACATTTTTAACGAACATAAATGAATTTACAAATACATGTAATAAATCAGCGTATTAGTAAAAATGTGGCACTAGAATGGAGCATATAGGCAGATGATTTGATTGCCACAGAATTGCAAGGATTGTAGGATTCAAGACAAAATACCAATTAGAGGAAACAGTACAAAATCATCGCATTCCATAAAGACAAGAGTTACGGTAAAAAATAAAAATAAAATAATAAATATAATCACTGGATGATCGCTGGAACACAAAACAGGAACATTTAGACTGGGAATGACCACTGTGACACATAGACTAGGGATGATCACTGGAACACATCACTGTAACATTTAGACTAAGAATGACCACTGGGACATATAGACTAGGGATGATCACTGGAACATTTAGAATAAGAATGACCACTGGGACATGTAGACTAGGAATGATCACTGGAACACATCACTGTAACATTTAGACTAAGAATGACCACTGGTACATATAGACTAGGGATGATCACTGGAACACATCACTGTAACATTTAGAATAAGAATGACCACTGGGACATATAGACTAGGGATGATCACTGGAACACATCACTGTAACATTTAGACTAAGAATGACCACTGGTACACATATACTATGGGTGATAACTGGAACACATCACTGTAACATTTAGAATAAGAATGACCACTGGGACATATAGACTAGGGTTGATCACTGGAACACATCACTGTTACATTTAGACTAAGAATGACCACTTAAACATACAGACTATGGATGATCACTGAAGCACATCACTGTAACATTTAGAATAAGAATGACCACTGGTACATATAGACTAGGGATGATCACTGGAACACATCACTGTAACATTTAGACTAAGAATGACCACTGGGACATATAGACTAGGGTTGATCACTGGAACACATCACTGTTACATTTAGACTAAGAATGACCACTTAAACATACAGACTATGGATGATCACTGAAGCACATCACTGTAACATTTAGAATAAGAATGACCACTGGTACATATAGACTAGGGATGATCACTGAAACACATCACTGTAACATTTAGAATAAGAATGACCACTGGTACATATAGACTAGGGATGATCACTGGAACACATCACTGTAACATTTAGACTAAGAATGACCACTGGGACATATAGACTAGGGATGATCACTAGAACATATCACTGTAACATTTAGACTAAGAATGACCACTGGAACATACAGATTAGGGGTGATCACTGAAACACATCACTGTAACATTTAGAATAAGAATGACCACTGGTACATATAGACTAGGGATGATCACTGGAACACATCACTGTAACATTTAGACTAAGAATGACCTCTGGAACATACAGATTAGTGATGATCACTGAACACATCACTGTAACATTTAGACTAAGAATGACCACTGGTACATATAGACTAAGGATGATCACTGGAACACATCGCTGTAACATTTAGACTAAGAATGACCACTGGTACATATAGACTAGGGATGATTACTGGAACACATCGCTGTAACATTTAGACTAAGAATGACCACTGGAACATACAGACTTTGGATGATCACTGGAACACATCACTGTAACATTTAGACTAAGAATGACCACTGGTACATATAGACTAGGGATGATCACTTGAACACATCACTGTAACATTTAGACTAAGAATGACCACTGGGACATATAGACTAGGGATGATCACTGGAACAAATCACTGTAACATTTAGACTAAGAATGACCACTGGGACATAAACTAGGGATGATCACTGGAACACATCACTGTAACATTTAGAATAAGAATGACCACTGGTACATATAGACTAGGGATGATCCCTGGAGCACATCACTGTAACATTTAGACTAAGAATGACCACTGGTACATATAGACTAGGGATGATCACTGAAACACATCACTGTAACATTTAGAATAAGAATGACCACTGGTACATATAGACTATGGATGATCACTGGAACATATCACTGTAACATTTAGAATAAGAATTGACCACTGGGACATATAGACTAGGGATGATCACTGGAACATATCACTGTAACATTTAGACTAAGAATGACCACTGGTACATATAAACTAGGGATGATCACTGGAACACATCACTGTAATATTTAGACTAAGAATGACCACTGGTACATATAGACTAGGGATGATCACTGGAACACATCACTGTAATATTTAGACTAAGAATGACCACTGGTACATATAGACTAGGGATGATCACTGAAACACATCACTGTAACATTTAGAATAAGAATGACCACTGGTACATATAGACTATGGATGATCACTGGAACATATCACTGTAACATTTAGAATAAGAATGACCACTGGTACATATAGACTATGGATGATCACTGGAACATATCACTGTAACATTTAGACTAAGAATGACCACTGGTACATACAGACTAGGGATGATGACTGAAACACTGACATGTTTGCTCACGTAAGAATTAATGATATCGGTGATTTGTTTTGCGTGAACAAATTTCTCGGAGCAATATCGCATTGAAGGTGGAGCCAGAGATAAATATGTGATGAGAAATCAAATTAAAGTAAAACATATCTCTAAGATTTGCAAAGATGACGTCAGTGCCGTCAATATAAAGAAATGTTATTACACATAGAAATATGCGATATTTTTTCATATTACGCTTGTCGTTTGATCATAAATATTATTGTGTGTAAAGGGAACATGTACAAATCATCGATAATTATCATTGCTGTCGCCAATAGTCAATACACACTCATACTTACTAATGAAAACATCGTGTCATTTAACAGGTTTCCAAAGGATCCTCAAACCTATGCAATAGATCGTCAATTTATGTGGGGTGATGGCCTGATGATTTCGCCTGTTCTTGCTAAGGCAAGTCTATATTTATTTGAAATGAATGTCAAATGTACATAAACTTTCCTATTAACTATAAGACAGGATTATTTCAAGCATGCACAAATATAAAGAGCTATATTTAAAAAAGTGTTCAGATTAATTCGTGACGGAATAGATTACTGGAAGCGTCATAATGTTTTTATTGTTCTGTGATGCACTGGTACTGGTGTCATCCACCTAAATTCCATTCCTCCCATTCCTCGTGTCGCTTGTACAATGATACTAATACTTCAGCAGCAGTTTTACATAATGAATGCAATGATAAAGACAATATAAATGTTTGTATTAGTATGACCGAACATGTGCTAATAAATATCCAAACATTAAACACGGATACAATGAATCGGTTTAACCCGCCACCTATTTTGGCATTTCCAGGCAAGAATCTGAACTTCCATCGCCATATTTCGTGACCTTCTATTATCTTCAACGACATAAGGTGAGAGGAAGCTGTTTGCTTGCTGATATTAGTTGAACTGTAGGCCATCCCTGTAAGCTTGGTTTTCATACGGATCGCATGCATTAAGTTGTATTTCAGAATTGGATACGTTGAGTTTGTCGTGTACAAGTCGAATCGACCAAAGATGTTAATTTGAATTAGCCGAATATTCGAGTTAACCGTCATATATTCTGATATATTTGTGTTACTTTATGTTATAGGGGGTCACCATGGTGACAGCATATGTTCCTGCTGGAATTTGGTATGATATAGAAACTGGTGTAGAGACGCGTTCAAGTGGTACAACGCATGATTTTAATGCGCCATTGAACAAGATAAATGTACACGTACGAGGTGGTGTTATCATACCAACACAGGAACATGACGTAACGACCACAAAAAGGTAAATATCTGAATTATCCGCACATGACAAGAACATGATATTACCACGACTGGAAGGTAAGTCAACGTTAGAGAAAATAGAATGAAAGAAAAGACAATCCAGAGACACTGACCACATTAATCACAGGGCGAAGACAATCCAGAGACATGCACTGACCACATTAATCACAGGGCGAAGACAATCCAGAGACATGCACTGACCACATTAATCACAGGGCGAAGACAATCCAGAGACACTGACCACATTAATCACAGGGCGAAGACAATCCAGAGACACTGACCACATTAATCACAGGGCGAAGACAATCCAGAGACATGCACTGACCACATTAATCACAGGGCGAAGACAATCCAGAGACACTGACCACATTAATCACAGGGCGAAGACAATCCAGAGACACTGACCACATTAATCACAGGGCGAAGACAATCCAGAGACACTGACCACATTCATCATAGAGCGAAGGAAATCCAGAGACACTGACCACATTAATCACAGGGCGAAGACAATCCAGAGACACTGACCACATTAATCACAGGGCGAAGACAACCCAGAGACACCGACCACATTAATCACAGGGCGAAGACAATCCAGAGACACCGACCACATTAATCACAGGGCGAAGGCAATCCAGAGACACTGACCACATTAATCACAGGGCGAAGGCAATCCAGAGACACCGACCACATTAATCACAGGGCGAAGGCAATCCAGAGACACTGACCACATTAATCACAGGGCGAAGACAATCCAGAGACACTGACCACATTAATCACAGGGCGAAGACAATCCAGAGACACTGACCACATTAATCACAGGGCGAAGACAATCCAGAGACACCGACCACATTAATCACAGGGCGAAGACAATCCAGAGACACCGACCACATTAATCACAGGGCGAAGGCAATCCAGAGACACTGACCACATTAATCACAGGGCGAAGACAATCCAGAGACACCGACCACATTAATCACAGGGCGAAGGCAATCCAGAGACACTGACCACATTAATCACAGGGCGAAGACAATCCAGAGACACTGACCACATTAATCACAGGGCGAAGACAATCCAGAGACACTGACCACATTAATCACAGGGCGAAGACAATCCAGAGACATGCACTGACCACATTAATCACAGGGCGAAGACAATCCAGAGTGACCACATTAAACACAGGGCGAAGACAATCCAGAGTGACCACATTAATCACAGGGCGAAGAAAATACAGAGACACTGACCACATCAATCACAGGGCGAAGACAATCCAGAGACACCGACCACATTAATCACAGGGCGAAGACAATCCAGAGACACTGACCACATTAATCACAGGGCGAAGACAATCCAGAGACACTGACCACATTCATCACAAGGCGAAGACAATCCAGAGACACTGACCACATTAATCACAGGGCGAAGACAATCCAGAGACACTGACCACATTAATCACAGGGCGAAGACAATCCAGAGACACCGACCACATTAATCACAGGGCGAAGGCAATCCAGAGACACTGACCACATTAATCACAGGGCGAAGGCAATCCAGAGACACCGACCACATTAATCACAGGGCGAAGGCAATCCAGAGACACTGACCACATTAATCACAGGGCGAAGACAATCCAGAGACACTGACCACATTAATCACAGGGCGAAGACAATCCAGAGACACTGACCATATTCATCACAAGGCGAAGACAATCAAGAGACACTGACCACATTAATCACAGGGCGAAGACAATCCAGAGACACTGATCACATTAATCACAGGGCGAAGACAATCAAGAGACACTGACCACATTCATCACAAGGCGAAGACAATCCAGAGACACTGACCACATTAATCACAGGGCGAAGACAATCCAGAGACAATGACCACATTAATCACAGGGCGAAGACAATCCAGAGACACTGACCACATTAATCACAGGGCGAAGACAATTCAGAGACACTGACCACATTCATCACAAGGCGAAGACAATCCAGAGACACTGTCCACATTAATCACAGGGCGAGGACAATCCAGAGACACTGACCACATTAATCACAGGGCGAAGACAATCCAGAGACACTGACCACATTAATCACAGGGCGAAGACAATCCAGAAACATGCACTGACCACATTAATCACAGGGCGAAGACAATCCAGAGACACCGACCACATTAATCACAGGGCGAAGACAATCCAGAGACACTGACCACATTAATCACAGGGCGAAGACAATTCAGAGACACTGACCACATTAATCACAGGGCGAAAACAATCCAGAGACATGCACTGACCACATTAATCACAGGGCAAAGACAATCCAGAGACACTGACCACATTCATCACAGGGCGAAAACAATCCAGAGACACTGACCACATTAATCACAGGGCGAAGACAATTCAGAGACACTGACCACATTCATCACAAGGCGAAGACAATCCAGAGACACTGTCCACATTAATCACAGGGCGAGGACAATCCAGAGACACTGACCACATTAATCACAGGGCGAAGACAATCCAGAGACACTGACCACATTAATCACAGGGCGAAGACAATCCAGAGACACCGACCACATTAATCACAGGGCGAAGACAATCCAGAGACACTGACCACATTAATCACAGGGCGAAGACAATCCAGAAACATGCACTGACCACATTAATCACAGGGCGAAGACAATCCAGAGACACCGACCAC
This sequence comes from Bathymodiolus brooksi, assembly GCA_963680875.1. NCBI lineage: Eukaryota > Metazoa > Mollusca > Bivalvia > Mytilida > Modiolidae > Bathymodiolus > Bathymodiolus brooksi. The sequence continues at coordinate 59,716,848 of OY804578.1, forward strand.
ATTAATCACAGGGCGAAGACAATCCAGAGACACCGACCACATTAATCACAGGGCGAAGGCAATCCAGAGACACTGACCACATTAATCACAGGGCGAAGACAATCCAGAGACACCGACCACATTAATCACAGGGCGAAGGCAATCCAGAGACACTGACCACATTAATCACAGGGCGAAGACAATCCAGAGACACTGACCACATTAATCACAGGGCGAAGACAATCCAGAGACACTGACCACATTAATCACAGGGCGAAGACAATCCAGAGACATGCACTGACCACATTAATCACAGGGCGAAGACAATCCAGAGTGACCACATTAAACACAGGGCGAAGACAATCCAGAGTGACCACATTAATCACAGGGCGAAGAAAATACAGAGACACTGACCACATCAATCACAGGGCGAAGACAATCCAGAGACACCGACCACATTAATCACAGGGCGAAGACAATCCAGAGACACTGACCACATTAATCACAGGGCGAAGACAATCCAGAGACACTGACCACATTCATCACAAGGCGAAGACAATCCAGAGACACTGACCACATTAATCACAGGGCGAAGACAATCCAGAGACACTGACCACATTAATCACAGGGCGAAGACAATCCAGAGACACCGACCACATTAATCACAGGGCGAAGGCAATCCAGAGACACTGACCACATTAATCACAGGGCGAAGGCAATCCAGAGACACCGACCACATTAATCACAGGGCGAAGGCAATCCAGAGACACTGACCACATTAATCACAGGGCGAAGACAATCCAGAGACACTGACCACATTAATCACAGGGCGAAGACAATCCAGAGACACTGACCATATTCATCACAAGGCGAAGACAATCAAGAGACACTGACCACATTAATCACAGGGCGAAGACAATCCAGAGACACTGACCACATTAATCACAGGTCGAAGACAATCAAGAGACACTGACCACATTCATCACAAGGCGAAGACAATCCAGAGACACTGACCACATTAATCACAGGGCGAAGACAATCCAGAGACAATGACCACATTAATCACAGGGCGAAGACAATCCAGAGACACTGACCACATTAATCACAGGGCGAAGACAATTCAGAGACACTGACCACATTCATCACAAGGCGAAGACAATCCAGAGACACTGTCCACATTAATCACAGGGCGAGGACAATCCAGAGACACTGACCACATTAATCACAGGGCGAAGACAATCCAGAGACACTGACCACATTAATCACAGGGCGAAGACAATCCAGAAACATGCACTGACCACATTAATCACAGGGCGAAGACAATCCAGAGACACCGACCACATTAATCACAGGGCGAAGACAATCCAGAGACACTGACCACATTAATCACAGGGCGAAGACAATTCAGAGACACTGACCACATTAATCACAGGGCGAAAACAATCCAGAGACATGCACTGACCACATTAATCACAGGGCGAAGACAATCCAGAGACACTGACCACATTCATCACAGGGCGAAAACAATCCAGAGACACTGACCACATTAATCACAGGGCGAAGACAATTCAGAGACACTGACCACATTCATCACAAGGCGAAGACAATCCAGAGACACTGTCCACATTAATCACAGGGCGAGGACAATCCAGAGACACTGACCACATTAATCACAGGGCGAAGACAATCCAGAGACACTGACCACATTAATCACAGGGCGAAGACAATCCAGAGACACTGACCACATTAATCACAGGGCGAAGACAATCCAGAGACACTGACCACATTAATCACAGGGCGAAGACAATCCAGAGACACTGACCACATTAATCACAGGGCGAAGACAATCCAGAAACATGCACTGACCACATTAATCACAGGGCGAAGACAATCCAGAGACACCGACCACATTAATCACAGGGCGAAGACAATCCAGAGACACCGACCACATTAATCACAGGGCGAAGACAATCCAGAGACACTGACCACATTAATCACAGGGCGAAGACAATCCAGAGACACTGACCACATTAATCACAGGGCGAAGACAATCCAGAGACACCGACCACATTAATCACAGGGCGAAGACAATCCAGAGACACTGACCACATTAATCACAGGGCGAAGACAATCCAGAGACACTGACCACATTAATCACAGGGCGAAGACAATCCAGAGACACTGACCACATTAATCATAGGGCGAAGACAATCCAGAGACACTGACCACATTAATCACAGGGCGAAGACAATCCAGAGACACTGACCACATTAATCACAGGGCGAGGACAATCCAGAGACACTGTCCACATTAATCACAGGGCGAAGACAATCCAGAGACACCGACCACATTAATCACAGGGCGAAGACAATCCAGAGACACTGACCACATTAATCACAGGGCGAAGACAATCCAGAAACATGCACTGATCACATTAATCACAGGGCGAAGACAATCCAGAGACACCGACCACATTAATCACAGGGCGAGGACAATCCAGAGACACTGTCCACATTAATCACAGGGCGAAGACAATCCAGAGACACTGACCACATTAATCACAGGGCGAAGACAATCCAGAGACACTGACCACATTAATCATAGGGCGAAGACAATCCAGAGACACTGACCACATTAATCACAGGGCGAAGACAATCCAGAGACATGCACTGACCACATTAATCACAGGGCGAAGACAATCCAGAGACACCGACCACATTAATCACAGGGCGAAGACAATCCAGAAACATGCACTGACCACATTAATCACAGGGCGAAGACAATCCAGAGACACCGACCACATTAATCACAGGGCGAAGACAATCCAGAGACACTGACCACATTAATCACAGGGCGAAGACAATCCAGAGACACCGACCACATTAATCACAGGGCGAAGACAATCCAGAGACACTGACCACATTAATCACAGGGCGAAGACAATCCAGAGACACCGACCACATTAATCACAGGGCGAAGACAATTCAGAGACACTGACCACATTAATCACAGGGCGAAGACAATCCAGAAACATGCACTGACCACATTAATCACAGGGCGAAGACAATCCAGAGACACCGACCACATTAATCACAGGGCGAAGGCAATCCAGAGACACTGACCACATTAATCACAGGGCGAAGACAATCCAGAGACACTGACCACATTAATCACAGGGCGAAGACAATCCAGAGACATGCACTGACCACATTAATCACAGGGCGAAGACAATCCAGAGACACCGACCACATTAATCACAGGGCGAAGGCAATCCAGAGACACTGACCACATTAATCACAGGGCGAAGGCAATCCAGAGACACCGACCACATTAATCACAGGGCGAAGGCAATCCAGAGACACTGACCACATTAATCACAGGGCGAAGACAATCCAGAGACACTGACCACATTAATCACAGGGCGAAGACAATCCAGAGACACTGACCACATTAATCACAGGGCGAAGACAATCCAGAGACACCGACCACATTAATCACAGGGCGAAGACAATCCAGAGACACCGACCACATTAATCACAGGGCGAAGGCAATCCAGAGACACTGACCACATTAATCACAGGGCGAAGACAATCCAGAGACACCGACAACATTAATCACAGGGCGAAGGCAATCCAGAGACACTGACCACATTAATCACAGGGCGAAGACAATCCAGAGACACTGACCACATTAATCACAGGGCGAAGACAATCCAGAGACACTGACCACATTAATCACAGGGCGAAGACAATCCAGAGACATGCACTGACCACATTAATCACAGGGCGAAGACAATCCAGAGTGACCACATTAAACACAGGGCGAAGACAATCCAGAGTGACCACATTAATCACAGGGCGAAGAAAATACAGAGACACTGACCACATCAATCACAGGGCGAAGACAATCCAGAGACACCGACCACATTCATCACAGGGCGAAGACAATCCAGAGACACTGACCACATTAATCACAGGGCGAAGACAATCCAGAGACACTGACCACATTCATCACAAGGCGAAGACAATCCAGAGACACTGACCACATTAATCACAGGGCGAAGACAATCCAGAGACACTGACCACATTAATCACAGGGCGAAGACAATCCAGAGACACCGACCACATTAATCACAGGGCGAAGGCAATCCAGAGACACTGACCACATTAATCACAGGGCGAAGGCAATCCAGAGACACCGACCACATTAATCACAGGGCGAAGGCAATCCAGAGACACTGACCACATTAATCACAGGGCGAAGACAATCCAGAGACACTGACCACATTAATCACAGGGCGAAGACAATCCAGAGACACTGACCATATTCATCACAAGGCGAAGACAATCAAGAGACACTGACCACATTAATCACAGGGCGAAGACAATCCAGAGACACTGACCACATTAATCACAGGGCGAAGACAATCAAGAGACACTGACCACATTCATCACAAGGCGAAGACAATCCAGAGACACTGACCACATTAATCACAGGGCGAAGACAATCCAGAGACAATGACCACATTAATCACAGGGCGAAGACAATCCAGAGACACTGACCACATTAATCACAGGGCGAAGACAATTCAGAGACACTGACCACATTCATCACAAGGCGAAGACAATCCAGAGACACTGTCCACATTAATCACAGGGCGAGGACAATCCAGAGACACTGACCACATTAATCACAGGGCGAAGACAATCCAGAGACACTGACCACATTAATCACAGGGCGAAGACAATCCAGAAACATGCACTGACCACATTAATCACAGGGCGAAGACAATCCAGAGACACCGACCACATTAATCACAGGGCGAAGACAATCCAGAGACACTGACCACATTAATCACAGGGCGAAGACAATTCAGAGACACTGACCACATTAATCACAGGGCGAAAACAATCCAGAGACATGCACTGACCACATTAATCACAGGGCGAAAACAATCCAGAGACACTGACCACATTAATCACAGGGCGAAGACAATTCAGAGACACTGACCACATTCATCACAAGGCGAAGACAATCCAGAGACACTGTCCACATTAATCACAGGGCGAGGACAATCCAGAGACACTGACCACATTAATCACAGGGCGAAGACAATCCAGAGACACTGACCACATTAATCACAGGGCGAAGACAATCCAGAGACACTGACCACATTAATCACAGGGCGAAGACAATCCAGAGACACTGACCACATTAATCACAGGGCGAAGACAATCCAGAGACACTGACCACATTAATCACAGGGCGAAGACAATCCAGAGACACCGACCACATTAATCACAGGGCGAAGACAATCCAGAGACACTGACCACATTAATCACAGGGCGAAGACAATCCAGAAACATGCACTGACCACATTAATCACAGGGCGAAGACAATCCAGAGACACCGACCACATTAATCACAGGGCGAAGACAATCCAGAGACACCGACCACATTAATCACAGGGCGAAGGCAATCCAGAGACACTGACCACATTAATCACAGGGCGAAGACAATCCAGAGACATGCACTGACCACATTAATCACAGGGCGAAAACAATCCAGAGACACTGACCACATTAATCACAGGGCGAAGACAATTCAGAGACACTGACCACATTCATCACAAGGCGAAGACAATCCAGAGACACTGTCCACATTAATCACAGGGCGAGGACAATCCAGAGACACTGACCACATTAATCACAGGGCGAAGACAATCCAGAGACACTGACCACATTAATCACAGGGCGAAGACAATCCAGAGACACTGACCACATTAATCACAGGGCGAAGACAATCCAGAGACACTGACCACATTAATCACAGGGCGAAGACAATCCAGAGACACTGACCACATTAATCACAGGGCGAAGACAATCCAGAGACACCGACCACATTAATCACAGGGCGAAGACAATCCAGAGACACTGACCACATTAATCACAGGGCGAAGACAATCCAGAAACATGCACTGACCACATTAATCACAGGGCGAAGACAATCCAGAGACACCGACCACATTAATCACAGGGCGAAGACAATCCAGAGACACCGACCACATTAATCACAGGGCGAAGGCAATCCAGAGACACTGACCACATTAATCACAGGGCGAAGACAATCCAGAGACACCGACCACATTAATCACAGGGCGAAGGCAATCCAGAGACACTGACCACATTAATCACAGGGCGAAGACAATCCAGAGACACTGACCACATTAATCACAGGGCGAAGACAATCCAGAGACACTGACCACATTAATCACAGGGCGAAGAAAATCCAGAGACATGCACTGACCACATTAATCACAGGGCGAAGACAATCCAGAGTGACCACATTAAACACAGGGCGAAGACAATCCAGAGTGACCACATTAATCACAGGGCGAAGAAAATACAGAGACACTGACCACATCAATCACAGGGCGAAGACAATCCAGAGACACCGACCACATTAATCACAGGGCGAAGACAATCCAGAGACACTGACCACATTAATCACAGGGCGAAGACAATCCAGAGACACTGACCACATTAATCACAGGGCGAAGACAATCCAGAGACACCGACCACATTAATCACAGGGCGAAGGCAATCCAGAGACACTGACCACATTAATCACAGGGCGAAGGCAATCCAGAGACACCGACCACATTAATCACAGGGCGAAGGCAATCCAGAGACACTGACCACATTAATCACAGGGCGAAGACAATCCAGAGACACTGACCACATTAATCACAGGGCGAAGACAATCCAGAGACACTGACCATATTCATCACAAGGCGAAGACAATCAAGAGACACTGACCACATTAATCACAGGGCGAAGACAATCCAGAGACACTGACCACATTAATCACAGGGCGAAGACAATCAAGAGACACTGACCACATTCATCACAAGGCGAAGACAATCCAGAGACACTGACCACATTAATCACAGGGCGAAGACAATCCAGAGACAATGACCACATTAATCACAGGGCGAAGACAATCCAGAGACACTGACCACATTAATCACAGGGCGAAGACAATTCAGAGACACTGACCACATTCATCACAAGGCGAAGACAATCCAGAGACACTGTCCACATTAATCACAGGGCGAGGACAATCCAGAGACACTGACCACATTAATCACAGGGCGAAGACAATCCAGAGACACTGACCACATTAATCACAGGGCGAAGACAATCCAGAAACATGCACTGACCACATTAATCACAGGGCGAAGACAATCCAGAGACACCGACCACATTAATCACAGGGCGAAGACAATCCAGAGACACTGACCACATTAATCACAGGGCGAAGACAATTCAGAGACACTGACCACATTAATCACAGGGCGAAAACAATCCAGAGACATGCACTGACCACATTAATCACAGGGCGAAGACAATCCAGAGACACTGACCACATTCATCATAGGGCGAAAAAAATCCAGAGACACTGACCACATTAATCACAGGGCGAAGACAATTCAGAGACACTGACCACATTCATCACAAGGCGAAGACAATCCAGAGACACTGTCCACATTAATCACAGGGCGAGGACAATCCAGAGACACTGACCACATTAATCACAGGGCGAAGACAATCCAGAGACACTGACCACATTAATCACAGGGCGAAGACAATCCAGAGACACTGACCACATTAATCACAGGGCGAAGACAATCCAGAGACACTGACCACATTAATCACAGGGCGAAGACAATCCAGAGACACTGACCACATTAATCACAGGGCGAAGACAATCCAGAGACACCGACCACATTAATCACAGGGCGAAGACAATCCAGAGACACTGACCACATTAATCACAGGGCGAAGACAATCCAGAAACATGCACTGACCACATTAATCACAGGGCGAAGACAATCCAGAGACACCGACCACATTAATCACAGGGCGAAGACAATCCAGAGACACCGACCACATTAATCACAGGGCGAAGACAATCCAGAGACACTGACCACATTAATCACAGGGCGAAGACAATCCAGAGACACTGACCACATTAATCACAGGGCGAAGACAATCCAGAGACACCGACCACATTAATCACAGGGCGAAGACAATCCAGAGACACTGACCACATTAATCACAGGGCGAAGACAATCCAGAGACACTGACCACATTAATCACAGGGCGAAGACAATCCAGAGACACTGACCACATTAATCATAGGGCGAAGACAATCCAGAGACACTGACCACATTAATCACAGGGCGAAGACAATCCAGAGACACTGACCACATTAATCACAGGGCGAGGACAATCCAGAGACACTGTCCACATTAATCACAGGGCGAAGACAATCCAGAGACACCGACCACATTAATCACAGGGCGAAGACAATCCAGAGACACTGACCACATTAATCACAGGGCGAAGACAATCCAGAAACATGCACTGATCACATTAATCACAGGGCGAAGACAATCCAGAGACACCGACCACATTAATCACAGGGCGAGGACAATCCAGAGACACTGTCCACATTAATCACAGGGCGAAGACAATCCAGAGACACTGACCACATTAATCACAGGGCGAAGACAATCCAGAGACACTGACCACATTAATCATAGGGCGAAGACAATCCAGAGACACTGACCACATTAATCACAGGGCGAAGACAATCCAGAGACATGCACTGACCACATTAATCACAGGGCGAAGACAATCCAGAGACACCGACCACATTAATCACAGGGCGAAGACAATCCAGAAACATGCACTGACCACATTAATCACAGGGCGAAGACAATCCAGAGACACCGACCACATTAATCACAGGGCGAAGACAATCCAGAGACACTGACCACATTAATCACAGGGCGAAGACAATCCAGAGACACCGACCACATTAATCACAGGGCGAAGACAATCCAGAGACACTGACCACATTAATCACAGGGCGAAGACAATCCAGAGACACCGACCACATTAATCACAGGGCGAAGACAATTCAGAGACACTGACCACATTAATCACAGGGCGAAGACAATCCAGAAACATGCACTGACCACATTAATCACAGGGCGAAGACAATCCAGAGATACCGACCACATTAATCACAGGGCGAAGACTATCCAGAGACACTGACCACATTAATCACAGGGCGAAGACAATCCAGAGACACTGACCACATTAATCACAGGGCGAAGACAATCCAGAGACACTGACCACATTAATCACAGGGCGAAGACAATCCAGAGACACTGACCACATTAATCACAGGGCGAAGACAATCCAGAGACACTGACCACATTAATCACAGGGCGAAGACAATCCAGAGACACTGACCACATTAATCACAGGGCGAAGACAATCCAGAGACACTGACCACATTAATCATAGGGCGAAGACAATCCAGAGAAACTGACCACATTAATCATAGGGCGAAGACAATCCAGAGACACTGACCACATTAATCACAGGGCGAAGACAATCCAGAGACACTGACCACATTAATCACAGGGCGAAGACAATCCAGAGACACTGACCACATTAATCACAGGGCGAAGACAATACAGAGACATGCACTGACCACATTAATCACAGGGCGAAGACAATTCAGAGACACTGACCACATTAATCACAGGGCGAAGACAATTCAGAGACACTGACCACATTAATCATAGGGCGAAGACAATCCAGAGACACTGACCACATTAATCACAGGGCGAAGACAATACAGAGACATGCACTGACCACATTAATCACAGGGCGAAGACAATCCAGAGACACTGACCACATTAATCATAGGGCGAAGACAATCCAGAGACACTGACCACATTAATCATAGGGCGAAGACAATCCAGAGACACTGACCACATTAATCACAGGGCGGAGACAATCCAGAGACACTGACCACATTAATCACAGGGCGAAGACAATCCAGAGACACTGACCACATTAATCACAGGGCGAAGACAATACAGAGACATGCACTGACCACATTAATCACAGGGCGAAGACAATTCAGAGACACTGACCACATTAATCACAGGGCGAAGACAATTCAGAGACACTGACCACATTAATCATAGGGCGAAGACAATCCAGAGACACTGACCACATTAATCACAGGGCGAAGACAATACAGAGACATGCACTGACCACATTAATCACAGGGCGAAGACAATTCAGAGACACTGACCACATTAATCACAGGGCGAAGACAATTCAGAGACACTGACCACATTAATCATAGGGCGAAGACAATCCAGAGACACTGACCACATTAATCACAGGGCGAAGACAATACAGAGACATGCACTGACCACATTAATCACAGGGCGAAGACAATTCAGAGACACTGACCACATTAATCACAGGGCGAAGACAATCCAGAAACATGCACTGACCACATTAATCACAGGGCGAAGACAATCCAGAGACACTGACCACATTAATCACAGGGCGAGGACAATCCAGAGACACCGACCACATTAATCATAGGGCGAAGACAATCCAGAGACACTGACCACATTAATCACAGGGCGAAGACAATCCAGAGACATGCACTGACCACATTAATCACAGGGCGAAGACAATCCAGAGACACCGACCACATTAATCACAGGGCGAGGACAATCCAGAGACACCGACCACATTAATCACAGGGCGAAGACAATCCAGAGACACTGACCACATTCATCACAAAGCGAAGACAATCCAGAGACACTGACCACATTCATCACAGGGCGAAAACAATCCAGAGACACTGACCACATTAATCACAGGGCGAAGACAATCCAGAGACACTGACCACATTCATCACAAGGCGAAGACAATCCAGAGACACTGACCACATTAATCACAGGGCGAAGACAAAGAAAAAAACCAACACAACACAGAAGACTAAACGAGCAACAGGGACCCCACCAAAAACCCGGGGGTGGAACCGAGGTGTTCGCGAAGAGTATCCTGCTTGCTGTATGACACCTGTTGTGTTACTCATGTTGCCAAGTCCGGTAAAAGTCCTGCCACTGATAGAGGAAACAAAATCTACGTAAAAAGGAAAAGATTCATTGCCATTTGATACATCATTCTATTATCGATTCAAAACAAGATAATGGCATCACGACTGCTGAAAGATAAATAATTGCATAGGTCATGATGTTATCACATCTAAACGGTAAATAGCTATTTTACATAGCAAAAGAAAACCATGTTGTTACCACATAAACGGTAATTAATGTATTATCATACCAGCACGGGGATATGATGTTACCACTACTAAATAGTTAATAATTGTATGATTACACCACCACACAACGTGATGTTACTGCCACTAAGCGGTAAATAACTATGATTACATCAACACACAACGTGATGTTACTGCCACTAAACAGTAAATAACTATGATTACACCACCACACAACGTGATGTTACTGCCACTAAACGGTAAATAACTATGATTACATCACCACACAACGTGATGTTACTGCCACTAAACGGTAAATAACTATGATTATACCACCACACAGCTTGATGTTACTGCCACTAAACGGTAAATAACTATGATTACACCACCACACAACGTGATGTTACTGCCACTAAACGGTAAATAACTATGATTATATCACCACACAACGTGATGTTACTGCCACTAAACGGTAAATAACTATGATTACATCAACACACGAAGGTGATGTTACTGCCACAAAACGTTAAATAACTATGATTACACCACCACACAACGTGATGTTACTGCTACTAAACGGTAAATAACTATGATTACACCACCACACAACGTGATGTTACTGCCACTAAACGGTAAATAACTATGATTACATCAACACACGAAGGTGATGTTACTGCCACAAAACGTTAAATAACTATGATTACACCACCACACAACGTGATGTTACTGCTACTAAACGGTAAATAACTATGATTACACCACCACACAACGTGATGTTACTGCCACTAAACGGTAAATAACTATGATTACATCAACACATAACGTGCTGTTACTGCCACTAAACGGTAAATAACTATGATTACACCACCACACAACGTGATCTTACTGCCACTAAACGGTAAATAACTATGATTACATCAACACACGAACGTGATGTTACTGCCACTAAACGGTAAATAACTATGATTACACCACCACACAACGTGATGTTACTGCCACTAAACCGTAAATAACTATGATTACATCATCACACAACGTGATGTTACTGCCACTAAACGGTAAATGACTATGATTACACCACCACACAACGTGATGTTACTGCCACTAAACGGTAAATAACTATGATTACATCACCACACAACGTGATGTTACTGCCACTAAACGGTAAATAACTATGATTACATCAACGCACGAACGTGATGTTACTGCCACTAAACGGTAAATAACTATGATTACATCAACACACGAACGTGATGTTACTGCCACTAAACGGTAAATAACTATGATTACACCACCACACAACGTGATGTTACTGCCACTAAACGGTAAATAACTATGATTACATCAACACACACACGTGATGTTACTGCCACTAAGCGGTAAATAACTATGATTACACCACCACACAAAGTGGTGTTACTGCCACTAAACGGTAAATAACTATGATTACACCACCACACAACGTGATGTTACTGCCACTAAACGGTAAATAACTATGATTACACCACCACACAACGTGATGTTACTGCCACTAAACGGTAAATAACTATGATTACACCACCACACAACGTAATGTTTCTGCCACCAAACGGTAAATAACTATGATTACATCACCACACAACGTGATGTTACTGCCACTAAACGGTAAATAACTATGATTACATCACCACACGATCGTGATGTTACTGCCACTAAAGGTAAATAACTATGATTACATCAACACACAACGTGATGTCACTGCCACTAAACGGTAAATAACTATGATTACACCACCACACAACGTGATGTTACTGCCACTAAACGGTAAATAACTATGATTACACCACCACACAACGTGATGTTACTGCCACTAAACGGTAAATAAATATGATTACATCACCACACGAACGTGATGTTACTGCCACTAAAGGTAAATAACTATGATTACATCAACACACAACGTGATGTCACTGCCACTAAACGGTAAATAACTATTATTACACCACCACACAACGTGATGTTACTGCCACTAAACGGTAAATAACTATGATTACATCACCACACAACGTGATGTTACTGCCACCAAACTGTAAATAACTATGATTACATCAACACACGAACGTGATGTTACTGCCACTAAACGGTAAATAACTATGATTACATCAACACACAACGTGATGTTACTGCCACTAAACGGTAAATAACTATGATTACACCACGGTAAATAACTATGATTACACCACCACACAACGTGATGTTACTGCCACGAAACGGTAAATAACTATGATTACATCACCACACGAACGTGATGTTACTGCCACTAAACGGTAAATAACTATGATTACACCACCACACAACGTGATGTTACTGCCACTAAACGGTAAATAACTATGATTATATCACCACACAACGTGATGTTGCTGCCACCAAACTGTAAATAACTATGATTACACCATCACACAACGTGATGTTAATGCCACTAAACGGTAAATAACTATGATTACATCAACACACAACGTGATGTTACTGCCACTAAACGGTAAATAACTGATTACACCAACACACGAACGTGATGTTCCTGTCACTAAACGGTAAATAACTATGATTACACCACCACACAACGTGATGTTACTGCCACTAAACGGTAAATAAGTATGATTACATCAACACACAACGTGATGTCACTGCCACTAAACGGTAAATAACTATGATTACATCACCACACGAACGTGATGTTACTGCCACTAAACGGTAAATAACTATGATTACACCACCACACAACGTGATGTTACTGCCACTAAACGGTAAATAACTATGATTACATCACCACACAATGTGATGTTACTGCCACTAAACTGTAAATAACTATGATGATTACACCAACACACGAACGTGATGTTACTGCCACTAAACGGTAAATAACTATGATTACATCAACACACAACGTGATGTTACTGCCACTAAACGGTAAATAACTGATTACACCAACACACGAACGTGATGTTCCTGTCACTAAACGGTAAATAACTATGATTACACCACCACACAACGTGATGTTACTGCCACTAAACGGTAAATAAGTATGATTACATCAACACACAACGTGATGTCACTGCCACTAAACGGTAAATAACTATGATTACATCACCACACGAACGTGATGTTACTGCCACTAAACGGTAAATAACTATGATTACACCACCACACAACGTGATGTTACTGCCACTAAACGGTAAATAACTATGATTACATCACCACACAATGTGATGTTACTGCCACTAAACTGTAAATAACTATGATGATTACACCAACACACGAACGTGATGTTACTGCCACTAAACGGTAAATATCTATGATTACATCAACACACAACGTGATGTTACTGCCACTAAACGGTAAATAACTATGATTACATCAACACACGAACGTGATGTTACTGCCACTAAACGGTAAATAAGTATGATTACATCAAGACACAACGTGATGTTACTGCCCCTAAGCGGTAAATAACTATGATTACATCAACACACGAACGTGATGTTACTGCCCCTAAGCGGTAAATAACTATGATTACATTAACACACAACGTGATGTTACTGCCACTAAACGGTAAATAACAATGATTACATCAACACACAACGTGATGTTACTGCCCCTAAGCGGTAAATAACTATGATTACATCAACACACGAACGTGATGTTACTGCCCCTAAGCGGTAAATAACTATGATTACATCAACACACAACGTGATGTTACTGCCTCTAAACGGTAAATAACTATGATTACATCAACACACGAACGTGATGTTACTGCCCCTAAGCGGTAAATAACTATGATTACATCAACACACGAACGTGATGTTACTGCCCCTAAGCGGTAAATAACTATGATTACATCAACACACGAACGTGATGTTACTGCCACTAAACGGTAAATAACTATGATTATATCACCACACAACGTGATGTTACTGCCACCAAACTGTAAATAACTATGATTACATCACCACACAACGTGATGTTACTGCCACTAAACGGTAAATAACTATGATTACATCAACACACAATGTGATGTTACTGCCACTAAACGGTAAATAACTGATTACACCAACACACGAACGTGATGTTCCTGCTACTAAACGGTAAATAACTATGATTACACCACCACACAACGTGATGTTACTGCCACTAAACGGTAAATAACTATGATTACACCACCACACAACGTGATGTTACTGCCACTAAACGGTAAATAACTATGATTATATCACCACACAACGTGATGTTACTGCCACTAAACGGTAAATAACTATGATTACATCAACACACGAAGGTGATGTTACTGCCACAAAACGTTAAATAACTATGATTACACCACCACACAACGTGATGTTACTGCTACTAAACGGTAAATAACTATGATTACACCACCACACAACGTGATGTTACTGCCACTAAACGGTAAATAACTATGATTACATCAACACACGAAGGTGATGTTACTGCCACAAAACGTTAAATAACTATGATTACACCACCACACAACGTGATGTTACTGCTACTAAACGGTAAATAACTATGATTACACCACCACACAACGTGATGTTACTGCCACTAAACGGTAAATAACTATGATTACATCAACACATAACGTGCTGTTACTGCCACTAAGCGGTAAATAACTATGATTACACCACCACACAACGTGATCTTACTGCCACTAAACGGTAAATAACTATGATTACATCAACACACGAACGTGATGTTACTGCCACTAAACGGTAAATAACTATGATTACACCACCACACAACGTGATGTTACTGCCACTAAACCGTAAATAACTATGATTACATCATCACACAACGTGATGTTACTGCCACTAAACGGTAAATAACTATGATTACACCACCACACAACGTGATGTTACTGCCACTAAACGGTAAATAACTATGATTACATCACCACACAACGTGATGTTACTGCCACTAAACGGTAAATAACTATGATTACATCAACGCACGAACGTGATGTTACTGCCACTAAACGATAAATAACTATGATTACATCAACACACGAACGTGATGTTACTGCCACTAAACGGTAGATAACTATGATTACACCACCACACAACGTGATGTTACTGCCACTAAACGGTAAATAACTATGATTACATCAACACACAAACGTGATGTTGCTGCCACTAAGCGGTAAATAACTATGATTACACCACCACACAAAGTGGTGTTACTGCCACTAAACGGTAAATAACTATGATTACACCACCACACAACGTGATGTTACTGCCACTAAACGGTAAATAACTATGATTACACCACCACACAACGTGATGTTACTGCCACTAAACGGTAAATAACTATGATTACACCACCACACAACGTGATGTTTCTGCCACTAAACGGTAAATAACTATGATTACATCACCACACAACGTGATGTTACTGCCACTAAACGGTAAATAACTATGATTACATCACCACACGAACGTGATGTTACTGCCACTAAAGGTAAATAACTATGATTACATCAACACACAACGTGATGTCACTGCCACTAAACGGTAAATAACTATGATTACACCACCACACAACGTGATGTTACTGCCACTAAACGGTAAATAACTATGATTACACCACCACACAACGTGATGTTACTGCCACTAAACGGTAAATAAATATGATTACATCACCACACGAACGTGATGTTACTGCCACTAAAGGTAAATAACTATGATTACATCAACACACAACGTGATGTCACTGCCACTAAACGGTAAATAACTATTATTACACCACCACACAACGTGATGTTACTGCCACTAAACGGTAAATAACTATGATTACATCACCACACAACGTGATGTTACTGCCACCAAACTGTAAATAACTATGATTACACCAACACACGAACGTGATGTTACTGCCACTAAACGGTAAATAACTATGATTACATCAACACACAACGTGATGTTACTGCCACTAAACGGTAAATAACTATGATTACACCACGGTAAATAACTATGATTACACCACCACACAACGTGATGTTACTGCCACGAAACGGTAAATAACTATGATTACATCACCACACGAACGTGATGTTACTGCCACTAAACGGTAAATAACTATGATTACACCACCACACAACGTGATGTTACTGCCACTAAACGGTAAATAACTATGATTATATCACCACACAACGTGATGTTGCTGCCACCAAACTGTAAATAACTATGATTACACCATCACACAACGTGATGTTAATGCCACTAAACGGTAATAACTATGATTACATCAACACACAACGTGATGTTACTGCCACTAAACGGTAAATAACTGATTACACCAACACACGAACGTGATGTTCCTGTCACTAAACGGTAAATAACTATGATTACACCACCACACAACGTGATGTTACTGCCACTAAACGGTAAATAATTATGATTACATCAACACACAACGTGATGTCACTGCCACTAAACGGTAAATAACTATGATTACATCACCACACAACGTGATGTTACTGCCACTAAACGGTAAATAACTATGATTACATCACCACACAATGTGATGTTACTGCCACTAAACTGTAAATAACTATGATGATTACACCAACACACGAACGTGATGTTACTGCCACTAAACGGTAAATATCTATGATTACATCAACACACAACGTGATGTTACTGCCACTAAACGGTAAATAACTATGATTACATCAACACACGAACGTGATGTTACTGCCACTAAACGGTAAATAAGTATGATTACATCAAGACACAACGTGATGTTACTGCCCCTAAGCGGTAAATAACTATGATTACATCAACACACGAACGTGATGTTACTGCCCCTAAGCGGTAAATAACTATGATTACATTAACACACAACGTGATGTTACTGCCACTAAACGGTAAATAACTATGATTACATCAACACACAACGTGATGTTACTGCCCCTAAGCGGTAAATAACTATGATTACATCAACACACGAACGTGATGTTACTGCCCCTAAGCGGTAAATAACTATGATTACATCAACACACAACGTGATGTTACTGCCTCTAAACGGTAAATAACTATGATTACATCAACACACGAACGTGATGTTACTGCCCCTAAGCGGTAAATAACTATGATTACATCAACACACGAACGTGATGTTACTGCCCCTAAGCGGTAAATAACTATGATTACATCAAAAAACGAACGTGATGTTACTGCCACTAAACGGTAAATAACTATGATTATATCACCACACAACGTGATGTTACTGCCACCAAACTGTAAATAACTATGATTACATCACCACACAACGTGATGTTACTGCCACTAAACGGTAAATAACTATGATTACATCAACACACAATATGATGTTACTGCCACTAAACGGTAAATAACTGATTACACCAACACACGAACGTGATGTTCCTGCTACTAAACGGTAAATAACTATGATTACACCACCACACAACGTGATGTTACTGCCACTAAACGGTAAATAACTATGATTACATCAACACACGAATGTGATGTTACTGCCACTAAACGGTAAATAAGTATGATTACATCAACACACAACGTGATGTCACTGCCCCTAAGCGGTAAATAACTATGATTACACCACCACACGAACGTGATGTTACTGCCACTAAACGGTAAATAACTATGATTACATCAACACACGAATGTGATGTTACTGCCACTAAACGGTAAATAAGTATGATTACATCAACACACAACGTGATGTCACTGCCCCTAAGCGGTAAATAACTATGATTACATCAACACACGAACGTGATGTTACTGCCCCTAAGCGCTAAATAACTATGATTACATCAACACACGAACGTGATGTTACTGCCACTAAACGGTAAATAACTATGATTATATCACCACACAACGTGATGTTACTGCCACCAAACTGTAAATAACTATGATTACATCCCCACACAACGTGATGTTACTGCCACTAAACGGTAAATAACTATGATTACATCAACACACAACGTGATGTTACTGCCACTAAACGGTAAATAACTATGATTACATCAACACACGAACGTGATGTTACTGCCACTAAACGGTAAATAACTATGATTACATCAACACACGAACGTGATGTTACTGCCACTAAACGGTAAATAAGTATGATTACATCAACACACAACGTGATGTTACTGCCCCTAAGCGGTAAATAACTATGATTACATCAACACACGAACGTGATGTTACTGCCCCTAAGCGGTAAATAACTATGATTACATCAACACACGAACGTGATGTTACTGCCACTAAACGGTAAATAACTATGATTATATCACCACACAACGTGATGTTACTGCCACCAAACTGTAAATAACTATGATTACATCACCACACAACGTGATGTTACTGCCACTAAACGGTAAATATCTATGATTACATCAACACACAACGTGATGTTACTGCCACTAAACGGTAAATAACTGATTACACCAACACACGAACGTGATGTTCCTGCCACTAAACGGTAAATAACTATGATTACACCACCACACAACGCGATGTTACTGCCACTAAACGGTAAATAAGTATGATTACATCAACACACAACGTGATGTTACTGCCACTAAACCGTAAATAACTATGATTACATCTCCACACAAACGTGATGTTACTGCCGCTAAACGGTAAATAACTATGATTACACCACCACACAACGTGATGTTACTGCCACTAAACGGTAAATAACTATGATTACATCACCACACAACGTGATGTTACTGCCACCAAACTGTAAATAACTATGATTACACCAACACACAAACGTGATGCTACTGCCACTAAACGGTAAATATCTATGATTACACCACCACACAACGTGATGTTACTGCCACTAAACGGTAAATAAGTATGATTACATCAACACACAACGTGATGTTACTGGCACTAAACGGTAAATAACTATGATTACATCAACACACGAACGTGATGTTACTGCCACCAAACTGTAAATAACTATGATTACACCACCACACAACGTGATGTTACTGCCCCTAAGCGGTAAATAACTATGATTACATCAACACACGAACGTGATGTTACTGCCACTAAATGGTAAATAACTATGATTACACCACCACACAACGTGATGTTACTGCCATTAAACGGTAAATAACTATGATTACATCACCACACAACGTGATGTTACTGCCACCAAACTGTAAATAACTATGATTACACCACCACACAACGTGATGTTACTGCCACTAAACGGTAAATAACTATGATTACACCAACACACGAACGTGATGTTGCTGCCACTAAACGGTAAATATCTATGATTACACCACCACACAACGTGATGTTACTGCCACTAAACGGTAAATAAGTATGATTACATCAACACACAACGTGATGTTACTGGCACTAAACGGTAAATAACTATGATTACACCACCACACAACGTGATGTTATTGCCACTAAACGGTAAATAACTATGATTACACCACCACACAACGTGATGTTACTGCCACTAAACGGTAAATAACTATGATTACACCACCACACAACATGGTTTTACTGCCACTAAACCGTAAATAACTATGATTACATCAACACACAACGTGATGGTACTGGCACTAAACGGTAAATAACTATGATTACATCACCACACAACGTGATATTACTGCCACTAAACGGTAAATAACTATGATTACATCAACACACGAACGTGATGTCACTGCCACTAAACGGTAAATAACTATGATTACACCACCACACAACGTGATGTTACTGCCACTAAACCGTAAATAAGTATGATTACATCAACACACAACGTGATGTTACTGGCACTAAACGGTAAATAACTATGATTACACCACCACACGAACGTGATGTCACCACTACTTATTCTTGTCAGACATTTGGTAACATTTTTAAAATCCTCTCGTATTATTCCTGTATTTTGTGGTAGTTTGCGTTGTTCTTCTGTTTTCTTTTATCATTGTGATTTTTACTGTTGTTTTTGTTCATTGGTTCGAAAATTTTGACTGAATTGAGTAGTCTGTGTTCATCTTGTCCCTTGTAACAATATTACCTATCAACTTCGACTAGTTTGAAATACATGCTATTCCATGAATGAAAAATTAAATTATAAAATTGTAGAACCTTTTTTTCTCTCATTTGTTTGCTTCGTTTTAGTCGAAAAAAAGATTTCACTCTGCTAGTGGCTTTATCTGACAGAGATTTAGCATCAGGAGAATTGTTCTGGGATGATGGAGAGTCATTTGGTAAGCCTTGTAAACAATTACGTCTTATTTCGATATTCTTAATGCAATGATATAAGCCCTTTGATATTTATTTGATTAGCTATAGTAAATATTTGAACCGATACCATAAATTTATGGCAATAGCATGTTCAATAGAGGGTTAGGCTTATGGTGTTTAACGCCACTTTCAACAATATTTCAGCTATATCGTGACTGTCAGTTTTATTGGTGGAGGAAACCGGTGTTTAATAGAAGATATATTGTCATCTCTTTCTTATAGACAAACTTATGACAACAACCATTGTGAGCTTATTTGATATATGTCCATACTGCACAATAAAGCACTAATCAGATTTGATATGATCTGAGGACAGCATCATTAAACAACATTATTAAGAAAAAAACTGGTGGAACGCACTAATCTGGGTCACGAGTCACTGTAATCGGGCGCCTGTATCGAGAAACAGATAAGGTGTTGAAAAAACTGTTGATACTCATAAAATATTGTTAAATGCAATAACATTTTATGTTTGTCTTCAAGAAATATGATAGACAAAACCATGTGTGAAGTTTTATGACGAAATATCTCCGATTTCTATGTAAATTTACGAGTTGAAGTGGGGAAACACCCGCAGGTAATTTTAGCGATGTATTTTTTTTTATCTTGGACAAGAGCTTCCTGATTGGATGACCGATTTAAAACACTGACTCCGCATGGTAAAAAGATGCATGTAAAAGAAATCTATGTTTTATTTATTCATTTGTTTGATTCTGGAATATTGTTGATCATTGATTTAAACAAGAAAAAAGGGAAAAAGGGGGGGGGGGGGTGAATTTTATTTGTGAATTTTACAGTTAAATAAATGTTAAGTTTCGACAGTTTAAAGAGAAAAATAAAAATTTGCTGCGACTAAACCTTAAATCAGCGTTAAAAATTGAACAAATATCAGTGGTTTTGTAAATGAGATTTATTTTAAATAGAAAATCTGAATTTATTATTTATTAATTTATTATTAATGATACAATTTTATAACCCTGGGAGGGATATACCCCCTGGCTATGATGAAAATGTGAAATAAAAACACAGGACCGGACTTTAAGCAAAAATAATAATCCAGGATTATTTTTTTATTACAAAAATCCAGGACCCCTGTGTCCATGATTATTATTATTTTTTTTAAAGTTAATAATATGAAATATTGACTTCCACACTTGCCTTTTGGACAGCACATTTCTGTGTCCATACTTGTTTAATGAATAAAATAAGTGTCTTTAATCAAATTGAGATATTCTATTTAAAATTCATGTAAACAATCTCCGTTCCAATAACAAAGAGGTGTTCTCAACAGCGTAATTTAAACATTACTAATATTTCTATATCCATGACTTATTTGTCTTTGGTAAGACCATCAATTGAATATTTCAGTGATATCTGAAATCCCAACATAAAAGTGATATCAATATTAATATGATACAAACATATTGGACTGTGTATCATTGTAATACGATGTAAAACATCACATCGTTGTGATTGTTCAGCGGCTGTATCGAGAAACAGATAAGGTGTTGAAAAAACTGTTGATACTCATAAAATATTGTTAAATGCAATAAAATTTTATGTTTGTTTTCAAGACATATGATAGACAAAACCATGTGTGAAGTTTTATGACGAAATATCTCCGATTTCTATGTAAATTTACGAGTTGAAGTGGGGAAACACCCACAGGTAAATTTAGCAATGTATATTTTATCTTGGACAAGAGCTTCCTGATTGGATGACCGATTTAAAACACTGGTAAAAAGATGCATGTAAAAGAAATCTATGTTATATTTATTCGTTTGTTTGATTCTGGAATATTGTTGATCATTGATTTAAACAAGAAAAAGGGAAAAAGGGGGGGGGAATTTTATTTGTGAATTTTACAGTTAAATAAATGTTATGTTTCGACTGTTTAAAGAGAAAAATAAAAATTTGTTGCGACTAAAGCTTAAATCAGCGTTAAAAATTGAACAAATATCAGTGGTTTTGTAAATGAGATTTATTTTGAATAGAAAATCTGAATTTATTATTTATTCATTTATTATTAATGATACAATTGTATATCCCTTGGGAGGGATATACCCCCTGGCTATGATGAAAATTTGAAATAAAAACACAGGACCGGACATTAAGCAAAAATAAAAATCCAGGATTAGTTTTTTATTAAAAAAATCCAGGACTCCTGTGTCCATGATTTTTTTTTTTTTTTAAAGTTAATAATATGAAATATTGACTTCCACACTTGCCTTTAGGACAGCACATTTCTGTGTCCACACTTGTTTAATGAATAAAATAAGTGTCTTTTATCAAATTGAGATATTCTATTTAAAATTCATGTAAACAATCTCCGTTCCAATACCAAAGAGGTGTTCTCAACAGCGTAATTTAAACATTACTAATATTTCTATATCCATGACTTATTTGTCTTTGGTAAGACCATCAATTGAATATTTCAGTGATATCTGAAATCCCAACATAAAAGTGGTATCAATATTAATATGATACAAACATATTGCACTGTATATCATTGTAATACGATGTAAAACATCACATCGCTGTGATTGTTCAGACATATCATTTGTCACCATATTGTGGAAAGACACATGCGTTACCAGCTATAAAAGGCGAGGGGGTGGGGGGATTAATCGCGTATAACCGATTAACTGTCATGCGCTATATATATTAGTCCATCAGGGGCAATAAAACACAGAACTACTATCCCAATGCACTTGTTTATTAGAGTCATCTCTATTGTGAGTGTCTTTGTCGAGATTGCAGTCGCTTAACAAGAATAGAAGCTCTGTAGTTCATCTTGTACATAGTTCGTGGCTTATTAGAGAGACATATGTTCTTAAGCCTATTTAAGAAGGTCACAGAAGTAGAACTCGAAAATGTATTGCAGCAGGTAAATAAGTGGTAGAATTAGAACTCGGAACTCCTGACAACATTATATTAGTTAAATTAGTGCGCATGACACGTTTCTGGAATAATCTTCCTCTGATATGCTCATAGTCAAAAGGTTGAAATTTTGTAATTTAGGAACTGTAAATTTAAACTATGAAAACTTTTATAATGTCGGGTATTTGATATTTCAGGAACAACCGGTCAAACTAGTAACAATTTCATAACTTTCCAAGCAGAAAACGTGAGTAATATTATACTAAAAACGTTATTTAAAACAATGTTGTTGTTATAGTATCCTGACACCTTACTCTCAAGGCTATAAATACATGTTTTCGTTCACAAGATTAATAGAATATATGGTTTTAATATACAAACGCAGGGGCGGATCCAGGATTTCAAGTTAGGGGGGGGGGGGGCGCATTTAAAAAAATTGCGACGAGCGGAGGGTGGCGCGAAAAATTTTGGGTATTTCGTGTGAAAAAACACGATTTTACGCCAAAAAATCATATTCTTTCCAATTGCGGAGGGAGGCGCGAAAAATTTTGGGGCATTTCGTGTGAAAATCACGATTTTACGCCAAAAAATCTTATTTTTTCTAAATTTAGGGGGTAATCGTTTTCGTCGTCATCCGGCTATAGACACAACTTTGTCAATGACAAAATTATCAAAATCCAAAATGTTTGCGTATGTTTAGGTTTATCTCGAAACCTGTTTTTATTTTTATCTCGAAATACCGTATGAAATTCCTTCCTGTACTTTTCAACAGATCCTACAAAATGTACATTGTACAGAGTAAGGATCGGCAAACTAGTGCAAGATGACACCACTGTCCACTTACTGTTGTCGTATCATGCTGCGTCCGGTGTTGCCTTTTATGATATGTTGAGTTTAATAGAATCCTCTAATAAAGTCAGTTGTGACACTGAACACGTGTTAAACACTGGTCATGTTGTAAACGCCATTAAAATCATTGTTATTATATATTCTATAGGCGGGAATTCGATCAAACGTGGTACGTTCTGGCTATGGTGCAAAAATGAATCTTGGTTCAGTCATAGTCTATGGGGTCCAGTCAAGACCGACTATGGCGCTGTTGGATGGTCATCAAATTCCTTATACATATGATGGTAGTTCAAAGGTAAATCTATCTGGTTTTAGGTTTTATTGTGTTTAACCCCACTTTCAACAATAGTTCAGCTATATTGTGGCGGTCAGCTTTATTGGTGGAGGAAACCGGAGAACACCACCGACCTGCCGCACTGACAACTTTTATCACTTAATGTTGTACACCTCGCCCTGGGCGAGAGTCGAACCCACAACATCAGTGGTGATAGGCACCGATTGTATAAGTAAATCGATCTGACCATGTAGATAAAGCTCATAGAAAATGAGGGAACGATCTTGAATAAACAAAAGATGCAAGCAACTTGCTTATGAACAACGGAGAGATAGTATATACAAAACCCAAATGGTACAATCTCGGTTATTACCTGTATTCTAACATGTCTATTATTTGCGTTAAGATCACGAAAGATGGCATTGACAATTATATTTTGGCTCAAAGTTGACTATTGTTTCACTATTATGTTTTCTGATGGCCTTGTGTACTATCTAATATTTAAATGATGATTGAGGCCATCGACTCTCTTTAATAAAAACTAATATTATACATATGTCATTCTCGGTGCCTCGAAAAATAAATATCTAAAATTAGAGAGGTCTTCATAACAACGTGGCATTTTTCTCACACGTGAAAAGCACTTGCATGACCACATCAGTTCACTAAGAGGGGAGGTGTGGGCCCATATAAATAGTTTAACCACATATAACTAGTTTAACCACACATAACTAGTTAAACCCCATATAACTAGTTTAACCACATATAACTAGTTTAACCACATATAACTAGTTTAACCACATATAACTAATTTAACCCCACTACTTTTTATAAGTACATATACCAAGCCAGGAAAGTGAGTGGTCATGTATTTGTGTTAGGAGTTATCGATGTTGTCTCTTTCAATGATTTTCTGTTAGATTTTGAAATTGTTCCGACAGTGTGGCATTTGTTGTTTTTAATTTCATTACCATGCACATTGATGAAAAATCATGGAATATAAAGATAAAATTACTCTTTGAAACATTTTGTGATGATCTCGTCATACCAAATTTAGTATTTAATTTGATTTATGTTTCTATCTTGTAGGTTCTTCGGTTCCAGCGTATGAATGTAAACTTATTACATACATTTGCTCTCAACTGGACGTAAAATATATAACAACATCGTCAAAAATATACATAATAAATCATTTATCAATGTAATTGTTTCTAATAACTTGTGTGTATGGCAATCTATAGCATGGTGACCAGTTTTAGTGGTGGAAGAAGCCGGAGTACCCGGAGAGAACCACCGACCATGGGCAAGCAACTGGTAAACGTTATCACTTGCGGCTGCGAGTCTAGTGCACCCTTTTTCTAATTTGAAAAGCCGGGCGCGAACCCACGCCGTATTGGTGATAGGCTTGTATGAGTTGTTAGGTAATCCAACTACCTAACTCATTGAGCCACCCGGAATCTTATCCAGATTGGTCCACTGCATACATAATGATATATATATTGGGTGTGTGTGTTCTTTTAATTAAATCAATTTGAAGGAGGAATGAGGACAAGTTCACTGCCGTTCAACATCTTATTTTATTTGTTTTTTCACTGTTGAATCTTTATCATTCACTAGTAAATAATTGAATTTAAATATCTATACATATTGTTACATGATAGATATATCAAATTTGACAGTGAAATAATAACAGTGATACGTATGTTAGCATCTGTTGCACTGATCATATACACATTCATATTCCAGAAATTAATGTGAAAATCTATATTCTGGATACTAAAATTATCAATAATTGTTTTTTTTTGTTTTGGCTATAATGACGAAATTTGAATTACAAAATATAGATTTTGTTTCCCAAATTTTTCACGTTATCAATTTGTACTTTTCGAAATCGTCATCCCGAGAATAAGTTTGTAGTTACAAACAAATAAGTATTTAGAGCTAATGGAATTAATACGGACGCGGCAGTTTGCCTTGCATCTGCCCTGGAACCATAACTACTATCAAACTTTGCTCATTACTAGAAGCTTCTCAAAGAAGTAAAGTCTCATCTTAGTACGAGGGAATCATTGATGTATGTCATTTTGATCAGTTGTGTAATAGTTTCGTCCTTTACAACCATTGGCAGTCCATTCAGAAGGATTAAACCCGCCACGCAATGAGTGAGTCAGTGATTATTGCTTAACGCCAAATGAGCAATTTTTTTCAGCTATGCCATGACGAGAACAAGCTACCCTTCACGAACACCTGGGTTCACCCCCTGTTTTTTGTGGGGTTCATCCTTTAGTTTTCTGTGTTGTGATTTGTATCGTGTTCGTCTTCGTCCTGTGTCTTGTGTGCTCATTGTTGCCAGTGTCTCTGGATTGTTCTTTTTTTATTTCCCTTTCAGTTTTCTCTAACGTTTATTTACATTCAATGAAAGAATGATGATGTAAGCTTTGTACGAGACAAACACGCTTACTTGGATCATTATAGTGCTAGCTCACTGTAACAACAGTCCACAAATAGACATTTCGCTCCACTGACATATCATCCTGATTCCGAGCCAACAAGTCTTTGCTCTTACTTCTTAAGCTGCATGTTTAGAGGAGAAGCAATAATATCAATTGTATAGTCCTTGGTTTAACCCGACTGAGATCGAACCCGCGATCTATCGCACTCCATGCGAGAATGCCAACCATTACACCACCGATGCCGTTAACCGCAACGATGAATTAGTATATACATGTAATTCTATAAGTTATAAACATGAATTCAAAATCAGACCCTGGAACTGTTCTGTCAGTGTGATATTTTTCGTTTTTCATTTTTTAATATTTAAAGAAAGCATATAACGTTTAGTTTGCATGTTCATATTTCAGGAAGAACGTTTTTGAAACGTGAGACTTTCCAGGTATTATTATAAATCTTCTAGTTAATAGACAACACAGATATATAGTGTCTCGTTAAAAAAACATGAGTGTAATTTTTGTTTTAATTTACAGTCATTGACCGTTTATGAACTATTATGTTTGTGACTGTGCATTATTATGTGCAAATGTTAAATACATTTTTTGGCCATTATGTTTAATTAAGTACAGTTCCAACATGTTTAGATGTCACGTTATTATTATTCAAATATTGTATATACATGTATGCGCAATCTGAAAAGATTCGAAAATTTTGAATCTTGACGGAAACAGCAAGATATTGTTCACTATGGTAAGATTTTGTTTTGTCTTTCTATCTATTAATGTAATTCTTGATTGCTTTTCATTAGAAAGGGTATGGGATGACCACAACCTTAACACAGAGCCTGGGTGGCAGTGTGGTTAAGTTTATTGTGTTCTGGTCATTGGTTTAACGCCACTGACATAGTTTAACGTCCGGATACCCGCTTCAAGTGTAGCAGTTTCGGGAAAAACTACAACTAATTGCGTTTGACGAGTCAATGCGTTTTAACTGTTCGACCGACCTGTTTGTTACGATAATGTTGAAGTAACAATAAACTCATATAAACCAACCCCACATTTTTATTGAATGACATTGTATATTTAATTTTTATATTAGTTCCCTACGATGGGGCTGTGGAAGGCATAATATTCATGACTTTGTGTCTATCACCTGACTGTAGACTGTATGCAGCTTTTTAAAAACCAATCTTCTCTAAGGTTCGCTTTAAACAATTTAAAATACAAGCTATATGTACCAGTTTACGTCAAAGGTGCACATTACGTTAGCGTAGGATCATCGACAACTCAATAACTACAATTGAAATAATTGTAAAACGTCTAACAGTTGTATAACATCACTAAGAAAATCTGTGCACGACAAATGCGCTTGAATTAAAAAAGTATTGCGCATAGCGGATATGTTTTTTTCTATACTATGTTGCTATACTTTTAGACTGGCGTCGTTTTAAGGTGCTACAGGTTAATAGTTTTGACAGTCCCAAACACAACCTCTAATATATTTAGAAACTGATATTATTTTATTTGAGTGAAGGGAAAAGTATTTCATAATCCTCAAAAAAATCTCCCGCCCGAATTAAGATACAAAGCAGTCGTCATTGTTAATCCTTCAACTATTTTCCCCACATTTTTGTAATTTTTGTTTTGTTGTGTTTCATTTTCGTTTGTGAATACAAGTGATATAATCTGTACAATTAAAACAAATGAAGAGAAGAATATATGTGCAGAATACATAATAAGACAAAGTCATTATAATACATGTATGTGTCCAGAGTTATCGGTCCTAAAACAACGTGTACAAAAACAACCGGTGCATATGTGTGTGTTCTAAATCAGAGTGTGATTTTTCATCGTTTGCTGTCGTTGTCTTTTTGTGTTTTAGATTTGTCAGTTGTTGTTGGTTATGATGATCATTACTGACGTTTAAAATTTCTTTCATAGAAAATAAGAAACACACATTTTTCAATAGTAAATTATCTCGATTTTGAGAGGGTTTTGTCACCACTTTACTAGTGGTCCTCGTTGCTTGTCTGAAACATCGGCAAAAGACAATTGCTTTATAAATAGTGTTAACTCCAGATATTTCATCGTCCATTACATGAGAGTCACTATTCCTACCGGAGGGGTGTGTGTGTCACTTCCCAAATAAAGGTATAAACATCTATAAAGACATGCCCCAGTTTTCAAATAAATGATTGGGTGGTAAATTTTCCACTTAAAATATATCAATGTGTGTGGATGTTCTGGGTATGATATACCGGTATCAATGGGTCATATTTCGACAAGCTATTGTAGCTTCTTTATTGCCAAGACAAATTCTGTTATAATTTTATTATAATTTAACATAATAAGAAAAGGTGCAAAGTTGATTTATGAGCTTATTTTAGATATTAGTCCAATATATGAATGGATCACCAATGGCTGAATAATACTTCGCATATATGAATGGGTGTGATTTTTTTTTTGCTGAGGGATTGTATGAATGAATGATATATTTCAATCTCCAGCGGCACCAATGTACCCAAGCTTACATGAAGTACAACAAACCCCGTGTTTTTCGCTATAAAGATCGAAATACCTATTATATACCTGGAATGTAGCTGCAATAATGTAGCTCCTGTGACAAACTTGTGTCTCGGCAGAGCTACAACGCGTTCCCATTCGTCACAATGGAGGAAAAAAAAAAGTTGCAGTTGAAACATAAAAACTCACTATTTACGCTTCAAACATTTCATTATAACTATTACTGATGATCCCAGTCCTTGTTAAATCGGTTTGGCTGAGAAATATATGCTTTTTAAAGGTAGCAACAACCTTGTTCAAATATATCGATCGTTTGCCATAAACCGAAAACTACGGAAGGCGGAGCTTTTCTAAATATGGTATTTCTTACTACACGTAGTAAACGTCTGATCTAAACATTCACGCCTCAAATCGCCAAATATGGTATCGACATCCAAATAGTGAGGCTGGAAATGACGAAATTCAAAATGTTCAGAGAGAAAGTAAACATGGATTTTTATTTTGTGGGAATTACATTCTAAAATACTGGTAGGTGATAAAAACATGTTATAATAATGGACAAAAGGAAAGGTTATGTCTTATTATTGATAAATGCAGGCGTCAGACTCTGTAAGCGAGCGCAAAAAATCTCGGCGGCTGCTCCATTACGTGTAATGGCATCCCGTTATAACCCTTGCGAGTAAGCGAGCATTTAGGGTTTTATTATTAGAACTACCTGGAATGTGGCATTTGATCATGTACATGTATTGTCTTTACCTCCAGTTGTTTGTAGGCATGTCTTACTTATATTATTTGTGTTTGTTTGCCTGTAGTGGTGTGGGTTTTTTTTTCTGTTTGTCTTCGTTCTGTGTCTAGTGTACCCAATGTTGTCAGTTTCTCTGGACTGTCCATTTTTTTAATTGCCCCTTCGGTGTTCCCTAACGATTATTTACCATAGATTTTAAATGTAAAAATGTTAGTGATATTCTCTGTAATAGTTATATTAACTTTATTAGTACTTACGTAGGTACTAAATAAATAAATTATTAATTCTTTTAGGCGAGACAAACAATTGAAAGTGCAATAAACTCTACGGATTGTTATAAGCAGGCCCACTGAGAAGGGATGTCAGCCGAAGCGGCGCCCCGGGGCCCATGAGTTTAGAGGGCCCACAAGCCAAACGAGGAAAAAAACGAGGGTGTACCTTGAGCAAGGCAAACAAAATAAAATGTGTACTTTCGTGAATATGTGAATGACAAATTCGTCATACAGAAGTAGCCCCAGGTTTCAGGAAGGAGCCCACTAATGACTTTCATAGGGCCCTTGATGATGTATAACAACTTTTCTGTTACAGTGTATGGGGCACTGGGCCATGTACATATATTTAGTGATTTTCGATTTGTAAATGTATAATAAATAACTCAAATGAGGGCCAAGTCCGACTGCTTGGGCTCCCCTAAGAAAAACCATTGACACTGGCGGATCGAGGGTTGCAGGTGGAGGGGCCCACTAATTTTTTTATATAAGGGCTCTGAAATATGTAGGCCTAAGTGATTTTCTATAGAAAAATATATAGGAAATGGGGATCCAGGCTAAGTCCCTAAGAATTACCTCTGAGAGTGGCAGAAAGATCCTTCAGCAAACTGAAGCTTGTAAAGAACTATTTGCACTCAACCATGTCACAAGATCGTTTAGTGGATTTAACAAGACTTAGCATTGAATCTGAAATTGCCAGAAAAATCAATTTTGACAATGTCATCACACGCTTCGCACTGAAAAAGGCCAGGAAGACTCCACTAAATGCAATACCGGTAGTAAAATAATGTTCTAATTTTGCAATTGTATGATGTAAGCTGCCTTTAATCTTAATAATTCCATAAGTATGCACAATGTATGTAATGTTCATTATAGTTTACTTATTCAGCTGCCTAGGGCATTAAATTAGTGAAGATATGTTTTATATTTGGTTGTCCATAAAATAATTTGACTATTGTTTTTAATTTATAAAAATACATAAATATTAATAAATGTACCAGATCATTATAATTAAGGGTCCAGACAAATAAACAAGTAGAAAGCTGTTTTCTAAATCACAATTCATCAATTCATTTTTGTTGTACTTTTTCCTTGCTTATGACACAGTGGTGGACTTAGTTTAAGTATCATTATTTGGAGAATTGGTGGAGGGGGGGGGGGGGGGGGGGCAAATTTCCTTTTGCCCTGGGCCCTGGTTATAAGCAAACAAAATCACATATAATTATAAGCTCTCGTGTCAGAACTGCACGGAATATTTAAACGATCACAATTTCTATATACAAAACATGCTGATGTGTCATGTAATATCTAAATCACTTATAATATTCTATTTATATCGTATTAATACATCATTATTATACTTTAATTATCTCAATTTTGTAATGCTTTAATTATCTCAATTTTATAATACTTTAATTTTCTCAATTATAACTACAAGTACCTCTCAAATGTTAATGAATATAAAATTATCTGTGAGTGAATATTCCAAGCAAATATTTTGAACGTCTGTCATACCATGTTTGAATTAAAGAGTGAGCTATAAAATAAACGTTAGAGAATACGAAGGGGCAATCAAAAATTGACAATCCAGAGAAACTGGCAACATAAGGTACACAAGACAAAGAAAACCAAATCATTGATTTACGCCAAGGGTACAATTTGTCGGCTATAGCATGCCGAGAACAAGTTATTTGTTGATGAGATAATGATAATGTCTGTTTTGTACTAGACCAACAGACAGAGTTGCTGAGTTGGATGTACATATTGCTACTTGATAGAAACAAAAGTCCACATATAGAGATGCCGAACCACTCAGATACATTATCCTATCTGCTGTCAACCAGAGTTTGCTATTATTCCTTTGCATGCCCAGTGGAGAACCTGCACCAAATATCTGTTTCATAGTATTTGGTTTGACCCGATTGGGACTCGAACCCAACAATCTACCACACCCTAGGCGAGAATGTCAACCATAACACCACCGAAGTGGTCATAAGCTGGGATTCGAACCCACAATCTACCACACCCTAGGCGAGAATGTCAACCATTACACCATCGAAGTGGTCATAAGCTGGGACTCGAACCCACAATCTACCACACCCTAGGCGAGAATGCCAACCATTACACCACCGAAGTGGTCATAAGAAAAGTTTGAAGAAACCAGAAGCCGTATATCGAAGGACAGACAATACAATGTCCAAAGGAAAAGGGACAAAAGGACAAACAACGATCTACAAAATAATACACAGAAAACTAAAGATCGAGCAACACGACCTCCCCCCCCCCCCCCCTCTGGAAGGGTAAACAGTTCCTGCTCCACGATTTCCGTCTTCGAGATAACACAGTATAGAAGGAAGAACTCTATTGCAGGTAGAATATTTGCCAGAAACACTTGCAATAAGATAGTATCAAACAGTAATTGAAATAATATGAACTCTTATCTGTAGGACTGTGTACATAATTGACATATAACAATACTTCTTGGATCCTGAGCACAATACGTCACACATTGGCGTACAGTGCATCGTTTAAGATAAAACGGAATCTGTTTTATGGTTTTCTAGCTCCCGACGACATTTAAATTATTTGACTTATTCTAGAAACACTTCGTGCACACTGAAATAGACGAAACAGGAGTAACCAGAGAAAACCACTGCTTTCACAAAGGTCTGATGATTATTTTGATATTTGAAGGAATTGGTTTTACAGTCTTCTTTTTAAAGAAAAGTTGAAAGATATCAAAGGCGTGATCAGAAGCACATGTTAGTACATAGCTCACCGTTTCTCACTGGCGCTGTATTGTTTACAAGGTTTCGGATTGTGTGTATTGTCCCCAACGTTTGGTCTTGTCCCTTCACTAGTATCCTATGTCTCTGTTTGGTAATATAGATAAATTAAGCAAGTCAGTGAGTGATTGATTGTTGCTTAACACCAAATGAGCGTATAAATTAAATATTGGAAATACATGCATGCCTCTCTTTTTTTTCTAGAGAACAGCAGATTCCTGTGTAAAATTGATTCGTCTTCTGATAATTGTACTATTGTTGAATGGCATCATTCGTACAGATACGGACGTAGATGAACTTCGAGGTACAGTGGGACAGTTAGCACGACAGGTTATGCTACAGCAACTTTTTCTAGAAGAAAGAATAAGATCTGACGGAGATTCTGGAATTAAGCAATGTAGAATTAACAACGAGGGAACTAAAACGTATCATATACCAAGTATAAGCTCTAAAAAGGGCATAACAGCTTTACACGACCACTCGAACCACATAAGAACCATTGGTCTGGGAGAATTTATTGCTGTTTTAAATGGTGTTGAATTCCGAACACGTCACAATGACTTTTTGTTGCGTATGCCCAGCAACACATCTCGTAACTTTCTAGAAACGGAAGACATACCGTACCCGGATGTTCCTCCGGAAGTGACATCTAAACCAACTGTTCATCAACAAATGAAGGAAATGCGAGAATGGTTTCGTGCATGGCACAACCAGAATTACAAGAAAAGAGACTACCGGAAGTATTTTAAACCCGTTTTATGTTATCTTGAAGGTACATGGATAGACGAGGATAATACGGACATATTAGAGCCATTTAAGAGCGACAGACATTGGCTAGATGCAAGCAGTTTTAGAGACTTACAAAATAAGATCATATTTACATCCTACGGTGGGAGAAAAAGTTCTCTGGAAAACTTTGCATGGCTTCCTACGACGATAATGGATGTTGTTAATGGAACTATTCCTAAATATGCACAATGGATTTATAGAATAGCGTGTCATCCTTTAAAACGTGATATACCAACAAGTCGTTTCAGACTGCTTGATGATTTAAGTGTAAGAATGATGTATTTGAAAACAATGGACCAACAAAAACTATCAAGAAAAGCAAGGTTTCAATTGAATCCACGAGATAGCAAGACATGGAGAGATAAGCTTGTATCTAATTGGGAACTGATCGATGATCTCATGGGTGAAGTACCCGGCATGGATAATTATGGAGGAAATTTAACGGATGAAGCATTTGATAATCCTGCAATGGAGCTTTTAAAGGATGGTAAAGTCAATACCGCATACTACAACCGATGGTGGAAGGAAGAAAAACTTGGTGCCATGGGTCTATCGTTACGAAAGCGTGCTTTTTCCGATCGAAATCTTTTTATGGCTATGACCTCTCAATCAGCAGTTTCGGGTAAGTCCTTGATAGACTGTCAGGAAGATTTAGAAGACAGTGCTGAAGTTTGCAGATCTGATAATCAGAAATGGTCATATGCAATTCCACTTGAAGTCATCTACATGACTCCATTGTCTAAATGGAATCCATATAATATTCAGTACAATGGCGATGCTGATAAGGACCCCGAGGCAGCTTATGTTACGGAAAATGACATTCGTTTTGGTGGAATAACAGCATCAACTGCGTATAACGGTACTAATAGTAAATTCTTCTATCAGACACCAGCAAGTTTTTTTGAGGGAAGAGTGGTAGATGCAGATAAAGCAGATACATTTCGTGGATCAGTTGGTGTATTGGACAAAAATGGCATCGTAAGAGCAGTGACATCATCGGGAATACGAGCTTTACTACCAAACATTCCTGGTATCGGCATCATCCGTCAGCGCTACCCTATCATGCCCCTACATAGCGAAGGCAATGGTATATGGAAAGAATTAGATTCACTAAAAGACATAGTTTTGGAACATTCTAGATATTTAAAAATGTACAGGGAGCTGCCTAAGGGTGAGGTTATAGAAACGAAACAAGAAAAGGGCGTCATTCTAGAATTGTCACCAGCAACAAAGCCGAACCCAGGACCTCACATTCACCGAATTGAGCTCTCTCCTGAGGATGTTACCCTTCTCAAGTCTGGTCGACCTGTTGTCATGATTACAACGGAAGAAAGCTCTCATTCTCATATGGTCACAATTTCTTATAAATCATGGAAGAAAAATCCATGGATAATGTTCCGTTGTGATGGAGATAAAGAATGTTGGGACGGACACAGGGATTTATATCTTGTTAAAGATGGACAATAACATCAAAGGGACCATTAAAAAACTGTGTGAATTATTCAAGTTATTCTAAAAAGATGTTCGTCAGCATTATTATTGGATTCACTTATTATTCATTGAAATTTACCGAATAAGTTAGTATATTACGATATTATAGCACCAATAACGAACGTCTTAGTTTATATCTAGTGTTATCAATATCAACGATTTATTAATGGTTATCGGTGATGACCACATCTTCTTCCAATGTTATCTATGGCAAAATGTGGTAGAAGAGTTTGAAGATACCAAAAGGGTAATCAGAATCCGTAAATCGAAGGACAGACAACTATCTACAAAACATTCACATAAAACTAAAGATCGAGTAACACGAACCCCACCAAAAAACCGGGGTGAACGCATGTGCTCCGGAAGGGTTGGCAGTTCCTGCTCCACTAGTGGCACCTGTCGTGTAATAGATTTATCTATACACGCAAGCCATTCCCACTTGTATTATTTACCATATTATGTACCATGCACGTTGATTTGGTAGCGGTTTTTCTAGTTTAATCAGTAGTAACGATTTATCTACAGTACTCCGTATCAACATAGTATCTAGTGCTAAAGATAGTAAGTTTATCGTTAGTTATTGGTAGAAACGTGCTACCAGTAATGATTCACTTAGTGCTAACTGTCGTCTTGCATTTCTAGGTCTTTCAAACTCTTAGTTTTAGGGATATCGTGACTACCAGATTTATATGGGGAGGAATTGAAAGACAAGATAGTTATAACCAAACGACCGATACCCCAGTCTTTTGATAGGTGTCTGGAAATAAGGGTAATAACAAAATTACCGAACTCCGAACAATCTAACAAAGGGAAAGTCAAAACTCAGAAGTATATAAACAGACAAAAGCAGTCAACAACAGTTGAGGCTATCTTAGGGCGAAGTTACGTCAGTGGTGTTAGGATAGTGGTCACAAGTCAACAACCAATACCACTCAACCAACAGACCCCTTGTAGAGTGCAATTAAATACCAATCATTACAGCCGAATGAGACAAATCTACAACAAAACCCATCTAAGGTTATCTACGAGCAATGAAGACATACTTTCAACCATATCTAGCTCAAACTACATGTTGTATCTGTCAGAGGGAGACAAACCGACATCCAAACCCAGCTAAGGCTATATATGTCCAAGGGAGACAACCTGATATCTAAGCCCAGCTAAGATTACCCATGTCTGAGGTAGACAAACATACAGCCAAACCAAGGTACATGTAGGGCTTTCTAAATTTGAGGGGACAAACCAAGTCAAACCCATTGTAGGATAATTATGTGGGAGTGTAAAAACAGCATATAAATGAGTAATTGATCGAGTGATTGTTTGTTAACACCAAATTCTAATGTACAATGTAGTTGTTTAATATTCCTGGTTTGTGATTGGACAATGCTGTAATTTTCAAGGTAATAATTCTACAGTTGAAATATCATGATATTTTTAGAATTTTAGCAGATTACCGCTTACGTCATCTTGTCAATAATGTGTCAATGCACATGAATACATTAGAATGCAGATAACTGTATTGTATTTGAAAATTTCACGGCATTAATTGGTTGATATACAGTTGTTTTTGTAGCATGAGATATTTTTAGAATCTTAGCTGATTAATGTTTACATCATCTTGTCAATAATGTGGCAATACACATCTATGCACATGATTACACAAGATTTAATGGTCGCAAATATCCGCTTACTGGCTCCGCTATTGCGTCGCCAGTAAACTAAATTTGCGACCATCAAATCTCCAATTGATGCCGTGAAATTTTCAAATACAATACAGTTATCTCCTAATTAACAGGTTTTCAGCATTATCATGGCAAGAACAAGTTTCTTTTTGATGATATGATGATGATGATCATGTCAGTTTAGCACTAAATTAACAAGATGAGTTGGATAATGCCAGCTCATTGACACAACCGTACAGTCCACAGGTAAACATGTCACTCCGCGTGATCGTCATTCTGAACAAGCAGTCTTTGTTCTTTGTTCTTATACTGCCTGCTCAACGGAGAGGTAGCTAATACCAAATGTATAGTCTTTGTATTGACCAGGGATTGAACATAGGTTCTAGTACCGCACATGACACCAGCACAGGTTCTAGTACCACACATGAAATCAACACAGGTTCTAGTACCGCACATGACACCAGCACAGGTTCTAGTACCACACATGACACCAGCACAGGTTCTAGTACTGCACATGACACCAGCACAGGTTCTAGTACCACACATGACACCAGCACAGGTTCTAGTACCACACATGACACCAACACAGGTTCTAGTACCACACATGAAATCAGCACAGGTTCTAGTACCGCACATGACACCAGCACAGGTTCTAGTAACGCACATGACACCAGCACAGGTTCTAGTACTGCACATGACACCAGCACAGGTTCTAGTACCGCATATGACACCAGCACAGGTTCTAGTACCACACATGACACCAGCACAGGTTCTAGTACCACACATGACACCAGCACAGGTTCTAATACCGCACATGACACCAGCGCAGGTTCTAGTACCACACATGACATCAGCACAGGTTCTAGTACCGCACATGACACCAGCACAGGTTCTAGTACCACACATAACACAGGTTCTAGTACCGCACATGACACCAGCCCAGGTTTTAGTACTGCACATGACACCAGCACAGGTTCTAGTACCACATGACACAGGTTCTAGTACCGCACATGACACATGTTCTAGTACCACACATGACACCAGCACAGGTTCTAGTACTGCACATGACACCAGCACAGGTTCTAGTACCATATGACACAGGTTCTAGTACCACACATGACACCAGCACAGGTTCTAGTACCACACATGACACCAGCACAGGTTCTAGTACCACATGACACAGGTTCTAGTACCACACATGACACCAGCACAGGTTCTAGTACCGCACATGACACCAGCACAGGTTCTACACATGTAGTACCACACATGACACCAGCACAGGTTCTAGTACCACACATGACACCAGCACAGGTTCTAATACCGCACATGACACCAGCACAGGTTCTAGTACTACACATGACACCAGCACATGTTCTAGTACCACACATGACACAGGTTCTAGTACCGCACATGACACAGGTACTAGTACCACACATGACACCAGCACAGGTTCTAGTACCACACATGACACAGGTTCTAGTACTGCACATGACACCATCACAGGTTCTAGTACTGCACATGACACCAGCACAGGTTCTAGTACCACACATGACACCAGCACAGGTTCTAGTACCGCACATGACACCAGCACAGGTTCTAGTACCACACATGACACCAGCACAGGTTCTAGTACCACACATGACACCAGCACAGGTTCTAGTACCACATGACACATGTTCTAGTACCACACATGACACCAGCACAGGTTATAGTACCACACATGACACCAGCACAGGTTCTACACATGTAGTACCACACATGAATCCAGCACAGGTTCTAGTACCACACATGACACCAGCACAGGTTCTAATACTGCACATGACACCAGCACAGGCTCTAGTACCACACATGACACCAGCACAGGTTCTAGTACCACACATGACACCAGCACAGGTTCTAGTACCACATGACACAGGTTCTAGTACCACACATGACACCAGCACAGGTTCTAGTACCACACATGACACAGGTTCTAGTACCACACATTGCACCAGCACAGGTTCTAGTACCACACATGACACAAGTTCTAGTACTGCACATGACACCAGCACAGGTTCTAGTACTGCACATGACACAGGTTCTAGTACCACACATGACACAGGTTCTAGTACCACACATGACACCAGCACAGGTTCTAGTACCACACATGACACCAGCACAGGTTCTAGTACCGCACATGACACCAGCACAGGTTCTAGTACCGCACATGACACCAGCACAGGTTCTAGTACCACACATGACACAGGTTCTAGTACCACACATGACACCAGCACAGGTTCTAGTACCACACATGACACCAGCACAGGTTCTAGTAGCGCACATGACACCAGCACAGGTTCTAGTACCGCACATGACACCAGCACAGGTTCTAGTACCACACATGACACCAGCACAGGTTCTAGTACCACACATGACACCAGCACAGGTTCTAGTACCGCACATGACACAGGTTCTAGTACCACATGACACAGGTTCTAGTACCACACATGACACCAGCACAGGTTCTAGTACTGCACATGACACCAGCACAGGTTCTAGTACCGCACATGACACCAGCACAGGTTCTAGTACCACACATGACACCAGCACAGGTTCTAGTACCACACATGACACCAGCACAGGTTCTAGTACCGCACATGACACCAGCACAGGTTCTAGTACCACACATGACACCAGCACAGGTTCTAGTACCACACATGACACCAGCACAGGTTCTAGTACCACACATGACACCAGCACAGGTTCTAGTACCCCACATGACACAGGTTCTAGTACCACATGACACAGGTTCTAGTACCACACATGACACCAGCACAGGTTCTAGTACTGCACATGACACCAGCACAGGTTCTAGTACCGCACATGACACCAGCACAGGTTATAGTACCACACATGACACCAGCACAGGTTCTAGTACCACACATGACACCAGCACAGGTTCTAGTACCGCACATGACACCAGCACAGGTTCTAGTACCACACATGACACCAGCACAGGTTCTAGTACCACACATGACACCAGCACAGGTTCTAGTACCACACATGACACCAGCACAGGTTCTAGTACCACACATGACACCAGCACAGGTTCTAGTACCGCACATGACACAGGTTCTAGTACCACACATGACACCAGTACAGGTTCTAGTACCGCACATGACACAGGTTCTAGTACCACACATGACACCAGCACAGGTTCTAGTACCACACATGACACCAGCACAGGTTCTAGTACCGCACATGACACAGGTTCTAGTACCACACATGACACAGGTTCTAGTACCACACATGACACCAGCACACTAACCATTACACCACCACAGCAGTTAGAGTATAATATAAATGACATAATAAGATAAAGTATTTTGTTTTAATATTCATTGATAAAATGATTTATCATAAAATATAATTTACAATTAAGAAATGTGAATATATACATACATTTTTGTAGTTGCCTACAAGAATTACAAAGAACAAATATAAAAGCATTTAAATTCTTTGGTATTATAAAATGTGTAAGTCCTTTTGTAAATATAAGAAGAAATAAAAGCAATATGGTGCATTATAAGATTTCTGCATTGCTACTAATTAATTACCGGGATATAATAATTGCATTGATTGAACGTAGGTAGATGCTTTAAAAATAATTTTACATGAGAGTGAATATGAATGTGAGTTTGATATATATACAAATGATAATGTGTTAGAGAGATCTATATATATATATCTATATGATTTACTTCATGTCCTACACCTTTGATTAACAATAATAACTAGCATGTTGTCTGGTGCAAAATGTTTTAGATTGATTGATTGGTGTTTAACGCCAACTTTAGCAGTATTTCAGCAATATTGTGGCATGAACAAATTTGATATTAATATAAGACTAATTTTTTTTTAGATACAGTTAATCATAAAGTTAGGAGTGGACTAAAACTTGTTTCCTAAATTTATGTATGACAACTAATGACTGTGCCAAATCAAATCGCTACTTGTTATTTTTTTTTAATGTTATTTAATGGCATGATTGTTAAAAAAAAAGAATGCGAAGTCAGATCAATCAAACCTGTGTGATAAAATGGATCATATCTATCTATATAATAAAAAAAACCATATAAAGATAACTGTCTCTAGTCATGAGTGGTGATCACTGAATTTTACGACTCGTGGTATCGTTCAGAGTATAGCATCTCTCATTCATTCTAGCCAATAGAATTACAACATACACAAGGCCAATAATCTATAATTACATTATCAATTATTGAAATTAGTGGAAATGCCGTTATTAGATATTTTTTTATAAGTCAAGAGATGAAAATGTTTGAAGAAATACATCCGTGTCTTTCCATTGTAGATAATTTGAAATTTGGAAAAACCATGATTTCAAATCTTTGATTACACAACAGATTCCCTTCTAATGGTGATACAAAAACAGATGGCACAAATTATACACAGCAACTGAAAAACAAATATCCATTTTAAACCGCTTGTTTAGAAAACGAATGAGTAAATTGTTCATATTTATTAATTATTGTTTATCATGCATCTGATTGAGTGATTGTTGTTTAACACAAGTGAGCAATTAATAATTCAGTTATATCATGGTGATAATAAGTTTAATTCAATGAGATGATGATGTCAGCTTTGTAATAGACCAACACGCTTAGTTGGATTTTTATTGTTCTAGCTCACTGAAACAAGAATCCGTGGATAAACATGTCGCTCTACTTGGACACATTATACTGATTCCCAGCCAACTAGTCTTTGCTCTTTCTCCTCAATGCTGTGTGCTTAGTGGAAAAGCAATAAATGCCATTTTATAGTATTTGGTTTGACTCGACTAGGGCTCCCAACACACGTTCTACCACACTCAAGGCGAGCACATTAGCCATTATATCACCGATATGGTTAATCGTTCATATGTGAATTAAATACAGTGCTATATAATGATACTTGGATAAACATTTAGAGGACATAGTTAGAAAACCCATACATTTATCATCACAATTTGTTACAAGTTGCTGTTGTCATCTTTTAGATCAACAGACTTACAGTTTACCACACTGTATATATATGTAGGAAACTTCACCAACCAGTGGTAATAATGTATGACACATCATCTACCAGTGGTAATAATGTATGACACATCATCGACAAGTGGTAATAATGTATGACACATCATCTACCAGTGGTAATAATGTATGACACATCATCGACAAGTG
The DNA here is from genome assembly GCA_963680875.1 of Bathymodiolus brooksi. Lineage (NCBI taxonomy): Eukaryota > Metazoa > Mollusca > Bivalvia > Mytilida > Modiolidae > Bathymodiolus > Bathymodiolus brooksi. The sequence continues at coordinate 59,760,272 of OY804578.1, forward strand.
GTAATAATGTATGACACATCATCTACCAGTGGTAATAATGTATGACACATCATCGACCAGTGATAATAATGTACGACACATCATCGACCAGTGGTACTAATGTATGATATATCATCGACCAGTGGTAATAATGTATGACACATCATCGACCAGTGGTAATAATGTATGACATCATCATCGACCAGTGGTACTAATGTATGACACATCATCTACCAGTGGTAATAATGTATGACACATCATCTACCAGTGGTAATAAAATATGACACATCATCGACCAGTGGTAATAGTGTATGACACATCATCGATCAGTGGTAATAATGTATGACACATCATTGACCAGTGGTAATAATGTATGACACATCATCGACCAGTGGTAATAATGTATGACATATCATCGACCAGTGGTACTAATGTATGGCACATCATCGACCAGTGGTACTAATGTATGACATATCATCGACCAGTGGTAATAATGTATGACATATCATCGACCAGTGGTACTAATGTATGGCATATCATCGACCAGTGGTAATAATGTATGACACATCATTGACAAGTGGTACTAATGTATGGCACATCATCGACCAGTGGTAATAATGTATGACATATCATCGACCAGTGGTAATAATGTATAACATATCATCGACCAGTGGTACTAATGTGTGACATATCATCAACCAGTGGTAATAATGTATGACACATCATCGACCAGTGGTACTAATGTATGGCACATCATCGACCAGTGGTAATAATGTATGGCATATCATCGACCAGTGGTACTAATGTATGACATATCATCGACCAGTGGTACTAATGTATGGTATATCATCGACCAGTGGTACTAATATATGACATATCATCGACCAGTGGTAATAATGCATGGCACATCATCGACCAGTGGTAATAATGTATGACATATCATCGACCAGTGGTACTGATGTATGGCACATCATCGACCAGTGGTAATAATTTATGACACATCATCGACCAGTGGTACTAATGTATGGCACATCATCGACCAGTGGTAATAATGTATGGCACATCATCGACCAGTGGTACTAATGTATGGCATATCATCGACCAGTGGTACTAATGTATGGCACATCATCGACCAGTGGTAATAATGTATGACATATCATTGACCAGTGGTACTAATGTATGGCATATCATCGACCAGAGGTAATAATGTATGACACATCATCGACCAGTGGTACTAATGTATGACATACCATCGACCAGTGGTAATAATGTATGACACATCATCGACCAGTGGTAATAATGCATGACACATCATCGGCCAGTGGTACTAATGTATGACACACCATCGACCAGTGGTAATAATGTATGACATATCATCGACCAGTGGTAATAATGTATAGCATATCATCGACCAGTGGTAATAATGTATGACACATCATCGACCAGTGGTAATAATGTATGACACATCATCGACCATTGGTAATAATGTATGACACATAATCGACCAGTGGTAATAATGTACGATACATCATCGACCAGTGGTAATAATGTATGGCACATCATCGACCAGTGGTAATAATGTATGGCATATCATCGACCAGTGGTACTAATGTATGGCATATCATCGACCAGTGGTACTAATGTATGACACATCATCGACCAGTGGTAATAAGGTATGTCACATCATCGACCAGTGGTAATAATGTATGGCACATCATCGACCAGTGGTAATAATGTATGGCATATCATCGATCAGTGGTAATAATGTATGGCATATCATCGACCAGTGGTACTCATGTATGACACATCATCGACCAGTGTTAATAATGTATGACACATCATCGACCAGTGGTAATAATGTATGACACATCATCTACCAGTGGTAATAATGTATGACATATCATCGACCAGTGGTAATAATGTATGGCATATCATCGACCAGTGGTAATTATGTATGGCACATCATGGACCAGTGGTAATAATGTATGACACATCATCGACCAGTGGTAATAATGTATGGCACATCATCGACCAGTGGTACTAATGTATGGCATATCATCGACCAGTGGTACTAATGTATGGCACGTCATTGACCAGTGGTAATAATGTATGACATATTATCGACCAGTGGTACTAATGTATGGCATATCATCGACCAGTGGTAATAATGTATGACACATCATCGACCAGTGGTACTAATGTATGGCACATCATCAACCAGTGGTACTAATGTATGGCATATCATCGACCAGTGGTAATAATGCATGACATATCATCGACCAGTGGTACTAATGTATGGCATATCATCGACCAGTGGTAATAATGTACATTGTATGGCACATCATCGACCAGTGGTAATAATGTATGACACATCATCGACCAGTGGTACTAATGTATGACATATCATCAACCAGTGGTAATAATGTATGGCACATCATCGACCAGTGGTACTAATGTACATTGTATGGCACATCATCGACCAGTGGTAATAATGTATGACACATCATCGACCAGTGGTACTAATGTATGACATATCATCGACCAGTGGTAATAATGTATGGCACATCATCGACCAGTGGTAATAATGTATGACATATCATCGACCAGTGGTACTAATGTATGGCATATCATCGACCAGTGGTAATAATGTATGACATATCATCGACCAGTGGTACTAATGTATGGCATATCATCGACCAGTGGTAATAATGTATGGCACATCATCGACCAGTGGTACTAATGTATGGCACATCATCGACCAGTGGCACTAATGTATGGCACATCATCGACCAATGGTAATAATGTATGACACCTCATTGGCCAGTGGTACTAATGTATGGCATATCATCGACCAGTGGTAATAATGTATGACATATCATCGACCAGTGGTACTAATGTATGGCATATCATCGACCAGTGGTAATAATGTATGGCACATCATCGACCAGTGGTAATAATGTATGACACATCATCGACCAGTGGTACTAATGTATGGCACATCATCGACCAGTGGTAATAATGTATGACATATCATCGACCAGTGGTACTAATGTATGGCACTTCATTGACCAGTGGGAGTAATGTATGGCACATCATCGATCAGTGGTAATAATGTATGGGATATCATCGACAATTGGTACTAATGTATGGCAGATCATCGACCAGTGGTACAAATGTATGACACATCATCGACCAGTGGCAATAATGTATGGCACATCATCGACCAGTGGTACTAATGTATGGCACATCATCGACCAGTGGTAATAATGTATGACACATCATCGACCAGTGGCAATAATGTATGGCACATCATCGACCAGTGGTACTAATGTATGGCACATCATCGACCAGTGGTAATAATGTATGACACATCATCGACCAGTGGTACTAATGTATGGCACTTCATCGACCAGTGGTACTAATGTATGGCACATCATCGACCAGTGGTAATAATGTATGGCATATCATCGACCAGTGGTACTAATGTATGGCATATCATCGACCAGTGGTACTCATGTATGACACATCATCGACCAGTGGTAATAATGTATGACACATCATCTACCAGTGGTAATAATGTATGACATATCATCGACCAGTGGTAATAATGTATGGCATATCATCGACCAGTGGTAATAATGTATGGCACATCATGGACTAGTGGTAATAATGTATGCCACATCATCGACCAGTAGTAATAATGTATGGCACATCACCGACCAGTGGTACTAATGTATGGCATATCATCGACCAGTGGTAATAATGTATGACACATCATCGACCAGTGGTACTAATGTATGGCACATCATCAACCAGTGGTACTAATGTATGGCACATCATCGACCAGTGGTAATAATGCATGACATATCATCGACCAGTGGTACTAATGTATGGCATATCATCGACCAGTGGTAATAATGTACATTGTATGGCACATCATCGACCAGTGGTAATAATGTATGACACATCATCGACCAGTGGTACTAATGTATGACATATCATCAACCAGTGGTAATAATGTATGGCACATCATCGACCAGCGGTACTAATGTACATTGTATGGCATATCATCGACCAGTGGTAATAATGTATGACACATCATCGACCAGTGGTACTAATGTATGACATATCATCGACCAGTGGTAATAATGTATGGCACATCATCGACCAGTGGTAATAATGTATGACATATCATCGACCAGTGGTACTAATGTATGGCATATCATCGACCAGTGGTACTAATGTATGGCATATCATCGACCAGTGGTAATAATGTATGGCACATCATCGACCAGTGGTACTAATGTATGGCACATCATCGACCAGTGGTACTAATGTATGGCACATCATCGACCAATGGTAATAATGTATGACACATCATCAACCAGTGGTACTAATGTATGGCATATCATCGACCAGTGGTAATAATGTATGACATATCATCGACCAGTGGTACTAATGTATGGCATATCATCGACCAGAGGTAATAATGTATGACACATCATCGACCAGTGGTACTAATGTATGACATACCATCGACCAGTGGTAATAATGCATGACACATCATCGACCAGTGGTACTAATGTATGACACACCATCGACCAGTGGTACTAATGTATGACATATCATCGACCAGTGGTAATAATGTATGGCATATCATCGACCAGTGGTAATAATGTATGACACATCATCGACCAGTGGTAATAATGTATGACACATCATCGACCAGTGGTAATAATGTATGACACATAATCGACCAGTGGTAATAATGTATGACACATCATCGACCAGTGGTAATAATGTATGGCACATCATCGACCAGTGGTAATAATGTATGGCATATCATCGACCAGTGGTACTAATGTATGGCATATCATCGACCAGTGGTACTAATGTATGACACATCATCGACCAGTGGTAATAAGGTATGTCACATCATCGACCAGTGGTAATAATGTATGGCACATCATCGACCAGTGGTAATAATGTATGGCATATCATCGACCAGTGGTAATAATGTATGGCATATCATCGACCAGTGGTACTAATGTATGGCATATCATCGACCAGTGGTACTCATGTATGACACATCATCGACCAGTGGTAATAATGTATGACACATCATCAACCAGTGGTAATAATGTATGGCACATCATCGACCAGTGGTACTAATGTATGGCACTTCATCGACCAGTGGTAATAATGTATGACATATCATCGACCAGTGGTACTAATGTATGGCACTTCATTGACCAGTGGTACTAATGTATGGCACATCATCGACCAGTGGTAATAATGTATGGCATATCATCGACAATTGGTACTAATGTATGGCAGATCATCGACCAGTGGTACTAATGTATGACACATCATCGACCAGTGGCAATAATGTATGGCACATCATCGACCAGTGGTACTAATGTATGGCACATCATCGACCAGTGGTAATAATGTATGACACATCATCGACCAGTGGTACTAATGTATGGCACTTCATCGACCAGTGGTACTAATGTATGGCACATCATCGACCAATGGTAATAATGTATGACACATCATCAACCAGTGGTACTAATGTATGGCATATCATCGACCAGTGGTAATAATGTATGACATATCATCGACCAGTGGTACTAATGTATGGCATATCATCGACCAGAGGTAATAATGTATGACACATCATCGACCAGTGGTACTAATGTATGACATACCATCGACCAGTGGTAATAATGCATGACACATCATCGACCAGTGGTACTAATGTATGACACACCATCGACCAGTGGTACTAATGTATGACATATCATCGACCAGTGGTAATAATGTATGGCATATCATCGACCAGTGGTAATAATGTATGACACATCATCGACCAGTGGTAATAATGTATGACACATCATCGACCAGTGGTAATAATGTATGACACATAATCGACCAGTGGTAATAATGTATGACACATCATCGACCAGTGGTAATAATGTATGGCACATCATCGACCAGTGGTAATAATGTATGGCATATCATCGACCAGTGGTACTAATGTATGGCATATCATCGACCAGTGGTACTAATGTATGACACATCATCGACCAGTGGTAATAAGGTATGTCACATCATCGACCAGTGGTAATAATGTATGGCACATCATCGACCAGTGGTAATAATGTATGGCATATCATCGACCAGTGGTAATAATGTATGGCATATCATCGACCAGTGGTACTAATGTATGGCATATCATCGACCAGTGGTACTCATGTATGACACATCATCGACCAGTGGTAATAATGTATGACACATCATCGACCAGTGGTACTAATGTATGGCACATCATCGACAAGTGGTAATAATGTATGACACATCATCGACCAGTGGTACTAATGTATGGCACTTCATCGACCAGTGGTACTAATGTATGGCACATCATCGACCAGTGGTAATAATGTATGGCATATCATCGACCAGTGGTACTAAAGTATGGCATATCATCGACCAGTGGTACTCATGTATGACACATTATCGACCAGTGTTAATAATGTATGACACATCATCGACCAGTGGTAATAATGTATGGCATATCATCGACCAGTGGTAATAATGTACATTGTATGGCACATCATCGACCAGTGGTAATAATGTATGACACATCATCGACCAGTGGTACTAATGTATGACATATCATCAACCAGTGGTAATAATGTATGGCACATCATCGACCAGCGGTACTAATGTACATTGTATGGCATATCATCGACCAGTGGTAATAATGTATGACACATCATCGACCAGTGGTACTAATGTATGACATATCATCGACCAGTGGTAATAATGTATGGCACATCATCGACCAGTGGTAATAATGTATGACATATCATCGACCAGTGGTACTAATGTATGGCATATCATCGACCAGTGGTACTAATGTATGGCATATCATCGACCAGTGGTAATAATGTATGGCACATCATCGACCAGTGGTACTAATGTATGGCACATCATCGACCAGTGGTACTAATGTATGGCACATCATCGACCAATGGTAATAATGTATGACACATCATCAACCAGTGGTACTAATGTATGGCATATCATCGACCAGTGGTAATAATGTATGACATATCATCGACCAGTGGTACTAATGTATGGCATATCATCGACCAGAGGTAATAATGTATGACACATCATCGACCAGTGGTACTAATGTATGACATACCATCGACCAGTGGTAATAATGCATGACACATCATCGACCAGTGGTACTAATGTATGACACACCATCGACCAGTGGTACTAATGTATGACATATCATCGACCAGTGGTAATAATGTATGGCATATCATCGACCAGTGGTAATAATGTATGACACATCATCGACCAGTGGTAATAATGTATGACACATCATCGACCAGTGGTAATAATGTATGACACATAATCGACCAGTGGTAATAATGTATGACACATCATCGACCAGTGGTAATAATGTATGGCACATCATCGACCAGTGGTAATAATGTATGGCATATCATCGACCAGTGGTACTAATGTATGGCATATCATCGACCAGTGGTACTAATGTATGACACATCATCGACCAGTGGTAATAAGGTATGTCACATCATCGACCAGTGGTAATAATGTATGGCACATCATCGACCAGTGGTAATAATGTATGGCATATCATCGACCAGTGGTAATAATGTATGGCATATCATCGACCAGTGGTACTAATGTATGGCATATCATCGACCAGTGGTACTCATGTATGACACATCATCGACCAGTGGTAATAATGTATGACACATCATCAACCAGTGGTAATAATGTATGGCACATCATCGACCAGTGGTACTAATGTATGGCACTTCATCGACCAGTGGTAATAATGTATGACATATCATCGACCAGTGGTACTAATGTATGGCACTTCATTGACCAGTGGTACTAATGTATGGCACATCATCGACCAGTGGTAATAATGTATGGCATATCATCGACAATTGGTACTAATGTATGGCAGATCATCGACCAGTGGTACTAATGTATGACACATCATCGACCAGTGGCAATAATGTATGGCACATCATCGACCAGTGGTACTAATGTATGGCACATCATCGACCAGTGGTAATAATGTATGACACATCATCGACCAGTGGTACTAATGTATGGCACTTCATCGACCAGTGGTACTAATGTATGGCACATCATCGACCAATGGTAATAATGTATGACACATCATCAACCAGTGGTACTAATGTATGGCATATCATCGACCAGTGGTAATAATGTATGACATATCATCGACCAGTGGTACTAATGTATGGCATATCATCGACCAGAGGTAATAATGTATGACACATCATCGACCAGTGGTACTAATGTATGACATACCATCGACCAGTGGTAATAATGCATGACACATCATCGACCAGTGGTACTAATGTATGACACACCATCGACCAGTGGTACTAATGTATGACATATCATCGACCAGTGGTAATAATGTATGGCATATCATCGACCAGTGGTAATAATGTATGACACATCATCGACCAGTGGTAATAATGTATGACACATCATCGACCAGTGGTAATAATGTATGACACATAATCGACCAGTGGTAATAATGTATGACACATCATCGACCAGTGGTAATAATGTATGGCACATCATCGACCAGTGGTAATAATGTATGGCATATCATCGACCAGTGGTACTAATGTATGGCATATCATCGACCAGTGGTACTAATGTATGACACATCATCGACCAGTGGTAATAAGGTATGTCACATCATCGACCAGTGGTAATAATGTATGGCACATCATCGACCAGTGGTAATAATGTATGGCATATCATCGACCAGTGGTAATAATGTATGGCATATCATCGACCAGTGGTACTAATGTATGGCATATCATCGACCAGTGGTACTCATGTATGACACATCATCGACCAGTGGTAATAATGTATGACACATCATCGACCAGTGGTACTAATGTATGGCACATCATCGACAAGTGGTAATAATGTATGACACATCATCGACCAGTGGTACTAATGTATGGCACTTCATCGACCAGTGGTACTAATGTATGGCACATCATCGACCAGTGGTAATAATGTATGGCATATCATCGACCAGTGGTACTAAAGTATGGCATATCATCGACCAGTGGTACTCATGTATGACACATTATCGACCAGTGTTAATAATGTATGACACATCATCGACCAGTGGTAATAATGTATGACACATCATCTACCAGTGGTAATAATGTATGACATATCATCGACCAGTGGTAATAATGTATGGTATATCATCGACCAGTGGTAATAATGTATGGCACATCATGGACCAGTGGTAATAATGTATGACACATCATCGACCAGTGGTAATAATGTATGGCACATCATCGACCAGTGGTACTAATGTATGGCATATCATCGACCAGTGGTACTAATGTATGGCACATCATCGGCCAGTGGTAATAATGTATGACATATTATCGACCAGTGGTACTAATGTATGGCATATCATCGACCAGTGGTAATACTGTATGACACATCATCGACCAGTGGTACTAATGTATGGCACATCATCAACCAGTGGTACTAATGTATGGCACATCATCGACCAGTGGTAATAATGCATGACATATCATCGACCAGTGGTACTAATGTATGGCATATCATCGACCAGTGGTAATAATGTACATTGTATGGCACATCATCGACCAGTGGTAATAATGTATGACACATCATCGACCAGTGGTACTAATGTATGACATATCATCAACCAGTGGTAATAATGTATGGCACATCATCGACCAGTGGTACTAATGTACATTGTATGGCATATCATCGACCAGTGGTAATAATGTATGACACATCATCGACCAGTGGTACTAATGTATGACATATCATCGACCAGTGGTAATAATGTATGGCACATCATCGACCAGTGGTAATAATGTATGACATATCATCGACCAGTGGTACTAATGTATGGCATATCATCGACCAGTGGTACTAATGTATTGCATATCATCGACCAGTGGTAATAATGTATGGCACATCATCGACCAGTGGTACTATTGTATGGCACATCATCGACCAGTGGTACTAATGTGAGGCACATCATCGACCAATGGTAATAATGTATGACACATCATCAACCAGTGGTACTAATGTATGGCATATCATCGACCAGTGGTAATAATGTATGACATATCATCGACCAGTGGTACTAATGTATGGCATATCATCGACCAGAGGTAATAATGTATGACACATCATCGACCAGTGGTACTAATGTATGAAATACCATCGACCAGTGGTAATACTGCATGACACATCATCGACCAGTGGTACTAATGTATGACACACCATCGACCAGTGGTAATAATGTATGACATATCATCGACCAGTGGTAATAATGTATGGCATATCATCGACCAGTGGTAATAATGTATGACACATCATCGACCAGTGGTAATAATGTATGACACATCATCGACCAGTGGTAATAATGTATGACACATAATCGACCAATGGTAATAATGTATGACACATCATCGACCAGTGGTAATAATGTATGGCACATCATCGACCAGTGGTAATAATGTATGGCATATCATCGACCAGTGGTACTAATGTATGGCATATCATCGACCAGTGGTACTAATGTATGACACATCATCGACCAGTGGTAATAAGGTATGTCACATCATCGACCAGTGGTAATAATGTATGGCACATCATCGACCAGTGGTAATAATGTATGGCATATCATCGACCAGTGGTAATAATGTATGGCATATCATCGACCAGTGGTACTAATGTATGGCATATCATCGACCAGTGGTACTCATGTATGACACATCATCGACCAGTGTTAATAATGTATGACACATCATTGACCAGTGGTAATAATGTATGACACATCATCTACCAGTGGTAATAATGTATGACACATCATCGACCAGTGGTAATAATGTATGGCATATCATCGACCAGTGGTAATAATGTATGGCACATCATGGACCAGTGGTAATAATGTATGGCACATCATCGACCAGTGGTAATAATGTATGACATATCATCGACCAGTGGTACTAATGTATGGCACTTCATTGACCAGTGGTACTAATGTATGGCACATCATCGACCAGTGGTAATAATGTATGGCATATCATCGACCAGTGGTACTAATGTATGGCACATCATCGACGAATGGTAATAATGTATGACACATCATGGACCAGTGGTACAAATGTATGGCATATCATCGACCAGTGGTAATAATGTATGACATATCATCGACCAGTGGTACTAATGTATGGCATATCATCGACCAGTGGTAATAATGTATGGCACATCATCGACCAGTGGTACTAATGTATGGCACATCATCGACCAGTGGTACTAATGTATGGCACATCATCGACCAGTGGTAATAATGTATGACATATCATCGACCAGTGGTACTAATGTATGGCACTTCATTGACCAGTGGTACTAATGTATGGCACATCACCGACCAGTGGTAATAATGTATGGCATATCATCGACCATTGGTACTAATGTATGGCAGATCATCGACCAGTGGTACTAATGTATGACACATCATCGACCAGTGGCAATAATGTATGGCACATCATCGACCAGTGGTACTAATGTATGGCACATCATCGACCAGTGGTAATAATGTATGACACATCATCGACCAGTGGTACTAATGTATGGCACTTCATCGACCAGTGGTACTAATGTATGGCACATCATCGACCAGTGGTAATAATGTATGACATATCATCGACCAGTGGTACTAATGTATGAAACATCATCGACCAGTGGTACTAATGTATGGCACTTCATCGACCAGTGGTACTAATGTATGGCACATCATCGACCAGTGGTAATAATGTACCGGTATGACATATCATCGACCAGTGGTACTAATATATGGCATATCATCGACCAGTGGTAATAATGTATGACACATCATCGACCAGTGGTAATAATGTATGACACATCATCGACCAGTGGTTCTAATGTATGGCACATGATCGACCAGTGGTAATAATGTATGACATATCATCGACCAGTGGTACTAATGTATGGCATATCATCGACCAGTGGTAATAATGTATGACACATCATCGACCAGTGGTACTAATGTACATTGTATGGCACATCATCGACCAGTGGTAATAATGTATGACATATCATCGACCAGTGGTACTAATGTATGGCATATCATCGACTAGTGGTAATAATGTATGACACATCATCGACCAGTGATATTAATGTATGACATTTCATCGACCAGTGGTACTAATGTATGACACATCATCAACCAGTGGTAATAATGTATGACATATCATCGACCAGTGGTAATAATGTATGACACATCATCGACAAGTGGTACTAATGGATGGCACATCATCGACAAGTGGTACTAATGTATGGCATATCATCTACCAGTGGTAATAATGTATGACACATCATCGACCATTGGTACTAATGTATGACATATCATCGACCAGTGGTACTAATGTATGGCACATCATCGACCAGTGGTAATAATGTATGACATATCATCGACCAGTGGTACTAATATATGGCATATCATCGACCAGAGGTAATAATGTATGACACATCATCGACCAGTGGTACTAATGTATGACATACCATCGACCAGTGGTAATAATGTATGACACATCATCGACCAGTGGTAATAATGCATGACACATCATCGACCAGTGGTACTAATGTATGACACATCATCGACCAGTGGTACTAATGTATGACATATCATCGACCAGTGGTAATAATGTATGGCATATCATCGACCAGTGGTAATAATGTATGACACATCATCGACCAGTGGTAATAATGTATGACACATCATCGACCAGTGGTAATAATGTATGACACATAATCGACCAGTGGTAATAATGTATGACACATCATCGACCAGTGGTAATAATGTATGGCACATCATCGACCAGTGGTAATAATGTATGACACATCATCGAACAGTGGTGATAATGTATGACATATCATCGACCATTGGTAATAATGTATGACACATCATCGACCAGTGGTAATAATGTATGACACATCATCGATCAGTGGTAATAATGTATGGCATATCATCGACCAGTGGTACTAATGTATGGCATATCATCGACCAGTGGTACTAATGTATGACACATCATCGACCAGTGGTAATAAGGTATGTCACATCATCGACCAGTGGTAATAATGTATGGCACATTATCGACCAGTGGTAATAATGTATGGCATATCATCGACCAGTGGTACTAATGTATGGCATATCATCGACCAGTGGTACTCATGTATGACACATCATCGACCAGTGTTAATAATGTATGACACATCATCGACCAGTGGTAATAATGTATGACACATCATCTACCAGTCGTAATAATGTATGACATATCATCGACCAGTGGTAATAATGTATGGCATATCATCGACCAGTGGTAATAATGTATGACACATCATGGACCAGTGGTAATAATGTATGACACATCATCGACCAGTGGTAATAATGTATGACACATCATCGACCAGTGGTAATAATGTATGACATATCATCGACCAGTGGTAATAATGTATGACACATCATCGACCAGTGGTAATAATGTATGACACATCATCGACCAGTGGTAATAATGTATGACATATCATCGACCAGTGGTAATAATGTATGACATATCATCGACCAGTGGTAATAATGTATGACAAATCATCGACCAGTGGTAATAATGTATGACACATCATCGACCAGTGGTAATAATGTATGGGACATCATCGACCAGTGGTACTAATGTATGACACATCATCGACCAGTGGTACTAATGTATGGCATATCATCGACCAGTGGTAATAATGTATGACATATCATTGACCAGTGGTACTAATGTATGGCATATCATCGACCAGTGGTAATAATGTATGGCACATCATCGACCAGTGGTACTAATGTATGGCACATCATCGACCAGTGGTACTAATGTATGGCACATCATCGACCAGTGGTAATAATGTATGACACATCATCGACCAGTGGTACTAATGTATGGCATATCATCGACCAGTGGTAATAATGTATGACATATCATCGACCAGTGGTACTAATGTATGGCATATCATCGACCAGTGGTAATAATGTATGTCACATCATCGACCAGTGGTACTAATGTATGGCACATCATGGACCAGTGGTACTAATGTATGGCACATCATCGACCAGTGGTAATAATGTATGACACATCATCGACCAGTGGTACTAATGTATGGCATATCATCGACCAGTGGGAATAATGTATGACATATCATCGACCAGTGGTACTAATGTATGGCACATCATCGACCAGTGGTACTAATGTATGGCACATCATCGACCAGTGATACTAATGTATGGCATATCATCGACAAGTGGTACTAATGTATGGCACATCATCGACCAGTGGTAATAATGTATGACATATTATCGACCAGTGGTACTAATGTATGGCATATCATCGACCAGTGGTAATAATGTATGACACATCATCGACCAGTGGTACTAATGTATGGCACATCATCAACCAGTGGTACTAATGTATGGCATATCATCGACCAGTGGTAATAATGCATGACATATCATCGACCAGTGGTACTAATGTATGGCATATCATCGACCAGTGGTAATAATGTACATTGTATGGCACATCATCGACCAGTGGTAATAATGTATGACACATCATCGACCAGTGGTACTAATGTATGGCACTTCATCGACCAGTGGTACTAATGTATGGCACATCATCGACCAGTGGTAATAATGTATGACATATCATCGACCAGTGGTACTAATGTATGAAACATCATCGACCAGTGGTACTAATGTATGGCACTTCATCGACCAGTGGTACTAATGTATGGCACATCATCGACCAGTGGTAATAATGTATGATATATCATCGACCAGTGGTACTAATGTATGGTATATCATCGACCAGTGGTAATAATGTATGACACATCATCGACCAGTGGTAATAATGTATGGCACATCATCGACCAGTGGTTCTAATGTATGGCACATCATCGACCAGTGGTAATAATGTATGACATATCATCGACCAATGGTACTAATGTATGGCATATCATCGACCAGTGGTAATAATGTATGACATATCATCGACCAGTGGTAATAATGTATGACACATCATCGACCAGTGGTACTAATGTATGGCACATCATCGACCAGTGGTACTAATGTATGGCATATCATCTACCAGTGGTAATAATGTATGACACATCATCGACCAGTGGTACTAATGTATGACATATCATCGACCAGTGGTACTAATGTATGGCACATCATCGACCAGTGGTAATAATGTATGACATATCATCGACCAGTGGTACTAATGTATGGCATATCATCGACCAGTGGTACTAATGTATGACATACCATCGACCAGTGGTAATAATGTATGACACATCATCGACCAGTGGTAATAATGCATGACACATCATCGACCAGTGGTACTAATGTATGACACATCATCGACCAGTGGTACAAATGTATGACATATCATTGACCAGTGGTAATAATGTATGTCATATCATCGACCAGTGGTAATAATGTATGACACATCATCGACCAGTGGTAATAATGTATGACACATCATCGACCAGTAGTAATAATGTATGACACATAATCGACCAGTGGTAATAATGTATCACACATCATCGACCAGTGGTAATAATGTATGGCACATCATCGACCAGTGGTAATAATGTATGGCATATCATCGACCAGTGGTACTAATGTATGGCATATCATCGACCAGTGGTACTAATGTAGGACACATCATCGACCAGTGGTAATAAGGTATGTCACATCATCGACCAGTGGTAATAATGTATGGCACATCATCGACCAGTGGTAATAATGTATGACATATCATCGACCAGTGGTACTAATGTATGGCATATCATCGACCAGTGGTAATAATGTATGGCACATCATCGACCAGTGGTAATAATGTATGGCACATCATCGACCAGTGGTACTAATGTATGGCACATCATCGACCAGTGGTAATAATGTATGACATATCATCGACCAGTGTTACTAATGTATAGCACTTCATTGACCAGTGGTACTAATGTATGGCACATCATCGACCAGTGGTAATAATGTATGGCATATCATCGACCATTGGTACTAATGTATGGCACATCATCGACCAGTGGTAATAATGTATGACACATCATCGACCAGTGGTACTAATGTATGGCACTTCATCGACCAGTGGTACTAATGTATGGCACATCATCGACCAGTGGTAATAATGTATGACATATCATCGACCAGTGGTACTAATGTATGAAACATCATCGACCAGTGGTACTAATGCATGGCACATCATCGACCAGTGGTACTAATGTATGGCACATCATCGACCAGTGGTAATAATGTATGATATATCATCGACCAGTGGTACTAATGTATGGCATATCATCGACCAGTGGTAATAATGTATGACACATCATCGACCAGTGGTAATAATGTATGGCACATCATCGACCAGTGGTTATAATGTATGGCACATCATCGACCAGTGGTAATAATGTATGACATATCATCGACCAGTGGTACTAATGTATGGCATATCATCGACCAGTGGTAATAATGTATGACATATCATCGACCAGTGGTAATAATGTATGACACATCATCGACCAGTGGTACTAATGTATGGCATATCATCGACCAGTGGTAATAATGTATGACATATCATCGACCAGTGGTACTAATGTATGGCATATCATCGACCAGTGGTAATAATGTATGGCACATCATCGACCAGTGGTACTAATGTATGGCACATCATGGACCAGTGATACTAATGTATGGCACATCATCGACCAGTGGTAATAATGTATGACACATCATCGACCAGTGGTACTAATGTATGGCATATCATCGACCAGTGGTAATAATGTATGACATATCATCGACCAGTGGTACTAATGTATGGCAGAACATCGAGCAGTGGTAATAATGTATGGCACATCATCGACCAGTGGTACTAATGTATGGCACATCATCGACCAGTGATACTAATGTATGGCATATCATCGACAAGTGGTACTAATGTATGGCACATCATCGACCAGTGGTAATAATGTATGACATATTATCGACCAGTGGTACTAATGTATGGCATATCATCGACCAGTGGTAATAATGTATGACACATCATCGACCAGTGGTACTAATGTATGGCACATCATCAACCAGTGGTACTAATGTATGGCATATCATCGACCAGTGGTAATAATGCATGACATATCATCGACCAGTGGTACTAATGTATGGCATATCATCGACCAGTGGTAATAATGTACATTGTATGGCACATCATCGACCAGTGGTAATAATGTATGACACATCATCGACCAGTGGTACTAATGTATGGCACTTCATCGACCAGTGGTACTAATGTATGGCACATCATCGACCAGTGGTAATAATGTATGACATATCATCGACCAGTGGTAATAATGTATGGCATATCATCGACCAGTGGTACTAATGTATGGCATATCATCGACCAGTGGTACTAATGTATGACACATCATCGACCAGTGGTAATAAGGTATGTCACATCATCGACCAGTGGTAATAATGTATGGCACATCATCGACCAGTGGTAATAATGTATGGCATATCATCGACCAGTGGTAATAATGTATGGCATATCATCGACCAGTGGTACTAATGTATGGCATATCATCGACCAGTGGTACTCATGTATGACACATCATCGACCAGTGGTAATAATGTATGACACATCATCAACCAGTGGTAATAATGTATGGCACATCATCGACCAGTGGTACTAATGTATGGCACTTCATCGACCAGTGGTAATAATGTATGACATATCATCGACCAGTGGTACTAATGTATGGCACTTCATTGACCAGTGGTACTAATGTATGGCACATCATCGACCAGTGGTAATAATGTATGGCATATCATCGACAATTGGTACTAATGTATGGCAGATCATCGACCAGTGGTACTAATGTATGACACATCATCGACCAGTGGCAATAATGTATGGCACATCATCGACCAGTGGTACTAATGTATGGCACATCATCGACCAGTGGTAATAATGTATGACACATCATCGACCAGTGGTACTAATGTATGGCACTTCATCGACCAGTGGTACTAATGTATGGCACATCATCGACCAATGGTAATAATGTATGACACATCATCAACCAGTGGTACTAATGTATGGCATATCATCGACCAGTGGTAATAATGTATGACATATCATCGACCAGTGGTACTAATGTATGGCATATCATCGACCAGAGGTAATAATGTATGACACATCATCGACCAGTGGTACTAATGTATGACATACCATCGACCAGTGGTAATAATGCATGACACATCATCGACCAGTGGTACTAATGTATGACACACCATCGACCAGTGGTACTAATGTATGACATATCATCGACCAGTGGTAATAATGTATGGCATATCATCGACCAGTGGTAATAATGTATGACACATCATCGACCAGTGGTAATAATGTATGACACATCATCGACCAGTGGTAATAATGTATGACACATAATCGACCAGTGGTAATAATGTATGACACATCATCGACCAGTGGTAATAATGTATGGCACATCATCGACCAGTGGTAATAATGTATGGCATATCATCGACCAGTGGTACTAATGTATGGCATATCATCGACCAGTGGTACTAATGTATGACACATCATCGACCAGTGGTAATAAGGTATGTCACATCATCGACCAGTGGTAATAATGTATGGCACATCATCGACCAGTGGTAATAATGTATGGCATATCATCGACCAGTGGTAATAATGTATGGCATATCATCGACCAGTGGTACTAATGTATGGCATATCATCGACCAGTGGTACTCATGTATGACACATCATCGACCAGTGGTAATAATGTATGACACATCATCGACCAGTGGTACTAATGTATGGCACATCATCGACAAGTGGTAATAATGTATGACACATCATCGACCAGTGGTACTAATGTATGGCACTTCATCGACCAGTGGTACTAATGTATGGCACATCATCGACCAGTGGTAATAATGTATGGCATATCATCGACCAGTGGTACTAAAGTATGGCATATCATCGACCAGTGGTACTCATGTATGACACATTATCGACCAGTGTTAATAATGTATGACACATCATCGACCAGTGGTAATAATGTATGACACATCATCTACCAGTGGTAATAATGTATGACATATCATCGACCAGTGGTAATAATGTATGGTATATCATCGACCAGTGGTAATAATGTATGGCACATCATGGACCAGTGGTAATAATGTATGACACATCATCGACCAGTGGTAATAATGTATGGCACATCATCGACCAGTGGTACTAATGTATGGCATATCATCGACCAGTGGTACTAATGTATGGCACATCATCGGCCAGTGGTAATAATGTATGACATATTATCGACCAGTGGTACTAATGTATGGCATATCATCGACCAGTGGTAATACTGTATGACACATCATCGACCAGTGGTACTAATGTATGGCACATCATCAACCAGTGGTACTAATGTATGGCACATCATCGACCAGTGGTAATAATGCATGACATATCATCGACCAGTGGTACTAATGTATGGCATATCATCGACCAGTGGTAATAATGTACATTGTATGGCACATCATCGACCAGTGGTAATAATGTATGACACATCATCGACCAGTGGTACTAATGTATGACATATCATCAACCAGTGGTAATAATGTATGGCACATCATCGACCAGTGGTACTAATGTACATTGTATGGCATATCATCGACCAGTGGTAATAATGTATGACACATCATCGACCAGTGGTACTAATGTATGACATATCATCGACCAGTGGTAATAATGTATGGCACATCATCGACCAGTGGTAATAATGTATGACATATCATCGACCAGTGGTACTAATGTATGGCATATCATCGACCAGTGGTACTAATGTATTGCATATCATCGACCAGTGGTAATAATGTATGGCACATCATCGACCAGTGGTACTATTGTATGGCACATCATCGACCAGTGGTACTAATGTGAGGCACATCATCGACCAATGGTAATAATGTATGACACATCATCAACCAGTGGTACTAATGTATGGCATATCATCGACCAGTGGTAATAATGTATGACATATCATCGACCAGTGGTACTAATGTATGGCATATCATCGACCAGAGGTAATAATGTATGACACATCATCGACCAGTGGTACTAATGTATGAAATACCATCGACCAGTGGTAATACTGCATGACACATCATCGACCAGTGGTACTAATGTATGACACACCATCGACCAGTGGTAATAATGTATGACATATCATCGACCAGTGGTAATAATGTATGGCATATCATCGACCAGTGGTAATAATGTATGACACATCATCGACCAGTGGTAATAATGTATGACACATCATCGACCAGTGGTAATAATGTATGACACATAATCGACCAATGGTAATAATGTATGACACATCATCGACCAGTGGTAATAATGTATGGCACATCATCGACCAGTGGTAATAATGTATGGCATATCATCGACCAGTGGTACTAATGTATGGCATATCATCGACCAGTGGTACTAATGTATGACACATCATCGACCAGTGGTAATAAGGTATGTCACATCATCGACCAGTGGTAATAATGTATGGCACATCATCGACCAGTGGTAATAATGTATGGCATATCATCGACCAGTGGTAATAATGTATGGCATATCATCGACCAGTGGTACTAATGTATGGCATATCATCGACCAGTGGTACTCATGTATGACACATCATCGACCAGTGTTAATAATGTATGACACATCATTGACCAGTGGTAATAATGTATGACACATCATCTACCAGTGGTAATAATGTATGACACATCATCGACCAGTGGTAATAATGTATGGCATATCATCGACCAGTGGTAATAATGTATGGCACATCATGGACCAGTGGTAATAATGTATGGCACATCATCGACCAGTGGTAATAATGTATGACATATCATCGACCAGTGGTACTAATGTATGGCACTTCATTGACCAGTGGTACTAATGTATGGCACATCATCGACCAGTGGTAATAATGTATGGCATATCATCGACCAGTGGTACTAATGTATGGCACATCATCGACGAATGGTAATAATGTATGACACATCATGGACCAGTGGTACAAATGTATGGCATATCATCGACCAGTGGTAATAATGTATGACATATCATCGACCAGTGGTACTAATGTATGGCATATCATCGACCAGTGGTAATAATGTATGGCACATCATCGACCAGTGGTACTAATGTATGGCACATCATCGACCAGTGGTACTAATGTATGGCACATCATCGACCAGTGGTAATAATGTATGACATATCATCGACCAGTGGTACTAATGTATGGCACTTCATTGACCAGTGGTACTAATGTATGGCACATCACCGACCAGTGGTAATAATGTATGGCATATCATCGACCATTGGTACTAATGTATGGCAGATCATCGACCAGTGGTACTAATGTATGACACATCATCGACCAGTGGCAATAATGTATGGCACATCATCGACCAGTGGTACTAATGTATGGCACATCATCGACCAGTGGTAATAATGTATGACACATCATCGACCAGTGGTACTAATGTATGGCACTTCATCGACCAGTGGTACTAATGTATGGCACATCATCGACCAGTGGTAATAATGTATGACATATCATCGACCAGTGGTACTAATGTATGAAACATCATCGACCAGTGGTACTAATGTATGGCACTTCATCGACCAGTGGTACTAATGTATGGCACATCATCGACCAGTGGTAATAATGTACCGGTATGACATATCATCGACCAGTGGTACTAATATATGGCATATCATCGACCAGTGGTAATAATGTATGACACATCATCGACCAGTGGTAATAATGTATGACACATCATCGACCAGTGGTTCTAATGTATGGCACATGATCGACCAGTGGTAATAATGTATGACATATCATCGACCAGTGGTACTAATGTATGGCATATCATCGACCAGTGGTAATAATGTATGACACATCATCGACCAGTGGTACTAATGTACATTGTATGGCACATCATCGACCAGTGGTAATAATGTATGACATATCATCGACCAGTGGTACTAATGTATGGCATATCATCGACTAGTGGTAATAATGTATGACACATCATCGACCAGTGATATTAATGTATGACATTTCATCGACCAGTGGTACTAATGTATGACACATCATCAACCAGTGGTAATAATGTATGACATATCATCGACCAGTGGTAATAATGTATGACACATCATCGACAAGTGGTACTAATGGATGGCACATCATCGACAAGTGGTACTAATGTATGGCATATCATCTACCAGTGGTAATAATGTATGACACATCATCGACCATTGGTACTAATGTATGACATATCATCGACCAGTGGTACTAATGTATGGCACATCATCGACCAGTGGTAATAATGTATGACATATCATCGACCAGTGGTACTAATATATGGCATATCATCGACCAGAGGTAATAATGTATGACACATCATCGACCAGTGGTACTAATGTATGACATACCATCGACCAGTGGTAATAATGTATGACACATCATCGACCAGTGGTAATAATGCATGACACATCATCGACCAGTGGTACTAATGTATGACACATCATCGACCAGTGGTACTAATGTATGACATATCATCGACCAGTGGTAATAATGTATGGCATATCATCGACCAGTGGTAATAATGTATGACACATCATCGACCAGTGGTAATAATGTATGACACATCATCGACCAGTGGTAATAATGTATGACACATAATCGACCAGTGGTAATAATGTATGACACATCATCGACCAGTGGTAATAATGTATGGCACATCATCGACCAGTGGTAATAATGTATGACACATCATCGAACAGTGGTGATAATGTATGACATATCATCGACCATTGGTAATAATGTATGACACATCATCGACCAGTGGTAATAATGTATGACACATCATCGATCAGTGGTAATAATGTATGGCATATCATCGACCAGTGGTACTAATGTATGGCATATCATCGACCAGTGGTACTAATGTATGACACATCATCGACCAGTGGTAATAAGGTATGTCACATCATCGACCAGTGGTAATAATGTATGGCACATTATCGACCAGTGGTAATAATGTATGGCATATCATCGACCAGTGGTACTAATGTATGGCATATCATCGACCAGTGGTACTCATGTATGACACATCATCGACCAGTGTTAATAATGTATGACACATCATCGACCAGTGGTAATAATGTATGACACATCATCTACCAGTCGTAATAATGTATGACATATCATCGACCAGTGGTAATAATGTATGGCATATCATCGACCAGTGGTAATAATGTATGACACATCATGGACCAGTGGTAATAATGTATGACACATCATCGACCAGTGGTAATAATGTATGACACATCATCGACCAGTGGTAATAATGTATGACATATCATCGACCAGTGGTAATAATGTATGACACATCATCGACCAGTGGTAATAATGTATGACACATCATCGACCAGTGGTAATAATGTATGACATATCATCGACCAGTGGTAATAATGTATGACATATCATCGACCAGTGGTAATAATGTATGACAAATCATCGACCAGTGGTAATAATGTATGACACATCATCGACCAGTGGTAATAATGTATGGGACATCATCGACCAGTGGTACTAATGTATGACACATCATCGACCAGTGGTACTAATGTATGGCATATCATCGACCAGTGGTAATAATGTATGACATATCATTGACCAGTGGTACTAATGTATGGCATATCATCGACCAGTGGTAATAATGTATGGCACATCATCGACCAGTGGTACTAATGTATGGCACATCATCGACCAGTGGTACTAATGTATGGCACATCATCGACCAGTGGTAATAATGTATGACACATCATCGACCAGTGGTACTAATGTATGGCATATCATCGACCAGTGGTAATAATGTATGACATATCATCGACCAGTGGTACTAATGTATGGCATATCATCGACCAGTGGTAATAATGTATGTCACATCATCGACCAGTGGTACTAATGTATGGCACATCATGGACCAGTGGTACTAATGTATGGCACATCATCGACCAGTGGTAATAATGTATGACACATCATCGACCAGTGGTACTAATGTATGGCATATCATCGACCAGTGGGAATAATGTATGACATATCATCGACCAGTGGTACTAATGTATGGCACATCATCGACCAGTGGTACTAATGTATGGCACATCATCGACCAGTGATACTAATGTATGGCATATCATCGACAAGTGGTACTAATGTATGGCACATCATCGACCAGTGGTAATAATGTATGACATATTATCGACCAGTGGTACTAATGTATGGCATATCATCGACCAGTGGTAATAATGTATGACACATCATCGACCAGTGGTACTAATGTATGGCACATCATCAACCAGTGGTACTAATGTATGGCATATCATCGACCAGTGGTAATAATGCATGACATATCATCGACCAGTGGTACTAATGTATGGCATATCATCGACCAGTGGTAATAATGTACATTGTATGGCACATCATCGACCAGTGGTAATAATGTATGACACATCATCGACCAGTGGTACTAATGTATGGCACTTCATCGACCAGTGGTACTAATGTATGGCACATCATCGACCAGTGGTAATAATGTATGACATATCATCGACCAGTGGTACTAATGTATGAAACATCATCGACCAGTGGTACTAATGTATGGCACTTCATCGACCAGTGGTACTAATGTATGGCACATCATCGACCAGTGGTAATAATGTATGATATATCATCGACCAGTGGTACTAATGTATGGTATATCATCGACCAGTGGTAATAATGTATGACACATCATCGACCAGTGGTAATAATGTATGGCACATCATCGACCAGTGGTTCTAATGTATGGCACATCATCGACCAGTGGTAATAATGTATGACATATCATCGACCAATGGTACTAATGTATGGCATATCATCGACCAGTGGTAATAATGTATGACATATCATCGACCAGTGGTAATAATGTATGACACATCATCGACCAGTGGTACTAATGTATGGCACATCATCGACCAGTGGTACTAATGTATGGCATATCATCTACCAGTGGTAATAATGTATGACACATCATCGACCAGTGGTACTAATGTATGACATATCATCGACCAGTGGTACTAATGTATGGCACATCATCGACCAGTGGTAATAATGTATGACATATCATCGACCAGTGGTACTAATGTATGGCATATCATCGACCAGTGGTACTAATGTATGACATACCATCGACCAGTGGTAATAATGTATGACACATCATCGACCAGTGGTAATAATGCATGACACATCATCGACCAGTGGTACTAATGTATGACACATCATCGACCAGTGGTACAAATGTATGACATATCATTGACCAGTGGTAATAATGTATGTCATATCATCGACCAGTGGTAATAATGTATGACACATCATCGACCAGTGGTAATAATGTATGACACATCATCGACCAGTAGTAATAATGTATGACACATAATCGACCAGTGGTAATAATGTATCACACATCATCGACCAGTGGTAATAATGTATGGCACATCATCGACCAGTGGTAATAATGTATGGCATATCATCGACCAGTGGTACTAATGTATGGCATATCATCGACCAGTGGTACTAATGTAGGACACATCATCGACCAGTGGTAATAAGGTATGTCACATCATCGACCAGTGGTAATAATGTATGGCACATCATCGACCAGTGGTAATAATGTATGACATATCATCGACCAGTGGTACTAATGTATGGCATATCATCGACCAGTGGTAATAATGTATGGCACATCATCGACCAGTGGTAATAATGTATGGCACATCATCGACCAGTGGTACTAATGTATGGCACATCATCGACCAGTGGTAATAATGTATGACATATCATCGACCAGTGTTACTAATGTATAGCACTTCATTGACCAGTGGTACTAATGTATGGCACATCATCGACCAGTGGTAATAATGTATGGCATATCATCGACCATTGGTACTAATGTATGGCACATCATCGACCAGTGGTAATAATGTATGACACATCATCGACCAGTGGTACTAATGTATGGCACTTCATCGACCAGTGGTACTAATGTATGGCACATCATCGACCAGTGGTAATAATGTATGACATATCATCGACCAGTGGTACTAATGTATGAAACATCATCGACCAGTGGTACTAATGCATGGCACATCATCGACCAGTGGTACTAATGTATGGCACATCATCGACCAGTGGTAATAATGTATGATATATCATCGACCAGTGGTACTAATGTATGGCATATCATCGACCAGTGGTAATAATGTATGACACATCATCGACCAGTGGTAATAATGTATGGCACATCATCGACCAGTGGTTATAATGTATGGCACATCATCGACCAGTGGTAATAATGTATGACATATCATCGACCAGTGGTACTAATGTATGGCATATCATCGACCAGTGGTAATAATGTATGACATATCATCGACCAGTGGTAATAATGTATGACACATCATCGACCAGTGGTACTAATGTATGGCATATCATCGACCAGTGGTAATAATGTATGACATATCATCGACCAGTGGTACTAATGTATGGCATATCATCGACCAGTGGTAATAATGTATGGCACATCATCGACCAGTGGTACTAATGTATGGCACATCATGGACCAGTGATACTAATGTATGGCACATCATCGACCAGTGGTAATAATGTATGACACATCATCGACCAGTGGTACTAATGTATGGCATATCATCGACCAGTGGTAATAATGTATGACATATCATCGACCAGTGGTACTAATGTATGGCAGAACATCGAGCAGTGGTAATAATGTATGGCACATCATCGACCAGTGGTACTAATGTATGGCACATCATCGACCAGTGATACTAATGTATGGCATATCATCGACAAGTGGTACTAATGTATGGCACATCATCGACCAGTGGTAATAATGTATGACATATTATCGACCAGTGGTACTAATGTATGGCATATCATCGACCAGTGGTAATAATGTATGACACATCATCGACCAGTGGTACTAATGTATGGCACATCATCAACCAGTGGTACTAATGTATGGCATATCATCGACCAGTGGTAATAATGCATGACATATCATCGACCAGTGGTACTAATGTATGGCATATCATCGACCAGTGGTAATAATGTACATTGTATGGCACATCATCGACCAGTGGTAATAATGTATGACACATCATCGACCAGTGGTACTAATGTATGGCACTTCATCGACCAGTGGTACTAATGTATGGCACATCATCGACCAGTGGTAATAATGTATGACATATCATCGACCAGTGGTACTAATGTATGAAACATCATCGACCAGTGGTATTAATGTATGGCACTTCATCGACCAGTGGTACTAATGTATGGCACATCATCGACCAGTGGTAATAATGTATGATATATCATCGACCAGTGGTACTAATGTATGGCATATCATCGACCAGTGGTAATAATGTATGACACATCATCGACCAGTGGTAATAATGTATGGCACATCATCGACCAGTGGTTCTAATGTATGGCACATCATCGACCAGTGGTAATAATGTATGACATATCATCGACCAGTGGTACTAATGTATGGCATATCATCGACCAGTGGTAATAATGTATGACATATCATCGACCAGTGGTAATAATGTATGACACATCATCGACCAGTGGTACTAATGTATGGCACATCATCGACCAGTGGTACTAATGTATGGCATATCATCTACCAGTGGTAATAATGTATGACACATCATCGACCAGTGGTACTAATGTATGACATATCATCGACCAGTGGTACTAATGTATGGCACATCATCGACCAGTGGTAATAATGTATGACATATCATCGACCAGTGGTACTAATGTATGGCATATCATCGACCAGTGGTACTAATGTATGACATACCATCGACCAGTGGTAATAATGTATGACACATCATCGACCAGTGGTAATAATGCATGACACATCATCAACCAGTGGTACTAATGTATGACACATCATCGACCAGTGGTACAAATGTATGACATATCATTGACCAGTGGTAATAATGTATGTCATATCATCGACCAGTGGTAATAATGTATGACACATCATCGACCAGTGGTAATAATGTATGACACATCATCGACCAGTAGTAATAATGTATGACACATAATCGACCAGTGGTAATAATGTATCACACATCATCGACCAGTGGTAATAATGTATGGCACATCATCGACCAGTGGTAATAATGTATGACATATCATCGACCAGTGGTACTAATGTATGGCATATCATCGACCAGTGGTAATAATGTATGGCACATCATCGACCATTGGTAATAATGTATGGCACATCATCGACCAGTGGTACTAATGTATGGCACATCATCGACCAGTGGTAATAATGCATGACATATCATCGACCAGTGTTACTAATGTATAGCACTTCATTGACCAGTGGTACTAATGTATGGCACATCATCGACCAGTGGTAATAATGTATGGCATATCATCGACCATTGGTACTAATGTATGGCACATCATCGACCAGTGGTAATAATGTATGACACATCATCGACCAGTGGTACTAATGTATGGCACTTCATCGACCAGTGGTACTAATGTATGGCACATCATCGACCAGTGGTAATAATTTATGACATATCATCGACCAGTGGTACTAATGTATGAAACATCATCGACCAGTGGTACTAATGTATGGCACTTCATCGACCAGTGGTACTAATGTATGGCATATCATCGACCAGTGGTAATAATGTATGATATATCATCGACCAGTGGTACTAATGTATGGCATATCATCGACCAGTGGTAATAATGTATGACACATCATCGACCAGTGGTAATAATGTATGGCACATCATCGACCAGTGGTTCTAATGTATGGCACATCATCGACCAGTGGTAATAATGTATGACATATCATCGACCAGTGGTACTAATGTATGGCATATCATCGACCAGTGGTAATAATGTATGACATATCATCGACCAGTGGTAATAATGTATGACACATCATCGACCAGTGGTACTAATGTATGGCACATCATCGACCAGTGGTACTAATGTATGGCACATCATCGACCAGTGGTAATAATGTATGATATATCATCGACCAGTGGTACTAATGTATGGCATATCATCGACCAGTGGTAATAATGTATGACACATCATCGACCAGTGGTAATAATGTGAGGCACATCATCGACCAGTGGTTATAATGTATGGCACATCATCGACCAGTGGTAATAATGTATGACATATCATCGACCAGTGGTACTAATGTATGGCATATCATCGACCAGTGGTAATAATGTATGACATATCATTAACCAGTGGTAATAATGTATGACACATCATCGACCAGTGGTACTAATGTATGGCACATCATCGACCAGTGGTACTAATGTATGGCATATCATCTACCAGTGGTAATAATGTATGACACATCATCGACCAGTGGTACTAATGTATGACATATCATCGACCAGTGGTACTAATGTATGGCACATCATCGACCAATGGTAATAATGTATGACATATCATCGACCAGTGGTACTAATGTATGGCATATCATCGACCAGTGGTACTAATGTATGACATACCATCGACCAGTGGTAATAATGTATGATACATCATCGACCAGTGGTAATAATGCATGACACATCATCGACCAGTGGTACTAATGTATGACACATCATCGACCAGTGGTACAAATGTATGACATATCATTGACCAGTGGTAATAATGTATGTCATATCATCGACCAGTGGTAATAATGTATGACACATCATCGACCAGTGGTAATAATGTATGACACATCATCGACCAGTGGTAATAATGTATGACACATAATCGACCAGTGGTAATAATGTATGACACATCATCGACCAGTGGTAATAATGTATGGCACATCATCGACCAGTGGTAATAATGTATGGCATATCATCGACCAGTGGTACTAATGTATGGCATATCATCGACCAGTGGTACTAATGTATGACACATCATCGACCAGTGGTAATAAGGTATGTCACATCATCGACCAGTGGTAATAATGTATGGCACATCATCGACCAGTGGTAATAATGTATGACATATCATCGACCAGTGGTACTAATGTATGGCATATCATCGACCAGTGGTAATAATGTATGGCACATCATCGACCAGTGGTACTAATGTATGGCACATCATCGACCAGTGGTACTAATGTATGGCACATCATCGACCAGTGGTAATAATGTATGACATATCATCGACCAGTGGTACTAATGTATGGCACTTCATTGACCAGTGGTACTAATGTATGGCACATCATCGACCAGTGGTAATAATGTATGGCATATCATCGATCATTGGTACTAATGTATGGCACATCATCGACCAGTGGTAATAATGTATGACACATCATCGACCAGTGGTACTAATGTATGGCACTTCATCGACCAGTGGTACTAATGTATGGCACATCATCGACCAGTGGTAATAATGTATGACATATCATCGACCAGTGGTACTAATGTATGAAATATCATCGACCAGTGGTACTAATGTATGGCACTTCATCGACCAGTGGTACTAATGTATGGCACATCATCGACCAGTGGTAATAATGTATGATATATCATCGACCAGTGGTACTAATGTATGGCATATCATCGACCAGTGGTAATAATGTATGGCACATCATCGACCAGTGGTTCTAATGTGTGGCACATCATCGACCAGTGGTAATAATGTATGACATATCATCGACCAGTGGTACTAATGTATGGCATATCATCGACCAGTGGTAATAATGTATGACATATCATCGACCAGTGGTAATAATGTATGACACATCATCGACCAGTGGTACTAATGTATGGCACATCATCGACCAGTGGTACTAATGTATGGCATATCATCTACCAGTGGTAATAATGTATGACACATCATCGACCAGTGGTACTAATGTATGACATATCATCGACCAGTGGTACTAATGTATGGCACATCATCGACCAGTGGTAATAATGTATGACATATCATCGACCAGTGGTACTAATGTATGGCATATCATCGACCAGTGGTAATAATGTATGGCACATCATCGACCAGTGGTACTAATGTATGACATATCATCGACCAGTGGTACTGATGTATGGCATATCATCGACCAGTGGTAATAATGTATGGCACATCATCGACCAGTGGTACTAATGTATGGCACATCATCGACCAGTGGTACTAATGCATGGCACATCATCGACCAGTGGTAATAATGTATGACATATCATCGACCAGTGGTACTAATGTATGGCACTTCATTGACCAGTGGTACTAATGTATGGCACATCATCGACCAGTGGTAATAATGTATGGCATATCATCGACCATTGGTACTAATGTATGGCACATCATCGACCAGTGGTAATAATGTATGACACATCATCGACCAGTGGTACTAATGTATGGCACATCATCGACCAGTGGTAATAATGTATGATATATCATCGACCAGTGGTAATAATGTATGGCATATCATCGACCAGTGGTAATAATGTATGACACATCATCGACCAGTGGTAATAATGTATGGCACATCATCGACCAGTGGTTCTAATGTATGGCACATCATCGACCAGTGGTAATAATGTATGACATATCATCGACCAGTGGTACTAATGTATGGCATATCATCGACCAGTGGTAATAATGTATGACATATCATCGACCAGTGGTAATAATGTATGACACATCATCGACCAGTGGTACTAATGTATGGCACATCATCGACCAGTGGTACTAATGTATGGCATATCATCTACCAGTGGTAATAATGTATGACACATCATCGACCAGTGGTACTAATGTATGACATATCATCGACCAGTGGTACTAATGTATGGCACATCATCGACCAGTGGTAATAATGTATGACATATCATCGACCAGTGGTACTAATGTATGGCATATCATAGACCAGTGGTACTAATGTATGACATACCATCGACCAGTGGTAATAATGTATGACACATCATCGACCAGTGGTAATAATGCATGACACATCATCGACCAGTGGTACTAATGTATGCCACATCATCGACCAGTGGTACAAATGTATGACATATCATTGACCAGTGGTAATAATGTATGTCATATCATCGACCACTGGTAATAATGTATGACACATCATCGACCAGTGGTAATAATGTATGACACATCATCGACCAGTGGTAATAATGTATGACACATAATCGACCAATGGTAATAATGTATGACACATCATCGACCAGTGGTAATAATGTATGGCACATCATCGACCAGTGGTAATAATGTATGGCATATCATCGACCAGTGGTAATAATGTATGGCATATCATCGACCAGTGGTAATAATGTATGGCATATCATCGACCAGTGGTAATAATGTATGACACATCATCGACCAGTGTTAATAATGTATGACACATCATCGACCAGTGGTAATAATGTATGACATATCATCGACCAGTGGTACTAATGTATGAAACATCATCGACCAGTGGTACTAATGCATGGCACTTCATCGACCAGTGGTACTAATGTATGGCACATCATCGACCAGTGGTAATAATGTATGATATATCATCGACCAGTGGTACTAATGTATGGCATA
The DNA here is from genome assembly GCA_963680875.1 of Bathymodiolus brooksi. NCBI lineage: Eukaryota > Metazoa > Mollusca > Bivalvia > Mytilida > Modiolidae > Bathymodiolus > Bathymodiolus brooksi. The sequence goes on from OY804578.1 coordinate 59,793,275, forward strand.
TCATCGACCAGTGGTAATAATGTATGACACATCATCGACCAGTGGTAATAATGTATGGCACATCATCGACCAGTGGTAATAATGTATGACACATCATCGACCAGTGGTAATAATGTATGGCACATCATCGACCAGTGGTTATAATGTATGGCACATCATCGACCAGTGGTAATAATGTATGACATATCATCGACCAGTGGTACTAATGTATGGCATATCATCGACCAGTGGTAATAATGTTTGACATATCATCGACCAGTGGTAATAATGTATGACACATCATCGACCAGTGGTACTAATGTATGGCACATCATCGACCAGTGGTACTAATGTATGGCACATCATCGACCAGTGGTAATAATGTATGACACATCATCGACCAGTGGTAATAATGTATGGCACATCATCGACCAGTGGTTATAATGTATGGCACATCATCGACCAGTGGTAATAATGTATGACATATCATCGACCAGTGGTACTAATGTATGGCATATCATCGACCAGTGGTAATAATGTATGACATATCATCGACCAGTGGTAATAATGTATGACACATCATCGACCAGTGGTACTAATGTATGGCATATCATCGACCAGTGGTAATAATGTATGACATATCATCGACCAGTGGTACTAATGTATGGCATATCATCGACCAGTGGTAATAATGTATGGCACATCATCGACCAGTGGTACTAATGTATGGCACATCATGGACCAGTGGTACTAATGTATGGCACATCATCGACCAGTGGTAATAATGTATGACACATCATCGACCAGTGGTACTAATGTATGGCATATCATCGACCAGTGGTAATAATGTATGACATATCATCGACCAGTGGTACTAATGTATGGCAGAACATCGAGCAGTGGTAATAATGTATGGCACATCATCGACCAGTGGTACTAATGTATGGCACATCATCGACCAGTGATACTAATGTATGGCATATCATCGACAAGTGGTACTAATGTATGGCACATCATCGACCAGTGGTAATAATGTATGACATATTATCGACCAGTGGTACTAATGTATGGCATATCATCGACCAGTGGTAATAATGTATGACACATCATCGACCAGTGGTACTAATGTATGGCACATCATCAACCAGTGGTACTAATGTATGGCATATCATCGACCAGTGGTAATAATGCATGACATATCATCGACCAGTGGTACTAATGTATGGCATATCATTGACCAGTGGTAATAATGTACATTGTATGGCACATCATCGACCAGTGGTAATAATGTATGACATATCATCGACCAGTGGTAATAATGTATGACACATCATCGACCAGTGGTAATAATGCATGACACATCATCGACCAGTGGTACTAATGTATGACACATCATCGACCAGTGGTACAAATGTATGACATATCATTGACCAGTGGTAATAATGTATGTCATATCATCGACCAGTGGTAATAATGTATGACACATCATCGACCAGTGGTAATAATGTATGACACATCATCGACCAGTAGTAATAATGTATGACACATAATCGACCAGTGGTAATAATGTATCACACATCATCGACCAGTGGTAATAATGTATGGCACATCATCGACCAGTGGTAATAATGTATGGCATATCATCGACCAGTGGTACTAATGTATGGCATATCATCGACCAGTGGTACTAATGTATGACACATCATCGACCAGTGGTAATAAGGTATGTCACATCATCGACCAGTGGTACTAATGTATGGCACATCATCGACCAGTGGTAATAATGTATGACATATCATCGACCAGTGGTACTAATGTATGGCATATCATCGACCAGTGGTAATAATGTATGGCACATCATCGACCAGTGGTAATAATGTATGGCACATCATCGACCAGTGGTACTAATGTATGGCACATCATCGACCAGTGGTAATAATGTATGACATATCATCGACCAGTGTTACTAATGTATAGCACTTCATTGACCAGTGGTACTAATGTATGGCACATCATCGACCAGTGGTAATAATGTATGGCATATCATCGACCATTGGTACTAATGTATGGCACATCATCGACCAGTGGTAATAATGTATGACACATCATCGACCAGTGGTACTAATGTATGGCACTTCATCGACCAGTGGTACTAATGTATGGCACATCATCGACCAGTGGTAATAATTTATGACATATCATCGACCAGTGGTACTAATGTATGAAACATCATCGACCAGTGGTACTAATGTATGGCACTTCATCGACCAGTGGTACTAATGTATGGCATATCATCGACCAGTGGTAATAATGTATGATATATCATCGACCAGTGGTACTAATGTATGGCATATCATCGACCAGTGGTAATAATGTATGACACATCATCGACCAGTGGTAATAATGTATGGCACATCATCGACCAGTGGTTCTAATGTATGGCACATCATCGACCAGTGGTAATAATGTATGACATATCATCGACCAGTGGTACTAATGTATGGCATATCATCCACCAGTGGTAATAATGTATGACATATCATCGACCAGTGGTAATAATGTATGACACATCATCGACCAGTGGTACTAATGTATGGCACATCATCGACCAGTGGTACTAATGTATGGCAGAACATCGAGCAGTGGTAATAATGTATGGCACATCATCGACCAGTGGTACTAATGTATGGCACATCATCGACCAGTGATACTAATGTATGGCATATCATCGACAAGTGGTACTAATGTATGGCACATCATCGACCAGTGGTAATAATGTATGACATATTATCGACCAGTGGTACTAATGTATGGCATATCATCGACCAGTGGTAATAATGTATGACACATCATCGACCAGTGGTACTAATGTATGGCACATCATCAACCAGTGGTACTAATGTATGGCATATCATCGACCAGTGGTAATAATGCATGACATATCATCGACCAGTGGTACTAATGTATGGCATATCATCGACCAGTGGTAATAATGTACATTGTATGGCACATCATCGACCAGTGGTAATAATGTATGACACATCATCGACCAGTGGTACTAATGTATGGCACTTCATCGACCAGTGGTACTAATGTATGGCACATCATCGACCAGTGGTAATAATGTATGACATATCATCGACCAGTGGTACTAATGTATGAAACATCATCGACCAGTGGTACTAATGTATGGCACTTCATCAACCAGTGGTACTAATGTATGGCACATCATCGACCAGTGGTAATAATGTATGATATATCATCGACCAGTGGTACTAATGTATGGCATATCATCGACCAGTGGTAATAATGTATGACACATCATCGACCAGTGGTAATAATGTATGGCACATCATCGACCAGTGGTTCTAATGTATGGCACATCATCGACCAGTGGTAATAATGTATGACATATCATCCACCAGTGGTACTAATGTATGGCATATCATCGACCAGTGGTAATAATGTATGACATATCATCGACCAGTGGTAATAATGTATGACACATCATCGACCAGTGGTACTAATGTATGGCACATCATCGACCAGTGGTACTAATGTATGGCATATCATCTACCAGTGGTAATAATGTATGACACATCATCGACCAGTGGTACTAATGTATGACATATCATCGACCAGTGGTACTAATGTATGGCACATCATCGACCAATGGTAATAATGTATGACATATCATCGACCAGTGGTACTAAAGTATGGCATATCATCGACCAGTGGTACTAATGTATGACATACCATCGACCAGTGGTAATAATGTATGACACATCATCGACCAGTAGTAATAATGCATGACACATCATCGACCAGTGGTACTAATGTATGACACATCATCGACCAGTGGTACAAATGTATGACATATCATTGACCAGTGGTAATAATGTATGTCATATCATCGACCAGTGGTAATAATGTATGACACATCATCGACCAGTGGTAATAATGTATGACACATCATCGACCAGTAGTAATAATGTATGACACATAATCGACCAGTGGTAAAAATGTATCACACATCATCGACCAGTGGTAATAATGTATGGCACATCATCGACCAGTGGTAATAATGTATGGCATATCATCGACCAGTGGTACTAATGTATGGCATATCATCGACCAGTGGTACTAATGTATGACACATCATCGACCAGTGGTAATAAGGTATGTCACATCATCGACCAGTGGTACTAATGTATGGCACATCATCGACCAGTGGTAATAATGTATGACATATCATCGACCAGTGGTACTAATGTATGGCATATCATCGACCAGTGGTAATAATGTATGGCACATCATCGACCAGTGGTAATAATGTATGGCACATCATCGACCAGTGGTACTAATGTATGGCACATCATCGACCAGTGGTAATAATGTATGACATATCATCGACCAGTGTTACTAATGTATAGCACTTCATTGACCAGTGGTACTAATGTATGGCACATCATCGACCAGTGGTAATAATGTATGGCATATCATCGACCATTGGTACTAATGTATGGCACATCATCGACCAGTGGTAATAATGTATGACACATCATCGACCAGTGGTACTAATGTATGGCACTTCATCGACCAGTGGTACTAATGTATGGCACATCATCGACCAGTGGTAATAATTTATGACATATCATCGACCAGTGGTACTAATGTATGAAACATCATCGACCAGTGGTACTAATGTATGGCACTTCATCGACCAGTGGTACTAATGTATGGCATATCATCGACCAGTGGTAATAATGTATGATATATCATCGACCAGTGGTACTAATGTATGGCATATCATCGACCAGTGGTAATAATGTATGACACATCATCGACCAGTGGTAATAATGTATGGCACATCATCGACCAGTGGTTCTAATGTATGGCACATCATCGACCAGTGGTAATAATGTATGACATATCATCGACCAGTGGTACTAATGTATGGCATATCATCGACCAGTGGTAATAATGTATGACATATCATCGACCAGTGGTAATAATGTATGACACATCATCGACCAGTGGTACTAATGTATGGCACATCATCGACCAGTGGTACTAATGTATGGCACATCATCGACCAGTGGTTATAATGTATGATATATCATCGACCAGTGGTACTAATGTATGGCATATCATCGACCAGTGGTAATAATGTATGACACATCATCGACCAGTGGTAATAATGTGAGGCACATCATCGACCAATGGTTATAATGTATGGCACATCATCGACCAGTGGTAATAATGTATGACATATCATCGACCAGTGGTACTAATGTATGGCATATCATCGACCAGTGGTAATAATGTATGACATATCATCGACCAGTGGTAATAATGTATGACACATCATCGACCAGTGGTACTAATGTATGGCACATCATCGACCAGTGGTACTAATGTATGGCATATCATCTACCAGTGGTAATAATGTATGACACATCATCGACCAGTGGTACTAATGTATGACATATCATCGACCAGTGGTACTAATGTATGGCACATCATCGACCAATGGTAATAATGTATGACATATCATCGACCAGTGGTACTAATGTATGGCATATCATCGACCAGTGGTACTAATGTATGACATACCATCGACCAGTGGTAATAATGTATGATACATCATCGACCAGTGGTAATAATGCATGACACATCATCGACCAGTGGTACTAATGTATGACACATCATCGACCAGTGGTACAAATGTATGACATATCATTGACCAGTGGTAATAATGTATGTCATATCATCGACCAGTGGTAATAATGTATGACACATCATCGACCAGTGGTAATAATGTATGACACATCATCGACCAGTGGTAATAATGTATGGCACATAATCGACCAGTGGTAATAATGTATGACACATCATCGACCAGTGGTAATAATGTATGGCACATCATCGACCAGTGGTAATAATGTATGGCATATCATCGACCAGTGGTACTAATGTATGGCATATCATCGACCAGTGGTACTAATGTATGACACATCATCGACCAGTGGTAATAAGGTATGTCACATCATCGACCAGTGGTAATAATGTATGGCACATCATCGACCAGTGGTAATAATGTATGACATATCATCGACCAGTGGTACTAATGTATGGCATATCATCGACCAGTGGTAATAATGTATGGCACATCATCGACCAGTGGTACTAATGTATGGCACATCATCGACCAGTGGTACTAATGTATGGCACATCATCGACCAGTGGTAATAATGTATGACATATCATCGACCAGTGGTACTAATGTATGGCACTTCATTGACCAGTGGTACTAATGTATGGCACATCATCGACCAGTGGTAATAATGTATGACACATCATCGACCAGTGGTACTAATGTATGGCACTTCATCGACCAGTGGTACTAATGTATGGCACATCATCGACCAGTGGTAATAATGTATGACATATCATCGACCAGTGGTACTAATGTATGAAATATCATCGACCAGTGGTACTAATGTATGGCACTTCATCGACCAGTGGTACTAATGTATGGCACATCATCGACCAGTGGTAATAATGTATGATATATCATCGACCAGTGGTACTAATGTATGGCATATCATCGACCAGTGGTAATAATGTATGACACATCATCGACCAGTGGTAATAATGTATGGCACATCATCGACCAGTGGTTCTAATGTGTGGCACATCATCGACCAGTGGTAATAATGTATGACATATCATCGACCAGTGGTACTAATGTATGGCATATCATCGACCAGTGGTAATAATGTATGACATATCATCGACCAGTGGTAATAATGTATGACACATCATCGACCAGTGGTACTAATGTATGGCACATCATCGACCAGTGGTACTAATGTATGGCATATCATCTACCAGTGGTAATAATGTATGACACATCATCGACCAGTGGTACTAATGTATGACATATCATCGACCAGTGGTACTAATGTATGGCACATCATCGACCAATGGTAATAATGTATGACATATCATCGACCAGTGGTACTAATGTATGGCATATCATCGACCAGTGGTAATAATGTATGGCACATCATCGACCAGTGGTACTAATGTATGACATATCATCGACCAGTGGTACTGATGTATGGCATATCATCGACCAGTGGTAATAATGTATGGCACATCATCGACCAGTGGTACTAATGTATGGCACATCATCGACCAGTGGTACTAATGCATGGCACATCATCGACCAGTGGTAATAATGTATGACATATCATCGACCAGTGGTACTAATGTATGGCACTTCATTGACCAGTGGTACTAATGTATGGCACATCATCGACCAGTGGTAATAATGTATGGCATATCATCGACCATTGGTACTAATGTATGGCACATCATCGACCAGTGGTAATAATGTATGACACATCATCGACCAGTGGTACTAATGTATGGCACATCATCGACCAGTGGTAATAATGTATGATATATCATCGACCAGTGGTAATAATGTATGGCATATCATCGACCAGTGGTAATAATGTATGACACATCATCGACCAGTGGTAATAATGTATGGCATATCATCGACCAGTGGTAATAATGTATGACATATCATCGACCAGTGGTAATAATGTATGACACATCATCGACCAGTGGTAATAATGTATGACACATCATCGACCAGTGGTAATAATGTATGGCACATCATCGCCAGTGGTAATAATGTATGGCACATCATCGACCAGTGGTAATAATGTATGACATATCATCGACCAGTGGTACTAGTGTATGGCATATCATCGACCAGTGGTAATAATGTATGACACATCATCGACCAGTGGTAATAATGTATGACACATCATCGACCAGTGGTAATAATGTATGACATATCATCGACCAGTGGTACTAGTGTATGGCATATCATCGACCAGTGGTAATAATGTATGACACATCATCGTCCAGTATCAATAATACATGACACATCATCAACCAATGGTGTATAGCAAACAACAAAATACAACTGTTTGTCTTAGCAGTAGATCAGGTCACCTCAAGCAAAATATGTTTGTTTGATGGTGTTTAATGCCACTTTCAACAATATTTCAGTTATATCGTGGTGGTAGCAAAACATGATCATAGACTTAACAGGCATATTTACCTGGAACACAAGAACAGCTATTCCTACTCCAACAAACACATTGTTGTACTCCTCTATTTTCTCTTTTAACTTTGTATAACAACCCTAGAAATAAAATAATTGTAAAAATCTTCTGCAACAACTACAAGAGAATATTGTAGGTAACATTATAGGCTTAATGGCAGTTTTTTTAGTTTTACAGTAAACATATCTTATATTTTATATTATCATATACTTAGTACTAAATAAAGGAAATTTGCATATATAATACTGAAAGAACATTACGACTGTATTTGTCTGCCGTGACTGATATCGATATCATCACCCCTTTATCATACCCCTTAAAATGATATTGATAATGTGACTACGTCGACGTCACAATTCATAATACAGAACAAGACTTTCTCCTGTTTAAGTATATGATAAACATAATATGATATGGCTCTTTCCGTATCACATCCTGTATCAACCCTCGAGCTAAAGCTCTCGGGATGATATTGGTGTCTCAGGTTGATATGGGATGTGATATGGAAAGAGCCATATAATATTCTCTATTTATCGCTATTTTGTTTATTTTCCCTTTGATGTTTAAAACCAATATATTCCATATCACGTAAGCGCTGAGATGATTCTAATATTCGCTAATCGCTAAGCGTTGTCAAGGACGCACGTAGTAATATCGCTGTTTTCTAATACAACGTTATAATGACGTCACATTACCAAATCCTTGATAAACATACTATCATAGCGATAAAATAATTAAAGATGTTTTTTAAAACTCAAGGACGTTTCTCAGTCATCTCATCGATGAGAGTTGACTGAGAAACGTCATCTCGTTTTAAAAAACATTGTTAATCACTTATTATATAATAACAAATGGGATCAGATACCAATTTTACCAACTTCTAAAGTCATCTCTTACTTGCAGAAAATATAGGATTTCGGGGCAATATTATAGGGTTTCAGGGAAATACTATGGGTTTTCAGGGCAATATTATATGCTAAGGTGTAATATTGCAAGACTGTAGAGAAATGCTCTAAGTTTACATGTTAAACAGGTGAATATGGTAATAAAGTAGATTGATAATGTCAAGTTTTATGTTTTCATCATTATAGAAAGTCATTATAATTATTTATACTTGTGTGAATGTAAAATAAACAATTATATAAAAATCATCAAGAAATAAAAAAATGATATCAGAAAACATAGTACAAGTTGTATTGATGTATTTAGGATGATTTCTACATGATAGATATGTGTGTGTCATAATACAGGATGTCCAGTCTGGACTGGTGCCAAACAGTAGGATATACTGATCCCTAGAATAACCTGGTTCCCCTCTTGCTGTGTATGACATGTGTGTGTGCAATTACCTCGTGTTGTCCATTCGGATTATGATTTTTTTCTGTTATGTTCCTTGCTCCACATTGATATTTTATTTTTGTCTTCAATTTATCTCAATATTGTGCAAAATAAAACAGTTCAATTTGATCCAGTTCCTTCTAGAATGTCACATGACAGTTCTGTTACAGAAGACATTCACAATTTAATCATAGTGACTATAAGGCCTTTATGTTTTATAATAGTTTAGAAGCTAGTTGAAATGGTGTGTGTTTGTAGATAAAGTATGGTATCCTATTAAATGTGTTACTTCTCTTAAACAACTTTGTATGTCAATTAAAAGTACCATATACTGTGAAACCTACCTATGTGATCACCTGTATTAAGCAGTCACCTGTATTAAAAGGTCATCATTTTTTTTGTCCTGTCATGGAAAGTTCCATATGAATTGAACCTCTTTTAAGAGGTCACCTGTCTTATAAGGTCACTTTTTCTTTGTCCCAAAGGTGACCTCCTAATATAGGTCTGAATGTATAGTGAAGATAAAATATTCTATAGAAACTTACATCTGGGTAGGCTTTTGCTTCTGTACAGGGAACGGGAACAATATTTTTAATAACAGGACAGCAGGCAAATGGTAAGGTTGGCATATCAGTATAATTTTCTACTCCACAGCACTGATACTGTAAACACAAAATATAGTCTCTCTTTAATACTCTATATTAAAGTAAGTATTAAAAGTTGCAAACACAAAATATAGTCTCTCTTTAATACTCTATATTAAAGTAAGTATTAAAAGTTGTAAGCACAAAATATAGTCTCTTTAACACTCTCAATTAATGTTTGTTTGTTTAACGCCACTTTCAACAATATTTTAGCTATGTCGTGGCTGTCAGGTTTATTGGTGGAGGAACCTGGAGGATCCGAAGAAAACCACAGATCTGTCGCACATATATTAAATGTTGTTCGCCTAGCCCTGATCGAGATTCGAACTCACAACATCAGTGGTGATATGCACTGATTGCATAGGTAGTTGTAAATCCAACTACCATACGTTCAAGGCCACAATGGCCCCTCATTAAAAGTCTGTTGACAGGTAAATTTCTTGTAATTTGTAATTAGGTGTCTGTAACAATCTGTCTTTTCATTTTTTATCATTTAATTACATTTATTTTAGCCAGTCTGATTACATACGATAAGTTGGAACTAGAGGCTCAGTGGGCCGAGTCTGTGTCGCTCACCTTTCATTCTGCTTTGAGGAAACTTAATACAGAATCTTCCATAGGTGCTTCCCACCAAATTTCGGTTCATTTGGCTAAGCAGTTTCAGAGAAGAAGATTTTTAGAAATCGACCAACCAGAAACAAGAATTGCCTATGGCAGCCATGTTTGTTAACGGATCCGGACAAAATTAGCAAACTTTATAGAGTACCTTTCCTAAATATGCTTCCTACAAAGTTTGGGTTCATTTTTCTAAGCAGTTTCAGAGAAGAAGATTTTCAGAAATTAACCAATCAGAAACAAGCATTGCCTATGGTGGCCATGTTTGTCTACAGATCAAAACGAAATGAGCATTCCCTATAGAGGACCTTCCATAGATGCTTCCTATCACGTTTCGGTTCATTTTGCAAAGCGGTTTCAGAGGAGAAGATTTTTAGAAATCCACCAATCAGAAACAAGAATTGCCTGTGGCGGCCATGTTTGTTAATGGATCGGGACAAAATTAGCAATCTTCACAGAGGACCTGCCATAGATGCTTCCTACCAAGTTTCGGTTTATTTGGCTAAGCGGTTTCAGAGAAGAATATTTTATAGAAATCAACCAATCAGAAACAAGAATTGTCTATGGTGGCCATGTTTGTTAACAGATCGGGACGAAATGAGCAATCTTTACAGAGGACCTTCCAAAGATGCTTCCTACCAGGTTTCGGTTCATTTGGCCAAACAGTTTCAGAGGAGAAGAATTTTAAAAATCAGTCAATCAGAAACAAGAATCGCCAGGGGTGGCTATGTTTGTTAATGGATCGGGACAAATTGAGCAATCGTTATAGAGGACTGCCCATAGATGATACCTACCAAGTTTCGGCTTATTTGGCTAAGCGGTTTCAGAGGAGAATTTTTTTTAGAAATCAACCAATCAGAAACAAGAATTGTCTGTGGCGGCCATGTTTGTTAATGGATCGAGATGAAATGAGCAATCTTTACAGAGGACCTTCCAGGAGAAGATTAAAATGTGAAAAGTTAACGGACGACAGACGACGTACACCATGTGATGGCAAAAGCTCACTTTGCCTTTGGCAAGATGAGCTAAAAATCAGTACAGGTAGGTATTTAAATCTAGTTATCGGGAGCTAATTTTAGGTAATTAGTTCCCGCCAAACAAAATCATGTGACTGGTCAGTTGAGGTAGGACACTTGAGGTATGCGAGATATACCGCACTGAACCTTGGACGAGGATAGACGTAAGGTCTTACATGGAATAAATGGTTGGTGAAAATTCAGATATTGCCAAATACAGGACAAGGAATTGTAACAGGAGACATTTTATTTCCACTCAGGTAAGTCATTTTATTTATTTTCATTCAGTCGTATTTAACCAGTCACACACCACCGGATTATAAAATAACTGAAGTACTGTTGATATAAAGGTAAAATTTTGATTATTTTCGTATACTTTCAGGGGTTAGTTGTAACATTAAATTTGGGTTCAAGAAATACATGGTATCTGCTAGATGTTGCGTGCTGGTATAAGATTTAAGGAAGTTATTGAGTACCGTAAGTTATAGTCCGTACTTTGAGAACCGGAAGTTAGTCTGTGGTTGGAAACCGGATATTGTGAGCCGGATGTTGTAAACCGGAAGTTATTCCGTAGTGGGAAACAGGATATTGTGAACCGGAAGTTGAAGACCGAATTCATAAACCGGAAGTTATAGTCCGTGCTTGAAAACCAGATGCTATGGAAGTTGTATACTGGAAGCTATTATTCGGAAGTTGTCAACAGTTGAGTATCGGAAGTGAGAGTTCTTAATTTTTATTTTTGTTGAATCGGAACTTAATTTGAAGTGTGTAACATGCAAGCATATCGTTATTTATTTTATTATCTGCCCGGCTACCAAGAACTTTAAATTTGATAATTGAAAATATTTTACTTTCATTTGAATAATTTTCTTTTTGACAGTGAACTGAACTGAAGGTATGCAAATTTGAGATTCATTGTTGATTTCTATTATTATTTTTGTGTGCATTTTATTTCAATTTGTATTTTTGTTTATTTTTGGTGTCAAGAATTATGATTGTTTTATGTTAATTTTTTTTCATTTAGTTTTTCTAGTAAAATATTTAATTTTTCTTATGTATTGTTTTTTTATGTATTGGTCAACCGATAATTCCGATATCCTATGTCTTTACAGTGACATTACTTTTAACATTGAGTTAGGAAAATAACAGGTACAACCTTTAATTATTAGTGATTCCAATAAATAATATCTTCTTATATACCCTGTATTATAAATGTCTATCATAACAGCTTCAGTAATAGATATTATTTGGTGCATAATATTATTTTTGCTAATAATGAATACAACTTTTTTAAACGTTTTTTCAATATCAGAACATAATCAAAATTATTAAAATCAAATACTTCATAAGTAGCCTGGGCTTTTCAAGTAAGAATGTAACAAGCATTTTGAATTAAAATATATTGTTGCTAAAAAAAATGTATCAGGTTAAGCAAAATTGCAATGCAACAACTACTTAAATAATTAAGTTCAAAACATACTTACAGTTTCAAATAGAGCACTGAAAGAATTCCTTATGGCATCATTACTTCCACTGTAGGCTGTATTCAGTGCTTTTTTAAATGATGTCTTCAATGTACAATCAAACTGTAAAAAAAACCAAACAAGTAATTTTATTTCAAAACCTGACTCATCTTGAATTTACAAAATAATAAATTCAAATATAATTTTAGATAATAACATCTCAAACACTACATGCATGACTTTACAGTATTGCTATGTTCACAGGATCTTGGTCAACATTTTACACAGAGTTATGGGTCCTTGCACTCCAATAGATTGGATCTGGTGTATATTAGGGTCTGGAAATTACCACATTGTGCAACTTATACTAATTTTTATATACCATTTCAGGAAAGCAGAAACGCATTTTACATAGGTATGGCACCATGAACCTCCATTATATAATTAGGTTAACATGATCATCTAAAATGGGGACCACAAATAAAGGGGACCCTGTGTATAGAAATAGGACCTCTGCTGTTGGTTACAACCCTTCCAAAAGGGGTACCTATTGTATAAAACTATTCAAATACATGTACCGGTACATGATCTAAATATTTTATTGGTTAAAGAGAAGTAAGTATGTGTGTGCGATGAATATTTAAATGCAAATCAAAGACACAACTCACTGTAATGGATGTAAATCAGAGTGTCTACGACTACTGTTTGGAAAATACTATGTCCACAGACGGCTGGGAGTAATACATTACTCCTAGCTGGCAGTAGCAGACATCTTGCAGAAGCTTCTAATGAGTAACAGTTTGTTAGTTGAGGTATAACAACCAATAAATGAAATAGGTACACGTATATTGTGGTTGGTGTTCAGATCAATTAAATTAAAGACTTTGTAACACTGTTACTTCTTAATTAAGTCTGCAACATAATGGAGACATGCTAATGCTGTCATGGAGGGGAACAAGGTCCACATCATATATAGCCACACACGAACGACCAGACAGACAGATCTGACATGATGAATGTGATTACCATCAGATGTGTCTTGGATATTTATAGGCATATGTGCATGCTATGGGTACCTGCCATTTTCAACAATGTCGCATTACTATCATGGCCATTGGCTTTACTGGTGGACACTGGAGTACCTTGTGAAAACCACTGATATGCGGCAACGCATGAACAAACTGTTTTTACATAAATTTGTATTTAGTACACCTCCCACGGCCGAGAAGAGAACTAAAATCTTTACTGGTGAATGGTATTGATTGTATATGTAAATGTCATACAACTACCCTACTATCATGGCCATGATAATCCGGGGGATATAATAAAGCCGGAGATACTCCAGGGGATAAAGCTAGATATTGCGGACAGTAAATAGTAGCAGATCAATACAATGTTACCTTGCATACTATAGAAATTATAATTTTATTATTCAAATTATATAAAACTTATGAGTTCATCCCCGTTTTTGTAGTAGGGTTTGTGTTGTTCAATCTAAAGTATTCTGTATAGTGCTCTGTACATCATAATTTCTCCTTTTGACCATTGTATAATCTGTCCATCTTCTATTTAGAGCTTCTGATCATCCCTTTGGGTTCTTCTTTAAACTTATAGCTCTTATAAGCAAGGTCTCTTCAGAACGTGTTATCAGATTTACTTACTGAAGACGTGAATCCAACAAACCATGCAACTGCTGCTATCAGTACTATCAGTAACAAGAATACTATTATAACATACTGAAAATTAAAAATAATACTGTTCAAATATTAACATTCATGGTGTACTTAAATCTTATATTCATATACCATTGTATGTGTTATGCACTATATATAAAAAGAAATGTTTCCTACACACTCTATGGAGACTATTATAGAGATAATCATTCCATAATCTAGTAACCCACTTCTGGAGATATTTTTTTTATTTCTTCAATTTGCGCATTTTTTGGCAGAACTAAATTATACTAATAGTGTTAAATGACATGTGGTTACTTGAGATGTGGCACGTTTTAGATTTGTCATGGAGGATATGTGTATTCTGGGTATTACCTTGCCTAGCTGATAACAGAAAGATTTCTATGTACACTTATCATAATGTCTGGGTCAGGTTTGATAAATTGATATCTATTGAATTGTTTTATTTTTATTCTCCATTATTTGAACAAGAATTGTAGAATAATATCTTCAAATCTTGAAATAAATTCAACATTATTTTGTGTAATTACAGCATTTGTTTTACTTGATATTTCTATCAAATATTTTTCCCATGTTTTTACTTGTTTTATCATTAGAGAATAATAGAAATGTAAGGGGTCGTCGTGGTCATATGGTTGTTGGATTTACAACTACATGTGGAATCAGTGCTTATCACCACTAAAGTTGTGAGTTCAAACCCCGTCCATGGCGAGATGTACTCGATACGACATAATGTGATAAAGTTTGTCAGCCACCTTCTAGGTGGTTTTCTCCGGTTTCCCCCACCAATTGAAACTGACCGCCACAATATAGCTGAAATATTGTTGAAAGTGGTGTAAAACATCATAGCCCTAACTCCTGGAAAAGTACTATGATGATTTGTGTGCAATTTTTTAAATTGTCTGCAAATGTGCGTTTGATAAATAAAATGTAGGCGTATATGGACACTGTGGATATTCATCCAGTTCCTACACTACTGAGAGTTAAAAAAAATGGATTCATGATATATCAGATCTATCCAGTGATTTGTTAATAAAATATGAAAATATAATCGGGTTGATCATAATTTTCAATTTTACAATTGCTTCTTCAAGGATCGTCATCGATTATAGGGTAATTATATAATATCTATGAAGTTACATAACAAACGTTGTATTATGGTTCCTAACTCTAAAGGCACTGCTACACGGTAAAGCAAGTATGCGATACAGTTTTTGTACTTGTATCATGCAACTTTTTGTATCATGATCCTTGTCAGTTTACACACTAAACGAAGTAGCAAGTTTCATGCAGAGTTTGTTTACAAATTGTTCTCGCCAAAATGGAGAATCCTGACAATGAAGACATTATCATACAAATTGAGGAGACTCTCCATCTGTTTCTTTGACCAAATAAGTTTTCAAGTTTTTATTAATAAGAAAAGTCAATCAAACATTGATGTCCTCCCCACATTAACATGATATTAAATCAGTAAACATAGATAATTATGAATACATTACAAATACAAATAACATCACTTTTCCCCCCTTTCCAGTCGTGTTTTATTTACCATGTGCTGACCATGTGCTTTTATTTGTTGATGATGTTGTAACCTCCTGACCTCAAACCAAGATCTCTGATTGGTCAGAGATAAAAATGTATCATGATCCTTGCTGTACAGAATAGAACATGTTCTATCCCAAAGTGTGTATCATGCAACTTCTAAAAGTTGCATGACACAGAGTAATAGCACTGCTTACACTGTATTTTTGGGTTTATGATACATGATACAAGTATCATGATATATACTTGCACCTGTGGTCAATCCTGTATAAAGAGATCACCTTTTGGGACAAGGAAATAGTGGTCTTTCAAGACAGATGACCAATTCATATGAAATTTTCTATGACAGGACAAGAAAAGGGTAACCTTTTAATACAGGTGACTGCTTAATAGAGGTGACCACTTGGACAAGGTTGACTGTATAGTTATACTTACCAGAAATAACAGAACTCTGTTTGAGTAGTATACTCCACAACATCCCAAAGCTCCAACAATAAATATGAAGAATCCCACAATGATGAAGAACAGGGAGAGAGAGTTGACCATCCCATAGATATCTTCACCATTGAGCCCATCCACCGGTAGTTCTTTCAGTGCATCCGTTAGTTTATTTTCTAAAAGATCTGTACTGAACCGAAACACCACACCAGCTATTCCAATACCCAAACCAAGGAGCTAAAAGAAATCGTTAACAATTATACAGGCTTAGTTTGTATAATAATCATTCACTGTAGTATGTACATTTTGTATGCTAAAATAAATTCCAAGAAAATGACAATAACAATTTTATTTTTAATCATTAAATTGTTCTCTCCTTATGGTGAGTATTTGCTGAATAAAATAATAATAAAAAAACTAGTCTTCTTTCAGACGTTTCGGACTCAAATGTTTCAATCAGTTCTATTCAATCAAAGCAGTTACACGATGCTGCATTGGAGAGATTTAATCTCAGATGTAGCTTCATGTAGCTGACTTATGAAGACATTGAGGCCAAAGCGTATTAAGCTTAAGGAAGACAGTGATTTTTTCAAAATAATTTCAATTCTTTTTTTGTCATCGAGACACAAATTTATAAGCATTTATAAGAGTTATTCCTGAGAATCAACACGAACTGTTGAAAGGAAGAATACAAAAGTCATTAATATATACATAAAACACAGTAAAAAAGTGTAATATCATAAATTGCAATTTTGTGGCAATGTTTTTTGTCATTAAAAGTCATGTAAACAGACCATATCTGATTTTATTTATTATTTAGTCAAATTATGTACTTGTTTTGTAATTGTTTTGTACATTGTTTTGGTGTTATTTATTTTGTATATCCCCTTGTAGGCGTTCAATAGTAACTATTTCATTTCTAAGCGGCGGAAATTTACATACAAAACATAATAAATCTATGATTAAAATGATAAATATAGTGTAGTTATTAATAATAATAAAAAATGTTATTAAACAGAGTGGCAAGCTAGGTCTGGGAGGAATAGAACACACCCTATGTACTGTATCTAAAAGATGTCAATTTGATTCCAACCAGACCAGACATAGGCTAAATCATAGTCAGAGGTCGATCACTAATATAATAATGTGGTTCCATGTATATTACTAGTATCATTTATATAGTAAAAACATGTGACCAGAGCATACCCACGAATTTGTTCTTAGAGCATGACTTTCAAGTAATTTCAAATATAATTGATCATTGTAAAGAATGTGTTCATTATTTAAACTTTCTATGTTTTTCTTCTAATTCGTACTGTAATTCGAGGTAATATTATTTACATTCCAACACATTCTTTTATCTTTATGTATTAGGTGACAATCGTTTCCAATTAATAAATATTTTTTTCCAGGAAGACTTAGAAACCCGGAAGTAATGTGTTTATGCTTGGTAATTAAGATGAATTGCATGTATACATGATGGGTGGATTGCTCTATGTCTTATGTAAATTGTGTTCTAATTGTTCCATCTTGTTGTTGGAGAGGATTTGCATAGGCATAACCTGTTATCCAATCCTATTGATTTATCAATAAAATATTTGAAATGAAATGAAATGAATCGTAACCTATGAACTCTGTCCATATCAGTTTCAGGCGTAACCGTATCAGTTTCAATGTAATATATTGTAATTATTAATTGTGTATTCCCTATGGTCTGAATGTTTCTGTGTAAATACGGGAATGTTAGGTTTTAACTTGATCGATTTGTTAATTTTTTTTATGCAAGTTAAAAGAGTAACAATCTTTATTTGTCTTTGCTTACGTGATAAAAGATTAGACTGAAGTATATGCATTATGTAAACAAATACACGACAACACTAATACACATGTAATGTATTGACTCGTTACTAAGGTAAAATGAAGATATTACTATTGACATTGTATTACATCATTGTCTTGTTACTAAGGTAAAATGAAGATATTACTATTGACATTGTATTACATCATTGTCTTGTTACTAAGGTAAAATGAAGATATTACTATTGACATTGTATTACATCATTGTCTTGTTACTAAGGTAAAATGAAGATATTACTATTGACATTGTATTACATCATTGACTCGTTACTAAGGTAAAATGAAGATATTACTATTGACATTGTATTACATCATTGACTTGTTACTAAGGTAAAATGAAGATATTACTATTGACATTGTATTACATCATTGACTCGTTACTAAGGTAAAATGAAGATATTACTATTGACATTGTATTACATCATTGACTTGTTACTAAGGTAAAATGAAGATATTACTATTGACATTGTATTACATCATTGTCTTGTTACTAAGGTAAAATGAAGATATTACTATTGACATTGTATTACATCATTGACTCGTTACTAAGGTAAACTGAAGATATTACTATTGACATTGTATTACATCATTGACTCGTTACTAAGGTAAAATGAAGATATTACTATTGACATTGTATTACATCATTGACTTGTTACTAAGGTAAAATGAAGATATTACTATTGACATTGTATTACATCATTGACTTGTTACTAAGGTAAAATGAAGATATTACTATTGACATTGTATTACATCATTGACTTGTTACTAAGGTAAAATGAAGATATTACTATTGACATTGTATTACATCATTGACTTGTTACTAAGGTAAAATGAAGATATTACTATTGACATTGTATTACATCATTGTCTTGTTACTAAGGTAAAATGAAGATATTACTATTGACATTGTATTACATCATTGACTTGTTACTAAGGTAAAATGAAGATATTACTATTGACATTGTATTACATCATTGTCTTGTTACTAAGGTAAAATGAAGATATTACTATTGATATTGTATTACATCATTGACTTGTTACTAAGGTAAAATGAAGATATTACTATTGACATTGTATTACATCATTGACTTGTTACTAAGGTAAAATGAAGATATTACTATTGACATTGTATTACATCATTGACTTGTTACTAAGGTAAAATGAAGATATTACTATTGACATTGTATTACATCATTGTCTTGTTACTAAGGTAAAATGAAGATATTACTATTGACATTGTATTACATCATTGTCTTGTTACTAAGGTAAACTGAAGATATTACTATTGACATTGTATTACATCATTGACTTGTTACTAAGGTAAAATGAAGATATTACTATTGACATTGTATTACATCATTGACTTGTTACTAAGGTAAAATGAAGATATTACTATTGACATTGTATTACATCATTGTCTTGTTACTAAGGTAAAATGAAGATATTACTATTGACATTGTATTACATCATTGACTTGTTACTAAGGTAAAATGAAGATATTACTATTGACATTGTATTACATCTGTAATAGTTTGAATTACTTGTTTTCCAATTTGTTTTGTACTTTTACGCTGGTGCATAGGTACTTTATTTTAAGAACGGTCAAATTGAGATCAGTGGTTCCAAATTATCAATCAACAAGCCTCGGGATATAGCGAGGAACGGAATCGGCCGAGTTCTGATGAGTGTGAACCGAGTGTGGAAACTGCAAAATGATCCTCGTGTTAGACACCACTCTGAGTCTGAGGAATGTTTCCATATAAACTATGGTATATCGATTACAACACATAAGCTCTGGTATATCGATTACAACACATAAGCTCTGGTACATGTATATCGATTACAACACATAAGCTCGCTAATAGAAAGGCCTATATTATTCCCATATGTGTATGTTTACCAATGTACTATAGTTATTTACAAATATCGTTAGCCAAGTCTGGTAAACGATCGACTTCAACAAAACACTTTGAAGTTTACTTAAGGGGTTAGGCCGGTATACACACTGTCACTGGTAGCAATGCATTTTTTGTCAATTTGAAAATTCTCAGCGGCATTTTCACTTCCTTATTCTTATCTAGCATTTGAAAACAAACAGCAAAATTTTTTTTAAAAATAGCACAAAAATTTGCATTTTTACTTTCACAATATTTATTTGTTTGTTCAGGAAGTTATGACGATATAACAAACAAGGTAGTTAGGTGGTACTACCCATCAGGATTATCATCATCAAATAAACTTCAATACGAAACACTGATAAGAAAAGAGAAAGAAAACAAAATCAGGAAAAATGATTCAAAGGGAAACTTTTTATCCTACACTGTAATTGTCACGCATTTTTGCATATGTTGTCAAATAGGATATACGAAAATCACAGAACAAGAATATCCCTAGTTATACATATCTATTGGGGAGAGGGGAAGTTCTCATTTATTAATTATTCTCCATTCTGCATTCATTTGCCAAAGAAAAATGTTGAGAAAATTCCCGACCTATTCATGGTGGTGTTTGTCACCGATCAAATTCAATCTCCATGTACAAGGACAAATAATATAAAAAATGAAACGTGTGGTAAATAAGGTAAAGGAAATTTATAGATATACACTTAATGTCCGTGAACTCCTGACATATAGCTGTAGTTGTTGGGTTAGTAAACAACAGGTCATTTGGCTTTAAATCTAACCTTATACCTCTTAGCAACTGGACTATATTTTGCCTCCATGCTGAAAAGTTAGCTTTTTATAAAGTTTTGCTAAAATTGTTAGGGGCAAGACGCTCTTGTCCACGGGCTCCTACGTCCGTGCCCCCTGAATAGTTGGTAGAGCGGTGGCTGCCGACACACCGATACTCTACACTCATCGGATCGTGATCAGCCGTGGGCTACCGACGACGATATGCCTTATAGAGACAGAAGAATTCGACCTATGTCTTCAAGAAATTGTTTCCATTGAGGGTCTCTAGGGAATATTTGTTTATGCATGACGAGTAAGCCATGTTTGTCCACTTTAAACATATCAGTTGAGCATCTGCCGTCTACGGGACAACTATATATATAGAATTATTCAATTAAGCGTCACCTTATCTCCTTGACAGGAAACCTACAGTGAGTGAGAACACCAGATGACGATGGTTATGTGTTAGACAATCGAATCTAATGTTACCTGACAAAATCCATAAATGACTCAACAAATAGCACCGTATATATTGATAGCTTAAATTGTAACATTGATCTTTATTTTTCAATCATGAAGTACAAATGTCATGTCCTTCAAAATCAGTTAAAGTCGTACAACTCTGTCCCAATAAACGTCAGACATAGCTGATCAAAGGAATTCACAGGGAACCATATCGCCCGATATGAATTTTATTGACCCGATAATTTCCCATATTAGGACAATTGTACACTGTGTAACTAATAATGTCACTGTATTTTGTTAAACGTACGACACATAGTTATTAACAACGTTAATATAGTTAAACAACATTATTAAGAAAAAACTGCTGGAACGTGCTAATCTGGGTCACGGGTCACTGTAATCGGGCGGCTGTATCGAGAAACAGATACGGTGTTGAAAAAACTGTTGATACTCATAAAATATTGATAAATGCAATAAAATGTTATGTTTGTCTTCAAGAAATATGATAGACAAAACCATGTGTGAAGTTTTATGACGAAATATCACCGATTTCTATATAAATTTACGAGTTGAAGTTGCGGTGTATCGAGAAACATATACGGTGTTGAAAAAACTGTTGATACTCATAAAATATTGATAAATGCAATAAAATTGTATATTTGTCTTCAAGAAATATGATAGACAAACCATGTGTGAAGTTTTAGGACGAAATCTCTCCGATTTCTATGTAAATTTACGAGTTGAAGTGGTGAAATACCGACGGTAATTTAAGCGATGTATTTTTATCTTGGACAAGAATAATGAGCGTCCTGATTGGATGATCGATTTAAAACACACTGACTCCGCATGTTAAAAAGATGCATGTAATTTGTAAAAGAAATCTATGTTATATTTATTCATTTGTTTGATTCTGGAATATTGTTGATCATTGATTTAAACAAGAAACCAGAGGCTCTCAAGAGCCTGTATCGTTCATCTGATTATAAAAAGAACCAATTGGTCCTATGTAAAAACTATGTCCTGCAGTGGTAGTCATCTTGGAATTCCGATCAACATAAAAAACACAAAGTTTGTAAAGGACCTTCCAATGATTGAAGCACAGTTTAAGTTCAATCAGTGCAATAGCTTCAAAGAACATATTTCTGTATTTTCCCCATATGGTCCTGTGTTAATACTATGACCTGTGGTGGCAGCCATCTTGGATTTCCGATCGGAATAAAAAACAGATAGTTTGTAGAGGACCTTCCAATGATCATTCCTGGGCAGTTTGGTTTCAACTGTCGAAGTGGTTTCAGAGAAGAAGCGTTTTGAAACATTTTTCTCATAGGGTCCAATGTTAAATTAAGTCTTGCCGTAGCCGCCATTTTGAATTTCATATCGGAACAAAAAACATTAAGATTGTAGAGGACCATCCGATAAACATTCATGTACAGTTTGGCTTTAATCATATTTGTAGTTTCTGAGAAGAAGGCATTTGAACATTTTCCCATAGGGTCCAATGTTAATCTATGTATTGCGGTGGTGGCCATCATGGATTTCGGATCGGCATAAAAAACAGAAACTTGGTAGAGGACCCTCCAATGATCATTCCTGTGCAGTTTGGTTTCAATTGTTCAAGTGGTTTCAGAGAAGAAGCATTTTGAAACATTTTCCCCATAGGGTCCAATGTTAAACTAAGTCCTGCCGTAGCTGCCATTTTGAATTTCATATCGGAACAAAAAACCTTAAGTTTGTAGAGGACCATCCAATGAACAGTCATGTACAGTTTGGCTTTAATCATATTTGTAGTTTCTGAGAAGAAGGCATTTGAACATTTTCCCATAGGGTCCAATGTTAATATATGTCCTGTGGTGGTGGCCATCTTGGATTTCCGATCGGCACAAAAACCTTTGGTCCAGGTGAACTAAAAAGGGGAAAAGAGGGGGTGAATTTTATTTACTTATAAAAAAAAATAATGAAATGTAACAAAAACTATGCAGATACTAAGCTAAATTCGTCCATATGAAGTCGCAATTTGCAACTTTGGTAGATGGTAGGTGCTAGATACGGCATATTAAGAACAACGTAAGTACTTCCATGTTAATATGTGTGCACGTTTTTCGATTGCTCCGTTTTTCGTAACTGTTACATTATATATTGTAACGTAGTTCATATTTTAAGTGTAGATTTTAAAATTTTATTTTGAGAGTCCACTTGCGCATTGTTAACCAAAACTGACATGCATATTATATTTTTTCCTAGTATATTAGTTTTTGGCTATTTAAAACGCTTTTGTAGAATATAATGATATAATATATGTAACGTAATTCACGGAATGTTACGGGACATAAAAATCCAAACGGTTACCGCTTCCAACTCAAAATATCATTGTCTACATTCTGTAGTCCTAAATAAGACCGTGTTCACATATAGATCGATTGCGATCGGTCTAGCTTAGTTCGATTCAGTTTGAAACCGCTTTGTGTTCAGATTGGATCGATCTCGAACCGATTGCAATCGTTTCCGGTAATAACCACTGTTCACACTGCTCATCTGATTCGATCTCGAATCGATCAATTTTCTGTTGTCTCCGGGCATGTGCCATCAGCAGACTGTTGCTTGGATATAATCATGGCTGATCTTGCAAACAGAGTGTTGTTTATGCTTATTTGCATTTTAAATGCAATGATAGTTGACTTTATGACCAGAAGACTTCTTCAAAGGAGGATCTACAGACTTTTTATTCAACGAATGCCTAATGAACACGTTTTGAACCGATCTCGAATCGATTTAGTTGTTCTCATCTAACTGTGAAGCGCTCTAGTTTAGAGCGATCTAATTTAGACCACATATTTAATGGGTCTCAAATTAGACCGATTGCGATCGATCTTTCTTTGGTGTGAACATTGAAATCGGTCTCGAAGCGATCGCGATCGATCTAAATACGCTTAGTGTGAACAGGGTCTAAACAAAAATACCTGATCTAGAGTAAATTTAACTCAATTAAAAAGGATGTTAAAGCTTAATGTTTCTTTGGGACACATGATTTTCAGTGAAAATACGTCCTTTGACGCGCCCCTGAAATAAAAAGAAGGGATAAGGAAGGTAATTTAATATATTGAATATCAAGAATAGAGTACCTGTATATTATACAACTAGTGTTAGGTTTCTGGGACAAGGATCTGTCTACGAATTATATATGACATTTTGTTTGTGAAATATTCTGGACTTTATCAAGAGTACATGTGATCTAGTGGTATTAAGATAGAATGTGTGAAGAAAAAATACCCCCCAGCCCCCCTAGATCCTACTACTGTGCTAAAGAATATTAATCATAGGGATTGGGATTTGTTTGTTTGATGGTGTTTAACGCCACTTTCAACAATATTTCAGGTATATCGTGGCGGTCAATTTTATTGGTGGAGGAAACCGGAGGACCCGTAGAAAACCACCGACCTGTCGCAAGTCACTGACAAACTGTGGTGATAGGCACTGATTGCACAGGAAGTTGTAAATCAAACTACCATACGATCACGGCCACGACGGCCCCTCATAGGGATTGGTATATTGGTGATTAAAGCACAATTCAGATAGATGAATCGACGAAGAAACATTGAAGAAAACTGATCAAAACTGTCCATTATCAAAATCATTTCACACAACGTGCAGCTCGGCGACAAAACTTATTCAGAATGATCAACACATTTTCGCAAATGACAAATGTTACTGAAGATTTTCTATCAATTCTTTTTAGATGGTGACGAAGTTTCAGTAAGTTTTTGGAGTTAATTTTGCATTTTACGATGTCCATGTTTGCCTATAGCCAGCTATCTGTATGAATGTGTACTTCAGACATATATGTAGTACTACTAATATATTTGAAATGAACCAATTTCTCATTTGATAAAGTAGTAGTACAACAATACTAATAGCCTCTGTATATACTCATATGTACCACAGTACTACAGGTAATATTATCGTAATGAAATATCATGCCTTTAAACTCGGGTTACTTGCCAGGTACGTTCACGGGTTATTTATACTGGAATGACTACCACATAGTTTTATCTTTAAATATGCCGACGTTGTTTTATTTATCTTTAGACATTTTGAAATCCATTAATACTAAAAAAATTAAACTTGAGGGATATCTCATGACCGTGGTTAATAACGAGTAACTTACATTTGTTAAAGAATAAAAATTATGCAATGAAATAAATGTATTTATCAATGCTGATTGAACACGTGTTTATATTTACTAACAGTAGGGCACGTGTTTGTATATCAAACATATAGTATGTTGATTGGATAAAAATAAAGGTTATAGTTCGATACGTATATTTTCTATTGGTCATTTAAATGCCGCAATGCGGGTATTTACTTCTTATGTATATTAATATGTAATATGTAAATAACACGATTTTCGAAAGCGCGAAAAGGTTTCGTTATAAATGTAGTAACGTAAGTAAGTTATTCGAAGCTCGAACGTTCTGCAGCAAGGTTCGGACCCCCCCCCCCCACCCGTTTGTACCAAAATAAAAATTCTTTTAAGATTGGATTCATAGATTTTATAAATAGTTATGTGTTTTTGATTCTTATATATGTATTTCTATTTTGTAGACTATCTGTACAAGTGTATTGGATAAAAATAAAGGTTATAGTTCGATACGTATATTTTCTATTGGTCATTTAAATGCCGCAATGCGGGTATTTACTTCTTATGTATATTAATATGCTAATAGCACGATTTTCGTGTATTTTAAAGACTTTACATTTCTTTCATTAATAAACTTGCTGCACACTGGTGAGCTGTTCCTATAAAAGTGTTGTTTATTCATTTATGAATTAATATGATATAGATATATGGGTTAAATGAATATGAGCCATTACCTCTCGGTTGGTTTTGATATAAATAGGTGTTCGACTGGTTGATAAATATTTTATGTTCGGTTGAGTTTGACGAAATAGAACATAACAATAGTAAGATTGATTACAATACTACCAGGATGTTAACAGCCCTTCAACATACACCCAGTGGTGCAGAAATATATCATGAATTTATACGGATTCAATAACAATTTTATTATTAAAAATAATGCTTATACCACTGAAATGTAGTTCTTCCAATATATAGCATGCACATTATTATTATGTATAATTAAAACGTACATATATATGTCAATTTTTCACCGCGGGTATATATACACAAAGAAAAAAGTTAAGCACCCCCTGATATATTAAAACATAATAAGTTACACTAAGGTTAGATTCTAATATTTATATTGATTATAGCAAGAACAATGTTCCATTAAAAAGATGTGCTCACACAGGTGTGACCATTATGTCTAATCGTATCGACTAGTCATGCACGTAAACCATGCCTCTCACGAATTAGTCAAAATTCACTATGTTCACGCTTTGAATTTGGGTATTTAAGTCCGGTGTTTTAAGAAATTTATTCATTCTCAGTAAGCATGGTACGAAGGCGAATATCAGAAGCACAAAGATGGCAAATAATCGGCATGAATACAACAGGGATGTCCTTCAAAGCTATTGGACGTCAGATGGGCTACCACTATACTGTAGTCAGCCGACTGGTGAGAAAACACACACAAACCAACATTGTGAAAGACTTGCCAAGATCCGGCAGACCACGGGTAACATCTGATCGTGACGACAGGGCATTGCAGCGTTTGGTTAGACGGATGCCATTCGCAACCAGTCCCGTACTCAAAACAACACTGGCTGCCCAATAGACGTCTGTCAACAAGAACAGTTAGAAACCGTCTGAAATCAGCGGGACTTAAGTCAAAGAGAGTCATTAAACGTCCACTGTTGGCAGACCGACATCGACGATCACGTTTGGCATGGTGTTTAGCACGACGTGGTTGGAATTTAAGGACATGGCGCAAGATCCATTGGTCAGACGAGAGCCGGTTTCTGCTTCATGTAACCGACGGCCGCATGAGGGTTTGGAGACACAAAAATACAGCCTATACTCCAAGGAACATCCAGCCTACTGTCCCTTACGGTGGAGATTCAGTAATGGTTTGGGGGTGTATCTCTCATGACTGCAAGCTGGATTTAGTCACCATACAAGGCAACCTAACTGGTGATTGGTACATCAGAGACGTCTTGCAACCAGTTGTTGTCCCCCATTTCGACCACACCCACTAGCTACAAGGCCTTAGTATATGGATGACAACGCCAGACCTCGTCGCTCAAGAGCAGTAACCGCCTACCTCCAAAGCGAAGCCGTGACTTCTGTTCCTTGGCCAGCCATGAGCCCAGATTTGAATCTCATAGAGCATATTTGGGACATGTTAGGCCGTCGTATACATGCTCGGGAACCTCCCGTGCAAAATATTCGTCAGTTGGAAGCAGCATTGCATCGGGAATGACAGCAGCTATCACAAAAGGACATCCGACGTCTAACTGGAGGGATGAGACGCAGGGTTGACTTGAGGCCGTCATCCAAGCACGTGGGGGTTACACCCGGTACTGAACTTTGAACAATAGATGTCGTCAAGTGATTCATAAGTGACGTTTTGAAAGTGAAATGATAATCTTATCGTGCTTTTTGAACTGTGAAGGTCAATACTTAAAATGGACATATTTTACTGCAAAAACTGGCCTTGTGATATTGTGATTAAATATTCATTAAATTAACATTGTTCTTGATTTTTTTTGTGGTTTCTTACAGCCAATGTAATGTCCTAACAGGTAACCATTGCGTTCTTGAGATTGTCTGGTCAGTAATCTCGTGATACCTGTCGTATTATTTGTTATTTCAAAAAAACACGGGGGTGCTTAACTTTTTTCTTTGTGTATACATATTTTCTGAAATGACCGAAAGATTATTAAATGTAGACAATATTTGAAGATATTAATTTCATCAAATCGTATTACAAACTTGAATCCAAAAGTTTAACTTTTACCAAATAAGTGTGTTAAATCTTCCAGTAGAAAGTATTTAATGTTTGCCACTGAATTCAGAATGGTCTATACATACTACTTACCAATGTTATTATGCCGAGTGTATCGCTTGAAATACATATTCAGAGCCGCATTATGACCTTTTGGGACCCCTAGGCTAATGAAATTATGCTCCCTTCCCCTCGGATGGAGCCAACCTCTAACTCGCCTACACCCGTCTTGAATATTTTTTACTCGTATTATATTTTAACGACATTTACATAGCTTAAAAACTTATATTTGAAAATCTTTTAGCAGGATCCCTCAAGCTTGAGGGTTCCCAGGCTGCAGCCTATATGATAGTCCAGTCCTGTACATATCAAATAAAAGAAAATTTCACCAGATGACATTTCGACTTGTCTTAATAAAAACTGTATGGTTGTGAGACATTCTTAATAAAAACTGTATGGTTGTGAGACATTTTCAAACCAATTTTAACTGACATTTAATCGGAATCATATTTACACATCTCCTGTTTAATATTGACAACCTGATCATCACTTGAAATGTAGTACAATATATTGTTTATTATTAAATATGAAGATTTTTTTATAATCTGCATATCTATTTAATTTTCAATCGTAACAACTCGGCCATTCTCGCTACCCTGCAAGAATGGCCGAGTAGTTACGATTGCTCACTTTGCAAATGGCGCGATAAAACAGTGCTCGTGTTGTTTTATGGGAGGATCACATGACAAGTGGTCTTCAGATGTTTTATCAGTAGTTTATAAAGTGAGAATTGCACTTGGTCAAAATTACCTTGACGTATCGCCCTTAACAAATAGATAACAGCAAAGTTTCCACAAACCAAAAGATACGTGTTCAAGACCAAAACGCCCTTCTTAATTCAATTTCGAAATCTCATCGATTTATTTGAAAATGATTAACATGCGTGGGAGTTTTTCTTTACCAAGGCAAAACACGAGTATTTGAGAGCATTGTTGTTTTGCTTGTTTTATATGAACTTGGTGTAAAACCTATTTATAGATTATTTTGTGATTGTCTTAGTTTGCTGACTTTTATTATGCGTGCGACTATTTCAACATTCACACTAGAACAAAATTAAAAGCTAGCCGATATCACAAAGAACTTGACAATAAATTGTTAATTCAATGGTGGCTTTTTGTAATTAACAGTTTGGCCCCTAGCTGTCATATATATATTGTACTTTTCTTTGCTATATGTATTTTATGACATTACGTCAGGGGTATTTGTTATCACTGGAATCTTTCATTGATGTAATAAATAAGAAAGAAAAAACACAAATTACAAAATTCACTAATGGCCTTGAATGTTATGACCCTCTAGAACTACGTATTGAATATCTTTTTTTATCAAACCAGATCAATGCCAGGGGTACCGGTAAACTGAGAAACGAAAAGAAACGAAACGAAACGAAACGGAAACAAAATCCAACGAAATCTGTAAAGTAAGAAAACGAAATTCAACGAAATGAAACGAAATCTGTAAAGTAAGAAAACGAAATTCAACGAAATGAAACGAAATCTGTAAAGTAAGAAAACGAAATCCAACGAAAAGAAACGACGAAATATGTAAAGTAAGAAAAGAAAATATAACGAAAAGAAACGAAATCTATAAAGTAAGACAACAATATCAAATGAAAAAAAGAACGAATTCTGAAAAGTAAGACAAGAATCGAAACGAAATAAACGTTTATTCTTTGTAAGCACTACTAGAGATATCCAATAAAATTGCGTAACTCGACCTAAGCTACCTATCGAGACTTATCTTTACCTATGAATTTACCTATTGATTGAAAATTACAGTAACATTCAGCATTCATTCAAATACTAGTATTCCACATCTCAGTATTTTCTATTTGATACCGACTGGATGCACACTTCGGATTGATTTATTTATTGTTGTTTGTTTAACGTTCAGTCGCTAATATTTCATGCATAATCGGGACGAGAACAAGTGGAAAAAAAATCAATTTGCAAAATACACAGGCGGGTATATACCCCATGCACAACAACACCAACGCCCGTAGTAGTTCACGGAAAGACACAGGGAAATACCGGTATCAGTTGCTAGACAAACAAAATGTTTAGTAGCCCAATCCTATCTAAGTAACTAAAATAAACCTCAATTTCTAGTAGCCCAGCCAAATTTGTAGGGGCTTTGGGCAACTGGGCCCCTGCTAATTTCCATCCCTGAGTATTTGATGTTTTGATGGAGTAGTATGTCGTTAATTTTTCATTTTTATGGGGGGTGTTTTTTTGCAAGTCTACATTTGTATATCTCAATAGCGAAACGACCTTCACTCACAATACTACCCGATGTGCATAGGTATAAGGCAGTATCATCAAATTTCAGGGTTGCGCTTGTGGGCAGTTTTTCGAAGAAGAAATGTGGTGATGGGAATCGATGTTCGGTGGGTGTCCAGGGGGAGGAGGGATGTTGTTTCTTATCACAAATGGATGACAAGTCATAACTTTTTCGATTTTGGAGTTACCTGTTCAACTTTTATTTCACTTTGTCCGAATATAAGGAACACTGGGCTTTATTTTTATCTAGCTTTTGATTTTTTTAAACTTCGGAAAAATGGAGAAAATGTCTTTTCACAAGGACCAACATAGCTTCCAGATGTAAAATGCACCCTCTTTCGGTTGAAAACTTATCTGATAGTATACATTCTTATATATATATCTTCGTAAAGTGCCATGTTCCCTATATAAAGAATGAGGTTGTTATTAGTGCAGAATTTATTCAAATTCTACATTACTGATTAGTAGTGCACCTGATTTGTCGAAATCATTATTTTTCCAATAACAATTCATAGCTCGGCCGTCTTAGGTTTGTCGAAAATACTATTTAGCCAAAATAATGGAAATACTGAGATGCTGAATAAATGTCCACGAGACAACGATCCGACAAAACAGCAAATTACAAAGCCTCATTTATATACATAACGCCCAGCATTCTTGTCAAATAAGTTTCATATTGGATCCTATATCAATAACACCAATAGTTTACAAAAATCAAGTAAAATTCTGGACTAAATTTTTCATGGTTTTCTCATACACTGTATTTCTCAACAATATGTTTTTAAGATACAGGGGCGTATCCAGGATTTCAGGTTAGAGTAAAAAAAAATAATAATCGGCGGGCTGAGCGAGACGAGAAATTTTTTTGGTATCAAGATTTCATGCAAAAATCGTATTTTTTCTATTTGTAGGGGGGCATACGCCCCAAACCCCCGCCTGACTAGTAATCCATATATCTATTAGGATATTTTGAACCATTCATTTACAAAACAAAAATTCTAACTTTTAGGTGGTAATCAGTTGGATTAGAGTCAAGGTCTCAATGTCCGCCAAATGTCAACGAGTTCCATTCAAACTCCATATTATTTCTAAGGACAATAATGTATGCTTTAAAACAATATAGATACTTTACTGATCTATTCTAGGTCTACATGCCCGTGCCCAGATGTTTTCAAATGGGTATGATTCCTATGGAAAATTGGATTTTAGTGAATTTTCTCTACAGATTTAATATGCTCTTTTCAAACTGAGGCAGGAAGGGGGGGGGGGGGGATATTTATTCAAGTAAAACAATGTTTATCAATGTTTTTGGTGAAATGGTTTAAAGAAATAAAAGTACATACGTTATCTATAAAACTTTCAATTAGTAAATTTCAGATAGTTAAACCTTCGGACGTCTTGTTTTAAATGTTTGCCTTAGTATTCCTCATACGATATGTATCTGAAACAAAAATTCGCCTCTAAGGGACCAGGCAATAGGGACCAGTGCAAAAGGCCATGGGACAAAGATATTTTTGCAACTTTTTGTTTTCATGGGACCTCAGTCACGTTTTCGTGGCAGAATTTGGTAAAACCTATATTATTTTCATTGAAATTAGGCATGGGACATATAGTTTTTTTTCATAAATATTGAACCACAGGCCTGTGTATTGAACATGGGACAAAGATTTTTTAAGAGGCAAAATTGAAATGCATCGGTCCCAACCCCTGATAAATTTTGCCTGGTCCGAACAGCCCGTGCTTAGGGCACGTAGCTCCCAAAATGTGCACTTACTGACTTATCCCGTTAAAGAAAATATTCAAGATGTAATATGATGAAATTATATAGTTAATGTGCATAATTTTGACAGAGAACATTTTTCAAGATGTTGTTTTCCGAAAGCCCTGTGCGAGTCCCGGGCGTCATAAAGAATAGGCCTGAAGCAGATCTCGGCTTGTCGTAAAAGCCGACTAAGAGTACTTAGAGTCTGGTCGGGGGTCGGAGGCTCAGCCCCCGAGCAACTAAGGTGTGTAACTTAGGTGACTCGATGGCTAAATAGGGTAGCCCTCGCTTCGGGAGTTGGCAGGCTATTAGAGGAAAATCTTACCGCGGACCATAGTAGGCCAACGTGTGTGGAGGGTGCCACTCTTCGTGCACGTATAACAAATATCCCATCTGTAGATTTCGTAAGAGTATGCCCCTATGCTACCTTGGGGCCGCTACAGATGGCAAAATTTTCCGCCTCGATCCAGCTCTCCCCTTTTCCAGGTCATTGCAGTCAAAAATTGTTTTTCCTGTTTCCCATCCCAACCTCGCTTTTCTTTATCAATTTGATTTTTTTCAACTTGTTTTCGTCCCGATTATGCATGAACTATTAGCGACTGAACGTTAAACAAACAACAATAAATAAATCAATCCGAAGTGTGCATCCAGACGGTATCAAATAGAAAATACTGAGATGTGGAATACTAGTATTTGAATGAATGCTGAATGTTATTGTAATTTTCAATCAAACTTAAATGTAGGATCCCGTGAGTCATGCTTCGTGACCATAGGTGAAGATACGTCTCGATAGGTAGCTTAGGTCGAGTTACGTAATTTTATTGGATATCTCTAGTAGTGCTTACAAAGAATAAACTTTTATTTCGTTTCGATTCTTGTCTTACTTTACAAAATTCGTTCTTTTTTTCATTTGATATTGCTTTCTTACTTTATAGATTTCGTTTCTTTTCGTTATATTTTCTATTCGTACTTTACAGATTTCGCCGTTTCTTTTCGTTGGATTTCGTTTTCTTACTTTACAGATTTCGTTTCATTTCGCTGGATTTCGTTTTCTTACTTTACAGATTTCGTTTCATTTCGTTGGATTTCGTTTTCTTACTTTACAGATTTCGTTGGATTTTGTTTTCGTTTCGTTTCGTTTCTTTTCGTTTCTCAGTTTACCGGTACCCTACTTGTATTAGGATAATTGTAAGGGTTATTTAAACAACCTTATTAAAAAAAACCTGCTCGGATCTGCTAATCTGGGTCACGGGTCACTGTAATTGGGCGGCTGTATCGAGAAACAGATACGGTGTTGAAAAAACTGTTGATACTCATAAAATATTGATAAATGCTATAACATGTTATGTTTGTCTTCAAGAAATATGATAGACAAAACCATGTGTGAAGTTTTATGACGAAATATCTCCGATTTCTATGTAAATTTACGAGTTGAAGTTGCGGCTGTATCGAGAAACAGATACGGTGTTGAACAAACTGTTGATACTCATAAAATATTGATAAATGTAATAAAATTGTATGTTTGTCTTCACGAAATATGATAGACAAAACCATGTGTGAAGTTTTAGGACGAAATATCTCCGATATCTATGTAAATTTACGAGTTGAAGTGGGGAAATTTTATGTTCGATTTCTAAAAATCTTCTACTCTGAAACCACAGGTAAATTTACTTTAGCGATGTATTTTTATCTTGGACAAGAATAATGAGCGTCCTGATTGGATGACCGATTTAAAACACACTGACTCTGCATTGTAAAAAGATGCATGTAAAAGAAATCTGTTATATTTATTCATTTGATTGATTCTGGAATATTGTTGATCATTGATTTAAACAGGGAAAAAAAGGGGGGGGGGGTGAATTTTATTTGTGAATTTTACAGTTAAATAAATGTTATGTTTCGACAGTTTAAAGAGAAAAATAAAAATTTGTTGCGACTAAAGCTTAAATCAGCATTAAAAATTGAACAAATATCAGTGGTTTTGTAAATGAGATTTATTTTAAATAGAAAATCTGAATTTATTATTTATTAATTTATTATTTATGATACAATTGTATACCCTTGGGAGGGGGAGGGGGGCTATGATGAAAATTTGAAATAAAAACACAGGATCGGATTTTAAGCAAAAATAATAATCCAGGATTAGTTTTTTATTAAAAAAAATCCAGGACCTGTGTCCATGATTTTTTTTTTTTTTTTAAAGTTAATAATATGAAATATTGACATCCACACTTGCCCTTTGGACAGCACATTTCTGTGTCCACACTTGTGTCATAGAAAAATATTATACAATTGTAGTCTTTTGTTGAGGTCAATATGAGTTTTTATGAACCTTAAAAACGATATTCACCGAAGCCTTTTGGCTGAGGTGAATATTGATTTCTAAGGTCCATAAAAACTCGCATTGACCGATGCAAAAGGCTATAATTGTTTTATTAATTAAAATGAAAAATGAAAGTGAAACCAAGTCAATACGAGTTTTAATCAAACAATATCAAATTTTACGGAATGTCAGGTGACAGCATGATAGCCAATACAATTGTTTAAATAAAATCATTATGTAATCAAATCTAAATCTAATGAACTATAGTCCAGTCGAAAAGGCGTGACCTAGAACAAATTGCAACAGAAGGTTTCTTGGGCTCATCTTGAAGCTGGGAGTGTCCTCATTAACATATTAAAAGTCGCCGAAAATCCCAAGTTGCCTTCTTGCAATTTATGGGGTAAAAACAAGGGATTTTGAAGAAAAATCGCTGAAAACTGGAAATTTCACATGTTCACTCTACTTTGCAGAATATTACCAATTTCTCTAAAAATATCTTGTTATTATTGAATATTCTTTCAAGCAAAATAAAAAAATCTATCCATATTCTCCCCAGGTGGCTATTTTATTGGTAAAATTTCATTAAAAAAAAAAGAAATGCTGAAAACTGAAATTTTGAAAAAAATATATTTTCCGTGGCAGAATAAATTAAATCATGACTGTTTCGGTACAGATTAATAAAGAATGTTTTGAAATATAATTAAATGTCAATTGTTAACAATCAGTTGGTGTTTGTTTAATGAAAAAAAATAGAAACATCTTATTTTCCTTCCCTAGATTAACGACATTATGTGATAAAAGTTTGTCAGTGACTTGTGACAGGTCGGTGGTTTTCTCCGGGTACTCCGTTTCCTCCACCAATAAAACTGACAACGACTATGTAACTGAAATATTGTTGAAAGTGGGGCTAAACACCATAAACCTACATACATACATACATACATAGATGAACGAAAATGGAAAATTTCAAAATTCACCAAAACCCCCCCGAAAAAATTAAGTGAAAGTTCTGATATCGTATAAGTTAGCAATACATGTATCTTTCAAATATCAACATTAGGCATCAACTATTCGTCTGAATCAGAGTCATGATCTTCGCATGCAGACATGTTGCTACATGTATTTCCTCGGCATTCAGTGCAAGCGACAGAACATTCCAGACCATGCTTTCTACAGTTACAGCGTTTTGAATCGCAGTTTGTCTTAGGGAACGACCATTTAACTTGAAGGGGGGGGGGGGGGGGGTTATGTTTTTTTTTCTAAAAATATATTCTTATTCCCAATGTTGCTGAAAAAAATATTCTGATATTGGTGGAGGAAAAAAAAATAAATATGATTCAGAGTTTTTGTCTTATAACCTAATGTTGAATTCTGGAAAAAAATTCGGACTCTGCGCGACAAAAAAAATAAATATTCTAACTCTCGTGTTGTCGATAAAAAAAATTCTGAACGAAACAAAAACCATAACCCCCCGCCCCCCCCTTCAAGTTAAATGGTCGGTCCCTTATATCTGCAATATATCGTTTTTAAAAGTTCATCTGGAGCGTGTGGCAAACTCGATCTGATTGGCTTGCACATGTTGTGTTTAATAGACCATCCCCAATCTTTTGCTTCCATATTGTCAGCCTCACCGATCCATTGTTTCACTTGATGAAACACTCGCAAAATATGAAAGTGTGCAGCGTTTGACGTCAGAAGCAAAAATGATGCCATCAACTATCGAGGAATAACAGTTCTGCCTGTAATTAGTAAGATCTTCAAAGCAGTGATCAGAGATAGAATACAACCATTGATCCATAATATGCAAAATCCAACGCAAAGAGGGTTTACGAAAGGATCGTCCCTCATGAATGCGGCTCTACCTGTCGAAGAAGCATACAGAATATTAACCGACGAAAAGCAAAATTGACATCTTGTACTTCTCGATGCAAAAGCTGCATTCAACAAAGCTATGCATTCACATCTGTTCCGACGTGTGTACCACGCGGGAATTCAGGACAAAACGTGGACTATTATTAAAAGCTTGCACCACAATGCGGAAAGCTGCATAAAATGGGCAGGAAGCACGTCCAATTGTTTTAAGGTCGGTATGGGAGACCGGCAAGGATGTATCCTTAGCACTGATCTTTATAAACTATATATCAACACACTATTAGACCGTTTGCAAGATGTAAGTATAGGACTGAAAATAGGAAACATCAACGTTAACAACAGAGGATGTGCAGACGACATCGAACTACTCAGTACTCAGCTCAGTGATGCACAGATTATGGTCAACATGGCTCTTGACTTTGCGAACCTCGAGGGATATGAATTACAACCAAAGAAAAGTGTAGCAATCAACATTAGAGGAAACAACAAACAGTGCGAAACAACCAACGAGAAACTTAATATGGGGAATATCACCATGCCCGAGGTGGAGCAAGCTACTCATTTAGGTATCATCAGAACAACAACGATGAAACACAATATCCAAACCAATGTTGATGAAAATACAACTAAAGCAAGACGTAGTGCATACAGTCTATTCGGATGTGGATTTCATGAACACAACGGCCTGGATCCCGAGTCCCTACTACACATCTACAAAACCTATATAACACCAGTATTACTTTACGGTATGGAGCTATTATTACCGTCCTCAAAACCTCTTGAACAACTAGAACTCTTCCAGAAAAGGATACTAAAACAAATCTTGTCATTACCGATGAGCTGTCCGGATCCAGCCGTTTATATACTAACTGGAATTCTACCAATAGAAGCACAAATTCATATAAAAGCCCTCACATTCTTCAATAACGTCTGTCATCAAGGCGAACAATCACTGAGAAAAAGCTTGCAAGAAGACAACTAACCGTGAAGGAGGAATCTAGTAACAGCTGGTTTATATGTGTCGACAAAATACTACGAAAATACGACCTGGACAATCCTATAAAAAAATCACGATGGATCTCGTTGGTGAAATCAAGAGTGAATGACCGCTGGTGTACCCAGCTAACAACTCTAGCACAACTCTACAAAGGGTTGTAATATCTTATTAACCACAACCTGAGCAAGTGCAAAATACATCCTATTTTGAAGCACAGATGCTACTCATCATTAGACATCAGTAGAATTCCAGTAAAATTAAGACTCGTCACCGGGACATACGTGCTGCAAACAAAACGCATTAAGTACTACAGAAATGAAACTGACCCAACATGCCTGCTATGCGGAGCAGCTGAAGAGAATGTACCACACTTCATTCTCCAATGTGAAAAATTACAGTCGGAGAGAGTAGCTTTACAGTACGAGATCAACGCTATATGGCAAAGTGAGTTCCAAAATAATGAAAATTTTACGGACTTGAGCGAAGATGACCAACTACAACTGCTAATGGACAATACAATTAAGGTGAAACCTACCAAGAAAAACTCAGCCAGCGTAGCCAGACTCGAAGGTCTATCAAGGAAATTAATGTTCAAATTGCATATTAAGAGAACGAAGCTTCTGGAGAGTGATACAGACAAAATACAGACAACAATGAAGAAACGGAACTAACATTGCGAAAAGGGGGAGGGGAGGGCCGTCCGGGATTGCCCAAGAATCCATTACAATAAACTGTGATAATTGTTTTAGATTTTAGACTTTGAAAGATGACGTTTTAGATCTTAAACTGTAGATACGATTCGTTTTAGATTTTAGGATGTGACAATTACTTTTTAAACCTCGAACCAAACCGTAACAAATAGATTTTAGATTTTAACCATAAGAACAGAGACTTTTAGATTTTAAACAGTGATGCTTCTTCTTAAATTTTTCCAATACATGCAACATGCATATTTTATACGTAATGTCGGGACAATCGTTGTGGATTGTTTTAGCTTGATTTGATAAACTTTTATATCCCGTGTGAATAAGCCTGATTTTTAGTGTACATAAATTTTATTCATGGATACGGAGGTGATGGGATTTTCACTCACACAGCACACCGCCACCCAACACACGTTTAGCATACGACACAGTATGGTTCTCCTTTCAAGGGGGTAAAGATACACAGGTACAGTCTTCACGCTTAACTTTTTACCTTACAAGCCCACCGGGCCTGTAAGTTCAAATATTTACAGGCCCACCATCAATTCTACAGGCCCGAATTTGAAAACTACATTAATGACCATTAATTCAAACCACCAAAACTCAAAACATGATGATGTACCAAATATTATGTGGACATGTCAATTATGCATTAGGTAAGACCAGAATGCCAGTAAAAAACACAAAAAGACACTTTATTTTGGATTCATGTTTATATTAATCTCCTGAAAATTCTAAAATCATCAATAGCATCCTCAGTATATTCCATATCATCACTGTCCACCTCCTCCTCATCATCATCATCATCATCACAACCAATATTGTTATAAGACTCTTATAACACAAACTTGTGATGTCATCATTGCGTGAGACATATAATTTGGTGATAATTTTTAATATGTACCCCCCTTTTTAAATATCACTATGCTTTGAATTAATACCACACAAAATGCAAAAAGTCGTATTTATGTAGCCTTCAGCAGAAGAAATATGTACAGTACATGTGTATATGCCAATTTGCTCAACGGTCCAACTATATATAGAAAGCTAGGGAATGCAAATATAGCACGAACGTATATTGACACTCGCTACGGATGTTTCATCCCATAACCAAAACGGACCATAACCAAAACGGACCATTACCAAAACGGACCATAACAAAAACGGACTATTGAAATAAAAAATGTAAATTTCTTGAATAAATAGGATATTTTATGTATTATTTCTATGATTTTATATGTATTTAATTATTTGTATTAATTTGTTTAGTGTGTTTTAATTATAAACATATGTTCGTTTGCACATAAAGAGGGAGAGGCGTTAATTATCGAAAATAACAAATCAAGGAAATTAAAATAATTTAAATCGAAGCTTGAAACTGCCCTTTGGTTTGTAGAGTCATATGGCCTTGTACCCCAGTACTTAAAATTAGAAAGTACTGATGGGCAGACTGTTAAAGTCGATTTCAATCCGTCGTCCAGCAAATCTTCA
The DNA here is from genome assembly GCA_963680875.1 of Bathymodiolus brooksi. NCBI lineage: Eukaryota > Metazoa > Mollusca > Bivalvia > Mytilida > Modiolidae > Bathymodiolus > Bathymodiolus brooksi. The sequence goes on from OY804578.1 coordinate 59,833,541, forward strand.
TACCAAGATTTGTCTGAAGAAGAAAGACAAAAAATTAAAGATTTGTTATTTATTTTGGAAAAATTTAATGTTAGCGAGAGCGCTAAAAGGAAACTGACAGTATTTTGTGATGGGCTACCACGAACGTATCTGGTTTCATCAATGCCAGGAAGATATTAACAGTTTATATCATTTTGAAAGAATTTCGGGAAATATCCCTGGCGCATATGTTACATCACATTTTCATAAATTATATAAAGTTTCCCCTTTTGCGCCCAAATTAAACTTTTAACTTCTATCAGTTCCATTCTCTCAAATCAACCTCCAATGGACAAATGATGGATCAAAAGTTTGTGTATGTAGTGCATTGAAAATGCGTTCTGTCATGTGCATAAGTTATTGTTTGCATGATTGACAGACACTATTCATCATATCCTTTTCTAGCTTCTGAACTGTCGATCGAGAAAAAAAAAATTCTAGACAGGCAGCAAATAGCCAGTCAATTGGGTTTGCAATTAATATTTCGCATGCACAATAGCGACCCCACACCACAAGGTGTGGAAAATAGAAATATTATTCTGTGGCTTAAATGCGTATTAACTGCATTACATGTAAACTGTATGATTCTGTTTGATAAAGTCCTTTAACTAGAACAGGAAAAAATGTACACTTGAGTGAAATAGTGTTGTAATAAAAGATCGTGAACGTGATATACAAGTTGGAAAGAATGTCAAGGTATATTTTAAATGAGGTTGAAACAAGACACCATTTGATATTAATTCGGTTGTATTTCATTTTGACGATTTTGATTACGGAAGATGATCACAACCATATTGTTTTTGATTGGATTAAAATTATAGCTGTATAATAATGTATAATAACCTATTATTATTAGAATCCTAACATGACTGCGAATTTGGCATAAATAAAATAACAAATGGCTTCCTCTAGGAAAACGCCGACTTTATGTGAAAGGGACACCTGACAGCTATGATGAACAATTTTAATACATCCCTTAGCGCGGGATGTAAAGGACACACTCATTACACGTAAAAGACAACTTACAGCAGATTCTGATAGCAACAGTTTATTAGGAGTGTTGTTGTTGTTGTTGTTTTATCGACATCTGAGGTGGGGCCGATTTTGGCCCTTATAGCTCCCAGTCCTTTGCAAAAAAAAAAACCGTTGCAAGCACATTTTTAGTCAAATCATACAATTAATTGATACACACTTAATTACAATTATGATTAATTTGATTTTTATTTGATTAAAATTTAATTAATTTTAAAGAATTTGGTTTTAATTTACAAAGATTATTAAACCCTCAATGCTTTAATCTTAGTTTCCCCCAAAGAATATGGGCTTGGGTTGATAAAAAGAAAAAATAGTAATTAAGATATAATTAACCGATTGCAGTACATGGAATTTTGATAAATTCCATCACAAAAACGAGTAAATTTCTTTGATCTTTGGTTCATAGACAATAAAAGAACATGGAGTTTGTTTTAATTCATTATCATTCTCACAATGGGGACAGACCACTGTGCAGATTGCTCCAGAAAAGTAAATTTAAGACAACACACACTTACACAATCACCTGATAATCAAATCATTTAATCTAATTAAAAGTGATTTGGGTGTCATAAACCAATTAAAACACCAATAATTACTTGGCTTCACTAAGTTACCTGTACTAATTTGATTTATTCATAAATCTAGAAAGTAATTATCACAAATAAGATAAGTTTAAAAAAAAAAAACAATCAACGCACACTAAAAATAAAAACTAAATAAAGATTCTTGCAATACATATTTTTTTCTGGTAGTCCATTTTGGTTATGGTCCGTTTTAGTGTAGTCCGTTTTAGTAATGATCCGTTTTGGTTATGGTCCGTTTTGGTTATGGAATGAAACATCATGTAGTGTTGACACTGACAGTCATAAACTGAAGCAACTTAAAGTAAAGATTGTAATTATTATTTGTCAGACCTCAAATCAGAGTGCAACAATGGAACAAAACTACTGTAGTTCAAAGTCTATTTTCTAACTGCAGAGGTATTAACCCTTAACGTAGACACAGGTCTGTCAGCAACAGTTCTATAAATAGATCGCAATTAATAAAAACAAATACCGATCGGATTTGGAAGCGGATCGAAAATAATCTGAAGTGTCTCCGTGCATTTCAACAAATTTTGAATGACCAACCTTCTCAAATATGAACATATTATATATGAGAACTCAGACTTTGTGTCACAGGATTGAGAAAAAAATTAAGTAATCAAAAGTTTGTTTGGTTAAAAGTAGCTTCGATCAACATTTCCCGTAGCACAGTGTCTGATTGCGCCCCATTTCTCGTGGTGCCATTTTTATTTGATATTGAACGAAATTAAAGTTTCTTTAAACCGAAATGAATTACTTTTCAAGAAAGTCACTTTCAAAATACTTAATGAATAACATAGAATTCAATAAACACGATGTCGATATTTTCATAAATGGCACATGGCAAAAATACGCGTGCAACATAGGGTGACTCTTCAAAATTACAAGGCTACTTGAACTTCGCTTTTGACCAACGAGAAATCGAAGTCAACCTTCACAAGGCAACTACTTCGCCCTCTATTAACGTGAGTCCTGCTTCTTGTCCTTTTTTAAAACCTACATGATAGTAATTTCCTAAAAATATCAACCAATCAAATTGCAAAAAACAGACACCTAAATCTATTTCGAATATCGGAAATTCTTAAAAGGCCTACCCATTTTTTGCATTGACTCGGCAGCAACTGAAAACGGAGAACATTAAACTAAATATTTACACACAATATCTTATGAAATCAACTTTTGAAACTATATGACTTTTTTTTCACAGGCCCGTCGAACTTGTGGAACTACTCATTGTATACGCCCGTGTACAATTTTACACGCCACGGGCTTCGGACTACCGCCTTATTTCGAAGACTGCAGGTAAGGTAAGGTAAACTGGCGTTCCATAGTTGTTTTTTTTCGTCCGCATCTACCTATTATGGAAATCCGTGAATTTAAGCGCTAATTCGATCAAACACTTGAATAAATATCTCTGTCTAATATATAATAACACATTTTTACACAAAATTTAGCAGAAAGTAATTTAAAAAGGCTTTACAAAGCTCTTTTTGGGTTGAGAATAGTGCATTATGGGAATTACGTCTGCTCAATTTGAATGTCATAGATATTGACCTGTTTGTTCACTTTTCATGGGTGTTTTGGTAAAATTGAACATACCTGTAGTAACTTCATAGAAATATATTATATTATTATTACGCTTACCTAAATATGGATGATAATTCCTATTTTCATTGCTTTCCGTCTGAGTTGTATTTTCCGGAAAATCTCTGATTCGGCTATGGAGGATCCGTAGTGACAAAACGATAGAAGTAAAAAGTACTCATTTTTTATCTTAATTTCTGTCTTTAATACATAAAATTTTCATGGCGATTTTTTATTGGTTACTCTATGGGTTAAAGTGAAAATGCTGGCGTATTTATAATTTCTGTTGCAATTTGTTTTGGGTCTACGGGTCTATTGACTGGACTACTATCCTTAAACGTTAACAATGTAGTCACTCGACTAGAACTTTCTACATGCCGTAGTATGTTGTTTGTAAATGCCCCCTTGGGGACCTGATTTGGAAAATAAAATTATTTTATTCTATTCTATTCTATTGACAATAACATCACAATTTCCAACGTTTGGCTTTCTATTTACATTTAGAAATAATATGGCTTATTATAACAGACAACCTTATAAAACTCTAATTGATTACGGTAAACAAAACTTTATGTGGTCATACATGTTGAATTATGGGGCATTCCGTTCCTGACCTCGCCCAGTTCTGTTTAAATATAGCAAGCCTTACAAACCACGCCGCTAAATGTGCCTAAAATTATAGAGTAAACATATTTCTGATTTAAAATATAAAACAAAACTTACCATAAAGATTGTATTGACAGCTATCAATATATACTTAGAAAACGAAGCACCACATCCTAAACCCATTGTTAAAGAGCTGTTACAGTTAATAAACCAGGTACAGAAAATATCACAATATATCAATTACGTATAGGAGAATGTCCAAGTAACTCCCCATTGTTTTTAAGGAATGGAGAGATACGAGGACATTCTCCAACTTAAAATCCATCCATTGTACTTTATTAATTTTATTAATTATTAATCTTGTAACAAAAAAAATTCTCTGTATAGTATCTAAAGTACAAAGTATTAAATTGCTTGCCCCTTGTGGGACCTTAAAAGTACAAAGAGAACAATAACTCTCCATTACTTAAAAATAATGGAGAGTTTTGACAATAGATTTACATCACAGGTGGATTTTAATCCTTCCTACCAGATGTCAACGCGTATTTTATATGAAAATGATGATGTTCGAGAATTTATCTACTGCATCAGGTAAGCACACATATGTTTTTACCTGTAGAGTGGAGTTACCTGTCCTTTATCATGCATAGGTAAGCGTCATATGATGATAATTGTGAAATTGATCTTTACGACACGATTTACGGTTTCGCCCTAATAATATGAATGAATATGAATAAAGGGATAAAAATAAACATTTAACTCATATTAAGGCTTTTGTCTGTTGATATTTTTAAATATTATCATCCTGGTAATCATGAATAATTTGGACAGAAATTTTAAAATAGAAAGCAACCTTTACTTTCATTTTCGTGTTGAATTAGAATTGTGATGAATATAAATAAGAATTGGAAAACATTTTTCAGATAGTTATTTAGTTAATTAGATAGTTAGATTTCAAAGTTTACTAAAAAAAATATATGAAAGAGGTTGTTGACTACACATATCTTTGAAATGGGTGGGTGGGTTTATGGTGTTTCAACAATATATCAGCTATATCGTGGCGGTGTTTTATTGGTGGAGGAAACCGGAATACCCGGAGAAAACCACCGACCTGCCGTAAGTCACTGACAAACTTATCACATTAATGTTGTATCGGGTACACCTCATTTGAGACTCACAACTTTAGTGGTGATATGTACTGATTACATATATAGGTAGTTGCATATCCAACTACCGTACAATTACGACCACAACCACCCCCTCTTTGAAATGGAATAAAAGTTCCATCATAATATTTGTTTCAATGGAGGGTTGTTATGTAATATTAAAATTCCACTTCCTTAATAAAATAACAATTGCAGAAAATGATTTATGTTCTTAATCGTTTTATTATATAGAACCCATCCCCTTGTTCTTTTTTTACATGATCGGGTCACAGTCGCTCGTGGCATGGAATTATCACCCCCTTTTTAACTTTCTGTTTACATTTATTTTCAATAAAATGTCTTTATTTCTTTATTATTTCATCTTTTTCGTTATTCATATATGTCCATATACATGTATATTACATGATAATTATACATAGGTCGACACATGTAAGTTACGCTTGTATGAATATGGACACGAACAAATTAAAAGAAGGAAAAAGAGATGAAATAATACAGAAATAAAGAAATTTTATTGAAAAGAGAAAGATAAAAAGGGGATGGTGGTAATTCCGTGCTACGAGTGCCTGTGGATCGGGTGTTTAGATTCCTGTCGGGTTTAATCCGAACAATCCATCCTTACAATCTGTCTAAAGTCTCCCACAGTGATGACACACTGACCAGTAGAGGTTACCGGATTATTCCAGTTAGTCAGGTATTTACACATATTATATTGATAATTAATAAATTTACAGTTTATAGTAAAGATGAAATGATCAAGAATGTTTATGTTATTACTGGATCAGTGGTTCAGTCATTGAAGCTATCATTACGATTGTGAAAATAAACTCAACAAATACTTGTATCATGAATTCACAAAACACATCAAGCCTTTAATTTGAGCACAGGATTATTATGCCTGTAAACACAGCTCAAATAATTTATTTATTTTGAAAACACATAATCATCAAGATACTTAGGTGGTCTTCGTTCTCTTGACGATCTCCTTAATGTTGTGTCCGGTGTATCTGAATTGTTGCCGTCTAATATTTCTTCAATTTCTTCCTCGTTCATTATGGATTCTCCGACTTTCTTGAAATGCGATGAGTTGCGAGTGATTATCTTATTTTGTCCATCTGTTGCTGTTATCATACTTCCTTTTTTCTCTTTGATTTTTAGCGGTGTTGGGTTGAATGGTGTAGTTAATTTATCCTTCTTTTCCTGTTTTACAAGAACGCTATCTCCTACTTTAAATTGTAGGAATTAGGCATAAATAACAACACCTCTAGTAATACCACATACAAACCTACTTCGTTCGACAAAGATGAAATCCTAGCTAACCACAGATCATTCATGACCTCTTTAAACATTCCCTCTGGTAGAGAGTGAGGATTTACCCTATTTATATTGGATACCTAAACACCATAAGACACCATACAAAGAAATGTACATAGCGGGATCATCAATTTGTTCGACGAAAGAATTGTCTATTCACCTGACAAAGATTCTGTCTGCAGTAAAAGAGGGACAACAGAAATATTGTGAAACTGTTTACTCGTGTAGTGGCATAAATTACATGTGGATTTTGAAAAACTCTAAAGATCTTTTGGATAACCTTAAATCAAGATCTTTCTCTCAGGTATCCTCCATCAAAACTTTTGATTTTTCAATTCTATATACCACCCTACCGCATGACAAATTAAAAACCCGCTTGAAAGAAACAATTCACAAAGCTTTCAGTCATAGAAACTATGGCTCAAAATTTGTTGTGTTAGGCTACAATTCCACATATTTTTCAAACAAAATTCAAAAAGGTAAAACATGCTATTCCGAGGAACAACTGATCAGTATGCTGGAGTTCCTCATCGATAACATATTTGTCTCCTTTGGAGGGATACTGTTTCAGCAGGTCGTCGGCATACCAATGGGTACGAATCGTGCCCCTCTTCTAGCCGACTTATTTTTATACTCATACGAGTCGGAGTTTCTTCAAAAGCTTGTAAAAGATGAGAAGATTCATGAGGCTAGAGCTTTTAATTTCACATACAGGTATATTGATGACGTTTTATCCATCAATAATTCTAGATTTGCAGAATTTCTTCCATTGATATATCCTCCAGAGCTGGAAGTTAAAGAGACCACAGATACCGCTTCGTCCGCATCATTTTTGGACTTATACCTCGAATTTGACGACAGTGGTCAAATCAGTACTAAAATTTATGATAAACGGGATGACTTCAACTTTAAAATCATAAATTTTCCAAATATGTGCAGCAATATACCAGCTTCTCCTGCATATGGTGTTTACATCTCGCAATTGATTGGTTATGCAAGGGCCATTAGCAATTATTCTGATTTCCTGAAACGTCATCTTCATCTGAGAAACAGGCTACTAGACCAGGGCTATAAACAGATTCGCTTTATTCGATCTCTTAAAAAGTTTATATTCCGATACCAAGATATTGTCGAAATATATTCCGTCTCTGCAGAAAAGATTTTAAACGATAGATTTTCATATAGTGAAAATGTATAAAGATAAGGTGTCAACAAAAATGTCAAAATTTTTTTTTTTATCAATGTGTGACGTAAAAGTGTCTTTGACATTTACTTTACTGAGTTTGGTGCTGCTTTGACAACTGTTTTACCTGTTTTGTTCAAATATTGTTATAAATACTGTTATAGTGACAGCCGGAGGGGGGTTTGGCGCTTTAAAATCTGATTCAACCCACCATTTCTTTAGAAATGCTTGTACCAAGTCAGGGTCATTATGGTTTTCACAGTTTTCTGGTTGTTGACTGATTTTGTCTGTTTATACACTTATGAGTTTTGACTTTCCCTTTGTAAGATTGTTCGGAGTTCGGTAATTTTGTTATTACCCTTATTGTGATGGTTTGACACAATGTTTGTTCTCAAAATGTGTCTTCATTTTAAGCTTTCTGTCTTTGTCTTTTTTCCGTATCGTATTGTGAGTGGGTGATTTAATTGTCAAGTCCGGGAGTTTTGTATTACTTTTCCTTCCAAACAGAATTTCGGCTGGTGACATATCAGTAGTTGCACAGTAATTGCGTAGAAATGTATAAATTTCCTGCTTCCAACTGCGATGTTCTGTACGTGCGGCACGTATTGCTTTTCCTATTGTTTTCATAAATCGTTCACTTTCCGCGTTAGCGCGAGTCCATAATGGTGTGATCTTTCTGTGCTTAAATCCCATATTATCAGCAAATTTTCGGAATTCTTGTGAATTAAATGGCGGTCCATTGTCGCTTTTCAGTTCTTTGGTATTCCAAAAATCGAAAATGTTTTGTCTAAAAGCGGTATTACAGATTTTGCAGTTAAACTGGTTAAAGTGTCTACAACAGGATACCTGGAATACTCATCGATAATTACCATTAAGTGGTATCCACTGGGAAAAGGTTCACAGAAGACAATGCTTAATTTTTCCCATACATTACTTGGTAATTCGGACATTTGTAACGGTTCAAATGTACTCTTTGGGGTTGACGCCAGGCACGGTATGCATGACTTACAAGTCTTTTCAACAGGTTTATCGATTCCTGGGAAATACACCTTTTCACGTAATAGCCGTTTTGTCCTTACTATTCCCTGATGACCCTCATGTGCAAGGTCAATTACACGCATTTGTAAATCCTCTGGTATAACGATTCTGTTATCATGTAGTAATATTTCACTATCATTAACAGGAACAAGTGTTAATTCATAGCGTAATTTCGAGAAAGTATTTAATACACTATTTTCATACGATTTGTCCCATTTGTTTGTTTTGAAGGCGGTGATAACGTTTGAAGGTCAGAATCTTTTTGTGTACAGTTAACTATTTCATTTAGGGTCATTGCTTTAGGCACAACATTGTCCGTTAAATATCTAACAAATTCCTCTGCTAATTGAGAATGTTTACTTGCTACAGATTTAGACTGGGTCGGATGCCTTGGCAAATGCCGGTAATCGGCAGCATTCACCTTTCCGGGCTTGTTCTTTACTTTAAATTGTATTGTTGTAACCGTAACCTCCATCTCTCAATTCTGGCTGATGTTTTTGTCTTCGGGTTGTTAAATATTGCTTCTAGAGGCAGGTGATCTGAAACGAGTTCAAACGAATGTCCTTAAAGGTATAGGTGAAAATGTTCAATTGCCCATACAATTGCTAATGCTTCCTTTTCCGTTTGCGAATAACGACTTTCAACATCGGTTATGCTCGGCTAGAATAAGCGATTATTTTTCCTTCTTGTGTTAGCAATGCTGCTAATCCTACTGGACTTGCATCCACTATTAACATTGTCTCTTTGTTTGGGTCAACGTACTACATAACACGGTCAGCAATAAGCTCGTTCTTTAATTTGTCAAACGATTGCTGATGCTCGATTGTCCATTCCCACTGAATACCTTGTTTGGTTAGCCTACGTAGCGGCTCAGTCACGGTGGAGTAGTTTGGAATGAAATGTCCCACATAATTCGTCATAGCCAAAAAACTACGAACTTCTCCTACAGATTTGGATCTGTGATTGACTGTTTTAACTGGTGCTGTTCTGCTACAATATTGTTTTATACTTTTGATTTTAATTTGTTGTCTTTTTGTACAGTTGAGTATTAATTTTTAATTCTTACTGTGATTCATTGTCTTTGCGTAATATATTTTTATTAATTTTTAGTTACATTCACTGATTTCAATAGCTAAGTTTATTTATTATTCAATTTCATGTCCATTTTTATACCTTTATTTTAATTAATATTTTTAGATATGTTTTCCCTAATTCTCTTATAATACGCAATTTTCTTCTTTTTAATTCAATGTGGTTAAGCTTTTTGAGTCTTAAAGTTTGTATACCGGTATTTGATTAAATTGGGCATGCTTTTAAATATATTGTTCTTACTTTACTTATTTTTCTTATTTATGTACAAATTTGTGTATATTTTAAACATGCAAAGCGCTTAGAGTAATTGTATTGTTATATAATGCGCTATAAAAATACCTTGTAATAATAATAATAATAATTTACATCTTTTGGTATCTGAGTGTTTCTTATTGCACTTATCTTCTTTGGATCGGCTGATATCCCGTTTGCACTAAAAATGTGACCATAATATTCTAATATATCTTTATTAAATTCACATTTGGCTTTGTTTAATATGAAGTTCCTTTTCTTAAGTCGCTCGAATAATTTACACAGTCGCTTATTGTGTTCTTCCTGGTTCCGTCCAAATACAATGATGTCATCGGATATGTTTCTTACTCCATCTAATCCTTCAAGTGCATTACTAAGCGTGTTTTGGAATATTTCTGCGGCTGAAGAAACTCCGAAACTCAAACGTTTATATCTACGTAATCCCACGTGCGTAGTGAATGTGGTAATGTTCCGGGAATCATCACTTAATTCCAGTTGATGGTAGCCATTGCGAAGGTCCATCTTCGAAAACACTTTAGAACCATTTAAATCCAATATCATATCATCTAGTGTTGGAGTAATATGACGTGAACGCAAAATAGCCTTATTCGGTTCTCTCATATCTACACACAAACGAATTTCATTAAGGTTTTTCGGTTTGGGTGCAACGACAATTGGGGACACCCAAGGTGTAGGTCCATCTACCTTTTCAATGATATTTAATTTCAAGTCTGTCGAGTTCGGCTTCCACTTGTTTGCGAATATGAAACGGTATACGCCTTAGCGGTTGAATAACGGGTTTCACGTTCTCATCAACATTAATTTTCACTTTGACATCCTTCAAGTTACCTATTCCTTTGAATACATCACTATATTTATTACACAATATTTCACTACTACTTGAGACTGACGCAATTATTGGCACAATATTTAATTCCATCGATGTATCATAACACAATAAATTCTCATGTTTTCCTTTTACTACATACATGGTTGCCGTTGTTATTTTACTATCTGTCTCAATCGTCGCTTGAAATTTCTCAATTAATTCTAGGGTCTTATCTGATCCATATGCGAATACTCTTTTATTGGAGTGAGAAAGTTTTGGTTTACTTCCGATTTTCTTGAATGTATTCTCATCCAGAATATTAATGCTCGATCCTGTGTCAATTAGAAAATCCACATTTGAATTATTGATTTTCACTGTCATTTTCGGTTGACCATTCTGTACCTTATTTACTGTTGCTTCCCTTAATCCGAATACATAATCGTCGTCAGAGCTACAATCCCGAGTGTCACTGTATGTTATTTCAGTTTCATTGTTGCCAAGATTATTGACTCTTGCGTTATTGTTTGTGTTCTGTCCACCACGTTTAGATCAGCATACTTACAGTTGGCGAAATGATTCATCTTTCTACAAAAGTTACAAGTCTTTCCTAGTGCTGTACACTTACTTGCATGCGGAAACTCACCTCCACAGTTTCTACAGTTTGTCTTTTTCTTTGGTTCAAATTTAGATTGTTTCTGCAGATATCGAGGGTTATTACGTCGTCTTTGGTTTGATTTTCTCACTGCATTCGCTGAATCTCTGTCACTTTGTTCGATTTCCGTGGCGTGCTTTTCAGACAATTCTAATGCTCTTGTAGCAGAAAGTAATTCTGTAAGGTATGTGTCATCACGAAGAGCCTTTCTTCTTAGTCGTGTAGAGTGACAACCTTGAATTATCTGCGCTTTCACTTCTTTGCTAGTGTCAGCAAACTCACAGTTCAATGCTAACTGTCGTAGTTTTGTATGGAAACTGTCTATTGTCTCCTCAGGTGATTGTTTGGCTTATCTGAATCTATATACTTCATATTCCGTATTTTTCTTTGAAGCAAAGTATTTCTTTAATTTCAGTTTGGCGGTAGCAATGTCCTCCCCTGTGTCTGTAAGAGTGTCAAAGATTTCATTCACATCTTCTCCAGCGTAATGTAATAAAAGTGCTCTTTGTCGTTTTTTGTCCTTAATGTCTAAACAAATGAACAGGTTTTCAAGTCGGCTAATCCACTTTCGCCACCTAGTTTCTGCATTGTTTTCATGAACTGGAAAACTTGGAAAATTTGGCAAAGATGCAGCCATGGTTTAATAATCAGTTCTACTAATTAATAAATCCACGAAAATACATATTTCCCTTTCAATGTTATATTAATATCCTCGTCGCCAAAGTCATATTTTTGGGGAAGGCTACCAAATACTCTACAAGATGTTTACTATTCTACTGACTTTAATGAACTAACTGATCAGAAATGTAATACACAATAGTGTCTGCAATGCGGCGGGGTCCTTGTTATCTTGTTTTATAGCTTTAACCTCATGAACTTAGAACTATTTACTTTTCTGAAACATTTGATTTAATGATGAATGTCACAGGTCATAGATAAATATTTTTTTCTAGCACGGGTTTGGACTCAAAGCGTTTGAAGGACGTCATATTAGAATTTTCAATAAACAATTGTTTTAATGTTCTGCCCCTTGGTTTTTTAATCGAATAATTAAGATTGGCTATTAAAGTAATAATTTTTTGATTAGAAAACGGAAAACTCTAAATATTTCGTAAACCGTAGATTTTTTTCAACGCATCCAACGAGAGTTTTGTCAGGAATTTTACTATCGTTTTGGAATTTTATAAATATTGACGGTTGAAATTATTCTGAAGGCTCCGCTCATCTGAAAAATTACCAATTTTTAGCGTTATTTCGGTCTTATTTCAGGCAAAGTTCTTCATAATACGCAAAGTTTGCTCGTTAAATGTCACAGCCAACTCACCGCGGACGTTATCCCATATAACAATAGGAACGACGGTGGTCCCGCAGCTGGTCTATTGTCTCTCGTCGAAGTGCCGGAGAAGGCTATTGTTCCCTTCATGGTTAATGCATTTGACTACGTAACATTTATTCACAGGCTTACCCGAGATTTACCTGGAAATTTTTTGAAAAAGACGTGAAATCATAAATTTCCATAATTACTGATTTTTAATTTGACCAAGTTATTTCAATCTTTCGGAAATAATTCGAAAAAGAACGGTCTTTCTGCTAATAAATTCACAGAAGTTAAACATAGAGTACACAATTATTGGATATGAATACAATTGTATAGGTAAAAACGTTATGTACAATCTGTCATTTACAACCGATGTACCCGTTCAATCTGTAATCATGTTGGACTGGATTCAGCTTTCCTCGTCGCTGGACTCGTCGTCAGCAAAATTATTGGAGGAATCTCACTCCTATAAATGCAATTCTCTTTCCCATACTCCTTTTCTATTTTTAATACATGGTCTTCTGCCTTCGCCCAAACTTCCTTTGTAATTCTGCCCCCCCCCCCCCCCCCCCCCCCCATAAGCAAGTTCTTTCACATTCTTTCATCTTGTGCCTTGTAACAATATTACCTATCAACTTCGACTAGTTTGAAATACATGCTATTCCATGAATGAAAAATTAAATTATAAAATTGTAGAACCTTTTTATCTCTCATTTGTTTGCTTCGTTTTAGTCGAAAAAAAGATTTCACTCTGCTAGTGGCTTTATCTGACAGAGATTTAGCATCAGGAGAATTGTTCTGGGATGATGGAGAGTCATTTGGTAAGCCTTGTAAACAATTACGTCTTATTTCGATATTCTTAATGCAATGATATAAGCCCTTTGATATTTATTTGATTAGCTATAGTAAATATTTGAACCGATACCATAAATTTATGGCAATAGCATGTTCAATAGAGGGTTAGGCTTATGGTGTTTAACGCCACTTTCAACAACATTTCAGCTATATCGTGGCTGTCAGTTTTATTGGTGGAGGAAACCGGTGTTTAATAGAAGATATATTGTCATCTCTTTCTTATAGACAAACTTATGACAACAACCATTGTGGGCTTATTTGATATCTTTCCATACTGCACAATAAAGCACTAATCAGATTTGATATGATCTGAGGACAGCATCATTAAACAACATTATTAAGAAAAACTGGTGGAACGCACTAATCTGGGTCACGAGTCACTGTAATCGGGCGGCTGTATCGAGAAACAGATACGGTGTTGAAAAAACTGTTGATACTCATAAAATATTGTTAAATGCAATAAAATGTTATGTTTGTCTTCAAGAAATGTGATAGACAAAACCATGTGTGAAGTTTTATGACGAAATATCTCCGATTTCTATGTAAATTTACGAGTTGAAGTGGGGAAACACCCACAGGTAATATTAGCGATGTATTTTTTATCTTGGACAAGAGCTTCCTGATTGGATGACCGATTTAAAACACTGACTCCGCATGGTAAAAAGATGCATGTAAGAGAAATCTATGTTATATTTATTCATTTGTTTGATTCTGGATTATTGTTGATCATTGATTTAAACAAGAAAAAAGGGAAAAGGGGGTGGGAGTGAATTTTATTTGTGAATTTTACAGTTAAATAAATGTTATGTTTCGACAGTTTAAAGAGAAAAATAAAAATTTGTTGCGACTAAAGCTTAAATCAGCGTTAAAAATTATCAAATATCAGTGGTTTTGTAAATGAGATTTATTTTAAATAGAAAATCTGAATTTATTATTTATCAATTTATTATTAAATGATACAATTTTATATCCCTTGGGAGGGATATACTCCCTAGCTATGATGAAAATTTGAAATAAAAACACAGGACCGGACTTTAATCAAAAATAATAATCCAGGATTAGTTTTTTATTAAAAAAATCCAGGACCCCTGTGTCCATGATTTTTTTTTTTTTTTTTTAAAGTTAATAATATGAAATATTGACTTCCACACTTGCCTTTTGGACAGCACATTTCTGTGTCCACACTTGTTTAATGAATAAAATAAGTGTCTTTAATCAAATTGAGATATTCTATTTAAAATTCATGTAAACAATCTCCGTTTCAATGCCAAAGAGGTGTTCTCAACAGCGTAATTTAAACATTACTAATATTTCTATATCCATGCCTTATTTGTCTTTGGTAAGACCATCAATTGAGTATTTCAGTGATACCTAAAATCCCAACATAAAAGTGATATCAATATTAATATGATACAAACATATTGCACTGTATATCATTGTAATACGATGTACAACATCACATCGCTGTGATTGTTCAGACATACCATTTGTCACCATATTGTGGAAAGACACATGCGTTACCAGCTATAAAAGGCGAGGGGGGAGGGGATTAATCGCGTATAACCGATTAACTGTCATGCGCTATATATATTAGCCTATCAGGGGCAATAAAACACAGAACTACTATCCCAATGCACTTGTTTATTAGATTCATCTCTATTGTGAGTGTCTTTGTCGAGATTGCAGTCGCTTAACAAGTATAGAAGCTCTGTAGTTCATCTTGTACATAGTTCGTGGCTTATTAGAGAGACATATGTTCTTAAACCTATTTAAGAAGGTCACAGAAGTAGAACTCGAAAATGTATTGCAGCAGGTAAATAAGTGGTAGAATTAGAACTCGGAACTCCTGACAACATTATATTAGTTAAATTAGTGCGCATGACACGTTTCTGGAATAATCTTCCTCTGATATGCTCATAGTCAAAAGATTGAAATTTTGTAATTTAGGAACTGTAAATTTAAACTATGAAAACTTGTATAATGTCGGTTATTTGATATTTCAGGAACAACCGGTCAAACTAGTAACAATTTCATAACTTTCCAAGCAGAAAACGTGAGCAATATTATACTAAAAACGTTATTTAAAACAATGTTGTTGTTATAGTATCTTGGCACCTTACTCTCAAGGCTATAAATACATGTTTTAGTTCACAAGATTAATAGAATATATGGTTTTAATATACAAACGTATCATGATTCAAATTTTTATTGGTGGAGGAAACCGGTGTTTAATAGAAGATATATTGTCATCTCTTTTTTATAGACAAACTTATGACAACACCCATTGTGGGCTTATTTGATATCTTTCCATACTGCACAATAAAGCACTAATCAGATTTGATATGATCTGAGGACAGCAGCATTAAACAACATTATTAAGAAAAAAACTGGTGGAACGCGCTAATCTGGGTCACGGGTCACTGTAATCGGGTGGCTGTATCGAGAAACAGATACGGTGTTGAAAAAACTGTTGATACTCATAAAATATTGTTAAATGCAATAAAATGTTATGTTTGTCTTCAAGAAATATGATAGACAAAACCATGTGTGAAGTTTTATGACGAAATATCTCCGATTTCTATGTAAATTTACGAGTTGAAGTGGGGAAACACCCACAGGTAATTTTAGCGATGCATTTTTTATCTTGGACAAGAGCTTCCTGATTGGATGACCGATTTAAAACACTGACTCCGCATGGTAAAAAGATGCATATAAAAGAAATCTATGTTATATTTATTCATTTGCTTGATTCTGGAATATTGTTGATCATTGATTTAAACAAGAAAAAAGGGGAAAAAAGGGGGGGGGGAGTGAATTTTATTAGTGAATTTTACAGTTAAATAAAAAGTTGTTGCGACTTAAGCTTAAATCAGCGTTAAAAATTGAACAAATATCAGTGGTTTTGTAAATGAGATTTATTTTAAATAGAAAATCTGAATTTATTATTTATCAATTTATTATTAAATGATACAATTTTATATCCCTTGGGAGGGATATACCCCCTAGCTATGATGAAAATTTGAAATAAAAACGCTGGATCGGACTTTAAGCAAAAATAATAATCCAGGATTAGTTTTTTTATTAAAAAAATCCAGGACCCTTGTGTCCATGATTTTTTTTTTTTTTAAAGTTAATAATATGAAATATTGACTTCGACACTTGCCTTTTGGACAGCACATTTCTGTGTCCACACTTGTTTAATGAATAAAATAAGTGTCTTTAATCAAATTGAGATATTCTATTTAAAATTCATGTAAACAATCTCCGTTTCAATGCCAAAGAGGTGTTCTCAACAGCGTAATTTAAACATTACTAATATTTCTATATCCATGCCTTATTTGTCTTTGGTAAGACCATAAATTGAATATTTCAGTGATATCTGAAATCCCAACATAAAAGTGATATCAATATTAATATGATACAAACATATTGCACTGTATATCATTGTAATACGATGTAAAACATCACATCGCTGTGATTGTTCAGACATATCATTTGTCACCATATTGTGGAAAGACACATGCGTTACCAGCTATAAAAGGCGAGGGGGTGGGGGGATTAATCGCGTATAACCGATTAACTGTCATGCGCTATATATATTAGCCTATCAGGGGCAATAAAACACAGAACTACTATCCCAATGCACTTGTTTATTAGAGTCATCTCTATTGTGAGTGTCTTTGTCGAGATTGCAGTCGCTTAACAAGAATAGAAGCTCTGTAGTTCATCTTGTACATAGTTCGTGGCTTATTAACAAGTATAGAAGCTCTGTAGTTCATCTTGTACATAGTTCGAGGCTTATTAACAAGCATAGAAGCTCTGTAGTTCATCTTGTACATAGTTCGTGGCTTATTAACAAGTATAGAAGCTCTGTAGTTCATCTTGTACATAGTTCGTGGCTTATTAGAGAGACATATGTTCTTAAACTTATTTAAGAAGGTCACAGAAGTAGAACTCGAAAATGTATTGCAGCAGGTAAATAAGTGGTAGAATTAGACCTCGGAACTCCTGACAACATTATATTAGTTAAATTAGTGCGCATGACACGTTTCTGGAATAATCTTCCTCTGATATGCTCATAGTCAAAAGGTTGAAATTTTGTAATTTAGGAACTGTAAATGTAAACTATGAAAACTTGTATAATGTCGGTTATTTGATATTTCAGGAACAACCGGTCAAACTAGTAACAATTTCATAACTTTCCAAGCAGAAAACGTGAGCAATATTATACTAAAAACGTTATTTAAAACAATGTTGTTGTTATAGTATCTTGGCACCTTACTCTCAAGGCTATAAATACATGTTTTAGTTCACAAGATTAATAGAATATATGGTTTTAATATACAAACGTATCATGATTCAAATTTCAGACAAACACGTTGTATACGATATAAAATGTAACCATACACGACTTACGTCCCACTTGCTTTCACATTAGCATTTTATAAAGGGACAAAGTTTCACTATTTATATTATACATATGATTTAAAATACATTTGTACATGTATGTTATTCGAATACAATACACAATTGTATATACATTTTTGTACTTTTAATGAACTATCAATGTTAGGTTGGATGGACTTACCAAATAATTTTATTAATACGATAGTAATTTTTCGGTCGTGCTATCCCATGGGATAGTCGTTTTCGTCGTCGTCCGGCAATAGACACAACTATGTCAATGCCAAAATTATAAAAATCCAAAATGTTTGCGTATGTTTAGGTTTATCTCGAAACCTGTTTTTATTTTTATCTCGAAATACCGTAAGAAATTCCTTCCTGTACTTTTCAACAGATCCTACAAAATGTACATTGTACAGAGTAATGACCGGGAAACTAGTGCAAGATGACGCCACTGTCCACTTGCTGGTGTTGCGTCCGGTGTTACCTTTTATGATATGTTGAGTAAGATTGTTCGGAGTTCGGTAATTTTGTTATTACCTTTATTTAATAGATTCCTCTAATAAAGTCAGTTGTGACACTGACCACGTGTTATGCACTGTGCATGTTGTAAACACCATTAACATCATTGTCATTATATAATATATAGGCGGGAATTCGATCAAACGTGGTACGTTCTGGCTATGGTGCAAAAATGAATCTTGGTTCAGTCATAGTCTATGGGGTCCAGTCAAGACCGACTATGACATCAAATTCCTTATACATATGATGGTAGTTCAAAGGTAAATCTATCTGGTTTTAGGTTTTATTGTGTTTAACGCCACTTTCAACAATAGTTCAGCTATATTGTGGCGGTCAGCTTTATTGGTGGAGGAAACCGAAGGACCCAGAGAAAACCACAGACCTGCCGCACTGACAACTTTTATCACTTAATGTTGTACACCTTGCCCTGGGCGAGAGTCGAACCCACAACATCGGTGGTGATAGGCACCGATTGTATAAGTAAATCGATCTGACCATGTAGATAAAGCTCATAGAAAATGAGGGAACGATCTTGAATAAACAAAAGATGCAAGCAACTTGCTTATGAGCAATGGAGAGATAGTATATAAAAAAACTAAATGGTACAATCTCGGTTATTACCTGTATTCTAACATGTCTATTATTTGCGTTAAGATCACGAAAGATGGCATTGACAGTTATATTTTGGCTCAAAGTTGACTATTGTTTCACTATTATGTTTTCTGATGGTCTTGTGTACTATCTAATATTAAATGATGATTGAGGCCATCGACTCTCTTTAATAAAAACTAATATTATACATATGCCATTCTCGGTGCCTCGAAAAATAAATATCTAAAATTAGAGAGGTCTTCATAACAACGTGGCATTTTTCTCACACGTGAAAAGCACTTGCATGACCACATCAGTTCACTAAGAGGGGAGGTTTAACCCCCATATAACTAGTTTAACCCCATATAACTAGTTTAACCCCATATAACTAGTTTAACCTCATATAACTAGTTTAACCCCATATAACTAGTTTAACCTCATATAACTAGTTCAACCTCATATAACTAGTTTAACTACATATAATTAGTTTAACTACATATAACTAGTTTAACCCCATATAGCTAGTTTAACCCCACTACTTTTTTTAAGTGCATATACCAAGCCAGGAAAGTGAGTGGTCATGTATTTATGTGTTAGAAACATTTTGTGATGATCTCGTTATACCAAATTTAGTATTTAATTTGATTTATGTTTCTATCTTGTAGGTTCTTCGGTTCCAGCGTATGAATGTAAACTTATTACATACGTTTGTTCTCAACTGGACGTAAAATACATAACAACATCGTCAAAAATATACATAATAAATCATTTATCAATGTAATTGTTTCTAATAACTCGTGTGTAGGGCAATCAATATCATGGCGACCAGTTTTAGTGGTGGAAGAAGCCGGAGTACCCGGAGAGAACCACCGACCATGGGCAAGCAACTGGTAAACTTTATCACTTGCGGCTGCGAGTCGAGTGCACCCTTTTTGTAATTTAAAAAGCCGGGAGCGAACCCACGCCGTATTGGTGATAGGCTTGTATTAGTTGTTAAGTAATCCAACTACCTAACTCATTGAGCCACCCAGGCCCTTATCCAGATTGGTCCACTGCATACATATATCTATTGGGTATGTGTGTTCTTTTAATCAAATCAATTTGAAGGAGGAATGATGACAAGTCCACTGCCGTTCAACATCTTATTTGATTTGTTTTTTCACTGTTGAATCTTTATCATTCACTGGTAAATAATTGAATTTAAGCATCTATACATATTGTTACATGATAGATATATCAAATTTGACAGTGAAATAATAACAGTGATACGTATGGTAGCATCTGTTACACTGATCATATATACACATATTCATATTCCAGAAATTAATGTGAAAATCTATATTCTGGATACTAAAGTTATCAATAATTGTTTTTTTTAGTTTTGGCTATAATGACGAAATTTGATTTACAAAATATAGATTTATTTTGCCAAATTTTTCACGAACTAGAAATTTGTACTTTTCGAAATCGTCATGCTGAGAATAAGTTTGTAGTTACAAACAAATAAGTATTTAGAGCTAATGGAATTAATTAAGGACGCGACAGTTTGTCTTGCATCTGTCCTGGAACCATAACTACCACCAAACTTTGTTAATTACGAGGAGTTTCTCAAAGGAGTAAAGTCTCCTCTTAGTACGAGGGCATCATTGATGTACATGTATGTCATTTTGATCAGTTGTGTAATAGTTGCGTCCTTTACAACCATTGGTAGCCCATTCAGAAGGGTTAAACCCGTTTACAACCATTGACAACCCATTCAGAAGGGATAAACCCGTTTACAACCACTGGCAGCCCATTCAGAAGGGTTGAACCCGTTTACAACCATTGAGAGCCCATTCAGAAGGGATAATCCCGTTTACAACCATTGGCAGCCCATTCAGAAGGGATAAACCCGTTTACAACCATTGGCAGCCCATTAAGAAGGGGTAATCCCGTTTACAACCATTGGCAGCCCAATCAGAAGGGCTAAACCCGTTTACAACCATTGGCAGCCCATTCAGAAGGGGTAATCCCGTTTACAACCATTGGCAGCCCATTCAGAAGGGGTAATCCCGTTTACAACCATTGGCAGCCCATTCAGAAGAGCTAAACCCGTTTACAACAATTGGCAGCCCATTCAGAAGGGGTAATCCCGTTTACAACTATTGGCAGCCCATTCAGAAGGAATAAACCCGTTTACAACAATTGGCAGCCCATTCAGAAAGGATAAACCCGTTTACAACCATTGGCAGCCCAATCATAAGGGGTAAACCCGTTTACAACCATTGGCAGCCCAATCAGAAGGGCTAAACCAGTGTACAACAATTGGCAGCCCATTCAGAAGGGTTAAACCCGCTTACAACCATTGACAGCCCATTCAGAAGAGTTAAACCCGCTTACAACAATTGGCAGCCCATTCAGAAGGGTTAAACCCGTTTACAACCATTGGCAGCCCATTCAGAAGGGCTAAACCCGTTTACAACCATTGGCAGCCCATGCCATTCAGAAGGGTTGAACCCGTTTACAACCATTGGCAGTCCATTCAAAAGGGTTGAACCCGTTTACAACCATTGGCAGCCCATTCAGAAGGGATGAACCCGTTTACAGCCATTGGCAGCCCATTCAGAAGGGTTAAAACCGTTTACAACCATTGACAGCCCAATTAGAAGGGCTAAGCCCGTTTATAACCAATGGCAGCCCATTCAGAAGGGTTGAACCCGTTTACAACCATTGGCAGCCCATTCAGAAGGGCTAAACCCGTTTACAACCATTGGCAGTCCATTCAAAAGGGTTGAACCCGTTTACAACCATTGGCAGCCCATTCAGAAGGGATGAACCCGTTTATAACCAATGGCAGCCCATTCAGAAGGGTTGAACCCGTTTACAACCATTGGCAGCCCATTCAGAAGGGCTAAACCCGTTTACAACCATTGGCAGCCCTTTCAGAAGGGTTGAACCAGTTTACAACCATTGGCAGCCCATTCAGAAGGGTTAAACCCGCTTACAACCACTGACAGCCCATTCAGAAGAGTTAAACCCGCCTCGCAATGAGTGAGTGAGTGATTATTGCTTAACGCCAAATGAGCAATTTTTTTCAGCTATGCCATGACGAGAACAAGTTACCCTTCGCGAACACCTGGGTTCATCCCCTGTTTTTTGTGGGGTTCATCCTTTAGTTTTCTTTGTTGTGATTTTGTATCGTGTTCGTCTTCGTCCTGTGTCTTGTGTGCTCATTGTTGCCAGTGTCTCTGGATTGTTCTTTCTTGATTTCCCTTTCAGTTTTCTCTAACGTTTATTTACATTCAATGAAAGAATGATGATGTAAGCTTTGTACGAGACAAACACGCTTACTTGGATCATTATAGTGCTAGCTCACTGTAACAACAGTCCACAAATAGACATGTCGCTCCACTCAGACATATCATCCTGATTCCGAGCCAACAAGTCTTTGCTCTTACTCCTTAAGCTGCATGTTTAGAGGAGAAGCAATAATATCAATTGTATAGTCCTGGTTTAACCCGACTGAGATCGAACCCGCGATCTATCGCACTCCATGCGAGCATGCCAACCATTACACCACCGATGCCGTTAACCGCAACGATAAATTAGTATATTCTATAAGCTATAAACATGAATTCAAAATCAGACCTTGGAACTGTTCTGTCAGTGTGATATTTTTCGTTTTTCATTTTTTAATATTTAAGGAATATTTGAAATTGTTGAACAGGTTATACGATATAACCTGGTTTGGGTTAGTTTACGCTTAATAAACCGCGAAGCGGTTTATGAAAAGCGTAAACTGATCCTAACCAGGTTATGCAAGTATAACTTGTTCAACAATTTCAAATATTCGTTATAATTGAATTTTTACAACAAAATTAATGATTCCTTGATTTTAATTACGATTATTTCATGTGACTATTTGAATTTGTCGTTGTCGGATGAACACGTTGGTGACGTCACAATACCAACCCAGGTTAGGGACCGACCATTTAACTTGATGGGGGGGGGGGGGGGGTAATGCTTTTTTGTTTCGTTCAGAAAAAAATTTTTGTCGCGCAAAGCGCGTAATTTATTTTCCAGAATTTAACATTAGGTTATATGACAAAAACTCTGAATCAGATTATTTTTTTTTGCCTCCACCAAAATCAGAATATTTTTTTCAGCAACATTGGGAATCAGAATATTTTTTTTAAGGAAAAAACCATAACCCCCCCTTCAAGTTAAATGGTCGTTCCCTTATCGAGTATAACCAAAATGTTCCCCAGGCGGATTAGCAAATTAGATTGAAATATTCAAACCAAATTAAATTATTTAAAGATAGCATATAACGTTTAGTTTGCATGTTCATATTTCAGGAAGAACGTTTTTGAAACGTGAGACTTTCCAGGTATTATTATAAATCTTCTAGTTAATAGACAACACAGATATATAGTGTCTCGTTAAAAAAACATGAGTGTAATTTTTAGTTTTAATTTACAGTCATTGACCGTTCATGAACTATTATGTTTGTGACTGTGCATTATTATGTGCAAATGTTAAATACAATTTTTTGCCATTATGTTTAATTAAGTACAGTTCCAACATACTTGGATGTCACGTTATTATTATTCAAATATTGTATATACATGTATGCGCAAATCTGAAAATTTTGAATCTTGACGGAAACAGCAAGATATTGTTCACTATGGTAAAATTTTGTTTTGTCTTTCTATCTATTAATGTAATTCTTGATTGCTTTTCATTAGAAAGGGTATGGGATGACCACAACCTTAACACAGAGCCTGGGTGGCAGTGTGGTTAAGTTTATTGTGTTCTGGTCATTGGTTTAACGCCACTGGCATAGTTTAACGTCCGGATACCCGCTTCAAGTGTAGCAGTTTCGGGAAAAACTACAACAGATTGCGTTTCACGAGTCAATGCGTTTTAACTGTACGACCGACCTGTTTGTTACGATAATGTTGAAGTAGCAATAAACTCAAATAAACCAATCCCACATTTTTATTGAATGACATTGTATATTTAATTTTTATATTAGTTCCCTACGATAGAGCTGTGGAAGGCATAATATTCATGACTTTGTGTCTATCACCGGAATGTAGACTTATGCAGCTTTCCAAAAACCAATCTTCTCTAAGGTTCGCTTTTTAAAATACAAGCTGTATGCACTAGTTTACGTCAAAGGTGCACATTACGTTAGCGTAGGATCATCGACAACTCAATAACTACAATTGAAATAATTGTAAAACGTCTAACAGTTGTATATCATCACTAAGAAAATCTGTGCGCGACAAATGCGTTTGAATTAAAAAAGTATTGCGCATAGCGGATATGTTTTTTTCTATTCTATGTTGCTACTTCTAGACTGGCGTCATTTTAAGGTGCTACAGGTTAAAAGTTTTGACAGTCCCAAAGATAAAAACACAACCTCTAATATATTTAGAAAGTGATATTATTTTATTTGAGTGAAGGGAAAAGTATTTCATAATCCTCAAAAAAATCTCCCGCCCGAATTAAGATACAAAGCAGTCGTCATTGTTAATCCTTCAACTATTTTTCCCACATTTTGTCATTTTTGCTTTGTTGTGTTTCATTTTCGTTTGTGAATACAAGTGATATAATCTGTACAATTAAAACAATTGAAGAGAAGAATATATGTGCAGAATACATAATAAGACAAAGTCATAATAGTACATGTATGTGTCCAGACTTATCCGGTCCTAAAACAACGGGTACAAAAACAACCGGTGCATGTGTGTGTGTTCTAAATCAGAACGTGATTTTCCATCGTTTGCTGTCGTCGTCTTTTTGTGTTTTAGATTTGTCAGTTATTGTTGGTTATGATGATCATTACTGGCGTTTAAAATTCTTTCATAGAAAATAAGAAACAAACATTCAATTCAATAGTAAATAATCTCGATTTTCAGAGGGTTTTGCCATCATAGGGTGTCACTTTACTAGTGGTCCTCGTTGCTTGTCTGAAACATCGGGAAAAGGCAATTGCTTTATAAATAGTGTTAACTCCAGATATTTCATCGTCCATTACACGAGAGTCACTATTCCCACCGGAGGAGTGTGTGTGTCACTTCCTAAATAAAGGTATAAACATCTATAAAGACATGTCCCAGTTTTCAAATAAATGATTGGGTGGTAAATTTTCCACTTAAAATATATCAATGTGTGTAGATTTTCTGGGTATGATATACCGGTATCAATAGGTCATTTTTCGATAAGCTATTGTAGCTTCTTTATTGCCAAGACAAATTCTGTTATAATTGTATTATAATTTAACATAATAAAAAAAAGGTGCAAAATTGATTTATGAGCTTATTTTAGATATTAGTCCAATATATGAATGGATCACCAATGGCTGAATAATACTTCGCATATATGAATGGGTGTGATTTTTTTTTGCCGAGGGATTGTATGAATGAATGATATATTTCAATCTCCAGCGGCACCAATGTACCCAAGTTTACATGAAGTACAACAAACCCCGTATTTTTCGCTATAAAGATCGAAATACCTATTATATATCTGGAATGTAGCTGCAATAATGTAGCTCCTGTGACAAACTTGTGTCTCGGCAGAGCTACAACGCGGTCCCATTCGTCACAATGGAGCAAAATAAAAGTTGTAGTTGAAACTTAAAAACTCACTATTTACGCTTCAAACATTTCATTATAACTATTACTGATGATCCCAGTCCTTGTTAAATCGGTTTGGCTGAGAAATATATGCTTTTCAAAGGTAGCAACAACCTTGTTCAGATATATCGATCGTTTGCCATAAACCGGAAACTACGGAAGGCGGAGCTTTTCTAAATATGGTATTTCTTACTACACGTAGTAAACGGCTGATCTAAACATTCACGCCTCAAATCGCCAAATATGGTATCGACATCCAAATAGTGAGGCCGGAAATGACGAAATTCAAAATGTTCAGAGAGAAAGTAAACATGGATTTTTATTTTGTGGGAATTACATTCTAAAATACTGGTAGGTGATAACAAATTGTTATAATAATGGACAACAGGAAAGGTTATGTCTTATTATTGACAAATGCAGGCGTCAGAAACTCTGTACTTTCGTGAATATGTGAATGACAAATTCGTCATACAGAAGTAGCCCCAGGTTTCAGGAAGGGGCCCACTAATGACTTTCATTGGGTCCTTGATGATGAATAAAAACTTTTCTGTTACGGTGTATGGGGCACTGGACCATGTACATATATTTAGGGATTTTCGATTTGTAAATGTATATTAAATAACTCAAATGAGGGCCAAGTCCGACTGCTTGGGCTCCCCTAAGAACAACCATTGACACTGGCGGGTCGAGGGTTGCAGGTGGAGGGGCTCACTAATTTTTTTATATAAGGTCTCTGAAATATGTAGGCCTAAGTAATTTTCTATAGAAAAATATATAGGAAATGGGGATCCAGGCTAAGTCCTTAGAATTACCTCTGAGAGTGGCAAAAAGATCCTTCAGCAAACTGAAGCTTGTAAAGAACTATTTGCACTCAACCATGTCACAAGATCGTTTAGTGGATTTAGCAAGACTTAGCATTGAATCTGAAATTGCCAGAAAAATTAATTTTGACAATGTCATCACACGCTTCGCACTGAAAAAGGCCAGGAAGACTCCACTAAATGCAATACCGGTAGTAAAATAATGTTCTAATTTTGCAATTGTACGATGTAAGCTGCCTTTAATCTTAATAATTCCATAAGTATGCAAAATGTATGTAATGTTCATTATAGTTTACTTATTCAGCTGCCTAGGGCATTAAATTAGTGAAGATATGTTTTATATTTGGTTGTCCATAAAATAATTTGACTATTGTTTTTAATTCATAAAAATACATAGATATTAATAAATGTACCAGATCATTATAATTAAGGGTCCAGATAAATAAACAAGTAGAAAGCTGTTTTCTAAATCACAATTCATCAATTCATTTTTGTTGTATTTTTTCCTTGCTTATGACACAGTGGTGGACTTAGTTTGAGTATCTTTATTTGGAGAATTGGTGGAGAGAGGGGGGCAAGTTTCCTTTTGCCCTGGGCCCTGGTTATAAGCAAACAAAATCACATATAATTATAAGCTCTCGTGTCAGAACTGCACGGAATATTTAAACGATCACAATTTCTATATACAAAACATGCTGATGTGTCATGTAATATCTAAATCACTAATACTATTCTATTTATATCGTATTAATACATCATTATTATACTTTAATTATCTCAATTTTGTAATGCTTTAATTATCTCAATTTGTAATACTTTAATTTTCTCAATTATAACTACAAGTACCTCTCAAATGTTAATGAATATAAAATTATCTGTGAGTGAATATTCCAAGCAAATATTTTGAACGTCTGTCATACCATGTTTGAATTAAAGAGTGAGCTATGAAATAAAAGTTAGAGAATACGAAGGGGCAATCAAAAATTGACAATCCAGAGAAACTGGCAACATAAGGTACACAAGACAAAGAAAACCAAATCATTGATTTAGCCAAGGGTACAATTTGTCGGCTATATCATGCCGAGAACAAGTTATTTGTTGATGAGATAATGATAAGATCTGTTTTGTACTAGACCAACAGACAGAGTTGCTGAGTTGGATGTACATGTTGCTACTTGATAGAAACAAAATTCCACATATAGAGATGCCGAACCACTCAGATACATTATCCTATCTGCT
Source organism: Bathymodiolus brooksi (assembly GCA_963680875.1). Lineage (NCBI taxonomy): Eukaryota > Metazoa > Mollusca > Bivalvia > Mytilida > Modiolidae > Bathymodiolus > Bathymodiolus brooksi. Next base: position 59,861,270 of record OY804578.1, read on the forward strand.
GTCATCCAGAGTTTGCTATTATTCCTTTGCATGCCCAGTGGAGAACCTGCACCAAATATCTGTTTCATAGTATTTGGTTTGACCCGATTGGGACTCGAACCCAACCATCTACCACACTCTAGGCGAGATTGTCAACCATTACACCACCGAAGTGGTCATAAGCTGGGATTCGAACCCACAATCTACCACACCCTAGGCGAGAATGTCAACCATTACACCACCGAAGTGGTCATAAGCTGGGACTCGAACCCACAATCTACCACACCCTAGGCGAGAATGCCAACCATTACACCACCTAAGTGGTCATAAGAAAAGTTTGAAGAAACCAGAAGCGGTATATCGAAGGACAGACAATACAATGTCCAAAGGAAAGGGGACAAAAGGACAAACAACGATTAACAAAATATTACACAGAAAACTAAAGATCGAGCAACACGACCTCCCCCACCCAACCCCCTGGAAGGGTAAACAGCTCCTGCTCCACGATTTCCGTCTTCGAGATAACACAGTATAGAAGGAAGAACTCTATAGCAGGTAGAATATTTGCCAGAAACACTTGCAATAAGATAGTATCAAACAGTAATTGAAATAATATGAACTCTTATCTGTAGGACTGTGTACATAATTGACATATAACAATACTTCTTGGATCCTGAGCACAATACGTCACACATTGGCGTACAGTGCATCGTTTAAGATAAAACGGAATCTGTTTTATGGTTTTCTAGCTCCCGACGACATTTAAATTATTTGACTTATTCCAGAAACACTTCGTGCACACTGAAATAGACGAAACAGGAGTAACCAGAGAAAACCACTGCATTCACAAAGGTCTGATGATTATTTTGATATTTGAAGGAATTGGTTTTACAGTCTTCTTTTTAAAGAAAAGTTGAAAGATATCAAAGGCGTGATCAGAAGCACATGTTAGTACATAGCTCACCGTTTCTCACTGGCGCTGTATTATTTACAAGGCTTCGGATTGTGTGTATTGTCCCCAACGTTTGGTCTTGTCCCTTCACTACTATCCTATGTTTCTGTTTGGTAATATAGATAAATTAACACCAAATGAGCGTATAAATTAAATATTGGAAATACATGCATGCGTCTCTTTTTTTCTCTAGAGAACAGCAGATTCCTGTGTAAAATAAATTGATTCGTCTTCTGATAATTGTACTATTGTTGAATGGCATCATTCGTACAGATACAGACGTAGATGAACTTCGAGGTACAGTGGGACAGTTAGCACGACAGGTTATGCTACAGCAACTTTTTCTAGAAGAAAGAATAAGATCTGACGGAGATTCTGGAATTAAGCAATGTAGAATTAACAACGAGGGAACTAAAACGTATCATCTACCAAGTATAAGCTCTAAAAAGGGCATAACAGCTTTACATGACCACTCGAACCACATAAGAACCATTGGTCTGGGAGAATTTATTGCTGTTTTAAATGGTGTTGAATTCCGAACACGTCACAATGACTTTTTGTTGCGTATGCCCAGCAAAACATCTCGTAATTTTCTAGAAACGGAAGACATACCGTACCCGGATGTTCCTCCGGAAGTGACATCTAAACCAACTGTTCATCAACAAATGAAGGAAATGCGAGAATGGTTTCGGGCATGGCACAACCAGAATTACAAGAAAAGAGACTACCGGAAGTATTTTAAACCCGTTTTATGTTATCTTGAAGGTACATGGATAGACGAGGATAATACGGACATATTAGAGCCATTTAAGAGCGACAGACATTGGCTAGATGCAAGCAGTTTTAGAGACTTACAAAATAAGATCATATTTACATCCTACGGTGGGAGAAAAAGTTCTCTGGAAAACTTTGCATGGCTTCCTACGACGATAATGGATGTTGTCAATGGAACTATTCCTAAATATGCACAATGGATTTATAGAATAGCGTGTCATCCTTTAAAACGTGATATACCAACAAGTCGTTTCAGACTGCTTGATGATTTAAGTGTAAGAATGATGTATTTGAAAACAATGGACCAACAAAAACTATCAAGAAAAGCAAGGTTTCAATTGAATCCACGAGATAGCAAGACATGGAGAGATAAGCTTGTATCTAATTGGGAACTGATCGATGATCTCATGGGTGAAGTACCCGGCATGGATAATTATGGAGGAAATTTAACGGATGAAGCATTTGATAATCCTGCAATGGAGCTTTTAAAGGATGGTAAAGTCAATACTGCATACTGCTTTTTCCGATCGAAATCTTTTTATGGCTATGACCTCTCAATCAGCAGTTTCGGGTAAGTCCTTGATAGACTGTCAGGAAGATTTAGAAGACAGTGCTGAAGTTTGCAGATCTGATAATCAGAAATGGTCATATGCAATTCCACTTGAAGTCATCTACATGACTCCATTGTCTAAATGGAATCCATATAATATTCAGTACAATGGCGATGCTGATAAGGACCCCGAGGCAGCTTATGTTACGGAAAATGACATTCGTTTTGGTGGAATAACAGCATCAACTGCGTATAACGGTACTAATAGTAAATTCTTCTATCAGACACCAGCAAGTTTTTTTGAGGGAAGAGTGGTAGATGCAGATAAAGCAGATACATTTCGTGGATCAGTTGGTGTATTGGACAAAAATGGCATCGTAAGAGCAGTGACATCATCGGGAATACGAGCTTTACTACCAAACATTCCTGGTATCGGCATCATCCGTCAGCGCTACCCTATCATGCCCCTACATAACGAAGGCAATGGTATATGGAAAGAATTAGATTCACTAAAAGACATAGTTTTGGAACATTCTAGATATTTAAAAATGTACAGGGAGCTGCCTAAGGGTGAGGTTATAGAAACGAAACAAGAAAAGGGCGTCATTCTAGAATTGTCACCAGCAACAAAGCCGAACCCAGGACCTCACATTCACCGAATTGAGCTCTCTCCTGAGGATGTTACCCTTCTCAAGTCTGGTCGACCTGTTGTCATGATTACAACGGAAGAAAGCTCTCATTCTCATATGGTCACAATTTCTTATAAATCATGGAAGAAAAATCCATGGATAATGTTCCGTTGTGATGGAGAAAAAGAATGTTGGGACGGACACAGGGATTTATATCTTGTTAAAGATGGACAATAACATCAAAGGGACCATTATAAACTCGTACATAAATGTGTGAATTATTCAAGTTATTCTAAAAAGATGTTCGTCAACATTATTATTGAATTCACTTATTATTCATTGAAATTTACCGAATAAGTTAGTATATTACGATATTATAGCACCAAGAACGAACGTCTTAGTTTATATCTAGTGTTATCAATATCAACGATTTATTAATGGTTATCGGTGATGACCACTCCTTCTTCCAATGTTATCTATGGCAAAATGTGGTAGAAGAGTTTGAAGATACCAAAGGGGTAATCAGAATCCGTAAATCGAAGGACAGACAACTATCTACAAAACATTCACATAAAACTAAAGATCGAGTAACACGAACCCCACCAAAAAACCGGGGTGAACGCATGTGCTCCGGAAGGGTTGGCAGTTCCTGCTCCACTAGTGGCACCTGTCGTGTAATAGATTTATCTATACACGCAAGCCATTCCCACTTGTATTATTTACCATATTATATACCATGCACGTTGATTTGGTAGCGGTTTTTCTAGTTTAATCAGTAGTAACGATTTATCTACAGTACTCCGTATCAACATAGTATCTAGTGCTAAAGATAGTAAGTTTATCGTTAGTTATTGGTAGAAACGTGCTACCAGTAATGATTCACTTAGTGCTAACTGTCGTCTTGCATTTCTAGGTCTTTCAAACTCTTAGTTTTAGGGATATCGTTACTACCAGATTTATATGGGGAGGAATTGAAAGACAAGATAGTTATAACGAACCGACCGATACCCCAGTCTTTTGATAGGTGTCTGGAAATAAGGGTAATAACAAAATTACCGAACTCCGAACAATCTAACAAAGGGAAAGTCAAAACTCAGAAGTATATAAACAGACCAAATCAGTCAACAACAGTTGAGGCTATCTAAGGGCGAAGTTACGTCAGTGGTGTTAGGATAGTGGTGACAAGTCAACAACCATGACCACTCAACCAACAGACCCCTTGTAGAGTGCAATTAAATACCAATCATTACAGCCGAATGAGACAAATCTACAACAAAACCCATCTAAGGTTATCTATGAGCAATGAAGACATACTTTCAACCATATCTAGCTCAAACTACATGTTGTATCTGTCAGAGGGAGACAAACCGACATCCAAACCCAGCTAAGGCTATATATGTCAAAGGGAGACAACCTGATATCTAAACCCAGCTAAGATTACCCATGCCTGAGATAGACAAACATACAGCCAAACCAAGGTAGGGCTTTCTAAATTTGAGGGAGACAAACCAAGTCAAACCCATTGTAGGATAATTATGTGGGAGTGTAAAAACAGCATATAAATGAGTAATTGATCGAGTGATTGTTTGTTAACACCAAATTCTAATGTACAATGTAGTTGTTTAATATTCCTGGTTTGTGATTGGACAATGCTGTAATTTTCAAGGTAACAATTCCACAGTTGAAATATCATGATATTTTTAGAATTTTAGCAGATTACCGCTTACGTCATCTTGTCAATAATGTGTCAATGCACATGAATACATTAGAATGCAGATAACTGTATTGTATTTGAAAATTTCACGGCATTAATTGTCGATTTAATGGTGTAATTTTCAAGGTATTAATTCCATGGTTGATATACATTTGTTTTTGTAGCATGAGATATTTTTAGATTCTTAGCTGATTATTGTTTACATCATCTTGTCAATAATGTGGCAATACACATCTATACACATTATTACACAAGATAGAATGGAGAAAACTGTATTGTATTTGAAAATTTCACGTCATCAATTGTTGATTTAATGGTCGCAAATATCCGCTTACTGGCTCCGCTATTGCGTCGCCAGTAATAATGTTTATCACTTAGGATAAACAGGTTTAATGAAAGCGACATAACCCGGAAAAAAGTCCGAGCAGTTCCGTCGCACTGTAACCTTTTTATGTGTGTACGTAATAACTTCCGTTGTATCAGTTTTATGCTAGCCGTCAGACATCACACGTTTTTGAAAAAAACTTTTTGAAAATCCATTGCCACCTGGTCATCTATAGTCATGAGACCACAAAAACGACGTCGAAATCCTTCAAGCAAAGCTTCAATATCTACAGCAAGCACACCAAAGAAGGCGAAATCGTCAAAAAGGCCAGAAAAACCAAGTGAGACAGGCCATGCCGTGCCGCAGCATGGTGTCGTCCCAAGGAATACCTTCCAGCGGGTAGAGGATGAACCATCAACCCATAGAACTTTACAAACGGGTAATCCCCACCAGAGTAATGGTTCCAGTGGAGGGAACGATCAACAATCGGGCCCGATTATGGAGGTACAGATAGGACCACGTGGCCCAGTGACCCACCCGGTTATCCCGGCAACAGATAAGAGACCACCACCTATAAATCATGGATCCAATTATCAACAGAATGTGAACCCGGGTATGTTTTACAGTTCAGATAGATCAAGCGATAATTTTATGGGAAATCTGGGGTCAATAGGTGGGGTTCAGGTGTGTGAAAGTCCTGCTAGTCAGCCCAGTATGTTTGATTCCGTAAGCGCTCACATACCTTTAAAGATCAAAGAAAAGGTGTGGGCCGGGGAGTACATAGACATGAGTCTTGTGCTAAAATCTGGTAAAGATTTGGTGTATGATTCGCAGTTGAATGGTGAGCTAGCAGTTAAGGGGGGTCAACTAACTGTTCTTCAACAGAAGCATAACCAAATAAAAAAAATATTCACACCCGGACCTCAGCTTTTATCAATTTCATGAGTATTATGCTCGAGAAATGGCCAGACAAGGCACAAGTATATCTTAAATATATGCATGTTGTTAGATTGGCGGCTTCGAGGGTGTCAAACTTGGGATGGGTTTCGTATGACGAACAATTTCGTCTACGGAAGGCCAGGGTTCCACAGTCATCGTGGGCCGATGTTGATGTAGAACTGTGGCTACTATATGTATCTGCCCCAGACAGCCCTTTCTTAACGGAGTGGGACAAAAACGAGCACAGGGATTTCAGCTCGGACATGTCCAAAAAGGGCACCCGTACTTGCTGGGGCTATAACAAAGGGCGTTGTACTTATGGGAAAAATTGCAGGTTCATTCACAAATGCTCCGAGTGCTACGGAAACCACCCACTCTCGGCTTGTAGTAAATCATAATTCACTTTCTTGCAATTTTCAGTTATATACGTTTGGTAATTCGCCCATTTGTGTTAATGAGGTGGAAAAATCGCTGGAAAATTATCCATATAAAGACATTGCTTGTGAATTGAAAAAAGGTTTAAAATTTGGCTTTCCGTCAAATTATTCAGGACCGAGATCGCCGATAACCTCAAAGAATTTGAAAAGTGTTGCTGACATGCCAGAGCTTACCAAAAAAAAATTCAAAAGAATTATCAATGGGAAGAATTGCCGGGCCATTTTCAGTCCCCCCTTTTCCAACTTTACGTGTTTCTCGGTCTATTTATTTTTGCATGTAAAGTTGTTGCCCTGGATAGGGCATTTAGTCGGCGCCTTATAAATGCTACATGTAAGGTAACTAAACCTCACCACAGAATTAGGGTATCGCAAGAGATGCGAGAAGATCTGAAAGTTTGGTTATCCTTTTTATCGGATTACAATGGAAGTACAGTTATGCTAGATAGTGGTGCACCGATCGTCGGAAACATCGACTGGTCAGGCGGACGTCATCATGCGATCCGATGATCGATTATTATACCTTGTGGTCCATTCTGATTCCTAGTGCCTAAAATATATAGGCTACACTTTATTCTGTTTTTTTTTTGTTTTTTGTTTTTTTTTCTCTCATACTGACAAACATCTTGCAGTTTTGTCCCAGCGTACTTTTGACACTCAGTCAATACACACATTTGGTCTAGTCTATTATTTATCTACTACCCGGAATGGTCCTTTTTATATCAGGTGTTACACATATGGAAACCAATGTTTTGTTTTGTTCCAAGTTAATGTTTACAAATGGAAAAATTGTAGTTTGTAAATATACCATACGATTTTATTCAGGCCTTTGCTTTTGTCAAACACATATTTGGACTAGTATATTTTTATTTTATTTTTTTCTACTGCCCAGAATAGTCCATTGGATGTCAGGTGTTACACGTGTGGAAAACGATCTTTTGTTTTGTTAATTAAAAATTATAGTTTGTAAAAATACGATACGGTTTTGTTCAAATCATTTCTTTTGTCCAGCATACTCTTGAAATAAAGACTATCTGAGTAATTATAATCGGTAAATACATTTAGTAGGTAATTGTTACTGATGATCGATCATCGGTCGGTGTTGGTATAACGATCATCGATCTTGGGAATGTGACCGATTCCCATCGCTAATGCTAGATAATGTGTGGACTTCTAATGAGACAATTTCTTTGTTTACGGATAGCGCCGGCGGGAGAGATAAAGGGTTCGGCATTTATTTTCAGGGTAGATGGGCTCAAGGTTGTTGGCCAAAAGAATGGGCGGACAATGGGATCCTTGCTGATATTACGTTTTAGAATTATTTCCAGTTGTCATTTCGGTGCACATTTGGGGAATACATTTAAAAAATAAACAAATTATTTTTAATGTTGATAATCAAGCAGTGGTAGCTATTCAAAATCCAACAGAGTTATGACCCTTGTCAAATCTATCTTGTTTTACTGTCCTTACAATATAATATCATGTTAAAATAAAGCAATGGAAAAAGCTCGGAAACGAGTAAACCTTGCAGTCAAAAAATATTCGTCTTGGGCGTTGGAGGATACGCCATAAAGCATAATAATATGAGAGCCAGGGATATTAATCTTTTTAGAAATGATGGGATATGCACCTATCTGATATTGGAATAAATGTGTACTTGAACACAATACAAGGGGCTCTAGAAAGTTTCTTATCCTCCAACGGTCCAAGAATTTTCCCACTTCAGTATCAGAACTTAGACGTTTTTTGTTTTTTTTCCTTGTCCATTTCAGAAGTATTTGTGGGGGTGGGGGGGGGGGGGGGGCGGGTCTTTTGGCGGTGAGCGGGTTTAGACCCACTCATCTGGCGGGATCTGACAAGACGACTGTTGGTCATAATCCTACAATTGTACGTGAGCTCATATTTTGGTATACTTTCTTGTGGTACCACAAGTAGGTAAGGTGTATATATAATTTAGTCAATTGGCATTCTCACGTTTACCGGAGAGGCCAGTTCCTGAACTGGTACCAGTTTGGAACTCAGGTTGAACTCCTTTGAAAAAACCAGGGAGTAGGTTGTAAATGTGTGCTTCGTATCGGGGTTTATGACCTTCTTTAACTCTCTACTAAGGTGACGTGGAGGTTTTTAGCATTCATTGGTACCAGTGAGGCACAGGCTTGCCCAAACGATTACTGGCGGTCTGTTCGTCTTGTCAGATCCAGTCTTTGTTATTTTAACTGTGGCCGTATTATCCACTTAAATGTTTGTTTCATCTATATCTCTGCGTGAATTATACTAGTAATTAATTAGACATGAAGTGATTTCGTAATCCCGTCCGTCCGTCTCTTGTTACAAGTCTTTCATTAATAATGTTTATCACTTAGGATAAACAGGTTTAATGAAAGCGACATAACCCGGAAAAAAGTCCGAGCAGTTCCGTCGCACTGTAACCTTTTTATGTGTGTACGTAATAACTTCCGTTGTATCAGTTTTATGCTAGCCGTCAGACATCACACGTTTTTGAACCCACCCACCCTCACAGGGGTTAGGTGCGTCCGAAAAAAATTTAAAAAAAAATACTATATAATACTACAAGTACAAGGGGCGAACTCACTTGCTTCCATTTTTTTAAGTCGTCGTGTTAAATTGATCGTAACTTCGGAACACCTTAATATTTTCAAAAAATGTTTCCACCAGTCGAAAGTCAAGTAATTTTCCTTTCCAAAGAGACCCCAATTGTTAGTGTAGGCCTCCGAACTACTGAGGTATCATACACGAACCAAAACAAAACGGCGTGAAAATCCGAAGTAGTACAAACGTTGGGTTGACCACTTCCCATCTGTGTACAGACTTTCCCATGCGTAAACGAGTCATTTTGACTAGCTAAATACTTTCATCCATTCAAATTATGATAAAATTTCTTACCTTACGCCAATTTATATGTCCTTTAAGTCTGTTTTTGAAAGAAATCCCATTTGCATCCTTGACAAACGCCATAGACGTGAAAATTGAGAGTTCTAACGGGCTTTTTGATTGGCTGAAACACTCTGATTTTCGACTGGTGGAAACATTTTTTGAAAATATTAAGGCGTTCCGAAGTTACGATCAATTTAACACGACGACTTAAAAAAATGGAAGCAAGTGAGTTCGCCCCCTTGTAGTATTATATAGTATTTTTATTTTTTTTTTTTTTCGGACGCACCTAGCCCCTGTGCCCACCCTCTCCCTAAATTGCTAGATAGAAAGATTCTGCTGCTCTTTGTTATATTTTTCAGGATTTGTACTATTACTTGCCTGGAGCTGCAATTGAGATATCAGATGTGAAGTGTACAGACTTGATATACATCCGGACAGTGTACAGTATTTTTGTGAATAGTTTCCGTGATTTAAGAATTTATAAAAAAAAAAATAAAAAAATTGCGAGTTGATGTGGGAGATTCAGAGACTAACTAAGCACTGTTTAATTACTTATAATGTTTGATTTGTTTTAATATGTATATGTATTTTATAAATGTACTTACTTTAATAAAATTTGTCACAGTTCAATAGGGGCGGGATCTGACAAGACGACTGTTGGTCATAATCCTACAATTGTACGTGAGCTCATATTTTGGTATGCTTTCTTGTGGTACCACAAGTAGGTAAGGTGTATATATAATTTAGTCAATTGGCATTCTCACGTTTACCGGAGAGGCCAGTTCCTGAACTGGTACCAGTTTGGAACTCAGGTTGTACTCCTTTGAAAAAACCAGGGAGTAGGTTGTAAATGTGTGCTTCGGATCGGGGTTTATGACCTTCTTTAACTCTCTACTAAGGTGACATGGAGGTTTTTAGCATTCATTGGTACCAGTGAGGCACAGGCTTGCCCAAACGATTACTGGCGGTCTGTTCGTCTTGTCAGATCCAGTCTTTGTTATTTTAACTGTGGCCGTATTATCCACTTAAATGTTTGTTTCATCTATATCTCTGCGTGAATTATACCAGTAATTAATTAGACATGAAGTGATTTCGTAATCCCGTCCGTCCGTCTGTCCGTCTCTTGTTACAAGTCTTTCATTAAACTAAATTTGCGACCATCAAATCTCCAATTGATGCCATGAAATTTTCAAATACAATACAGTTATCTCCTAATTAACAGGTTTTCAGCATTATCATGGCAAGAACAAGTTTCTTTTTGATGATATGATGATGATGATCATGTCAGTTTAGCACTAAATTAACAAGATGAGTTGGATAATGCCAGCTCATTGACACAATCGTACAGTCCACAGGTAAACATGTCACTCCGCGTGATCGTCATTCTGAACAAGCAGTCTTTGTTCTTTTTTCTTATACTGCCTGCTCAACGGAGAGGTAGCTAATACCAAATGTATAGTCTTTGTATTGACCAGGAATTGAACATAGGTTCTAGTACCGCACATGACACCAGCACAGGTTCTAGTACCGCACATGACACCAGCACAGGTTCTAGTAACGCACATGACACCAGCACAGGTTCTAGTACTGCACATGACACCAGCACAGGTTCTAGTACCGCACATGACACCAGCACAGGTTCTAGTACCACACATGACACCAGCACAGGTTCTAGTACCACACATGACACCAGCACAGGTTCTAATACCGCACATGACACCAGCGCAGGTTCTAGTACCACACATGACATCAGCACAGGTTCTAATACCGCACATGACACCAGCACAGGTTCTAGTACCACACATGACACAGGTTCTAGTACCGCACATGACACCAGCACAGGTTCTAGTACTGCACATGACACCAGCACAGGTTCTAGTACCACATGACACAGGTTCTAGTACCGCACATGACACCAGCACAGGTTCTAGTACCACACATGACACATGTTCTAGTACCACACATGACACCAGCACAGGTTCTAGTACTGCACATGACACCAGCACAGGTTCTAGTACCACATGAGACAGGTTCTAGTACCGCACATGACACCAGCACAGGTTCTAGTACCACACATGACACATGTTCTAGTACTACACATGACACCAGCACAGGTTCTAGTACCACATATGACACCAGCACAGGTTCTAGTACCGCACATGACACCAGCACAGGTTCTACACATGTAGTACCACACATGACACCAGCACAGGTTCTAGTACCACACATGACACCAGCACAGATTCTAATACCGCACATAACACCAGCACAGGTTCTAGTACCACACATGACACCAGCACAGGTTCTAGTACGACACATGACACCAGCACAGGTTCTAGTACCACACATGACACCAGCACAGGTTCTAGTACCACACATGACACCATCACAGGTTCTAGTACCGCACATGACACAGGTTCTAGTACTGCACATGACACCAGCACAGGTTCTAGTACCACACATGACACCAGCACAGGTTCTAGTACCACACATGACACAGGTTCTAGTACTGCACATGACACCAGCACAGGTTCTAGTACCACACATGACACCAGCACAGGTTCTAGTACCGCACATGACACCAGCACAGGTTCTAGTACCTCACATGACACCAGCACAGGCTCTAGTACCACACATGACACAGGTTCTAGTACCACACATGACACAGGTTCTAGTACCACACATGACACCAGCACAGGTTCTAGTACCACACATGACACCAGCACATGTTCTAGTACCGCACATGACACAGGTTCTAGTACCACACATGACACAGGTTCTAGTACCACACATGACACAGGTTCTAGTACCACACATGACACCAGCAAAGGTTCTAGTACCGCACATGACACCAGCACAGGTTCTAGTACCACACATGACACAGGTTCTAGTACCACACATGACACAGGTTCTAGTACGACACATGACACCAGCACAGGTTCTAGTACCACACATGACACAGGTTCTAGTACCGCACATGACACCAGCACAGGTTCTAGTACCGCACATGACACCAGCACAGGTTCTAGTACCACACATGACACCAGCACAGGTTCTAGTACCACACATGACACCAGCACAGGTTCTAGTACCACACATGAAACCAGCACAGGTTCTAGTACCACACATGACACCAGCACAGGTTCTAGTACCACACATGACACCAGCACAGGTTCTAGTACCACACATGACACCAGCACAGGTTCTAGTACCGCACATGACACAGGTTCTAGTACCACACATGACACCAGCACAGGTTCTAGTACCGCACATGACACCAGCACAGGTTCTAGTACCACACATGACACCAGCACAGGTTCTAGTACCACACATGACACCAGCACAGGTTCTAGTACCACACATGACACCAGCACAGGTTCTAGTACCACACATGACACCAGCACAGGTTCTAGTACCACACATGACACCAGCACAGGTTCTAGTACCACACATGACACCAGCACAGGTTCTAGTACCGCACATGACACATGTTCTAGTACCACACATGACACCAGCACAGGTTCTAGTACCAAACATGACACCAGCACAGGTTCTAGTACCACACATGACACCAGCACAGGTTCTAGTACCACACATGACACCAGCACAGGTTCTAGTACCACACATGACACCAGCACAGGTTCTAGTACCACACATGACACCAGCACAGGTTCTAGTACCGCACATGACACCAGCACAGGTTCTAGAACCACACATGACACCAGCACAGGTTCTAGTACCACACATGACACCAGCACAGGTTTTAGTACCACACATGACACCAGCACAGGTTCTAGTACCACACATGACACCAGCACAGGTTCTAGTACCACACATGACACCAGCACAGGTTCTAGTACCACACATGACACCAGCACAGGTTCTAGTACCGCACATGACACATGTTCTAGTACCACACATGACACCAGCACAGGTTCTAGTACCGCACATGACACCAGCACAGGTTCTAGTACCACACATGACACCAGCACAGGTTCTAGTACCACACATGACACCAGCACAGGTTCTAGTACCACACATGACACCAGCACAGGTTCTAGTACCACACATGACACCAGCACAGGTTCTAGTACCACACATGACACCAGCACAGGTTCTAGTACCACACATGACACCAGCACAGGTTCTAGTACCACACATGACACCAGCACAGGTTCTAGTACCAAACATGACACCAGGACAGGTTCTAGTACCGCACATGACACAGGTTCTAGTACCACACATGACACCAGCACAGGTTCTAGTACCGCACATGACACCAGCACAGGTTCTAGTACCACACATGACACCAGCACAGGTTCTAGTACCACACATGACACCAGCACAGGTTATAGTACCACACATGACACCAGCACAGGTTCTAGTACCACACATGACACCAGCACAGGTTCTAGTACCACACATGACACCAGCACAGGTTCTAGTACCACACATGACACCAGCACAGGTTCTAGTACCACACATGACACCAGCACAGGTTCTAGTACCACACATGACACCAGCACAGGTTCTAGTACCACACATGACACCAGCACAGGTTCTAGTACCACACATGACACCAGCACAGGTTCTAGTACCACACATGACACCAGCACAGGTTCTAGTACCACACATGACACCAGCACAGGTTCTAGTACCACACATGACACCAGCACAGGTTCTAGTACCACACATGACACAGGTTCTAGTACCACACATGACACAGGTTCTAGTACCACACATGACACAGGTTCTAGTACCACACATGACACATGTTCTAGTACCACACATGACACAGGTTCTAGTACCACACATGACACAGGTTCTAGTACCACACATGACACAGGTTCTAGTTCCACACATGACACAGGTTCTAGTACCACACATGACACAGGTTCTAGTACCACACATGACACAGGTTCTAGTACCACACATGACACAGGTTCTAGTACCACACATGACACAGGTTCTAGTACCACACATGACACAGGTTCTAGTTCCACACATGACACAGGTTCTAGTACCACACATGACACAGGTTCTAGTACCACACATGACACAGGTTCTAGTACCACACATGACACAGGTTCTAGTTCCACACATGACACAGGTTCTAGTACCACACATGACACAGGTTCTAGTACCACACATGACACAGGTTCTAGTACCACACATGACACAGGTTCTAGTACCACACATGACACATGTTCTAGTACCACACATGACACAGGTTCTAGTACCACACATGACACAGGTTCTAGTACCACACATGACACAGGTTCTAGTTCTACACATGACACAGGTTCTAGTACCACACATGACACAGGTTCTAGTACCACACATGACACAGGTTCTAGTACCTTACATGACACAGGTTCTAGTACCACACATGACACAGGTTCTAGTTCCACACATGACACAGGTTCTAGTACCACACATGACACAGGTTCTAGTACCACACATGACACAGGTTCTAGTACCACACATGACACAGGTTCTAGTACCACACATGACACAGGTTCTAGTACCACACATGACACAGGTTCTAGTACCACACATGACACAGGTTCTAGTTCCACACATGACACAGGTTCTAGTACCACACATGACACAGGTTCTAGTACCACACATGACACAGGTTCTAGTACCACACATGACACAGGTTATAGTACCACACATGACACAGGTTCTAGTACCACACATGACACAGGTTCTAGTACCACACATGACACCAGCACACTAACCATTACACCACCACAGCAGTTAGAGTATAATATAAATGACATAATAAGATAAAGTATTTTGTTTTAATATTCATTGATAAAATGATTTATCATAAAATATAATTTACAATTAAGAAATGTGAATATATACATACATTTTTGTAGTTGCCTATAAGAATTACAAAGAACAAATATAAAAGCATTAAAATTCTTTGGTATTATAATATGTGTAAGTCCTTTTGTAAATATAAGAAGAAATAAAAGCAATATGGCGCATTATAAGATTTCTGCATAGCTACTAATTAATTACCGGGATATAATAATTGCATTGATTGAACGTAGGTAGATGCTTTAAAAATAATTTTACATGAGAGTGAATATGAATGTGAGTTTGATATATATACAAATGATAATGTGTTAGACAGATCTATATATAATATATCTATGATTTACTTCATGTCCTACACCTTTGATTAACAATAATAACTAGCATGTTGTCTGGTGCAAAATGTTTTAGATTGATTGATTGGTGTTTAACACCAACATTAGCAATATTTCAGCAATATTGTGGCATGAACCAATTTGATATTAATATAAGACTAATTTTTTTTTAGATACAGTTAATAATAAAGTTAGGAGTGGACTAAAACTTGTTTCCTAAATTTATGTATGACAACTAATGACTGTGCCAAATCAAATCGCTACTTGTTTGTTTTTTTTAATGTTATTTAATGGCATGATTGTTAAAAAAAAAGAATGCGAAGTCAGATCAATCAAACCTGTGTGATAAAATGGATCATATCTATCTATATAATAAAAAAAAACATATAAAGATAAATGTCTCTAGTCATGAGTGGTGATCACTGAATTTTACGACTCGTGGTATCGTTCAGAGTATAGCATCTCTCATTCATTCTAGCCAATAGAATTACAACATACACAAGGCCAATAATCTATAATTACATTATCAATTATTGAAATTATTATAAGCTGTAAAAAAAAATTAAAAATTGCGAAATTGTACAACATGAATGGCTTAAAATAATGGCTAAAGAAACTATCTCAGTTGTTTTGATTCAAATCTACAACTACCAGATAAATATACTCGTATTTATACTGGAAGATAAACTTTCTATTCGTCTCGTCCAATAGCCACACACAAACAGAAGGAGAATATGATACACAGCAACTGTAAAAGATAATATGTAAGATTATAGTACATTAACATAATTAGCTTGTGATACATATTGCCAAGGTATTTGTCACACACTTACGATTATGTCGCCAGTATTACTGTGCTGCCAATTTGTAGCTTAGTGTTTGATAATGGAAAAGCGGTTATTAGAAATTTTTCTGATAATGGAAAAGCGATTATTAGAAATTTTTCTCATAATGGGAAAGCGGTTATTAGAAATTTTACTCATAATGAAAAGCGGTTATTAGACATTTTTCTCATATTGGAAAAGGAGTTGTTAGAAATTTTTCTGATAATGCAAAAGCGGTTATTAGAAATTTTTCTGATAGTGGAAATGCCGTTATTAGATATTTTTTTTATAAGTCAAGAAAAACCATGATTTCAAATCTTTGATTACACAACAGATTCCCTTCCAATGGTGATACACAAACAGAAGGCAAAAATTATACACAGCAACTGAAAAACAAATGTCCATTTTAAACCGCTTGTTTAGAAAACGAATGAGTAAATTGTTCATATTTATTAATTATTGTTTATCATGCATCTGATTGAGTGATTGTTGTTTAACACAAGTGAGCAATTAATAATTCAGTTATATCATGGTGATAACAAGTTTAATTCAATGAGATGATGATGTCAGCTTTGTAATAGACCAACACGCTTAGTTGGATTTTTATTGTTCTAGCTCACTGAAACAAGACTCCGTGGATAAACATGTCGCTCTACTTGGACACATTATACTGATTCCGAGCCAACTAGTCTTTGCTCTTTCTCCTCAATGATGTGTGCTTAGTGGAAAAGCAATAAATGCCATTTTATAGTATTTGGTTTGACTCGACTAGGGCTCCCAACACACGTTCTACCACACTCAAGGCAAGCACATTAGCCATTATATCACCAATATGGTTAATCGTTCATATGTGAATTAAATACAGTGCTAAATAATGATACTTGGATAAACATTTAGAGGACATAGTTAGAAAACCCATATATTTATCATCACAATTTGTTACAAGTTGCTGTTGTCATCTTTTAGATCAACAGACTTACAGTTTACCATGCTGTATATATATGTAGGAAACTTCACCAACCAGTGGTACTAATGTATGACACATCATCTACCAGTGGTAATAATGTATGACACATCATCGACAAGTGGTAATAATGTATGACACATCATCGACAAGTGGTAATAATGTATGACACATCATCTATCAGTGGTAATAATGTATGACACATCATCGACAAGTGGTAATAATGTATGACACATCATCTACCAGTGGTAATAATGTATGACACATCATCGACCAGTGATAATAATGTACGACACATCATCGACAAGTGGTAATAATGTATGACACATCATCTACCAGTGGTAATAATGTATGACACATCATCGACCAGTGATAATAATGTACGACACATCATCGACCAGTGGTACTAATGTATGACATATCATCGACCAGTGGTAATAATGTATGACATATCATCTACCAGTGGTAATAATGTATGACACATCATCGACCAGTGGTAATAATGTATGACACATCATCGACCAGTGGTAATAATGTATGGCACATCATCGACCAGTGGTAATAATGTATGACATATCATCGACCAGTGGTAATAATGTATGGCACATCATCGACCAGTGGTAATAATGTATGACATATCATCGACCAGTGGTAATAATGTGTGACACATCATCGACCAGTGGTAATAATGTATGGCATATCATCGACCAATGGTACTAATGTATGGCACATCATCGACCAGTGGTAATAATGTATGACATATCATCGACCAGTGGTAATAATGTATGACACATCATCGACCAGTGGTAATAATGTATGACATTTCATCGACCAGTGGTAATAATGTATGGCACATCATCGACCAGTGGTAATAATGTATGACATATCATCGACCAGTGGTAATAATGTATGGCATATCATCGACCAGTGGTAATAATGTATGGCACATCATCGACCAGTGGTAATAAAGTATGACATATCATCGACCAGTGGTAATAATGTATGACACATCATCGACCAGTGGTAATAATGTATGGCATATCATCGACCAGTGGTACTAATGTATGACATATCATCGACCAGTGGTAATAATTTATGACATATCATCGACCAGTGGTAATAATGTATGGCACATCATCGACCAGTGGTAATAATGTATGGCATATCATCTACCAGTGGTACTAATGTATGACATATCATCGACCAGTGGTACTAATGTATGACATATCATCGACCAGTGGTACTAATGTATGGCACATCATCGACCAGTGGTAATAATGTATGACATATCATCGACCAGTGGTACTAATGTATGGCATATCATCGACCAGTGGCACTAATGTATGGCACATCATCGACCAGTGGTAATACTTTATGACATATCATCGACCAGTGGTACTAATGTATGGCATATCATCGACCAGTGGTACTAATGTATGGCACATCATCGACCAGTGGTAATAATGTATGACATATTATCGACCAGTGGTACTAATGTATGGCATATCATCGACCAGTGGTAATAATGTATGACACATCATCGACCAGTGGTACTATTGTATGGCACATCATCAACCAGTGGTAATAATGTATGGCATATCATCGACCAGTGGTAATAATGTATGACACATCATCGACCAGTGGTACTAATGTATGACATATCATCGACCCGTGGTACTAATCTATGGCACATCATCGACCAGTGGTAGTAATGCATGACATATCATCGACCAGTGGTACTAATGTATGGCATATCATCGACCAGTGGTAATAATGTATGGCACATCATCGACCAGTGGTAATAATGTATGACACATCATCGACCAGTGGTACTAATGTATGGCACATCATCGACCTGTGGAAATAATGTATGACATATCATCGACCAGTGGTACTAATGTATGGCACATCATCGACCAGTGGTAATAATGTATGACACATCATCGACCAGTGGTAATAATGTATGGCACATCATCGACCAGTGGTAATAATGTATGACATATCATCGACCAGTGGTAATAATGTATGACACATCATCGACCAGTGGTAATAATGTATGGCATATCATCGACCAATGGTACTAATGTATGGCACATCATCGACCAGTGGTAATAATGTATGACATATCATCGACCATTGGTAATAATGTATGACACATCATCGACCAGTGGTAATAATGTATGACATATCATCGACCAGTGGTAATAATGTATGGCACATCATCGACCAGTGGTAATAATGTATGACATATCATCGACCAGTGGTAATAATGTATGACACATCATCGACCAGTGGTAATAATGTATGGCATATCATCGACCAGTGGTAATAATGTATGGCACATCATCGACCAGTGGTAATAATGTATGACATATCATCGACCAGTGGTAATAATGTATGGCATATCATCGACCAGTGGTAATAATGTATGGCACACCATCGACCAGTGGTAATAATGTATGACACATCATCGACCAGTGGTACTAATGTATGGCACATCATCGACCTGTGGAAATAATGTATGACATATCATCGACCAGTGGTACTAATGTATGGCACATCATCGACCAGTGGTAATAATGTATGACACATCATCGACCAGTGGTACTAATGTATGACATATCATCGACCAGTGGTAATAATGTATGGCACATCATGGACCAGTGGTTCTAATGTATGGCACATCATCGACCAGTGGTACTAATGTATGGCATATCATCGACCAGTGGTAATAATGTATGACACATCATCGACCAGTGATACTATTGTATGGCATATCATCGACCAGTGTTAATAATGTATGGCATATCATCGACCAGTGGTAATAATGTATGGCATATCATCGACCAGTGGTAATAATGTATGACACATCATCGACCAGTGGTACTAATGTATGGCACATCATCGACCAGTGGTAATAATGTATGACACATCATCGACCAGTGGTACTAATGTATGGCACTTCATCGACCAGTGGTACTAATGTATGGCACATCATCGACCAGTGGTAATAATGTATGACATATCATCGACCAGTGGTAATAATGTATGACATATCATTGACCAGTGGTACTAATGTATGGCATATCATCGACCAGTGGTAAAAATGTATGGCACATCATCGACCAGTGGTAATAATGTATGACATATTATCGATCAGTGGAACTAATGTATGGCATATCATCGACCAGTGGTAATAATGTATGACACATCATCGACCAGTGGTACTAATGTATGGCACATCATCAACCAGTGGTACTAATGTATGGCACATCATCGACCATTGGTAATAATGCATGACATATCATCGACCAGTGGTACTAATGTATGGCATATCATCGACCAGTGGTAATAATGTATGGCACATCATCGACCAGTGGTACTAATGTATGGCACATCATCGACCAGTGGTAATAATGTATGATATATTATCGACCAGTGATAATAATGTATGGCATATCATCGACCAGTGGTAATAAGGTATGGCACATAATCGACCAGTGGTACTAATGTATGGCATATCATCGACCAGTGGTAATAATGTATGGCATATCATCGACCAGTGGTAATAATGTATGGCATATCATCGACCAGTGGTACTAATGTATGGCACATCATCGACCAGTGGTACTAATGTATGGCATATCATTGACCAGTGGTAATAATGTATGACATATCATCGACCAGTGGTACTAATGTATGGCATATCATCGACCAGTGGTAATAATGTATGGCACATCATAGACCAGTGGTAATAATGTATAGCACATCATCGACCAGTGGTAATAATGTATGGCACATCATCACCAGTGGCACTAATGTATGACACATCATCGACCAGTGGTAATAATGTATGGCATATCATCGACCAGTGGTACTAATGTATGGCATATCATCGACCAGTGGTACTAATGTATGACACATCATCGACCAGTGGTAATAATGTATGGCACATCATCGACCAGTGGTACTAATGTATGGCATATCATCGACCAGTGGTAATAATGTATGGCATATCATCGACCAGTGGTAATAATGTATGACATATCATCTAGCAGTGGTACTAATGTATGGCACATCATCGACCAGTGGTAATAATGTATGACACATCATCGACTAGTGGTACTAATGTATGGCACATCATCGACCAGTGGTAATAATGTATGACATATCATCGTCCAGTGGTACCAATGTATGGCATATCATTGATCAGTGGTAATAATGTATGGCACATCATCGACCAGTGGTTCTAATGTATGGCACATCATCTACCAGTGGTAATAATGTATGACACATCATCGACCAGTGGTAATAATGTATGACATATCATCGACCAGTGGTACTAATGTATGACACATCATCGACCAGTGATAATAATGTATGACACATCATCGACCAGTGGTACTAATGTATGACATATCATCGACCAGTGGTAATAATGTATGACATATCATCGACCAGTGGTAATAATGTATGACACATCATCGACCAGTGGTAATAATGTATGGCACATCATCGACCAGTGGTAATAATGTATGACATATTATCGACCAGTGGTACTAATGTATGGCATATCATCGACCAGTGGTAATAATGTATGACACATCATCGACCAGTGGTACTATTGTATGGCACATCATCAACCAGTGGTAATAATGTATGGCATATCATCGACCAGTGGTAATAATGTATGACACATCATCGACCAGTGGTACTATTGTATGGCACATCATCAACCAGTGGTAATAATGTATGACATATCATCGACCAGTGGTAATAATGTATGGCACATCATCGACCAGTGGTAATAATGTATGGCATATCATCTACCAGTGGTACTAATGTATGACATATCATCGACCAGTGGTACTAATGTATGACATATCATCGACCAGTGATACTAATGTATGGCACATCATCGACCAGTGGTAATAATGTATGAAATATCATCGACCAGTGGTACTAATGTATGGCATATCATCGACCAGTGGCACTAATGTATGGCATATCATCGACCAGTGGTAATACTTTATGACATATCATCGACCAGTGGTACTAATGTATGGCATATCATCGACCAGTGGTAATAATGTATGACATATTATCGACCAGTGGTACTAATGTATGGCATATCATCGACCAGTGGTAATAATGTATGACACATCATCGACCAGTGGTACTATTGTATGGCACATCATCAACCTGTGGTAATAATGTATGGCATATCATCGACCAGTGGTAATAATGTATGACACATCATCGACCAGTGGTACTAATGTATGACATATCATCGACCCGTGGTACTAATGTATGGCACATCATCGACCAGTGGTAGTAATGCATGACATATCATCGACCAGTGGTACTAATGTATGGCATATCATCGACCGGTGGTAATAATGTATGGCACATCATCGACCAGTGGTAATAATGTATGACACATCATCGACCAGTGGTACTAATGTATGGCACATCATCGACCTGTGGAAATAATGTATGACATATCATCGACCAGTGGTACTAATGTATGGCACATCATCGACCAGTGGTAATAATGTATGACACATCATCGACCAGTGGTACTAATGTATGACATATCATCGACCAGTGGTAATAATGTATGGCACATCATGGACCAGTGGTTCTAATGTATGGCACATCATCGACCAGTGGTACTAATGTATGGCATATCATCGACCAGTGGTAATAATGTATGACATATCATCGACCAGTGGTACTAATGTATGACACATCATCGACCAGTGATAATAATGTACGACACATCATCGACCAGTGGTAATAATGTATGGCATATCATCGACCAGTGGTACTAACGTATGGCATATCATCGACTAGTGTTAATAATGTATGACATATCATCGACCAGTGGTACTAATGTATGACACATCATCGACCAGTGATAATAATGTACGACACATCATCGACCAGTGGTACTAATGTATGACATATCATCGACCATTGGTAATAATGTATGACATATCATATACCAGTGGTAATAATGTATGACACATCATCGACCAGTGGTATTAATGTATAACACATCATCGACCAGTGGAAATAATGTATGGCACATCATCGACCAGTGGTAATAATGTATGACATATCATCGACCAGTGGTAATAATGTATAGCACATCATCGACCAGTGGTAATAATGTATGACATATCATCGACCAGTGGTAATAATGTATGACACATCATCGACCAGTGATAATAATGTATGGCATATCATCGACAAGTGGTACTAATGTATGACATATCTTCGACCAGTGATAATAATTTATGACATATCATCGACCAGTGGTAATAATGTATGGCACATCATCGACCAGTGGTAATAATGTATGGCATATCATCTACCAGTGGTACTAATGTATGACATATCATCGACCAGTGGTACTAATGTATGACATATCATCGACCAGTGGTACTAATGTATGGCACATCATCGACCAGTGGTAATAATGTATGAAATATCATCGACCAGTGGTACTAATGTATGGCATATCATCGACCAGTGGCACTAATGTATGGCATATCATCGACCAGTGGTAATACTTTATGACATATCATCGACCAGTGGTACTAATGTATGGCATATCATCGACCAGTGGTACTAATGTATGGCACATCATCGACCAGTGGTAATAATGTATGACATATTATCGACCAGTGGTACTAATGTATGGCATATCATCGACCAGTGGTAATAATGTATGACACATCATCGACCAGTGGTACTATTGTATGGCACATCATCAACCTGTGGTAATAATGTATGGCATATCATCGACCAGTGGTAATAATGTATGACACATCATCGACCAGTGGTACTAATGTATGACATATCATCGACCCGTGGTACTAATGTATGGCACATCATCGACCAGTGGTAGTAATGCATGACATATCATCGACCAGTGGTACTAATGTATGGCATATCATCGACCGGTGGTAATAATGTATGGCACATCATCGACCAGTGGTAATAATGTATGACACATCATCGACCAGTGGTACTAATGTATGGCACATCATCGACCTGTGGAAATAATGTATGACATATCATCGACCAGTGGTACTAATGTATGGCACATCATCGACCAGTGGTAATAATGTATGACACATCATCGACCAGTTGTACTAATGTATGACATATCATCGACCAGTGGTAATAATGTATGGCACATCATGGACCAGTGGTTCTAATGTATGGCACATCATCGACCAGTGGTACTAATGTATGGCATATCATCGACCAGTGGTAATAATGTATGACATATCATCGACCAGTGGTACTAATGTATGACACATCATCGACCAGTGATAATAATGTACGACACATCATCGACCAGTGGTAATAATGTATGGCATATCATCGACCAGTGGTACTAACGTATGGCATATCATCGACTAGTGTTAATAATGTATGACATATCATCGACCAGTGGTACTAATGTATGACACATCATCGACCAGTGATAATAATGTACGACACATCATCGACCAGTGGTACTAATGTATGACATATCATCGACCATTGGTAATAATGTATGACATATCATATACCAGTGGTAATAATGTATGACACATCATCGACCAGTGGTATTAATGTATAACACATCATCGACCAGTGGAAATAATGTATGGCACATCATCGACCAGTGGTAATAATGTATGACATATCATCGACCAGTGGTAATAATGTATAGCACATCATCGACCAGTGGTAATAATGTATGACATATCATCGACCAGTGGTAATAATGTATGACACATCATCGACCAGTGATAATAATGTATGGCATATCATCGACAAGTGGTACTAATGTATGACATATCTTCGACCAGTGATAATAATTTATGACATATCATCGACCAGTGGTAATAATGTATGGCACATCATCGACCAGTGGTAATAATGTATGGCATATGATCTACCAGTGGTACTAATGTATGACATATCATCGACCAGTGGTACTAATGTATGACATATCATCGACCAGTGGTACTAATGTATGGCACATCATCGACCAGTGGTAATAATGTATGACATATCATCGACCAGTGGTACTAATTTATGCCATATCATCGACCAGTGGTACTAATGTATGGCACATCATCGACCAGTGGTATTAATACTTTATGACATATCATCGACCAGTGGTACTAATGTATGGCATATCATCGACCAGTGGTACTAATGTATGGCACATCATCGACCAGTGGTAATAATGTATGACATATTATCGACCAGTGGTACTAATGTATGGCATATCATCGACCAGTGGTAATAATGTATGACACATCATCGACCAGTGGTACTATTGTATGGCACATCATCAACCAGTGGTAATAATGTATGGCATATCATCGACCAGTGGTAATAATGTATGACACATCATCGACCAGTGGTACTAATGTATGACATATCATCGACCAGTGGTACTAATGTATGGCACATCATTGACCAGTGGTAGTAATGCATGACATATCATCGACCAGTGGTACTAATGTATGGCATATCATCGACCAGTGGTACTAATGTATGGCACATCATCGACCAGTGGTACTAATGTATGGCACATCATCGACCAGTGGTAATAATGTATGACATATTATCGACCAGTGGTACTAATGTATGGCATATCATCGACCAGTGGTAATAATGTATGACACATCATCGACCAGTGGTACTATTGTATGGCACATCATCAACCTGTGGTAATAATGTATGGCATATCATCGACCAGTGGTAATAATGTATGACACATCATCGACCAGTGGTACTAATGTATGACATATCATCGACCCGTGGTACTAATGTATGGCACATCATCGACCAGTGGTAGTAATGCATGACATATCATCGACCAGTGGTACTAATGTATGGCATATCATCGACCGGTGGTAATAATGTATGGCACATCATCGACCAGTGGTAATAATGTATGACACATCATCGACCAGTGGTACTAATGTATGGCACATCATCGACCTGTGGAAATAATGTATGACATATCATCGACCAGTGGTACTAATGTATGGCACATCATCGACCAGTGGTAATAATGTATGACACATCATCGACCAGTGGTACTAATGTATGACATATCATCGACCAGTGGTAATAATGTATGGCACATCATGGACCAGTGGTTCTAATGTATGGCACATCATCGACCAGTGGTAATAATGTATGGCATATCATCGACCAGTGGTAATAATGTATGACATATCATCGACCAGTGGTACTAATGTATGACACATCATCGACCAGTGATAATAATGTACGACACATCATCGACCAGTGGTAATAATGTATGGCATATCATCGACCAGTGGTACTAACGTATGGCATATCATCGACTAGTGTTAATAATGTATGACATATCATCGACCAGTGGTACTAATGTATGACACATCATCGACCAGTGATAATAATGTACGACACATCATCGACCAGTGGTACTAATGTATGACATATCATCGACCATTGGTAATAATGTATGACATATCATATACCAGTGGTAATAATGTATGACACATCATCGACCAGTGGAAATAATGTATGGCACATAATCGACCAGTGGTAATAATGTATGACATATCATCGACCAGTGGTAATAATGTATAGCACATCATCGACCAGTGGTAATAATGTATGACATATCATCGACCAGTGGTAATAATGTATGACACATCATCGACCAGTGGTAATAATGTATGGCATATCATCGACAAGTGGTACTAATGTATGACATATCTTCGACCAGTGATAATAATTTATGACATATCATCGACCAGTGGTAATAATGTATGGCACATCATCGACCAGTGGTAATAATGTATGGCATATCATCTACCAGTGGTACTAATGTATGACATATCATCGACCAGTGGTACTAATGTATGACATATCATCGACCAGTGGTACTAATGTATGGCACATCATCGACCAGTGGTAATAATGTATGACATATCATCGACCAGTGGTACTAATGTATGCCATATCATCGACCAGTGGTACTAATGTATGGCACATCATCGACCAGTGGTATTAATACTTTATGACATATCATCGACCAGTGTACTAATGTATGGCATATCATCGACCAGTGGTACTAATGTATGGCACATCATCGACCAGTGGTAATAATGTATGACATATTATCGACCAGTGGTACTAATGTATGGCATATCATCGACCAGTGGTAATAATGTATGACACATCATCGACCAGTGGTACTATTGTATGGCACATCATCAACCAGTGGTAATAATGTATGGCATATCATCGACCAGTGGTAATAATGTATGACACATCATCGACCAGTGGTACTAATGTATGACATATCATCGACCAGTGGTACTAATGTATGGCACATCATTGACCAGTGGTAGTAATGCATGACATATCATCGACCAGTGGTACTAATGTATGGCATATCATCGACCAGTGGTAATAAAGTATGGCACATCATCGACCAGTGGTAATAATGTATGACACATCATCGACCAGTGGTACTAATGTATGGCACATCATCGACCAGTGGTACTAATGTATGACATATCATCGACCAGTGGTAATAATTTATGACATATCATCGACCAGAGGTAATAATGTATGGCACATCATCGACCAGTGGTAATAATGTATGACATATCATCGACCAGTGGTACTAATGTATGGCATATCATCGACCAGTGGTACTAATGTATGGCACATCATCGACCAGTGGTAATAATGTATGACACATCATCGACCAGTGGTACTATTGTATGGCACATCATCAACCAGTGGTAATAATGTATGGCATATCATCGACCAGTGGTAATAATGTATGACACATCATCGACCAGTGGTACTAATGTATGACATATCATCGACCAGTGGTACTAATGTATGGCACATCATCGACCAGTGGTAGTAATGCATGACATATCATCGACCAGTGGTACTAATGTATGGCATATCATCGATCAGTGGTAATAATGTATGGCACATCATCGACCAGTGGTAATAATGTATGACACATCATCGACCAGTGGTACTAATGTATGGCACATCATCGACCTGTGGTAATAATGTATGACATATCATCGACCAGTGGTAATAATGTATGGCACATTATGGACCAGTGGTTCTAATGTATGGCATATCATCGACCAGTGGTAATAATGTATGACATATCATCGACCATTGGTAATAATGTATGACACATCATCGACCAGTGGTAATAATGTATGGCATATCATCGACCAGTGGTACTAATGTATGACATATCATCGACCAGTGGTAATAATTTATGACATATCATCGACCAGTGGTAATAATGTATGGCACATCATCGACCAGTGGTAATAATGTATGGCATATCATCTACCAGTGGTACTAATGTATGACACATCATCGACCAGTGGTACTAATGTATGACATATCATCGACCAGTGGTACTAATGTATGTCACATCATCGATCAGTGGTAATAATGTATGATATATCTTCGACCAGTGGTACTAATGTATGGCATATCATCGACCAGTGGTACTAATGTATGGCACATCATCAACCAGTGGTAATAATGTATGGCATATCATCGACCAGTGGTAATAATGTATGACACATCATCGACCAGTGGTACTATTGTATGGCACATCATCAACCAGTGGTAATAATGTATGGCATATCATCGACCAGTGGTAATAATGTATGACACATCATCGACCAGTGGTACTAATGTATGACATATCATCGACCAGTGGTACTAATGTATGGCACATCATCGTCCAGTGGTAGTAATGCATGACATATCATCGACCAGTGGTACTAATGTATGGCATACCATCGATCAGTGGTAATAATGTATGGCACATCATCGACCAGTGGTAATAATGTATGGCACATCATCGACCTGTGGTAATAATGTATGACATATCATCGACCAGTGGTAATAATGTATGGCACATTATGGACCAGTGGTTCTAATGTATGGCACATCATCGACCAGTGGTACTAATGTATGGCATATCATCGACCAGTGGTAATAATGTATGACATATCATCGACCAGTGGTAATAATGTATGACACATCATCGACCAGTGGTACTAATGTATGACATATCATCGACCAGTGGTAATAATTTATGACATATCATCGACCAGTGGTAATAATGTATGGCACATCATCGACCAGTGGTAATAATGTATGGCATATCATCTACGAGTGGTACTAATGTATGACACATCATCGACCAGTGGTACTAATGTATGACATATCATCGACCAGTGGTACTAATGTATGGCACATCATCGATCAGTGGTAATAATGTATGACATATCTTCGACCAGTGGTACTAATGTATGGCATATCATCGACCAGTGGTACTAATGTATGGCACATCATCGACCAGTGGTAATACTTTATGACATATCATCGACCAGTGGTACTAATGTATGGCATATCATCGACCAGTGGTACTAATGTATGGCACATCATCGACCTGTGGTAATAATGTATGACATATTATCGACCAGTGGTACTAATGTATGGCATATCATCGACCAGTGGTAATAATGTATGACACATCATCGACCAGTGGTACTATTGTATGGCACATCATCAACCAGTGGTAATAATGTATGGCATATCATCGACCAATGGTAATAATGTATGACACATCATCGACCAGTGGTACTAATGTATGACATATCAACGACCAGTGGTACTAATGTATGGCACATCATCGACCAGTGGTAGTAATGCATGACATATCATCGACCAGTGGTAATAATGTATGGCATATCATCGACCAGTGGTAATAATGTATGGCACATCATCGACCAGTGGTAATAATGTATGACACATCATCGACCAGTGGTACTAATGTATGGCACATCATCGACCTGTGGAAATAATGTATGACATATCATCGACCAGTGGTACTAATGTATGGCACATCATCGACCAGTGGTAATAATGTATGACACATCATCGACCGGTGGTACTAATGTATGACATATCATCGACCAGTGGTAATAATGTATGGCACATCATGGACTAGTGGTTCTAATGTATGGCACATCATCGACCAGTGGTACTAATGTATGGCATATCATCGACCAGTGGTAATAATGTATGACACATCATCGACCAGTGGTACTATTGTATGGCATATCATCGACCAGTGTTAATAATGTATGGCATATCATCGACCAGTGGTACTAATGTATGGCATATCATCGACCAGTGGTAATAATGTATGACACATCATCGACCAGTGGTACTAATGTATGGCACATCATCGACCAGTGGTAATAATGTATGACACATCATCGACCAGTGGTACTAATGTATAGCACTTCATCGACCAGTGGTACTAATGTATGGCACATCATCGACCAGTGGTAATAATGTATGGCATATCATCTACCAGTGGTACTAATGTATGACACATCATCGACCAGTGGTACTAATGTATGACATATCATCGACCAGTGGTACAAATGTATGGCACATCATCGATCAGTGGTAATAATGTATGACATATCTTCGACCAGTGGTACTAATGTATGGCATATCATCGACCAGTGGTACTAATGTATGGCACATCATCGACCAGTGGTAATACTTTATGACATATCATCGACCAGTGGTACTAATGTATGGCATATCATCGACCAGTGGTACTAATGTATGGCACATCATCGACCAGTGGTAATAATGTATGACATATTATCGACCAGTGGTACTAATGTATGGCATATCATCGACCAGTGGTAATAATGTATGACACATCATCGACCAGTGGTACTATTGTATGGCACATCATCAACCAGTGGTAATAATGTATGGCATATCATCGACCAGTGGTAATAATGTATGACACATCATCGACCAGTGGTACTAATGTATGACATATCATCGACCAGTGGTACTAATGTATGGCACATCATCGACCAGTGGTAGTAATGCATGACATATCATCGACCAGTGGTAATAATGTATGGCATATCATCGACCAGTGGTAATAATGTATGGCACACCATCGACAAGTGGTAATAATGTATGACACATCATCGACCAGTGGTACTAATGTATGGCACATCATCGACCTGTGGAAATAATGTATGACATATCATCGACCAGTGGTACTAATGTATGGCACATCATCGACCAGTGGTAATAATGTATGACACATCATCGACCAGTGGTACTAATGTATGACATATCATCGACCAGTGGTAATAATGTATGGCACATCATGGACCAGTGGTTCTAATGTATGGCACATCATCGACCAGTGGTACTAATGTATGGCATATCATCGACCAGTGGTAGTAATGTATGACACATCATCGACCAGTGGTACTATTGTATGGCATATCATCGACCAGTGTTAATAATGTATGGCATATCATCGACCAGTGGTACTAATGTATGGCATATCATCGACCAGTGGTAATAATGTATGACACATCATCGACCAGTGGTACTAATGTATGGCACATCATCGACCAGTGGTAATAATGTATGACACATCATCGACCAGTGGTACTAATGTATGGCTCTTCATCGACCAGTGGTACTAATGTATGGCACATCATCGACCAGTGGTAATAATGTATGGCATATCATCGACCAGTGGTAATAATGTATGACACATCATCGACCAGTGGTACTAATGTATGACATATCATCGACCAGTGGTACTAATGTATGGCACATCATCGACCAGTGGTAGTAATGCATGACATATCATCGACCAGTGGTAATAATGTATGGCATATCATCGACCAGTGGTAATAATGTATGGCACACCATCGACAAGTGGTAATAATGTATGACACATCATCGACCAGTGGTACTAATGTATGGCACATCATCGACCTGTGGAAATAATGTATGACATATCATCGACCAGTGGTACTAATGTATGGCACATCATCGACCAGTGGTAATAATGTATGACACATCATCGACCAGTGGTAATAATGTATGACATATCATCGACCAGTGGTAATAATGTATGGCACATCATGGACCAGTGGTTCTAATGTATGGCACATCATCGACCAGTGGTACTAATGTATGGCATATCATCGACCAGTGGTAGTAATGTATGACACATCATCGACCAGTGGTACTATTGTATGGCATATCATCGACCAGTGTTAATAATGTATGGCATATCATCGACCAGTGGTACTAATGTATGGCATATCATCGACCAGTGGTAATAATGTATGACACATCATCGACCAGTGGTACTAATGTATGGCACATCATCGACCAGTGGTAATAATGTATGACACATCATCGACCAGTGGTACTAATGTATGGCTCTTCATCGACCAGTGGTACTAATGTATGGCACATCATCGACCAGTGGTAATAATGTATGACATATCATCGACCAGTGGTAATAATGTATGACATATCATTGACCAGTGGTACTAATGTATGGCATATCATCGACCAGTGGTAAAAATGTATGGCACATCATCGACCAGTGGTAATAATGTATGACATATTATCGATCAGTGGTACTAATGTATGGCATATCATCGACCAGTGGTAATAATGTATGACACATCATCGACCAGTGGTAATAATGTATGGCACATCATCAACCAGTGGTACTAATGTATGTCACATCATCGACCATTGGTAATAATGCATGACATATCATCGACCAGTGGTACTAATGTATGGCATATCATCGACCAGTGGTAATAATGTATGGCACATCATCGACCAGTGGTACTAATGTATGGCACATCATCGACCAGTGGTAATAATGTATGACATATTATCGACCAGTGATAATAATGTATGGCATATCATCGACCAGTGGTAATAAGGTATGGCACATAATCGACCAGTGGTACTAATGTATGGCATATCATCGACCAGTGGTAATAATGTATGGCATATCATCGACCAGTGGTAATAATGTATGGCATATCATCGACCAGTGGTACTAATGTATGGCACATCATCGACCAGTGGTACTAATGTATGGCATATCATCGACCAGTGGTAATAATGTATGACATATCATCGACCAGTGGTACTATTGTATGGCATATCATCGACCAGTGGTAATAATGTATGGCACATCATAGACCAGTGGTAATAATGTATAGCACATCATCGACCAGTGGTAATAATGTATGGCACATCATCACCAGTGGTACTAATGTATGACACATCATCGACCAGTGGTAATAATGTATGGCATATCATCGACCAGTGGTACTAATGTATGGCATATCATCGACCAGTGGTACTAATGTATGACACATCATCGACCAGTGGTAATAATGTATGGCACATCATCGACCAGTGGTACTAATGTATGGCATATCATCGACCAGTGGTAATAATATATGGCATATCATCGACCAGTGGTAATAATGTATGACATATCATCTAGCAGTGGTACTAATGTATGGCACATCATCGACCAGTGGTAATAATGTATGACACATCATCGACTAGTGGTACTAATGTATAGCACATCATCGACCAGTGGTAATAATGTATGACATATCATCGTCCAGTGGTACCAATGTATGGCATATCATTGACCAGTGGTAATAATGTATGGCACATCATCGACCAGTGGTTCTAATGTATGGCACATCATCTACCAGTGGTAATAATGTATGACACATCATCGACCAGTGGTAATAATGTATGACATATCATTGACCAGTGGTACTAATGTATGACACATCATCGACCAGTGGTAATAATGTATGACATATCATCGACCAGTGGTAATAATGTATGACACATCATCGACCAGTGGTAATAATGTATGACATATTATCGACCAGTGGTACTAATGTATGGCATATCATCGACCAGTGGTAATAATGTATGAAACATCATCGACCAGTGGTACTATTGTATGGCACATCATCAACCAGTGGTAATAATGTATGGCATATCATCGACCAGTGGTAATAATGTATGACACATCATCGACCAGTGGTACTATTGTATGGCACATCATCGACCAGTGGTAATAATGTATGACACATCATCGACCAGTGGTACTATTGTATGGCACATCATCGACCAGTGGTACTAATGTATGACATATCATCGACCAGTGGTAATAATGTATGGCACATCATCGACCAGTGGTAATAATGTATGGCATATCATCTACCAGTGGTACTAATGTATGACATATCATCGACCAGTGGTACTAATGTATGACATATCATCGACCAGTGGTACTAATGTATGGCACATCATCGACCAGTGGTAATAATGTATGACATATCATCGACCAGTGGTACTAATGTATGGCATATCATCGACCAGTGGCACTAATGTATGGCATATCATCGACCAGTGGTAATACTTTATGACATATCATCGACCAGTGGTACTAATGTATGGCATATCATCGACCAGTGGTACTAATGTATGGCACATCATCGACCAGTGGTAATAATGTATGACATATTATTGACCAGTGGTACTAATGTATGGCATATCATCGACCAGTGGTAATAATGTATGACACATCATCGACCAGTGGTACTATTGTATGGGACATCATCAACCAGTGGTAATAATGTATGGCATATCATCGACCAGTGGTAATAATGTATGACACATCATCGACCAGTGGTACTAATGTATGACATATCATCGACCCGTGGTACTAATGTATGGCACATCATCGACCAGTGGTAGTAATGCATGACATATCATCGACCAGTGGTACTAATGTATGGCATATCATCAACCGGTGGTAATAATGTATGGCACATCATCGACCAGTGGTAATAATGTATGACACATCATCGACCAGTGGTACTAATGTATGGCACATCATCGACCTGTGGAAATAATGTATGACATATCATCGACCAGTGGTACTAATGTATGGCACATCATCGACCAGTGGTAATAATGTATGACACATCATCGACCAGTGGTACTAATGTATGACATATCATCGACCAGTGGTAATAATGTATGGCACATCATGGACCAGTGGTTCTAATGTATGGCACATCATCGACCAGTGGTACTAATGTATGGCATATCATCGACCAGTGGTACTAATGTATGGCACATCATCGACCAGTGGTAATAATGTATGACACATCATCGACCAGTGGTACTATTGTATGGCACATCATCAACCAGTGGTAATAATGTATGGCATATCATCGACCAGTGGTAATAATGTATGACACATCATCGACCAGTGGTACTAATGTATGACATATCATCGACCAGTGGTACTAATGTATGGCACATCATCGACCAGTGGTAGTAATGCATGACATATCATCGACCAGTGGTACTAATGTATGGCATATCATCGATCAGTGGTAATAATGTATGGCACATCATCGACCAGTGGTAATAATGTATGACACATCATCGACCAGTGGTACTAATGTATGGCACATCATCGACCTGTGGTAATAATGTATGACATATCATCGACCAGTGGTAATAATGTATGGCACATTATGGACCAGTGGTTCTAATGTATGGCATATCATCGACCAGTGGTAATAATGTATGACATATCATCGACCATTGGTAATAATGTATGACACATCATCGACCAGTGGTAATAATGTATGGCATATCATCGACCAGTGGTACTAATGTATGACATATCATCGACCAGTGGTAATAATTTATGACATATCATCGACCAGTGGTAATAATGTATGGCACATCATCGACCAGTGGTAATAATGTATGGCATATCATCTACCAGTGGTACTAATGTATGACACATCATCGACCAGTGGTACTAATGTATGACATATCATCGACCAGTGGTACTAATGTATGTCACATCATCGATCAGTGGTAATAATGTATGATATATCTTCGACCAGTGGTACTAATGTATGGCATATCATCGACCAGTGGTACTAATGTATGGCACATCATCAACCAGTGGTAATAATGTATGGCATATCATCGACCAGTGGTAATAATGTATGACACATCATCGACCAGTGGTACTATTGTATGGCACATCATCAACCAGTGGTAATAATGTATGGCATATCATCGACCAGTGGTAATAATGTATGACACATCATCGACCAGTGGTACTAATGTATGACATATCATCGACCAGTGGTACTAATGTATGGCACATCATCGTCCAGTGGTAGTAATGCATGACATATCATCGACCAGTGGTACTAATGTATGGCATACCATCGATCAGTGGTAATAATGTATGGCACATCATCGACCAGTGGTAATAATGTATGGCACATCATCGACCTGTGGTAATAATGTATGACATATCATCGACCAGTGGTAATAATGTATGGCACATTATGGACCAGTGGTTCTAATGTATGGCACATCATCGACCAGTGGTACTAATGTATGGCATATCATCGACCAGTGGTAATAATGTATGACATATCATCGACCAGTGGTAATAATGTATGACACATCATCGACCAGTGGTACTAATGTATGACATATCATCGACCAGTGGTAATAATTTATGACATATCATCGACCAGTGGTAATAATGTATGGCACATCATCGACCAGTGGTAATAATGTATGGCATATCATCTACGAGTGGTACTAATGTATGACACATCATCGACCAGTGGTACTAATGTATGACATATCATCGACCAGTGGTACTAATGTATGGCACATCATCGATCAGTGGTAATAATGTATGACATATCTTCGACCAGTGGTACTAATGTATGGCATATCATCGTCCAGTGGTACTAATGTATGGCACATCATCGACCAGTGGTAATACTTTATGACATATCATCGACCAGTGGTACTAATGTATGGCATATCATCGACCAGTGGTACTAATGTATGGCACATCATCGACCTGTGGTAATAATGTATGACATATTATCGACCAGTGGTACTAATGTATGGCATATCATCGACCAGTGGTAATAATGTATGACACATCATCGACCAGTGGTACTATTGTATGGCACATCATCAACCAGTGGTAATAATGTATGGCATATCATCGACCAATGGTAATAATGTATGACACATCATCGACCAGTGGTACTAATGTATGACATATCAACGACCAGTGGTACTAATGTATGGCACATCATCGACCAGTGGTAGTAATGCATGACATATCATCGACCAGTGGTAATAATGTATGGCATATCATCGACCAGTGGTAATAATGTATGGCACATCATCGACCAGTGGTAATAATGTATGACACATCATCGACCAGTGGTACTAATGTATGGCACATCATCGACCTGTGGAAATAATGTATGACATATCATCGACCAGTGGTACTAATGTATGGCACATCATCGACCAGTGGTAATAATGTATGACACATCATCGACCGGTGGTACTAATGTATGACATATCATCGACCAGTGGTAATAATGTATGGCACATCATGGACTAGTGGTTCTAATGTATGGCACATCATCGACCAGTGGTACTAATGTATGGCATATCATCGACCAGTGGTAATAATGTATGACACATCATCGACCAGTGGTACTATTGTATGGCATATCATCGACCAGTGTTAATAATGTATGGCATATCATCGACCAGTGGAACTAATGTATGGCATATCATCGACCAGTGGTAATAATGTATGACACATCATCGACCAGTGGTACTAATGTATGGCACATCATCGACCAGTGGTAATAATGTATGACACATCATCGACCAGTGGTACTAATGTATAGCACTTCATCGACCAGTGGTACTAATGTATGGCACATCATCGACCAGTGGTAATAATGTATGGCATATCATCTACCAGTGGTACTAATGTATGACACATCATCGACCAGTGGTACTAATGTATGACATATCATCGACCAGTGGTACAAATGTATGGCACATCATCGATCAGTGGTAATAATGTATGACATATCTTCGACCAGTGGTACTAATGTATGGCATATCATCGACCAGTGGTACTAATGTATGGCACATCATCGACCAGTGGTAATACTTTATGACATATCATCGACCAGTGGTACTAATGTATGGCATATCATCGACCAGTGGTACTAATGTATGGCACATCATCGACCAGTGGTAATAATGTATGACATATTATCGACCAGTGGTACTAATGTATGGCATATCATCGACCAGTGGTAATAATGTATGACACATCATCGACCAGTGGTACTATTGTATGGCACATCATCAACCAGTGGTAATAATGTATGGCATATCATCGACCAGTGGTAATAATGTATGACACATCATCGACCAGTGGTACTAATGTATGACATATCATCGACCAGTGGTACTAATGTATGGCACATCATCGACCAGTGGTAGTAATGCATGACATATCATCGACCAGTGGTAATAATGTATGGCATATCATCGACCAGTGGTAATAATGTATGGCACACCATCGACAAGTGGTAATAATGTATGACACATCATCGACCAGTGGTACTAATGTATGGCACATCATCGACCTGTGGAAATAATGTATGACATATCATCGACCAGTGGTACTAATGTATGGCACATCATCGACCAGTGGTAATAATGTATGACACATCATCGACCAGTGGTACTAATGTATGACATATCATCGACCAGTGGTAATAATGTATGGCACATCATGGACCAGTGGTTCTAATGTATGGCACATCATCGACCAGTGGTACTAATGTATGGCATATCATCGACCAGTGGTAGTAATGTATGACACATCATCGACCAGTGGTACTATTGTATGGCATATCATCGACCAGTGTTAATAATGTATGGCATATCATCGACCAGTGGTACTAATGTATGGCATATCATCGACCAGTGGTAATAATGTATGACACATCATCGACCAGTGGTACTAATGTATGGCACATCATCGACCAGTGGTAATAATGTATGACACATCATCGACCAGTGGTACTAATGTATGGCTCTTCATCGACCAGTGGTACTAATGTATGGCACATCATCGACCAGTGGTAATAATGTATGGCATATCATCGACCAGTGGTAATAATGTATGACACATCATCGACCAGTGGTACTAATGTATGACATATCATCGACCAGTGGTACTAATGTATGGCACATCATCGACCAGTGGTAGTAATGCATGACATATCATCGACCAGTGGTAATAATGTATGGCATATCATCGACCAGTGGTAATAATGTATGGCACACCATCGACAAGTGGTAATAATGTATGACACATCATCGACCAGTGGTACTAATGTATGGCACATCATCGACCTGTGGAAATAATGTATGACATATCATCGACCAGTGGTACTAATGTATGGCACATCATCGACCAGTGGTAATAATGTATGACACATCATCGACCAGTGGTACTAATGTATGACATATCATCGACCAGTGGTAATAATGTATGGCACATCATGGACCAGTGGTTCTAATGTATGGCACATCATCGACCAGTGGTACTAATGTATGGCATATCATCGACCAGTGGTAGTAATGTATGACACATCATCGACCAGTGGTACTATTGTATGGCATATCATCGACCAGTGTTAATAATGTATGGCATATCATCGACCAGTGGTACTAATGTATGGCATATCATCGACCAGTGGTAATAATGTATGACACATCATCGACCAGTGGTACTAATGTATGGCACATCATCGACCAGTGGTAATAATGTATGACACATCATCGACCAGTGGTACTAATGTATGGCTCTTCATCGACCAGTGGTACTAATGTATGGCACATCATCGACCAGTGGTAATAATGTATGACACATCATCGACCAGTGGTACTAATGTATGGCTCTTCATCGACCAGTGGTACTAATGTATGGCACATCATCGACCAGTGGTAATAATGTATGGCATATCATCGACCAGTGGTAATAATGTATGACACATCATCGACCAGTGGTACTAATGTATGACATATCATCGACCAGTGGTACTAATGTATGGCACATCATCGACCAGTGGTAGTAATGCATGACATATCATCGACCAGTGGTAATAATGTATGGCATATCATCGACCAGTGGTAAT
Source organism: Bathymodiolus brooksi (assembly GCA_963680875.1). Classification (NCBI taxonomy): domain Eukaryota; kingdom Metazoa; phylum Mollusca; class Bivalvia; order Mytilida; family Modiolidae; genus Bathymodiolus; species Bathymodiolus brooksi. The sequence continues at coordinate 59,901,485 of OY804578.1, forward strand.
AATGTATGGCACACCATCGACAAGTGGTAATAATGTATGACACATCATCGACCAGTGGTACTAATGTATGGCACATCATCGACCTGTGGAAATAATGTATGACATATCATCGACCAGTGGTACTAATGTATGGCACATCATCGACCAGTGGTAATAATGTATGACACATCATCGACCAGTGGTACTAATGTATGACATATCATCGACCAGTGGTAATAATGTATGGCACATCATGGACCAGTGGTTCTAATGTATGGCACATCATCGACCAGTGGTACTAATGTATGGCATATCATCGACCAGTGGTAGTAATGTATGACACATCATCGACCAGTGGTACTATTGTATGGCATATCATCGACCAGTGTTAATAATGTATGGCATATCATCGACCAGTGGTACTAATGTATGGCATATCATCGACCAGTGGTAATAATGTATGACACATCATCGACCAGTGGTACTAATGTATGGCACATCATCGACCAGTGGTAATAATGTATGACACATCATCGACCAGTGGTACTAATGTATGGCTCTTCATCGACCAGTGGTACTAATGTATGGCACATCATCGACCAGTGGTAATAATGTATGACATATCATCGACCAGTGGTAATAATGTATGACATATCATTGACCAGTGGTACTAATGTATGGCATATCATCGACCAGTGGTAAAAATGTATGGCACATCATCGACCAGTGGTAATAATGTATGACATATTATCGATCAGTGGTACTAATGTATGGCATATCATCGACCAGTGGTAATAATGTATGACACATCATCGACCAGTGGTAATAATGTATGGCACATCATCAACCAGTGGTACTAATGTATGTCACATCATCGACCATTGGTAATAATGCATGACATATCATCGACCAGTGGTACTAATGTATGGCATATCATCGACCAGTGGTAATAATGTATGGCACATCATCGACCAGTGGTACTAATGTATGGCACATCATCGACCAGTGGTAATAATGTATGACATATTATCGACCAGTGATAATAATGTATGGCATATCATCGACCAGTGGTAATAAGGTATGGCACATAATCGACCAGTGGTACTAATGTATGGCATATCATCGACCAGTGGTAATACTGTATGGCATATCATCGACCAGTGGTAATAATGTATGGCATATCATCGACCAGTGGTACTAATGTATGGCACATCATCGACCAGTGGTACTAATGTATGGCATATCATCGACCAGTGGTAATAATGTATGACATATCATCGACCAGTGGTACTATTGTATGGCATATCATCGACCAGTGGTAATAATGTATGGCACATCATAGACCAGTGGTAATAATGTATAGCACATCATCGACCAGTGGTAATAATGTATGGCACATCATCACCAGTGGTACTAATGTATGACACATCATCGACCAGTGGTAATAATGTATGGCATATCATCGACCAGTGGTACTAATGTATGGCATATCATCGACCAGTGGTACTAATGTATGACACATCATCGACCAGTGGTAATAATGTATGGCACATCATCGACCAGTGGTACTAATGTATGGCATATCATCGACCAGTGGTAATAATATATGGCATATCATCGACCAGTGGTAATAATGTATGACATATCATCTAGCAGTGGTACTAATGTATGGCACATCATCGACCAGTGGTAATAATGTATGACACATCATCGACTAGTGGTACTAATGTATAGCACATCATCGACCAGTGGTAATAATGTATGACATATCATCGTCCAGTGGTACCAATGTATGGCATATCATTGACCAGTGGTAATAATGTATGGCACATCATCGACCAGTGGTTCTAATGTATGGCACATCATCTACCAGTGGTAATAATGTATGACACATCATCGACCAGTGGTAATAATGTATGACATATCATTGACCAGTGGTACTAATGTATGACACATCATCGACCAGTGGTAATAATGTATGACATATCATCGACCAGTGGTAATAATGTATGACACATCATCGACCAGTGGTAATAATGTATGACATATTATCGACCAGTGGTACTAATGTATGGCATATCATCGACCAGTGGTAATAATGTATGAAACATCATCGACCAGTGGTACTATTGTATGGCACATCATCAACCAGTGGTAATAATGTATGGCATATCATCGACCAGTGGTAATAATGTATGACACATCATCGACCAGTGGTACTATTGTATGGCACATCATCGACCAGTGGTAATAATGTATGACACATCATCGACCAGTGGTACTATTGTATGGCACATCATCGACCAGTGGTACTAATGTATGACATATCATCGACCAGTGGTAATAATGTATGGCACATCATCGACCAGTGGTAATAATGTATGGCATATCATCTACCAGTGGTACTAATGTATGACATATCATCGACCAGTGGTACTAATGTATGACATATCATCGACCAGTGGTACTAATGTATGGCACATCATCGACCAGTGGTAATAATGTATGACATATCATCGACCAGTGGTACTAATGTATGGCATATCATCGACCAGTGGCACTAATGTATGGCATATCATCGACCAGTGGTAATACTTTATGACATATCATCGACCAGTGGTACTAATGTATGGCATATCATCGACCAGTGGTACTAATGTATGGCACATCATCGACCAGTGGTAATAATGTATGACATATTATTGACCAGTGGTACTAATGTATGGCATATCATCGACCAGTGGTAATAATGTATGACACATCATCGACCAGTGGTACTATTGTATGGGACATCATCAACCAGTGGTAATAATGTATGGCATATCATCGACCAGTGGTAATAATGTATGACACATCATCGACCAGTGGTACTAATGTATGACATATCATCGACCCGTGGTACTAATGTATGGCACATCATCGACCAGTGGTAGTAATGCATGACATATCATCGACCAGTGGTACTAATGTATGGCATATCATCAACCGGTGGTAATAATGTATGGCACATCATCGACCAGTGGTAATAATGTATGACACATCATCGACCAGTGGTACTAATGTATGGCACATCATCGACCTGTGGAAATAATGTATGACATATCATCGACCAGTGGTACTAATGTATGGCACATCATCGACCAGTGGTAATAATGTATGACACATCATCGACCAGTGGTACTAATGTATGACATATCATCGACCAGTGGTAATAATGTATGGCACATCATGGACCAGTGGTTCTAATGTATGGCACATCATCGACCAGTGGTACTAATGTATGGCATATCATCGACCAGTGGTAATAATGTATGACATACCATCGACCAGTGGTACTAATGTATGACACATCATCGACCAGTGATAATAATGTACGACACATCATCGACCAGTGGTAATAATGTATGGCATATCATCGACCAGTGGTACTAACGTATGGCATATCATCGACTAGTGTTAATAATGTATGACATATCATCGACCAGTGGTACTAATGTATGACACATCATCGACCAGTGATAATAATGTACGACACATCATCGACCAGTGGTACTAATGTATGACATATCATCGACCATTGGTAATAATGTATGACATATCATATACCAGTGGTAATAATGTATGACACATCATCGACCAGTGGTAATAATGTATAACACATCATCGACCAGTGGAAATAATGTATGGCACATCATCGACCAGTGGTAATAATGTATGACATATCATCGACCAGTGGTAATAATGTATAGCACATCATCGACCAGTGGTAATAATGTATGACATATCATCGACCAGTGGTAATAATGTATGACACATCATCGACCAGTGGTAATAATGTATGGCATATCATCGACCAGTGGTACTAATGTATGACATATCATCGACCAGTGATAATAATTTATGACATATCATCGACCAGTGGTAATAATGTATGGCACATCATCGACCAGTGGTAATAATGTATGGCATATCATCTACCAGTGGTACTAATGTATGACATATCATCGACCAGTGGTACTAATGTATGACATATCATCGACCAGTGGTACTAATGTATGGCACATCATCGACCAGTGGTAATAATGTATGACATATCATCGACCAGTGGTACTAATGTATGGCATATCATCGACCAGTGGTACTAATGTATGGCACATCATCGACCAGTGGTATTAATACTTTATGACATATCATCGACCAGTGGTACTAATGTATGGCATATCATCGACCAGTGGTACTAATGTATGGCACATCATCGACCAGTGGTAATAATGTATGACATATTATCGACCAGTGGTACTAATGTATGGCATATCATCGACCAATGGTAATAATGTATGACACATCATCGACCAGTGGTACTATTGTATGGCACATCATCAACCAGTGGTAATAATGTATGGCATATCATCGACCAGTGGTAATAATGTATGACACATCATCGACCAGTGGTACTAATGTATGACATATCATCGACCAGTGGTACTAATGTATGGCACATCATTGACCAGTGGTAGTAATGCATGACATATCATCGACCAGTGGTACTAATGTATGGCATATCATCGACCAGTGGTAATAATGTATGGCACATCATCGACCAGTGGTAATAATGTATGACACATCATCGACCAGTGGTACTAATGTATGGCACATCATCGACCTGAGGAAATAATGTATGACATATCATCGACCAGTGGTACTAATGTATGGCACATCATCGACCAGTGGTACTAATGTATGGCATATCATCGACCAGTGGTAATAATGTATGACACATCATCGACCAGTGGTACTATTGTATGACATATCATCGACCAGTGTTAATAATGTATGGCATATCATCGACCAGTGGTACTAATGTATGGCATATCATCGACCAGTGGTAATAATGTATGACACATCATCGACCAGTGGTACTAATGTATGGCACATCATCGACCAGTGGTAATAATGTATGACACATCATCGACCAGTGGTACTAATGTATGGCACTTCATCGACCAGTGGTACTAATGTATGGCACATCATCGACCAGTGGTAATAATGTATGACATATCATCGACCAGTGGTAATAATGTATGACATATCATCGACCAGTGGTACTAATGTATGGCATATCATCGACCAGTGGTACAAATGTATTGCACATCATCGACCAGTGGTAATAATGTATGACACATCATCGACCAGTGGTAATAATGTATGGCACTTCATCGACCAGTGGTAATAATGTATGACATATCATCGACCAGTGGTACTAATGTATTGCATATCATCGACCAGTGGCACTAATGTATGGCACATCATCGACCACTGGTAATACTTTATGACATATCATCGACCAGTGGTACTAATGTATGGCATATCATCGACCAGTGGTACTAATGTATGGCACATCATCGACCAGTGGTACTAATGTATGGGATATCATCGACCAGTGGTACTAATGTATGGCACATCATCGACCAGTGGTACTAATGTATGGCATATCATCGACCAGTGGTAATAATGTATGACATATCATCGACCAGTAGTACTAATGTATGGCATATCATCGACCAGTGGTAATAATGTATGGCACATCATCGACCAGTGGTAATAATGTATGGCACATCATCGACCAGTGGTAATAATGTATGGCACATCATCACCAGTGTTACTAATGTATGACACATCATCGACCAGTGTTAATAATGTATGGCATATCATCGACCAGTGGTAATAATGTATGGCACATCATCGACCAGTGGTAATAATGTATGGCATATCATCGACCAGTGGTAATAATGTATGGCATATCATCGACCAGTGGTACTAATGTATGACATATCATCGACCCGTGGTACTAATGTATGGCATATCATCGACCAGTGGTAATAATGTATGGCACATCATCGACCAGTGGTAATAATGTATGGCACATGATCGACCAGTGGTAATAATGTATGGCACATCATCACCAGTGGTTATAATGTATGACACATCATCGACCAGTGGTAATAATGTATGGCATATCATCGACCAGTGGTACTAATGTATGACATATCATCGACCAGTGGTACTAATGTATGGCACATCATCGACCAGTGGTAATAATGTATGACATATCATCGACCAGTGGTACTAATGTATGGCATATCATCGACCAGTGGTACTAATGTATGGCACATCATCGACCAGTGGTATTAATACTTTATGACATATCATCGACCAGTGGTACTAATGTATGGCATATCATCGACAAGTGGTACTAATGTATGGCACATCATCGACCAGTGGTAATAATGTATGACATATTATCGACCAGTGGTACTAATGTATGGCATATCATCGACCAATGGTAATAATGTATGACACATCATCGACCAGTGGTACTATTGTATGGCACATCATCAACCAGTGGTAATAATGTATGGCATATCATCGACCAGTGGTAATAATGTATGACACATCATCGACCAGTGGTACTAATGTATGACATATCATCGACCAGTGGTACTAATGTATGGCACATCATTGACCAGTGGTAGTAATGCATGACATATCATCGACCAGTGGTACTAATGTATGGCATATCATCGACCAGTGGTAATAATGTATGGCACATCATCGACCAGTGGTAATAATGTATGACACATCATCGACCAGTGGTACTAATGTATGGCACATCATCGACCTGAGGAAATAATGTATGACATATCATCGACCAGTGGTACTAATGTATGGCACATCATCGACCAGTGGTACTAATGTATGGCATATCATCGACCAGTGGTAATAATGTATGACACATCATCGACCAGTGGTACTATTGTATGACATATCATCGACCAGTGTTAATAATGTATGGCATATCATCGACCAGTGGTACTAATGTATGGCATATCATCGACCAGTGGTAATAATGTATGACACATCATCGACCAGTGGTACAAATGTATTGCACATCATCGACCAGTGGTAATAATGTATGGCACATCATCGACCAGTGGTAATAATGTATGACACATCATCGACCAGTGGTACTAATGTATGGCACTTCATCGACCAGTGGTACTAATGTATGGCACATCATCGACCAGTGGTAATAATGTATGACATATCATCGACCAGTGGTAATAATGTATGACATATCATCGACCAGTGGTACTAATGTATGGCATATCATCGACCAGTGGTACAAATGTATTGCACATCATCGACCAGTGGTAATAATGTATGACACATCATCGACCAGTGGTAATAATGTATGGCACTTCATCGACCAGTGGTAATAATGTATGACATATCATCGACCAGTGGTACTAATGTATTGCATATCATCGACCAGTGGCACTAATGTATGGCACATCATCGACCACTGGTAATACTTTATGACATATCATCGACCAGTGGTACTAATGTATGGCATATCATCGACCAGTGGTACTAATGTATGGCACATCATCGACCAGTGGTACTAATGTATGGGATATCATCGACCAGTGGTACTAATGTATGGCACATCATCGACCAGTGGTACTAATGTATGGCATATCATCGACCAGTGGTAATAATGTATGACATATCATCGACCAGTAGTACTAATGTATGGCATATCATCGACCAGTGGTAATAATGTATGGCACATCATCGACCAGTGGTAATAATGTATGGCACATCATCGACCAGTGGTAATAATGTATGGCACATCATCACCAGTGTTACTAATGTATGACACATCATCGACCAGTGTTAATAATGTATGGCATATCATCGACCAGTGGTAATAATGTATGGCACATCATCGACCAGTGGTAATAATGTATGGCATATCATCGACCAGTGGTAATAATGTATGGCATATCATCGACCAGTGGTACTAATGTATGACATATCATCGACCCGTGGTACTAATGTATGGCATATCATCGACCAGTGGTAATAATGTATGGCACATCATCGACCAGTGGTAATAATGTATGGCACATGATCGACCAGTGGTAATAATGTATGGCACATCATCACCAGTGGTTATAATGTATGACACATCATCGACCAGTGGTAATAATGTATGGCATATCATCGACCAGTGGTAATAATGTATGGCACATCATCGACCAGTGGTAATAATGTATGGCATATCATCGACCAGTGGTAATAATGTATGGCATATCATCGACCAGTGGTACTAATGTATGGCATATCATCGACCAGTGGTACTAATGTATGACACATCATCGACCAGTGGTAATAATGTATGGCACATCATCGACCAGTGGTACTAATGTATGGCATATCATCGACCAGTGGTAATAATGTATGGCATATCATCGACCAGTGGTAATAATGTATGACATATCATCTACCAGTGGTACTAATGTATGGCATATCATCGACCAGTGGTAATAATGTATGACACATCGTCGACCAGTGGTACTAATGTATGGCACATCATCGACCAGTGGTAATAATGTATGACATATCATCGACCAGTGGTACTAATGTATGGCATATCATTGACCAGTGGTAATAATGTATGGCACATCATCGACCAGTGGTTCTAATGTATGGCACATCATCGACCAGTGGTAATAATGTATGACATATCATCGACCAGTGGTACTAATGTATGGCATATCATCGACCAGTGGTAATAATGTATGACACATCATCGACCAGTGGTACTAATGTACATTGTATGGCACATCTTCGACCAGTGGTAATAATGTATGACATATCATCGACCAGTGGTACTAATGTATGGCACATCATCGACCAGTGGTACTAATGTATGGCATATCAACGACCAGTGGTAATAATGTATGATATATCATCGACCAGTGGTACTAATGTATGGCATATCATCGACCAGTGGTAATAATGTATGGCACATCATCGACCAGTGGTAATAATGTATGGCACATCATCGACCAGTGGTAATAATGTATGGCAAATCATCACCAGTGGTACTAATGTATGACACATCATCAACCAGTGGTAATAATGAATGGCATATTATCGACCAGTGGTAATAATGTATAGCACATCATCGACCAGTGGTAATAATGTATGGCATATCATCGACCAGAGGTAATAATGTATGGCATATCATCGACCAGTGGTACTAATGTATGGCATATCATCGACCAGTGGTACTAATGTATGACACATCATCGACCAGTGGTAATAACGTATGGCACATCATCGACCAGTGGTACTAATATATGGCATATCATCGACCAGTGGTAATAATGTATGGCATATCATCGACCAGTGGTAATAATGTATGACATATAATCTACCAGTGGTACTAATGTATGGCACATCATCGACCAGTGGTAATAATGTATGACACATCATCGATCAGTGGTACTAATGTATGGCACATCATCGACCAGTGGTAATAATGTATGACACATCATCGATCAGTGGTACTAATGTATGGCACTTCATCGACCAGTGGTAATAATGTATGGCACATCATCGACCAGTGGTAATAATGTATGACATATCATCGACCAGTGGTACTAATGTATGGCATATCATCGACCAGTGGTAATAATGTATGGCACATCATCGACCAGTGGTAATAATGTATGGCACATCATCGACCAGTGGTAATAATGTATGGCAAATCATCACCAGTGGTACTAATGTATGACACATCATCAACCAGTGGTAATAATGTATGGCATATTATCGACCAGTGGTAATAATGTATAGCACATCATCGACCAGTGGTAATAATGTATGGCATATCATCGACCAGTGGTAATAATGTATGGCATATCATCGACCAGTGGTACTAATGTATGGCATATCATCGACCAGTGGTACTAATGTATGACACATCATCGACCAGTGGTAATAATGTATGGCACATCATCGACCAGTGGTACTAATATATGGCATATCATCGACCAGTGGTAATAATGTATGGCATATCATCGACCAGTGGTAATAATGTATGACATATCATCTACCAGTGGTACTAATGTATGGCACATCATCGACCAGTGGTAATAATGTATGACACATCATCGATCAGTGGTACTAATGTATGGCACATCATCGACCAGTGGTAATAATGTATGACACATCATCGATCAGTGGTACTAATGTATGGCACTTCATCGACCAGTGGTAATAATGTATGGCACATCATCGACCAGTGGTAATAATGTATGACATATCATCGACCAGTGGTACTAATGTATGGTATATCATCGACCAGTGGTAATAATGTATGGCACATCATCGACCAGTGGTTCTAATGTATGGCACATCATCGACCAGTGGTAATAATGTATGACATATCATCGACCAGTGGTACTAATGTATGTCATATCATCGACCAGTGGTAATAATGTATGACACATCATCGACCAGTGGTACTAATGTACATTGTATGGCACATCTTCGACCAGTGGTAATAATGTATGACATATCATCGACCAGTGGTACTAATGTATGGCATATCATCGACTAGTGGTAATAATGTATGACACATCATCGACCAGTGGTATTAATGTATGACATATCATCGACCAGTGGTACTAATGTATGACAAATCATCGACCAGTGGTAATAATGTATGACATATCATCGACCAGTGGTAATAATGTATGACACATCATCGACCAGTGGTACTAATGTATGGCACATCATCGACCAGTGGTACTAATGTATGGCATATCATCTACCAGTGGTAATGGTGTATGACACATCATCGACCAGTGGTACTAATGTATGACATATCATCGACCAGTGGTACTAATGTATGGCACATCATCGACCAGTGGTAATAATGTATGACATATCATCGATCAGTGGTACTAATGTATGGCATATCATCGACCAGAGGTAATAATGTATGACACATCATCGACCAGTGGTACTAATGTATGACATACCATCGACCAGTGGTAATAATGTATGACACATCATCGACCAGTGGTAATAATGCATGACACATCATCGACCAGTGGTACTAATGTATGACACATCATCGACCAGTGGTAATAATGTATGACACATCATTGACCAGTGGTAATAATGTATGGCACATCATCGACCAGTGGTAATAATGTATGGCACATCATCGACCAGTGGTACTAATGTATGGCATATCATCGACCAGTGGTAATAATGTATGACATATCATCGATCAGTGGTAATAATGTATGGCATATCATCGACCAGTGGTAATAATGTATGACACATCATCGACCAGTGGTAATAATGTATGGCATATCATCGACCAGTGGTAATAATGTATGACACATCATCGACCAGTGGTAATAATGTATGACATATCATCGACCAGTGGTAATAATGTATGACATATCATCGACCAGTGGTACTAGTGTATGGCATATCATCAACCAGTGGTAATAATGTATGACACATCATTGTGCAATGGTAATAATGTATGACACATCATCATCCAATAGTAATAAAGTGTGATTTATCACCAACCAATGGTAATAAAGTATGATCATTTATCACCGACCAATGGTAATAAAGTATGATTTATCACTGACAAATGGTAATAAAGTATGACTTATCACCGACCAATGGTAATTAAGTATGACTTATCACCGACCAATGGTAATAAAGTATGACTTACCACCGACCAATGGTAATAAAGTATGATTTATCACCGACCAATGGTAATAAAGTATAATTTATCACCAACCAGTGGCATTAATGTACAACACATCACCAAACAAAGGTAATAATGTATGACACATCATCAACCAATGGTAATACTGGAGGACACATCATCAACCAATGGTAATACTGGAAGACACATCATCGTACAATTGTGATAATGTACAACACATCATCAACCAATGGTAATAATGTACAACATTTCATCGACCAATGGTAAAAACTTATATGACACATCATCAACCAATGGTAATAATGTACAACATTTCATCGACCAATGGTAAAAACTTATATGACATATCATCGACCAATGGTTATAATGATATGACACATCATCGTCCAGTATCAATAATACATGACACATCATCAACCAATGGTGTATAGCAAACAACAAAATACAACTGTTTGTCTTAGCAGTAGAATAGGTCACCTCAAGCAAAATATGTTTGTTTGTTTGTTTGTTTGATGGTGTTTAACGCCACTTTCAACAATATTTCAGTTATATTGTGGCGGTAGTAAAACATGATCATAGACTTAACAGGCATATTTACCTGGAACATCAGAACAGCTATTCCTACTCCAACAAACACATTGTTGTACTCCTCTATTTTCTCTTTTAACTTTGTATAACAACCCTAGAAATAAAATAATTGTAAAAATCTTCTGCAACAACTACAAGAGAATATTGTAGGTAACATTATAGGCTTAATGGCAGTTTTTTTAGTTTTACCGTAAACATATCTTATATTTTATATTATCATATACTTAGTACTAAATAAAGGAAATTTGCATATATAATACTGAAAGAACATTACGACTGTATTTGTCTGCCGTGACTGATATCGATATCATCACCCCTTTATCATACCCCTTAAAATGATATTGATAATGTGACTACGTCGACCCTCACAATTCATAATACAGAACAAGACTTTCTCCTGTTTAAGTATATGATAAACATAATATGATATGGCTCTTTCCGTATCACATCCTGTATCAACCCTCGAGCTAAAGCTCTCGGGATGATATTGGTGTCTCAGGTTGATATGGGATGTGATATGGAAAGAGCCATATAATATTCTCTATTTATCGCTATTTTGTTTATTTTCCCTTTGATGTTTAAAACCAATATATTCCATATCACGTAAGCGCTGAGATGATTCCAATATTCGCTAATCGCTAAGCGTTGTCAAGGACGCACGTAGTAATATCGCTGTTTTCTAATATGACGTTATAATGACGTCACATTACCAAATCCTTGATAAACATACTATCATAGTGATAAAATAATTAAAGATGTTTTTTAAAACTCAAGGACATTTCTCAGTCATCTCATCGATGAGAGTTGACTGAGAAACGTCATCTCGTTTTAAAAAACATTGTTAATCACTTATTATATAATAACAAATGGGATCAGGTACCAATTTTACCAACTTCTAAAGTCATCTCTTACTTGCAGAAAATATAGGTTTTCGGGGCAATATTATAGGGTTTCAGGGAAATACTATGGGTTTTCAGGGCAATATTATATGCTAAGGTGTAATATTGCAAGACTGTAGAGAAATATTCTAAGTTTACATGTTAAACAGGTGAATATGGTAATAAAGTAGATTTATAATGTCAAATTTTAGGTTTTCATCATTACAGAGTCATTATAATTATTTATACTTGTGTGAATGTAAAATAAACAATTATATAAAAATCATCAAGAAATAAAAAAATGATATCAGAAAACATAGTACAAGTTGTATTGATGTATCTAGGATGATTTCTACATGATAGATATGTGTGTGTCATAATACAGGATGTCCAGTCTGGACTGGTGCCAAATAGTAGGATATACTGATCCCTAGAATAACCTGGTTCCCCTCTTGCTGTGTATGACATGTGTGTGTGCAATTACCTCGTGTTGTCCATTCGGATTATGATTTTTTTCTGTTATGTTCCTTGCTCCACATTGATATTTTATTTTGGTCTTCAATTTGCCTCAATATTGTGCAAAATAAAACAGTTCAATTTTGATCCAGTTCCTTCTAGAATGTCACATGACAGTTCTGTTACAGAAGACATTCACAATTTAATCATAGTGACTATAAGGCCTTTATGTTTTATAATAGTTTAGAAGCTAGTTGAAATGGTGTGTGTGTTCTTAGAGAAAGTATGGTATCCTATTAAATGTGTTACTTCTTCTTAAACAACTTTGTATGTCAATTAAAAGTACCATATACTGTGAAACCTACCTATGTGATCACCTGTATTAATCAGTCACCTGTATTATTCAGTCACCTGTATTATTCAGTCACCTATATTATTCAGTCACCTGTATTAAGCAGTCACCTGCATTAAGAGGTCATCTTTTTTGTGTCCTGTCATGGAAAGTTCCATATGAATTGAACCTCTTTTAAGAGGTCACCTGTCTTATAAGGTCACTTTTTCTTTGTCCCAAAGGTGACCTTCTAATACAGGTTTGAATGTATAGTGAAGATAAAATATTCTATAGATACTTACCACTGTGTAGACACCGGTGGTGGTTTTAGTACATTTACCAACAGTTATAGTATCAGGACAGCAGCCATCTGGTAAGGTATTATTGGGGTTCTTGGGCATATCATTATAATTTTCTGCTCCACAGCACTCAAACTGTAAACACAAAATATAGTCTCTCTTTAACACAAAATATAGTCTCTTTAACACAAAATATAGTCTCTCTTTAACACAAAATATAATCTCTCTTTAACACAACATATAGTCTCTCTTTAACACAAAATATAGTCTCTCTTTAACACAAAATATAGTCTCTCTTTAACACAAAATATAATCTCTCTTTAACACAAAAAATAGTCTCTTTAACACAAAATATAGTCTCTTTAACACAAAATATAGTCTCTCTTTAATACTCTATATTAAAGTAAGTATTAAAAGTTGTAAACACAAATATAGTCTCTTTAACACTCTCAATTAATGTTTGTTTGTTTAACGCCACTTTCAACAATATTTTAGCTATGTCGTGGCTGTCAGTTTTATTGGTGGAGGAACCTGGAGGACCCGAAGAAAACCACAGATCTGTCGCACATATATTAAATGTTGTTCACCTAGCCCTGATCGAGATTCGAACTCACAACATCAGTGATGATATGCACTGATTGCATAGGTAGTTGTAAATCCAACTACCATGCGTCCAAGGCCACAATGGCCCCTCATTAAAAGTCTGTTGACAGGTAAATTTCTTGTAATTTGTAATTAGGTGACTGTAACAATCTGTCTTTTCATTTTTTATCATTTAATTACATTTATTTTAGCCAGTCTGATTACATACGATAAGTTGGAACTAGAGGCTCAGTGGGCCGAGTCTGTGTCGCTCACCTTTCATTATGCTTTGAGGAAACTTAATACAGAATCTTCCATAGGTGCTTCCCACCAAATTTTGGTTCATTTGGCTAAGCAGTTTCAGAGAAGAAGATTTTTAGAAATCGACCAACCAGAAACAAGAATTGCCTATGGCAGCCATGTTTGTTAACGGATCCGGACAAAATTAGCAAACTTTATAGAGTACCTTTCATAAATATGTTTCCTACAAAGTTTGGGTTCATTTGGCTAAGCAGTTTCAGAGAAGAAGATTTTCAGAAATCAACAAATCAGAAACAAGCATTGCCTATGGCGGCCATGTTTGTCTACAGATCAAAACGAAATGAGCATTCCCTATAGAGGACCTTCCATAGATGCTTCCTATCACGTTTCGGTTCATTTTGCAAAGCGGTTTCAGATGAGAAGATTTTTAGAAATCCACCAATCAGAAACAAGAATTGCCTGTGGCGGCCATATTTGTTAATGGATCGGGATAAAATTAGCAATCTTCACAGAGGACCTGCCATAGATGCTCCCTACCAAGTTTCGGTTTATTTGGCTAAGCGGTTTCAGAGAGGAATATTTTATAGAAATCAACCAATCAGAAACAAGAATTGTCTATGGTGGCCATGTTTGTTAACAGATCGGGACGAAATGAGCAATGTTTACAGAGGACCTTCCAAAGATGCTTCCTACCAGGTTTCGGTTCATTTGGCCAAACAGTTTCAGAGGAGAAGAATTTTAAAAATCAGCCAATCAGAAACAAGAATCGCCTGTGGTGGCCATGTTTGTTAATGGATCGGGACAAATTGAGCAATCTTTATAGAGAACTGCCCATAGATGATACCTACCAAGTTTCGGCTTATTTGGCTAAGCGGTTTCAGAGGAGAATTTTTTTATAGAAATCAACCAATCAGAAACAAGAATTGTCTGTGGCGGCCATGTTTGTTAATGGATCGAGATGAAATGAGCAATCTTTACAGAGGACCTTCCAGGAGAAGATTAAAATGTGAAAAGTTAACGGACGACAGACGACGTACACCAAGTGATGGCAAAAGCTCACTTTACCTTTGGCAAGATGAGCTAAAAATCAGTACAGGTAGGTATTTAAATCTAGTTATCGGGAGCTAATTTTAGGTACAATGTAATTAGTTCCTGCCAAACAAAATCATGTGACTGGTCAGTTGAGGTAGGACACACAAGGTATACCAGATATACCGCACTGAACCTTGGACGAGGATAGACGTAAGGTCTTACATGGAATAAATGGTTGGTGAAAATTCAGATATTGCCAAATACAGGACAAGGAATTGTCACAGGAGACATTTTATTTCCACACAGGTAAGTCATTTTATTTATTTTCATTCAGTCACTTAACCAGTCACACACCGCAGGATTATAAAATAACTGAAGTACTGTTGATATAAAGGTAAAATTTTGATTATTTTCGTATATTTTCAGGGGTTAGTTGTAACGTTAAATTTGGGTTCAAGAAATACATGGTATCTGCTAGATGTTGCGTGCTGGTATAAGATTTAAGGAAGTTATTGAGTACCGGAAGTTATAGTCCGTACTTTGAGAACTGGAAGTTAGTCTGTGGTTGGAAACCGGATATTGTGAGTCGGATGTTGTAAACTGGAAGTTATTCGTAGTTGTTAACCGAAAGTTAGTTCATGGTTGGAAACCGGATATTGTGAGCCGGGTGTTGTAAACCGGAAGTTATTCCGTAGTGGGAAACAGGATATTGTGAACCGGAAGTTGAAGACCGAATTCATAAACCGGAAGTTATAGTCCGTGCTTGAAAACCAGATGCTATGGAAGTTGTATACTGGAAACTATTATTCGGAAGTTGTCAACAGTTGAGTATCGGAAGTGAGAGTTCTTAATTTTTATTTTTGTTGAATCAGAACTTAATTTGAAATGTGTAACATGCAAGCATATCGTTATTTATTTTATTATCTGCTCGGCTACCAAGAACTTTAAATTTGATAATTGAAAATATTTTACTTTCATTTGAATAATTTTCTTTTTGACAGTGAACTGAACTGAAGGTATGCAAATTTGAGATTCATTGTTGATTTCTATTATTATTTTTGTGTGCATTTTATTTCAATTTGTATTTTTGTTTATTTTTGGCGTCAAGAATTATGATTGTTTTATGTTAATTTTTTTTCATTTAGTTTTTCTAGTAAAATATTTATTTTTTTCTTATGTATTGTTTTTTTATGTGTTGGTCAACCGATAATTCCGATATCCTACGTCTTTACAGTGACATTACTTTTAACATTGAGTTAGGAAAATAACAGGTACAACCTTTAATTATTAGTGATTCCAATAAATAATATCTTCTTATATACCCTGTATTATAAATGTCTATCATAACAGCTTCAGTAATAGATATTATTTGGTGCATAATATTATTTTTGCTAATAATGAATACAACTTTTTAAACGTTTTTTCAATATCAGAACATAATTAAAATTATTAAAATCAAATACTTCATAAGTAGCTTGGGCTTTTCAAGTAAGAATGTAATAAGCATTTTGAATTAAAATATATTGTTGCTAAAAACAATGTATCAGGTTAAGCAAAATTGCAATGCAACAACTACTTAAATAATTAAGTTCAAAACATACTTACAGTTTCAAATAGAGCACTGAAAGAATTCTTTATGGCATAATTACTTCCATTGTAGGCTGTATTCAGTGCATTTTGAAATGATGTCTTCGATGCACCATCAAACTGTAAAAAAAACCAAACAAGTAATTTTATTTCAAAACCTGACTCATCTTGAATTTACAAAATAATAAATTCAAATATAATTTTAGGATAATAACATCTCAAACACTACATGCATGACTTTACAGTATTGCTATGTTCACAGGATCTTGGTCAACATTTTACACAGAGTTATGGGTCCTTGCACTCCAATAGATTGGATCTGGTGTATATTAGGGTCTGGAAATTACCACATTGTGCAACTTATACTTATTTTTATATACCATTTCAGGAAAGCAGAAACATATTTTACATAGGTATGGCACCATGAACCTCCATTATATAATTAGGTTAACATGATCATCTAAAATGGGGACCACAAATAAAGCGGACCCTGTGTATAGAAATAGGACCTCTGCTGTTGGTTACAACCCTTCCAAAAGGGGTACCTTTAATATTGTATGAAACTATTCAAATACATGTACCGGTACATGATCTAAATATTTTATTGGTTAAAGAGAAGTAAGTATGTGTGTGCGATGAATATTTAAATGCAAATCAAAGACACAACTCACTGTAATGGAGGTAAATCAGAGTGTCTACGACTACTGTTTGGAAAATACTATATTCACAGACGGCTGGGAGTAATACATTACTCCTAGCTGGCAGTAGCAGACATCTTGCAGAAGCTTCTAATGAGTAACAGTTTGTTAGTTGAGGTATAACAACCAATAAATGAAATAGGTGCACGTATGTTGTGGTTGGTGTTCAGATCAATTAAATTAAAGACTTTGTAACACTGTTACTTCTTAGTTAAGTCTGCAACATAATGGAGACATGCTAATGCTGTCATGGAGGGGAACAAGGTCCACATCATATATAGCCACACACGAACGACCAGACAGACAGATCTGACATGATGAATGTGATTACCATCAGATGTGTCTTGGATATGTATAGGCATATGCGCATGCTATGGGTACCTGCCATTTTCAACAATGTCGCATTACTATCATGGCCATTGGCTTTACTGGTGGACACTGTAGTACCTTGTGAAAACCACTGATATGCGGCAACTCATGAACAAACTGTTTTTACATAAATTTGTATTTAGTACACCTCCCATGCATGAGAAGAGAACTAAAATCTTTACTGGTGAATGTTATTGATTGTATATGTAGATGTCATACAACTAACCTACTATCACGGCCACGATAATCCAGGGGATATTATAAAGTCGGAGATAATCCAGGGGATATAATAAAGCCGGAGATAATCCAGGGGATATAATAAAGGCGGAGATACTCCAGGGGATATAATAAAGTCGGAGATAATCCAGGGGATATAATAAAGCCGGAGATAATCCAGGGGATATAACAAAGCCGGAGATACTCCAGGGGATATAATAAAGTCGGAGATAATCCAGGGGATATAATAAAGTCAGAGATAATCCAGGGGATATAATAAAGCCGGAGATACTCCAGGGGATATAATAAAGTCGGAGATAATCCAGGGGATATAATAAAGCCGGAGATAATCCAGGGGATATAATAAAGCCGGAGATACTCCAGGGGATATAATAAAGCTGGAGATACTCCAGGGGATATAATAAAGCCGGAGATACTCCAGGGGATATAATAAAGCTGGAGATACTCCAGGGGATTTAATAAAGCCGGAGATACTCCAGGGGATATAATAAAGTCGGAGATACTCCAGGGGATATAATAAAGCTGGAGATACTCCAGGGGATATAATAAAGCCGGAGATACTCCAGGGGATATAATAAAGCTGGAGATACTCCAGGGGATATAATAAAGCCGGAGATACTCCAGGAGATATAATAAAGCTGGAGATACTCCAGGGGATATAATAAAGTCAGAGATAATCCAGGGGATATAATAAAGCCGGAGATAATCCAGGGGATATAATAAAGTCAGAGATAATCCAGGGGATATAATAAAGCCGGAGATAATCCAGGGGATATAATAAAGCCGGAGATACTCCAGGGGATATAATAAAGCTGGAGATACTCCAGGGGATATAATAAAGCCGGAGATACTCCAGGGGATATAATAAAGCTGGAGATACTCCAGGGGATATAATAAAGCCGGAGATACTCCAGGGATATAATAAAGCTGGAGATACTCCAGGGGATATAATAAAGTCAGAGATAATCCAGGGGATATAATAAAGCCGGAGATAATCCAGGGGATATAATAAAGTCAGAGATAATCCAGGGGATATAATAAAGCCGGAGATAATCCAGGGGATATAATAAAGCCGGAGATACTCCAGTGGATATAATAAAGCCGGAGATACTCCAGGGGATATAATAAAGCCGGAGATACTCCAGGGGATATAATAAAGCCGGAGATACTCCAGGGGATATAATAAAGCCGGAGATACTCCAGGGGATTTAATAAAGCTGGAGATACTCCAGGGGATATAATAAAGCTGGAGATACTCCAGGGGATATAATAAAGCTGGAGATACTCCAGGGGATATAATATAGCTGGAGATACTCCAGGGGATAAAGCCAGATATTGCTTACAGTAAATAGTAGCAGATCAATACAATGTGACCTTGCATACTATAGAAATTATAATTTTATTATTCAAATTATATCCCCGTTTTTGTAGTAGGGTTTGCGTTGTTCAATCTAAAGTATTCTGTGTAGTGCTCTGTACATCATAATTTCTCCTTTTGACCATTGTATAATCTGTCCATCTTCTATTTAGAGCTTCTGATCATCCCTTTGGGTTCTTCTTTAAACTTATAGCTCTTATAAGCAAGGTCTCTTCAGAAGTGTTATCAGATTTACTTACTGAAGACGCGAATCCAACAAACAGTGCAACTGCTGCTATCTGTGCTATCAGTAACAAGAATACTATTATAGCATACTGAAAATTAAAAATAATACTGTTCAAATATTAACATTCATGGTGTACTTAAATCTTATATTCATATACCATTGTATGTGTTATGCACTATATATAAAAAGAAATGTTTCCTACACTCTCTATGGAGACTATTATAGAGATAATCATTCCATAATCTAGTAACCCACTTCTGGAGATATTTTGTTTATTTCTTCAATTTGCGCATTTTTTGGCAGAACTAAATTATACTAATAGTGTTAAATGACATGTGGTTACTTGAGATGTGGCACGTTTTAGATTTGTCATGGAGGATATGTGTATTCTGGTTTAAAGGTATTACCTTGCCTAGCTGATAACAGAAAGATTTCTATGTACACTTATCACAATGTCTGGGTCAGGTTTGATGAATTGATATCTATTGAATTGTTTTATTTTTATTCTCCATTATTTGAACAAGAATTGTAGAATAATATCTTCAAATCTTGAAATAAATTCAACATTATTTTGTGTAATTACAGCATTTGTTTTACTTGATATTTCTATCAAATATTTTTCCCATGTTTTTACTTGTTTTATCATTAGAGAATAATAGAAATGTAAGGGGTCGTCGTGGTCATATGGTTGTTGGATTTACAACTACATGTGGAATCAGTGCTTATCACCACTAAAGTTGTGAGTTCAAACCCCGTTCATGGCGAGATGTACTCGATACGACATACATTATAATGTGATAAAGTTTGTCAGTGACTTTTTAGGTGGTTTTCTCCGGTTTCCTCCACCAATTGAAACTGACCGCCACAATATAGCTGAAATATTGTTGAAAGTGGTGTAAAACATCATAGCCCTAACTCCTGGAAAAGTACTATGATGATTTGTGCGCGATTTTTTAAATTGTCTGCAAATGTGCGTTTGATGAATAAAATTTAGGCGTATATGGACACTGTGGATATTCATCCAGTTCCTACACTACTGAGAGTTAAAAAAAATGGATTCATGATATATCAGATCTATCCAGTGATTTGTTAATAAAATATGAAAATATAATCGGGTTGATCAATAATTTTCAATTTTACAATTGCTTCTTCAAGGATCGTCATCGATTATAGGGTAATTATATAATATCTATGAAGTTACATAACAAACGTTGTATTATGGTTCCTAACTCTAAAGGCCCTGTTACACGGTAAAGCAAGTATGCGATACAGTTTTTGTACTTGTATCATGCAACTTTTTGTATCATGATCCTTGTCAGTTTACACACTAAATCAAGTAGCACGTTTCATACAGAGTTTGTTTACAAATTGTTCTCGCCAAAATGGAGAATCCTAACAATGAAGACATTATCATACAAATTGAGGAGACTCTCCATCTGTTCCTTTGACCAAATAAGTTTTCAAGTTTTTATTAATAAGAAAAGTCAATCAAACATTGATGTCCTCCTCGCATTAACATGATATTAAATCAGTAAACATAGATAATTATGAATACATTACAAATACAAATAACATCAATACTTTTACCCCCTTTTCCAGTCGTGTTTTATTTACCATGTGCTTTTATTTGTTGATGATGTTGTAACCTCCTGACCTCAAACCAAGATCTCTGATTGGTCAGAGATAAAGATGTATCGTGATCCTTGCAGGCTGTATAGAATAGAACATGTTCTATCCCAAAGTGTGTATCATGCAACTTCATGACACAGAGTAATAGCACTGTTTACACTGTATTTTTTGGTTTATGATACATGATACAAGTATCATGATATATACGTATATATACTTGCGCCTGTGGTCAATCCTGTAGAAAGAGATCACCTTTGGGACAAGGAAATAGTGGTCTTTCAAGACAGATGACCAATTCATATTAAATTTTCTACGACAGGACAAGAAAAGGGTAACCTTTTAATACAGGTGACTGCTTAATAGAGGTGACCACTTGGACAAGGTTGACTGTATAGTTATACTTACCACAACTAACAGAACTCTGTTTGAGCAGCATGCTCCACAACATCCCAAAGCTCCAACAATAAATATGAAGAATCCCACAATGATGAGTAACAGGGAGAGAGAGCTGACCATCCCATAGATATCTGCACCACCGGGCATATCCACCGGTAGTTCTTTCAGTGCATCCTTTAGTTTATCTTCTAAAAGATCTGTCCCGAACCGAAAGAACAAACCAACTATTCCAATACCCAAACCAAGGAGCTAAAAGAAATCGTTAACAATTATACAGGCTTAGTTTGTATAATAATCATTCACTGTAGTATGTACATTTTGTATGCTAAAATAAATTACAAGAAAATGACAATAACAATTTTATTTTTAATCATAAAATTGTTCTCTCCTTATGGTGAGTATTTGGTGAATAAAATAATAATAAAAAAACTAGTCTTCTTTCAGACGTTTCGGACTCAAATGTTTCAATCAGTGTTTTATTCAATCAAAGCAGTTACACGATGCTGCATTGGAGAGATTTAATCTCAGATGCAGCTTCATGTAGCTGACTTATGAAGACATTGAGGCCAAAACGTATTAAGCTTAAGGAAGACAGTGATTTTTTCAAAATAATTTCAATTCTTTTTTTGTCATCGAGACACAAATTTATAAGCATTTATAAGAGTTATTCCTGAGAATCAACACGAACTGTTGAAAGGAAGAATACAAAAGTCATTAAATATATACATAAAACACAGTAAAAAAGTGTAATATCATAAATTACAATTTTGTGGCAATGTTTTTTGTCATTAAAAGTCATGTAAACAGACCATATCTGATTTTATTTATTATTTAGTCAAATTATGTACTTGTTTTGTAATTGTTTTGTACATTGTTTTGGTGTTATTTATTTTGTATATCCCCTTGTAGGCGTTCAATAGTAACTATTTCATTTCTAAGCGGCGGAAATTTACATACAAAACATAATAAATCTATGATTAAAATGATAAATATAGTGTAGTTATTAATAATAATAAAAAATGTTATTAAACAGAGTGGCAAGCTAGGTCTGGGAGGAATAGAACACACCCTATGTACTGTATCTAAAAGATGTCAATTTGATTCCAACCAGACCAGCCATAGGCTAAATCATAGTCAGAGGTCGATCACTAATATAATAATGTGGTTCCATGTATATTACTAGTATCATTTATATAGTAAAAACATGTGACTAGAGCATACCCACGAATTTGTTCTTAGAGCATGACTTTCAAGTAATTTCAAATATAATAGATCATTGTAAAGAATGTGTTCATTATTTAAACTTTCTATGTTTTTCTTCTAATTCGTACTGTAATTCGAGGTAATATTATTTACATTCCAACACATTCTTTTATCTTTATGTATTAGGTGACAATCGTTTCCAATTAATAAATATTTTTTTCCAGGAAGACTTAGAAACCCGGAAGTAATGAATCGTATATACATGTGTTTATGCTTGGTAATTAAGATGAATTGCATGTATACATGATGGGTGGATTGCTCTATGTCTTATGTAAATTGTGTTCTAATTGTTCCATCTTGTTGTTGGAGAGGATTTGCATAGGCATAACCTGTTATCCAATCCTATTGATTTATCAATAAAATATTTGAAATGAAATGAAATGAATCGTAACCTATGAACTCTGTCCATATCAGTTTCAGGCGTAACCGTATCAGTTTCAATGTAATATATTGTAATTATTAATTGTGTATTCCCTATGGTCTGAATGTTTCTGTGTAAATACGGGAATGTTAGGTTTTAACTTGATCGATTTGTTAATTTTTTTTATGCAAGTTAAAAGAGTAACACTCTTTATTTGTCTTTGCTTACGTGATAAAAGATTAGACTGAAGTATATGCATTATGTAAACAAATACACGACAACACTAATACACATGTAAGGTAAAATGAAGATATTACTATTGACATTGTATTACATCTGTAATAGTTTGAATTACTTGTTTTCCAATTTGTTTTGTACTTTTACGTTGGTGCATAGGTACTTTATTTTAAGAACGGTCAAATTGAGATCAGTGGTTCCAAATTATCAATCAACAAGCCTCGGGATATAGCGAGGAACGGAATAGGCCGAGTTCTGATGAGTGTGAACCGAGTGTGGAAACTGCAAAATGATCCTCGTGTTAGACACCACTCTGAGTCCGAGGAATGTTTCCATATAAACTCTGGTATATCGATTACAACACATAAGCTCTGGTATATCGATTACAACACATAAGCTCTGGTACATGTATATCGATTACAACACATAAGCTCGCTAATAGAAAGGCCTATATTATTCCCATTTCAATTCCTTTATATGTGTATGTTTACCAATGTACTATAGTTATTTACAAATATTGTTAGCCAAGTCTGGTAAACGATCGACTTCAACAAAACACTTTGAAGTTTACTTAAGGGGTTAGGCCGGTATACACACTGTCACTGGTAGCAATGCATTTTTTGTCAATTTGAAAATTCTCAGCGGCATTTTCACTTCCTTATTCTTATCTAGCATTTGAAAACAAACAGCAAAATTTTTTTTAAAAATAGCACAAAAATTTGCATTTTTACTTTCACAATATTTATTTGTTTGTTCAGGAAGTTATGACGATATAACAAACAAGGTAGTTAGGTGGTACTACCCATCAGGATTATCATCATCAAATAAACTTCAATACGAAACACTGATAAGAAAAGAGAAAGAAAACAAAATCAGGAAAAATGATTCAAAGGGAAACTTTTTATCCTACACTGTAATTGTCACGCATTTTTGCATATGTTGTCAAATAGGATATACGAAAATCACAGAACAAGAATATCCCTAGTTATACATATCTATTGGGGAGAGGGGAAGTTCTCATTTATTAATTATTCTCCATTCTGCATTCATTTGCCAAAGAAAAATGTTGAGAAAATTCCCGACTTATTCATGGTGGTGTTTGTCACCGATCAAATTCAATCTCCATGTACAAAAATAATATAAAAAATGAAACGTGTGGTAAATAAGGTAAATGAAATTTATAGATATACACTTAATGTCCGTGAACTCCTGACATATAGCTGTAGTTGTTGGGTTAGTAAACAACAGGTCATTTGGCTTTAAATCTAACCTTATACCTCTTAGCAACTGGACTATATTTTGCCTCCATGCTGAAAAGTTAGCTTTTTATAAAGTTTTGCTAAAATTGTTAGGGGCAAGACGCTCTTGTCCACGGGCTCCTACGTCCGTGCCCCCTGAATAGTTGGTAGAGCGGTGGCTTACAGTGTGAGAGGTCCCGGGATCGAATCCCATCGGGCACATTGCATGTATTTCCAGTGGACCATTGATTTCACAAATAAATGTGCGAGTGGTTCTTTGAACTTTAGAACCCTAACAAAAGAAATTACAAAAGAAAAGACGTGAACTTTTCGAAAGGCTACAATGTGTGTCTTCTGTAGACCGCATTATTCTTCCTCTTAAGCTTGTCTTTCATTGATTTGTGCTTTTTATTGTTATTTTATATTTTTAATTCGAGAAAAAGTAAAACATAAAAATAACGATAAAAAGCAAAAATCAATGAAAGATAACGAAATCTACTTAATATATTATATGATCTTATGGTCGTTAACACATGCATGGCTGCCGACACACCGATACTCTACACTCATCGGATCGTGATCAGCCGTGGGCTACCGACGACGATATGCCTTATAGAGACAGAAGAATTCGACCTATGTCTTCAAGAAATTGTTTCCATTGAGGGTCTGTAGGGAATATTTGTTTATGCATGACGAGTAAGCCATGTTTGTCCACTTTAAACATATCAGTTGAGCATCTGCCGTCTACGGGACAACTATATATATAGAATTATTCAATTAAGCGTCACCTTATCTCCTTGACAGGAAACCTACAGTGAGTGAGAACACCAGATGACGATGGTTATGTGTTAGACAATCGAATCTAATGTTACCTGACAAAATCCATAAATGACTCAACAAATAGCACCGTATATATTGATATCTTAAATTGTAACATTGATCTTTATTTTTCAATCATGAAGTACAAATGTCATGTCCTTCAAAATCAGTTAAAGTCGTACAACTCTGTCCCAATAAACGTCAGACATAGCTGATCAAAGGAATTCACAGGGAACCATATCGCCCGATATGAATTTTATTGACCCGATATTTTCCCCATATTAGGACAATTGTACACTGTGTAACTAATAATGTCACTGTATTTTGTTAAACGTACGACACATAGTTATTAACAACGTTAATATAGTTAAACAACATTATTAAGAAAAAACTGCTGGAACGTGCTAATCTGGGTCACGGGTCACTGTAATCGGGCGGCTGTATCGAGAAACAGATACGGTGTTGAAAAAACTGTTGATACTCATAAAATATTGATAAATGCAATAAAATTTTATATTTGTCTTCAAGAAATATGATAGACAAAACCATGTGTGAAGTTGTAGGACGAAATATCTCCGATTTCTATGTAAATTTACGAGTTGAAGTGGTGAAACACCGACAGGTAATTTAAGCGATGTATTTTTATCTTGGACAAGAATAATGAGCGTCCTGATTGGATGATCGATTTAAAACACACTGACTCCGCATGGTAAAAAGATGCATGTAATTTGTAAAAGAAATCTATGTTATATTTATTCATTTGTTTGATTCTGGAATATTGTTGATCATTGATTTAAACAAGAAACCAGAGGCTCTCAAGAGCCTGTATCGTTCATCTGATTATAAAAAGAACCAATTGGTCCTATGTAAAAACTATGTCCTGCAGTGGTAGTCATCTTGGAATTCCGATCAACATAAAAAACACAAAGTTTGTAAAGGACCTTCCAATGATTGAAGCACAGTTTAAGTTCAATCAGTGCAATAGCTTCAAAGAACATATTTCTGTATTTTCCCCATATGGTCCTGTGTTAATACTATGACCTGTGGTGGCAGCCATCTTGGATTTCCGATCGGAATAAAAAACAGAAAGTTTGTAGAGGACCTTCCAATGATCATTCCTGGGCAGTTTGGTTTCAACTGTCGAAGTGGTTTCAGAGAAGAAGCGTTTTGAAACATTTTTCTCATAGGGTCCAATGTTAAATTAAGTCCTGCCGTAGCCGCCATTTTGAATTTCATATCGGAACAAAAAACATTAAGATTGTAGAGGACCATCCGATAAACATTCATGTACAGTTTGGCTATAATCATATTTGTAGTTTCTGAGAAGAAGGCATTTGAACATTTTCCCATAGGGTCCAATGTTAATCTATTTCCTGCGGTGGCGGCCATCATGGATTTCGGATCGGCATAAAAAACAGAAACTTGGTAGAGGACCCTCCAATGATCATTCCTGGGCAGTTTGGTTTCAATTGTTCAAGTGGTTTCAGAGAAGAAGCATTTTGAAACATTTTTCCCATAGGGTCCAATGTTAAACTAAGTCCTGCCGTAGCTGCCATTTTGAATTTCATATCGGAACAAAAAACCTTAAGTTTGTAGAGGACCATCCAATGAACATTCATGTACATTTTGGCTTTAATCATATTTGTAGTTTCTGAGAAGAAGGCATTTGAACATTTTCCCATAGGGTCCAATGTTAATATATGTCCTGTGGTGGTGGCCATCTTGGATTTCCGATCGGCACAAAAACCTTTGGTCCAGGTGAACTAAAAAGGGGAAAAGAGGGGGTGAATTTTATTTACTTATAAAAAAAAATAATGAAATGTAACAAAAACTATGCAGATACTAAGCTAAATTCGTCCATATGAAGTCGCAATTTGCAACTTTGGTAGATGGTAGGTGCTAGATACGGCATATTAAGAACAACGTAAGTACTTCCATGTTAATATGTGTGCACGTTTTTCGATTGCTCCGTTTTTCGTAACTGTTACATTATATATTGTAACGTAGTTCATATTTTAAGTGTAGATTTTAAAATTTTATTTTGAGAGTCCACTTGCGCATTGTTAACCAAAACTGACATGCATATTATATTTTTTCCTAGTATATTAGTTTTTGGCTATTTAAAACGCTTTTGTAGAATATAATGATATAATATATGTAACGTAATTCACGGAATGTTACGGGACATAAAAATCCAAACGGTTACCGCTTCCAACTCAAAATATCATTGTCTACATTCTGTAGTCCTAAATAAGACCGTGTTCACATATAGATCGATTGCGATCGGTTTAGGTTAGTTCGATTCAGTTTGAAACCGCTTTGTGCTCAGATTGGATCGATCTCGAACCGATTGCAATCGTTTCCGGTAATAACCACTGTTCACACTGCTCATCTGATTCGATCTCGAATCGATTCAATTTTCTGTTGTCTCCGGGCATGTGCCATCAGCAGACTGTTGCTTGGATATAATCATGGCTGATCTTGCAAACAGAGTGTTGTTTATGCTTATTTGCATTTTAAATGCAATGATAGTTGACTTTATGACCAGAAGACTTCTTCAAAGGAGGATCTACAGACTTTTTATTCAACGAATGCCTAATGAACACGTTTTGAACCGATCTCGAATCGATTTAGTTGTTCTCATCTAACTGTGAAGCGCTCTAGTTTAGAGCGATCTAATTTAGACCACATATTTTATGGGTCTCAAATTAGACCGATTGCGATCGATCTTTCTTTGGTGTGAACATTGAAATCGATCTCGAAGCGATCGCGATCGATCTAAATACGCTTAGTGTGAACAGGGTCTAAACAAAAATACCTGATCTAGAGTAAATTTAACTCAATTAAAAAGGATGTTAAAGCTTAATGTTTCTTTGGGACACATGATTTTCAGTGAAAATACGTCCTTTGACGCGCCCCTGAAATAAAAAGAAGGGATAAGGAAGGTAATTTAATATATTGAATATCAAGAATAGAGTACCTGTATATTATACAACTAGTGTTAGGTTTCTGGGACAAGGATCTGTCTACGAATTATATATGACATTTTGTTTGTGAAATATTCTGGACTTTATCAAGAGTACATGTGATCTAGTGGTATTAAGATAGAATGTGTGAAGAAAAAATACCCCCCAGCCCCCCTAGATCCTACTACTGTGCTAAAGAATATTAATCATAGGGATTGGGATTTGTTTGTTTGATGGTGTTTAACGCCACTTTCAACAATATTTCAGGTATATCGTGGCGGTCAATTTTATTGGTGGAGGAAACCGGAGGACCCTCATAGGGATTGGTATATTGGTGATTAAAGCACAATTCAGATAGATGAATCGACGAAGAAACATTGAAGAAAACTGATCAAAACTGTCCATTATCAAAATCATTTCACACAACGTGCAGCTCGGCGACAAAACTTATTCAGAATGATCAACACATTTTCGCAAATGACAAATGTTACTGAAGATTTTCTATCAATTCTTTTTAGATGGTGACGAAGTTTCAGTAAGTTTTTGGAGTTAATTTTGCATTTTACGATGTCCATGTTTGCCTATAGCCAGCTATCTGTATGAATGTGTACTTCAGACATATATGTAGTACTACTAATATATTTGAAATGAACCAATTTCTCATTTGATAAAGTAGTAGTATAACAATACTAATAGCCTCTGTATATACTCATATGTACCACAGTACTACAGGTAATATTATCGTAATGAAATATCATGCCTTTAAACTCGGGTTACTTGCCAGGTACGTTCACGGGTTATTTATACTGGAATGACTACCACATAGTTTTATCTTTAAATATGCCGACGTTGTTTTATTTATCTTTAGACATTTTGAAATCCATTAATACTAAAAAATTTAAACTTGAGGGATATCTCATGACCGTGGTTAATAACGAGTAACTTACATTTGTTAAAGAATAAAAATTATGCAATGAAATAAATGTATTTATCAATGCTGATTGAACACGTGTTTATATTTACTAACAGTAGGGCACGTGTTTGTATATCAAACATATAGTATGTTGATTGGATAAAAATAAAGGTTATAGTTCGATACGTATATTTTCTATTGGTCATTTAAATGCCGCAATGCGGGTATTTACTTCTTATGTATAATAATATGCTAATAGCACGATTTTCGAAAGCGCGAAAAGGTTTCGTTATAAATGTAGTAACGTAAGTAAGTTATTCGAAGCTCGGACGTTCTGCAGCAAGGTTCGGACCCCCCCCCCCCCCCCCCCCCCCCCCCCCCCCCCCCCCCCCCACCCGTTTGTACCAAAATAAAAGTTCTTTTAAGATTGGATTCATAGATTTTATAAATAGTTATGTGTTTCTGATTCTTATATATGTATTTCTATTTTGTAGACTGTCTGTACAAGTGTATTGGATAAAAATAAAGGTTATAGTTCGATACGTATATTTTCTATTGGTCATTTAAATGCCGCAATGCGGGTATTTACTTCTTATGTATATTAATATGCTAATAGCACGATTTTCGTGTATTTTAAAGACTTTACATTTCTTTCATTAATAAACTTGCTACACACTGGTGAGCTGTTCCTATAAAAGTGTTGTTTATTCATTTATGAATTAATATGATATAGATATATGGGTTAAATGAATATGAGCCATTACCTCTCGGTTGGTTTTGATATAAATAGGTGTTCGACTGGTTGATAAATATTTTATGTTCGGTTGAGTTTGACGAAATAGAACATAACAATAGTAAGATTGATTACAATACTACCAGGATGTTAACAGCCCTTCCACATACACACAGTGGTGCAGAAATATATCATGAATTTATACGGATTCAATAACAATTTTATTATTAAAAATAATGCTTATACCACTGAAATGTAGTTCTTCCAATATATAGCATGCACATTATTATTATGTATAATTAAAACGTACATATATATGTCAATTTTTCACCGCGGGTATATATACACAAAGAAAAAAGTTAAGCACCCCCTGATATATTAAAACATAATAAGTTACACTAAGGTTAGATTCTAATATTTATATTGATTATAGCAAGAACAATGTTCCATTAAAAAGATGTGCTCACACAGGTGTGACCATTATGTCTAATCGTATCGACTAGTCATGCACGTAAACCATGCCTCTCACGAATTACTCAAAATTCACTATGTTCACGCTTTGAATTTGGGTATTTAAGTCCGGTGTTTTAAGAAATTTATTCATTCTCAGTAAGCATGGTACGAAGGCGAATATCAGAAGCACAAAGATGGCAAATAATCGGCATGAATACAACAGGGATGTCCTTCAAAGCTATTGGACGTCAGATGGGCTACCACTATACTGTAGTCAGCCGACTGGTGAGAAAACACACACAAACCAACATTGTGAAAGACTTGCCAAGATCCGGCAGACCACGGGTAACATCTGATCGTGACGACAGGGCATTGAAGCGTTTGGTTAGACGGATGCCATTCGCAACCAGTCCCGTACTCAAAACAACACTGGCTGCCCAATAGACGTCTGTCAACAAGAACAGTTAGAAACCGTCTGAAATCAGCGGGACTTAAGTCAAAGAGAGTCATTAAACGTCCACTGTTGGCAGACCGACATCGACGATCACGTTTGGCATGGTGTTTAGCACGACGTGGTTGGAATTTAAGGACATGGCGCAAGATCCATTGGTCAGACGAGAGCCGGTTTCTGCTTCATGTAACCGACGGCCGCATGAGGGTTTGGAGACACAAAAATACAGCCTATGCTCCAAGGAACATCCAGCCTACTGTCCCTTACGGTGGAGACTCAGTAATGGTTTGGGGGTGTATCTCTCATGACTGCAAGCTGGATTTAGTCACCATACAAGGCAACCTAACTGGTGATTGGTACATCAGAGACGTCTTGCAACCAGTTGTTGTCCCCCATTTCGACCACACCCACTAGCTACAAGGCCTTAGTATATGGATGACAACGCCAGACCTCGTCGTTCAAGAGCAGTAACCGCCTACCTCCAAAGCGAAGCCGTGACTTCTGTTCCTTGGCCAGCCATGAGCCCAGATTTGAATCTCATAGAGCATATTTGGGACATGTTAGGCCGTCGTATACATGCTCGGGAACCTCCTGTGCAAAATATTCGTCAGTTGGAAGCAGCATTGCATCGGGAATGACAGCAGCTATCACAAAAGGACATCCGACGTCTAACTGGAGGGATGAGACGCAGGGTTGACTTGAGGCCAAGCACGTGGGGGTTACACCCGGTACTGAACTTTGAACAATAGATGTCGTCAAGTGATTCATAAGTGACGTTTTGAAAGTGAAATGACAATCTTATCGTGCTTTTTGAACTGTGAAGGTCAATACTTAAAATGGACATATTTTACTGCAAAAACTGACCTTGTGATATTGTGATTAAATATTCATTAAATTAACATTGTTCTTGATTTTTTTTTGTGGTTTCTTACAGCCAATGTAATGTCCTAACAGGTAACCATTGCGTTCTTGAGATTGTCTGGTCAGTAATCTCGTGATACCTGTCGTATTATTTGTTATTTCAAAAAAACACGGGGGTGCTTAACTTTTTTCTTTGTGTATACATATTTTCTGAAATGACCGAAAGATTATTAAATGTAGACAATATTTGAAGATATTAATTTCATCAAATCGTATTACAAACTTGAATCCAAAAGTTTAACTTTTACCAAATAAGTGTGTTAAATCTTCCAGTAGAAAGTATTTAATGCTTGCCACTGAATTCAGAATGGTCTATACATACTACTTACCAATGTTATTATGCCGAGTGTATCGCTTGAAATACATATTCAGAGCCGCATTATGACCTTTTGGGACCCCTAGGCTAATGAAATTATGCTCCCTTCCCCTCGGATGGAGCCAACCTCTAACTCGCCTACACCCGTCTTGAATATTTTTTACTCGTG
This sequence comes from Bathymodiolus brooksi, assembly GCA_963680875.1. Lineage (NCBI taxonomy): Eukaryota > Metazoa > Mollusca > Bivalvia > Mytilida > Modiolidae > Bathymodiolus > Bathymodiolus brooksi. The sequence continues at coordinate 59,934,862 of OY804578.1, forward strand.
TTATATTTTAACGACATTTACATAGCTTAAAAATTTATATTTGGAAATCTTTAGCAGGATCCCTCAAGCTTGAGGGTTCCCAGGCTGCAGCCTATAGGATAGTCCAGTCCTGTACATATCAAATAAAAGAAAATTTCACCAGATGACATTTCGACTTGTCTTAATAAAAACTGTATGGTTGTGAGACATTTTCAAACCAATTTTAACTGACATTTAATCGGAATCATATTTACACATCTCCTGTTTAATATTGACAACCTGATCATCACTTGAAATGTAGTACGATATATTGTTTATTATTAAATATGAAGATTTTTTTTTATAATCTGCATATCTATTCAATTTGCAATCGTAACTACTCGGCCATTCTCGCTACCCTGCAAGAATGGCTGAGTAGTTGCTCAGTTTGCAAATGGCGCGATAAAACAGTGCTCGTGTGGTTTCATGAGAGGATCACATGACAAGTGGTCTTCAGATGTTTTATCGGTAGTTTAATAAGTGAGAATTGCACTTGGTCAAAATTACCTTGAAGTATCGCCCTTAACAAATAGATAACAGCAAAGTTTCCACAAACCAAATGATACGTGTTCAAGACCAAAACGCCCTTCTTAATTCAATTTCGAAATCTCATCGATTTATTTGAAAATGATTAACATGCCTGGGAATTTTTCTTTACCAAGGCAAAACACGAGTATTTGAGAGCATTGTTGTTTTGCTTGTTTTATATGAACTTGGTGTAAAACCTATTTATAGATTATTTTGTGATTGTTTTAGTTTGCTGACTTTTATTATGCGTACGACTATTTCAACATTCACACTAGAACAAAATTAAAAGCTAGCCGATATCACAAAGAACTTGACAATAAATTGTTAATTCAATAGTGGCTTTTTGTAATTAACAGTTTGGTCCCTAGCTGTCATATATATATTGTACTTTTCTTTGTTATATGTATTTTATGACATTACGTCAGGGGTATTTGTTATCACTGGAATCTTTCATTGATGTAATAAATAAGAAAGAAAAAACACAAATTACAAAATTCACTAATGGCCTTGAATGTTATGACCCTCTAGAACTACGTATTGAATATCTTTTTTTATCAAACCAGATCAATGCCAGGGGTACCGGTAAACTGAGAAACGAAAAGAAACGAAACGAAACGAAACGGAAACAAAATCCAACGAAATCTGTAAAGTAAGAAAACGAAACTCAACGAAATGAAACGAAATCTGTAAAGTAAGAAAACGAAATCCAACGAAAAGAAACGACGAAATCTGTAAAGTAAGAAAAGAAAATATAACGAAAAGAAACGAAATCTATAAAGTAAGAAAACAATATCAAATGAAAAAAAGAGCGAATTCTGAAAAGTAAGACAAGAATCGAAACGAAATAAACGTTTATTCTTTGTAAGCACTACTAGAGATATCCAATAAAATTAACTATATAATTTCATCATATTACATCTTAAATATTTTCTTTAACGGGATAAGTCAGTAAGTGCACATTTTGGGAGCTACGTGCCCTAAGCACGGGCTGTTCGGTAGTTAGGGACCAGGCAAAATTTATCAGGGGTTGGGACCGATGCATTTCAATTTTGCCTCTTAAAAAGTGTTTGTCCCATGTTCAATACACAGGCCTGTGGTTCAATATTTATGAAAAAAAACTACATGTCCCATGCCTAATTTCAATGAAAATAATATAGGTTTTACCAAATTCTGCCAAGAAAACGTGACTGAGGTCCCATGAAAACAAAAAGTTGCAAAAATATCTTTGTCCCATGGCCTTTTGCACTGGTCCCTATTGCCTAGTCCCTTAGAGGCGAATTTTTGTTTCAGATACATATCGTATGAGGAATACTAAGGCAAACATTTAAAACAAGACGTCCGAAGGTTTAACTATCTGAAATTTACTAATTGAAAGTTTTATAGATAACGTATGTACTTTTGTTTTTTTAAACCATTTCACCAAAACATCGATAAACATTGTTTTACTTGAATAAATACCCCCCCCCCCCCCCTTCCTGCCTCAGTTTTAAAAGAGCATATTAAATCTGTAGAGAAAATTCACTAAAATCCAATTTTCCATAGGAATCACACCCATTTGAAAACATTTGGGCACGGGCATGTAGACCTAGAATAGATCAGTAAAGTATCTATATTGTTTTAAAGCATACATTATTGTCCTTAGAAATAATATGGAGTTTGAATGGAACTCATTGACATTTGGCGGACATTGAGACCTTGATTCTAATCCAACTGATTAGCATCTAAAAGTTAGAATTTTTGTTTTGTAAATGAATGGTTCAAAATATCCTAATAGATATATGGATTACTAGTCAGGCGGGGGTTTGGGGCGTATGCCCCCCTACAAATAGAAAAAATACGATTTTTGCATGAAATCTTGATACCAAAAAAAATTCTCGTCTCGCTCAGCCCGCCGATTATTATTTTTTTTTACTCTAACCTGAAATCCTGGATACGCCCCTGTATCTTAAAAACATATTGTTGAGAAATACAGTGTATGAGAAAACCATGAAAAATTTAGTCCAGAAACCATATCCACTTACTTGATTTTTGTAAACTATTGGTGTTATTGATATAGGATCCAATATGAAACTTATTTTGACAAGAATGCTGGGCGTTATGTATATAAATGAGGCTTTGTAATTTGCTGTTTTGTCGGATCGTTGTCTCGTGGACATTTATTCAGCATCTCAGTATTTCCATTATTTTGGCTAAATAGTATTTTCGACAAACCTAAGACGGCCGAGCTATGAATTGTTATTGGAAAAATAATGATTTCGACAAATCAGGTGCACTACTAATCAGTAATGTAGAATTTGAATAAATTCTGCACTAATAACAACCTCATTCTTTATATAGGGAACATGTCACTTTACGAAGATATATATATAAGAATGTATACTATCAGATAAGTTTTCAACCGAAAGAGGGTGCATTTTACATCTGGAAGCTATGTTGGTCCTTGTGAAAAGACATTTTCTCCATTTTTCCGAAGTTTAAAAAAATCAAAAAGCTAGATAAAAATAAAGCCCAGTGTTCCTTATATTCGGACAAAGTGAAATAAAAGTTGAACAGGTAACTCCAAAATCGAAAAAGTTATGACTTGTCATCCATTTGTGATAAGAAACAACATCTCTCCTCCCCCTGGACACCCACCGAACATCGATTCCCATCACCACATTTCTTCTTCGCAAAACTGCCCACAAGCGCAACCCTGAAATTTGATGATACTGCCTTATACATATGCACATTGGGTAGTATTGTGAGTGAAGGTAGTTTCGCTATTGAGATATACAAATGTAGACTTGCAAAAAAACACCTCCCATAAAAGGGAAAATTAACCACATACTACTCCATCAAAACATCAAATACTCACGGATGGAAATTAGCAGGGGCCCAGTTGCCCAAGGCCCCTACAAATTTGGCTGGGCTACTAGAAATTGAGGTTTATTTTAGTTACTTAGATAGGATTGGGCTACTAAAAATTTTGTTTGTCTAGCAACTGATACCGGTATTTCCCTGTGTCTTTCCGTGAACTACTACGGGCGTTGGTGTTGTTGTGCATGGGGTATATACCCGCCTGTGTATTTTGCAAATTGATTTTTTTCCACTTGTTCTCGTCCCGATTATGCATGAATTATTAGCGACTGAACGTTAAACAAACAACAATAAATAAATCAATCCGAAGTGCGCATCCAGTCGGTATCAAATAGAAAATACTGAGATGTGGAATACTAGTATTTGAATGAATGCTGAATGTTATTGTAATTTTCAATCAATAGGTAAATTCATAGGTAAAGATAAGTCTCGATAGGTAGCTTAGGTCGAGTTACGTAATTTTATTGGATATCTCTAGTAGTGCTTACAAAGAATAAACTTTTATTTCGTTTCGATTCTTGTCTTACTTTACAGAATTCGTTCTTTTTTTCATTTGATATTGCTTTCTTACTTTATAGATTTCGTTTCTTTTCGTTATATTTTCATTTCTTACTTTACAGATTTCGCCGTTTCTTTTCGTTGGATTTCGTTTTCTTACTTTACAGATTTCGTTTCATTTCGCTGGATTTCGTTTTCTTACTTTACAGATTTCGTTGGATTTTGTTTTCGTTTCGTTTCTTTTCGTTTCTCAGTTTACCGGTACCCTACTTGTATTAGGATAATTTTAAGGGTTATTTAAACAACCTTATTAAAAAAAACCTGCTCGGATCTGCTAATCTGGGTCACGGGTCACTGTAATCGGGCGGCTGTATCGAGAAACAGATACGGTGTTGAAAAAACTGTTGATACTCATAAAATATTGATAAATGCTATACAATTTTATGTTTGTCTTCAAGATATATGATAGACAAAACCATGTGTGAAGTTTTATGACGAAATATCTCCGATTTCTATGTAAATTTACGAGTTGAAGTTGCGGCTGTATCGAGAAACAGATACGGTGTTGAAAAAACTGTTGATACTCATAAAATATTGATAAATGTAATAAAATTTTATGTTTGTCTTCAAGAAATATGATAGACAAAACCATGTGTGAAGTTTTATGACGAAATATCTCCGATATCTATGTAAATTTAAGGGTTGAAGTGGGGAAATTTTATGTTCGATTTCTAAAAATCTTCTACTCTGAAACCACAGGTAAATTTACTTTAGCGATGTATTTTTATCTTGGACAAGAATAATGAGCGTCCTGATTGGATGACCGATTTAAAACACACTGACTCTGCATTGTAAAAAGATGCATGTAAAAGAAATCTGTTATATTTATTCATTTGTTTGATTCTGGAATATTGTTGATCATTGATTTAAACAGGGAAAAAAAGGGGGGGTGTGAATTTTATTTGTGAATTTTACAGTTAAATAAATGTTATGTTTCGACAGTTTAAAGAGAAAAATAAAAATTTGTTGCGACTAAAGCTTAAATCAGCATTAAAAATTGAACAAATATCAGTGGTTTTGTAAATGAGATTTATTTTGAATAGAAAATCTGAATTTATTATTTATTAATTTATTATTTATGATACAATTGTATACCCTTGGGAGGGGGAGGGGGGCTATGGTGAATATTTGAAATATAAACACAGGACCGGATTTTAAGCAAAAATAATAATCCAGGATTAGTTTTTTATTAAAAAAAATCCAGGACCTGTGTCCATGATTTTTTTTTTTTTTTTTTAAAGTTAATAATATGAAATATTGACACCCACACTTGCCCTTTGGACAGCACATTTCTGTGTCCACACTTGTGTCATAGAAAAATATTATACAATTGTAGTCTTGTTGAGGTCAATATGAGTTTTTATGGACCTTAAAAACGATATTCACCGAAGCCTTTTGGCTGAGGTGAATATTGATTTCTAAGGTCCATAAAAACTCGTATTGACCGATGCAAAAGACTATAATTGTTTTATTAATTAAAATGAAAAGTGAAAGTGAAACCAAGTCAATACGAGTTTTAATCAAACAATATCAAATTTTACGGAATGTCAGGTGACAGCATGATAGCCAATACAATTGTTTAAATAAAATCATTATGTAATCAAATCTAAATCTAATGAACTATAGTCCAGTCGAAAAGGCGTGACCTAGAACAAATTGCAACAGAAGGTTTCTTGGGCTCATCTTGAAGCTGGGAGTGTCCTCATTAACATATTAAAAGTCGCCGAAAATCCCAAGTTGCCTTCTTGCAATTTATGGGGTAAAAACAAGGGATTTTGAAGAAAAATCGCTGAAAACTTCACATGTTCACTCTACTTTGCAGAATATTACCAATTTCTCTAAAAATATCTTGTTATTATTGAATATTCTTTCAAACAAAATAAAAAAATCTATCCATATTCTCCCCAGGTGGCTATTTTTTTGGTAAAATTTCATTAAAAAAAAAAGAAATGCTGAAAACTGAAATTTTGAAAAAAATATACTTTCCGTGGCAGAATAAATTAAATCATGACTGTTTCGGTACAGATTAATAAAGAATGTTTTGAAATATAATTAAATGTCAATTGTTAACAATCAGTTGGTGTTTGTTTAATGAAAAAAAAATAGAAACATCTTATTTTCCTTCCCTAGATTAACGACATTATGTGATAAAAGTTTGTCACAGGTCGGTGGTTTTCTCCGGGTACTCCGGTTTCCTCCACCAATAAAACTGACAAATTCACCAAAAATCCCCCCCCCCCCCCCCGAAAAAATTAAATGAAAGTTCTGATAACGTATAAGTTAGCAATACATGTATCTTTCAAATATCAACATTAGGCATCAACTATTCGTCTGAATCAGAGTCCTGATCTTCGCATGCAGACATGTTGCTACATGTATTTCCTCGGCATTCAGTGCAAGCGACAGAACATTCCAGACCATGCTTTCTACAGTTACAGCGTTTTGAATCGCAGTTTGTCTTAGGGAACGACCATTTAACTTGAAGGGGGGGGGGGGGGGGGTTATGGTTTTTTTTCTAAAAATATATTCTTATTCCCAATGTTGCTGAAAAAATATTCTGATATTGGTGGAGGAAAAAAAAATAAATATGATTCAGAGTTTTTGTCTTATAACCTAATGTTGAATTCTGGAAAAATAAAAAAGGGCTCTGCGCGACAAAAAAAATAAATATTCTAACTCTCGTGTTGTCGATAAAAAAAATTCTGAACGAAACAAAAACCATAACCCCCCCCCCCCCCCCCTTCAAGTTAAATGGTCGGTCCCTTATATCTGCAATATATCGTTTTTAGAAGTTCATCTGGAGCGTGTGGCAAACTCGATCTGATTGGCTCGCACATGTTGTGTTTAATAGACCATCCCCAATCTTTTGCTTCCATATTGTCAGCCTAACCGATCCATTGTTTCACTTGATGAAACACTCGCAAAATATGAAAGTGTGCAGCGTTTGACGTCGGAAGCAAAAATGATGCCATCAACTATCGAGGAATAACAGTTCTGCCTGTAATTAGTAAGATCGTCAAAGCAGTGATCAGAGATAGAATACAACCATTGATCCATAATATGCAAAATCCAACGCAAAGAGGGTTTACGAAAGGATCGTCCCTCATGAATGCTGCTCTACCTGTCGAAGAAGCATACAGAATATTAACCGACGAAAAGCAAAATTGACATCTTTTACTTCTCGATGCAAAAGCTGCATTCGACAAAGTTATGCATTCACATCTGTTCCGACCTGTGTACCACGCGGGAATTCAGGACAAAAAGTGGACTATTATTAAAAGCTTGCACCACAATGCGGAAAGCTGCATAAAATGGGCAGGAAGCACGTCCAATTGTTTTAAGGTCGGTATGGGAGACCGGCAAGGATGTATCCTTAGCACTGATCTTTATAAACTATATATCAACACACTATATTAGACCGTTTGCAAGATGTAAGTATAGGACTGAAAATAGGAAACATCAACGTTAACAACACAGGATGTGCAGACGACATCGCACTACTCAGTACTCAGCTCAGTGATGCACAGATTATGGTCAACATGGCTCTTGACTTTGCGAACCTCGAGGGATATGAATTACAACCAAAGAATAGTGTAGCAATCAACATTAGAGGAAACAACAAACAGTGCGGAACAACCAACGAGAAACTTAATATGGGGAATATCACCATGCCCGAGGTGGAGCAAGCTACTCATTTAGGTATCATCAGAACAACAACGATGAAACACAATGTCCAAACCAATGTTGATGAAAATACAACTAAAGCAAGACGTAGTGCATACAGTCTATTCGGATGTGGATTTCATGGACACAACGGCCTGGATCCCGAGTCCCTACTACACATCTACAAAACCTATATAACACCAGTATTGCTTTACGGTATGGAGCTATTATTACCGTCCTCAAAACCTCTTGAACAACTAGAACTCTTCCAGAAAAGGATACTAAAACAAATCTTGTCATTACCGATGAGCTGTCCGGATCCAGCCGTTTATATACTAACTGGAATTCTACCAATAGAAGCACAAATTCATATAAAAGCCCTCACATTCTTCAATAACGTCTGTCATCAAGGCGAAAAAAAACACTGAGAAAAAGCTTGCAAGAAGACAACTAACCGTGAAGGAGGAATCTAGTAACAGCTGGTTTATATGTGTCAACAAAATACTACGAAAATACGACCTGGACAATCCTATCAAAAAATCACGATGGATCTCGTTGGTGAAATCAAGAGTGAATGACCGCTGGTGTACCCAGCTAACAACTCTAGCACAACTCTACAAAGGGCTGTAATATCTTATTAACCACAACCTGAGCAAGTGCAAAATACATCCTATTTTGAAGCACAGATGCTACTCATCATTAGACATCAGTAGAATTCCAGTAAAATTAAGACTCGTCACCGGGACATACGTGCTGCAAACAAAACGCATTAAGTACTACAGAAATGAAACTGACCCAACATGCCTGCTATGCGGAGCAGCTGAAGAGAATGTACCACACTTCATTCTCCAATGTGAAAAACTACAGTCGGAGAGAGTAGCTTTACAGTCCGAGATCAACGCTATATGGCAAAGTGAGTTCCAAAATAATGAAATTTTACGGACTTGAGCGAAGATGACCAACTACAACTGCTAATGGACAATACAATTAAGGTGAAACCTACCAAGAAAAACTCAGCCAGCGTAGCCAGACTCGAAGGTCTATCAAGGAAATTAATGTTCAAATTGCATATTAAGAGAACGAAGCTTCTGGAGAGTGATACAGACAAAATACAGACAACAATGAAGAAACGGAACTAACATTGCGAAAAGGGGGAGGGGGGAGCCGTCCGGGGATTGCCCAAGAATCCATTACAATAAACTGTGATAATTGTTTTAGATTTTAGACATTGAAAGATGACGTTTTAGATCTTAAACTGTAGATACGATTCGTTTTAGATTTTAGGATGTGACAATTACTTTTTAAATAAGGGTAATAATAAAATTACCGAACTCCGAAAAATCTTACAAAGGGAAAGTCAAAACTCATAATTATATAAACAGACAAAATCAGTCAACAACCGGAAAACTGTGAAAACCGTAATGACCCTGACTTGGTACAGGCATTTCGAAAGAAATGGTGGGTTGAATCAGATTTTAAGGCGCCAAATCTCCCGCTCTCATTACGGCTCAAAGGTCCCGGCTGTCACTGTAACAGTATTTAAATACAGGAACAAAATAGGTAAAATAGTTGTCAAAGCAGTACCATATTCGGTGACGTAAATGTCAAAAATATTTTTACGTCACACATTGACAAAAAAATATTTGACTTCTTTATCTTTATACATTTTCACTATATGAAAATGCATCGCTTATAATTTTTTCTGCAGAGACGGAATATATTTCGACAAGATATTGGTATCGGAATATAAACTTTTTAAGAGATCGAATAAGGCGAATCTTTTTATAGCCCTGGTCCAGTAGCCTGTTTCTCAGATGAAGATGACGTTTCAGGAAATCAGAATAATTGCTACTGGCCCTTGCATAGCGAATCAATTGCGAGATGTAAACACCATATGCAGGAGAAGCTGGTATATTGCTGCACATGTTTGGAAAATTTATGATTTTAAAATTGAAGTCGTCCCGCTTATCATAAATTTTAGTACTGAGTTGACCACTGTCGTCAAATTCGAGGTATAAGTCCAAAAATGATGCGGACGAAGCTGTATCTGTGGTCTCTTTAACTTCCAGCTCTGGAGGATATATCAATGGAAGAAATTCTGCAAATCTAGAATTATTGATAGATAAAACGTCATCAATATACCTGTATGTGAAATTAAAGGCTCTAGCCTCATGAATCTTCTTATCTTTTACAAGCTTTTGAAGAAACTCCGACTCATATGAGTATAAAAATAAATCGGCTAGAAGAGGGGCACAATTCGTACCCATTGGTATGCCGACGACCTGCTGAAACAGTGTCCCTCCAAAGGAGACAAATATGTTATCGATGAGGAACTCCAGCATACTGATTACTTGTTCCTCGGAGTAGCATGTTTTACCTTTATGAATTTTGTTTGAAAAATATGTGAAATTGTAGCCTAACACAACAAATTTTGAGCCATAGTTTCTATGACTAAAAGCTTTGTGAATTGTTTCTTTTAAGCGGGTTTTTAATTTGTCATGCGGTAGGGTGGTATATAGAGTTGAAAAATCAAAAGTTTTGATGGAGGATACCTGAGAGAAAGATCTTGATTTCAGGTTATCCAAAAGATCTTTAGAGTTTTTCAAAATCCACATGTGATTTATGCCACTACGCGAGTAAACAGTTTCACAATATAAACCTCGAACCAAACCGTAACAAATAGATTTTAGATTTTAACCATAAGAACAGAGACTTTTAGATTTTAAACAGTGATGCGTCTTCTTAAATTTTTCCAATACATGCAACATGCATATTTTATACGTAATGTCGGGACAATCGTTGTGGATTGTTTTAACTTGATTTGATAAACTTTTATATCCCGTGTGAATAAGCCTGATTTTTAGTGTACATAAATTTTATTCATGGATACGGAGGTGATGGGATTTTCACTCACACAGCACACCGCCACCCAACACAAGTGACAGCCGGAACCTTTTAACCGTAATGAGAGCGGGAGGTTTGGCGCCTTAAAATCTGATTCAACCCACCATTTCTTTAGAAATGCCTGTACCAAGTCAGGGTCATTACGGTTTTCACAGTTTTCCGGTTGTTGACTGATTTTGTCTGTTTATATAATTATGAGTTTTGACTTTCCCTTTGTAAGATTGTTCGGAGTTCGGTAATTTTGTTATTACCTTTATTTAACATACGACACAGTATGGTTCTCCTTTCAAGGGGGTAAAGATACACAGGTACAGTCTTCACGCTTAACTTTTTACCTTACAAGCCCACCGGGCCTGTAAGTTCAAATATTTACAGGCCCACCATCAATTCTAGAGGCCCGAATTTGAAAACTACATTAATGACCATTAATTCAAACCACCAAAACTCAAAACATGATGATGTACCAAATATTATGTGGACATGTCAATTATGCATTAGGTAAGACCAGAATGCAAGTAAAAAACACAAAAAGACACTTTATTTTGGATTCATGTTTATATTAATCTCCTGAAAATTCTAAAATCATATTGTCAATAGCATCCTCAGTATATTCCATATCATCACTGTCCACCTCCTCCTCCTCATCATCATCATCATCACAGCCAATATTGTTATAAGACTCTTATAACACAAACTTGTGATGTCATCATTGCGTGAGACATATAATTTGGTGATAATTTTTAATATGTACCCCCCTTTTTTTAAATATCACTATGCTTTGAATTAATACCACACAAAATGCAAAAAGTCGTATTTGTGTAGCCTTCAGCAGAAGAAATATGTACAGTACATGTGTATATGCCAATTTGCTCAACGGTCCAACTATATATAGAAAGCTAGGAAATGCAAATATAGCACGAACGTATATTGACACTCGCTACCGGATGTTTCATCCCATAACCAAAACGGACCATAACCAAAACGGACCATTACCAAAACGGACCATAACAAAAACGGACTATTGAAATAAAAAATGTAAATTTCTTGAATAAATAGGATATTTTATGTATTATTTCTATGATTTTATATGTATTTAATTATTTGTATTAATTTGTTTAGTGTGTTTTAATTATAAACATATGTTCGTTTGCACATAAAGAGGGAGAGGCGTTAATTATCGAAAATAACAAATCAAGGAAATTAAAATAATTTAAATCGAAGCTTGAAACTGCGCTTTGGTTTGTAGAGTCATATGGCCTTGTACTCCAGTACTTAAAATTAGAAAGTACTGATGGGCAGACTGTTAAAGTCGATTTCAATCCGTCGTCCAGCAAATCTTCATACCAAGATTTGTCTGAAGAAGAAAGACAAAAAATTAAAGATTTGTTATTTATTTTGGAAAAATTTAATGTTAGCGAGAGCGCTAAAAGGAAACTGACAGTATTTTGTGATGGGCTACCACGAACGTATCTGGTTTCATCAATGCCAGGAAGATATTAACAGTTTATATCATTTTGAAAGAATTTCGGGAAATATCCCTGGCGCATATGTTACATCACATTTTCATAAATTATATAAAGTTTCCCCTTTTGCGCCCAAATTAAACTTTTAACTTCTATCAGTTCCATTCTCTTAAATCAACCTCCAATGGACAAATGATGGATCAAAAGTTTGTGTATGTAGTGCATTGAAAATGCGTTCTGACATGTGCATAAGTTATTGTTTGCATGATTGACAGACACTATTCATCATATCGTTTTCTAGCTTCTGAACTGTCGATCGAGAAAAAAAAAATATTATAGACAGGCAGCAAATAGCCAGTCAATGGGGTTTGCAATTAATATTTCGCATGCACAATAGCGACCCCACACCACAAGGTGTGGAAAATAGAAATATTATTCTGTGGCTTAAATGCGTATTAACTGCATTACATGTAAACTGTATGATTCTGTTTGATAAAGTCCTTTAACTAGAACAGGAAAAAATGTACACTTGAGTGAAATAGTGTTGTAATAAAAGATCGTGAACGTGATATACAAGTTGGAAAGAATGTCAAGGTATATTTTAAATGAGGTTGAAACAAGACACCATTTGATATTAATTCGGTTGTATTTCATTTTGACGATTTTGATTACGGAAGATGATCACAACCATATTGTTTTTGATTGGATTAAAATTATAGCTGTATAATAATGTATAATAACCTATTATTATTAGAATCCTAACATGACTGCGAATTTGGCATAAATAAAATAACAAATGGCTTCCTCTAGGAAAACGCCGACTTTATGTGAAAGGGACACCAGACAGCTATGATGAATTTTAATACATCCCTTAGCGCGGGATGTAAAGGACACACTCCTTACAAGTAAAAGACAACTTACAGCAGATTCTGATAGCAACAGTTTATTAGGAGTGTTGTTGTTGTTGTTGTTTTATCGACATCTGAGGTGGGGCCGATTTTGGCCCTTATAGCTCCCAGTCCTTTGCAAAAAAAAACCCATTGCAAGCACATTTCTAGTCAAATCATACAATTAATTGATACACACTTAATTACAATTATGATTAATTTGATTTTTATTTGATTAAAAGTTAATTAATTTTAAAGAATTTGGTTTTAATTTACAAAGATTATTAAACCCTCAATACTTTAATCTTAGTTTCCCCCAAAGAATATGGGCTTGGGTTGATAAAAAGAAAAAATAGTAATTAAGATATAATTAACCGATTGCAGTACATGGAATTTTGATAAATTCCATCACAAAAACGAGTAAATTTCGTTGATCTTTGGTTCATAGACAATAAAAGTACATGGAGTTTGTTTTAATTCATTATCATTCTTACAATGGGGACAGACCACTGTGCAGATTGCTCCAGAAAAGTAAATTCAAGACAACACACACTTACACAATCACCTGATAATCAAATCATTTAATCTAATTAAAAGTGATTTGGGTGTCATAAACCAATTAAAACACCAATAATTACTTGGCTTCACTAAGTTACCTGTACTAATTTGATTTATTCATAAATCTAGAAAGTAATTATCACAAATAAGATAAGTTTAAGGAAAAAAAAACAATCAACGCACACTAAAAATAAAAACTAAATAAAGATTCTTGCAATACATATTTTTTTCTGGTAGTCCATTTTGGTTATGGTCCGTTTTAGTGTAGTCCGTTTTAGTAATGGTCCGTTTTGGTTATGGTCCGTTTTGGTTATGGAATGAAACATCATGTAGTGTTGACACTGACAGTCATAAACTGAAGCAACTTAAAGTAAAGATTGTAATTATTATTTGTCAGACCTCAAATCAGAGTGCAACAATGGAACAAAACTACTGTAGTTCAAAGTCTATTTTCTAAATGCAGAGGTATTAACCCTTAACGTAGACACAGGTCTGTCAGCAACAGTTCTATAAATAGATCGCAATTAATAAAAAAAATACCGATCGGATTTGGAAGCGGATCGAAAATAATTTGAAGTGTCTCCGTGCATTTCAACAAATTTTGAATGACCAACCTTCTCAAATATGAACATATTATATATCAGAACTCAGACTTTGTGTCACAGGATTGAGAAAAAAATTAATCAAAAGTTTGTTTGGTTAAAAGTAGCTTCGATCAACATGTCCCGTAGCACAGTGTCTGATTGCGCCCCATTTCTCGTGGTGCCATTTTTATTTGATATTGAACGAAATTAAAGTTTCTTTAAACCGAAATGGATTACTTTTCAAGAAAGTCACTTTCAAAATACTTAATGAATAACATAGAATTCAATAAACACGATGTCGATATTTTCATAAATGGCACATGGCAAAATTACGCGTGCAACATAGGGCGACTCTTCAAAATTACAAGGCTACTTGAACTTCGCTTTTGACCAACGAGAAATCGAAGTCAACCTTCACAAGGCAACTACTTCGCCCTCTATTAACGTGAGTCCTGCTTCTTGTCCTTTTTTAAAACCTACATGATAGTAATTTCCTAAAAATATCAACTAATCAAATGCAAAAAACAGACACCTAAATCTATTTCGAATATCGGAAATTCTTAAAAGGCCTACCCATTTTTTGCATTGACTCGGCAGCAACTGAAAACGGAGAACATTAAACTAAATATTTACACACAATATCTTATGAAATCAACTTTTGAAACTATATGACTTTTTTTTCACAGGCCCGTCGAACTTGTGGAACTACTCATTTTATACGCCCGTGTACAATTTTACACGCCACGGGCTTCGGACTACCGCCTTATTTCGAAGACTACAGGTAAGGTAAGGTAAACTGGCGTTCCATAGATTTTTTTTTCGTCCGCATCTACCTATTATGGAAATCCGTGAATTTAAGTGCTAATTCGATCAAACACTTGAATAAATATCTCTGTCTAATATATAATAACACATTTTTACACAAAATTTAGCAGAAAGTAATTTAAAAAGGCTTTACAAAGCTCTTTTTGGGTTGAGAATGGTGCATTATGGGAATTACGTCTGCTCAATTTGAATGTCATAGATATTGACCTGTTTGTTCACTTTTCATGGGTGTTTTAGTAAAATTGAACATACCTGTAGTAACTTCATAGAAATATATTATATTATTATTACGCTTACCTAAATATGGATGATAATTCCTATTTTCATTGCTTTCCGTCTGAGTTGTATTTTCCGGAAAATCTCTGATTCGGCTATGGAGGATCCGTAGTGACAAAACGATAGAAGTAAAAAGTACTCATTTTTTTATCTTAATTTCTGTCTTTAATACATAAAATTTTCATGGCGATTTTTTATTGGTTACTCTATGGGTTAAAGTGAAAATGCTGGCGTATTTATAATTTCTGTTGCAATTTGTTTTGGGTCTACGGGTCTATTGACTGGACTACTACCCTTAAACGTTAACAATGTAGTCACTCGACTAGAACTTTCTACATGCCGTAGTATGTTGTTTGTAAATGCCCCCTTGGGAACCTGATTTGGAAAATAAAATTATTTTATTCTATTCTATTCTATTGACAATAACATCACAATTTCCAACGTTTGGCTTTCTGTTTACCTTTAGAAATAATATGGCTTAGTATAACAGACAACCTTATAAAACTCTAATTGATTACGGTAAACACAACTTTATGTGGTCATACATGTTAAATTATTGGACATTCCGTTCCTGACCTCGCCCAGTTCTGTTTAAATATAGCAAGCCTTACAAACCCCGCCGCTAAATGTGCCTAAAATTATAGAGTAAACATATTTCTCATTTAAAATATAAAACAAATCTTACCAGAAAGATTGTATTGACAGCTATCAATATATACTTAGAAAACGAAGCACCACATCCTAAACCCATTGTTAAAGAGCTGTTACAGTTAATAAACCAGGTACAGAAAATATCACAATATATCAATTACATATAGGAGAATGTCCAAGTAACTCTCCATTCCTTAAAAATAATGGAGCCGAGGCCCATTGTTTTTAAGGCATGAAGAGATACGAGGACATTCTCCAACTTAAAATCCATCCATTGTACTTTATTAATTTTATTAATTATTAATCTTGTAACAAACAAAATTCTGTGTATAGTATCTAAAGTACAAAGTATTAAATTGCTTGCCCCTTGTGGGACCTTAAAAGTACAAAGAGAACAATAACTCTCCATTACTTAAATATAATGGAGAGTTTTGACAATAGATTTACATCACAGGTGGATTTTAATCCTTCCTACCAGATGTCAACGCCGTATTTTATATGAAAATGATGATGTTCGAGAATTTATCTACTGCATCAGGTAAACACACCTATGTTTTTACCTGTAGAGTGGAGTTACCTGTCCTTTATCATGCATAGGTAAGCGTCATATGATGATAATTGTGAAATTGATCATTACGACACGATTTACGGTTTCGCCCTAATAATATGAATGAATATGAATAAAAGGATAAAAATAAACATTTAACTCATATTAAGGCTTTGTCTGTTGATATTTTTAAATATTATCATCCTAGTAATCATGAATCATTTGAACAGAAATTTTAAAATAGAAAACAACCTTTACTTTCATTTTCGTGTTGAATTAGAATTGTGATGAATATAAATAAGAATTGGAAAACATTTTTCAGATAGTTATTTAGTTAATTAGATAGTTAGATTTCAAAGTTTACTAAAAAAATATATGAAAGAGGTTGTCGACTACACATATCTTTGAAATGGGTTGGTGGGTGTATGGTGTTTCAACAATATATCAGCTATATCGTGGGGGTGTTTTATTGGTGGAGGAAACCGGAATACCCGGAGAAAACCACCGACCTGCCGTAAGTCACTGACAAACTTATTACATTAATGTTGTATCGAGTACACCTCATTTGAGCGGGTTCGAACTCACAACTTTAGTGGTGATATGTACTGATTACATATATAGGTAGTTGTATATCCAACTACCGTACAATTACGACCACAACCACCCCCTCTTTGAAATGGAATAAAAGTTCCATCATAATATTTGTTTCAATGGAGGGTTGTTATGTAATATTAAAATTCCACTTCCTTAATAAAATAACAATTGCAGAAAATGATTTATGTTCTTAATCGTTTTATTATATAGAACCCATCCCCTTGTTCTTTTTTTTACATGATCGGGTCACAGTCGCTCGTGGCATGGAATTATCACCCCCTTTTTAACTTTCTGTTTACATTTATTTTCAATAAAATGTCTTTATTTCTTTATTATTTCATCTTTTTCGTTATTCATATATGTCCATATACATGTATATTACATGATAATTATACATAGGTCGACACATGTAAGTTACGCTTGTATGAATATGGACACGAACAAATTAAAAGAAGGAAAAAGAGATGAAATAATACAGAAATAAAGAAATCTTATTGAAAAGAGAAAGATAAAAAGGGGATGGTGGTAATTCCGTGCTACGAGTGCCTGTGGATCGGGTGTTTAAATTCCTGTCGGGTTTAATCCGAACAATCCATCCTTACAATCTGTCTAAAGTCTCCCCCAGTGATGACACACTGACCAGTAGAGGTTACCGGATTATTCCAGTTAGTCAGGTATTTACACATATTATATTGATAATTAATAAATTTACAGTATATAGTAAAGATGAAATGATCAAGAATGTTTATGTTATTACTGGATCAGTGGTTCTGTCATTGAAGATATCATTACGATTGTGAAATTAAACTCAACAAATACTTGTATCATGAATTCACAAAACACATCAAGCCTTTAATTTGAGCACAGGATTATTATGCCTGTAAACACAGCTCAAATAATTTATTTATTTTGAAAACACATAATCATCAAGATACTTAGGTGGTCTTCGTTCTCTTGACGATCTCCTTAATGTTGTGTCCGGTGTATCTGAATTGTTACCGTCTAATATTTCTTCAATTTCTTCCTCGTTCATTATGGATTCTCCGACTTTCTTGAAATGCGATGAGTTGCGAGTGATTATCTTATTTTGTCCATCTGTTGCTGTTATCATACTTCCTTTTTTCTCTTTGATTTTTAGCGGTGTTGGGTTGAATGGTGTAGTTAACTTATCCTTCTTTTCCTGTTTTACAAGAACGCTATCTCCTACTTTAAATTGTAGGAATTAGGCATAAATAACAACACCTCTAGTAATACCACATACAAACCTACTTCGTTCGACAAAGATGAAATCCTAGCTAACCACAGATCATTCATGACCTCTTTAAACATTCCCTCTGGTAGAGAGTGAGGATTTACCCTATTTATATTGGATACCTAAACACCATAAGACACCATACAAAGAAATGTACATAGCGGGATCATCAACTTGTTCGACGAAAGAATTGTCTATTCACCTGACAAAGATTCTGTCTGCAGTAAAAGAGGGACAACAGAAATATTGTGAAACTGTTTACTCGTGTAGTGGCATAAATTACATGTGGATTTTGAAAAACTCTAAAGATCTTTTGGATAACCTTAAATCAAGATCTTTCTCTCAGGTATCCTCCATCAAAACTTTTGATTTTTCAATTCTATATACCACCCTACCGCATGACAAATTAAAAACCCGCTTGAAAGAAACAATTCACAAAGCTTTCAGTCATAGAAACTATGGCTCAAAATGTGTTGTGTTAGGCTACAATTCCACATATTTTTCAAACAAAATTCAAAAAGGTAAAACATGCTATTCCGAGGAACAAGTGATCAGTATGCTGGAGTTACTCATCGATAACATATTTGTTTCCTTTGGAGGGATACTGTTTCAGCAGGTCGTCGGCATACCAATGGGTACGAATCGTGCCCCTCTTCTAGCCGATTTATTTTTATACTCATACGAGTCGCAGTTTCTTCAAAAGCTTGTAAAAGATAAGAAGATTCATGAGGCTAGAGCCTTTAATTTCACATACAGGTATATTGATGACGTTTTATCTATCAATAATTCTAGATTTGCAGAATTTCTTCCATTGATATATCCTCCAGAGCTGGAAGTTAAAGAGACCACAGATACAGCTTCGTCCGCATCATTTTTGGACTTATACCTCGAATTTGACGACAGTGGTCAAATCAGTACTAAAATTTATGATAAACGGGATGACTTCAATTTTAAAATCATAAATTTTCCAAATATGTGCAGCAATATACCAGCTTCTCCTGCATATGGTGTTTACATCTCGCAATTGATTCGTTATGCAAGGGCCATTAGCAATTATTCTGATTTCCTGAAACGTCATCTTCATCTGAGAAACAGGCTACTGGACCAGGTCTATTAACAGATTCGCCTTATTCGATCTCTTAAAAAGTTTATATTCCGATACCAAGATCTTGTCGAAATATATTCCGTCTCTGCAGAGAAGATTATAAACGATAGATTTTCATATAGTGAAAATGTATAAAGATAAGGTGTCAACAAAAATGTCAAAAATATTTTTTTATCAATGTGTGACGTAAAAGTGTCTTTGACATTTACTTCACTGAGTTTGGTGCTGCTTTGACAACTGTTTTACCTGTTTTGTTCAAGTATTGTTATAAATACTGTTATAGTGACAGCCGGAGGGAGGTTTGGCGCTTTAAAATCTGATTCAACCCACCATTTCTTTAGAAATGCTTGTACCAAGTCAGGGTCATTATGGTTTTCACAGTTTTCTGGTTGTTGACTGATTTTGTCTGTTTATATACTTATGAGTTTTGACTTTCCCTTTGTAAGATTGTTCGGAGTTCGGTAATTTTGTTATTACCCTTATTATGATGGTTTGACACAATGTTTGTTCTCAAAATGTGTCTTCATTTTAAGCTTTCTGTCTTTGTCTTTCTTCCGTATCGTATTGTGAGTGGGTGATTTAATTGTCAAGTCCTGGAGTTTTGTATTACTTTTCCTTCCAAACAGAATTTCGGCTGGTGACATATCAGTAGTTGCACAGTAATTGCGTAGAAATGTATAAATTTCCTGCTTCCAACTGCGATGTTCTGTACGTGCGGCACGTATTGCTTTTCCTATTGTTTTCATAAATCGTTCACTTTCCACGTTAGCGCGAGGCCATAATGGTGTGATCTTTCTGTGCTTAAATCCCATATTATCAGCAAATTTTCGGAATTCTTGTGAATTAAATGGCGGTCCATTGTCACTTTTCAGTTCTTTTGGTATTCCAAAAATCGAAAATGTTTTGTCTAAAAGCGGTATTACAGATTTTGCAGTTAAACTGGTTAAAGTGTCTACAACAGGATACCTGGAATACTCATCGATAATTACCATTAAGTAGTATCCACTGGGAAAAGGTCCACAGAAGTCAATGCTTAATTTTTCCAATACATTACTTGGTAATTCGGACATTTGTAACGGTTCAAATGTACTCTTTGGGGTTGACGCCAGGCACGGTATGCATGACTTACAAGTCTTTTCAACAAGTTTATCGATTCCTGGGAAATACACCTTTTCACGTAATAGCCGTTTTGTCCTTACTATTCCCTGATGCCCCTCATGTGCAAGGTCAATTACACGCATTTGTAAATCCTTTGGTATAACGATTCTGTTATCATGTAGTAATATTTCACCATCATTAACAGGAACAAGTGTTAATTCATAGCGTAATTTCGAGAAAGTATTTAATACACTATTTTCATACGATTTGTCCCATTTGTTTGTTTTGAAGGCGGTGATAACGGTTTGAAGGTCAGAATCTTTTTGTGTACAGTTAACTATTTCATTTAGGGTCATTGCTTTAGGCACAACATTGTCCGTTAAATATCTAACAAATTCCTCTGCTAATTGAGAATGTTTACTTGTTACAGATTTAGACTGGGTCGGATGCCTTGGCAAATGCCGGTAATCGGCAGCATTCACCTTTCCGGGCTTGTTCTTTACTTTAAAATTGTATTGTTGTAACCGTAACCTCCATCTCTCAATTCTGGCTGATGTTTTTGTCTTCGGGTTGTTAAATATTGTTTCTAGAGGCAGGTGATCTGAAACGAGTTCAAACGAATGTCCGTAAAGGTATAGGTGAAAATGTGCAATTGCCCATACAATTGCTAATGCTTCCTTTTCCGTTTGCGAATAACGACTTTCAACATCGGTTAGTGCTCGGCTAGAATAGGCGATTATTTTTCCTTCTTGTGTTAGCAATGCTGCTAATGCTACTGGACTTGCATCCACTATTAACATTGTCTCTTTGTTTGGGTCAAAGTACGACATAACACGGTCAGCAATAAGCTCGTTCTTTAATTTGTCAAACGATTGCTGATGTTCGATTGTCCATTCCCACTGAATACCTTGTTTGGTTAGCCTACGTAGCGGCTCAGTCACGGTGGAGTAGTTTGGAATGAAACGTCCCACATAATTCGTCATAGCCAAAAAACTACGAACTTCTCCTACAGATTTGGATCTGTGATTGACTGTTTTAACTGGTGCTGTTCTGCTATATTGTTTTATACTTTTGATTTTAATTTGTTGTCTTTTTGTACAGTTGAGTATTAATTTTTAATTCTTACTGCGATTCATTGTCTTTGCGTAATATATTTTTATTAATTTTTAGTTACATTCACTGATTTCGATAGCTAAGTTTATTTATTATTCAATTTCATGTCCATTTTTATACCTTTATTTTAATTAATATTTTTAGATATGTTTTCCCTAATTCTCTTATAATACGCAATTTTCTTCTTTTTAATTCAATGTGGTTAAGCTTTTTGAGTCTTAAAGTTTGTATACCGGTATTTTATTAAATTGGGCATGCTTTTAAATATATTGTTCTTACTTTACTTATTTTTCTTATTTATGTACAAATTTGTGTATATTTTAAACATGCAAAGCGCTTAGAGTAATTGTATTGTTATATAATGCGCTATAAAAATACCTTGTAATAATAATAATAATAATTTACATCTTTTGGTATCTGAGTGTTTCTTATTGCACTTATCTTCTTTGGATCGGCTGATATCCCGTTTGCACTAAAAATGTGACCATAATATTCTAATATATCTTTATTAAATTCACATTTGGCTTTGTTTAATATTAAGTTCCTTTTCTTAAGTCGCTCGAATAATTTACACAGTCGCTTATCGTGTTCTTCCTGGTTCCGTCCAAATACAATGATGTCATCGGATATGTTTCTTACTCCATCTAATCCTTCAAGTGCATTACTAAGCGTGTTTTGGAATATTTCTGCGGCTGAAGAAACTCCGAAACTCAAACGTTTATATCTACGTAATCCCACGTGCGTAGTGAATGTGGTAATGTTCCGGGAATCATCACTTAATTCCAGTTGATGGTAGCCATTGCGAAGGTCCATCTTCGAAAACACTTTAGAACCATTTAAATCCAATATCATATCATCTAGTGTTGGAGTAATATGACGTGAACGCAAAATAGCCTTATTCGGTTCTCTCATATCTACACACAAACGAATTTCATTAAGGTTTTTCGGTTTGGGTGCAACGACAATTGGGGACACCCAAGGTGTAGGTCCATCTACCTTTTCAATGATATTTAATTTCAAGTCTGTCGAGTTCGGCTTCCACTTGTTTGCGAATATGAAACGGTATACGCCTTAGCGGTTGAATAACGGGTTTCACGTTCTCATCAACATTAATTTTCACTTTGACATCCTTCAAGTTACCTATTCCTTTGAATACATCACTATATTTATTACACAATATTTCACTACTACTTGAGACTGAAGCAATTATTGGCACAATATTTAATTCCACAGATGTATCATAACACAATAAATTCTCATGTTTTCCTTTTACTACATACATGGTTGCCGTTGTTATTTTACTATCTGTCTCAATCGTCGCTTGAAATTTCTCAATTAATTCTAGGGTCTTATCTGATCCATATGCGAATACTCTTTTATTGGAGTGAGAAAGTTTTGGTTTACTTCCGATTTTCTTGAATGTATTCTCATCCAGAATATTAATGCTCGATCATGTGTCAATTAGAAAATCCACATTTGAATTATTGATTTTCACTGTCATTTTCGGTTGACCATTCTGTACCTTATTTACTGTTGCTTCCCTTAATCCGAATACATAATCGTCGTCAGAGCTACTATCCCGAGTGTCACTGTATGTTATTTCAGTTTCATTGTTGCCAAGATTATTGACTCTTGAGTTATTGTTTGTGTTCTGTCCACCACGTTTAGATCAGCATACTTACAGTTGGCGAAATGATTCATCTTTCTACAAAAGTTACAAGTCTTTCCTAGTGCTGTACACTTACTTGCATGCGGAAACTCACCTCCACAGTTTCTACAGTTTGTCTTTTTCTTTGGTTCAAATTTTGATTGTTTCTGCAGATATCGCGGGTTATTACGTCGTCTTTGGTTTGATTTTCTCACTGCATTCGCTGAATCTCTGTCACTTTGTTCGATTTCCGTGGCGTGCTTTTCAGACAATTCTAATGCTCTTGCAGCAGAAAGTAATCCTGTAAGGTATGTGTCATCACGAACAGCCTTTCGTCTTAGTCGTGTAGAGTGACAACCTTGAATTATCTGCGCTTTCACTTCTTTGCTAGTGTCAGCAAACTCACAGTTCAATGCTAACTGTCGTAGTTTTGTATGGAAACTGTCTATTGTCTCCTCAGGTGATTGTTTGGCTAATCTGAATCTATATACTTCATATTCCGTATTTACTTTGGAGCAAAGTATTTCTTTAATTTCAGTTTGGCGGTAGCAATGTCCTCCCCTGTGTCTGTAAGAGTGTCAAAGATTTCATTCACATCTTCTCCAGCGTAATGTAATAAAAGTGCTCTTTGTCGTTTTTTGTCCTTAATGTCTAAACAAATGAACAGGTTTTCAAGTCGGCTAATCCACTTTCGCCACCTAGTTTCTGCATTGTTTTCATGAACTGGAAAACTTGGAAAATTTGGCAAAGATGCAGCCATGGTTTAATAATCAGTTCTACTAATTAATAAATCCACGAAAATACTTATTTCCTTTTCAATGTTATATTAATATCCTCGTCGCCAATGTCATATTTTTGGGGAAGGCTACCAAATACTCTACAAGATGTTTACTATTTTACTGACTTTAATGAACTAATTGATCAGAAATGTAATACACAATAGTGTCTGCAATGCGGCGGGGTCCTTGTTATCTTGTTTTATAGCTTTAACCTCATGAACTTAGAACTATTTACTTTACTGAAACATTTGATTTAATGATGAATGTCACAGGTCATAGATAAATATTTTTTTTTACCACGGGTTTGGACTCAAAAGCGTTTGAAAGACGTCATATTAGAATTTTCAATAAACAATTGTTTTAATGTTCTGCCCCTTGGTTTTTTAATCGAATAATTAAGATTGGCTATTAAAGTAATAATTTTTTTATTAGAAAACGGAAAAATCTAAATATTTCGTAAACGTAGATTTTTTTCAACGCATCCAACGAGAGTTTTGTCAGGAATTTTACTACCATTTGGAATTTTATAAATATTGACGGTTGAAATTATTCTGAAGGCCCTGCTCATCTGAAAAATTACCAATTTTTAGCGTTATTTTGGTCTTATTTCAGGCAAAGTTCTTCAAAATACGCAAAGTTTGCTCGCTAAATGTCACAGCCAACTCACCGCGGACGTTATCCCATATAACAATAGGAACGACAGTGGTCCCGCAGCTGGTCTATTGTCTCTCGTCGAAGTGCCGGAGAAGGCTATTGTTCCCTTCATGGTTAATGCATTTGACTACGTAACATTTATACACAGGCTTACCCGAGATTTACCTGGAAATTTTTTGAAAAAGACGTGAAATCATAAATTTCCATAATTACTGATTTTTAATTTGACCAAGTTATTTCAATCTTTCGGAAATAATTCGAAAAAGAACGGTCTTTCTGCTAATACATTCACAGAAGTTAAACATAGAGTACACAATCATTGGATATGAATACAATTTTATAGGTAAAAACGTTATGTACAATCTGTCATTTACAACCGATGTACCCGTTCAATCTGTAATCATGTTGGACTGGATTCAGCTTTCCTCGTCGCTGGACTCGTCGTCATCAAAATTATTGGAGGAATCTCACTCCTATCAATGCAATTCACTTTCCCATACTCCTTTTCTATTTTTTAATACATGGTCTTCTGCCTTCGCCCAAACTTCCCCCCCCCCCCCCCCCCCCCCCCATAAACAAGTTCTTTCACATTGTTTCATCTTGTCCATTGTAACAATATTACCTATCAACTTCGACTAGTTTGAAATACATGCTTTTCCATGAATGAAAAATTAAATTATAAAATTGTAGAACCTTTTTTTCTCTCATTTGTTTGCTTCGTTTTAGTCGAAAAAAAGATTTCACTCTGCTAGTGGCTTTATCTGACAGAGATTTAGCATCAGGAGAATTGTTCTGGGATGATGGAGAGTCATTTGGTAAGCCTTGTAAACAATTACGTCTTATTTCGATATTCTTAATGCAATGATATAAGCCCTTTGATATTTATTTGATTAGCTATAGTAAATATTTGAACCGATACCATAAATTTATGGCAATAGCATGTTCAATAGAGGGTTAGGCTTATGGTGTTTAACGCCACTTTCAACAATATTTCAGCTATATCGTGGCTGTCAGTTTTATTGGTGGAGGAAACCGGTGTTTAATAGAAGATATATTGTCATCTCTTTTTTATAGACAAACTTATGACAACAACCATTGTGGGCTTATTTGATATCTTTCCATACTGCACAATAAAGCACTAATCAGATTTGATATGATCTGAGGACAGCAGCATTAAACAACATTATTAAGAAAAAAACTGGTGGAACGCGCTAATCTGGGTCACGGGTCACTGTAATCGGGTGGCTGTATCGAGAAACAGATACGGTGTTGAAAAAACTGTTGATACTCATAAAATATTGTTAAATGCAATAAAATGTTATGTTTGTCTTCAAGAAATATGATAGACAAAACCATGTGTGAAGTTTTATGACGAAATATCTCCGATTTCTATGCAAATTTACGAGTTGAAGTGGGGAAACACCCACAGGTAATTTTAGCGATGCATTTTTTTATCTTGGACAAGAGCTTCCTGATTGGATGACCGATTTAAAACATACTGACTCCGCATGGTAAAAAGATGCATATAAAAGAAATCTATGTTATATTTATTCATTTGCTTGATTCTGGAATATTGTTGATCATTGATTTAAACAAGAAAAAAGGGGAAAAAAGGGGGGGGGGAGTGAATTTTATTAGTGAATTTTACAGTTAAATAAAAATTTGTTGCGACTTAAGCTTAAATCAGCGTTAAAAATTGAACAAATATCAGTGGTTTTGTAAATGAGATTTATTTTAAATAGTAAATCTGAATTTATTATTTATCAATTTATTATTAAATGATACAATTTTATATCCCTTGGCAGGGATATACCCCCTAGCTATGATGAAAATTTGAAATAAAAACGCTGGATCAGACTTTAAGCAAAAATAATAATCCAGGATTAGTTTTTTTATTAAAAAAATCCAGGACCCCTGTGTCCATGATTTTTTTTTTTTTTAAAGTTAATAATATGAAATATTGACTTCCACACTTGCCTTTTGGACAGCACATTTCTGTGTCCACACTTGTTTAATGAATAAAATAAGTGTCTTTAATCAAATTGAGATATTCTATTTAAAATTCATGTAAACAATCTCCGTTTCAATGCCAAAGAGGTGTTCTCAACAGCGTAATTTAAACATTACTAATATTTCTATATCCATGCCTTATTTGTCTTTGGTAAGACCATAAATTGAATATTTCAGTGATATCTGAAATCCCAACATAAAAGTGATATCAATATTAATATGATACAAACATATTGCACTGTATATCATTGTAATACGATGTAAAACATCACATCGCTGTGATTGTTCAGACATATCATTTGTCACCATATTGTGGAAAGACACATGCGTTACCAGCTATAAAAGGCGAGGGGGTGGGGGGATTAATCGCGTATAACCGATTAACTGTCATGCGCTATATATATTAGCCTATCAGGGGCAATAAAACACAGAACTACTATCCCAATGCACTTGTTTATTAGAGTCATCTCTATTGTGAGTGTCTTTGTCGAGATTGCAGTCGCTTAACAAGTATAGAAGCTCTGTAGTTCATCTTGTACATAGTTCGTGGCTTATTAACAAGTATAGAAGCTCTGTAGTTCATCTTGTACATAGTTCGAGGCTTATTAACAAGTATAGAAGCTCTGTAGTTCATCTTGTACATAGTTCGTGGTTTATTAACAAGTATAGAAGCTCTGTAGTTCATCTTGTACATAGTTCGTGGCTTATTAGAGAGACATATGTTCTTAAACTTATTTAAGAAGGTCACAGAAGTAGAACTCGAAAATGTATTGCAGCAGGTAAATAAGTGGTAGAATTAGACCTCGGAACTCCTGACAACATTATATTAGTTAAATTAGTGCGCATGACACGTTTCTGAAATAATCTTCCTCTGATATGCTCATAGTCAAAAGGTTGAAATTTTGTAATTTAGGAACTGTAAATGTAAACTATGAAAACTTGTATAATGTCGGTTATTTGATATTTCAGGAACAACCGGTCAAACTAGTAACAATTTCATAACTTTCCAAGCAGAAAACGTGAGCAATATTATACTAAAAACGTTATTTAAAACAATGTTGTTGTTATAGTATCTTGGCACCTTACTCTCAAGGCTATAAATACATGTTTTAGTTCACAAGATTAATAGAATATATGGTTTTAATATACAAACGTATCATGATTCAAATTTCAGACAAACACGTTGTATACGATATAAAATGTAACCATACACGACTTACGTCCCACTTGCTTTCACATTAGCATTTTATAAAGGGACAAAGTTTCACTATTTATATTATACATATGATTTAAAATACATTTGTACATGTATGTTATTCGAATACAATACACAATTGTATATACATTTTTGTACTTTTAATGAACTATCAATGTTAGGTTGGATGGACTTACCAAATAATTTTATTAATACGATAGTAATTTTTCGGTCGTGCTATCCCATGGGATAGTCGTTTTCGTCGTCGTCCGGCAATAGACACAACTATGTCAATGCCAAAATTATAAAAATCCAAAATGTTTGCGTATGTTTAGGTTTATCTCGAAACCTGTTTTTATTTTTATCTCGAAATACCGTAAGAAATTCCTTCCTGTACTTTTCAACAGATCCTACAAAATGTACATTGTACAGAGTAATGACCGGGAAACTAGTGCAAGATGACGCCACTGTCCACTTGCTGGTGTTGCGTCCGGTGTTGCCTTTTATGATATGTTGAGTTTAATAGATTCCTCTAATAAAGTCAGTTGTGACACTGACCACGTGTTATGCACTGTGCATGTTGTAAACGCCATTAACATCATTGTCATTATATAATATATAGGCGGGAATTCGATCAAACGTGGTACGTTCTGGCTATGGTGCAAAAATGAATCTTGGTTCAGTCATAGTCTATGGGGTCCAGTCAAGACCGACTATGTCATCAAATTCCTTATACATATGATGGCAGTTCAAAGGTAAATCTATCTGGTTTTAGGTTTTATTGTGTTTAACGCCACTTTCAACAATAGTTCAGCTATATTGTGGCGGTCAGCTTTATTGGTGGAGGAAACCGAAGGACCCAGAGAAAACCACCGACCTGCCGCACTGACAACTTTTATCACTTAATGTTGTACACCTTGCCCTGGGCGGGAGTCGAACCCACAACATCGGTGGTGATAGGCACCGATTGTATAAGTAAATCGATCTGACCATGTAGATAAAGCTCATAGAAAATGAGGTAACGATCTTGAATAAACAAAAGATGCAAGCAACTTGCTTATGAGCAACGGAGAGATAGTATATACAAAACCCAAATGGTACAATCTCGGTTATTACCTGTATTCTAACATGTCTATTATTTGCGTTAAGATCACGAAAGATGGCATTGACAATAATATTTTGGCTCAAAGTTGACAATTGTTTCACTATTATGTTTTCTGATGGTCTTGTGTACTATCTAATATTTAAATGATGATTGAGGCCATCGACTCTCTTTAATAAAAACTAATATTATACATATGCCATTCTCGGTGCCTCGATAAATAAATATCTAAAATTAGAGAGGTCTTCATAACAACGTGGCATTTTTCTCACACGTGAAAAGCACTTGCATGACCACATCAGTTCACTAAGAGGGGAGGTTTAACCCCCATATAACTAGTTTAACCCCATATAACTAGTTTGACCCCATATTACTAGTTTAACCCCATATAACTAGTTTAACCTCATATATCTAGTTTAACCCCATATAACTAGTTTAACCCCATATAACTAGTTTAACCTCATATAACTAGTTTAACCCCATATAACTAGTTTAACCTCATATAACTAGTTCAACCTCATATAACTAGTTTAACTACATATAACTAGTTTAACTACATATAACTAGTTTAACCTCATATAACTAGTTTAACCTCATATAACTAGTTTAACCCCATATAACTAGTTTAACCTCATATAACTAGTTCAACCTCATATAACTAGTTTAACTACATATAACTAGTTTAACTACATATAACTAGTTTAACTACATATAACTAGTTTAACTACATATAACTAGTTTAACTACATATAACTAGTTTAACTACATATAACTAGTTTAACTACATATAACTAGTTTAACTACATATAACTAGTTTAACTACATATAACTAGTTTAACTACATATAACTAGTTTAACTACATATAACTAGTTTAACTACATATAACTAGTTTAACTACATATAACTAGTTTAACTACATATAACTAGTTCAACCTCATATAACTAGTTCAACCTCATATAACTAGTTTAACTACATATAACTAGTTTAACCCCATATAACTAGTTTAACCCCACTACTGTTTATAAGTACATATACCAAGCCAGGAAAGTGAGTGGTCATGTATTTATGTGTTAGAAGTTATCGATTTTGTCTCTTTCAATGATTTTCTGTTAGATTTTGAAACTGTCCCGACAGTGTGGTATTTTTTGCTTTTAATTTCATTACCACATTGATAAAACATCATGGAATATAAAGATAAGATTACTCTTTGAAACATTTTGTGATGATCTCGTCATACCAAATTTAGTATTTAATTTGATTTATGTTTCTATCTTGTAGGTTCTTCGGTTCCAGCGTATGAATGTAAACTTATTACATACGTTTGCTCTCAACTGGACGTAAAATACATAACAACATCGTCAAAAATATACATAATAAATCATTTATCAATGTAATTGTTTCTAATAACTCGTGTGTAGGGCAATCAATATCATGGCGACCAGTTTTAGTGGTGGAAGAAGCCGGAGTACCCGGAGAGAACCACCGACCATGGGCAAGCAACTGGTAAACTTAATCACTTGCAGCTGTGAGTCGAGTGCACCCTTTTTGTAATTTAAAAAGCCGGGAGCGAACCCACGCCGTATTGGTGATAGGCTTGTATGAGTTGTTAAGTAATCCAACTACCTAACTCATTGAGCCACCCAGGCCCTTATCCAGATTGGTCCACTGCATACATATATCTATTGGGTATGTGTGTTCTTTTAATCAAATCAATTTGAAGGAGGAATGATGACAAGTCCACTGCCGTTCAACATCTTATTTGATTTGTTTTTTCACTGTTGAATCTTTATCATTCACTGGTAAATAATTGAACTTAAGCATCTATACATATTGTTACATGATAGATATATCAAATTTGACAGTGAAATAATAACAGTGATACGTATGGTAGCATCTGTTACACTGATCATATATACACATATTCATATTCCAGAAATTAATGTGAAAATCTATATTCTGGATACTAAAGTTATCAATAATTGTTTTTTTAGTTTTGGCTATAATGACGAAATTTGATTTACAAAATATAGATTTTTTTTTGCCAAATTTTTCACGAACTAGAAATTTGTACTTTTCGAAATCGTCATGCTGAGAATAAGTTTGTAGTTACAAACAAATAAGTATTTAGAGCTAATGGAATTAATTAAGGACGCGACAGTTTGTCTTGCATCTGTCCTGGAACCATAACTACCATCAAACTTTGCTCATTACGAGGAGTTTCTCAAAGGAGTAAAGTCTCCTCTTAGTACGAGGGCATCATTGATGTACATGTATGTCATTTTGATCAGTTGTGTAATAGTTGCGTCCTTTACAACCATTGGCAGCCCATTCAGAAGGGTTAAACCCGTTTACAACCATTGACAACCCATTCAGAAGGGATAAACCCGTTTACAACCACTGGCAGCCCATTCAGAAGGGTTGAACTCGTTTACAACCATTGAGAGCCCATTCAGAAGGGATAATCCCGTTTACAACCATTGGCAGCCCATTCAGAAGGGATAAACCCGTTTACAACCATTGGCAGCCCATTAAGAAGGGGTAATCCCGTTTACAACCATTGGCAGCCCATTCAGAAGGGCTAAACCCGTTTACAACCATTGGCAGCCCATTCAGAAGGGGTAATCCCGTTTACAACCATTGGCAGCCCATTCAGAAGGGGTAATCCCGTTTACAACCATTGGCAGCCCATTCAGAAGAGTTAAACCCGTTTACAACAATTGGCAGCCCATTCAGAAGGGGTAATCCCGTTTACAACTATTGGCAGCCCATTCAGAAGGAATAAACCCGTTTACAACAATTGGCAGCCCATTCAGAAAGGTTAAACCCGTTTACAACCATTGGCAGCCCAATCATAAGGGCTAAACCCGTTTACAACCATTGGCAGCCCAATCAGAAGGGCTAAACCCGTGTACAACAATTGGCAGCCCATTCAGAAGGGTTAAACCCGCTTACAACCATTGACAGCCCATTCAGAAGAGTTAAACCCGCGTACAACAATTGGCAGCCCATTCAGAAGGGTTAAACCCGTTTACAACCATTGGCAGCCCATCCAGAAGGGCTAAACCCGTTTACAACCATTGGCAGCCCATGCCATTCAGAAGGGTTGAACCCGTTTACAACCATTGGCAGTCCATTCAAAAGGGTTG
Organism: Bathymodiolus brooksi; assembly: GCA_963680875.1. Taxonomy (NCBI): domain Eukaryota; kingdom Metazoa; phylum Mollusca; class Bivalvia; order Mytilida; family Modiolidae; genus Bathymodiolus; species Bathymodiolus brooksi. Next base: position 59,966,878 of record OY804578.1, read on the forward strand.
AACCCGTTTACAACCATTGGCAGCCCATTCAGAAGGGATGAATCCATTTACAACCATTGGCAGCCCATTCAGAAGGGTTAAAACCGTTTACAACCATTGACAGCTCAATTAGAAGGGCTAAGCCCGTTTACAACCAATGGCAGCCCATTCAGAAGGGTTGAACCCGTTTACAACCATTGGCAGCCCATTCAGAAGGGCTAAACCCGTTTACAACCATTGGCAGCCCATGCCATTCAGAAGGGTTGAACTCGTTTACAACCATTGGCAGTCCATTCAAAAGGGTTGAACCCGTTTACAACCATTGGCAGCCCATTCAGAAGGGATGAGCCCGTTTACAACCATTGGCAGCCCATTCAGAAAGGCTAAAAGCGTTTACAACCATTGACAGCCCAATTAGAAGGGCTAAGCCCGTTTACAACCAATGGCAGCCCATTCAGAGGGGTTGAACCCGTTTACAACCATTGGCAGCCCATTCAGAAGGGCTAAACCCGTTTACAACCATTGGCAGCCCTTTCAGAAGGGTTGAACCAGTTTACAACCATTGGCAACCCATTCAGAAGGGCTAAACCCGTTTACAACCACTGACAGCCCATTCAGAAGAGTTAAACCCGCCACGCAATGAGTGAGTGAGTGATTATTGCTTAACGCCAAATGAGCAATTTTTTTCAGCTATACCATGACGAGAACAAGCTACCCTTCACGAACACCTGGGTTCACCCCCTGTTTTTTGTGGGGTTCATCCTTTAGTTTTCTTTGTTGTGATTTTGTATCGTGTTCGTCTTCGTCCTGTGTCTTGTGTGCTCATTGTTGCCAGTGTCTCTGGATTGTTCTTTTTTGATTTCCCTTTCAGTTTTCTCTAACGTTTATTTACATTCAATGAAAGAATGATGATGTAAGCTTTGTACGAGACAAACACGCTTACTTGGATCATTATAGTGCTAGCTCACTGTAACAACAGTCCACAAATAGACATTTCGCTCCACTGACATATCATCCTGATTCCGAGCCAACAAGTCTTTGCTCTTACTCCTTAAGCTGCATGCTTAGAGGAGAAGCAATAATATCAATTGCATAGTCCTTGGTTTAACCCGACTGAGATCGAACCCGCGATCTATCGCACTCCATGCGAGCATGCCAACCATTACACCACCGATGCCGTTAACCGCAACGATAAATTAGTATATTCTATAAGCTATAAACATGAATTCAAAATCAGACCTTGGAACTGTTCTGTCAGTGTGATATTTTTGGTTTTTCATTTTTTAATATTTAAGGAATATTTGAAATTGTTGAACAGGTTATACGATATAACCTGGTTTGGGTTAGTTTACGCTTAATAAACCGCGAAGCTGTTTATGAAAAGCGTAAACTGATCCTAACCAGGTTATGCAAGTATAACTTGTTCAACAATTTCAAATATTCCTTATAATTGAATTTTTACAGCAAAATTAATGATTCCTTGATTTTAATTACGATTAATTGAATTTAAGCATCTATACATATTGTTACATGATAGATATATCAAATTTGACAGTGAAATAATAACAGTGATACGTATGGTAGCATCTGTTACACTGATCATATATACACATATTCATATTCCAGAAATTAATGTGAAAATCTATATTCTGGATACTATAGTTATCAATAATTGTTTTTTTAGTTTTGGCTATAATGACGAAATTTGATTTACAAAATATAGATTTTTTTTGTCAAATTTTTCACGAACTAGAAATTTGTACTTTTCGAAATCGTCATGCTGAGAATAAGTTTGTAGTTACAAACAAATAAGTATTTAGAGCTAATGGAATTAATAAAGGACGCGACAGTTTGTCTTGCATCTGTCCTGGAACCATAACTACCATCAAACTTTGCTCATTACGAGGAGTTTCTCAAAGGAGTAAAGTCTCCTCTTACTACGAGGGCATCATTGATGTACATGTATGTCATTTTGATCAGTTGTGTAATAGTTGCGTCCTTTACAACCATTGGCAGCCCATTCAGAAGGGTTAAACCCGTTTACAACCATTGACAACCCATTCAGAAGGGATAAACCCGTTTACACCACTGGCAGCCCATTCAGAAGGGTTGAACCCGTTTACAACCATTGAGAGCCCATTCAGAAGGGATAATCCCGTTTACAACCATTGGCAGCCCATTCAGAAGGGATAACCCCGTTTACAACCATTGGCAGCCCATTAAGAAGGGGTAATCCCGTTTACAACCATTGGCAGCCCAATCAGAAGGGCTAAACCCGTTTACAACCATTGGCAGCCCATTCAGAAGGGGTAATCCCGTTTACAACCATTGGCAGCCCATTCAGAAGGGGTAATCCCGTTTACAACCATTGGCAGCCCATTCAGAAGAGTTAAACCCGCTTACAACAATTGGCAGCCCATTCAGAAGGGGTAATCCCGTTTACAACTATTGGCAGCCCAATCAGAAGGAATAAACCCGTTTACAACAATTGGCAGCCCATTCAGAAAGGATAAACCCGTTTACAACCATTGGCAGCCCAATCATAAGGGATAAACCCGTTTACAACCATTGGCAGCCCATTCAGAAGGGGTAATCCCGCTTACAACTATTGGCAGCCCATTCAGAAGGAATAAACCCGTTTACAACAATTGGCAGCCCATTGAGAAAGGATAAACCCGTTTACAACCATTGGCAGCCCAATCATAAGGGATAAACCCGTTTACAACCATTGGCAGCCCAATCAGAAGGGCTAAACCCGTGTACAACAATTGGCAGCCCATTCAGAAGGGTTAAACCCGCTTACAACCATTGGCAGCCCATTCAGAAGGGTTAAACCCGTTTACAACCATTGGCAGCCCATTCAGAAGGGCTAAACCCGTTTACAACCATTGGCAGCCCATGCCATTCAGAAGGGTTGAACCCGTTTACAACCATTGGCAGTCCATTCAAAAGGGTTGAACCCGTTTACAACCATTGGCAGCCCATTCAGAAGGGATGAATCCGTTTACAACCATTAACAGCCCATTCAGAAGGGTTAAAACCGTTTACAACCATTGACAGCCCAATTAGAAGGGCTAAGCCCGTTTACAACCAATGGCAGCCCATTCAGAAGGGTTGAACCCGTTTACAACCATTGGCAGCCCATGCCATTCAGAAGGGTTGAACTCGTTTACAACCATTGGCAGTCCATTCAAAAGGGTTGAACCCGTTTACAACCATTGGCAGCCCATTCAGAAGGGATGAACCCGTTTACAACCATTGGCAGCCCATTCAGAAAGGTTAAAACCGTTTACAACCATTGACAGCCCAATTAGAAGGGCTAATCCCGCTTACAACCAATGGCAGCCCATTCAGAAGGGTTGAACCCGTTTACAACCATTGGCAGCCCATTCAGAAGGGCTAAACCCGTTTACAACCATTGGCAGCCCTTTCAGAAGGGTTGAACCAGTTTACAACCATTGGCAGCCCATTCAGAAGGGCTAAACCCGTTTACAACCACTGACAGCCCATTCAGAAGAGTTAAACCCGCCACGCAATGAGTGAGTGAGTGATTATTGCTTAACGCCAAATGAGCAATTTTTTTCAGCTATACCATGACGAGAACAAGCTACCCTTCACGAACACCTGGGTTCACCCCCTGTTTTTTGTGGGGTTCATCCTTTAGTTTTCTGTGTTGTGATTTTGTATCGTGTTTGTCTTCGTCCTGTGTCTTGTGTGCTCATTGTTGCCAGTGTCTCTGGATTGTTCTTTTTTGATTTCCCTTTCAGTTTTCTCTAACGTTTATTTACATTCAATGAAAGAATGATGATGTAAGCTTTGTACGAGACAAACACGCTTACTTGGATCATTATAGTGTTAGCTCACTGTAACAACAGTCCACAAATAGACATTTCGCTCCACTGACATATCATCCTGATTCCGAGCCAACAAGTCTTTGCTCTTACTCCTTAAGCTGCATGTTTAGAGGAGAAGCAATAATATCAATTGCATAGTCCTTGGTTTAACCCGACTGAGATCGAACCCGCGATCTATCGCACTCCATGCGAGCATGCCAACCATTACACCACCGATGCCGTTAACCGCAACGATAAATTAGTCTATAAGCTATAAACATGAAGTCAAAATCAGACCTTGGAACTGTTCTGTCAGTGTGATATATTTGGTTTTTCATTTTTTAATATTTAAGGAATATTTGAAATTGTTGAACAGGTTATACGACATAACCTGGTTTGGGTTAGTTTACGCTTAATAAACCGCGAAGCGGTTTATGATAAGCGTAAACTGATCCTAACCAGGTTATGCAAGTATAACTTGTTCAACAATTTCAAATATTCCTTATAATTGAATTTTTACAGCAAAATTAATGATTCCTTGATTTTAATTACGATTAATTGAATTTAAGCATCTATACATATTGTTACATGATAGATATATCAAATTTGATAGTGAAATAATAACAGTGATACGTATGGTAGCATCTGTTACACTGATCATATATACACATATTCATATTCCAGAAATTAATGTGAAAATCTATATTCTGGATACTATAGTTATCAATAATTGTTTTTTTAGTTTTGGCTATAATGACGAAATTTGATTTACAAAATATAGATTTTTTTTGCCAAATTTTTCACGAACTAGAAATTTGTACTTTTCGAAATCGTCATGCTGAGAATAAGTTTGTAGTTACAAACAAATAAGTATTTAGAGCTAATGGAATTAATTAAGGACGCGACAGTTTGTCTTGCATCTGTCCTGGAACCATAACTACCATCAAACTTTGCTCATTACGAGGAGTTTCTCAAAGGAGTAAAGTCTCCTCTTAGTACGAGGGCATCATTGATGTACATGTATGTCATTTTGATCAGTTGTGTAATAGTTGCGTCCTTTACAACCATTGGCAGCCCATTCAGAAGGGTTAAACCCGTTTACAACCATTGACAACCCATTCAGAAGGGATAAACCCGTTTACACCACTGGCAGCCCATTCAAAAGGGTTGAACCCGTTTACAACCATTGAGAGCCCATTCAGAAGGGATAATCCCGTTTACAACCATTGGCAGCCCATTCAGAAGGGATAACCCCGTTTACAACCATTGGCAGCCCATTAAGAAGGGGTAATCCCGTTTACAACCATTGGCAGCCCAATCAGAAGGGCTAAACCCGTTTACAACCATTGGCAGCCCATTCAGAAGGGGTAATCCCGTTTACAACCATTGGCAGCCCATTCAGAAGGGGTAATCCCGTTTACAACCATTGGCAGCCCATTCAGAAGAGTTAAACCCGCTTACAACAATTGGCAGCCCATTCAGAAGGGTTAAACCCGTTTACAACCATTGGCAGCCCATTCAGAAGGGCTAAACCCGTTTACAACCATTGGCAGCCCATGCCATTCAGAAGGGTTGAACCCGTTTACAACCATTGGCAGTCCATTCAAAAGGGTCGAACCCGTTTACAACCATTGGCAGCCCATTCAGAAGGGATGAATCCGTTTACAACCATTGGCAGCCCATTCAGAAGGGTTAAAACCGTTTACAACCATTGACAGCCCAATTAGAAGGGCTAAGCCCGTTTACAACCAATGGCAGCCCATTCAGAAGGGTTGAACCCGTTTACAACCATTGGCAGCCCATTCAGAAGGGTTAAACCTGTTTACAACCATTGGCAGCCCATGCCATTCAGAAGGGTTGAACTCGTTTACAACCATTGGCAGTCCATTCAAAAGGGTTGAACCCGTTTACAACCATTGGCAGCCCATTCAGAAGGGATGAACCCGTTTACAACCATTGGCAGCCCATTCAGAAAGGTTAAAACCGTTTACAACCATTGACAGCCCAATTAGAAGGGCTAAGCCCGTTTACAACCAATGGCAGCCCATTCAGAAGGGTTGAACCCGTTTACAACCATTGGCCGCCCATTCAGAAGGGCTAAACCCGTTTACAACCATTGGCAGCCCTTTCAGAAGGGTTGAACCAGTTTACAACCATTGGCAGCCCATTCAGAAGGGCTAAACCCGTTTACAACCACTGACAGCCCATTCAGAAGAGTTAAACCCGCCACGCAATGAGTGAGTGAGTGATTATTGCTTAACGCCAAATGAGCAATTTTTTTCAGCTATGCCATGACGAGAACAAGCTACCCTTCACGAACACCTGGGTTCACCCCCTGTTTTTTGTGGGGTTCATCCTTTAGTTTTCTGTGTTGTGATTTTGTATCGTGTTTGTCTTCGTCCTGTGTCTTGTGTGCTCATTGTTGCCAGTGTCTCTGGATTGTTCTTTTTTGATTTCCCTTTCAGTTTTCTCTAACGTTTATTTACATTCAATGAAAGAATGATGATGTAAGCTTTGTACGAGACAAACACGCTTACTTGGATCATTATAGTGTTAGCTCACTGTAACAACAGTCCACAAATAGACATTTCGCTCCACTGACATATCATCCTGATTCCGAGCCAACAAGTCTTTGCTCTTACTCCTTAAGCTGCATGTTTAGAGGAGAAGCAATAATATCAATTGCATAGTCCTTGGTTTAGCCCGACTGAGATCGAACCCGCGATCTATCGCACTCCATGCGAGCATGCCAACCATTACACCACCGATGCCGTTAACCGCAACGATAAATTAGTCTATAAGCTATAAACATGAATTCAAAATCAGACCTTGGAACTGTTCTGTCAGTGTGATATATTTGGTTTTTCATTTTTTAATATTTAAGGAATACTTGAAATTGTTGAACAGGTTATACGATATAACCTGGTTTGGGTTAGTTTACGCTTAATAAACCGCGAAGCGGTTTATGAAAAGCGTAAACTGATCCTAACCAGGTTATGCAAGTATAACTTGTTCAACAATTTCAAATATTCCTTATAATTGAATTTTTACAGCAAAATTAATGATTCCTTGATTTTAATTACGATTAATTGAATTTAAGCATCTATAAATATTGTTACATGATAGATATATCAAATTTGACAGTGAAATAATAACAGTGATACGTATGGTAGCATCTGTTACACTGATCATATATACACATATTCATATTCCAGAAATTAATGTGAAAATCTATATTCTGGATACTATAGTTATCAATAATTGTTTTTTTAGTTTTGGCTATAATGACGAAATTTGATTTACAAAATATAGATTTTTTTTGCCAAATTTTTCACGAACTAGAAATTTGTACTTTTCGAAATCGTCATGCTGAGAATAAGTTTGTAGTTACAAACAAATAAGTATTTAGAGCTAATGGAATTAATTAAGGACGCGACAGTTTGTCTTGCATCTGTCCTGGAACCATAACTACCATCAACCTTTGCTCATTACGAGGAGTTTCTCAAAGGAGTAAAGTCTCCTCTTAGTACGAGGGCATCATTGATGTACATGTATGTCATTTTGATCAGTTGTGTAATAGTTGCGTCCTTTACAACCATTGGCAGCCCATTCAGAAGGGTTAAACCCGTTTACAACCATTGACAACCCATTCAGAAGGGTTAAACCCGTTTACAACCATTGACAACCCATTCAGAAGGGATAAACCCGTTTACACCACTGGCAGCCCATTCAGAAGGGTTGAACCCGTTTACAACCATTGAGAGCCCATTCAGAAGGGATAATCCCGTTTACAACCATTGGCAGCCCATTCAGAAGGGATAACCCCGTTTACAACCATTGGCAGCCCATTAAGAAGGGGTAATCCCGTTTACAACCATTGGCAGCCCAATCAGAAGGGCTAAACCCGTTTACAACCATTGGCAGCCCATTCAGAAGGGGTAATCCCGTTTACAACCATTGGCAGCCCATTCAGAAGGGGTAATCCCGTTTACAACCATTGGCAGCCCATTCAGAAGAGTTAAACCCGCTTACAACAATTGGCAGCCCATTCAGAAGGGGTAATCCCGTTTACAACTATTGGCAGCCCATTCAGAAGGAATAAACCCGTTTACAACAATTGGCAGCCCATTCAGAAAGGATAAACCCGTTTACAACCATTGGCAGCCCAATCATAAGGGATAAACCCGTTTACAACCATTGGCAGCCCAATCAGAAGGGCTAAACCCGTGTACAACAATTGGCAGCCCATTCAGAAGGGTTAAACCCGCTTACAACCATTGACAGCCCATTCAGAAGAGTTAAACCCGCTTACAACAATTGGCAGCCGATTCAGAAGGGTTAAACCCGTTTACAACCATTGGCAGCCCATTCAGAAGGGCTAAACCCGTTTACAACCATTGGCAGCCCATGCCATTCAGAAGGGTTGAACCCGTTTACAACCATTGGCAGTCCATTCAAAAGGGTTGAACCCGTTTACAACCATTGGCAGCCCATTCAGAAGGGATGAATCCGTTTACAACCATTGGCAGCCCATTCAGAAGGGTTAAAACCGTTTACAACCATTGACAGCCCAATTAGAAGGGCTAAGCCCGTTTACAACCAATGGCAGCCCATTCAGAAGGGTTGAACCCGTTTACAACCATTGGCAGCCCATTCAGAAGGGCTAAACCTGTTTACAACCATTGGCAGCCCATGCCATTCAGAAGGGTTGAACTCGTTTACAACCATTGGCAGTCCATTCAAAAGGGTTGAACCCGTTTACAACCATTGGCAGTCCATTCAAAAGGGTTGAACCCGTTTACAACCATTGGCAGCCCATTCAGAAGGGATGAACCCGTTTACAACCATTGGCAGCCCATTCAGAAAGGTTAAAACCGTTTACAACCATTGACAGCCCAATTAGAAGGGCTAAGCCCGCTTACAACCAATGGCAGCCCATTCAGAAGGGTTGAACCCGTTTACAACCATTGGCAGCCCATTCAGAAGGGCTAAACCCGTTTACAACCATTGGCAGCCCTTTCAGAAGGGTTGAACCAGTTTACAACCATTGGCAGCCCATTCAGAAGGGCTAAACCCGTTTACAACCACTGACAGCCCATTCAGAAGAGTTAAACCCGCCACGCAATGAGTGAGTGAGTGATTATTGCTTAACGCCAAATGAGCAATTTTTTTCAGCTATACCATGACGAGAACAAGCTACCCTTCACGAACACCTGGGTTCACCCCCTGTTTTTTGTGGGGTTCATCCTTTAGTTTTCTGTGTTGTGATTTTGTATCGTGTTTGTCTTCGTCCTGTGTCTTGTGTGCTCATTGTTGCCAGTGTCTCTGGATTGTTCTTTTTTGATTTCCCTTTCAGTTTTCTCTAACGTTTATTTACATTCAATGAAAGAATGATGATGTAAGCTTTGTACGAGACAAACACGCTTACTTGGATCATTATAGTGCTAGCTCACTGTAACAACAGTCCACAAATAGACATTTCGCTCCACTGACATATCATCCTGATTCCGAGCCAACAAGTCTTTGCTCTTACTCCTTAAGCTGCATGTTTAGAGGAGAAGCAATAATATCAATTGCATAGTCCTTGGTTTAGCCCGACTGAGATCGAACCCGCGATCTATCGCACTCCATGCGAGCATGCCAACCATTACACCACCGATGCCGTTAACCGCAACGATAAATTAGTCTATAAGCTATAAACATGAATTCAAAATCAGACCTTGGAACTGTTCTGTCAGTGTGATATATTTGGTTTTTCATTTTTTAATATTTAAGGAATATTTGAAATTGTTGAACAGGTTATACGATATAACCTGGTTTGGGTTAGTTTACGCTTAATAAACCGCGAAGCGGTTTATGAAAAGCGTAAACTGATCCTAACCAGGTTATGCAAGTATAACTTGTTCAACAATTTCAAATATTCCTTATAATTGAATTTTTACAGCAAAATTAATGATTCCTTGATTTTAATTACGATTATTTCATGTGACTATTTGAATTTGTCGTTGTCGGATGAACACGTTGGTGACGTCACAATACCAACCCAGGTTAGGGACCGACCATTTAACTTGAAGGGGGGGGGGGGGGGTAATGGTTTTTTGTTTCGTTCAAAAAAATGTTTTCGGACAACACAAGAGTTAGAATTTTTTTTTTTTTTTTGTCGCGCACAGCGCGTAATTTATTTTCCAGAATTTAACATTAGGTTATATGACAAAAACTCTGAATCAAATTATTTTTTTTTCCTCCACCAAAATCAGAATATTTTTTTTAGAAAAAAACCATAACCCCCCCTTCAAGTTAAATGGTCGTTCCCTTATCGAGTATAACCAAAATGTTCCCCAGGCGGATTAGCAAATTAGATTGAAATATTCAAACCAAATTAAATTATATAAAGATAGCATATAACGTTTAGTTTGCATGTTCATATTTCAGGAAGAACGTTTTTGAAACGTGAGACTTTCCAGGTATTATTATAAATCTTCTAGTTAATAGACAACACAGATATATAGTGTCTCGTTAAAAAAACATGAGTGTAATTTTTAGTTTTAATTTACAGTCATTGACCGTTCATGAACTATTATGTTTGTGACTGTGCATTATTATGTGCAAATGTTAAATACAATTTGTTGCCATTATGTTTAATTAAGTACAGTTCCAACATACTTGGATGTCACGTTATTATTATTCAAATATTGTATATACATGTATGCGCAATCTGAAAAGATTCGAAAATATTTAATCTTGACGAAACAGCAAGATATTGTTCACTATGGTAAGATTTTGTTTTGTCTTTCTATCTATTAATGTAATTCTTGATTGCTTTTCATTAGAAAGGGTATGGGATGACCACAACCTTAACACAGAGCCTGGGTGGCAGTGTGGTTAAGTTTATTGTGTTCTGGTCATTGGTTTAACGCCACTGGCATAGTTTAACGTCCGGATACCCGCTTCAAGTGTAGCAGTTTCGGGAAAAACTACAACAGATTGCGTTTCACGAGTCAATGCGTTTTAACTGTTCGACCTACCTGTTTATTACGATAATGTTGAAGTAACAATAAACTCAAATAAACCAACCCCACATTTTTATTGAATGACATTGTATATTTAATTTTTATATTAGTTCCCTACGATAGGGCTGTGGAAGGCATAATATTCATGACTTTGTGTCTATCACCGGAATGTAGACTTATGCAGCTTTTCAAAAACCAATCTTCTCTAAGGTTCGCTTTTTAAAATACAAACTGTATGCACTAGTTTACGTCAAAGGTGCACATGTCGTTAGTGTAGGATCATCGACAACTCAATAACTACAATTGAAATAATTGTAAAACGTCTAACAGTTGTATAACATCACTAAGAAAATCTGTGCGCGACAAATGCGTTTGAATTAAAAAAGTATTGCGCATAGCGGATATGTTTTTTTCTATTCTATGTTGCTACTTCTAGACTGGCGTCGTTTTAAGGTGCTTCAGGTTAAAAGTTTTGACAGTCCCAAAGATAAAAACACAACCTCTAATATATTTAGAAAGTGATATTATTTTATTTGAGTGAAGGGAAAAGTATTTCATAATCCTCAAAAAAATCTCCCGCCCGAATTAAGATACAAAGCAGTCGTCATTGTTAATCCTTCAACTATTTTTCCCACATTTTGTCATTTTTGCTTTGTTGTATTTCATTTTCGTTTGTGAATACAAGTGATATAATCTGTACAATTAAAACAATTGAAGAGAAGAATGTATGTGCAGAATACATAATAAGACAAAGTCATAATAGTACATGTATGTGTCCAGACTTATCCGGTCCTAAAACAACGTGTACAAAAACAACCGAGTGCATATGTGTGTGTTCTAAATCAGAACGTTATTTTCCATCGTTTGCTGTCGTCGTCTTTTTGTGTTTTAGATTTGTCAGTTATTGTTGGTTATGATGATCATTACTGGCGTTTAAAATTCTTTCATAGAAAATAAGAAACAAACATTCAATTCAATAGTAAATAATCTCGATTTTCAGAGGGTTTTGTCATCATAGGGTGTCACTTTACTAGTGGTCCTCGTTGCTTGTCTGAAACATCGGGAAAAGACAATTGCTTTATAAATAGTGTTAACTCCAGATATTTCATCGTCCATTACATGAGAGTCACTATTCCCACCGGAGGAGTGTGTGTGTCACTTCCTAAATAAAGGTATAAACATCTATAAAGACATGTCCCAGTTTTCAAATAAATGATTGGGTGGTAAATTTTCCACTTAAAATATATCAATGTGTGTAGATTTTCTGGGTATGATATACCGGTATCAATAGGTCATTTTTCGACAAGCTATTGTAGCTTCTTTATTGCCAAGACAAATTCTGTTATAATTGTATTATAATTTAACATAATAAAAAAAAGGTGCAAAATTGATTTATGAGCTTATTTTAGATATTAGTCCAATATATGAATGGATCACCAATGGCTGAATAATACTTCGCATATATGAATGGGTGTGATTTTTTTTTGCCGAGGGATTGTATGAATGAATGATATATTTCAATCTCCAGCGGCACCAATGTACCCAAGTTTACATGAAGTACAACAAACCCCGTGTTTTTCGCTATAAAGATCGAAATACCTATTATATATCTGGAATGTAGCTGCAATAATGTAGCTCCTGTGACAAATTTGTGTCTCGGCAGAGCTACAACGCGGTCCCATTCGTCACAATGGAGAAAAATAAAAGTTGTAGTTGAAACTTAAAAACTCACTATTTACGCTTCAAACATTTCATTATAACTATTACTGATGATCCCAGTCCTTGTTAAATCGGTTTGGCTGAGAAATATATGCTTTTCAAAGGTAGCAACAACCTTTTTCAGATATATCGATCGTTTGCCATAAACCGGAAACTACGGAAGGCGGAGCTTTTCTAAATATGGTATTTCTTACTACACGTAGTAAACGGTTGATCTAAACATTCACGCCTCAAATCGCCAAATATGGTATCGACATCCAAATAGTGAGGCCGGAAATGACGAAATTCAAAATTTTCAGAGAGAAAGTAAACATAGATTTTTATTTTGTGGGAATTACATTCTAAAATACTGGTAGGTGATAAAAAATTGTTATAATAATGGACAACAGGAAAGGTTATGTCTTATTATTGACAAATGCAGGCGTCAGAAACTCTGTAAGCGAGCGCAAAAAATCTCGGCGGCTACTCCATTACGTGTAATGGCATCCCGTTATAACCCTTGCGAGTAAGCGAGCATTTAGGGTTTTATTATTACAACTACCTGGAATGTGGCATTTGATCATGTACATGCATTGTCTTTACCTCCAGTTGTTTGTAGGCATGTCTTACTTATATTATTTGTGTTTGTTTGCCTGTAGTGGTGTGTTGTTTTTTTTCTGTTTTTCTTCGTTCTGTGTCTTGTGTACCCAATGTTGCCAGTTTCTCTGGATTGTCCATTTTTTTAATTGTCCCTTCGGTGTTCCCTAACGATTATTTACCATAGATTTTAAATGTAAAAATGTTAGTGATATTCTTTGTAATAGTTATATTAACTATATTAGTACTTACGTAGGTACTAAATAAATAAATTATTAATTCTTTTAGGCGAGACAAACAATTGAAAGTGCAATAAACTCTACGGATTGTTATAAGAGGCCCACTGAATGGGGATGTCAGCCGAGGCGGCGCCCCGCGGCCCATGAGTTTAGAGGGCCCACAAGCCAAACGAGGAAAAAAACGAGGGTGTACCTTGAGCAAGGCAAACAAAATAAAATGTGTACTTTCGTGAATATGTGAATGACAAATTCGTCATACAGAAGTAGCCCCAGGTTTCAGGAAGGAGCCCACTAATGACTTTCATTGGGTCCTTGATGATGAATAAAAACTTTTCTGTTACGGTGTATGGGGCACTGGACCATGTACATATATTTAGGGATTTTCGACTTGTAAATGTATATTAAATAACTCAAATGAGGGCCAAGTCCGACTGCTTGGGCTCCCCTAAGAACAACCATTGACACTGGCGGGTCGAGGGTTGCAGGCGGAGGGGCTCACTAATTTTTTATATAAGGTCTCTGAAATATGTAGGCCTAAGTAATTTTCTATAGAAAAATATATAGGAAATGGGGATCCAGGCTAAGTCCCTAAGAATTACCTCTGAGAGTGGCAGAAAGATCCTTCAGCAAACTGAAGCTTGTAAAGAACTATTTGCACTCAACCATGTCACAAGATCGTTTAGTGGATTTAACAAGACTTAGCATTGAATCTGAAATTGCCAGAAAAATTAATTTTGACAATGTCATCACACGCTTCGCACTGAAAAAGGCCAGGAAGACTCCACTAAATGCAATACCGGTAGTAAAATAATGTTCTAATTTTGCAATTGTACGATGTAAGCTGCCTTTAATCTTAATAATTCCATAAGTATGCAAAATGTATGTAATGTTCATTATAGTTTACTTATTCAGCTGCCTAGGGCATTAAATTAGTGAAGATATGTTTTATATTTGGTTGTCCATAAAATAATTTGACTATTGTTTTTAATTTATAAAAATACATAGATATTAATAAATGTACCAGATCATTATAATTAAGGGTCCAGATAAATAAACAAGTAGAAAGCTGTTTTCTAAATCACAATTCATCAATTCATTTTTGTTGTACTTTTTCCTTGCTTATGACACAGTGGTGGACTTAGTTTGAGTATCTTTATTTGGAGAATTGGTGGAGGGAGGGGGGCAAGTTTCCTTTTGCCCTGGGCCCTGGTTATAAGCAAACAAAATCACATATAATTATAAGCTCTCGTGTCAGAACTGCACGGAATATTTAAACGATCACAATTTCTATATACAAAACATGCTGATGTGTCATGTAATATCTAAATCACGAATACTATTCTATTTATATCGTCTTAATACATCATTATTATACTTTAATTATCTCAATTTTGTAATGCTTTAATTATCTCAATTTTATAATACTTTAATTTTCTCAATTATAACTACAAGTACCTCTCAAATGTTAATGAATATAAAATTATCTGTGAGTGAATATTCCAAGCAAATATTTTGAACGTCTGTCATACCATGTTTGAATTAAAGAGTGAGCTATAAAATAAACGTTAGAGAATACGAAGGGGCAATCAAAAATTGACAATCCAGAGAAACTGGCAACATAAGGTACACAAGACAAAGAAAACCAAATCATTGATTTACGCCAAGGGTACAATTTGTCGGCTATATCATGCCGAGAACAAGTTATTTGTTGATGAGATAATGATAATATCTGTTTTGTACTAGACCAACAGACAGAGTTGCTGAGTTGGATGTACATGTTGCTACTTGATAGAAACAAAAGTCCACATATAGAGATGCCGAACCACTCAGATACATTATCCTATCTGCTGTCAACCAGAGTTTGCTATTATTCCTTTGCATGCCCAGTGGAGAACCTGCACCAAATATCTGTTTCATAGTATTTGGTTTGACCCGATTGGGACTCGAACCCAACCATCTACCACACTCTAGGCGAGAATGTCAACCATTACACCACCGAAGTGGTCATAAGCTGGGATTCGAACCCACAATCTACCACACCCTAGGCGAGAATGTCAACCATTACACCATCGAAGTGGTCATAAGCTGGGACTCGAACCCACAATCTACCACACCCTAGGCGAGAATGTCAACCATTACACCACCTAAGTGGTCATAAGAAAAGTTTGAAGAAACCAGAAGCGGTATATCGAAGGACAGACAATACAATGTCCAAAGGAAAGGGGACAAAAGGACAAACAACGATCTACAAAATATTACACAGAAAACTAAAGATCGAGCAACACGACCTCCCCAACCCCCTGGAAGGGTAAACAGCTCCTGCTCCACGATTTCCGTCTTCGAGATAACACAGTATAGAAGGAAGAACTCTATAGCAGGTAGAATATTTGCCAGAAACACTTGCAATAAGATAGTATCAAACAGTAATTGAAATAATATGAACTCTTATCTGTAGGACTGTGTACATAATTGACATATAACAATATTTCTTGGATCCTGAGCACAATACGTCACACATTGGCGTACAGTGCATCGTTTAAGATAAAACGGAATCTGTTTTATGGTTTTCTAGCTCCCGACGACATTTAAATTATTTGACTTATTCCAGAAACACTTCGTGCACACTGAAATAGACGAAACAGGAGTAACCAGAGAAAACCACTGCTTTCACAAAGGTCTGATGATTAATTTGATATTTGAAGGAATTGGTTTTACAGTCTTCTTTTTAAAGAAAAGTTGAAAGATATCAAAGGCGTGATCAGAAGCACATGTTAGTACATAGCTCACCGTTTCTCACTGGCACTGTATTATTTACAAGGCTTCGGATTGTGTGTATTGTCCCCAACGTTTGGTCTTGTCCCTTCACTAGTATCCTATGTTTCTGTTTGGTAATATAGATAAATTAACACCAAATGAGCGTATAAATTAAATATTGGAAATACATGCATGCGTCTCTTTTTTTTCTCTAGAGAACAGCAGATTCCTGTGTAAAATTGATTCGTCTTCTGATAATTGTACTATTGTTGAATGGCATCATTCGTACAGATACAGACGTAGATGAACTTCGAGGTACAGTGGGACAGTTAGCACGACAGGTTATGCTACAGCAACTTTTTCTAGAAGAAAGAATAAGATCTGACGGAGATTCTGGAATTAAGCAATGTAGAATTAACAACGAGGGAACTAAAACGTATCATCTACCAAGTATAAGCTCTAAAAAGGGCATAACAGCTTTACATGACCACTCGAACCACATAAGAACCATTGGTCTGGGAGAATTTATTGCTGTTTTAAATGGTGTTGAATTCCGAACACGTCACAATGACTTTTTGTTGCGTATGCCCAGCAAAACATATCGTAATTTTCTAGAAACGGAAGACATACCGTACCCGGATGTTCCTCCGGAAGTGACATCTAAACCAACTGTTCATCAACAAATGAAGGAAATGCGAGAATGGTTTCGTGCATGGCACAACCAGAATTACAAGAAAAGAGACTACCGGAAGTATTTTAAACCCGTTTTATGTTATCTTGAAAGTACATGAATAGACGAGGATAATACGGACATATTAGAGCCATTTAAGAGCGACAGGCATTGGCTAGATGCAAGCAGTTTTAGAGACTTACAAAATAAGATCATATTTACATCCTACGGTGGGAGAAAAAGTTCTCTGGAAAACTTTGCATGGCTTCCTACGACGATAATGGATGTTGTCAATGGAACTATTCCTAAATATGCACAATGGATTTATAGAATAGCGTGTCATCCTTTAAAACGTGATATACCAACAAGTCGTTTCAGACTGCTTGATGATTTAAGTGTAAGAATGATGTATTTAAAAACAATGGACCAACAAAAACTATCAAGAAAAGCAAGGTTTCAATTGAATCCACGAGATAGCAAGACATGGAGAGATAAGCTTGTATCTAATTGGGAACTGATCGATGATCTCATGGGTGAAGTACCCGGCATGGATAATTATGGAGGAAATTTAACGGATGAAGCATTTGATAATCCTGCAATGGAGCTTTTAAAGGATGGTAAAGTCAATACTGCATACTACAACCGATGGTGGAAGGAAGAAAAACTTGGTGCCATGGGTCTATCGTTACGAAAGCGTGCTTTTTCCGATCGAAATCTGTTTATGGCTATGACCTCTCAATCAGCAGTTTCGGGTAAGTCCTTGATAGACTGTCAGGAAGATTTAGAAGACAGTGCTGAAGTTTGCAGATCTGATAATCAGAAATGGTCATATGCAATTCCACTTGAAGTCATCTACATGACTCCATTGTCTAAATGGAATCCATATAATATTCAGTACAATGACGATGCTGATAAGGACCCCGAGGCAGCTTATGTTACGGAAAATGACATTCGTTTTGGTGGAATAACAGCATCAACTGCGTATAACGGTACTAATAGTAAATTCTTCTATCAGACACCAGCAAGTTTTTTTGAGGGAAGAGTGGTAGATGCAGATAAAGCAGATACATTTCGTGGATCAGTTGGTGTATTGGACAAAAATGGCATCGTAAGAGCAGTGACATCATCGGGAATACGAGCTTTACTACCAAACATTCCTGGTATCGGCATCATCCGTCAGCGCTACCCTATCATGCCCCTACATAACGAAGGCAATGGTATATGGAAAGAATTAGATTCACTAAAAGACATAGTTTGGAACATTCTAGATATTTAAAAATGTACAGGGAGCTGCCTAAGGGTGAGGTTATAGAAACGAAACAAGAAAAGGGCGTCATTCTAGAATTGTCACCAGCAACAAAGCCGAACCCAGGACCTCACATTCACCGTATTGAGCTCTCTCCTGAGGATGTTACCCTTCTCAAGTCTGGTCGACCTGTTGTCATGATTACAACGGAAGAAAGCTCTCATTCTCATATGGTCACAATTTCTTATAAATCATGGAAGAAAAATCCATGGATAATGTTCCGTTGTGATGGAGAAAAAGAATGTTGGGACGGACACAGGGATTTATATCTTGTTAAAGATGGACAATAACATCAAATGGACCATTAAAAAACTGTGTGAATTATTCAAGTTATTCTAAAAAGATGTTCGTCAGTAATATTATTGAATTCACTTATTATTCATTGAAATTTACCGAATAAGTTAGTATATTACGATATTATAGCATTAAGAACGAACGTCTTAGTTTATATCTAGTGTTATCAATATCAACGATTTATTAATGGTTATCGGTGATGACCACTCCTTCTTCCAATGTTATCTATGGCAAAATGTGGTAGAAGAGTTTGAAGATACCAAAGGGGTAATCAGAATCCGTAAATCGAAGGAGACAACTATCTACAAAACATTCACATAAAACTAAAGATCGAGTAACACGAACCCCACCAAAACACCGGGGTGAACGCATGTGCTCCGGAAGGGTTGGCAGTTCCTGCTCCACTAGTGGCACCTGTCGTGTAATAGATTTATCTATACACGCAAGCCATTCCCACTTGTATTATTTACCATATTATGTACCATGCACGTTGATTTGGTAGCGGTTTTTCTAGTTTAATCAGTAGTAACGATTTATCTACAGTACTCCGTATCAACATATTATCTAGATAGTAAGTTTATCGTTAGTTATTGGTAGAAACGTGCTACCAGTAATGATTTACTTAGTCCTAACTGTCGTCTTGCATTTCTAGGTCTTTCAAACTCTTAGTTTTAGGGATATCGTGACTACCAGATTTATATGGGGAGGAATTGAAAGACAAGATAGTTATAACGAACCGACCGATACCCCAGTCTTTTGATAGGTGTTTGGAAATAAGGGTAATAACAAAATTACCGAACTCCGAACAATCTAACAAAGGGAAAGTCAAAACTCAGAAGTATATAAACAGACAAAAGCAGTCAACAACAGTTGAGGCTATCTTAGGGCGAAGTTACGTCAGTGGTGTTAGGATAGTGGTCACAAGTCAACAACCATGACCACTCAACCAACAGACCCCTTGTAGAGTGCAATTAAATACCAATCATTACAGCCGAATGAGACAAATCTACAACAAAACCCATCTAAGGTTATCTATGAGCAATGAAGCCATACTTTCAACCATATCTAGCTCAAACTACATGTTGTATCTGTCAGAGGGAGACAAACCGACATCCAAACCCAGCTAAGGCTATATATGTCAAAGGGAGACAACCTGGTATCTAAACCCAGCTAAGATTACCCATGTCTGAGATAGACAAACATACAGCCAAACCAAGGTAGGGCTTTCTAAATTTGAGGGAGACAAACCAAGTCAAACCCATTGTAGGATAATTATGTGGGAGTGTAAAAACAGCATATAAATGAGTAATTGATCGAGTGATTGTTTGTTAACACCAAATTGTAATGTACAATGTAGTTGTTTAATATTCCTGGTTTGTGATTGGACAATGCTGTAATTTTCAAGGTAACAATTCCACAGTTGAAATATCATGATATTTTTAGAATTTTAGCAGATTACCGCTTACGTCATCTTGTCAATAATGTGTCAATGCACATGAATACATTAGAATGCAGATAACTGTATTGTATTTGAAAATTTCACGGCATTAATTGTCGATTTAATGGTGTAATTTTCAAGGTATTAATTCCATGGTTGATATACATTTGTTTTTGTAGCATGAGATATTTTTAGATTCTTAGCTGATTATTGTTTACATCATCTTGTCAATAATGTGGCAATACACATCTATACACATTATTACACAAGATAGAATGGAGAAAACTGTATTGTATTTGAAAATTTCATGTCATCAATTGTTGATTTAATGGTCGCAAATATCCGCTTACTGGCTCCGCTATTGCGTCGCCAGTAATAATGTTTATCACTTAGGATAAACAGGTTTAATGAAAGCGACATAACCCGGAAAAAAGTCCGAGCAGTTCCGTCGCACTGTAACCTTTTTATGTGTGTACGTAATAACTTCCGTTGTATCAGTTTTATGCTAGACGTCAGACATCACACGTTTTTGAAAAAAACTTTTTGAAAATCCATTGCCACCTGGTCATCTATAGTCATGAGACCACAAAAACGACGTCGAAATCCTTCAAGCAAAGCTTCAATATCTACAGCAAGCACACCAAAGAAGGCGAAATCGTCAAAAAGGCCAGAAAAACCAAGTGAGACAGGCCATGCCGTGCCGGAGCATGATGTCGTCCCAAGGAATACCTTCCAGCGGGTAGAGGATGAACCATCAACCCATAGAACTTTACAAACGGGTAATCCCCACCAGAGTAATGGTTCCAGTGGAGGGAACGATCAACAATCGGGCCCGATTATGGAGGTACAGATAGGACCACGTGGCCCAGTGACCCACCCGGTTATCCCGGCAACAGATAAGAGACCACCACCTATAAATCATGGATCCAATTATCAACAGAATGTGAACCCGGGTATGTTTTACAGTTCAGATAGATCAAGCGATAATTTTATGGGAAATCTGGGGTCAATAGGTGGGGTTCAGGTGTGTGAAAGTCCTGCTAGTCAGCCCAGTATGTTTGATTCCGTAAGCGCTCACATACCTTTAAAGATCAAAGAAAAGGTGTGGGCCGGGGAGTACATAGACATGAGTCTTGTGCTAAAATCTGGTAAAGATTTGGTGTATGATTCGCAGTTGAATGGTGAGCTAGCAGTTAAGGGGGGTCAACTAACTGTTCTTCAACAGAAGCATAACCAAATAAAAAATATTCACACCCGGACCTCAGCTTTTATCAATTTCATGAGTATTATGCTCGAGAAATGGCCAGACAAGGCACAAGTATATCTTAAATATATGCATGTTGTTAGATTGGCGGCTTCGAGGGTGTCAAACTTGGGATGGGTTTCGTATGACGAACAATTTCGTCTACGGAAGGCCAGGGTTCCACAGTCATCGTGGGCCGATGTTGATGTAGAACTGTGGCTACTATATGTATCTGCCCCAGACAGCCCTTTCTTAACGGAGTGGGACAAAAACGAGCACAGGGATTTCAGCTCGGACATGTCCAAAAAGGGCATCCGTACTTGCTGGGGCTATAACAAAGGGCGTTGTACTTATGGGGAAAATTGCAGGTTCATTCACAAATGCTCCGAGTGCTACGGAAACCACCCACTCTCGGCTTGTAGTAAATCATAATTCACTTTCTTGCAATTTTCAGTTATATACGTTGGGTCATTCGCCCATTTGTGTTAATGAGGTGGAAAAATCGCTGGAAAATTATCCATATAAAGACATTGCTTGTGAATTGAAAAAAGGTTTAAAATTTGGCTTTCCGTCAAATTATTCAGGACCGAGATCGCCGATAACCTCAAAGAATTTGAAAAGTGTTGCTGACATGCCAGAGCTTACCAAACAAAAAATTCAAAAGAATTAACAATGGGAAGATTTGCCGGGCCATTTTCAGTCCCCCCTTTTCCAACTTTACGTGTTTCTCGGTCTATTTATTTTTGCATGTAAAGTTGTTGCCCTGGGTAGGGCATTTAGTCGGCGCCTTATAAATGCTACATGTAAGGTAACTAAACCTCACCACAGAATTAGGGTATCGCAAGAGATGCGAGAAGATCTGAAAGTTTGGTTATCCTTTTTATCGGATTACAATGGAAGTACAGTTATGCTAGATAGTGGTGCACCGATCGTCGGAAACATCGACTGGTCAGGCGGACGTCATCATGCGATCCGATGATCGATTATTATACCTTGTGGTCCATTCTGATTCCTAGTGCCTAAAATATATAGGCTACACTTTATTCTGTTTTTTTTTTTGTTTTTTTTTTCTCTTTCTCTCATACTGACAAACATCTTGCAGTTTTGTCCCAGCGTACTTTTGACACTCAGTCAATACACACATTTGGTCTAGTCTATTATTTATCTACTGCCCGGAATGGTCCTTTTTATATCAGGTGTTACACATATGGAAACCAATGTTTTGTTTTGTTCCAAGTTAATGTTTACAAATGGAAAAATTGTAGTTTGTAAATATACCATACGATTTTATTCAGGCCTTTGCTTTTGTCAAACACATATTTGGACTAGTATATTTTTATTTTATTTTTTTCTACTGCCCAGAATAGTCCATTGGATGTCAGGTGTTACACGTGGGGAAAACGATCTTTTGTTTTGTTAATTAAAAATTATAGTTTGTAAAAATACGATACGGTTTTGTTCAAATCATTTCTTTTGTCCAGCATACTCTTGAAATAAAGACTATCTGAGTAATTATAGTCGGTAAATACATTTAGTAGGTAATTGTTACTGATGATCGATCATCGGTCGGTGTTGGTATAACGATCATCGATCTTGGGAATGTGACCGATTCCCATCGCTAATGCTAGATAATGTGTGGACTTCTAATGAGACAATTTCTTTGTTTACGGATAGCGCCGGCGGGAGAGATAAAGGGTTCGGCATTTATTTTCAGGGTAGATGGGCTCAAGGTTGTTGGCCAAAAGAATGGGCGGACAATGGGATCCTTGCTGATATTACGTTTTAGAATTATTTCCAGTTGTCATTTCGGTGCACATTTGGGGAATACATTTAAAAAATAAACAAATTATTTTTAATGTTGATAATCAAGCAGTGGTAGCTATTATTAACAAAAAGCCTTCAAAATCCAACAGAGTTATGACCCTTGTCAAATCTTGTTTTACTGTCCTTACAATATAATATCATGTTAAAATAAAGCAATGGAAAAAGCTCGGAAACGAGTAAACCTTGCAGTCAAAAAATATTCGTCTTGGGCGTTGGAGGATACGTCATAAAGCATAATAATATGAGAGCCAGGGATATTAATCTTTTTAGAAATGATGGGATATGCACCTATCTGATATTGGAATCAATGTGTACTTGAACACAATACAAGGGGCTCTAGAAAGTTTCTTATCCTCCAACGGTCCAAGAATTTTCCCACTTCAGTATCAGAACTTAGACGTTTTTTGGTTTTTTTCCTTGTCCATTTCAGAAGTATTTGTGGGGGTGGGGGGGGGGGGTCTTTTGGCGGTGAGCGGGTTTAGACCCACTCATCTGGTGGGATCTGACAAGACGACTGTTGGTCATAATCCTACAATTGTACGTGAGCTGATATTTTGGTATACTTTCTTGTGGTACCACAAGTAGGTAAGGTGTATATATAATTTAGTCAATTGGCATTCTCACGTTTACCGGAGAGGCCAGTTCCTGAACTGGTACCAGTTTGGAACTCAGGTTGTACTCCTTTGAAAAAACCAGGGAGTAGGTTGTAAATGTGTGCTTCGGATCGGGGTTTATGACCTTCTTTAACTCTCTACTAAGGTGACATGGAGGTTTTTAGCATTCATTGGTACCAGTGAGGCACAGGCTTGCCCAAACGATTACTGGCGGTCTGTTCGTCTTGTCAGATCCAGTCTTTGTTATTTTAACTGTGGCCGTATTATCCACTTAAATGTTTGTTTCATCTATATCTCTGCGTGAATTATACCAGTAATTAATTTGACATGAAGTGATTTCGTAATCCCGTCCGTCCGTCTGTCCGTCTCTTGTTACAAGTCTTTCATTAAACTAAATTTGCGACCATCAAATCTCCAATTGATGCCGTGAAATTTTCAAATACAATACAGTTATCTCCTAATTAACAGGTTTTCAGCATTATCATGGCAAGAACAAGTTTCTTTTTGATGATATGATGATGATCATCATGTCAGTTTAGCACTAAATTAACAAGATGAGTTGGATAATGCCAGCTCATTGACACAACCGTACAGTCCACAGGTAAACATGTCACTCCGCGTGATCGCCATTCTGAACAAGCAGTCTTTGTTCTTTGTTCTTATACTGCCTGCTCAACGGAGAGGTAGCTAATACCAAATGTATAGTCTTTGTATTGACCAGGGATTGAACATAGGTTCTAGTACCGCACATGACACCAGCACAGGTTCTAGTACCGCACATGACACCAGCACAGGTTCTAGTAACGCACATGCCACCAGCACAGGTTCTAGTACTGCATATGACACCAGCACATGTTCTAGTACCGCACATGACACCAGCACAGGTTCTAGTACCACACATGACACCAGCACAGGTTCTAGTCCCACACATGACACCAGCACAGGTTCTAATACCGCACATGACACCAGCGCAGGTTCTAGTACCGCACATGACACCAGCACAGGTTCTAGTTCTGCACATGACACCAGCACAGGTTCTAGTACATCATGACACAGGTTCTAGTACCGCACATGACACCAGCACAGGTTCTAGTACCACACATGACACATGTTCTAGTACCACACATGACACCAGCACATGTTCTAGTACTGCACATGACACCAGCACAGGTTCTAGTACCACATGACACAGGTTCTAGTACCGCACATGACACCAGCACAGGTTCTAGTACCAGACATGACACATGTTCTAGTACCACACATGACACCAGCACAGGTTCTAGTACCACATGACACAGGTTCTAGTACCACACATGACACCAGCACAGGTTCTAGTACCGCACATGACACCAGCACAGGTTCTACACATGTAGTACCATACATGACACCAGCACAGGTTCTAGTACCACACATGACACCAGCACAGGTTCTAATACCGCACATGACACCAGCACAGGTTCTAGTACCACACATGACACCAGCACAGGTTCTAGTACCACACATGACACAGGTTCTAGTACCGCACATGACACAGGTTCTAGTACCACACATGACACCAGCACAGGTTCTAGTACCACACATGACACCAGCACAGGTTCTAGTACGACACATGACACCAGCACAGGTTCTAGTACCACACATGACACCAGCACAGGTTCTAGTACCACACATGACACCAGCACAGGTTCTAGTACCACACATGACACCAGCAAAGGTTCTAGTACCGCACATGACACAGGTTCTAGTACTGCACATGACACCAGCACAGGTTCTAGTACCACACATGACACCAGCACAGGTTCTAGTACCACACATGACACCAGCACAGGTTCTAGTACTGCACATGACACCAGCACAGGTTCTAGTACCACACATGACACCAGCACAGGTTCTAGTACCGCACATGACACCAGCACAGGTTCTAGTACCGCACATGACACCAGCACAGGATCTAGTACCACACATGACACAGGTTCTAGTACCACACATGACACAGGTTCTAGTACCACACATGACACAGGTTCTAGTACCACACATGACACAGGTTCTAGTACCGCACATGACACCAGCACAGGTTCTAGTACTGCACATGACACCAGCACAGGTTCTAGTACCACATGACACAGGTTCTAGTACCGCACATGACACCAGCACAGGTTCTAGTACCACACATGACACCAGCACAGGTTCTAGTACTGCACATGACACCAGCACAGGTTCTAGTACCACATGACACAGGTTCTAGTACCACACATGACACCAGCACAGGTTCTAGTACCACACATGACACATGTTCTAGTACCCCACATGACACCAGCACAGGTTCTAGTACCACATGACACAGGTTCTAGTACCACACATGACACCAGCACAGGTTCTAGTACCGCACATGACACCAGCACAGGTTCTACACATGTAGTACCACACATGACACCAGCACAGGTACTAGTACCACACATGACACCAGCACAGGTTCTAATACCGCACATGACACCAGCACAGGTTTTAGTACCACACATGACACCAGCACAGGTTCTAGTACCACACATGACACAGGTTCTAGTACCGCACATGACACAGGTTCTAGTACCACACATGACACCAGCACAGGTTCTAGTACCACACATGACACCAGCACAGGTTCTAGTATGACACATGACACCAGCACAGGTT
Source organism: Bathymodiolus brooksi (assembly GCA_963680875.1). NCBI lineage: Eukaryota > Metazoa > Mollusca > Bivalvia > Mytilida > Modiolidae > Bathymodiolus > Bathymodiolus brooksi. The sequence goes on from OY804578.1 coordinate 59,993,050, forward strand.
CTAGTACCACACATGACACCAGCACAGGTTCTAGTACCACACATGACACCAGCACAGGTTCTAGTACCACACATGACACCAGCACAGGTTCTAGTACCGCACATGACACAGGTTCTAGTACTGCACATGACACCAGCACAGGTTCTAGTACCACACATGACACCAGCACAGGTTCTAGTACCACACATGACACCAGCACAGGTTCTAGTACTGCACATGACACCAGCACAGGTTCTAGTACCACACATGACACCAGCACAGGTTCTAGTACCGCACATGACACCAGCACAGGTTCTAGTACCGCACATGACACCAGCACAGGTTCTAGTACCACACATGACACAGGTTCTAGTACCACACATGACACAGGTTCTAGTACCACACATGACACAGGTTCTAGTACCACACATGACACAGGTTCTAGTACCGCACATGACACCAGCACAGGTTCTAGTACTACACATGACACCAGCACAGGTTCTAGTACCACATGACACAGGTTCTAGTACCGCACATGACACCAGCACAGGTTCTAGTACCACACATGACACATGTTCTAGTACCACACATGACACCAGCACAGGTTCTAGTACTGCACATGACACCAGCACAGGTTCTAGTACCACATGACACAGGTTCTAGTACGGCACATGACACCAGCACAGGTTCTAGTACCACACATGACAAATGTTCTAGTACCACACATGACACCAGCACAGGTTCTAGTACCACATGACACATGTTCTAGTACCACACATGACACCAGCACAGGTTCTAGTACCGCACATGACACCAGCACAGGTTCTACACATGTAGTACCACACATGACACCAGCACAGGTTCTAGTACCACACATGACACCAGCACAGGTTCTAATACCGCACATGACACCAGCACAGGTTCTAGTACCACACATGACACCAGCACAGGTTCTAGTACCACACATGACACAGGTTCTAGTACCGCACATGACACAGGTTCTAGTACCACACATGACACCAGCACAGGTTCTAGTACTACAAATGACACCAGCACAGGTTCTAGTACGACACATGACACCAGCACAGGTTCTAGTACCACACATGACACCAGCACAGGTTCTAGTACCACACATGACACCAGCACAGGTTCTAGTACCGCACATGACACAGGTTCTAGTACTGCACATGACACCACCACAGGTTCTAGTACCACACATGACACAGGTTCTAGTACGACACATGACACCAGCACAGGTTCTAGTACCACACATGACACAGGTTCTAGTACCGCACATGACACCAGCACAGGTTCTAGTACCGCACATGACACCAGCACAGGTTCTAGTACCACACATGACACCAGCACAGGTTCTAGTACCACACATGACACCAGCACAGGTTCTAGTAACCACACATGACACCAGCACAGGTTCTAGTACCACACATGACACCAGCACAGGTTCTAGTACCGCACATGACACAGGTTCTAGTACCACACATGACACCAGCACAGGTTCTAGTACCACACATGACACCAGCACAGGTTCTAGTAACCACACATGACACCAGCACAGGTTCTAGTACCACACATGACACCAGCACAGGTTCTAGTACCGCACATGACACAGGTTCTAGTACCACACATGACACCAGCACAGGTTCTAGTACCGCACATGACACCAGCACAGGTTCTAGTACCACACATGACACCAGCACAGGTTCTAGTACCACACATGACACCAGCACAGGTTCTAGTACCACACATGACACCAGCACAGGTTCTAGTACCACACATGACACCAGAACAGGTTCTAGTACCGCATATGACACAGGTTCTAGTACCACACATGACACCAGCACAGTTTCTAGTACCGCACATGACACCAGCACAGGTTCTAGTACCACACATGACACCAGCACAGGTTCTAGTACCACACATGACACCAGCACAGGTTCTAGTACCACACATGACACCAGCACAGGTTCTAGTACCACACATGACACCAGCACAGGTTCTAGTACCACACATGACACCAGCACAGGTTCTAGTACCACACATGACACCAGCACAGGTTCTAGTACCGCACATGACACAGGTTCTAGTACCACACATGACACCAGCACAGGTTCTAGTACCGCACATGACACCAGCACAGGTTCTAGTACCACACATGACACCAGCACAGGTTCTAGTACCACACATGACACCAGCATAGGTTCTAGTACCACACATGACACCAGCACAGGTTCTAGTACCACACATGACACCAGCACAGGTTCTAGTACCGCACATGACACAGGTTCTAATACTGCACATGACACCAGCACAGGTTCTAGTACCACACATGACACCAGCACAGGTTCTAGTACCACACATGACACCAGCACAGGTTCTAGTACTGCACATGACACCAGCACAGGTTCTAGTACCACACATGACACCAGCACAGGTTCTAGTACCGCACATGACACCAGCACAGGTTCTAGTACCACACATGACACAGGTTCTAGTACCACACATGACACAGGTTCTAGTACCACACATGACACAGGTTCTAGTACCACACATGACACAGGTTCTAGTTCCACACATGACACAGGTTCTAGTACCACACATGGCACAGGTTCTAGTACCACACATGACACAGGTTCTAGTACCACACATGACACAGGTTATAGTACCACACATGACACAGGTTCTAGTTCCACACATGACACAGGTTCTAGTACCACACATGACACAGGTTCTAGTACCACATATGACACAGGTTCTAGTACCACACATGACACAGGTTCTAGTTCCACACATGACACAGGTTCTAGTACCACACATGACACAGGTTCTAGTTCCACACATGACACAGGTTCTAGTACCACACATGACACAGGTTCTAGTACCACACATGACACAGGTTCTAGTACCACACATGACACAGGTTCTAGTACCACACATGACACAGGTTCTAGTACCACACATGACACCAGCACACTAACCATTACACCACCACAGCAGTTAGAGTATAATATAAATGACATAATAAGATAAAGTATTTTGTTTTAATATTCATTGATAAAATGATTTATCATAAAATATGATTTACAATTAAGAAATGTGAATATATACATACATTTTTGTAGTTGCCTATAAGAATTACAAAGAACAAATATAAAAGCATTAAAATTCTTTGGTATTATAATATGTGTAAGTCCTTTTGTAAATATAAGAAGAAATAAAAGCAATATGGCGCATTATAAGATTTCTGCATAGCTACTAATTAATTACCGGGATATAATAATTGCATTGATTGAACGTAGGTAGATGCTTTAAAAATAATTTTACATGAGAGTGAATATGAATGTGAGTTTGATATATATATACAAATGATAATGTGTTAGAGAGATCTATATATAATATATCTATGATTTACTTCATGTCCTACACCTTTGATTAACAATAATAACTAGCATGTTGTCTGGTGCAAAATGTTTTAGATTGATTGATTGGTGTTTAACACCAACATTAGCAATATTTCAGCAATATTGTGGCATGAACAAATTTGATATTAATATAAGACTAATTTTTTTTAGATACAGTTAATAATAAAGTTAGGAGTGGACTAAAACTTGTTTCCTAAATTTATGTATGACAACTAATGACTGTGCCAAATCAAATCGCTACTTGTTTTGTTTTTTTAATGTTATTTAATGGCATGATTGTTAAAAAAAAAGAATGCGAAGTCAGATCAATCAAACCTGTGTGATAAAATGGATCATATCTATCTATATAATAAAAAAAACCATATAAAGATAAATGTCTCTAGTCATGAGTGGTGATCACTGAATTTTACGACTCGTGGTATCGTTCAGAGTATAGCATCTCTCATTCATTCTAGCCAATAGAATTACAACATACACAAGGCCAATAATCTATAATTACATTATCAATTATTGAAATTATTATAAGCTGTAAAAAAAAATTAAAAATTGCGAAATTGTACAACATGAATGGCTTAAAATAATGACTAAAGAAACTATCTCAGTTGTTTTGATTCAAATCTACAACTACCAGATAAATATACTCGTATTTATACTGGAAGATAAACTTTCTATTCGTCTCGTCCAATAGCCACACACAAACAGAAGGAGAATATGATACACAGCAACTGTAAAAGATAATATGTAAGATTATAGTACATTAACATAATTAGCTTGTGATACATATTGCCAAGGTATTTGTCACACACTTACGATTATGTCGCCAGTATTACTGTGCTGCCAATTTGTAGCTTAGTGTTTGATAATGGAAAAGCGGTTATTAGAAATTTTTCTGATAATGGAAAAGCGATTATTAGAAATTTTTCTCATAATGGAAAAGCGGTTATTAGAAATTTTACTCATAATGAAAAGCGGTTATTAGACATTTTTCTCATATTGGAAAAGGAGTTGTTAGAAATTTTTCTGATAATGCAAAAGCGGTTATTAGAAATTTTTCTGATAGTGGAAATGCCGTTATTAGATATTTTTTTTATAAGTCAAGAGATGAAAATGTTTGAAGAAATACATCCGTGTCTTTCCATTGTAGATAATTTGAAATTTGGAAAAACCATGATTTCAAATCTTTGATTACACAACAGATTCCTTTCCAATGGTGATACACAAACAGAAGGCAAAAATTATACACAGCAACTGAAAAACAAATGTCCATTTTAAACCGCTTGTTTAGAAAACGAATGAGTAAATTGTTCATATTTATTAATTATTGTTTATCATGCATCTGATTGAGTGATTGTTGTTTAACACAAGTGAGCAATTAATAATTCAGTTATATCATGGTGATAACAAGTTTAATTCAATGAGATGATGATTTCAGCTTTGTAATAGACCAACACGCTTAGTTGGATTTTTATTGTTCTAGCTCACTGAAACAAGACTCCGTGGATAAACATGTCGCTCTACTTGGACACATTATACTGATTCCGAGCCAACTAGTCTTTGCTCTTTCTCTTCAATGCTGTGTGCTTAGTGGAAAAGCAATAAATGCCATTTTATAGTATTTGGTTTGACTCGACTAGGGCTCCCTATACACGTTCTACCACACTCAAGGCGAGCACATTAGCCATTATATCACCGATATGGTTAATCGTTCATATGTGAATTAAATACAGTGCTATATAATGATACTTGGATAAACATTTAGAGGACATAGTTAGAAAACCCATACATTTATCATCACAATTTGTTACAAGTTGCTGTTGTCATCTTTTAGATCAACAGACTTACAGTTTACCATGCTGTATATATATGTAGGAAACTTCACCAACCAGTGGTACTAATGTATGACACATCATCTACCAGTGGTAATAATGTATGACACATCATCGACCAGTGGTAATAATGTATGACATCATCATCGACCAGTGGTACTAATGTATGACACATCATCTACCAGTGGTAATAATGTATGACACATCATCTACCAGTGGTAATAATGTATGACACATCATCGACCAGTGGTACTAATGTATGACACATCATCTACCAGTGGTAATAATGTATGACACATCATCTACCAGTGGTAATAAAATATGACACATCATCGACCAGTGGTAATAATGTATGACACATCATCGACCAGTGGTAATAATGTATGACATCATCATCGACCAGTGGTACTAATGTATGACACATCATCTACCAGTGGTAATAATGTATGACACATCATCTACCAGTGGTAATAATGTATGACACATCATCGACCAGTGGTACTAATGTATGACACATCATCTACCAGTGGTAATAATGTATGACACATCATTAACCAATAGTAATAACCTATGACATATCATTGTTCAATGGTAATAATGTATGACACATCATCTACCAGTGGTAATAATGTATGACACATCATCTACCAGTGATAATGTATGGCATATCATCTACCAGTGGTAATAATGTATGGCATATCATCTACCAGTGGTACTAATGTATGACACATCATCTACCAGTGGTAATAATATATGGCACATCATCGACCAGTGGTAATAATGTATGACATCATCATCGACCAGTGGTACTAATGTATGGCATATCATCTACCAGTGGTAATAATGTATGACACATCATCGACCAGTGGTAATAATGCAAAACACATCGCAGACCAATGGCATTAATGTATGACACATCATTAACCAATAGTAATAACCTATGACATATCATTGTTCAATGGTAATAATGTATGACACATCATCGTCCAATAGTAATAAAGAGTGATTTATCACCAACCAATGGTAATAAAGTATGATTTATCACTGACCAATGGTAATAAAGTATGATTTATCACTGACAAATGGTAATAAAGTATGACTTATCACCGACCAAGGATAATAAAGTATGACTTATCACCGACCAATGGTAATAAAGTATGATTTATCACCGACCAATGGTAATAAAGTATAATTTATCACCGACCAGTGGCATTAATGTACAACACATCACCAAACAATGGTAATAATGTATGACATATTACCGTCCAATGGTAATAATGTATGACACATCATCAACCAATGGTAATAATGGAGGACACATCATCCATCAATGGTAATACTGGAAGACACATCATCGTACAATTGTGATAATGTACAACACATCATCTACCAATGGCAATAATGTACAACATTTCATCTACCAATGGCAATAATGTACAACACATCATCTACCAATGGCAATAATGTACAACATTTCATCTACCAGTGGCAATAATGTACACCATTTCATCTACCAATGGCAATAATGTACAACACATCATCTACCAATGGCAATAATGTACAACACATCATCTACCAATGGCAATAATGTACAACACATCATCTACCAATGGCAATAATGTACAACATTTCATCTACCAATGGCAATCATGTACAACACATCATCTACCAATGGCAATAATGTACAACACATCATCTACCAATGGCAATAATGTATGACACATCATCTACCAATGGCAATAATGTACAACATTTCATCTACCAATGGCAATAATGTACAACACATCATCTACCAATGGCAATAATGTACAACACATCATCTACCAATGGCAATAATGTATGACACATCATCTACCAATGGCAATAATGTATGACACATCATCAATCAATGGTAATAATGTACATTTCATCGACCAATGGTAAAAACTTATATGACACATCATCGACCAATGGTTATAATGTATGACACATCATCGTCCAGTATCAATAATACATGACACATCACCAACCAATGGTGTATAGCAAACAACAAAATACAACTGTTTGTCTTAGCAGTAGATCAGGTCACCTCAAGTAAAATATGTTTGTTTGTTTGATGGTGTTTAACGCCACTTTCAACAATATTTCAGTTATATTGTGGCAGTAGCTAAATATGATCATAGACTTAACAGGCATATTTACCTGGAACACCAGAACAGTTATTCCTGCTCCTAAAAACACATTGTTGTACTTCTCTATTTGCTCTTTTATCTTTGTAAAACAACCCTAGAATTAAAATAATTGTAAAAATCTTCTGCAACAACTACAAGAGAATATCGTAGGTATACAAAGGTAACATTATAGGCTTAATGGCAGTTTTTTCAGTTTTACCGTAAACATATCTTATATTATATATTATCGCTATTTTGTTTATTTTCCCTTTGATATTTAAAATCAATATATTTCATATCACATAAGCACTGAGATGATTCCAATTATCGCTAATCGCCAAGCGTTGTCAAGGACGCACATAGTAATATCGCTGTTTTCTAATATGATGTTATAATGATGTCACATTACCAAATCCTTGATAAACATACTATCATAGCGATAAAATAATTAAAGATGTTTTTTAAAACTCAAGGATGTTTCTCAGTCATCTCTCATCTCAGGGGCTTTGCCCTTCGATGAGAGTTGACTGAGAAACGTCATCTCATTTTTAAAAACATTGTTAATCACGTATTATATAATAACAAATGGGATCAGGTACCAATTTTACCAACTTATAAAGTCATCTCTTACTTGAAGAAAATATAGGTTTTCAGGGCAATATTATAGGTTTTCGGGGCAATAGTATGGGTTTTCAGGGCAATATTATATGCTAAGGTGTAATATTGCCAGACTGTAGAGAAATATTCTAAGTTTACATGTTAAACAGGTGAATATGGTAATAAAGTAGATTTATAATGTCAAATTTTAGGTTTTCATCATTACAGAGTCATTATAATTATTTATACTTGTGTGAATGTAAAATAAACAATTATATAAGAATCATCAAGAAATAAAAAATGATATCAGAAAACATAGTACAAGTTGTATTGATGTATCTAGGATGATTTCTACATGATAGATATGTGTGTGTCATAATACAGGATGTCCAGTCTGGACTGATGCCAAATAGTAGGATATACTGATCCCTAGAATAACCTGGTTCCCCTCTTGATGTGCATGACATGTGTATCATCAGGTAGCTCGCGTTGTCCATTCGGATTATGATATTTTTCTGTTGTGTTCATTGCTCCACATTGATATTTTACCTTTCGTCCATTTATCTCAATATTATGCAAAAATAACAGTTGATCCAGTTCCTTCTAAAACATCACATGACAGTTCTGGTACAGACAACATTCACAATTTAATCATAGTGACTATAAGGCCTTTATGTTTTATAATAGTTTAGAAGCTAGTTTAAATGGTGTGTGTTTGTAGATAAAGTATGGTATGCTATTAAATGCGTTATTTCTTCTTAAACAACTTCGTATGTCAATTAAAAGTACCATATACTGTGAAACCTATGTGATCACCTGTATTAAGCAGTCACCTGTATTAATCAGTCACCTGTATTAACCAGTCACCTGTATTAAAAGGTCATCTTTATTTTGTCCTGTCATGGAAAGTTCCATATGAACTGAACCTCTTTTTTAAGAGGTCACCTGTCTTATAAGGTCACTTTTTCTTTGTCCCAAAGGTGACCTCCTAATACAGGTTTGAATGTATAGTGAAGATAAAATATGCTATAGCTACTTACCACTGGGTAGGCATTCTTTTGTGTTTTAGTACAGGCACCAGTAGCAGGACAGCATGCCTCTGGTAAGATTTCCTTGGGCATATCATTATAATTTTCTACTCCACAGCACTCATACTGTAAACACAAAATATAGTCTCTCTTTAACACAAAATATAATCTCTCTTTAACACAAAATATAATCTCTCTTTAACACAAAATATGGTCTCTCTTTAACACAAAATATAGTCTCTCTTTAACACAAAATATAGTCTCTCTTTAGCACAAAATATAGTCTCTCTTTAACACAAAATAGTCTCTCTTTAACACAAAATATAATCTCTCTTTAACACAAAATATAGTCTCTCTTTAACACAAAATATAGTCTCTCTTTAACACAAAATATAGTCTCTCTTTAACACAACATATAGTCTCTTTAACACAAAATATAGTCTCTCTTTAACACAAAATATAGTCTCTCTTTAACACAACATATAGTCTCTTTAACACAAAATATAGTCTCTCTTTAACACAAAATATAGTCTCTCTTTAACACAACATATAGTCTCTTTAACACAAAATATAGTCTCTCTTTAACACAAAATATAGTCTCTCTTTAACACAAAATATAATCTCTCTTTAACACAAAATATAGTCTCTCTTTAACACAAAATATAGTCTCTCTTTAACATTCTATATTTAAAGTATTAGTATTAAAAGTTGTAAACACAAAATATAGTCCCTCTTTAACATTCTATATTTAAAGTATTAGTATTAAAAGTTGTAAACACAAAATATAGTCTCTTTAACACAAAATATGGTCTCTCTTTAACATTCTATATTTAAAGTATTAAAAGTTGTAAACACAAAATAGGGTCTCTCTTTAACATTCTATATTTAACGTAAGTATTAAAAGTTGTAAGCACAAAATATAGTCTCTCTTTAACATTCTATATTTAACGTAAGTATTAAAAGTTGTAAGCACAAAATATAGTCTCTCTTTAACATTCTATATTTAAAGTAAGTATTAAAAGTTGTAAGCACAAAATATAGTCTCTCTTTAACATTCTATATTTAAAGTAAGTATTAAAAGTTGTAAACACAAAATATAGTCTCTTTAACACTCTCAATTAATGTTTGTTTGTTTGATGGTGTTTAATGCCACTTTCAACAATATTTTAGTTATATCGTGGCAGTCAGATTTATTGGTGGAGGACACCGGAGGACCCAGAGAAAACCAGACCTGTCACACATAATATTGTACACCTCGCCCTGATCGAGATTCGAACTCACAACATCAGTGGTGATATGCACTGATTGCATAGGTAGTTGTAAATCCAACTACCATACGTTCAAGGCCACAACGGCCCTTCACTCTATATTAAAGTTAGTATTAAAAGTCTGTTGACAGGTAAATTTCTTGTAATTTGTAATTAGGTGACAATTACTTTTAACATTGAGTTAGGAAAATAACAGGTAAAACCTTTAATTATTAGTGATTCCAATACATAATATCTTCTTACATACCCTGTATTATAAATGTCTATCATAACAGCTTCAGTAATAGATAATATTTGGTGTATAATATTATTTTTGCTAGTAATGAATACAACCTTTGTAAACGTTTTTTTCAATATCAGAACATAATTCTTATATGATTTACATAATTAGAAATCCTATACTCTGATTGGGTATAAGCGCTTATGGAGGCGGGATTTTGTCAGTTTATTTTTCGATAGAGGATGTTCACCAGACTACTTTTTTCATAATGTAAACAAAATGGCGGCTTGGATTCCCGATAATAACAAAAGATAAAAGAAACAATGTTTATTGTTAATATTAGACAATTATTGTTAGATATGAAATTAAAAAAATAAATGCCAATGAAAAAAAAAGCTTGTATTGTTGACATAAAAAAAAATTCCGGAAAAAATACTTAAGACAACAATCTATCGACTTTGACTTTTGTAATATGAGACAGGCAACCTGTTTGAAGGACGAAGTCCTAAGATTTCAATAATACGATGATCCGTATACGTTAGCCTCACCGGACGCAATAGTCCGAGATTCCTCTGTCGTCTAACGGCTATTATGGAGTTGCTGTAGCCGTTGGACGTCAGAGCGCAATACATACGGAAAACAGCGGATTTGCTTCTCCAACTCTGGGTCAGCACATTTCCACGTTTCGTGGCTATCGGATTTTATTTTCTATCAGAAACCCTTATATAAATCGCTTCACCAATCATTTTTCTATTCATTCATAACCATCTTACCCTCAGAAAGTGGTGCTACACTCCATTACAGCACGATTTTGTCTTAGATCCTATGATTCCGCCATTTGTCTTCCATTTTTCAAACATTTGTCACGTGACTACGAGAAAACCACGATTACCGCAATGTATCATGGGAGATGATTTGCATATAAACAAACAAACAAATATTTGTATTGCCAATCATACACGCCTGTTAACATAAAATTTAATACAGTTGATTATATTGATTGGTAATGATTTTAACAGCAATAGTGAATTACAGATAACCATAAGAAAAAAAAATGATGTAGTACCTTGTCCAAAAAAGGGGGACGTAACACATGCTCTTTCCGAAGCCCGTTGGCAACACTCTGCCATTGAATCTTTTCTTTCCAACACATTCTGTATTATTTCCTTCTGCTCTGCTTTGATCTATAGATGGACTGTTTGTCCTGCAGAATACGCTTAAATGTATGGTCTTCCATGTGATTTGAATGTTGTTTACGTATGCAAATAATGCTCAAATAATTTGTTGCGCTGAATTAAGTAGCTCCCATCATGCAATGCGTTACTGTTATCATTCAGTTAGTATCGCGAGATCACGTTTGTAGATTCGAAAATGGAAGTCAAATGGCGGAATAATAGGATCTAAGGCAAAATCGTGCTGTAATGGAGTGTAACACCACTTTCTGAGGGTAAGATGCTTATGAATGAATAGAAAAATGATTGGTGAAGCGATTTATATAAGGGTTTATGATAGAAAATAAAATCCGATAGCCACGAAACGTGGAAATGTGCTGACCCAGAGCTGGAGAGGCAAATCCGCTGTAATCCGTATATATTGCGCTCTGACGTCCAACGGCTACAGCAACTCCATAAAAGCCATTAGACGACAGAGGAATCTCGGACTACGGACGCAATTACGAACAATTTCGATGATATTGACATTTGATAATAAATTTGACCAAATTGATGAAGCTGATTGCATGTTCATATTTCAGATTAAACACCAATATTCCTTTTGAATCATAGCCCATATATATATTATTCAATGCATTGTTACGGGTTTTAAACAGATTTCCATGACCCCGTTCTAGTCACTCTGTGACCTAGATCCGGACACAATTTCGAACGACATCATAATAACCTTTCTAGTGTAAATTATTTAATGACAACTGTTAAAATTGAAAGAGCATTCATTCATTTACGTTCACATATCCATTTGTATATAATACACATGAAATAAAAACCTTTCCTTTATTCTTACCATAAATGTGTGCCAGTTTGCATTCGGAATTCCTTGGACTCTTCAATGAATAAGGTACATCACGGATTTTGACATTTTGGGATAGATCAAGGTAAGGAAAATGTATTACACTGGTATTAAACTGATGTTCGTAACTTTAGTTACCTACATCCCAACATGGCAGACACCGAAAATGGTAAATTAGAATATCCTTGTTTTCTCTTTGTTTTTAGTTTATTTTCAAATATTTTCATTTCAAATGTATAGATATTTTAACAATTAACTGTAGTGATATGCTTAAATCAACTGTAAATTCTCCTATGTGGCACAAAACCTACTTTAAGAAATACAAAGGATGTAAGTAACTGTATAATTATTTTTGAACGATGTTCGTAACTTTCAACTATGATGTTGGTAACTTTAAACTTTGGTGTTTCTAAAATCATGTTTAAAACATTTAAAGAACAACGCTTTTGTAATAAATACAATTTGAAAACAAAGAAAAACATCCCTGAAGTGATAGAGAGGGTAATAGAGGTGGGAGAGATTATATAATGCACGAGAGAGAAAAAATACAGAGCGGAGGATGAGAGGGTTATGAATGAGTGAGATGAACGAAAGATGAGGGTAGCGGGAGAAAAACACCTTGTACAACGCTCGTTTCCAATTAGCAATAATAAGCACGTGGCTTTGCGTTTCCTGTAATCTTTTGTAATCTTACAGCGATGGATATCGAGAATGACCAGATAATTAATAGTGCTGAGGCTGATGCGGCAGTCGATACAACATATGTAGTTGTTTAGTATTATATTGATATTTCTATTTGGTCTTGGACTGTGTGCTCTAGAAGGGTCTTTCATAAACTACGACCTTGCAATAGGGCGTTTTGACTTCCGACCTTTGGGTGTTTAGGACCTCCCATGGATGGCGACCTCCGACATCATCATTAAATTCGATTAGGGCCATTCTGGGTCTCATATATAAATTCTAACAAAGTATATTTGTATGTAAATTAACAGTTCTATGTGTAAATATGCCGTGAATTATTACCAAATTAATTGTCTTTGTGTTTTTTGCTTATTTTAATAAAAATGGACACACCAGATCAAGTATTTTAAGAATGACACATCTAATTATTTCCCTTTAATGCTGAAATGAAACCAGATTAATTTATTATTAATTTGTTAGACTATTGTATTAAAGACAGATAAATAAAGATTTATAATACTTTTTAACGAATCTATAATTTGTAAGTATTAAAATTGGATTAATCTATGGTAAAGCTGTTTTCGAAAAGTTCATTTTTTTATATCATACCATTTCAAGTTTTACAAATACATATACATTTATAAATATGCATTGAAATTGACAGGATGTTAGTCTGAACAGTCTTGACGGTATATAAACGAATTAGTTTAATATCAATAGTTTTTATACCCATACCCCCCACAAACAAAGTTTGGGGGTATATAGGAATCACCCCGTCCGTCCATGTACCTTGTAAGCGCAACTCCTCCTAAACCGTTTATTGGATTTTTATGAAACTTTACACATTTGTAGTACACTACCTGCAGATGTGCATGAAGGAATATGGTTGCTGTCCAAAATTCAAAAGGAGAGATAATTCAACTTATACTTTCACGAAAAGGGGGGCATGTACCTTGTAAGCACAACTCCTACTAAACTGTTTATTGAATTTTTATGAAACTTTACACAGTTGTAGTACACAACCTGCAGATGTGCATGAAGGAATACCGTTGCTGACTAAAATTTAGAAGGGGAGATAATTCAACTTATACTTTCACAAAAAGGGGGTCGTGTACTTGTGGCGACCCCTAGATGTATGTTCTTGGTTAGTTTATTTTGGAGATGGGATGTTGTCTCCTTGCCATAACTCCATATCCGTTCATTTTTCATAGGTAACTTGCTAATATACCTGTATTCCAAAGTTTGAACATCATAGTATTGCAAGCAGGGGGTATCACTCAGTGAGGTCACTCACAGTTCTAGTTTAAATCAGGATCGCATTCATGAATTTCCTTCACCCATGTTAAATATAATTATACACATAGATTTCCTACAAGTCCCTTATCTATATTCCTGTATACTTTAGTAAATATGTTGCTATAGGTAATATATCTCTACTGACAATATTTATGTAGTACAGATACATTGCTTTCAGCAGCAAACGTATTAAAGGGGTACGCACAAGATACACATAGGTTAGAAAGGGACTTATTGTAGCAAGTCTATAATTGTTTACATTGACATGATTACGATGTTTCATGGATCAACAAGTCTTCCACTATAAAATTATTTGCCGATGACACTAGTCTGTACTTAATTGTAGACGATCCACAAGAAACAGCACAAACACTCAATGATGACCTAGTGAAATTACATGCATGGTCTACAAAATGGCTGGTTAATTTTAATCCACAGAAAACTGAAACCATGACTATCTCTCGAAAATTAAATAAACCCAATCAACCTAACCTTATTATGAATAATACTATCATTAGTACTGTTACTGAACATAAGCACCTTGGACTACAACTTTCTGACGATGGTAATTGGAATAAACATATTGACATGATAACTAAAAAAGCATTCTCACGTGTTAACATTTTAAGGAAATTCAAATTTATACTGGATCGGAAAACTCTAGAAACAATTTATATTACTTTTATAAGACCATTACTAGAATATGCGGATGTTGTTTGGGATACCAAGACTCAAATACTAATTAACAAACTAGAAAATGTTCAGGTTGAGGCTGCTAGAATCGTGACTGGGGGTACCAGACTTGTATCCTTAAGTAATCTATATATTGAAACCGGGTGGGAAAAATTGAAAGATAGAAGGGAAAGGCATAGAACGATTCAATTTTATAAGATGTCAAATAATCTAACTCCTCAATATCTTAGTAACTTAATTCCGCAAAATTTCGGCATGATCCATGACCACAATACTCGTCATACCTCACGTATTCCTCCAGTACGCACTCGAACATCGCTCTACGCAAGCTATTTCATACCCTCCAGTGTACAACTATGGAACAAACAGCCAGAAAATATTAAATCAAGCAGATCTGTTCAGATAATTAAATCAAACCTTCAACCCCAAAACAATACTAAACCCATTTATTATTATATTGGTACTCGACTGGGACAAATTTTACACGCTAGGTTGCGTATGCAATGCAGCTCTCTCAATCATCACTTATTTTGTAAAGACATTGTAAATTCCCCATTTTGTCAATGTGGGGCAACAGAAACCACGGCCCATTTTCTGCTACATTGTCCCCGTCACAATGCAACAAGACTGAGATATATTCACACCATTAATTTACCAATTAACTTAAATACGGATTTATTATTGTTTGGCTCTACAGACTTAACGAATACTCTAAATACAGATATATTCTTAAACGTGCAGAAGTTCATCATAAATAGTAAGCGATTCACCTCCTAACCATATTCACACAACTTAAACATTATATAAAAAAAAAAAAAAAAAAAAAAAAAAAAAAGCACTTCATTTGTTTGTTTCTTTTTATTTATTTATTTTTTTCTTACTAAAGCACACCAAATAACATTGACAACGACTGATTAACACTTGATAATTCTCAATACACTTCTACCTTTCGGTACTAATTAAACCTTGAACACCAGATAAAAACAGGGATACGGATTAATATAAGTTTAACCACTTGTTTCCGAATCCTATTGATCAATTTAAATGTATATATAATTTATATGTGTATTATCATAATGTGTAATATTGAATTAATTAATAAAATATGTTTATACTAACAAGTCTTCAACTGTCAATAAGTCGCATGTGACGCTAAAACAAATCAACATCCTAAAAATGTGAGAAAGGTAGAATACTGTACATGTATGCGACCCTGAATTGTTTTTCTTTTTAATACTCGTTCTATATGCTTTCGTTTCGTTGCTTGTTGTTCTTTTTACTTTTAAGTTGTCTGCATGCTTAATTTTGCTTTTAAATTGAAACCAAGAGTTTCTTAACGAGCAATTAAACACCTTCTTATTATTTAAGTTATGGAAATCTGCAGTTACGGACATCCCTTTAAATATCTTTCTAAAGTTACGAACATCACTTCAAAGAGTTACGTACATCCTTCAAATTTTTTCAAGTTAATATTTCAATGCTCTCATAAGAGTTTCGTCATTTTTATGTATGCATTCGAGTATCTAATATTCCCACCTGTAATCATACTGTTGGACTTACTAATAAGCGCTACTGATAAAGAGAAAACAAGGATATTCTAATTTACCATTTTCCGGGGCCGCCATGTTGGGATGTAGGTAACTAAAGTTACGAATATCAGTTTAATACCAGTGGTATTATATTGACGTTTTTGTTTTAATTTCAATGTGTTCTACATATGCATAGAACCAGGAGATCATATTCTTTCCAATTACAGGCATACGATAACAAAATATGCGTACCTCAATGAATTTTAGCGATAGATTCCAAGTGCAATTGTCGATCGTTTTCTGTTTACAAATATGAAAACCTGTCGTCTGCAACATTCAACAACTGCCATGAATAATTTTCTCCCAAAACACGAGTAATTTAGCGGGGTATCTATTTATAAAAGCATTTTTTTAATTCATGTTTTGAAGGAACAATTAGGTGACATACTTTTATTTCGTTCGTAATTGCGTCCGGTGAGGCTATTATCTTTTATTTTGAATGAATTTTGTAGCCGATTTGTTATGGCTCATTTGACCTACATGTACTGTACGCCGCTCTTCCTGTCGGGAGTTTCGTAGAATCAGATTTTTTTATTAGATTTTTATTAAAAGTTTATTTCGATTTTGCATAGAGTAAATAATCAAAGAATTGGGAATTTTTCATTGAAATAGATTTCTTTTGCGTTTCTAAATTATCAATTGATCTATTTTTTAAACTTCCGGTGAGCAGATTTTTGGCTATCAATATAGAAGGAAAAATCGGACAGCTTACCGTTAGAAGGACTTCGTCCTTTAATATATCGTCATCCTGTGACATTGTTTACAAGGGACGCTGAGTGACACAAGCTGGTTACTGATTTATTTTACGATTTTGTGGGCATTTTACTTGTTTGAGTAGCTAAATGCAAAATGCCATAAAATTGGAAAATATCAGTAACTTAATTACATCACCGTCTAGTTATCAAATTCAATGTAGGAAAACAAGGTTAGTTCAATTTGTTACTCATGGCCGACACACATCAATGGAATGTATGTGTGCATACTGGGGATCCTCAAAGGTAAATTTTCAAAACAAATGAAAAACAAAACTTAGTTACAGAATTATAAGGATTAAACACATTTTTTCCGGAGTTTATTGATGTATAACCTGGACCAAGTCACTCACAAACTTACATAAAAGGACTTTTATTTGATTGTGGGTGAATTGGTCCAGGTTATACATAAATAAATTCCGGAAAAAATGCGTTTAATCCTATAATAATTAAAATTATTAACATGAAATACTTTATAAGTAGCTTGGGCTTTTCAAGTAAGAATGTAACAAGCATTTTGAATAAAAATATCATATTGTTGTTAAATTTTTTTTATCAGGTTATGCAAAATTGCAATGCAACAACTACTTAAATATTTAAGTTTAAAATATACTTACATTTTTAAATAGAGCATCGAATGATTTCTTTAAGTCTTGGTTGGTTCCATAGTAGGTTACATTCAGTACTTGTTTAAAGGATGTCTTGAATTTATCATCAAACTGTAAAAAAAAAAAAACACAAGTAATTTCATTTTAAAAAACCAGGTATTTCCCTGAATATCATCTTTAATTTACAAAATAATTTAAATATAACTTAATGAGAGCGGGAGGTTTGGTGCCTTAAAATCTGATTCAACCCACCATTTCTTTAGAAGTGCCTGTACCAAGTCAGGGTCATTACGGTTTTCACAGTTTTCCGGTTGTTGACTGATTTTGTCTGTTTATATAATTATGAGTTTTGACTTTCCCTTTGTAAGATTGTTCGGAGTTCGGTAATTTTGTTATTACCCTTATTTAGGATAATAACATCTCACACTCTGCATGGCTGCTTTAGAGTATTGCTATGTTCACAGGATCTTGGCCAACATCTTACACAGAGTTATGGGTCCTTGCACTCCTATAGATTGGACATGTGTGTATATTAGGGTCTGGAAATTACCACATTGCACAACTATGTTTAACTTATTTATATATGCCATTTCAGGGAAGTAGAAACACATTTCAGATAGTTATGGCACCGCCTCCATTATAAAATTAGGTTAGCATGCTCTTTTATAATCAGGAACCCAAAGGGAACCCTGTGTATAGAAATACAATAGGACATATAGTTTCTCCATTGCTGGTTACAACCCTTCTAAAAGTGGTACCCGTTGTATGGGTCTATTCAGATACATGATCTAAATCTTTTATTAGTTAACAAGTGTGGACACAGAAATGTGCTGTCCAAAAGGCAAGTGTGGATGTCAATATTTCATATCATTAACTTAATTAAAAAAAAATTCGTGCACACAGGGGTCCTGGATTTTTTTTAATAAAAAACTAATCCTGGATTATTATTTTTGCTTAAAGTCCAGTCCTGTGTTTTTATTTTAAATTTTCATCATAGCCCCCCTCCCCCTCCCAAGGGATATAAAATTGTATCATTAATAATAAATTAATAAATAATAAATTCAGAATTTCTATTTAAAATAAATCTCATTTACAAAACCACTGATATTTGTTCAATTTTTAATACTGATTTAAGCTTTAGTCGCAACAAATTTTTATTTTTCTCTTTAAACTGTCGAAACATAACATTTATTTAACTGTAAAATTCACAAATAAAATTCACCCCCCTCCCCTTTTCCCTTTTTTTCTTGTTTATATCAATGATCAACAATATTCCAGAATCAAACAAATGACTAAATATAACATAGATTTCTTTTACATGCATCTTTTTACCATGCATTGTCAGTGTGTTTTAAATCGGTCATCCAATCAGGACGCTCATTATTCTTGTCCAAGATAAAAATACATTGCTAAAATTACCTGTGGGTGTTTCCCCACTTTAACTCGTAAATTTACATAGAAATCAGAGATATTTCGTCATAAAACTTCACACATGGTGTTGTCTATCATATTTCTTGAAGACAAACATAAAATTTTATTGCATTTATCAATATTTTATGAGTATCAACAGTTTTTTCAACACTGTATCTGTTTCTCGATACAGCCGCCCGATTACAGTGACCTGTGACCCAGATTAGCTCGTTCCAGCAGTTTTTTTCTTAATAATGTTGCTTAAACAGAAGTAAGTATGTGTGTGCTATGAATATTTAAATGAAAATCAAAGACACAACTCGATCACTGTAATGGATGTAAATCGGAGTGTCTCCTGTTTAGAAAATACTACGTTCTCTGAAACTTAAGACTGTAACAGCTGTTACTTTTTTACTTCTTCGTTAAGTCTGCAACATAATGGAGACGTGAGACAATGCTGTCATGGTGGGGTACTTCTATATCACATACCAACACACGAACGACCAGACAGCTCTGACATGATGAATGTGATTACCATCAGATGTGTCTTGGATATTCATAGGCATATGCACATGCCATGGGTATCTGCCATTTTCAACAATGTCGCATTACTATCATGGCTGTTGGCTTTACTGGCGGAGGTGGTGGAGGACACTGTAGTACCTTGCGAAAACCACTGATATGCAGCAACTCGTGAACAAATTGTTTTACATAAATTTGTATTTAGTACACCTCCCATGCATGAGAAGAGAACTAAAATTCTTAGTGGTGAATGGTATTGATTGTATATGTAGATGTCATACAACTGATTTCCAGTCAAATCGGCCCCAAGTCAAATCGACCTCAAAATGAAAGTCAAATCGGCCCCAAAAAATAAAAATAAAAAAAGAATGAATAAATAAAAATTAACTTCTTCTGAACACCGAAATAGAAATACACCATTTTATATTTACAAGGGGCTAATTCAATGACAGAAGGCAAATCCAGCATCTTCCCCATGACCAATGTACTCGTACATGCACGAGAGCAATGCCATTCATATACAGCTAGAGGTCATCAAGGGCCGGTGCCTAAAGGACATTTAGACTGGAAATGATTAAACAAAATGAAATTAAAGTCCTCCTCATGGCCAATGTATATATTTTATTGAAAGCAGTAATTTTTCGTGCAATTTTAATTAGAAAAACCATAATCAAATGCATACTGATTGTTGAACAGGAGATGCCGATACTCATTACTCAAACAATTGAAGAACAATGGAAAAAAACTACAAATAAGTAAATGTTTTTTTTAGAGTTTTACTAAGCAAGAAAGAAAAACAATGCCGAAAATTGTCGTTAAATAGAAAATTATTTAGAACTGATTGATGATTTCGGTAATCTAAAAATGAACTAATACTATACCCACAATATCCAAGCTAGGTGATTATGGTAGATTTTAATAAATGATCGGCAATTAATTAACTCCAAACAAATTTGGTCGTATTTACAAAACAAAAAATGTGTATTTAATTATTTTTCATATGTCGGCAATTTAGGAATCGGCTAATTGGACTCGGCAATTTGGAATTTGGCAAACTGGGAATCGGCAATTTGGGATGCTACCGGCTAGATATAGTTTATATTTAGTTTATTTTCGTATCAATGGTAAACATTTACTGGTACAAACCACAACTGTACTTACTAGACAGTTTTAATTCTTCAATAATTTTGACTTAGGGCCGATTTGACTTGGGGCCGATTTGGTTTGGGGCCGATTTGACCTGCTTCCATACAACTAACCTACTATCACGGCCACAATAATCCAATAGGGATATAATAAAGCTGGAGATACTCCAGGGGATAAAGCCAGATATCGCTGACTGTAAATAGTAGCAGATCAATACAGCGTGACCTTGCATACTATAGAAATTATAATTTTATTATTCAAATTGTATAAAACTTATGAGTTCATCCCCGTTTTTGTAGTAGGGTTTGTGTTGTTCAATCTAAAGTATTCTGTGTAGTGCTCTGTACATCATAATTTCTCCTTTTGACCATTGTATAATCTGTCCATCTTCTATTTAGTGCTTCTGATCATCCTTTGGGTTCTTCTTTAAACTTATAGCACTTATAAGCAAGGCCTCTTCAGAACATGTTATCAGATTTACTTACTGAAGACTTGAATCCAACAAACAGTGCAACTGCTGCTATCTGTACTATCAGTAACAAGAATACTATTATAGCATACTGAAAATTTAAAATAATACTGTTCAAATATTAACATTCATGGTGTACTTAAATCTTATATTCATATACCATTGTATGTGTTATGCACTATATATAAAAAGAAATGTTTCCTACACACTCTATGGAGACTATTATAGAGATAATCATTCCATAATCTAGTAACCCACTTCTGGAGATATTTTGTTTATTTCTTCAATTTGTGCATTTTTTGGCAGAACTAAATTATACTAACAGTGTTAAATGACATGTGGTTACTTGAGATGTGGCACGTTTTAGATTTGTCATGGAGGATATGTGTATTCTGGGTTAAAGGTATTACCTTGCCTAGCTGATAACAGAAAGATTTCTATGTACACTTATCACAATGTCTGGGTCAGGTTTGATGAATTGATATCTATTGAATTGTTTTATTTTTATTCTCCATTATTTGAACAAGAATTGTAGAATAATATCTTCAAATCTTGAAATAAATTCAACATTATTTTGTGTAATTACAGCATTTGTTTTACTTGATATTTCTATCAATTATTTTTCCCATGTTTTTACTTGTTTTATCATTAGAGAATAATAGAAATGTAAGGGGTCGTCGTGGTCATATGGTTGTTGGATTTACAACTACATGTGGAATCAGTGCTTATCACCACTAAAGTTGTGAGTTCAAACCCCGTTCATGGCGAGATGTACTCGATACGACATAATGTGATAAAGTTTGTCAGTGACTTTCTAGGTGGTTTTCTCCGGTTTCCTCCACCAATTAAAACTGACCGCCACAATATGGCTGAAATATTGTTGAAAGTGGTGTAAAACATCATAGCCTTAACTCCTGGAAAAGTACTATGATGATTTGTGTGCGATTTTTTAAATTGTCTGCAAATGTGCGTTTGATAAATAAAATTTAGGCATATATGGACACTGGATATTCATCCAGTTCCTTCACTACTGAGAGTTAAAAAAATGGATTCATGATATATCAGATCTATAAATATGTTAATAAAATATGAAAATATAATCGGGTTGATCGATAATTTTCAATTTTACAATTGCTTCTTCAAGGATCGTCATCGATTATAGGGTAATTATATAATATCTATGAAGTTACATAACAAACGTTGTATTATGGTTCCTAACTCTAAAGGCCCTGTTACACGGTAAAGCAAGTATGCGATACAGTTTTTGTACTTGCATCATGCAACTTTTTGTATCATGATCAGTTTACACACTAAATCAAGTAGCACGTTTCATGTTTACAAATTGTTCTCGCCAAAATGAAGAATCCTGACAATGAAGACATTATCATACAAATTGAGGAGACTCTCCATCTGTTCCTTTGACCAAATAAGTTTTCAAGTTTTTATTAATAAGAAAAGTCAATCAAACATTGATGTCCTCCCCACATTAACATGATATTAAATCAGTAAACATAGATAATTATGAATATTACAAATAACATCACTACTTTTTCCCCCTTTCCAGTCGTGTTTTATTTACCATGTGCTTTTATTTGTTGATGATGTTGTAACCTCCTGACCTCAAACCAAGATCTCTGATTGGTCAGAGATAAAAATGTATCGTGATCCTTGCAGGCTGTACAGAATAGAACATGTTCTATCCCAAAGTGTGTATCATGCAACTTCTAAAAGTTGCATGACACAGAGTAATAGCACTGCTTACACTGTATTTTTGGGTTTATGATACATGATACAAGTATCATGATATATACTTGCGCCTGTGGTCAATCCTGTATAAAGAGATCACCTTTTGGGACAAGGAAATAGTGGTCTTTCAAGACAGATGACCAATTCATATGAAATTTTCTATGACAGGACAAGAAAAGGGTAACCTTTCAATACAGGTGACTGCTTAATAGAGGTGACCACTTGGACAAGGTTGACTGTATAGTTATACTTACCAGAATTAACAGAACTCTGTTTGAGCAGCATGCTCCACAACATCCCAAAGCTCCAACAATAAATATGAAGAATCCCACAATGATGAGTAACAGGGAGAGAGTGCTGACCAACTCGTAGATATCTTCACCACCGGGCACATCCACCGGTAGTTTTTTCAGTGCATCCTTTAGTTTATCTTCTAAAAGATCTGTCGCGAACCGAAAAAACAAACCAGCTATTCCAATACCCAAACCAAGGAGCTAAAAGAAATCGTTAACAATTATACATACTTAGTTTGTATAATAATCATTCACTGTAGTATGTACATTTTGTATGCTAAAATAAATTACAAGAAAATGACAATAACAATTTTATTTTTAATCATAAAATTGTTCTCTCCTTATGGTGAGTATTTGCTGAATAAAATAATAATAACAAAAAACTAGTCTTCTTTCAGACGTTTCGGACTCCAATGTTTCAATCTGTTCTATTCAATCAAAGCAGTTACACGATGCTGCATTGGAGAGATTTAATCTCAGATGTAGCTTCATGTAGCTGACTTATGAAGACATTGACGCCGAAACGTATTAAGCTTAAGGAAGACAGCGATTTTTTCAAAATAATTTCAATTCTTTTTTTTGTTATCGAGACACAAATTTATAAGCATTTATAAGAGATATTCCTGAGAATCAACACGAAATGTTGAAAAGAAGAATACAAAAGTCATTAATATATACATAAAACACAGTAAAAAAGTGTAATATCATAAATTACAATTTTGTGGCAATGTTTTTTGTCATTAAAAGTCATGTAAACAGACCATATCTGATTTTATTTATTATTTAGTCAAATTATGTACTTGTTTTGTAATTGTTTTGTACATTGTTTTGGTGTTATTTATTTTGTATATCCCCTTGTAGGCGTTCAATAGTAACTATTTCATTTCTAAGCGGCAGAAATTTACATACAAAACATAATAAATCTATGATTAAAATGATAAATATAGTGTAGTTATTAATAATAATAAAAAATGTTATTAAACAGAGTGGCAAGCTAGGTCTGGGAGGAATAGAACACACCCTATGTACTGTATCTAAAAGATGTCAATTTGATTCCAACCAGACCAGCCATAGGCTAAATCATAGTCAGAGGTCGATCACTAATATAATAATGTGGTTCCATGTATATTACTAGTATCATTTATATAGTAAAAACATGTGACCAGAGCATACCCACGAATTTGTTCTTAGAGCATGACTTTCAAGTAATTTCAAATATAATAGATCATTGTAAAGAATGTGTTCATTATTTAAACTTTCTATGTTTTTCTTCTAATTCGTACTGTAATTCGAGGTAATATTATTTACATTCCAACACATTCTTTTATCTTTATGTATTAGGTGACAATCGTTTCCAATTAATAAATATTTTTTACCAGGAAGACTTAGAAACCCGGAAGTAATGAATCGTATATACATGTGTTTATGCTTGGTAATTAAGATGAATTGCATGTATACATGATGGGTGGATTGCTCTATGTCTTATGTAAATTGTGTTCTAATTGTTCCATCTTGTTGTTGGAGAGGATTTGCATAGGCATAACCTGTTATCCAATCCTATTGATTTATCAATAAAATATTTGAAATGAAATGAAATGAATCGTAACCTATGAACTCTGTCCATATCAGTTTCAGGCGTAACCGTATCAGTTTCAATGTAATCTATTGTAATTATTAATTGTGTATTCCCTATGGTCTGAATGTTTCTGTGTAAATACGGGAATGTTAGGTTTTAACTTGATCGATTTGTTAATTTTTTTTATGCAAGTTAAAAGAGTAACAATCTTTATTTGTCTTTGCTTACGTGATAAAAGATTAGACTGAAGTATATGCATTATGTAAACAAATACACGACAACACTAATACACATGTAATGTATTGACTCGTTACTAAGGTAAAATGAAGATATTACTATTGACATTGTATTACATCATTGACTTGTTACTAAGGTAAAATGAAGATATTACTATTGACATTGTATTACATCATTGTCTTGTTACTAAGGTAAAATGAAGATATTACTATTGACATTGTATTACATCATTGACTTGTTACTAAGGTAAAATGAAGATATTACTATTGACATTGTATTACATCATTGACTTGTTACTAAGGTAAAATGAAGATATTACTATTGACATTGTATTACATCATTGACTCGTTACTAAGGTAAAATGAAGATATTACTATTGACATTGTATTACATCATTGACTCGTTACTAAGGTAAAATGAAGATATTACTATTGACATTGTATTACATCATTGTCTTGTTACTAAGGTAAAATGAAGATATTACTATTGACATTGTATTACATCATTGACTTGTTACTAAGGTAAAATGAAGATATTACTATTGACATTGTATTACATCATTGACTTGTTACTAAGGTAAAAATGAAGATATTACTATTGACATTGTATTACATCATTGACTTGTTACTAAGGTAAAATGAAGATATTACTATTGACATTGTATTACATCATTGACTCGTTACTAAGGTAAAATGAAGATATTACTATTGACATTGTATTACATCATTGACTCGTTACTAAGGTAAAATGAAGATATTACTATTGACATTGTATTACATCATTGACTCGTTACTAAGGTAAAATGAAGATATTACTATTGACATTGTATTACATCATTGTCTTGTTACTAAGGTAAAATGAAGATATTACTATTGACATTGTATTACATCATTGACTTGTTACTAAGGTAAAATGAAGATATTACTATTGACATTGTATTACATCATTGACTTGTTACTAAGGTAAAATGAAGATATTACTATTGACATTGTATTACATCATTGACTTGTTACTAAGGTAAAATGAAGATATTACTATTGACATTGTATTACATCATTGTCTTGTTACTAAGGTAAAATGAAGATATTACTATTGACATTGTATTACATCATTGTCTTGTTACTAAGGTAAATTGAAGATATTACTATTGACATTGTATTACATCATTGACTTGTTACTAAGGTAAAATGAAGATATTACTATTGACATTGTATTACATCATTGACTTGTTACTAAGGTAAAATGAAGATATTACTATTGACATTGAATTACATCTGTAATAGTTTGAATTACTTGTTTTCCAATTTGTTTTGTACTTTTACGTTGGTGCATAGGTACTTTATTTTAAGAACGGTCAAATTGAGATCAGTGGTTCCAAATTATCAATCAACAAGCCTCGGGATATAGCGAGGAACGGAATCGGCCGAGTTCTGATGAGTGTGAACCGAGTGTGGAAACTGCAAAATGATCCTCGTGTTAGACACCACTCTGAGTCCGAGGAATGTTTCCATATAAACTCTGGTATATCGATTACAACACATAAGCTCTGGTATATCGAATACAACACATAAGCTCTGGTACATGTATATCGATTACAACACATAAGCTCGCTAATAGAAAGGCCTATATTATTCCCATATGTGTATGTTTACCAATGTACTATAGTTATTTACAAATATCGTTAGCCAAGTCTGGTAAACGATCGACTTCAACAAAACACTTTGAAGTTTACTTAAGGGGTTAGGCCGGTATACACACTGTCACTGGTAGCAATGCATTTTTTGTCAATTTGAAAATTCTCAGCGGCATTTTCACTTCCTTATTCTTATCTAGCATTTGAAAACAAACAGCAAAAAATTTTTTAAAAATAGCACAAAAATTTGCATTTTTACTTTCACAATATTTATTTGTTTGTTCATGAAGTTATGACGATATAACAAACAAGGTAGTTAGGTGGTACTACCCATCAGGATTATCATCATCAAATAAACTTCAATACGAAACACTGATAAGAAAAGAGAAAGAAAACAAATCAGGAAAAATGATTCAAAGGGAAACTTTTTATCCTACACTGTAATTGTCACGCATTTTTGCATATGTTGTCAAATAGGATATACGAAAATCACAGAACAAGAATATCCCTAGTTATACATATCTATTGGGGAGAGGGGAAGTTCTCATTTATTAATTATTCTCCATTCTGCATTCATTTGCCAAAGAAAAATGTTGAGAAAATTCCCGACTTATTCATGGTGGTGTTTGTCACCGATCAAATTCAATCTCCATGTAAAAGGAAAAATAATATAAAAAATGAAACGTGTGGTAAATAAGGTAAATGAAATTTATAGATATACACTTAATGTTCGTGAACTCCTGACATATAGCTGTAGTTGTTGGGTTAGTAAACAACAGGTCATTTGGCTTTAAATCTAACCTTATACCTCTTAGCAACTGAACTATATTTTGCCTCCATGCTGAAAAGTTAGCTTTTTATAAAGTTTTGCTAAAATTGTTAGGGGCAAGACGCTCTTGTCCACGGGCTCCTACGTCCGTGCCCCCTGAATAGTTGGTAGAGCGGTGGCTTACAGTGCGAGAGGTCCCGGGATCGAATCCCATCGGGCACATTGCATGTATTTCCAGTGGACCATTGATTTCACAAATAAATGTGCGAGTGGTTCTTTGAACTTTAGAACCCTAACAAAAGAAGTTACAAAAGAAAAGACGTGAACTTTTCGAAAGGCTACAATGTGTGTCTTCTGTAGACCGCATTATTCTTCCTCTTAAGCTTGTCTTTCATTGATTTGTGCTTTTTATTGTTATTTTATATTTTTAATTCGAGAAAAAGTAAAACATAAAAATAACGATAAAAAGCAAAAATCAATGAAAGATAACGAAATCTACTTAATATATTATATGATCTTATGGTCGTTAACACATGCATGGCTGCCGACACACCGATACTCTACACTCATCGGATCGTGATCAGCCGTGGGCTACCGACGACGATATGCCTTATAGAGACAGAAGAATTCGACCTATGTCTTCAAGAAATTGTTTCCATTGAGGGTCTGTAGGGAATATTTGTTTATGCATGACGAGTAAGCTATGTTTGTCCACTTTAAACATATCAGTTGAGCATCTGCCGTCTACGGGACAACTATATATATAGAATTATTCAATTAAGCGTCACCTTATCTGCTTGACAGGAAACCTACAGTGAGTGAGAACACCAGATGACGATGGTTATGTGTTAGACGATCGAATCTAATGTTACCTGACAAAATCCATAAATGACTCAACAAATAGCACCGTATATATTGATAGCTTAAATTGTAACATTGATCTTTATTTTTCAATCATGAAGTACAAATGTCATGTCCTTCAAAATCAGTTAAAGTCGTACAACTCTGTCCCAATAAACGTCAGACATAGCTGATCAAAGGAATTCACAGGGAACCATATCGCCCGATATGAATTTTATTGACCCGATATTTTTCCCATATTAGGACAATTGTACACTGTGTAACTAATAATGTCACTGTATTTTGTTAAACGTACGACACATAGTTATTAACAACGTTAATATAGTTAAACAACATTATTAAGAAAAAACTGCTGGAACGTGCTAATCTGGGTCACGGGTCACTGTAATCGGGCGGCTGTATCGAGAAACAGATACGGTGTTGAAAAAACTGTTGATACTCATAAAATATTGATAAATGCAATAAAATTTTATGTTTGTCTTCAAGAAATATGATAGACAAAACCATGTGTGAAGTTTTATGACGAAATATCACCGATTTCTATATAAATTTACGAGTTGAAGTTGCGGCTGTATCGAGAAACAGATACGGTGTTGAAAAAACTGTTGATACTCATAAAATATTGATAAATGCAATAAAATTTTATATTTGTCTTCAAGAAATATGATAGACAAAACCATGTGTGAAGTTTTAGGACGAAATATCTCCGATTTCTATGTAAATTTACGAGTTGAAGTGGTGAAACACCGACAGGTAATTTTAGCGATGTATTTTTATCTTGGACAAGAATAATGAGCGTCCTGATTGGATGATCGATTTAAAACACACTGACTCCGCATGGTGAAAAGATGCATGTAATTTGTAAAAGAAATCTATGTTATATTTATTCATTTGTTTGATTCTGGAATATTGTTGATCATTGATTTAAACAAGAAACCAGAGGCTCTCAAGAGCCTGTATCGTTCATCTGATTATAAAAAGAACCAATTGGTCCTATGTAAAAACTATGTCCTGCAGTGGTAGTCATCTTGGAATTCCGATCAACATAAAAAACACAAAGTTTGTAAAGGACCTCCAATGATTGAAGCACAGTTTAGGTTCAATCAGTGCAATAGCTTCAAAGAACATATTTCTGTGTTTTCCCCATATGGTCCTGTGTTAATACTATGACCTGTGGTGGCAGCCATCTTGGATTTCCGATCGGAATAAAAAACAGAAAATTTGTAGAGGACCTTCCAATGATCATTCCTGGGCAGTTTGGTTTCAACTGTCGAAGTGGTTTCAGAGAAGAAGCGTTTTGAAACATTTTTCTCATAGGGTCCAATGTTAAATTAGGTCCAGCCGTAGCCGCCAATTTTGAATTTCATATCGGAACAAAAAACATTAAGATTGTAGAGGACCATCCGATAAACATTCATGTACAGTTTGGCTTTAATCATATTTGTAGTTTCTGAGAAGAAGGCATTTGAACATTTTCCCATAGGGTCCAATGTTAATCTATTTCCTGCGATGGCGGCCATCATGGATTTCGGATCGGCATAAAAAAACAGAAACTTTGTAGAGGACCCTCCAATGATCATTCCTGGGCAGTTTGGTTTCAATTGTTCAAGTGGTTTCAGAGAAGAAGCATTTTGAAACATTTTTCCCATAGGGTCCAATGTTAAACTAAGTCCTGCCGTAGCTGCCATTTTGAATTTCATATCGGAACAAAAAACCTTAAGTTTGTAGAGGACCATCCAATGAACATTCATGTACAGTTTGGCTTTAATCATATTTGTAGTTTCTGAGAAGAAGGCATTTGAACATTTTCCCATAGGGTCCAATGTTAATATATGTCATGTGGTGGTGGCCATCTTGGATTTCCGATCGGCACAAAAACCTTTGGTCCAGGTGAACTAAAAAGGGGAAAAGAGGGGGTGAATTTTATTTACTTATAAAAAAAAATAATGAAATGTAACAAAAACTATGCAGATACTAAGCTAAATTCGTCCATATGAAGTCGCAATTTGCAACTTTGGTAGATGGTAGGTGCTAGATACGGCATATTAAGAACAACGTAAGTACTTCCATGTTAATATGTGTGCACGTTTTTCGATTGCTCCGTTTTTCGTAACTGTTACATTATATATTGTAACGTAGTTCATATTTTAAGTGTAGATTTTAAAATTTTATTTTGAGAGTCCACTTGCGCATTGTTAACCAAAACTGACATGCATATTATATTTTTTCCTAGTATATTAGTTTTTGGCTATTTAAAACGCTTTTGTAGAATATAATGATATAATATATGTAACGTAATTCACGGAATGTTACGGGACATAAAAATCCAAACGGTTACCGCTTCCAACTCAAAATATCATTGTCTACATTCTGTAGTCCTAAATAAGACCGTGTTCACATATAGATCGATTGCGATCGGTTTAGGTTAGTTCGATTCAGTTTGAAACCGCTTTGTGTTCAGATTGGATCGATCTCGAACCGATTGCAATCGTTTCCGGTAATAACCACTGCTCATCTGATTCGATCTCGAATCGATTCAATTTTCTGTTGTCTCCGGGCATGTGCCATCAGCAGACTGTTGCTTGGATATAATCATGGCTGATCTTGCAAACAGAGTGTTGTTTATGCTTATTTGCATTTTAAATGCAATGATAGTTGACTTTATGACCAGAAGACTGCTTCAAAGGAGGATCTACAGACTTTTTATTCAACGCATGCCTAATGAACACGTTTTGAACCGATCTCGAATCGATTTAGTTGTTCTCATCTAACTGTGAAGCGCTCTAGTTTAGAGCGATCTAATTTAGACCACATATTTTATGGGTCTCAAATTAGACCGATTGCGATCGATCTTTCTTTGGTGTGAACATTGAAATCGATTTCGAAGCGATCGCGATCGATCTAAATACGCTTAGTGTGAACAGGGTCTAAACAAAAATACCTGATCTAGAGTAAATTTAACTCAATTAAAAAGGATGTTAAAGCTTAATGTTTCTTTGGGACACATGATTTTCAGTGAAAATACGTCCTTTGACGCGCCCCTGAAATAAAAAGAAGGGATAAGGAAGGTAATTTAATATATTGAATATCAAGAATAGAGTACCTGTATATTATACAACAAGTGTTAGGTTTCTGGGACAAGGATCTGTCTACGAATTATATATGACATTTTGTTTGTGAAAGAATGTGTGGAAAAAAAATACCCCCAGCCCCCCTAGATCCTACTACTGTGCTAAAGAATATTAATCATAGGGATTGGGATTTGTTTGTTTGGTGGTGTTTAACGCCACTTTCAACAATATTTCAGGTATATCGTGGCGGTCAATTTTATTGGTGGAGGAAACCGGAGGACTCGTAGAAAACCACCGACCTGTCGCAAGTCACTGACAAACTGTGGTGATAGGCACTGATTGCATAGGAAGTTGTAAATCAAACTACCATACGATCACGGCCACGACGGCCCCTCATAGGGATTGGGATATTGGTGATTAAAGCACAATTCAGATAGATGAATCGACGAAGAAACATTGAAGAAAACTGATCAAAACTGTCCATTATCAAAATCATTTCACACAACGTGCAGCTCGGCGACAAAACTTATTCAGAATGATCAACACATTTTCGCAAATGACAAATGTTACTGAAGATTTTCTATCAATTCTTTTTAGATGGTGACGAAGTTTCAGTAAGTTTTTGGGGTTAATTTTGCATTTTACGATGTCCATGTTTGCCTATAGCCAGCTATCTGTATGAATGTGTACTTCAGACATATATGTAGTACTACTAATATATTTGAAATGAACCAATTTCTCATTTGATAAAGTAGTAGTACAACAATACTAATAGCCTCTGTATATACTCATATGTACCACAGTACTACAGGTAATATTATCGTAATGAAATATCATGCCTTTAAACTCGGGTTACTTGCCAGGTACGTTCACGGGTTATTTATACTGGAATGACTACCACATAGTTTTATCTTTAAATATGCCGACGTTGTTTTATTTATCTTTAGACATTTTGAAATCCATTAATACTAAAAAATTTAAACATGAGGGATATCTCATGACCGTGGTTAATAACGAATAACTTACATTTGTTAAAGAATAAAAATTATGCAATGAAATAAATGTATTTATCAATGTTGATTGAACACGTGGTTATATTTACTAACAGTAGGGCACGTGTTTGTATATTAAACATATAGTATGTTGATTGGATAAAAATAAAGGTTATAGTTCGATACGTATATTTTCTATTGGTCATTTAAATGCCGCAATGCGGGTATTTACTTCTTATGTATATTAATATGCTAATAGCACGATTTTCGAAAGCGCGAAAAGGTTTCGTTATAAATGTAGTAACGTAAGTAAGTTATTCGAAGCTCGGACGTTCTGCAGCAAGGTTCAGACCCTTTACCATTGAAAGGTAGTTCTTCCAATATATAGCATGCACATTATTATTATGTATAATTAAAACGTACATATATATGTCAATTTTTCACCGCGGGTATATATACACAAAGAAAAAAGTTAAGCACCCCCTGATATATTAAAACATAATAAGTTACACTAAGGTTAGATTCTAATATTTATATTGATTATAGCAAGAACAATGTTCCATTAAAAAGATGTGCTCACACAGGTGTGATCATTATGTCTAATCGTATCGACTAGTCATGCACGTAAACCATGCCTCTCACGAATTACTCAAAATTCACTATGTTCACGCTTTGAATTTGGGTATTTAAGTCCGGTGTTTTAAGAAATTTATTCATTCTCAGTAAGCATGGTACGAAGGCGAATATCAGAAGCGCAAAGATGGCAAATAATCGGCATGCATACAACAGGGATGTCCTTCAAAGCTATTGGACGTCAGATGGGCTACCACTATACTGTAGTCAGCCGACTGGTGAGAAAACACACACAAACCAACATTGTGAAAGACTTGCCAAGATCCGGCAGACCACGGGTAACATCTGATCGTGACGACAGGGCATTGCAGCGTTTGGTTAGACGGATGCCATTCGCAACCAGTCCCGTACTCAAAACAACACTGGCTGCCCAATAGACGTCTGTCAACAAGAACAGTTAGAAACCGTCTGAAATCAGCGGGACTTAAGTCAAAGAGAGTCATTAAACGTCCACTGTTGGCAGACCGACATCGACGATCACGTTTGGCATGGTGTTTAGCACGACGTGGTTGGAATTTAAGGACATGGCGCAAGATCCATTGGTCAGACGAGAGCCGGTTTCTGCTTCATGTAACCGACGGCCGCATGAGGGTTTGGAGACACAAAAATACAGCCTATACTCCAAGGAACATCCAGCCTACTGTCCCTTACGGTGGAGACTCAGTAATGGTTTGGGGGTGTATCTCTCATGACTGCAAGCTGGATTTAGTCACCATACAAGGCAACCTAACTGGTGATTGGTACATCAGAGACGTCTTGCAACCAGTTGTTGTCCCCCATTTCGACCACACCCACTAGCTACAAGGCCTTTGTATATGGATGACAACGCCAGACCTCATCGTTCAAGAGCAGTAACCGCCTACCTCCAAAGCGAAGCCGTGACTTCTGTTCCTTGGCCAGCCATGAGCCCAGATTTGAATCTCATAGAGCATATTTGGGACATGTTAGGCCGTCGTATACATGCTCGGGAACCTCCCGTGCAAAATAATCGTCAGTTGGAAGCAGCATTGCATCGGGAATGACAGCAGCTATCACAAAAGGACATCCGACGTCTAACTGGAGGGATGAGACGCAGGGTTGACTTGAGGCCGTCATCCAAGCACGTGGGGGTTACACCCGGTACTGAACTTTGAACAATAGATGTCGTCAAGTGATTCATAAGTGACGTTTTGAAAGTGAAATGACAATATTATCGTGTTTTTTGAACTGTGAAGGTCAATACTTAAAATGGACATATTTTACTGCAAAAACTGGCCTTGTGATATTGTGATTAAATATTCATTAAATTAACATTGTTCTTGATTTTTTTTTGTGGTTTCTTACAGCCAATGTAATGTCCTAACAGGTAACCATTGCGTTCTTGAGATTGTCTGGTCAGTAATCTCGTGATACCTGTCGTATTATTTGTTATTTCAAAAAAACACGGGGGTGCTTAACTTTTTTCTTTGTGTATACATATTTTCTGAAATGACCGAAAGATTATTAAAATGTAGACAATATTTGAAGATATTAATTTCATCAAATCGTATTACAAACTTGAATCCAAAAGTTTAACTTTTACCAAATAAGTGTGTTAAATCTTCCAGTAGAAAGTATTTAATGTTTGCCACTGAATTCAGAATGGTCTATACATACTACTTACCAATGTTATTATGCCGAGTGTATCGCTTGAAATACATATTCAGAGCCGCATTATGACCTTTTGGGACCCCTAGGCTAATGAAATTATGCTCCCTTCCCCTCGGATGGAGCCAACCTCTAACTCGCCTACACCCGTCTTGAATATTTTTTACTCGTGTTATATTTTAACGACATTTACATAGCTTAAACATTTATATTTGGAAATCTTTTAGCAGGATCCCTCAAGCTTGAGGGTTCCCAGGCTGCAGCCTATAGGATAGTCCATTCCTGTACATATCAAATAAAATAAAATTTCACCAGATGACATTTCGACTTGTCTTAATAAAAACTGTATGGTTGTGAGACATTTTCAAACCAATTTTAACTGACATTTAATCGGAATCATATTTACACATCTCCTGTTTAATATTGACAACCTGATCATCACTTGAAATGTAGTACGATATATTGTTTATTATTAAATATGAAGATTTTTTTTTATAATCTGCATATCTATTCAATTTGCAATCGTAACTACTCGGCCATTCTCGCTACCCTGCAAGAATGGCTGAGTAGTTGCTCAGTTTGCAAATGGCGCGATAAAACAGTGCTCGTGTGGTTTCATGGGAGGATCACATGACAAGTGGTCTTCAGATGTTTTATCAGTAGTTTATAAAGTGAGAATTGCACTTGGTCAAAATTACCTTGAAGTATCGCCCTTAACAAATAGATAACAGCAAAGTTTCCACAAACCAAATGATACGTGTTCAAGACCAAAACGCCCTTCTTAATTCAATTTCGAAATCTCATCGATTTATTTGAAAATGATTAACATGTGTGGGAGTTTTTCTTTACCAAGGCAAAACACGAGTATTTGAGAGCATTGTTGTTTTGCTGGTTTTATATGAACTTGGTGTAAAACCTATTTATAGATTATTTTGTGATTGTTTTAGTTTGCTGACTTTTATTATGCGTACGACTATTTCAACATTCACACTAGAACAAAATTAAAAGCTAGCCGATATCACAAAGAACTTGACAATAAATTGTTAATTCAATGGTGGCTTTTTGTAATTAACAGTTTGGTCCCTAGCTGTCATATATATATTGTACTTTTCTTTGTTATGTATTATTACGTCAGGGGTATTTGTTATCACTGGAATCTTTCATTGATGTAATAAATAAGAAAGAAAAAACACAAATTACAAAATTCACTAATGGCCTTGAATGTTATGACCCTCTAGAACTACGTATTGAATATTTTTTTTTATCATACCAGATCAATGCCAGAGGGATAAGCTTGATAACAGGACAGATGTATACATGTCCTATTAAATATCAATGGCGAAAGGATTTATATTTCATCAATCGAATTTATATGTCGGAAAGATGTAGTATTGATATTCATCCTTGTGTGTACTTGTATTAGGATAATTGTAAGGGTTATTGTCATAGAAAAATATTATACAATTGTAGTCTTTTGTTGAGGTCAATATGAGTTTTTATGGACCTTAAAAACGATATTCACCGAAGCCTTTTGGCTGAGGTGAATATTGATTTCTAAGGTCCATAAAAACTCGTATTGACCGATGCAAAAGACTATAATTGTTTTATTACATTAAAATGAAAAGTGAAAGTGAAACCAAGTCAATATGAGTTACAAGAATAAGATAAGATAAGAAAACTTTATTTTGATTCGGCACATAATAAAACAGTACAACATGAGTTTTAATCAAACAAATATCAAATTTTACGGAATGTCAGGTGACAGCATGATAGGCAATACAATTGTTTAAATAAAATCATTATGTAATAAAATCTAACATGATCTACCCTTAAACGTTTACAATGTAGTCACTCGACTAGAACTTTCTACATGCCGTAGTATGTTGTTTGTAAATGCCCCCTTGGGGACCTGATTTGGAAAATAAAATTATTTTATTCTATTCTATTCTATTGACAATAACATCACAATTTCCAACGTTTGGCTTTCTGTTTACCTTTAGAAATAATATAGCTTATTATAACAGACAGCCTTATAAAACTCTAATTGATTACGGTAAACAAAACTTTATGTGGTCATACATGTTAAATTATGGGACATTCCGTTCCTGACCTCGCCCAGTTCTGTTTAAATATAGCAAGCCTTACAAACCACGCCGCTAAATGTGCCTGAAATTATAGAGTAAACATATTTCTCATTTATAATATAAAACAAAACTTACCAGAAAGATTGTATTGACAGCTATCAATATATACTTAGAAAACGAAGCACCACATCCTAAACCCATTGTTAAAGAGCTGTTACAGTTAATAAACCGGGTACAGAAAATATCACAATATATCAATTACTCCTTACTACCAGATATCAACGCCGTATTTTATATGAAAATGATGATGTCCGTGAATTTAACTACCGCATCAGGTAAGCACACCTATGTTTTTACCTGTAGAGTGGAGTTACCTGTCCTTTATCATGCATAGGTAAGCGTCATATGATAATAATTGTGAAATTGATCATTACGACACGATTTACGGTTTCGCCCTAATAATATGAATGAATATGAATAAAAGGATACAAATAAACATTTAACTCATATTAAGGCTTTTGTCTGTTGATATTTTTAAATATTATCATCCTGGTAATCATGAATCATTTGAACAGAAATTTTAAAATAGAAAACAACCTTTACTTTCATTTTCGTGTTGAATTAGAATTGTGATGAATATAAATAAGAATTGGAAAACATTTTTCAGATAGTTATTTAGTTAATTAGATAGTTAGATTTCAAAGTTTACTAAAAAAATATATGAAAGAGGTTGTCGACTACACATATCTTTGAAATGGGTGGGTGGGTGTATGGTGTTTCAACAATATATCAGCTATAACGTGGCGGTGTTTTATTGGTGGAGGAAACCGGAATACCCGGAGAAAACCACCGACCTGCCGTAAGTCACTGACAAACTTATCACATTAATGTTGTATCGAGTACACCTCACTTGAGCGGGTTCGAACTCACAACTTTAGTGGTGATATGTACGGATTACATATATAGGTAGTTGTAAATCCAACTACCATACGATTACGACCACACCCTCTTAGAAATGGAATAAAAGTTCCATCATAATATTTGTTTCAATGGAGGGTTGTTATGTAATATTAAAATTCCACTTCCTTAATAAAATAGCAATTGCAGACAAGGATTTATGTTCTTAATCGTTTTATTATATAGAACCCATCCCCTTGTTCTTTTTTTTTACATGATCGGGTCACAGGCGCTGGTGGCACGGAATTATCACCCCCTTTTTAACTTTCTGTTTACATTTATTTTCAATAAAATGTCTTTATTTCTTTATTATTTCATCTTTTTCGTTATTTATATATGTCCATATACATGTATATTACATGATAATTATACATAGGTGGACACATGTAAGTTAAGCTTGTATGAATATGGACACGAACAAATTAAAAGAAGGAAAAAAGAGATGAAATAATACAGAAATAAAGAAAATTTTATTGAAAAGAGAAAGATAAAAAGGGGATGGTGGTAATTCCGTGCTACGAGTGCCTGTGGATCGGGTGTTTAAATTCCTGTCGGGTTTAATCCGAACAATCCATCCTTACAATCTGTCTAAAGTCTCCCCCAGTGATGACACACTGACCAGTAGAGGTTACCGGATTATTCCAGTTAGTCAGGTATTTACACATATTATATTGATAATTAATAAATTTACAGTATATAGTAAAGATGAAATGATCAAGAATGTTTATGTTATTACTGGATCAGTGGTTCCGTCATTGAAGCTATCATTACGATTGTGAAAATAAACTCAACAAATACTTGTATCATGAATTCACAAAACACATCAAGCCTCTTAAAGACTTTAATTTGAGCACAGGATTATTATGCCTGTAAGCACAGCTCAAATGATTTATTTATTTTGAAAACACATAATCATCAAGATACTTAGGTGGTCTTCGTTCTCTTGACGATCTCCTTAATGTTGTGTCCGGTGTATCTGAATTGTTACCGTCTAATATTTCTTCAATTTCTTTCTCGTTCATTATGGATTCTCCGACTTTCTTGAAATGCGATGAGTTGCGAGTGATTATCTTATTTTGTCCATCTGTTGCTGTTATCATACTTCCTTTTTTCTCTTTGATTTTTAGCGGTGTTGGGTTGAATGGTGTAGTTAATTTATCCTTCTTTTCCTGTTTTACAAGAACGCTATCTCCTACTTTAAATTGTAGGAATTAGGCATAAATAACAACACCTCTAGTAATACCACATACAAACCTACTTCGTTCGACAAAGATGAAATCCTAGCTAACCACAGATCATTCATGACCTCTTTAAACATTCCCTCTTGTAGAGAGTGAGGATTTACCCTATTTATATTGGATACCTAAACTCCATAAGACACCATACAAAGAAAGGTACATAGCGGGATCATCAACTTGTTCGACGAAAGAATTGTCTATTCACCTGACAAAGATTCTGTCTGCAGTAAAAGAGGGACAACAGAAATATTGTGAAACTGTTTACTCGCGTAGTGGCATAAATTACATGTGGATTTTGAAAAACTCTAAAGATCTTTTGGATAACCTTAAATCAAGATCTTTCTCTCAGGTATCCTCCATCAAAACTTTTGATTTTTCAATTCTATATACCACCCTACCGCATGACAAATTAAAAACCCGCTTGAAAGAAACAATTCACAAAGCTTTCAGTCATAGAAACTATGGCTCAAGACTTGTTGTGTTAGGCTACAATTCCACATATTTTTCAAACAAAATTCAAAAAGGTAAAACATGCTATTCCGAGGAACAAGTGATCAGTATGCTGGAGTTCCTCATCGATAACATATTTGTCTCCTTTGGAGGGATACTGTTTCAGCAGGTCGTCGGCATACCAATGGGTACGAATCGTGCCCCTCTTCTAGCCGATTTATTTTTATACTCATACGAGTCGGAGTTTCTTCAAAAGCTTGTAAAAGATAAGAAGATTCATGAGGCTAGAGCCTTTAATTTCACATACAGGTATATTGATGACGTTTTATCCATCAATAATTCTAGATTTGCAGAATTTCTTCCATTGATATATCCTCCAGAGCTGGAAGTTAAAGAGACCACAGATACCGCTTCGTCCGCATCATTTTTGGACTTATACCTCGAATTTGACGACAGTGGTCAAATCAGTACTAAAATATATGATAAACGGGATGACTTCAACTTTAAAATCATAAATTTTCCAAATATGTGCAGCAATATACCAGCTTCTCCTGCATATGGTGTTTACATCTCGCAATTGATTCGCTATGCAAGGGCCATTAGCAATTATTCTGATTTCCTGAAACGTCATCTTCATCTGAGAAACAGGCTACTAGACCAGGGCTATAAACAGATTCGCCTTATTCGATCTCTTAAAAAGTTTATATTCCGATACCAAGATCTTGTCGAAATATATTCTGTCTCTGCAGAAAAGATTATAAACGATAGATTTTCATATAGTGAAAATGTATAAAGATAAGGTGTCAACAAAAATGTCAAAAATATTTTTTTATCAATGTGTGACGTAAAAGTGTCTTTGACATTTACTTCACTGAGTTTGGTGCTGCTTTGACAACTGTTTTACCTGTTTTGTTCAAGTATTGTTATAAATACTGTTATAGTGACAGCCGGAGGGGGGTTTGGCGCTTTAAAATCTGATTCAACCCACCATTTCTTTAGAAATGCTTGTACCAAGTCAGGGTCATTATGGTTTTCACAGTTTTCTGGTTGTTGACTGATTTTGTCTGTTTATACACTTATGAGTTTTGACTTTCCCTTTTTAAGATTGTTCGGAGTTCGGTAATTTTGTTATTATCCTTATTGTGATGGTTTGACACAATGTTTGTTCTCAAAATGTGTCTTCATTTTAAGCTTTCTGTCTTTGTCTTTCTTCCGTATCGTAGTGTGAGTGGGTGATTTAATTGTCAAGTCCGGGAGTTTTGTATTACTTTTCCTTCCAAACAGAATTTCGGCTGGTGACATATCAGTAGTTGCACAGTAATTGCGTAGAAATGTATAAATTTCCTGCTTCCAACTGCGATGTTCTGTACGTGCGGCACGTATTGCTTTTCCTATTGTTTTCATAAATCGTTCACTTTCCGCGTTAGCGCGAGTCCATAATGGTATGATCTTTCTGTGCTTAAATCCCATATTATCAGCAAATTTTCGGAATTCTTGTGAATTAAATGGCGGTCCATTGTCACTTTTCAGTTCTTTTGGTATTCCAAAAATCGAAAATGTTTTGTCTAAAAGCGGTATTACAGATTTTGCAGTTAAACGGGTTAAAGTGTCTACAACAGGATACCTGGAATACTCATCGATAATTACCATTAATTAGTATCCACTGGGAAAAGGTCCACAGAAGACAATGCTTAATTTTTCCCATACATTACTTGGTAATTCGGACATTTGTAACGGTTCAAATGTACTCTTTGGGGTTGACGCCAGGCACGGTATGCATGACTTACAAGTCTTTTCAACAAGTTTATCGATTCCTGGGAAATACACCTTTTCACGTAAAAGCCGTTTTGTCCTTACTATTCCCTGATGACCCTCATGTGCAAGGTCAATTACACGCATTTGTAAATCCTTTGGTATAACGATTCTGTTATCATGTAGTAATATTTCACTATCATTAACAGGAACAAGTGTTAATTCATAGCGTAATTTCGAGAAAGTATTTAATACACTATTTTCATACGATTTGTCCCATTTGTTTGTTTTGAAGGCGGTGATAACGTTTGAAGGTCAGAATCTTTTTGTGTACAGTTAACTATTTCATTTAGGGTCATTGCTTTAGGCACAACATTGTCCGTTAAATATCTAACAAATTCCTCTGCTAATTGAGAATGTTTACTTGTTACAGATTTAGACTGGGTCGGATGCCTTGGCAAATACCGGTAATCGGCAGCATTCACCTTTCCGGACTTGTTCTTTACTTTAAAATTGTATTGTTGTAACCATAACCTCCATCTCTCAATTCTGGCTGATGTTTTTGTCTTCGGGTTGTTAAATATTGTTACTAGAGGCAGGTGATCTGAAACGAGTTCAAACGAATGTCCGTAAAGGTATAGGTGAAAATGTTCAATTGCCCATACAATTGCTAATGCTTCTTTTTCCGTTTGCGAATAACGACTTTCAACATCGGTTAATGCTCGGCTAGAATAAGCGATTATTTTTCCTTCTTGTGTTAGCAATGCTGCTAATCCTACTGGACTTGCATCCACTATTAACATTGTCTCTTTGTTTGGGTTAAAGTACGACATAACACGGTCAGCAATAAGCTCGTTCTTTAATTTGTCAAACGATTGCTGATGCTCGATTGTCCATTCCCACTGAATACCTTGTTTGGTTAGCCTACGTAGCGGCTCAGTCACGGTGGAGTAGCTTGGAATGAAACGTCCCACATAATTCGTCATAGCCAAAAAACTACGAACTTCTCCTGCAGATTTGGATCTGTGATTGACTGTTTTAACTGGTGCTGTTCTGCTACAATATTGTTTTATACTTTTGATTTTAATTTGTTGTCTTTTTGTACAGTTGAGTATTAATTTTTAATTCTTACTGTGATTCATTGTCTTTGCGTAATATATTTTTATTAATTTTTAGTTACATTCACTGATTTCGATAGCTAAGTTTATTTATTATTCAATTTCATGTCCATTTTTATACCTTTATTTTAATTAATATTTTTAGATATGTTTTCCCTAATTCTCTTATAATACGCAATTTTCTTCTTTTTAATTCAATGTGGTTAAGCTTTTTGAGTCTTATAGTTTTTATTCCGGTATTTGATTAAATTGGGCATGCTTTTAAATGTATTGTTCTTACTTTACTTATTTTTCTTATTTATGTACAAATTTGTGTACAAAGCGCTTAGAGTAATTGTATTGTTATATAGTGCGCTATAAAAATACCTTGTAATAATAATAATAATAATTTACATCTTTTGGTATCTGAGTGTTTCTTATTGCACTTATCTTCTTTGGATCGGCTGATATCCCGTTTGCACTAAAAATGTGACCATAATATTCTAATATATCTTTATTAAATTCACATTTGGCTTTGTTTTCCTTTTCTTAAGTCGCTCGAATAATTTACACAGTCGCTTATCGTGTTCTTCCTGGTTCCGTCCAAATACAATGATGTCATCGGATATGTTTCTTACTCCATCTAATCCTTCAAGTACATTACTAAGCGTGTTTTGGAATATTTCTGCGGCTGAAGAAACTCCGAAACTTAGATGTTTATATCTACGTAATCCCACGTGCGTAGTGAATGTGGTAATGTTCCGGGAATCATCACTTAATTCCAGTTGTTGGTAGCCATTGCGAAGGTCCATCTTCGAAAACACTTTAGAACCATTTAAATCCAATATCATATCATCTAGTGTTGGAGTAATATGACGTGAACGCAAAATAGCCTTATTCGGTTCTCTCATATCTACACACAAACGAATTTCATTAAGGTTTTTCGCTTTGGGTGCAACGACAATTGGGGACACCCAAGGTGTAGGTCCATCTACCTTTTCAATGATATTTAATTTCAAGTCTGTCGAGTTCGGCTTCCACTTGTTTGCGAATATGAAACGGTATACGCCTTAGCGGTTGAATAACGGGTTTCACGTTCTCATCAACATTAATTTTCACTTTGACATCCTTCAAGTTACCTATTCCTTTGAATACATCACTATATTTATTACACAATATTTCACTACTACTTGAGACTGAAGCAATTATTGGCACAATATTTAATTCCACAGATGTATCATAACACAATAAATTCTCATGTTTTCCTTTTACTACATACATGGTTGCCGTTGTTATTTTACTATCTGTCTCAATCGTCGCTTGAAATTTCTCAATTGATTC
Organism: Bathymodiolus brooksi; assembly: GCA_963680875.1. Taxonomy (NCBI): domain Eukaryota; kingdom Metazoa; phylum Mollusca; class Bivalvia; order Mytilida; family Modiolidae; genus Bathymodiolus; species Bathymodiolus brooksi. The sequence continues at coordinate 60,037,105 of OY804578.1, forward strand.
TAGGGTCTTATCTGATCCATATGCGAATACTCTTTTATTGGAGTGAGAAAGTTTTGGTTTACTTCCGATTTTCTTGAATGTATTCTCATCCAGAATATTAATGTGTCAATTAGAAAATCCACATTTGAATTATTGATTTTCACTGTCATTTTCGGTTGACCATTCTGTACCTTATTTACTGTTGCTTCCCTTAATCCGAATACATAATCGTCGTCAGAGCTACAATCCCGAGTGTCACTGTATGTTATTTCAGTTTCATTGTTGCCAAGATTATTGACTCTTGCGTTATTGTTTGTTTCCTGTCCTCCACGTTTAGATCAGCATACTTACAGCTGGCGAAATGATTCATCTTTCTACAAAAGTTACAAGTCTTTCCTAGTGCTGTACACTTACTTGCATGTGGAAACTCACCTCCACAGTTTCTACAGTTTGTCTTTTTCTTTGGTTCAAATTTTGATTGTTTCTGCAGATATCGCGGGTTATTACGTCGTCTTTGGTTTGATTTTCTCACTGCATTCGCTGAATCTCTGTCACTTTGTTCGATTTCCGTGGCGTGCTTTTCAGACAATTCTAATGCTCTTGCAGCAGAAAGTAATCCTGTAAGGTATGTGTCATCACGAAGAGCCTTTCGTCTTAGTCGTGTAGAGTGACAACCTTGAATTATCTGCGCTTTCACTTCTTTGCTAGTGTCAGCAAACTCACAGTTCAATGCTAACTGTCGTAGTCTTGTATGGAAACTGTCTATTGTCTCCTTAGGTGATTGTTTGGCTTGTCTGAATCTATATACTTCATATTCCGTATTTGCCTTTGGAGCAAAGTATTCCTTTAATTTCAGTTTGGCGGTAGCAATGTCCTCTCCTGTGTCTGTAAGAGTGTCAAAGATTTCATTCACATCTTCTCCAGCGTAATGTAATAAAAGTGCTCTTTGTCGTTTTTTGTCCTTAATGTCTAAACAAATGAACAGGTTTTCAAGTCGGCTAATCCACTTTCGCCACCTAGTTTCTGCATTGTTTTCATGAACTGGAAAACTTGGAAAATTTGGCAAAGATGCAGCCATGGTTTAATAATCAGTTCTACTAATTAATAAATCCACGAAAATACATATTTCCCTTTCAATGTTATATTAATATCCTCGTCGCCAAAGTCATATTTTTGGGGAAGGCTACCAAATACTCTACAAGATGTTTACTATTCTACTGACTTTAATGAACTAACTGATCAGAAATGTAATACACAATAGTGTCTGCAATGCGGCGGGGTCCTTGTTATCTTGTTTTATAGCTTTAACCTCATGAACTTAGAACTATTTACTTTACTGAAACATTTGATTTAATGATGAATGTCACAGGTCATAGATAAAAAAAAAAAATTAACCACGGGTTTGGACTCAAAGCCTTTGAAGGACGTCATATTAGAATTTTCAATAAACAATTGTTTTAAAGTTCTGCCCCTTGGTTTTTTAATCGAATAATTAAGATTGGCTATCAAAGTAATAATTTTTTTATTAGAAAACGGAAAAATCTAAATTTTTTGTAAACCGTAGATTTTTTTAACGCATCCAACGAGAGTTTTGTCAGGAATTTTACTACCATTTTGGAATTTTATAAATATTGACGGTTGGCCTGAAATAAGACCAAAATAATCCTAAAAATTGGTAATTTTTCAGATGAGCAGGGCCTTCAGAATAATTTCAACCGTCAATATTTATAAAATTCCAAAATGGTAGTAAAAATTCTGAAGGCCCTGCTCATCTGAAAAATTACCAATTTTTAGCGTTATTTTGGTCTTATTTCAGACCAAGTTCTTCAAAATACGCAAAGTTTGCTCGTTAAATGTCACAGCCAACTCACCGCGGACGTAATCCCATATAACAATAGGAACGACGGTGGTCCCGCAGCTGGTCTATTGTCTCTCGTCGAAGTGCCGGAGAAGGCTATTGTTCCCTTCATGGTTAATGCATTTGACTACGTGACATTTATACACAGGCTTACCCGAGATTTACCTGGAAAATTTTGAAAAAGAGGTGAAATCATAAATTTCCATAATTACTGATTTTTAATTTGACCAAGTTATTTCAATCTTTCGGAAATAATTCGAAAAAGAACGGTCTTTCTGCTAATAAATTCACAGAAGTTAAACATAGAGTACACAATTATTGGATATGAATACAATTTTATAGGTAAAAAGTACTAAAAACGTTAAGTACAATCTGTCATTTACAACCGATGTACCCGTTCAATCTGTAATCATGTTGGACTGGATTCAGCTTACCTCGTCGCTGGACTCGTCGTCATAAAAATTATTGGAGGAATCTCACTCCTATCAATGCAATTCTCTTTCCCATACTCCTTTTCTATTTTCAATACATGGTCTTCTGCTTTGCCCAAACTTCCTTTGTAATTATTGGATATGAATACAATTTTATAGGTAAAAAGTACTAAAAACGTTATGTACAATCTGTCATTTACAACCGATGTACCCGTTCAATCTGTAATCATGTTGGACTGGATTCAGCTTACCTCGTCGCTGGACTCGTCGTCATAAAAATTATTGGAGGAATCTCACTCCTATCAATGCAATTCTCTTTCCCATACTCCTTTTCTATTTTCAATACATGGTCTTCTGCTTTGCCCAAACTTCCTTTGTAATTCTGCCAGCCCCCCCCCATAAACAAGTTCTTTCTCATCCTTCAAACGATAAGTTGTATTGTTTTCTGCAACAAACCCTTTAACCTGTGCCCAAATAAGTTATATGGGGTTCAATTCGCAATGGCGAACAGGGGTTCTTTGAACTTCGTGACGTGTAGGTTGGCAATGTTATCAGTTTTGAAAACGGAAAGGGGTTTCTTAAATTAGATTTTTTCATAAAGTTGTATTTTAGTTTCAAGGGGCTGAAAAGGAATATTGTGTTTTGAAAGATAATCTTGTAAGACAGCTTTTCTCTGATTAAAGTTTGGCACAACAGTTTCCTTAGTCTTGATGTTGTGATAACTGGCATTATCTAAAACGATAACACTTGGGCTTTTTAATGCTGGAATAAGCTGATTTTCGAACCAGTTTAGAAAGGTGGGCCCGTTCATTTCTTGGTGATAATCCCCATCTTTAGCTTTGGCATTTTGGATTTCCGATCGGCATAAAAAACCCAAACTTTTTAGAGGACCTTCAAATGATTATTTCTGGGCAGTTTGGTTTCAATTGTCCAAGTGGTTTAAGAGAAGAAGCGTTTTTAAACATGTTTCCCATAGGGTCCAATGTTAAACTAAGTCCTGCCGTAGCCGCCATTTTGAATTTCATATCGGAACAAAAAACATTAAGATTGTAGAGGACCATCCAATGAACATTCATATACAGTTTGGCTTTAATCATATTTGTAGTGTCTGAGAAGAAGGCATTTGAACATTTTCCCATAGGGTTCAATGTTAATCTATTTCCTGCAGTGGCGGCCATCTTGGATTTCCGATTGACATAAAAAATCCTAAACTTTGTAGAGGACCTGCCAATGATCATTCCTGGGCAGTTTGGTTTCAATTATTCAAGTGGTTTCAGAGAAGAAACGTTTTGAGAAACTTTTCCCATAGGGTTCAATGTTAAAATAAGTCATGCCGTAGCCACCATCTTCGATTTCATATCAGAACAAAAAACCTAAACTTTGTAGAGGACTATCCAGTGAACATTCCTGTGTAGCCTGGATTGAGTCTGATTTATAGTTTCTGAAAAGAAGGCATTTCTGATACAGTTTGACTTTGGGGTTGTTGTCTCATTGACATTTACCCCATATCTCATTATATTCATATTTGAACATTTTCCCATAGGGTCCAATGTTAATCTATGTCCTGCGGTGGCAGCCATTTTGGATTTCGGATCGGCATAACAAACCCAAACTTTTTAGAGGACCTTCAAATGATTATTTCTGGGCAGTTTGGTTTCAATTGTCCAAGTGGTTTACGAGAAGAAGCGTTTTTAAACATGTTTCCCATAGGGTCCAATGTTAAACTAAGTCCTGCCGTAGCCGCCATTTTGAATTTCATATCGGAACAAAAAACCTAGTTTGTAGAGGACCATCCAATGAACATTCATATACAGCTTGGCTTTAATCATATTTGTAGTGTCTGAGATGAAGGCATTTGAACATTTTCCCATAGGGTCCAATGTTAATCTATATCCTGCGGTGGCAGCCATTTTGGATTTCGGATCGGCATAAAAAACCCAAACTTTGTAGAGGACCTGCCAATGATCATTCCTGGGCAGTTTGGTTTCAATTATTCAAGTGGTTTCAGAGAAGAAACGTTTTGAGAAACTTTTCCCATAGGGTTCAATGTTAAAATAAGTCATGCCGTAGCCACCATCTTCGATTTCATATCAGAACAAAAAACCTAAACTTTGTAGAGGACTATCCAGTGAACATTCCTGTGTAGCCTGGATTGAGTCTGATTTATAGTTTCTGAAAAGAAGGCATTTCTGATACAGTTTGACTTTGGGGTTGTTGTCTCATTGACATTTACCCCATATCTCATTATATTCATATTTGAACATTTTCCCATAGGGTCCAATGTTAATCTATGTCCTGCGGTGGCAGCCATTTTGGATTTCGGATCGGCATAAAAAACTCAAACTTTTTAGAGGGCCTTCAAATGATTATTTCTGGGCAGTTTGGTTTCAATTGTCCAAGTGGTTTAAGAGAAGAAGCGTTTTTAAACATGTTTCCCATAGGGTCCAATGTTAAACTAAGTCCTGCCGTAGTCGCCATTTTGAATTTCATATCGGAACAAAAAACCTAGTTTGTAGAGGACCATCCAATGAACATTCATATACAGCTTGGCTTTAATCATATTTGTAGTGTCTGAGATGAAGGCATTTGAACATTTTCCCATAGGGTCCAATGTTAATCTAAGTCCTGCGGTGGCGGCCATCTTAGATTTCCGATCGGCACAAAAAACCAGAAACTTTGTAGAGGACCTTCCAATGATCATTCCTAGGCAGTTTGGTTTCAATTGTCCAAGCGCTTTCAGAGAAGAAGCGTTTTGAAACATTTTCCTCATAGGATCCAATGTTAAACTAAGTCCTGCCGTAGCCGCCATTTTGAATTTCATATCGGAACGAAAAACCTAAAGTTTGTAGAGGACCATCCAATGAACATTCATGTACAGTTTAACCATATTTGTAGTTTCTGAGAAGGCATTTGAACATTTTCCCATAGGGTCCAATGCATCTATTTCCTGCAATGGCGGCCATCTTGAATTTCCGATCAGCATTAAAAACCCAAATTTTGTAGAGGACCTTCCAATGATCATTCTTGGGCAGTTTGGTTTTAAATTGTCCAAGTGGTTTCAGAGAGGAAGCGTTTTGAGACACTTTTCCCATAGGGTCCAATGTTAAACTAAGTCCTGCTATAGCTGCCATCTTCCATTTTATATCGGAACAAAAAACCTAAACTCTGTAGAGGACCATCCAATGAACATTCCTGTCTAGTTTGGATTCAGTCTGATTCGTAGTTTCTGAGGAGAAGGCATTTGAACATTTTCCCATAGGGTCCAATGTTAAAAATGTTCTGCAGTGGTGGCCATCTTGGATTTCTGATCGGCATAAAAAACAGAAACTTGGTAAAAGACATTCCAATGATCATTCATTTACAGTTTGGGTTCAGTCAGTCCATTAGTTTCAGAGAAGATCTTTGAAATTTCAGCCAATCAGAGCATATTATTGGCCCTGGCAGCCATGTTGAATATCCGACTGGAACGAAAAACAGAAACTTTGCAGAGGACCATCCAAGGAACATTCCTGCTAAGTTTGGTTCCAATTGGCCCAGTGGTTTCAGAGAAGAAGCTTGATATGTGAAAAGTTTACAGACGACAAGTGATGGCAATAGGTCACATGGACCTTTGGTCCAGGTGAACCAAAAAAGGCCAATCACAAACAAGAACTGTATATGGTGGTCATATTAGTTGCATAGCACGAAATATGAAAATTTTGTACAGGATTACCCATACACCATTTTAACAAAGTAACAATTCATTGTGCCTCCTATTTTAAGAGGTTTTACAGCCAATCAGAAAAAGGAATTACCCATTGCTGCAATGTTTTTTGTCCTATTTGGATGAAATGAGGGAATCTTATCGAGGATCTTCTATAGATGATTCCTGTAAAATTTCGCCGTTTTGGAGAAGATATATAGAAATCGACCACCAGAAACAAGAATTGCCTATGGCAGCTATGTTTGTAAACGGATCAGAACGAAATGAGCAATCTTCATAGAGGACCCTCCTACCAAATTACACTTCATTTAGCCAAGCGGTTTCAGAGCAGATTTTTATAAATTGACCAACTAGAAACAGGAATTGCCTATGGTGGCCATGTTAGTCAACGGATCGGGACGAAATAAGCAATATTTCATTGATGCATCCTACTAAGTTTCGGTTCATTTGGCTAAGCGGTTTCAGAGAAGATTGAAATGTGAAAAGTTAAGACGACGGACGCCAATAGCTCACATTGTCTTTGGCAAGGCGAGCTAAAAAGCATTTAGGAGGGAGAGCAAAAATTGCTTGCTTCAGTGAGCAATCCAACAAAGCATATTGGTCTAGTACAAAGTGGACATCATTATCATCTCATTGAACGCAATCACAACTATTTTTCACCCAGTTCCAAAATGTAGTTGTTAGGGTGTTTTTCCAACAAATAGGTCTTTCATGATATTAACCAAAGTTGGAATCCAAACATTTTGGAATCAATTTGCAACTCTACTAAGAATGTAACCAATATTTTAATTTGAGTATATTGTGGCACAATTGGTTCTATATGAAAGTTTTACGGTATATGTTCCATCTTACGGGCATCTATACAATGTCCATGTTGGTTCGTTGGCATCAAACACAACTCTGAGCTTATGCTTCACATCATGCATTCATTCAGAGGGTTGCTGCTACTGTAAATTACTGAATCAAGGGTTCCTAGTGGCTAAGCTGAAGTCTTCACTTCACAAGTTTTATGGCGTCACAAATGACTACAGATATGTCCTTTCCCCAATCATGGTTCATCACTGCATTTGTTTTTAGAGTAACACAACTGAAGCAGAAACTGCTTGCCCTCCCCCAAGTACCTTAGTTCATCCCTTGTTCTGTGTAGTTTTGTATATCATTGCCTTTTTTACTTTAGAACATTGTATTGTCTGTCCTTTGATTTACACTTCCGATTACCCCTTCGACTCTTTTTTTCAGATGATCTTTAGGTCAGCATCAGCCCAATTTACATATTTTCATGAATTTTTTTCCCCGGAGACTTGCAACACTCATACTCCTCAAATTTGAAATATGTATATTTAATGGCACTTTATTGTGCAAGTTTACCCTAGTAACAGCATCCATATCCAAAAAAAAAACCCCAAAGGTCTCATCTCCCCTAATCAAACTTTGAAGATACAAATGGGGTAATCAGATGGTGTAAATCAAAGGCAAAAGAAAGAAAAAAAGAAACTAAGAGTCCACAAAATACAACACAGAAATGCTGTGGAAGAGAAAGCCCAGCATCTTGTAATCCAAAATACTAAATCATGTTCTTCAACCCATGATTTTGAAACCTGATCGCCTAGATATTCCAATAGCCTGAGAATTTTATTTTACCTCGACCATACTCTAGAAACTAAAACTTGGATACAAACATTTTTAGGAGTTAGGATTATGGTGTTTAACACCACTTACAACAATATTTCAGCTATATCGTGGCGATCAATTTTATTGGTGGAAGAAACCAGAGTACTTGGAGAAAACCACTCACTTTTCGCAAGTCCAGTAACTGATAAACTTTATCACATAATGTTGTATCCAGAACACCTAGCCATCAGCTGGATTTGAACTTGTGAAAGGCATCGATTGCACAGGTAGCTTTAAATCCAACTACCATATAATCATGACCATGACGGCCCCAAAACCTTTCATTCTGCTTTGAGGAAACTCAATACACAACCTTCCATACATGTAGATGCTTCCTACCAAGTTTCGGTTCATTTGGCTAGGCAGTTTCAGAGGAGAAGATTTTTTTTTAGATATCGATCATGTGGTAGCCATGCTTGTTAACCGATCGAGACGAAATGAGCAATTTTCATAGAGGACATTCCATAGATGTTTCCTGCCATGTTTCGGTTAATTTGGCCAAGCAGTTTCAGAGGAGATTTAAAAAAATTGGCTAATCAGAAACAAGAATTGCATGTGGAGGGCCATGTTTGGTAATGGATCATAACAAAATGTGCAATCTTTAGAGGACCTTCCTTAGATGCTTCCTACTAAGTTTCAGTTCATTTGGCTGATGGGTTTCAGAGGAGACTAAAATGTGAAAAGAAGACGTCAAAAGCCCACATTGCCTTTGGCAATGCGAGCTAAAAAGAATATTAAAATGTGAATACCTACATGTTACACTATATCAGCAATAGTTAATTTCTAAGGGAGATTATGACAAATTATATTTCTGCCAACAGTTTAATGCAAGAGTTATCTCCCTTTTAACAGTTTACTACAATTGAGATATTTTTTTTATTTTAGAAATGAACAAATCAGAAAAAAGAATTGCCTGTGGTGGCCATGTTTGTAAACGGATTGGGATGAAATGAGCAATCTTAATAGAGGACCTTCCATAGATGCTTCCTACCAAGTTTCGGTTTATTTGGTGAAGTGATTTTGAAGAAGATTTAAAAAAATCGGCCAATCGGAAACAAAAATTGCCTGTGGTGGCCATGTTTGTTAACGGATTGGGATGAAATGAGCAATCTTTATAGAGAATCTTCCATAGATGCTTCCTATCAAGTTTCGATTCATTTGGCCAAGCGGTTTCGGAGAAGATTTTTAAATCCTTATATTTACTACGTTTAAACAACGAATCACGCATGACTAAATTTCAAGCAATAATTTGTCACCGATCTTTTGTTGAAATCAAAATGTTGGGGCCCCGATATGTAGCCGGGGCTATTCCTGGAAATAGTCTGAAAAGGAAAACCACGGAAAGTGACTACAAGCGGGAGAAAACGGAGAAGTATGAGGAAAATAGAAAGGCACGTAAATTTAACGTGAAGTGGTTGACCAATCGTGAATGGCTGGTTTACGATGAGAGCAATGACATCATGACATGCAAAACTGGGCTTGCATATAATATATGAATATACAAGAGAATAAAATATTGCACTTAAATTGTGTAATTTTTTTTGGGTCCAGTAAAAAGTGATTTGGTCCGGTAAAAGTTCTACCTCTACTGGACCAAATGTCCAGTGAAGTCCAAGGTACCTTTGGAATGACTGCTGTGGTGGCCATGTTTGTTAACGGATCGGTATGAGATGAGCAATCTTTATAGAGGACCTTCCATAGATGCTTCCTACCAAGTTTCAGAGAAGATTTAAAAAAATCGGCCAATCAGAAACAAAAATTGCCTGTGACGGTCATGTTTGTTAATAGATCGGGACAAAATGAGCAATCTTTAGAGAGCTTCCATAGATGCTTCCTACCAAGTTTCAGAGGAGAAGATTAAAATGCGAAAATTTAACGGACAACAGACGACAAGTGATGACAAAAGCTCACATTGCATAAAAAGAAAATACATAAATAAAAGTCCACAAACTATGAATCAACCATTCTACAATTAATTCTTATAGAAACAAGATTAGATAGGAGCTGTACATTTTATTTAGTAGCGGCTGCTGCTGCTTCTTCAGCCTCTTCTTCTTTTGTAGCTCTGGTGAATATCCATTGGGAATGGTGTCTGGAAACCAGGCGGATTTTTCCTGCAATTATAATATTTGTAAGTGTCCAAAATCCATAAGTATTGAATTTAAAATATGGTGGATTTTTCATGCAATTAAAGATATACATGTTATAGAGGTAAAGGAATTGTGTTTGAATCAGCAGTTCAACTAAACTTGTATAAGTACAGTCAAACTTGTCTTAGCGACCCCCTTTGTTAGCCGACCTCGATCATTTAATCTTTTTTTTTTCTCACCCATGTAAGGATGGAAATATTTAACGATAATTTAACATATTTTTTATTTCATTTTTATACCTTTTTCTTGCCAGAATTTAAGCTCTATTCATGCATTTTTCCTCCACACGAACAGGTTAAAAGTTGATGCAGATTATATACTAATATATACCCGAACTAGGTTTTTCCTCTCGAGATTTTGGGAGCAAATATCATAACCTCTATTCAACGACTCCCCGTCTTGTGCGACCTTTTTTCAGAACCCCCTTCAATGGTCGCTATAGACAAGTTTGACTGTACTATTAAAATATTTTTTTCTCAGTGTCTTGTGTCCAATATTGTTAGGCGACATATACTTTGGGTTTTTTTCCTGAAGATTGATTGATTGGTATTTTAACACCAATTTTAGCATTATTTTTTAGCAATATTCTGGCATGAACAAATTTTATTAACTAATTTCCTCAACTACAAGACGTTTATAAATAAAACATATTTGTGTATAAAACAATTGAGTTATATGCACATTGAGAAGAAGTATCCCAGGACAACTTCAAAAGTTTATGACCACCAAATATTTTGGATTAATTTAAGCAAAAGATGTACCTGCAACTAAAACCTAGATATTACAGAAGCTATATATAAAATTTGTCTGAAATCATATGTTAACCAAGGAGAGCACCCCTTCAACAATAAATATGTTTATTATATTTGAATAATGATCATTTATAATAAAAACATTTTCAGTCAACTTTTCCAAACAACACATTCCAATTATAATTGAAAATCGAATCTGTGATAGGGATCCGATTAATCGATTACTTTTTTCTAGCCAATTCCCAACACTAATTCACACCAAATTAAATTTCAAACTACTGAGCAGTCTTGAACAATAAATATATGAAAGATCAGCTAATCAAATTGCCTTTTTGTTCTGATAGCTGTTGGTAAAAAAAAATCCCACAAATTCTGACGAGGTTCACCAAATGATCATTCCTGTAGTTTCTTCATTTGGCCAATTTGTTTCAAATTGGAACTCGACTCATTCTTTTTCTGTTTAAACAAGTCTAAAAGTTTGAAATATAATAAGTTGACATCCCCTTCTGTTCAAAGAAATAGTGAAGTTCAACTTTGTTCTAACTTGACTAAAGGGGTACCTTTTTGTATCTATGAACCCTTCGTTAACCTCCCTCCCTCCAATGCCCAGAGAAGGATAGAAGTTTTACTATATTTATTTTGACATTTTTAAACAAACCTTCTCTGTGGAGTTCCTTTAAACCCTTCTTGGCGAGAGAACCTCTGATTTTCAGTCTTTCTGACACCACTGATGGGGTTATAAGTTTGTAACTAGGAACTTCCTTCTTAAATTTGTCAAAGGTTGCCTTGTCAAACAATACCAAATTGTTCAATTTGTCACGGACTTTTCCCTTGGACCACTTCTACAAAAAGAGAAAACACGAAAAAATTAAATTTTTCAAATAATTTCTTTTTGGCAGACTTCAGTATTGTATCATTTCCTTCCACTTCACAGTAGGCATCTGCATACAATTTAGCAAACAATACATGGGTAACTGATTATGAACTAATGGCTCATCTTCCTATTCATGTATTGTTTGGGTTCAAGCAAATCTGAACTAAACATTTGTAGTTAGAATACATTGTATGGTATTCATAAATATTTCAGTTATATCGTGGAGGTCAGTTTTATTGGTGGAGGAAGCCAGAGTACAAGGAGAAAACGACTGACCTGTCGCAAGTCGCTGACAAACTTGATCACAATGTTGTATCGAGTACACCTCACCCGAGCAGGATTCGAACTCAAAACATTGGTGATAGCAATATTTGTAGTTTGAGACAAGAATCATCAGAACACGAGACCTTTTCATATATTTGTACCATATTGAACTTATAGGTTCCAATTAAACAATTGACATAAAGATACCAGAGTCTTTCTAAATAGTACAATACTGTAGACAGAAAACAAACCTTCTTCTTGGCCTTTCCACCACCTCCACCTTCCTTCTTTTTAGCTGGCTGTTTCGAGCCCCCTTTTGACCCTCCTTTAGGGTCTTGTTTCTTGGCTCCCTGTAAAAGCATAAAATTTATTATGGAAGAAAATTATTATCAAAATCCTACTTGTCCTGTTTTTTGTATAAACATTTGATACTTACAAACATAGTTGCTAAATTGAACTTGTTTATATGGTCTATTACATCATTGTGTAAAATTTGAAATATAGTTTTAACAATTACATCATTGTGTAAAATTTGAAATATAGTTTTAACAAAGTTAACACAAACATCCCTGCCTAAGTGATCACTGCCCATATGAAGACCATTTTAAATTTGGATTTCAGATAGGAATATGCAATCAGAGAATAGCTGGTTGTTTTTAGACAGAATAAGCTGTGTTGAAAATTGTTCTCGTATCAATTAATGAAGTTCATTTTGATTAACCTTGAAAATGGATTTATCAATCAAAACAGTCATGTACTAGTATTTAGTTTTAGTGGTGTCTTCATACTTTGCAGATGACTGGTGGGAAGATAAGTATCCATTTTGCCAATAAACATTAATGATTTCTTGTCAGCAAAATCAAGAGTATATTCTGCAGATATTTCAACATGAGACACTATCAGAATCCAGCAGTAAACATGAGAAATCGGCTAACCACTTGGGTCCTTTTCCACTAGAGTTTTGCATTTAACCTTTTCCAGTCTTTTTTTTAATTATCAAATATTTGTCCATTGTAACGACTGCAACCCAATTTGTATTATACGTTCACGTATGTAAGGCTCTGTTTATTTACGAAAAGCTATGGAAAAGCAAGGAAACGTCACATTCGGAACTCCAATATAACCTGTTACACGGTCCCGGTTATCGTTAAGTAAATGCAGTACAATTATCTTCTTCTTTAGAAAATCCACCCTGTGTGCAGGGTCACCACATAATTAATGCGTTTTAAAATTTTATAATTATCATTGCAGTCGGGTCATAATACTCAACTTAGAACTTGTACAATTCTGGTTATTTTTAGCTTCCTTCGGAACACCACTGACGTGATCGTTTCCAATAAAAAAAACAAACAGTTATCTATAAAACCGTCAATATTTACTATATAACATTTGAGGAATTCATTCCATTCAACCACAATGCATTGAATGGTAGGCACTGGCTTGAAGTAATATATGATATGTGGCCTTGCATGGACTAAGCCACAGGTATTCTGGGATAGGATAGCTACTCCCACCACCATTGCTAAAACTACGAGAGAAAAAAATAAAATTGAATTGTATCCTTCGAATTCGGGCGTTATTTTTTGCTTAATTATACGATATCACAAAATACCCCTTTCTATACTAACGAGTCACTGAAAAAACCCATCATCGATTTGTACATTTATTCGAAGGTGCTTAATTTCACAAGATTTCTGATAGGTTCCCTTGGGAAATCCCATTTATATTTTAACTATGTAACTTTCATCAATCGGTGGTCAATGAAAGTGACCTCTTCAATAGGCAGAACAGTCTGTAAATGTCTGTCTGGTACATGTCCATTAGAGAATTTCCGAATTGTCGATAATGGAACCAAACGTTAAGAAAATTGCGAATGTTCTGCTGTTCAAATCATTACTTGTTGATCGAGGTTCAAATAAGACAATCCTCATTCGATTTCAATAAAATTCTAGGACGAAATCACCTTGGATGACTGAAAAGCAACTCGATTTGCACAGATAAATGATCTAAGAAACGATTCATGACCACTTTTCGCTTTATTTATAGTTAAAATATAGATGGGATTTCCCAAGCTGACCCGATCAGAACACAGGCACTTGTTTCTGGTAAAAAAATCTATATACCTAGATACTAATAATACCACTAGGTACGTAACCGTTCATTTGTAAAAAATCTATGTCATTTCGATTTTCGCGTTTTTTCAACTCGACGGATGCCAGCATGGAGGAATGACCTACATCATCTGAAACTACGATAATTTATCTACAAAATGATGTGTAAAACACCTACCTTTGCTGAACCTCAACAATACAACAGACCTTTTTCTATGGGTCAGTTATCAGCTTTCATCATTCAAATGGGAAACTGGGATGTTGCTACACCGCAGTGAAAGAAAAGAATAAAAATTCTATAAAAAATACTGAGATGTTAGAATATATATACATGTACATTGATAATATATTTTTCTAACATCACAGTATTTTTCATAGAATTTTTATTACAACTTTTCTTCTTTCACTGCGAGGTAGCAACAGCCCAGTTTCCCATTGGAATGATGAAAGCTGATAACTGACCCATGGAAAAAGGTCTGTTGTATTGTTGAGGTTCAGCAAAGGAAGGTGTTTTATACATCATTTTGTAGATAAATTATCGTAGTTTCAGATGATGTAGGTCATTCCTTAGCTGCAATAATGTAGCTCCTGTGACAAACTTGTGTCTCTGCAGAGCTACAAAGCAGTCCCATTCGTCACAATGGAGCAAAAAATAAATTGTAGTTGAAACATAAAAACTCACTATTTACACTTCAAACATTTCACTACAACTATTACTGAGGATCCAGGTCCTTGTTAAATCGGTTTGGCTGAGAAATGTATGCTTTTCAAAGGTAGCAACAACCTTGTTCAAATTTATCGATCGTTCGCCATAATGTGTATTATAAACGGAGCTTTTCTAAATATGGTATTTCTTACTACGATGTTTCTACTGCTGATGTAAACATTCACGCCTCAAATCGCCAAATATGGTATTGACATCCAAATAAGGATCAGACCTCACCTTGAGTATCCCAGCAGTGCTTGGGACCCTCATCTCCAACAGATTGAGATGGTCCAACTCCGAGCAGCACGCTTCATCAAAAGCAACTACTCAATAGACCCTGGTACAGTGACAACATTACTCGAACAACTGGAATTGTCACCACTTTCAACAAGGAGAAAAATAGCCTGCATCACACTTTTACATAAACAGGGATCGACATCTAAAATTTTCAAAAGGTAGTCCAGGGACTAGTGAACGACAAATTTTTAGTTGCCCCCCCCCCCCGAAAAATTTAGTAGTCCCTAAAAGTTGAATAAGCAAAGCAGATTTTTTTTTATTACAGTTGACTCTCATTGTCTCAAATTCGGTTGACTCGAATTTCCGGTTGAGTCGAATTTTTATCGAAGTCCCGAACTTCGTTGTGTATAAATATATATAATTTGACTCCTGTTGAGTCGAATTCGGATGAGTCGAAATTTCGGTTGTCTCGAATAAAAGTTTTGGTCCCGAGATGTAGAAAGCCATATTATTTACATTCGTTAAGTCAAATTTACCTGTCAAAACATGTGTATTATATACCTTAGGATTAAAATCGGATCACAGGTGAAACATCGGGTGATTGAATTTGACATTTTTAGCTTAGGCTATTTCACATGTTTATTTCACAATCTGTCAAATTAATTAGTGATAATATTTGAATTGGCTTGGTATTATGACACAGGTTAGATGTGTACAATCAAAAATTATCGATTCATAATAAGTTCACTTGGGTCGGCATACATCAATGATTATGAAAAGTACACAAAGGAAGCATTTTATCTATTGAATTATTTGTCGGAAATTAATTTTGATTAAAGAAGAATACCTTTCTTCTACACTTTATTGAATAATAAAAACACACAATTTATTGTAAATAAACAGTATTGCACAAAGAAAAATACGCCATGATGGGTGAAGCTTAATGACAATGCAACAGGTGAAAAACATAAACAAAACGGATATACATATTCATTCACACAAAAAAAGATATCTAGAAGTTATCAGTCGTTTCATAAGATTCAAAGAATTTAACGGAGAGAAAAAAACAGCAACAAAAACATCGAATATGTTTAAAATCGTTCCGAGAATAGGGACATGCGATGCTGGTTTTAGCTCTTCAAAATTTCGCTCGAGTTGTCTCCCTTTCGTTGTTAAACAAACCACACTTCCGGTATCTTCAGCTCCTCTTGAGTCGAACTACGGTTGACTCGAATTTTTTCTATGGTCCCATCGAATTCGAGATAACGAGAGTCAACTGTACTTGCAGTTGTTTTAACAATAAAATTAACTAACTAACTGGGTACTGTGTTTGATTTCAAGCAAAGTGATTGATTAATTGATTGGTGTTTAACGTCCAGCGATCAATTTTTCAGCTATATTCAGGACGAGAACATTTAAAAATTTAGACGCCACAGGACTCGAAACAAGGAAAGGTGTTGGGTAGGGACGGATAATTTAGCCAGTGCAACAGGTCTCCTATGGACCACTCATCATGAGCTGTTACACTGGGTTCTTTAACGTGTGAAGAGAGTGGCAATCTCACAACACGGAACCTTGGTTTTATTTACGTCTCATCCGAAGGACGGGTTGGTTGTGAATTTATACATCCCGCACAACCGACGGACGCCCCTTCAAGCTGAAGAAGCTCTCTGTCCCATTTCTATACCCTGGGGTTCCCGTCAAGCAAAGTGATATTTTATACAACTATCAAGTTTTTTTTATCCCGAATTGAACAGGCCGCTAAACTGGGAAGTGTACCAACATTACATTTATAGTTAAAACTTTTAATTAGAAAAATGAAATGTAATTGATTTCAGAACACATTTATTAAAACAACAGCATGATCAAATCAAATTGTTCGAGTGATTATTCACTGTTGTAGTCACTGTAATTGTCATCATCCTTGTTATTGTTTTTGTGTAACCATTTGACATATTATGAGATCGAATACTTTCAATCTTGAATGTTCTGCATCCGGTAATAAAAGTTCCAATACGTTCATACATTCTACAGATTTTGCCAACACCATATTCTAGCCATTCAAACATTGTATGCCTGCGAGGCTGAAATTCTTGTATACGAACGGATCCATCATATTCTTGTTTCCATTGGCGCACCTCTTCATCCGTTTTACTTTTTAGAAGGTGGCCTTAATAATTTGTCAGAAATTTCTCCATAGCTGCGTCAAAATGCTGCCGGAAGTGCAGACCCTCATCTTCAGTTTTCATTAAAAAAATATATGTGATAATCAAAACTAAAGACCAAAAAGAATGAAGCGTCCCCGAATTGACAAAGATGATGAAAATTATTTCATTTACTATCAAAACGTAATTTATCAACCATTGATTAGTTATAGGTTTGCTTCATAAACGATTTTCACTAACAAAATAGAATTTAAACCCAGAATTCCCCAAAATTGTTTTCAGAAAGGAACGTTATAATGCATTGCTATTTACAGTATAGAGCTTACTACCAAACAATTTTAATCGACCAATCACAACGGAGATCTTAAAATAGAA
Source organism: Bathymodiolus brooksi (assembly GCA_963680875.1). Taxonomy (NCBI): domain Eukaryota; kingdom Metazoa; phylum Mollusca; class Bivalvia; order Mytilida; family Modiolidae; genus Bathymodiolus; species Bathymodiolus brooksi. The sequence goes on from OY804578.1 coordinate 60,054,381, forward strand.
TTAAATAAATCAACAACACAATTTATTTATATCATACTATTTCGGGATAGAAGTTACGATCATGTTGCAAAACTTTTGAAGTTTAAAGAATCCTCATTTTTCCGGTTTTTGGTTCCAATAATTCACTAGTCCAACGGACTACCGCTTAGAATCAATTTGGTCGTCCCCAAATATTTTATCTCGCCTCATGCGATCGGACTAGCGTAAATGTCGATGCCTGATAAAGCCATTCATGAAAAAGTAGCGATACCAATACCATCCTACATCATTAAACCAACGAGAACTTCGAGATTCCATCATCCGAAGAGTTACATCCAAATCAGACCGAAAAAAGATGTTTACAAATAGTTTCTTCCCACGTACCATCAGGAATTGGAACCAACTATCAGATGAACTGTTAGACATAAAGAGCAGTGAGGAATTTAAGAGCAGACTTACCAAGATCTACTAGTACTACGGTGGCTGAACAACATGAACAAAAGATGATGATTTTATCCACTTGTGAGACTTAACTGTATATACTAAAAATTTTGTCATGTTGGAGGACGTCACATATACTTGAGTGATGGGTCAACGACCTTTTTCAAGTCAACACCATAGCCTGGCATAGATAGATAGATCGGAAAAAGCTTTTAAAAGGGGTGGCTATACTGTCAATGTGGACAAAGCCAGCCATGCATGTTGTTTGCAAGTTTTGAAAGTTCGTGTTGGCTGCATAAACCGACTTTTTCATGTAAATATTACTCGACTTGACATTGTACGCTTCATGTATTTCCACAATCTCATCCCCCCCCCCCCCCTTTTTTTGGTCAAGATATGAACAAGAAGCACATGGCATTAGTTATTCATCGAAGTTAGCCATTCAAAATGAACAAAAAACGAATGTTCCATCGAATTGTTCAGTGAAAGACAGAGATATCATAATCGCATTAAATAAAAAGGCTAAGAAAATGCAATTTTTGATTGAAAAAATAATCATGTACCATGCTTATTGAGAGTTATGAAAAAGAGGCCGGAAGAAGTTTTCCCAGAATGCAGTACATAATTTGACTTGTATCAACAACAAAATATTTCCTTAATATTCATTTGAGTAAAGTAAAATGTAAAATAGTTAATAATTTCATACTGTATTATTGTATATAACTTGTATTTTGATGCAAATACAAATATAAATCAATTTTCAATTATTTTTAGCGGTGTAAGCGATATGCGTATAAGAAATGCGCATATTGCCACAAAGAGAAAGTAAGCTGATTTTGTTAATGTCAAAACATTGATGTGGAATTGTGACAATATGATTGAACCTGGCTCGTTCTCTTTCCAAATAGCGTTTACCATTTATGTAATTTTCAAAACACACCGACAAAATATGAATTAGAATTGAGTTGTCTAGAAAGTAGAATAGGAATACTCGTGATAAATTAAATCTGAAAGTGAAAATCAATATATAGTTACAAGTTTTAAACTGTGTTAACCATTGTGATACATTTTTTGTAACTACAAGCTGCAATTAATAAAAAAAATAACACAAAGACCATTTAATTTACAGTTATTTTTTTCACCAAAAAATCAGAAAATAGCACAAAATTGGAGGAATCTTGTTAGTTGAAGGCGGCCTCCTATATTGTAGAAGTGGAGACATTAAAAAAATGACCATATGAGTTCAATGCTGCAATGGACAGATACACAAAATATCTGAAAATAACACAAATCCTAAGTAAAATCAGAGCTACAGACCAGCAGCGACATGTAGGTTAACAACTAATAAGAAAATAACACTAGGACCATCAAAGCTACAATTCAGCTACAATTTTGACATATTGAAATCTCTCCTACAGTTGAATTCTTTTGTTGGAAAATTAATTAAGAGTAGATCATCATGATCTACTCTTAATTAATTTTCCAACAAAAGACATAAATATGACATTGCATGTTGTTCTTTACAGAACCCTTATAATGACAGTATGACTAGTCTATCTTTTGCCGGTCAGTTAAGTCGCATCTACTAGTAGTAGTAGTAGTAGTAGATGCGACCTAACTGACCGGCAAAAGATAGACTAGTCATACTGTCATTATAAGGGTTCTGTAAAGAACAACATGCAATGTCATATTTATGTTTTTGTACAATCGGAGACATAGCGTCATAAATCACTGTGATAGAGCATAGACATATCCCTCATCTTGATGATTTGGATATATCTATTGTTATTATCGCAATTTATCTATTTAAAAAAGTCGTTAGAAGATAGTTCTAGACCTGATGGCAACAAATTTAATATTGAAATCTGCAATATGCCATCGTCAGTAACCCACAGCTGGTCACATTCCAAAACTCTTTATTCATCACCCATGGATCAATTGAAACAATTATATTTATTTCAGCGTTGTCCAGTTACTGATCCAACATTACAAAGGTGCTATAGTAACATAACATTACTCAAATTTGACCATTAGTCAGTAACGATAAGAATTTGAATATCAAATCATTTTTTTTCCCCATTTACTGTTCAAATCAAATCCAAGTATCAAAGTAGTGTAAAATAATTTTCTGGTCCAGCAGAATGTAATACAAGTACAATGTCCAAGCCATAGTGGAACCAATCCCATTCAAGATGAATAATTCATGACTATGAAGATTTCTGTCATTTAACCACCTGGTGATGAATGGATAGTATCAGCATGTGATCAGCTTTTCATTTGATATCATTGTCTGTGTCCGTTATCTTTTCAATATTTCAATCTCTTTCTCAGAAATTACTGGATTAGTTTAAACAAACTTGTCATCTTCAGCAGTTGGGTATGCCCTTTAGTTACCCTCGAGTGTCAAATGCTGTTACAGTCAGAGACATAGCCTGATAAATCGCTGATAGACGTATCACTCATCTTGGTGATTTGGAAATATCTTGTTCTATTAAATACCGAACCGTATATCTTCAAAATTTCTTTTACATTTAGAGTGTTACTCTCTATCACATGAAAGGCATATCAAATTAATTAATAGATTAAACAGACCTAAAGATATATCAGTATCACTCAGAAGAGGTCTATCACAGTGATTTATCACGCTATGTTTCTGAGTGTGTTGTACCTGAAATTTTTGTCTTCATTCATCAAAGAGCTACCGTTTATGGTGTCAAATTGAATGAACATTTTATTGTTACCATTATGTTACTTAGGCAAATTTTACTATGACCAAATCCTCTTGTATGTGATTTTCATTTTACCAAATGTGGCAGGTTAAGCCAGGGATCCCAACTCTCCCCATCTAGATAATTTTAATATTTGCAACAGAAATTATAAAATCTACAACAACCCACTTAGATTTCCATAATTACCTTGTGAAGTTGTAGGTACATAAACTCTGACTTTATGCATCTTTTGATTTCATTTACCTCCTCTAGAAAAGTATCAGAGAAGAACATACAAAAACTGGATTTATTTGCCTGATTTTAATATTTCATTTTGTAGAAAATGTAAATTGTAAGTAAGCTTCAAGAGAATGACAGATTTGTTGAAAGATATTTTGTATGGTGTTATCCATGGATTCAGAGATAGTATCCTTGGAACACACAAGATCTTCAAACTAGATACTCAAAATGAGGAGGAGGACACTGCAAGGACATCTGAACCGATGACAACCTTGGCAAGAAGACGGGCAGAAAAAAGGAAAGATAAATTGTCTGGTCAAAAACAACAGAAGTAATTAAATAAGCTTTATTTTATTATCTATCTAACAATCGTTAACAGTCCTGATTGTAATGATAAGACTTTATGTGAACAATAAGAACACCATACTTTAAATTTTTTTGATTTTTAATGGGGCTATCGTGGCCGTGATCATATGGTAGTTGGATTTACAGCTACATGTACCTATGCAATCAGTGCCTATCACCACGGATGTCGTGAGTTTGACACCTTTATGTGATAAAGTTTGTCAAACAAGCTATACTTTTAAAAACATGCTTAATTATCAATTCTTGATTTTTTCCTTAATCCAACATATTCCTAGATTTATTTAAGAAATTGACACTTATTGTCCATTTTACAGATCAATCAAATTAAGTTACTCTCTATTTACATCTGATGTAACCCAATTCAACCAAAAAAAAACATCCAAATGAACATTAGATTAACCTACATGTATAAAAATGACTTTGGCAATCTTGCCAGCAGTATTTATTAAAGAAAAATCCAGACAACATCTAAGTGAACTACAGGTATATATTAACCAATGAAAACAACTTGTAATTTTATCAGCAGATTTATTAAAGAAAAAACCAGACAACATCTAAGTGAACTATATATTAACCAATCAAAACAACTGGCAATCTTGTCAGCAGTATCGGTTAAAGAAAAAGCCACAGAACATCCAAATGAACTCTATATATTACATGTATATCTAATGAAAATGATTCTGGCAATCTTGCCAGAGGTATCTTATGCATTATATAAAGGGAAATTAATACCTGGGGAAAACTAGTAAAGTTTACCTGGATGGAAAGGTTAGATTAAGTTATATCATGTTAATCTAATATGGTGTATTTAATCTATGATTTTAATAAGATTGTTTACAGATGTTTAATTATGGATTCTAGAATCTAAAACCCAGTATAAATGATAAAAAAAAATTCTTGGGAATGTTTGTTAAATTAAAGCTAATGACATTCAATGTGACAAAGAAAATTTTAATTAATTTATTAAATAGAACTACTGTTATGACATGTACCAATATGTTGTGTATTGTAGAACACCTAGAGTAATGCAGAGGTTAATACTATGTTGTGGATGGAATGGTGGTATTTTTCTGGTATGTACATAATGAAAGCATTGATTGTTTGTTTGACAGTGTTTAATGCCACTTTGAACAATATTTCAGTTATATCGTGGCGGTCAGTTTTATTGGTTGAGGAGACCAGAGGACCCCGAGAAACCCACAGACCTGATCGAGATTCGAACTCACAACATCAGTGGTGATAGGCACTGATTGCAGAGGTAGTTATAAATCCAACTACCATAAGATTATGGCCACGGCGGCCCCTGAAAGCATTGAAGCAATTATTCTAGTATAGCAGTATGTTTATGCTGAAATGAAATAATTTCTTGAAGCTTAAGAAAAAAGCAATAGACCCATTAGTGTGTATTTCTACTTTTGGTAGCAAATTGTACAAATTGGTTGGCACAGATTTTGTACTGTATTCACATATTTTTCGTCTACTACAAATAATTGTGTACTGTATATTGTGCACATATTACCTTTCTTGTAATCCCATACTGAGGGAAATTTTCCTCTACTACAAGAATAGAGAGGTACAAATAATTGTGTATCTTCTGTTTGATCCTCTGTCAAATCAAACCAAAGACTTTAAAGCTGGTATTTTTTGCTTCTCTGCTAATCTAGCAAGAATAATGCATAAGTACAAAGACTGATTGGTTCTGAATTAGGATAATGTGTCAAGAGTGGAGTGATATATCAACCGGTGGACTTCTTTCAGTGAGATACAATGTAGCACTCTGAAAATTTTAATTTTTTTGTGGAATTGTTGACCATCACTGTTTAAACTTTCTTTTCATAATGTTGATCTAGTACAAAACACACATCATCATCATCTCATCAAAAAGTCATATGTTTTCGCCATGTTGAAAATTGTTATTTTCATCTGCCTATATGACTGTGACCATACAACTGTGATCACTACCTAAGTTTGAATTGTTTATGATATTAACTCAATTGAATCTTTTTTTTTTGCAGGCTAGTATTTTACTGTTTAACTATGTAATGATTCCAGTTTTACAGTGGTTTACAGAACTTATATTCCGTAAGTACATGTATATACTGTACCTTTATTCTTCACTGACAAACATGATAAGAGATAAGATTATTAAAGAGTGATGGTCCATTTTTAAAAGAAGCACAATAGCAACAACATGAAAGAAGCAGAACTTTTTATATGTTGCATACCATGTAAGATATGTGAAAACTAAGTTAACAATGTAACAGAAGATTAATAGACAGGGAACCAGTAGATCTGACTGTTACTGGCGTTACCTCCTTTATTGAAATCTGAACGTTAGCGAACATCGTATAACAGTTACTAAAATTTTATATTTGATAATTGAATATTGGTAGTATAATTTGTTTGTTGCTCAGCAAGAGACAAAATAAGAAGCTACACCATTACTGTTGTAATTGTTTTTTATTTTTATTAATGAGACAAATTAATGCAACAACTGTCGGTTAGATTAACATAAGGTGTTTTTATTGGTTAGCAAGACAAATTGATATATCAACATTCAGTTACAGTAACTTGATCTCCAAATGTTTTTGATTTTTAATGCATTTAATTTAAATGTTGTATTCGTATTAAAGTAATTTTCAATTTTGATATGTTTAATTAAAATAGCAATCTACGATATCGCTGAAATATTTCTAAAGATGGTAATAAGCAACAAAAAATAGTAGTAATAATAATATTATGTTAATTTGTTGTTTAATTTCTTTATTTTTGTAAATATGCATCTTTTATATGAATAAAAATGGGGAAAAGGGATGTGGTGAATAATTATGCCCCCCTGACTGTAGTTAAATTTTTTATTTTAAAGTCCACATTTAAGATTTTCTTTAGTAGGTGAAAATTTTAATATCCCTAGGGAAGAAATATGGCAATGCACTTAAATTGGAGTTGATCTATATATTTTTATTTTATTTTAGGAAATTCAGGAACAGAAGTTAGTGTATGGTCAAATATTGGACCAGTGTTGTCATGGACATTCAGTGCACTTTGGATTTTACCATTGTTTGCCCTTAGTAAAATTGTAAACTGTTTTTGGTTTCAGGTAAGACTATATATAGAAATATATATCATAGGTATTGACAACTTGTTGGGTTTTGTCAAGGAAACTTTGTTAATTTTTCATAATTTTTTGATTCATTATATGAGAATATGTATAAAATATTAAGTATTACTCATTTATGCCACAATAATTGTTACAAAAAGGAAATACAGCAGCCTCCTGTCTGGAATGTAGTACCGGTTAATGCACTGGTCAGTGAAATCTACAGATTTTTATTTTGAATTGTTACTGGATGCTCCTCTACTATAAGTGTTAAGGACTCAAGACAGTGGACCACATTGGTGTAGTAATTATAAGTGCATTTGCCACGAGTGTGCAAGATTGTAGGTTCGAGCAAAGGTCGGGTCAAACCAAAGACTGTAGAATTGGTATTTGTTGCTTCTCCACCCAGCACATTAAGGAGTTAGAGCAAAGACTGGTTGACTTGGAATCAGGATAATTTTTCATAATGGAGTGACATTTCTATACATGGATTGTTGTTTCAGTGAGCTGCATTGTTGAAATCCAACTAATGGTGTTGGTCTAGTGCAAAGCGGACATCATTATCATTTTATCATCTTGCTCGACATGATATGCGTGAAAAATTGCTCGCTTTGCGTTAAATAGCAATCACTTACTCACTAGAAGACAGTCAAACCTGCCTTAAAAGGGCATCTCTATGTAACAAATTACTGTCTATAAAGGGCAGTCTCATTTTCTCCATTAATGAATAGTGCATATAATTTTAACCTGTATATAAAGGGTAACTGCTCAGAAAGGTCACATTGTCAGATTCCCTTGAATGGCCTTTATATACAGGTTTTGCTGTATACACAAACATTAGCATTAGTAATTTTTACTTAAATTCTGTTCCATATTTCTTGACTATATATTTTTTCTAAGTGTAAAATGTTTTTTTTTTTTAATTATTGTAGGACATTGCTGATGCAGCATACATTAAGTCTCGTGGTAAACCACAGATGCTGTATATCAGTACATTGATAGCTGATATGTCGTTCAGCCTTTTGATACAAGCACTGTTTTTAATACAGGTAATATTTGATAGATTTGTTTTGTACCTTTGTTTTTATAAGTAGATTTATTAATAAGGGAGGCTCCTTGGTAGGCTAGTGGTGCAGTTTGTTGATTTCTAGTCGTAAATCGAACACCAGTGAAGTATGTTAGAGTCCTGATACTCGCCTCCAGTGTTAAGGTTTCCAGACACCTACCTAAGTTCCGGGTTTCACCGGTCAGGTTGTCATATCTGTCCTGCCTTTCCTCCTCAGAGGATGATGAACACCAGTAACCCATCTCTCAATATGAGAAAAGTCATGATTTGCTAATCTAGTTTATCCTGACACTTAGTTTAACATACTGGTGGTGTAATGGTTAGTGTGTTCACCTCAAGTGTGGTATATTGGTTCATTCAAGCTCCGGTCGCATAAAACCAAAGACTAGGAAAATTGGTATTTGTTGCTACTAGACTAAGCAGCATTAAGAAGTAAGAGCAAAGTGTTGTTGGCTCGTAATCAGAATAATGTGTCCAATGGCTCAAAATCAGCATAATGTGTCAGAGTCGATCGACGTGTCCACCGCAGACTGTCATTTCAGTGAGCTAGTACTGAAATAAATTCAACTATAAGCAGATATCCTAATTATTTCAATCATTTTAGTAGCAAAAGCATAATTTTGTGAATCTTTATTTAAGATAAATGTTACAATTTCGTAAGCAGTCCTTGGTGATTAATTATGTAATAAATTCACTCACATTAATTTTTTTTGTCTGTATAAGCTTTCAGTAGTTTGGAGCACAATTAATATTCTAGAACTTTGTTTACAATATATATGAATATTATAGTTAATTATTTTATTACTGAAACTACGAACAGAAAGGAGTTTTTGGGTTTCAGTTTGATGTTAACTCTGTATACAAACACTGGTTTGAACAATTGTTGGTCTATAATTACAGAGTACAATTGCCAGTTTTCTACCTATACCTATGATAGGAACAGTTGTTGGTGTGTTGCACATGTGTTTACTTCATTCTCTCTATAGTTTTGAATACAAATGGTTTAATATGGGTAAGTCCTTAGAGTTATTACAGAAGATGCTATTTTTAATCAGCCTTGAAAAGCACACAGTCACATATTATCACTATTAGTATCTGTACTAAGCAATGTTTCACTTTCGGTTGCTATTGATATGGCAATAAGCCGTTTACCCTAAATGCACATTGTTAGTACACAAAACATTTTGAACTGCATTGCTGGTGTAATGGTTAGCATGCTCGCTTCAAGTATGGTAGTTCATGGGTTTGAGCATGGTCAGGTGAAACCAAAGACTATTTGCTCCTTCTCCGCTAAGCATGACATATTAAGGAGTAAGAGTAAAGGATGTTTGGCTCAGAATCTGGATAATGCGTTCGAATGGAGCGATATATCTACCTGCAGATTGCTGTTTCAGTGAACAGACTAAATAAAAATCTTAATGAAGCATGTTGGTCTAGTAAAAAACGGACATCATCATTATCGCAACTTGTTCTCACCATGATATAAATGAAAAATTGTTCAACATGGCATTTAACAACAATCACTCACTCGCTCCCAAAACAATTTATACCAATTGAAATGATGCAATAGATGTAATATTTTTTTCAAACATACACTTACTTACTTAGGCCCTTTGCTCCGCTGGGGAGCATAGGCCATTGACGAACTCCCTCCATCTGACTCGATTTGGCGCTAGTTTTTCTGCCGTGTTCCAGTTGTGTCCCTGCTCTTTCAGTTCTGACTCTGTGTCTCTATGCCAGGTGTTTCTAGGTCATCCTCTGCTTCTTTTGGGTTCCATTTAAGGGCCTGTCTGGTGATGCTGATTTCAAACATACAACACAGAATTAATAAAAATCTATGCCCACACCAAATTGTAAACAATTTTCTTTAAGAAAGCTGTATTTTATATATATTTTTTTCTTTAGGTTGGGAAGTACATAAAAGATTACAGTATATAGAGAATCGCTGGCCATATTTCTGTGGATTTGGTTTACCTTTAGCTTTATTAACCTCTGTTCATCCATCAGTAATTATAAGGTATGTATGTTATAGAGGCAGTGTTTGACGTTAAGCGGTAGTCAGAAGCCCGTGTCTAGTAAAAATTCTATCGGTCTAGTTGTATGGTGTTGCTGGTGGCCCGATTGGTCTAGTGAATTTGAAAGTAGCCAAGTGTAGCTAAATACCTTTTCTGAGTGACTCGACGAAAATTTTCAATCTTTAATGTGATAATTTTCTTTTATTTTCGTCCAAAAATAGTCACCGACTTCTTTACTCATAAAAATGACCTTAACCTAATAACTGGTACCCTCAAATATAGCGATTCGTGGGTACTTAGGCATTTTAATTTCGGCAACCAGTCATAAGATGCATCTAAATCCCATTGCATTTCGACAGGCAAAAAAGTACGAGTGGTCGTGTTGCAAAGGTATTTGTTGATCGTTAAATGTGCAAACTTGAAAAAGATATAATTTTTACTTTTTATGAGTAAAAATAAAGAAAATCAATATTTTTTACCACTTTCCCCAGTATGAATCGTTACGGGTAGTGCTCAGTCAGAGTTGGTGAAAATCGTCGGACATGACCGGCAGAATAACGGTCGGTCCAATTAATTAATGAATCGTGTCTGTCCCAATGTCCGTCACGAAAATATTACTTTGTGGTTGGCTATTGAAATTTATTCATTCCCAGTTTCCACTGCCAATGGCATTAAATTCAGTTTTATTAAAATGTCAGACAGAGACTTGAAATTTGTTTATTTATTGTCAGACCGACACGTTCCTATTTGTAATCGAAACTCCTGTACATAAATGTAAACATCCTTTTAGTAGGAACATTAAAACTGAAATATATTACTGAGCACAGAAATAAGTTGACTTCCACATTCCCCAAGTATCAAAGATTGTTTGTGTTTAATTAAATATGTTTTGAGATGCATATATATTGAAGATGAGAACAGATTCATATTCTTAACTGAAATTAAAAATGTAGGTAAACCGGAAACTGACATTGATGTATAATATTCGGAACGTGATCGGACCATTAGATACGGATTGTTGGCTATATCTGCCTTATCTTTTTAGATAAAAATATGTATACAGAAAAACATTTAATTGAGTTGTTTAATGATCATGACTATAGGTAATCTTGCATTCAGTTCTGTATAAAAAACAAAATGTGACAGGTTATATACAATATTACAAAAAAATGGTGGGACAGACACAAAGGCCATGGGTCAGACAGAAAAAAAAAGTTTTCGCCAACTCTGGTTATTGTGACTTGTGTTGGTTTTTAGTTGTTTATGGTTTCGATAAATCAACATAGACTTGAAGTGGCAAGATGGTGCTATTCCGGGGAAGAAGTTGAAAAAGCCCTCCAGAACACCAGAGGAGGTGTCACAGGCTAAAAAACAATATGAACAGAAAAGATCACGGTCTTTTAAGCTCCACTGGACCACCGATCGCCCTTGGCTACGCTATGACGAACATGAACAAATGATGTATTGTACATACTGCGAAAAACAGTTTAAGGACAAAACTGGGGCTGGGAAGTAAATATATCTTCAGTCTAGTGTGCACTGATTCGGTCTAGTAACTTTAGCAAGTCACTGGCCCAAATGTCTAGTGGTTAAAAAAGTTTTTGGCGAACACTGTAGAGGAATAGTAAAGCTTGGTTTTTTTTGTCATAAGAATCATTTATATAGCCAGATGACAAATAGATAGGCCTTGCAGTCGCTGGGTTTCAATATATATGATTTAATTATTGAATATATATGATTGGTTAACACATGTATATGTTGAAATAGCCCAGGTGGAATAGACACAATTTTTAATGCATTGAACAAACCTGTCTTGACACAGATCACGAAAACCAAGCACTCTGGCTGATAAGCCTTACAAAGGGAGTGAAATAAAACATCTCATGCATTAACGTGTCGGTGAGATTACAATCTGTCATCAGGGCCATTGTGGTCATGATCATATGATAGTTGGATTTATATATACCTGTGCAATCAATGCCTATCACCACTAGTGTGAATTTGAACCCCGCTCAGGCGAGGTGTACTCGATACAACATTATGTGATAAAGTTTGTCAGTGATTTATGACAGGTTGGTGGTTTTCTCCGGGTACTTTGGTTTCCTCCACCAATAAAACTGACCGCCATGATATAACTGAAATATTGTTGAAAATAGCGTTAAGCATTATAAAACCAAACCAAAACAAGCTCATCAATGTCAATGGTATACACACAAGTATTGACTATTTGTTAATATTGTTGCTCTTGAACTTTGAAACTGAGCTTAATATATGCTTACTTTTGCACCATTGTTCTCTCTACTGGCATAATGCCAATACCTGTTTTAATTGAAATGTAAATGTTTAGCAGTTTGTTAAGTAGTGATTTATCATTATGTTATTGTATTTAAATTATATATAACCGCATCAGTGGTGTAATGGTTAGCATGCTTGTGTCGAGTGCGGTCAGTGCATGAAAATTGCCATTTCCCATTTCCTGGGGAAAGTAAAAAAAACACACGGGAAATTGACATGCTGATCGGTACTTCCTGCCGGGAAAGTGTTATAAGTCTGTTGTTGCTCGTTGTTATACTTTGTGGTTATCAGATATATCAGTTTTTGAAACTGGTTTACTATTTATTTTTCTTAACAAAGAAAAAAGGAACCGTTTGTTTGAAGTGGAATGTTCATCCAAATTTCCGTAGTTAAACTACGAAAATGAAAAGATGTTATGTACAGTACCCTCTGTAAAAATCCCCGACTTATCTGACTTAACAACTAGAAGCTAAAAAAAAGATCTATCAAAAATAATAATCACAAACCAGCAAAAATGTAGTTGTATTCAGATTCGTATCTCAAATTGATTATAGACAACAAAACAAAGTAAGAAAAATCAATTTATTTTCAAACATCAAAACCCTTTCAGATATGCTCAGAATGCAGGATTTTGCATTAAATATTTCAAAATTTTCATGTCCCAAAATCCTCCTAGATAAATTTGGCCAGCTTTGCAGGTCTCAGTGAGAAAGTAAAAATTTAGAAGGGAAAGTAAATTTTTTATTTCACTTTCCCTTGGGTAAGTGACTTTGCCCTGGCGGTAGATTGTGTGTTCGAGCCCTGAATCAGGTCAAACCAAAAACTATGAAATTGGTATTTGTTGCTTCTCCACTAAGCACGCAGCAAGAGCAAAGACTGGTTGGCTCAAAATCAGGATAATGTGTCTGAGTGAGGCGACATGTCTATCTGTGGACTGTTGTTTCAATGAGCTAGCACTATAAAAATCCAACTAAGCGTGTTGGTCTAGTACAAAGCGAACTTCATCATTATCATCTCATTGAAAAAGTAACTTGTTCTCGCCATGATATAGCTGAAAAATTGCTGAGTTGGCATTAAACAACAATCACTCACTATTATTGATATACATTTTGTGTAATATAAAATTTATATTGATTTACAAAAGTAGCACATAATAATTGTTTATCCTTTAGTATAGTTCTTATATTTTTGGTGTTTTGGGTTTTGCAGGGTTGTCAGTTGATTGGTTTGTGTTGTTGTAGTTGTTTTTCTAGTTGAATAATACTGAGTAACCTCTTGTTTTTTTTTAAATATTTTCAGTGGATGTTTATTTGCCATACTTTTCCCATTATTTATCGTCAGTGCCAATGAAGCTAATGAACCCCCACAAAATTTGTAAGTATTAAATAATAGTTTTTAACATAACAAAATTTCCAACTACATTTATTAACAAAAAGATTTATACATTTAAAATGAACCACAACAGAATTTACATTTTTCCCATTTAATAAGATATTTTCACCAAGAAGGATTTGGATGCAATGGAGAAAATCCATATTACACAGAAATAAAAATCAAAAGAAAATCGCTGTAGTTTTTTTTTTATCTCGCCCGACATAAAGGGTTGTGTAGGTGATTGTCATCTGTCCGTCCGTTCGTCTGTTATCATTAACATTTTGATCATCTTCTCTGAATCTACGAGGCCATTTAGAACCAAACTTTGCAAGAATTACATTTACAAGATCTAGTAAAAATTCAATTCATTGTGTTCTGGCAAAATACATGGCCACCATGGACAATTCTTGTTACAGATTAGCGGAAAATACAAGTCCACATGATTTGTTAGTTGTTATAAATAATGTATGCGAGTTCCTTTACAAACATTCCTCATTTCTTCTAGGCTGCCATGGCTATTTTTATTTTCTAATTGGCTGAAATATTAAAAAAAACCTATCTAAAGCTTAATTTTTATATTTTAAATTCTTTTGTGTGGAAAAAAATTCAAGAAGGCTGCCACTGCTGTACATAGTTCTACTTGGGGCCCTATATGAAAATAATAAAAATATTTTTTCTCAAAACCTAAACTTGATTGAACAAAAACTGCATGAATTACCATATGAGTGATACAGCCTTAGCTTAGCCTCTATTTTGATTTTGGAATTTATTTTTTAATATAAGAAGAGTTTGAAGATAACGAAGGGGTATTCAAAATCTGTAAATCGAAGAAGGACAGACAACACAATGGCCAAAAGCAAAGTACAAAATGACAAACAACGATCTACAAAACAAACACATAAAAATAAAGATCGAGTAACACGAACCCCACTAAAACCTGGGAATGAACTCAGATGCTCTGGAAGGGTGGGCAGTATTATGAAAATGCCTTGAATAAAGGAAATGTGACAGTTTTTTCCCAGTTATAATGTCCTATAAAATGTTTTGACTCCTTGTTGAGGTGCCTTGATAAACTATCTGTAAACACAGAATATTAACATTGGTACAATTGATCTCTTTCAGTCAGTTTCCATTAAAGTTGTTTTCACCAGTAGTATCTATATCCAACAGTCTCTATAGTTCTATGTTTAGACAATCAAGACCTGCTAAACCAAAGGAGTCTTCAGTCCATCAACCTACAGAGTCAAGGTCATCACCAAGGAGACATATAAGACTAGTAGAAGATCATAGATGACCTTCAGTCATCTCTTAGAAAGTTCATGTTCTAAATTTTTAAAGCTTTGAGAGATTATTTAAGATTACAATATTACAATGTAAGCATGTTCAATTTGATTAAAATTGCCTTGTGTAAAGCAATATGTCATATTTATCAAATGCTGACTGGTAATTTTATGTAATTGTTATTTTAAGTCATTATTTTAACAACAGCCAAAGAGCAAATATTTTATGCAAGTCTGTTCTGTACTTAAGATATAAATATTGAAGGTCATTTAATCACAAATAGTATGGGGCACCAGAGAGGGATAGGATGTTCTGGCATAGCTCAGTAACTATTCTGTCTGGCATAGATTTAATCGTTCACATTTTTTACTGTAACTCTGGTTCTGTTGAAGCATAACAAACCTGCCAAAATGAGCTAAACTCCAAAGGCTCGTAAAATGAACACCTATGAAAAAAGGTCCAGTACTGAACCTGCAATCCTTCTGCAATACAATAATGACTTTCCAGTTTCATGGTTGTGAAAATTATTCATATGATCACTGTTTTCTGCTTCCTCAGTCAATAGTCAAAAAGTGGATTTTCTCATATATTGTATACACACAAAATTATTTTTGTACAATGATACTTTGTATCTAAGATTTGAAAATATCAGCAAATCGAAAAAAAAGTAGGCCCTGTGTGTCCATACAAAGAAAATCCTACCAGCCCTTTTTTAGTGCTTAAGATCTTTCGTAATTATGAAACAGATTAATTTTAAATTTTTAGGTTGGGAACAAATTCTCCCTTTTAATTATGAAAATTGTCAATACTTATGATATCAATTTTCTTCTTTTTCAACCATTTGTCCATATTGCCAAAAACCTGGCAGTTGTTGTTTGTAAATCTTAATCAAGTACAAATCTGTTCTATACCTTTTTCATTTCGAAAGTGGTGTTAAACATCATAAACCTAACCTTTTTCATTGTCACCTAAATGTGATGTAAAATATAAGATATTTAACTGGACAGTGAGTTGATGCATAGCCATGTGTGATGTTTTGAATGCTAGAGTAAATCTTGTTGTTACGTAATAGAAATTGCGTGCAGTGTAGCAGATGTATTTCTTATATAAAATGCTTGTCAGTATTAATGTGTAAATTTGTACTGAAAAAAATGAAGAAAAGAAAGTTCATGATGATCTTGAAGGAATTTTTATTTAGTAGACACAGTGACAATCAGAGCCATAGTGTAATAAATCACTGTGATAGACATACCACTCATCCTGGTGAAATGAATATATATTTTGTTCTGTTTAATATATCTTCAAAATTTCTATTGCATCCAGAGTGTTACTGCCTATGACCCAAAATGTATAAGAAAGTAAATAAATAGATTAAAGAGAACAAATGATATATTAATATCACTAAGAAGAATGATATTTCTATCACTGATTTATCACACTATGTCTCTGACTGTACTGTATATATATCTCCATATGTGAGGGTCCAGAAGATTCAACCCATTTGAGTTGATATTTCAGAACTCAATAATATTAAAAACAATCAGTCAAAAAAAACAAAATCATATCCAGTGACCTCATCATAAATTACTTTAATATGAATTTTTCAACATTAAGGTACCGGTATTACATGTACATGCTAATTCAAAAGAGGTACACTTTTGGTGTCTCAAGTTTGGCAAATTCCTTCATTGTAAATAAATGACAAAATATATGTAAGTGGAAATAGAGATGTTGTGAGTTGGTTGTTTCACTCGAATAACAAAATATACCAGGTTGTATGGCATACTGATACAGGGACAAAACTTAACAGCTTGGCTCCCTAAAATAACAATTTCAGTAGCCTACCAAAAATTAATTGGGGGTCCAGCAACAAACTTTGCACATGAAATATTAAAAATTTCAGTAGCCTTGGCTTGGCTATTGTCTTAAAAATGTTCAGGGGATCAGACCAAAGTTGTTGTAGTCTAGGTTTACTGGACCTCTGTTAAGTTTTATCCCTGTGATGCTAAAAGAAGCATAGAGCAAAGACTTTTTTTTTTATGTATCGTACAAACAATTAGACATGTGTATAACCTCTTTCTGGAAAATGATACCATAAAACAACTGTCAGCAACTACCGGTACTTTTCAATGGTAAAAATAATTAGGGATGTTGCTGAATTTTTGACATATTACTAATCCCTTGTATCTTAACAAAAATAACCGAAAAACCAAAGATTTACTAATTTTTTACATACCAGTATTACTTAACCCTTGTATCTTAACAAAAAACAACAACTAAGATGTTGAACTGATGATTAAATGATGTCATAAAGTGATGTATAATTACAAAGATGTTCAAGTGAAATTCTCACTTAACGACTCCTCTATTGTTACAACAATGTAGATTGTCATTCATTCTACATGTCATTAGTATTGTATTATGACTATGTTGTGTTATAATTAACTGTAAAGATGGAAGAAGAAGTTGTTTGTATGAATGCTATTTATTATTAAAATATATTTAAATTACATAAGCAGTTTATATATGATACATATTAGACCTTTATTAGTAATTGATAACCAGATTACCCATCAGGAAGAAACTGATTTTTGATCTCCAAAGTGAAAGGTGTGTCCTTCTGTTTGTCCTGTTAAATTTGTATGTATTTATGTCTACTCCTGTGATTCTCTACCTTGTAGACATGTGTACAAAATGTGTTTTTATCTCACACGACCATCACTTAACATCTGTTCATTCAATATTGCAGTCTTTTCTACAAAATATGACCACAACTTGTTATAATAATTTCTCTGATTGGTTGAATTATAAATTAAATCTCCTCAGAAACCATTATTTGAACCAAAATTTTACAAGAATGATAGACATGTATGAATGGTCATCAAAACAGAATTATATTTTGTATTTCTTTATTCATGGTCTAACAGTCTATACACTGTCTATATGGACACCAAAGTATATGGTTCCTGTTAGGCTAGAGTATAAACACATTTTCTTTTCAGATACCACTTGGTCTGTAAATGGAAGAATGCATTTCAAGAATAATTTGTTGGTGGTCCTAAATAAAAGAAGATTCTTTCTTATGTTCTGGTGTAATAATATTCAATATGATGACCTTTAGGAATAAAACTAGTGGTTTATAATTCTATTTGGAATTAATAAAAAAACAATCCCAGAACTCACTGCATTTGTTGATCAACACCTTTGCAGGAATAATGCCAGTTCTTGCCGTATAATTATAGATTGGTCTAACTTGTAATGAGGAATTATAAGCACACATGCTTATATCACTACTTGATAACTGAGCTGGGTTTAACTGTGAATCTGGTCAACTTGTTAACATAGTTTCATGTTTGGAATTCACTTTGTTTTGACATCACATCAAGACCAATTTAATTTACACATATAGAAAGGACCATTGGATCTATTGTAATCAGTTTGTGTCTGTTATCCCACCCCCCACCCCACACACACACATTGTTGTTGCCTTACATTAACATCCTCTTCTCTGAAAGTATTGGCTAAATTAACAACTTTAAAGGAATGTTTCCTTGTTGGAACATCTCCAGAATTTGTGATTTTGCTGCCAATACAAAATTCAACTTGGATGTCAGAGCCAGTAGTGTAATTTGATTCCCTGAGCTTTAAATCTATATTGTTGGAAAACAATTGGCTTGAAATTTAATTTGTTGTGAACGATCCTGTGGTGATTGTTTACATGTTGTGAACGATCCTGTGGTGATTGTTTACAAAGTATATGTGTTTTAGTGCTAATTGAAAATCAAAGATGGCTGCCAGCGCAGGACAAAGTTTTAACATTATACTATATGGCAAAATTGATATTTTTCTCAGGAACTAGAAACTTGATTAAGCACAAGCTGTATGTGGATGGGCCCTCTCAAAGTTGGTATTTTTACTAAAATTATGTACTTTCAAAATATAGCATAAATCTGTTGAATATTCCGGTGCATATATTAATATTTTTTTAACTGTTTTTTGTTGTATTTTTTGGCCTGTTCCACACCATCGGTGCACTGCAGCACAAATTCGCTTGTTCTAGGGGCATGTTTTTCCTCTTTTACATAAACGCTATGCCTGAAATCCGTTCTAAAGTTGAACTCTATGTCGTCGACACCATCATGTACCCTATTACAACTTAGTTCAACAATAGTAGTGCAAAGCTACAAGAAGATATATATAAAAGGGAAACAAACTGAAAAATGTCTTTCCACCGCCAGACAAATGCAATTAATGCACTAACCATTAGCAAAACGGGAAAACTAATAAAAACGGAATATACATGGACACAGTCTATAGTCCGTTTCATCTACTAGGCTGTTCTGTCGGTTCAGACCTAAAATGGAACGAACACGTCGGAAACATCTGTAGATAACTAACCCGAATAATCCAGTCGTTATTACTCTCCCGCTAGTCGCTGCATTAACAGCGAAAGTGCCGATAGAGGGCGTAGTATTATTCAAGTTAGTACATAACCAAAAAACAATGCGATTCCTGAAACAAAATTTGAACATTTGGAATATGCATGTCCTACAAACAGACTTGAAATGGTTCAAAGAAAGGCAACACGATTTGTGACCAATAGAACAGGCATAATTACATCTCATCTGTCAGATCCATGATTGATGAACTTGATAGGAAATATTTTGAAAATCTTCGAAGTTGACTAGCAAATGGAATGGCCCAAGTTAACACAACTCAACGCAAAGTGTGGAATTGGATTTTGTATAGAATGTTATTTATTCAACATTATTCTATCGATGTACAATTACTTTTCTTTAAAAATCAAGAAATATGTACCAATTTCAAATTAGAAAGATGATGGGTGATTATTCTGCTGACCACAACAGCAATAAATTGCCGCATAGAGTGTGCAAATGGTTGTTCTAAAGCACCAACTGAGCATTAATGTATTGTTTCAGTAGTATATCATGACCAGAACGTTTCGATGGGATGATGATGATGATTGATGTCCGTTTGATTTATGTAATGTTACATTTTAGCTCGCTGACACAACAGTTCCTGGTGTCGTGTTTAAAAATCTAACTCCCTTTTTGGAAAATAATTAGCTATTGGAAGTTAGCGGTGGTGCATTTTAATACGACAGAGCTATTTAAATGCACTGCCCATGAAAACAAGCATAAACGTATAAGAATTATCTCCCTTATCATGTTTAACTACCAACATACAAATTCTTTATTTCCAATCAAAAGATCGAGGGACAAAATCAGCAATTACATGTACATAAAAAGGAAAAGAGCTGCTGATTGTCAAAGAGAGACAACAAATGATATCACCTGTACGTATGTATAACATGTGACTAAGTTACATGTTTACCAACAGAGAGTAGAGCTAAACACAATGTGTCATCTTTCATGACAGTTATTGAAAAAGTGGTTGCTTATAAAATTAACTATTTATGATAGAATACAAAGAATATCATAAAGGTGTTTAATTGTGTAAACAACTGTGCACCAGACAGGGACTCCAAGAGAAATTTTGTAACTTACTCTTACTAAGGCGGAACAAAAACTGCTTTGGTGCCACGGGGACAAGCTGAGACGGCCTTCCTGGTTACAATGTCAATGTGAGTGATGATAAACAACCAGAATTCAGAAGTCTAAGTGAATTTTTCATAATTATTTTTCTAAATAAACTAGAAATACATTTGTAGATGAAAATACCCCCCAAATCAAAATAAAACGTCTATGGCTAAGACTATGGGGTCCTTCAGAGATTCACAGGGCTCCTCTTGGCTCTCCGGGCCCCGGACCGATGTACCGACTGACCCCCCTCTCTCATAGGCCCTGGCACCAGAACATTTATACAAATTATTCCAATATCATCTGAAGATAGACATTTATTTGATCCAAGACCGAATTCAAGTTTCATGAGAAAAAAAACGTGTCATTACTCAGGTACATGTACTTGTAATGACTTGCCCACACAGAATTGTTTCAAAGAGAAATATATGGAAAACATTATGATACTTGTATGTAATAAAAGAATGTCAGGTAGTTAAATTTCATGGATACCACTTTGGTACCATTTGCTAACTCGTTGGAACTGCAATGCACGTACACACATGTCGCTCCAATGCCGAATGTGCACATTGTTATGATCCCAAGCCAACCCGTTGTTGTCTTTATTCTTTAACGCTATGTGTCTATACCTATTCTATAGTCTTTTGTTTTTACCGTTTGACCCGACCATGGATCGAACCCATGATCTACCCACGTAGATCTATCACACTTGATGCGAGCACGCTAACCACCGTAGCGCGGTATTGCTTGTTATAACTAAGCTTCTTGTTTCTTTGGAATATGTCGGAAAACAGAAAATGCATTATCTATTTATTTAAATTTGCTTTCAAATATTTATGTTTTTTACTATTATTAGACTTGAATTTATATATATATTTATATCTATATAATAAATGAAATAACTGATTTTCATCCAGATGTAAATGAACAGGAGATCCTTATATCCATTTCGGGGATAAATCTATCTATGTTAAAAGGAAATCTCCTCATTTACTTCTCAATCCCCTTTTTTCCCTTCAAAAATTTATGTCTGGAAGCGGGCATATTTTTTTCCTAAACTTCTGTTATTTTTCCCTGAAATAGGTGAATACTATTTTTAATGTATTTTTAAGGTAGAAAATGTTCATGACTATCATTTGGAACGCCTAGATGTGGTTTAGAAAAACCTCATACCGAACGACAAAAAGTAGCTTGTATGCTTCTTAATATGAACCATTGTTTCAACTGTCATTGTACGCTTGTGTCTCAGTGAATGCTTCAAATATCTATTTGCATGGTCGGTTCAAACGATCACTGCGAACTTGTGTCATTTTGTTTTATATCTTGCTTTCTTGAAAATAAGGCATGTCCTTTCTTTAAGATTGATACATTAATGTACAGTCATTGGACATAAGTATTCCTCACCCTCGATATTACGCTATATATTTCATATAAAACCACATTTTTCAAAAAATTTATTGTGAAGTCACTAATTTCTAAACGGATTTTGATCATTTTTGCACCAGAAGAAGCAGAAATATTTAAAGATTATTTGTTTAATTTAGCATGATTTCCCGTTAAATTGCCTTAATGTTCTTATGATTTAAAGACAATTTTTGTTTTCTGACGTCAAATTTGCTATATAATAAAATCGGAAAAATCAACATTTATGTTTAAATCACCAGAAAGCAAAAACCATGCAGACAAAAATTACTCAGTATCAGATAAACAAATAAAATTCAAAGAATTCTGCGTGTTTTGAAATAAATTTCATAAAAATCTGCCCAGAGATAGCTTTGAAATATTTTTTTGAAAAAATGTGGTTTTATATGAAATATATAAGGCCTGTTTTTTAATTCTTAACCATTAACCTGGTTTTAAACTTTTTTATGGTTGAGTGTTTTTTTACGGTGTGGTTTTAACCATGCGATTAAATGGTTAAAGAACATCTTAACCGGGATCGAAGCACGGTTGAATATGTTTGAACCTTGTTAATTACCCGTATAATCATACGTTTGTGTCTGTGTATTATAGACCCATTTCCAAGTTGTTTATTGACATTCTACATTGTTGTATTTGGTTATAAAGAATTAAATTATTTTATTTGTTTATTTATTTGTGTTGTTTTTGTTTTGTTTGTGTGTTTAAGAGTTGAATTGTTTTATTTGTTAATGAAGAATTAATTTTACTTTGTTAAAAAATAATCAATGAACTAGAAAATTTCTCTTAAATATTGTTCTTCAACCATTGCGTTTTTTCTATCTATCTTAAACATGTTTTTGGTTCATGATTTAAACATGTTTCAGGTTGTTTTCAACCATAAACAAGCTTGAGAATAAAAAAAAACCAGGCCTATAGTAAAAAATCGAAGGTGACGAATATTCGAAACCTTATCGAACCCGTCATTGACAAAATGTTATAATTTACTCACGACTTCCGGTTACTTTTTCTGGGGAATTTAAAAGGTAACACCACATTTGATTAACTAAGACAAGTTCATTAAACAATCAGTCATTGTGTGATTTGGAACACTGTTTATGTTAAACCGCTACTTAACAAAAATTTCAAAATGTATAGACAAATTTGACGTGTGTCATCTCCTGTAACAGTCAGTAAAATTTACCAACCCCCCGAGCCTCGTCACAGCCTACATTGTAACACAAGGTCCTTGTTGATTATCCACGTATGTTACTAGTAATAGTATCCATGCATACTATGCATGGATAGTCAACATTGCCCTCATGCCCATACCATTTTTAATCGTATCCTACTTTCACATTTGTGAGTGGGAACCGTAACTGCCAGCTAATACAACTCCGGCCAACACAGTAGAGGGATTCAGGAGCTCCCTCAAGGCACGTCCTGACAGCAACTAGACCAGCTCCCACCTGTATATAGTTTTACCTGTAAATAGACGGTAGAAGACTGCTGTGTTGCCCGACACTGCACAAAGTTTTCGCGGAACCTTATACATTCACGTGTAAATCCGGTTCCTATATTGGAAGAAGAAGGACAGTTTTTTCTCTGGGCAGCTGGATTACGTCATTAACACATTCAACTTCAAGTTGAGAATGATGCATTAAAAAAAACATACTGTGTCAAACGACCGCTAAAATTAACGGAACTACACAGTCATATTAAATCATATGCAGCCATTTTGAAGAAAATCTACTGTTACTTGTCACTTGATGTTTCCTCATTCGCTAAATGGTAGCAAGTCATTCTTGCCCCCAATGCAGTTCAGTCGCAGGGATCAATCTGGAAATAAAGATAGATGGGTGAATTTCCCATATATCACTAGAAAATGGGCCCAGTCTGCACTAAAAACTTTATTCCCAACTAGTCCATTTGGACTGGTAAATACTGGGCTTTGGTAAGCGTGCTCTCCTCGGGAACGATAGATCGTGAGTTCAAGCCCCAATCGGGTCAAAATAAAGACTATAATATAAGTATTGTTTACTTCTCCGCTACGCTCACAGCATTAAGGAGAAAGAGCAAACACTGGTTGGCTCGGAATCGGGATAATGTGTCCGAGTGGGAAAACATGTCTATCTGCGGACTTGTTTCAGTGAGGGAGCACTATAAAAATTCAACTAAGCGTGAAAATTGAAAATTAACTTGTTCTGGCCATGATATAACAGAACAATTACTGAGTTGGCATTAATACAATCACTCACTCCAAATCAAGATAATGTTGTAAATTATATGTAGATACAGTGATACATACTGTACATGTACCTTGTATCTAAACTTAAACATGAATAAACCAGAATCCTGTATAAATCAAACATTAAATAATGTCTTAATATAGATTTTTTTTTTATTTAACCTGTATAAACTGAACACCTGTCTTTCTAACACATAAGTTGGTCTTTAGGAGGTTGTAGTTTATAATTTAGACAGGTTTCACAGTAATAAACAATTGAACTTTAAGAGGCAGGTTTCACTGTATATATGAATAAACAATTGAACTTTAAGAGACATGTTTGTAGTTTAAGAATGAAGATTGCAGTAGAGGGCTGTTGTCATGGAGAATTGGATAAGATCTATGAAACCATTGAATATCTAGAACAGAAAAACAACATAAAAGTTGACCTGTTGTTGATATGTGGAGATTTTCAATCAGTTAGAAATAAAACTGATATGCAATGTATGGCTGTACCTGTTAAGTACCAGGAAATGAAGACATTTCATAAGTATATATAATACAGATTTCTTACATAAATATCGAGGAATGAAAAATCCACAAAACATTATTCTTAACTCACTGTAAAATGGCTATGCATGACTATATTACTTAAAAAGAGTGACATTTTATGTGTAAATTCTATGGAATTGATAAACAAATACAATGAAAGTGGCATGGCAATGGGTGGCAGGGTGGATAAGATCTTTGACATCTGACCACAAGCATAACAAATTACTGAATTCCATGAGTAATTAATTTTCTTAATTTGTTTTACAAGTATCAATTTTTTATAAGCAGAAAATATTGTAAACTTTATATAATGAAGAGGTCAAATAACAGAAAATTGTTCCATTTAATCTACCATTGTTGTATATATTAATACTACATGTATGATGTTGTAAGTAAGATACATTTATTCGTGTTTTACTACCTGTATTTAATAAACCAAATAGACTGTTTGCACATTTTCGACTTGAGTCTAAAATTCCTGTTGCCCTTGCTAGAACAGGTACCATTTTGCACATTGTGGGGGAAATTACTCCTATAAAAAACATATACTGGGTAATTTTAAAATCCACTGGGAATGTCATTTCAATATTAAAGTAAGACATGTCTACTGTACAGCTACAGATGATTTCTGTGATTTCATTTGTATATTTATGTGAAATTAAGACATTTCATACATGTATGTAAATGAACAAGAATGAATTTGGAAATAATTAACAAAGCTTAACATGTACAAATGTATATGTATCAGTTTTCTATCTTGTAACTCTTGACTTAAAGACAATACCACATACTGTAAAAACAAAATATTTTATAAAAAATCTAAAGCTGTTTTAGATTGCTATGGGAACAAAAGTTATGCCATTCTACTTTTAAAAATTTTATTTTATCTGTTTAATAATTAATACAAAATGTTATAAGAATTTAATTTTTTTTCAGATATTACTCTGGAGAAAAAGTCGCACCAATTTTAACAGTTTTTGTTGGAGGAAATCATGAAGCATCAAATTTTTTACAAGAGCTACCATATGGAGGATGGGTTGCCCCAAATATTTATTATATGGGTAGGAATTAATGGTCATTGCTATTTGAGTATTTCTTATTAATGGTATCTTTTTTTTTTAGCATGATTGAATAAAAATGAGATTTCTTAGTACTAGTAAGATTTTTGTGTTTTGACGCCTGTTCTGACATCATGTATTCTATATTTACAGGGTATGCTGGTGTAATACAAGTGGGAGGAATAAGAATAGCTGGCTGTTCTGGTATCTATAAAGGACATAATGCACACAGAGGTAGTATTTGTTTGTGTATTGGCTTTATTGTCTGAAGTATTAGTAAACTAGTTATGGCAGTAACTTGAAGACCTAAATGAAAAAAGACTGGAAAACAACATGGCCACCACCTGTGATATTTATAATATGGCAGTTGTTGTCTACAGTTATTTTCATATAAATAATTGACAGCTTGTGGAGAAAATTTTGTTTGTTAAAAAACAACAAAAATTTACAATTAAAATTTAAAAAAAAATACAATGTCAGCTGTCAATCAGCACATATCTATTGACTGTCAGCAGATATTATAGAATTATTGACTTTTAATGAGGTCTACTCATGACTATACAGGGGTTTCAAAGTGGGCCGGTACCCGGTACTTTTACCCGCCTGAGATCGTGTATAATACTGACAGAAATTACTGAACCCCCCAAAATTAGTGGTGGTCAAAACCACAAGTACGATGGTCGATTGGCTTGTGGAATATTTTTCATAAAAAATTAATGATCACGTCAATTGCTGAATTCTCGTATTCAAATCGAACAACTGCGTCACGACCAAGTTGATGGGATATTCCCTGTTTTAAAAATAACTTTACCTTAGAATCGTAAATAGCAGTTTGCGCATGCGGTAAATAGATATGTTTTCGCCCCAATATCTTTTCATCCTTGTGTAAAACTCGGACCGGAACAAAGCTGACATCATTTCAAAATAAAAAAAAATGATCGATTACAAATTATGTTCAAATACAATTGAGTGTAATCTCCAGTAATATAAGTATGATCATTATGTATTATGAATATATGACTACACAATATTTTGTGCGATTTTTTTTATCCATTTAAAACCCAAGGTCGAATCATTCTGGGGCGTCCATATTGTTTAACTTCCGGTATAAAAAAATAAAAACCGATGGCTAATTTATTTACATATTTTGACGGGGCCCTGCCGCGGTTGTTCACAGAAATGAAAGTGTGCTGAAAAACATTTTTAAAGGGGGGTACGAGGAGATAAGGGATAGAAAATTACTAGAAATCTTGAAAAAGGACCGGACATGGCTCAAATACGAATTACATTGTAATGTCAAAACGCCGGCCCCCCTTTTTTTCCAAAATAATTTAACTTTTGTGATTCAAATGTTAATAAATGTCTTCCCGCAAATCGTTTTTGTTCGAACATTTGTTTTGCACATAAGTCGTGAAAGTAACAATATATAGTGTTTTTGTTTAATTATATTTGTATTCATCTATTAAAAAATTATAAATTTTATTAAAGATTGATGATTGCAAATTAAATTTATATGTTTCATCAAGGATGTATTCTATATACGTCCTTGGTTTCATTAATTATGACACTTATATGTCTTGATCCTGCCAATGGTCTTTGATGAGTTTAATTACTGGTAATAAAGTAAAAAAAAACCACACAAGCCAAGGTATTGTGAAAAAGAAAAGGACAAAGCCAACAAAAGAATTTTGAGAAGTTTAAGCTTTGATAACAATGGCTTGGTCAAGCCTAGCTGTGGAACCGTAGCTCTTTATGGTCCTTTTGGGTTTTTTTTAAGATATGGCAAGACTATCTATGAATAATCTTGGCTGAAGTCTGTAAACTGAAATATTCAATAAAGAAATTGGGAGGAAAAATCCAGGCATTATGCATGGTCTTCACTCTTGGTGAAATCTGAACTCTAAAGTTAATGGGATTTTTCTTTCAAAAACACTTAATGTTTTGCAGTCTCTGAAGTACATTTTTTGGTCCACAAAATGCTAGATTTCAGGAGCTTCCGCCCCCTGGACCCCTTATGGCCCTCAGCCTAATTTTTTAGGTACCTCCTAAAATTTAAGAAGTACCTCCTATTATAAAAAACTTTGAAACCCCTGGTCAATGATTGATTGACCGAGGCCAACGTCCGAGGTTAATCAATCATTGACCAGGTCCGTATAGTCACGAGTAGACTGAAATTAAAAGTCAATAACTGCTTTATTAAATAATAAGGAATTTTTCAAACTTTTCAACAGTATATTCAACAAAATAGGCTACAATTGTTTTATCATTTTTCAAGATGATTTAATTATTAAAATTTTGAAATATGATGAAAATTTTGAAATCTTATGAAATTTTTGAAAGTTTTGAAATTGTATAAATTTTGAAATTTATAAAATTAATAAAAAAAATTATGAAATTTTTTAAATTTTGAATTTTTTGAAAATTTTGAACTTTTATTTGAAATTTTTTGAAAATTTTGACCTTTTTTGCAATTTTATTGGCTGACTGGAAATGAAATCTCGACTGGTTGG
Source organism: Bathymodiolus brooksi (assembly GCA_963680875.1). NCBI lineage: Eukaryota > Metazoa > Mollusca > Bivalvia > Mytilida > Modiolidae > Bathymodiolus > Bathymodiolus brooksi. The sequence continues at coordinate 60,082,552 of OY804578.1, forward strand.
ACAACGTTGAAACACCGAATAGGCAATAGACAAAAATAGACACAAGCCCGAATATACCTCACACGAGGTGTACTCACTGCACGCGAGGTATACTCACTCTGAGGTAGAGTTGAGAAAATGCTGTTTAGGCCAATCAGCGAAAAGCAAAATTCCTTATCATTTAATAATGTTGTTTATATCAGCGGGATTATTGAATAAACTTTTTTTTTTATAATTAATTGATCAAATTTGCAAATCTATGATTTCTAATATCCATCAACATTTAAGTTGGTCTTGGGTTTTGGTGAACCTTATTTTATGCTGTAAATTTAATGAAGTAGAGGCTTCTGTAAATTATTTGTTTTAAGGGGATAATGAAAATCATTTAGCTTTATCTAAACTAGATGTACCTAATATTACCGTTCTTTTATTAGGAAATGTTCATGTGATGTTTTGTCATCACTTTGCTTCCATCGGTAGATGTCTGCATCTGTTAACTTTTAAAATTTCAACATTTTTCTTCCAAAACTCTGGACAAGTTGGTAACCAATGTTACTTTTATTGTGACCTAAAGCGTTATAACCATTAGACATCAGGGCTCACGTTGGAGGGCGAAGAAGTCGCCTTGTGGCTGCTCACTTCGCTTTGTACTAGTGCCAAAAGAGAAGTGGAAGTCGCCCTGTAATTTTACCAAGTCGCTTTGCTAATTTTAACTGTTTTAACAGTAAAACATCGGTATATTTTTACTACAAAATTTCCGTTTTTCAAACCACCATTGTAAAGGGACGTAATCGAAACAGTTACGAATATAAGAACTGTACTACGGATCCGTACTCGGGAAAATAACGTCGGTATTGTTTCATTTCATTTATTTGGGGTTTGATGGCAGCTATGCAAAGGGATTGTTAACTTTGTGGATATGATTAGTTTCTTAATTAATATCAATCAGTGATTAAAGAGAAGCAATGTAAATAATATACACTCATTAAAATTTGATTAAATAATTTTTTTGCATATATTTATCTTATGTAATGTTTTGTCATTTTATCTATGTGTGACTTGTTTGAAACAATGCTGATGTCAAAATAAATTTTATTATTCAATTTTATTTATTTATTATTTATTGGACAATAGTTGACTATCATATATGTGCCTTTATCATCTGCAAGACAAAACAAAGAATCTGAAAAGGGTTTATTTAATACAAAAATCAAATACAAGGACATATGTAAATCAGAGAGATGATATGCTAACAAAAACAAGGAATTAAACAACTACTGAATATACCTTAATGCATAACAAGTACATTATAACATACGAATGTCACGATAATGCCCAGCGAATGTGAAAAGTGGTACAATTAGAGAAATATTTTGACTTCTCCCTGTACTCTCACCACTTCTCCCTGTTGTCTCTCATTTCTCTTTTGTCAGCACCTGAAAGAGAAGTCACTTCTCTCTCTGATTTCAAAGTAGTGGGAGTCCTGGACATAAGATTCATTGTTTACATCATGTCTGCTTTTTCATCCATCTATCACAAGCGGTTGTATGTGCAACTCCTCTTACATTTAAATGGCATCCTTATAACCTTGCATGCTTTCTCATTCCAAATGAAGATTCGACTGCAATTAGATTGGACCTTTTTCGAAGGGGTTATTTCCCTTTGGACCTCAGCAAATATTTTAAATGATAATTACATTATACAAGGTATCTTTCTCAAAAGATAAAAGAATTTGGGGGAGGTGGGGGACATTTGTTGTTGTGTCAAAAATAGCCTTTAATTGTAATTTTTTTGTAGGACATTTTGAGCATCCACCGTATTCTGAAGACACCAGAAGATCTGCCTATCATGTCAGAGCTCTAGAAATATTCAGACTAAAACAGGTAAAATGTCTTCAAAATATTATAAATTAATGCCATAAAGATATGACAATGTAATCAAATTGCAATACTATATATAAAAAATAGAAGTAGGGTGACAAGGAGTTTTCTCACTAGTTTTATGATTGAATTTTCATGTCAGTTGTAATTATGTCACATGATAACCATTGATTGATTAATACTCAATTTGATTTGTTGTAATTATGTCTCCCCTTCGAACGAAGGGAGACATATTGTTTTAGTCTGATTTTTTCTTCTGCTTCTTCTCAGCGAAGCTTGTCCGGACCATAACTTTTTTGTCTTTCGAGATAGGTCAATGATATTTGGTATGTGGGTGCATGACCATAAGGCAGTGTGTCACATACCGTAATGACCTTTGTGGGACCTTGACCTTTGACCTCAAGGTCAAATAATGGTTTGCTTTCATGACATATTTTTTCTGCAACATTCAACTCATAATGTGTAATTTATTGTTGTACAGATGGCCGCATTAAGGGGAGACATTAGTTTTAGGTATCTAAAACAGTTCTTACTAGTTAAATATGATTTATTTGTTTATCAGTCATTATTACAATGTAACTGAGGATCATGTGAGAGGATGGCTTTTCTTGAGTTTGACAATATACTAGTACTTTACTCTCTCAGTGCATCTATTAATGCTTATATATTTGATTGGTCCTCTAATCAAATTATTGCCTCAAGTGAACGAGTTAACATACTATTATCAACACCAATTAAAGATATAAAAACTAAATTTTGTATTTTATATCATAGCATTCACAACAACTTAAACTATTTATATCTTATTATGTTTACAGCTATCAAGACCTATCAAAATATTTGTATCTCATGACTGGCCTAGAAATATCTGGAAATATGGTGACTTACATGAGTTACTGAAGAGGAAAAGTGATTTTCAGAAGGATATAGAACAAGACAGACTGGGAAATCCATTTCATGAGGAATTGTTATACCAGTTAAAACCAGAATACTGGTTTGCTGCCCATCTTCATATCAAATTCCCAGCTGCTGTACAACATCAGGTAATGATTACTATACAGTAAAACCTTTCTTATGTGACCTTCCAAGGGAACAGTGAAATATGGTCACATAAAAGTTTAATTGATATGAAATGCACTAGGAATGGGAACAAAGATTAAGGTAACATAATACAAGTTATTGCTTAATAAAGGTGGTCACTAAAGCAGGTTTGACTGTATCTTAATAAAGGTGGTCACTAAAGCAGGTTTGACTAACTTAATAAAGGTGGTCACTAAAGCAGGTTTGACTGTAACTTAATAGAGGTGGTCACTAAAGCAGGTTTGACTGTAACTTAATAAAGGTGGTCACTAAAGCAGATTTGACTGTAACTTAATAAAGGTGGCTGACTTCCAGATAAGCTGCGTATTTGCGTTTTTTACGCAATGAAAACAAGTAAAACCGCATGTATTATCAGATCAAAGTGTACACATTACGCATACATATTGCTGTGTAAGCAAACTTTCCAAATTCGGAGCGTACTTGTACAGTCGTGTACATAACAATACATTTTTGTCTTTGAGAAATTCCCCGTAATTACTTCCCTTTATACTTTTCGAAGGAGAGAGCGTATACATCCGAGGGGTACAGAATGCTTGCCTTTCTAAGTATCGATGTCAAAAGAGATCTGATTGGATGTTTACGATAAATCATCCAATCGCGGTCAATATTACAAATAAATGCTGTTTACGTAATAAGTAAGAACTAAAACGAAAGTAAATATGGGAACACGTTGTTCGTTGAAAATGAGCAAGAACATGAATAAGCGCGACGGAAAATTATATATTTAAGTTCCTGACAGTTTCATCTGTGTCTAGTGACAGTATAGTTAAGGAATCATTGATGACATTATCAACACGGCTGTGAAAACTGCCGAAGTCGACGAGCAAAAAACAAACTATTTACAACATTTTATTAATAAACATGACACAATCGTGTCAAATTAAACAGAGATATACATTTCACTTGCATCCTGCATTTATTGAATAACACTTGTGTCAAACATAATTTTAAAAGTGTACATGTAAGCAATCTTTTCTGAAGTAGAGAGTACAACAGTGCAAAGGAAATATGCAAATACGCATCATTTTCAAAAGTAGGGGGTAATTACCCTTTGGACTTGAAAATTATCTGGAGCTCTGGGTGGTCACTAAAGCAGGTTTGACTGTAACTTAATAAAGGTGGTTAACAAAACCAGGTTTGACTAGCTTAATAAAGGTGGTCACTAAAGCAGGTTTGACTGTAACTTAATAAAGGTGGTCACTAAAGCAGGTTTGACTGTAACTTAATAAAGGTGGTCACTAAAGCAGGTTTGACTGTAACTTAATAGAGGTGGTTACTAAAGCAGGTTTGACTGTAACTTAATAAAGGTGGTCACTAAAGCAGGTTTGACTGTAACTTAATAAAGGTGGTCACTAAAGCAGGTTTGACTGTAACTTAATAAAGGTGGTCACTAAAGCAGGTTTGACTAACTTAATAAAGGTGATCACTAAAGCAGGTTTGACGGTAACTTAATAAAGGTGGTCACTAAAGCAGGTTTGACTGTAACTTAATAAAGGTGGTCACTAAAGCAGGTTTGACTATAACTTAATAAAGGTGGTCACTAAAGCAGGTTTGACTAATTTAATAAAGGTGGTCACTAAAGCAGGTTTGACTGTAACTTAACAAAGGTGGTCACTAAAGCAGGTTTGACTGTAACTTAATAAAGGTGATCACTAAAGCAGGTTTAACTGTAACTTAATAAAGGTGGTCACTAAAGCAGGTTTGACTAACTTAATAAAGGTGATCACTAAAGCAGGTTTGACGGTAACTTAATAAAGGTGGTCACTAAAGCAGGTTTGACTATAACTTAATAAAGGTGGTCACTAAAGCAGGTTTGACTAATTTAATAAAGGTGGTCACTAAAGCAGGTTTGACTGTAACTTAACAAAGGTGGTCACTAAAGCAGGTTTGACTGTAACTTAATAGAGGTGGTCACCTAAAGCAGGTTTGACTGTAATTTAATAAAGGTGGTTACTAAAGCAGGTTTGACTATTTGCTGTATCTTAATTAAGGTATTTTCCATCTTTCAGAGAGAAAAAACACTGGTGGTGTAATAGGTTAACCAGTTATGCCTCAAGTGTGTTAGATCGTATTTTTGAGCCCCAGATCTGGTCAAACCAAAGACTATAATATTGGTGTTTTTTTTTGCTTCTCTGCTAAGCATGCAGCATTAAAGAGACAGAGCAAAGACTGGTTGGCTCGGAATCAGGATAATGTGTCTGTGCGCGGACTGTTGTTTGAGTGAGCAAGTGCTATAGAAATCCAACTTAGCATGTTGGTATAATACAAAGTGTACATCATTATGTTGGTGTAATACAAAGTGTACATCATTATGTTGGTGTAATACAAAGTGGACATCATTATGTTGGTGTAATACAAAGTGTACATCATTATGTTGGTGTAATACAAAGTGGACATCATTATGTTGGTGTAATACAAAGTGGACATCATTATGTTGGTGTAATACAAAGTGTACATCATTATGTTGGTGTAATACAAAGTGTACATCATTATGTTGGTGTAATACAAAGTGGACATCATCATCATTTCATCAAAATATAAATTGTTCTTGCCATGATATAATTTAAAAAATTGCTTACTTGGCATTAAACAACAATCACTCATTTACTCTTTCAGGGAAAGTCCTTGTACTTTGTAAAATATTTTTTTTCTGCCAAACTTTGATAAATTTTGTCCATTTCAGATTTTAAGATATCACATTACAATTTGGTAGCATCTAACAGTCAAGCATTAGTTTGGGATTAGTTAGGCCATGATCTTTGGAAAATTTGATGTTGCAAAGTTTTTTCCACAAACACCAAAAACATTGTTATTGTTTGGGGACTCATGTTAGAGCTTCATCATTTTGTGACAGAAAAAAATTTGACGATTCTCAAGGATCATTTAATTCGTTCAACATAACAAGTGGACACTCTTTCAGCTGGTTGTGTTTAACAGCTTAAAATCTATGTCCTACTGTTCCTTGAAGAATAAGAAATTTAATGAAGTGTACATTTATGTATATTTATTCAAACTATGAAGACGAGCATGCATATATCATTACCAAGTGACATAATGACATAAACATACTAACAACGTCTTATTTCATTACCAAGTGACATAATGACATAAACATACTAACAACATCTTATATCATTACCAAGTGACATAATGACATAAACATACTAACAATGTCTTATGTCATTACCAAGTGACATAATGACATAAACATGCTAACAACATATTTTATCATTACCAAGTGACATAATGACATAAACATACTAACAATGTTTATGCTGTATTTCAGCTTGACAGTGGAGAGACCAAGACAACACAGTTTTTATCTCTAGATAAATGTCTACCAAGGAGGAAGTTTTTACAAGTATGTTACCTACCTCTGTTACATGTATTATATCATCAACACTTTAATGTATCAGATAAATCTGTACTGACTTTTCTTTTTCTTGACATAGATTTTGTAAATTAAATGGTTTGTGTTTTTGTGTTTGTATATCATTACTGTTTAACTTTTGAGGAAAACATTTAAAAGGACTCAATGGAAAAGCCATCTCTACCCAGAAACCATAAGTCCAATTTAAGCTACAATGTACATAAATGATTATTAAATAATTCAATTGATGAATTACAACCAGGTTTATAATTGATGACATGAATTTGGCTGAAGAATTATATGCCCGATTTAACACACAATGTACAATAATGATCATTATAACCAGGTGGGCCTCTAGTTTATTATTTAAACAAAGCTTTTATTTCAGGTTCTTGATGTACCACATGATACAGATAAACCAATCAAAATACAACTTGATCCTGAATGGTTGTCTATACTAAAATCAACCAATCATCTACTTAGTCTTAACAGAGCCAATAAATATCTACCAGGACCAGGGGGTAAAGACAGGTTTGTGTTTAATATCATAATAATATTAGGCTGCTAATAGTTTGTACAATTCAGTCTGTTCAAGTCAATAAAAAAAACAGTAGAGAAAACCAAAAGGGCAATCAAGAATGGAAAATCTACCGGTAACATTTAGTACAAGACACAGAACAAAGACAAACAACATCACAGAAAACTAATGAGAAAGATGAGCAACCTTTATCCCACGAAAAAAACAAATGTGAACTCAGGTGGTCGTGAAGAGTAAGCACTCTCTGTTTGCTGCTTCTCCCTTAAGTACACAGTATTAAGGAGTAAGAGCAGAGACTTGTTTGATGGGAATTAGAGTCTCAGAGTGGAGCGACATTTCTACCCATGGACTTTATTTTCAGTTAGCTATCACTCTCAAGATCAAACTAAGCATGTTGGTATAGCACAAAGTGGACATAAATATCATCGTATCAAAATGAAACTTGTTCTCACCGTGATATGGCTGAAAAATAGTGTTAAACACCAATCACTCATCACTCACTCAATTCCTTACTTTGGAAATCTAGAGGTTCAAAAAGATTTTTTTTAAATCAGGTCATCAGGGATCATAGGATAGGCAATGATTAGTGTTATTTGTACAAAATTGCATGCAATATATTTAATATTTTCTGATATATTCATTTTGTGATCAACTGCAATAATATTACATTAAATAAGAGATAATTTAAACCTTTTTATTTCTAACTAAATTTAGATGTTTTTTTATTCTTATGTATAGATGGGATTTCAAGGTTACGAATGAAGAGATGAATTCTATCATTGAGGACTTCGGAGGTGACTTAATTTACCCAGAAAACTTTGAACAAACTGTTGATGTGTATAATCCTTCAGAGAGAAATCCACCAGCAGCAAAAGTCATGGTGAATCCACAATCCACACTTCTATGTACAATGCTGGACATTACCGATCCTAATGCTGTGTTTCTTGGGCAAGATTCTAAGTATGATATTAGGAATGATGAAAATGAAGACGATGTTGTTGACGACGAAAATGAAGATGTTGATGACGATGATACTGAATATGAAAGTTTTGTATCTGTTGCAGACAGTGATCAAAGTTTTAGTTTTCTTTCATCTAGCAATGCAGATGATAGTATTCTATCACTTGGTGTTAAAATAAATGATTCTGTTGATGAAAAAGACAGTGTTGTTGATATTGTAAATCTAAATAATTCCTCTGTAACCGATGACGACAGCGATGAAGAATTTAAACAAATCATGGAGAAACAAAAAATTGAACAATCAATTGATAAATCCTCGTCACCATCAAAGAGTTCCATCAGCCAGTCTGATCCTGATAATTCTGACTCAGAACTTCAGGAAATTGTTTCTGAACAGAAAGCTAAAAGACAATTAAAATTAACAAGTGACACAGGCCATGTTGAACTAGCATTAGTGGGTAGTGACGATGATGAATTAGCAAATCTTCTAGCAGAACAGAAAAGAGTTCAAAGTATTCCTGATATTTCTGTTGAAGACGCGCCATCATTATTGTATCAGGACACTTTGCCGTTGTCACAGTCCAGTCCAGTGAGTAGCGATGAACGTAGTGACTCTGAAGTTGTAAAGGCTACATATGGACTGGCACTGGGTGAAGATAAGGAAGGAAGAAAGAGAAGTGATGGATCGGAGAGTGAAGAAAGTCCGCAGTCTAAAAAATTACGTCGTAGAAATCGAAGTTTGTATGAATCAAATAATGAAATGGAATAATTCTAACAAATTGTATACAAAATCTACAAGCTATATCCTGCTAATATTTCTAAAGAAGAATAATTAAAAGAAATAAACGTAGTTGTATTTGTTTGATTATTGGACTACATTGTGTCTTATTGAGAGCATAATTCAATTTAGTTTTCTCAGCATAATCAATTTAGATCTGGGGAGGGCTTATAATTGGACTAGTTTTTCTCACCTGTTCCAATGTAAGAATGATTCTTGAAATGACCTTTGTAAAGTTTGCCATGACATGGATGTCCATCGTCCATTCGATGGGTTTTACATTTGAATCTTCTCTTCCAGAAATACTGTGCCAATTTTAACCAATATTATGAGGAATCGTCATCCTTTGATTTTCAAAATTTCATACAATGACCCCAGCCTACTGGCTAACTGCCATTACAATAAATAGAACATAGAGATAAAACACACTAATAGAGCCTATAAAGCTACATTTTTCCACAAATTCTAGGTTAATTTGAATAAATTAATGATTATATTTTATGTTAGTTTTTACTGAAACACTGCATTGTGTTGATTTTTGACAAATTAGGTCGATTTGATAAAAAAATATTTGAAAATCTTCTCTAACATGTTTTTCCATGAAATTTTAATTTTGACTATTTTTAGCCAGATATATAAATTTGGTCTATTTAAAGAAAAAATGATTTGAAGATCTTCTTTAAAAACACTTGGCCTATTTGAACCAAACTTGGCCTATGTCATCATTAGGGTATTTATTTGATGATCCAAACAACCAATCAACATGTCTGTTTTTGTAGTAAATAGAACATAGGAGGTAAAGCACTCGAACAAGGAGTTTTATTGATTGATTGATGTTTAACACCAACTTTAGCAATATTTCAGCTATATCGTGGCATTACAAGGAGTTTCAATTTTTTTGTTATATAAATCAGATGAGCGATTCAGGCTCATCTGAGCCTCTGGTTTCATAAATTGGAAATCAAAGATTGCCACCAGCTGAGCATAGGTATGACACTAGAAAATTCAGGAATAGTTAACTATATGTTTCTGCACTACATGGCCTGTGTTCAACAACTTTACTTTTTGAGAAAAAATCAGCTCCACTGATATTGCAGTGTTGTAGGCTAGGGTTAGGGTTATGGTGTTTAACACCACTTTCAACAGTATTTCAGTTCTATCGTGGCTGCCAGTTTTAATGGTGCAGGAAACAGGAGTACCCGGAGAAAACCACAGACCTGCCGCAAGTCACTGACAAACTATCACATGATGTATCGAGTACACCTCGCCAAAGTGGGATTCGAACTCGCGTTAGTAGTGATAGGCACTGAATTCATATGTAGTTATAAATCCAACTACCATACGATTAGGAACATGACAGCCCCTGCAGTATTGTGACATTACTAGTCTAACTTAGTAATCAGTCATCCATATTTCGACTACAATTTTACAGTCTATTGAAAACCTTTGTAAATGTTTTCTAATATTATATTCTCTCTAACTTATCTTGTCAGCTCATAAAACGTCAAGTTGGTTTTTAGCTTGTCTTGCTATAAGGGCTTAACAACCATATATATTTTGGAACCAGAAGAACTTTGAAATGTAATGATTATTACTAGTCTAACTTAGTAATCAGTCATCCATATTTCGACTACAATTTTACAGTCTATTGAAAACCTTTGTAAATGTTTTCTAATATTATATTCTCTCTAACTTATCTTGTCAGCTCATAAAACGTCAAGTTGGTTTTTAGCTTGTCTTGCTATAAGGGCTTAACAACCATATATATTTTGGAACCAGAAGAACTTTGAAATGTAATGATTGGATGTCAACATAATTTAATTCCATCTTCAGTAAATACACAGAAAGAATCTCAGATCTTTTATTTGTTAGAAAAATATCTAACAACGATCCATTTCTAAAATAAAACGTATAATATCTGTGACATGGAACAACTTAATTTCCAAATATTTTAATTCCAAATTTGGTATACTAGTATAGCTAGAAGAAAGTGTGTTTAAAAAATGCAATACAAACATAGGGATAAAAATCAGTAGATGAAAGATGAATGCTATCTTTATGTTTGACCCTGTGATACACTACAAAGTCAAGAGATTCTGAACAGACCAGTTTTTGTGTTAGATATTCTGAACAGAGTCTGAACATTACTGAAAATTCTGAACATTACTTAAAATTCTGAACATTACTGAATATTCTGAACAGATTCTGAACATTACTGAAAATTCTGAACATATTCTGAGCATTACTGAATATTCTGAACAGATTCTAAACATTACTTAAAATTCTGAACAGATTCTGGACATTACTGAAAATTCTGAACAGATTCTGAACATTACTGAAAATTCTGAACAGATTCTGAACATTACTGAAAATTCTGAACAGCTTCTGAACAGCTTCTGAACATTCTGAACATGGACTGAACAGAGTCTGTCCCTGAACATTTTCTTTCTTCTTAAGTCAATATATTTTACTTCATTTTCATTAGATTTTAACTAAATATAGAATGTGATATTTCACTAATTAATTATTTAAAAAAAAAAATTAGAACAACTATATTGTTTTATTTCTTATTAAATTTGTCATTTTCTTTATTTCAAATTTTTCTTCTTAAATCAATATATTTTATTTCATTTTCGTTAGATTTTAACTAAATATAGAAAGGGATCAGAGAAGGGATATTTTACTAATTAATTTTTTTAATTAAATTACAACAACTATATTATTTCATTTCTTATTAAATTTGTCATTTTCTTTATTTCAAATTTTTCTTCTTTAATCAATATATTTTACTTCATTTTCATTAAATTTTTACTAAATATAGCATGTGATATTTCACTAGTTAATTATTTAAAAAAAATAATTACAACAATTATATTATTTCATGTTTTATTAAATTTGGCATTTTTATATCAATTTTTTCTTCTTAATTCAATATAATTTACTTCATTTTTAAAAATTAATTGAAAACCTTGAAGTGACCCCAACTTTAAGTACTAAAACAACAATGTACAGAAGTAAGAGCAAAATATTTTTTTTGACCTGTATATCATAAAACAGTATGGTATCAATTGCCAATTGATAAACCTGTATCCAGTTTAAATATATTAGAGAGGTGTCATATCCCTGCATGGATTCTGCTGAAAATTCTGAACAGATTATGAACATTTTAACTAAATATATCATGTAATATTTCACTGGATGCAGGTTTATCAATTGGCAATTTATATCATACTGTTTTTATGATATACAGGTCAATATTAAAATTATTTTGCTCTTACATACTTACTTATAGTGAGTGTAACGTAGATTGTTGTTTTAGCACTTAAGTTGGGGCCACTTAAAGGTTTTTAATAATTTTTTAAAGGTGAAGTAAAATATATTGATTTAAGAAGAAAAAAATTGAGATGCCATTCAATGAAAATAACAACCTGACCATATTGTTACATAATAAGATTTATAAGAATTAGATAAGGAATTACAATTTATAGAAGTCATGTATGTTTTTTAATGAAAATTAATTAACACATTAAGTTGCATTTCATTTATTTAACCTAACTTGGGTCAGTTATCAATTAAAAAGACAAAAATAGTTTTTAAAAAATCTGTCTAAGTATTTACCTAAATAATGATATTGTGATTGGTATTTCTTAATAAATTGTGTTAAAAATCATTTTAATTTATGAATTAATCAACTTTCTGTTTACATACATACCAAAGGTCCAGGTGAACTATTGCCATCACTTGGCGTCCGTCGTCTGTAAACTTTTCACATTTCAAGCTTCTTCTCCGAAACCACTGGGACAATTGGAACCAAACTTAGCAGGAATGTTCCTTGGATGGTCCTCTACAAAGTTTCTGTTTTTCGTTCCAGTCGGATATTCAACATGGCTGCCAGGGCCAATAATATGCTTTGATTGGCTGAAATTTCAAAGATCTTCTTCTCTGTAACTAATGAACTGACTAAACCCAAACTGTAAAGGAATGATCATTGGAATGTCCTTTACCAAGTTTCTGTTTTTTATGCCGATCGGAAATCCAAGATGGCCGCCATCAAAGGACATAGATTAACATTGGACCCTATGGGAAAATGTTCAAATGCCTTCTTCTCAGAAACTACAAATATGATTAAAGCCAAATTGTACATGAATGTTCATTGGATGGTCCTCTACAATCTTAAGGTTTTCTGTTCTGATATGAAATTCAAAATGGCGCCTACGGCAGGACTTAGTTTAACACTGGACCCTATAGGAAAAATGTTTCAAAACGCTTCTTCTCTGAAACCACTTGGACAATTGAAACCAAACTGCCCATGAATGATCATTGGAAGGTCCTCTACAAAGTTTCTGTTTTTTTATGCCGATCGGAAATCCAAGGTGGCCGCCATCAAAGGACATAGATTAACATTGGACCCTATGGGAAAATGTTCAAATGCCTTCTTCTCAGAAACTACAAATATGATTAAAGCCAAATTGTACATGAATGTTCATTGGATGGTCCTCTACAATCTTAAGGTTTTCTGTTCCGATATGAAATTCAAAATGGCGCCTACGGCAGGACTTAGTTTAACACTGGACCCTATAGGAAAAATGTTTCAAAACGCTTCTTCTCTGAAACCACTTGGACAATTGAAACCAAACTGCCCATGAATGATCATTGGAAGGTCCTCTACAAAGTTTCTGTTTTTTTATGCCGATCGGAAATCCAAGGTGGCTGCCACCGCAGGACATAGATTAACATTGGACCCTATGGGAAAATGTTCAAATGCCTTCTTCTCAGAAACTACAAATATGATTAAAGCCAAATTGTACATGAATGTTCATTGGATGGTTCTCTACAAACTTTATGTTTTTTGGTCCGATATGAAATTCAAAATGGCGGCTACGGCAGGACTTAGTATGGGAAAAATGTTTCAAAACGCTTCTTCTCTGAAACCACTTGGACAATTGAAACCAAACTGCCCATGAATGATCATTGGAAGGTCCTCTACGAAGTTTCTGTTTTTTATGCCGATTGGAAATCCAAGATGGCCACCACCGCAGGACATAGATTAAGATTGGACCCTATGGGGAAATGTTCAAATGCCTTCTTCTCAGAAACTACAAATATGATTAAAGCCAAACTGTACATGAATGTTCATTGGATGGTCTTCTACAAACTTTACCTTTTTTGTTCTGATATGAAATTCAAAATGGCGGCTACAGCAGGACTTAGTTTGACATTGGACCCTATGGGAAAAATGTTTCAAAACGCTTCTTCTCTGAAACCACTTGGACAATTGAAACCAACTGCCTAGGAGTGATCATTGGAAGGTCCTCTACAAAGTTTCTGTTTTTTATGCCGATCAGAAATCCAAGATGGCTGCACTCATAGTATTAACACAGCACCATATGGGGAAAAATACAGAAATATGTTCTTCTCTGAAGCTATTGCACTGATTGAACCTAAACTCTGCATCAATCATTGGAAGGTAGTTTACAAATTTTGTATTTTTTATGTTGATCGGAATTCCAAGATGACTACCACTGCAGGACATAGTTTTTACATAGGACCAAATGGTTCTTTTTATAACCAGGTGAACAATACAGGCTCTTGAGAGCCTCTGGTTTGTATTTATTTTCAATAAAATTTCTCTATTATTTCATCCCATTTTCCTTAATTTAACTTAATCTTATGTTAACAGCAAGTTACATGTGTCGACCCTACATATACTCTTATTATCCACAATAAATTCAGGGAAAAGAGATGAAATAATAAAGAAATTTGATTGAAAACAAGATGTTGCATGCTACGTCGTGCTAAGAATACCCCCACTCGTTCATTTGTAAGTCGCACGGTAAACAGGAAGTAGATGTGCGGTAAACCTGGAAAGGGGAGACACGGTACAAGTCACCATGCCAAAGCCATATATCAAATATAAAATAATTTCTTCCAGTAGAAGCTGAGATATATGTTACGAAAGTGTGAACGGACGGACAAACGGACGGACGGACGGACAAGGTGATTGCAATATAGCCCCCTCTCTACGAGTGGGGGCATAATAAATAAGTACTCAGAAAGGGGGCGGTATTCCTTGCCACGAGTGCCTATGCTAACAATAATTTAAAAAAGTCACTTTTATTTTCCCACATACCGTACATGTTAAATGTGTATTGTGATATTTATACTTGTACTTTTTTATCAAATAATTGTTATTATATATTTGTATACAAGTATTGGATCATAAAGTTCAAGTGATCCTCAATATGTTTTACTGCGAAATCGCATAATCTTTATTAAAAAGGCTAAAATATGCTATTCTAAGAATTCAAATTGTCACAGGATATGTTCGATATAACACAAATCACGAAAAATTGGGGGATTTTTCAAGGCCAATTGTGGCGTAATGGATGGAGACTTAAAGAAATATAGGAAGCACTATGATTGATCTATGTCATACTAAAAAGGATAGGAAAAGTTTCCACCAGATTTTACAAATTTTCATTTTTAATGTTGATCAGTTGAGGACGCTATGAATGAAACTAGAGGCTCCCAGGAGCCTGTAATCGCTCACCTGGTTTTCAATTTGACATCTAAAGTTGATAGAAAATGGGGGTGTTACACATAATTTTGATAGTGGGCCACCCAAAGATCATTTCAACTCAAATTTCTGAGCAAAAGATTTTGATGTGATTTTTATTTCATAATATTCCTAAACAGAATAAACTGGTTGAAAAAATCTCACAGAAAAACCCAGAATATATGTTAAACTACTCATTGCCATATAGCTGCAGTTAAAATTTGAGTTCATTTTGATTTGTAATAGAGCGGAAATTGACAACAAAAGAAATTTCTATTTTTAGTAACAGCAGCCATCTTGAATGGAGGGTGGAGCTATCGGACACAATTTTGAAATGGGACTACCCAAGGACTATCCCTGCCAGGTTTAGTTTAATTTGGTTCAGCGGTTTCAGAGGAAAAGATTTAAATGTGATCTTTTATCAAAATATGCCCAATTTGCATAATCCGTATAAATCGGCTGAAAGAAAAATTTCACAGAAAACCCCGGAATATATATATGCTAAACTACTCATTGCCATGTAGCTGCAGTTAAAATTTGAGCTCATTTTGGTTTATACTAAAGCAGCAATGGACAATTGAAGAAATTTCTATTTTTAGTAACAGTAGCCATCTTGAATGGAAGGTGGGGCTGTCGGACACAATTTTGAAAGGGACCCACCCAAGGACCATCCCTGCCAGGTTTAGTGTAATTTGGTTCAGCGGTTTCAGAGGAGAAGATTTAAATGTAATCCTTTATCAAAATATGCCTAATTTGCATAATCGGTATAAATCGACTGAAAGAAAAATTACACAAAAAAACCCGGAATATATGTTAAACTACTCCTTACCATGTAGCTGCAGTTAAAATTTGAGCTCATTTTGACTTATACTAAAGCAGCAATGGACAATTGAAGAAATTTCTATTTTTAGTAACAGCAGCCATCTTGAATGGAGGGCGGGGCTGTCGGACACAATTTTGAAAGGGACCCACCCAGGGACCACCCCTGCCAGGTTTGGTTTAATTTGGTTCAGCGGTTTCAGAGGAGAAGATTTAAATGTGATTTTTTATCAAAATATGCCTAATTTGCATAATCGGTATATATCGGCTGAAAGAAAATTTCACAGAAAAATCCTGAATATATGTTAAACTAATCCTTGCCATGTAGCTGCAGTTAAAATTTGAGCTCATTTTGACTTATACTAGAGCAGCAATGAACAATTAAAATTTCATCCCCCCTTTTTTTCTATTTTTAGCTTGGCGGCCATCTTGGTTGGAAGTCGGGATTACCGGACACAATTTTGGAAGGGGGCCATCCAAGGACCATTCCACCAAAGTTTGGTTCAAATTGGCCCGGTGGCTTCAGAGGAGTTGATTAAAATGTGAAAAGTTAACGGACGGACGACAGACGACGGACGCTCAGTGGTGACAATAGCTCACATGACCCTTTAAAAAAGATGGCGACAAAATGTCCCTCTCGAAAATTGCAGATGATCACATTTAACATTCAACCCAAACATTCTTATGTAAATTCCATTCATATATAGATATCTATCAACAATCTACCGAGAGGAACTCGCCATTAATCATCCATGAACGCTGTAATCGGCTTAGCAAAACACTGAATATTCGATAATATCACTCTCATCAGATAACGATATATTGATGCCGACTTCCGGTTGTGCAACATGCAAATTTTTGCACAGGACACCAACGTGTCGTGCCTCCTCTGCTGTTTTATGATATACAACAGATCAAAAAATTATTTTGCTCTTACTTACATACTTACTTATAGTGTAGATTGTTGTTTTAGCACTTAAGTTGGGGTCACTTAAAGGTTTTTAATTAGTTTTTAAAAATGAAGTAAAATATATTGATTTAAGTAGAAAAAATTGATATAAAAATGACAAATTTAATAAAAAATGAAATAATATAGTTGTTGTAATTTTTTTTTTTTTAAATAATTAATTAGTGAAATATCACATGCTATATTTAGTAAAAATCTAATGGAAATAAAGTAAAATATATTGATTTAAGAAGAAAGATAATGTTCAGACTCTGTTCAAAATGTTCAGAATCTGTTCAAATTTTCAGTAATGTTCAGAATCTGTTCAGAATTTTCAGTAATGTCCAGAATCTGTTCAGAATCTTTTCAGTAATGTTCAGAATCTGTTCAGAATTTTCAGTAATGTTCAGAATCTGTTCAGAATTTTCAGTAATGTTCAGAATCTGTTCAGAATATTCAGTAATGTTCAGAATCTGTTCAGAATTTTCAGTAATGTTCAGAATCTGTTCAGAATTTTCAGTAATGTTCAGTAATGTTCAGACTCTGTTCAGAATATCTAGCACAAAAACTGGTCTGTTCAGAATCTCTTGACTTTGTAGTGATATAATCTCTGTATTTTATTTATTTATATCCTATAGTAGGGTTAGGATTATGGTGTTTAATGCCACTTTCAACAATATTGCAGTTATATCGTGGCAGTCAGTTTTATTGGTGGAGGAATCAGGAGGAACCAGAGAAAACCACCGACCTACCGCAAATCACTGACAAACTTTATCACATAATGTTGCATCGAGTACACCTCGCCTGAGCTGATTGCATAGGTAGTTGTAAAAACAACTACCAAATGATCACGACCACGATGTCCCCCGTATTCTATGATATAAATATATATTAATAAGGTTGTAGTTTGCTTTGTATCCAATCAGAAATATTTATCAGAAAAGTGACAGATGATGTTGCTAGTGAATTATAAACTACTGGTAAATTTCCCACAGATTCCATCTTTTATCACAATGTAATAACAGCATGGAAGGTCATACTTCATGTGTTGTTAATCTAAATGATCACAGACCACCATCAACAAGAAATACACCCTTTTCAAAACTTCTCACATTTAGACTTTTTTAGAGATGGGTAATGAGGTTTAATGCCACTTTCAATAATATTTCAGTTATATCGTGGCAGTCAGTTTCATTATGGTTGGCATTCTGTACCGTAGTGTATTGCATACAGTATGCTTGGTATTCTGTACCGTAGTGTATTGCTTAATATGCTTGGTATTCTGTAATGTAGTGCATTTCATACAGTATGCTTGGCATTCTGTACCATAGTGTATTGCATACAGTATGCTTGGTATTCTGTAACGTAGTGTATTTCATACAGTATGCTTGGCATTCTGTAACGTAGTGTATTTCATACAGTATGCTTGGCATTCTGTAACGTAGTGTATTTCATACAGTATGCTTGGTATTCTGTAACGTAGTGTATTGCATACAGTATGCTTGGTATTCTGTACCGTAGTGTATTGCTTAATATGCTTGGTATTCTGTACCGTATTGTATTGCATACAGTATGCTTGGTATTCTGTACCGTAGTCTATTGCTTAATATGCTTGGTATTCTGTACCGTATTGTATTGCATACAGTATGCTTGGTATTCTGTAACGTAGTGTATTTCATACAGTATGCTTGGCATTCTGTACCTTAGTGTATTGCTTAATATGCTTGGTATTCTGTACCGTATTGTATTGCATACAGTATGCTTGGTATTCTGTACCGTAGTGTATTTCATACAGTATGCTTGGCATTCTGTACCGTAGTGTATTACATACAGTATGCTTGGCATTCTGTACCATAGTGTATTGCATACAGTATGCTTGGCATTTTGTACCGGTGTATTGCATACGGTATGCTTGGCACTCTGTACCGTAATGTATTTCATACGGTATGCTTGGCATTCTGTACCGTAGTGTATTGCTTAATATGCTTGGCATTCTGTACCGTAGTGTATTTCATACAGTATGATTGGCATTCTGTACCGTAGTGTATTTCATACAGTATGATTGACATTCTGTACCGTAGTGTATTACATACAGTATGCTTGGCATTCTGTACCGTAGTGTATTGCATACAGTATGCTTGGCATTCTGTACCGTAGTGTATTGCATATACAGTATGCTTGGCATTCTGTACCGTAGTGTATTGCATACAGTATGCTTGGTATTCTGTAACGTAGTGTATTTCATACAGTATGCTTGGCATTCTGTACCGTAGTGTATTGCATACAGTATGCTTGGTATTCTGTAACGTAGTGTATTTCATACAGTATGCTTGGTATTCTGTACCATAGTGTAATGCATACAGTATGCTTGGCATTCTGTACCGTAGTGTATTGCATACAGTATGCTTGGTATTCTGTACCGTAGTGTATTGCTTAATATCCTTGGCATTCTGTAACGTATTGTATTTCATACAGTATGCTTGGCATTCTGTACCGTAGTGTATTGCATACAGTATGCTTGGTATTCTGTACCGTAGTGTATTGATTAATATGCTTGGCATTCTGTAACGTAGTGTATTTCATACAGTATGCTTGGCATTCTGTACCGTAGTGTATTGCATACAGTATGCTTGGTATTCTGTACCGTAGTGTATTGCTTAATATGCTTGGCATTCTGTAACGTAGTGTATTTCATACAGTATGCTTGGCATTATGTACCGTAGTGTATTGCTTAATATGCTTGGCATTCTGTAAAGTAGTGTATTTCATACAGTATGCTTGGCATTCTCTTTCGTAGCTTATTGCATACGGTATTCTTGGCATTTTGTACCGTAGTGTATTGCATACGGTATGCTTGGCACTCTGTACCATAATGTATTTCATACGGTATGCTTGGCATTCTGTACCATAGTGTATTGCTTAATATGCTTGGCATTCTGTACCGTAGTGTATTTCATACAGTATGATTAGCATTCTGTACCGTAGTGTATTTCATACAGTATGATTTTTCTGCCTTTAACGTGAGTTTGCAGATAGCATAACCATGAACATCCAATAGTATTAGGCATCAAGAAAGTGACGAAATTCTTTATAATGCTTTTAATTAGTTGTTGTCGTGTGGTAAAATACTGAAAATACAGAATAATATGACCATTCAAATAATTTGTAAATGAAAATACAGAAAAAATAACTATTTAAATGATTTGTTGTTGAAAACACAGAAAAATGATAATGTTCGATAATGTCACTAACAGTGTTCCATAGAAATATTTTCGATAAATTGTTCGGTACTACGGTAGTCTCTGACGATAAACAGTTTCATTTCTTTCTAAATTCATGACACATTCGAGTACACAGTTTTGTAAATATACAAATAATTCACAGGTATTAAATTCAGGGTGCGAAATTATGTAAATTCAAGTCGGTTTATGTCAAATTTTCACAATTTGTATATAATGTACAGTATATCTGGTCTATGTAGAATAGAGATTGGTCTATAATATCACAAATTTAGTTTCACACATTGGTATTTATTCAGTTCAAGCATATACCCGGTTTGAAAAGTTGTTTGTAAAGTATAATGACAATGACGACTACAGTTTGTTTACAGTTCAATATCAAGACAATAAATGACGAAATTGATAGTTCTAATTCGCTGAAAAGTTTTACTCACACTTTAGTTTACTATGAATCTCGGAAATGTTGATATAATTAATAGAGTGTTTGTCTACATTTGTCGATGAACGTTTGACTTCGAATACATGTGCTTCCTGCCAAAATCTAGGGAAAACTTAGTAAAGGGAAAAGAAAAAATTGTGCAACTGAGAAACATAAAAAGAGGAGCAATTCTCCGGATTGTTGGTTTAATAACAGCACACTCCTCACCTGATATCTATCTGATATCACTAACAACGAAAATAGTATACGGTTATAAATCAAATTACACAGAGAGTAACAAAACAATTTCTGAAACTGGTTTAGTAAGCATTGTTGTTTTTCCATTCCGCTGAATTTTCAGCTGCACTTTACGAACTCTAGAGTCCCTACTAGGTATGGCCTCGACAACGACTCCCATAGGCCACTGATTTCTTGGACTATCAGAATCCTTCAATAGAACAACGTCTCCATCTTTTATAGATGGACCATCTTCCGACCATTTACGACGTGGTTGAAGCAGGTTGAGATAATCTCTTTTCCATCTAGACCAAAATTGGTCTGCCAAACCTTGCACACGTTTCCACTCAGATTTCAACATGTCTTTAATACTAAAGTTTCCATAATCTGAATCGCACGAAAGATTTGGTAGTTTCTGTGTCAATAGTACGTTAGGAGACAATACGAATGGCGAGTCAGGATCAGTCGATACACTTGCTAACGGTCTTGAATTTACAATTGCTGACACTTCAGCCATCAGAGTAGATAGAATGTCATGAGTGAGATTTCTATTTACAGGTTCTAACAACATTGAATCTAAGATTTTGCGAACCATGCCTATCATTCTTTCCCATGCACCTCCGAAATGCGATGCATGAGGTGGATTGAAAATCCAAGTAGTTCCAGAATTATACATAAATTGTTTCAAAGTTTTATCTTCAACGTTTACAGTATCTATCTTCATATCATCTGTAGCACCTATGAAATTCGTTCCACGATCAGAGCGGAAAATTCTAATCTTTCCTCGAATGGATACGAAACGACGAAGGGCATTTATAAATGCTGATGAACTCATAGATTCCACAAGCTCTATGTGTATTGATCTGGTGACAAGGCAGGTAAAAAGAATAGCCCATCGCTTTGATTGTGCGCTACCTCCACGAGTTTTGCGTGTAGTTATTTGCCAAGGACCAAAGGTATCGACGCCAACATTTGTAAAAGGTGGAGATGGTTCTAGTCTGTCGGAAGGAAGATCTGCCATTTTCTGAAATGCATACTTTCCTCGCAGTTTTTTACAGACAACACATTTATGGATGATGGACGACACTAGTCGTTTCGCTCCAACAATCCATAGTCCTGCAGACCTTATTGCTCCTTCTGTATAATGACGACCTTGATGCTGAACAAGATTATGATGATATCGTATAAGTAAAGACGAAATATGATGAGTTCCTGGAATAATTAACGGATTCTTCTCGAATTTATCAAGATTCAGGTTGTTGAGTCTGCCTCCAACACGCAACATGTTTTGGGAATCTAACACGGGTCCCAATGCTGCTATGCGACTGTTCTTGGGAATATGTAATCCTTGTTGTATACATTGTATTTCTTTCGAGAACTGTTCGTGTTGTGCTTTTTGTATAATGAAAAGTTCAGTCTCTTGAAATATTGCAGTTTCATATGATACAGGATTTCTTCTTTTACGAATCATACCCTTTAAAAGGGCAAAGGAATTTACTAATCTTTTCCAACAAGAAAATCTTTGCATTCGACTAGAAAATAATTGACTTTGTGTTTGGTTCACAGTAGAAACACAAGTAGTAATGTCAGTTTTACGAATTTCTTTATCAGTTTCAACTTCGATTAGATGGTAGTCACAATACGGTGATTTCTCTTCATGATTCTTGTTCAAAAAGTGAACTGGCCCGATGAGCCAGGTGCATTCATTAAGTTTATCTGCTGAAAGTGTTCTGGTTCCAACATCAGCTGGATTGTGTTCAGTTGGTACATAGTTCCACTGAGATGGTTCGGTAGATTTCCGTATACGTTCTACCCTGTTAGAAACATAAACAAAGAATCTTCTTGTTTGATTATAGATGTATCCAAGCACTACTTTGCTATCTGAATAGAACTTAATGTCATCTAACTCTATATCAAGGTGTTCTGTTGCTAGGTCTGATATATCTACTGCTAAGACAGCAGCACACAGTTCTAATCTAGGAATCGTGTGTCCATGCAATGGCGCCACTTTAGTTTTACCAATGACAAATCCAATGCACGGGTCGTGATCCTTATCTTGGGATCCTAGATATGCTACTGCTGCTATGGCCCTTTCAGAGGCGTCACAGAACACATGAAGTTCATTTCTAGTGCTGTTTCGTATAGAATGTGGAACGTATGTACGTGGTATTTTAATATTTTCGAGTTCATTTAAAGATTGACGCCATGAATTCCATAAGTCTCTATATTCTTCTGATAGTGGTCGGTCCCACCCAATTGATCCTGTAGTAAGTTTTCTTAAGATAAGTTTACCTTCGATGACTACAGGAGCTACAAAACCTAATGGATCATATATGCTGTTGATTACTGAAAGAACTCCTCGATGAGTTAAAGGTTTGTCTTCACAAGATATTCGGAAAGTAAAAGTATCAGTATTTAAGTTCCAATAGAGCCCAAGACTTCTTTGTAACGGTAAGTTGTCATTAGACAGTTCTAGATCTTTAAGATCCTTTGTTAAATCATCAGAAGGAAATTCGGCCATGACCTCTTTAGAACTAGAGGCGAATTTGTGCAGTCTTAAGTTGCCATGAACTAATAGAGCCATTTGTGTTCGTTTTAAGATATCTACTGCTTCGTCGACGGTAGGTACTGAGATCAG
The DNA here is from genome assembly GCA_963680875.1 of Bathymodiolus brooksi. Classification (NCBI taxonomy): domain Eukaryota; kingdom Metazoa; phylum Mollusca; class Bivalvia; order Mytilida; family Modiolidae; genus Bathymodiolus; species Bathymodiolus brooksi. The sequence goes on from OY804578.1 coordinate 60,106,011, forward strand.
TCCATCATCTACATAGAAATGATTAAACACAAACTTCTTAATATCTGACCCAAATGTTTCTTCGGCCACAAGAACAGTTCTGTGAAGTCCATAAATTGCAACCGCTGGAGATGGTCGATTTCCGAATACATGGACTTTCATTCTATATTCCACAAGTTCCCTTTTAAAGTCGTTGTCACGATGCCAGAAGAACCTTAAAAAATTACGATGATCTGGTCTTACGTAAAAACAGTGAAACATTTGCTGAATATCGGCTGCCACTGCGATAGGCTCCATACGAAATTTCAGAAGAACACCTATGAGACTATTATTCAAATCGGGGCCGGAAAGAAGAACGTCGTTCAATGAAGTGCCCTTGAATGATGCTGATGAATCAAATACCCCTCTTATTTGGTCTGGTTTACGAGGATGATAGACGCCAAAAATAGGAAGATACCAAACTTCTTCTCCTATCTTGACTGGGGGAGCAAGTTCAGCATGGCCATTGTCAAAGAGTTTTTGCATGAAAGATAGAAAATGTTCTCTTTTAACTGAATCTTTGCTGAGATTGACATCAAATGTTTTTGCACGACGCATGGCCATAAACCTATTATCAGGAAGACGAGAACGGTTATCTTTGAAAGGAAGAGGTGCTACCCAATTTCCATTGTCGTCTTTGTCTAATTCTTTGTCCATTTTCTGTAGACAAAGTCTATCTTCTACGGACAGTCCTGGTTTGTCATCGTTTGTTGTATGTTCGAATATTGTGTCGTTATCGAATTCTGAAGACGGTATGGCGTTTTGTTCAATCTTATTGAATGACAATTGTTCTTTGACGGTAAATTTATTCTCACAAGGTTTGAGTAAAGATGTTCGCCCATTGGGCATCACAAATGTCTTGTACACATTAACACTTTCATTAAGATGAGTATTTCCTAGACACATTTCACCCATAATTGTCCATCCTAAGGGAGATTTTTGAGCAATTGGTGCATTTGGAAGACTTGTTCGTTGTGCAAGCACACAGTGTACATAAGGAAGGTCCCTGCCAATAAGTAGCAATATTTGACATTTATCGTCGAGAGGTTCGAGTTCTGGTATGATGTCGTGCAGATGGGGATGAAATTTTGCAACGTCAGAGGTAGGTATTTCGTGTCGATTATCAGGTAAGTTATCGCATTCAATTAGTGTTGGCAATTCAAGTGTCAATTCACCACTACAAGATTCTATGACAAATTCAGATGCTCGTCGGCCGGATGTTGTCATCTTTCCTGAACATGAAGACATGATGTATTCTTCTGGTCTAGAGTTTACTTTGAATAAATCGAAAAATGCACTTCTTGCAAGAGATCGGTTGCTTTGATCATCAAGCATAACATACATTTTTGTTGACTTCTCTCGTTGACCTTTCGGATATACGAACACAGGAAGTATTTTTGCACATGATTTTCCATAGAAGGAATCTTTGCATACCTCAGTACATGAAGAGTTTACAATAGTTGTGCTATGTTGCTTTGAAGGGAAATTTGTAGATTTTATCGGTGTCTCCCCACCGTGAGACTTCGTAGGCACATCACCGTGCATCGCTGTAACGTGTCTATTGTTACCACAATCTTGACATTTTATTATTTCTTTGCAGTTTCTACTTGTGTGTTGAAAATCACAACATTTAAAGCAGAGTCCCTTTTGTCTGAGCAGATCCTTGCGAGCTTCAAGTGGTTTAGAGATGAATTCTCGACATTTACTTAGTCTGTGACTTGTCCCATGAATTGCACAGTTCAAAGCTGTTGGTGAATCAATTTCCTTACATTGCGAAGACACTTCTGTTTTCCTTGCAAACACTTTAGTCTTTGTGTTTCGTGTTTCTGTATTAGAAGAAGAATTGTTCATATATATAAAGCTTGGGTCATTTTTGACTCGACTCATCTCGGCCACAAAATCAACAAAAAATGAAAAAGGTGGAAACGAAGTCTTATGTTGAGTTTTATAACGAGCAGCTCTTGTAGTCCATTTCTCCTGTAGAGAGTAAGGCAACTTTTCAACAACAGGCTTAACTCCTACAGACGAGTCAAAGTAGGCTAAAAGTGAACTGTATTCATCTTGATTTTTAACACATAGAATTTCTGATAAAATGTCTGAGAGTTCATATAGTTTTATATTATCACGATTGCTAAGCCTGGGAAAGTTCGTTAATCTTGATTTTAACACACTTTCAATCATTTCTGGACTCCCATACCTTTCATCCAACCTAGTCCATAATCTTTCTAACCCCCGCTTAGGGTTGTTTACATTTGCTGACCTCATGCTCATTGCATGTTTACTTGAAGTTGGCCCTAACCATTTCACTAACAAATCAAGTTGTTCGAACTCGTTGACTTGAAGTTCGTCTATTACACTTCTAAAGCTCGATCTCCAAACCCGATAGGTTTCAGGTTTGTCGTTGAAGGTTGATAATCGTGCAAACAAAAGGTCTTTTTTGAGCAAGAAACGCGTAAACTCGGATGTTATTTGAGTGTCATTGTGTGGATTATATGGAGGAGCTTCCGGGTTAAGTGATTTTTGTACTTGTTGATGTTGTTCAACTTGTTGCTGTACATACTGTTGTGTCATTTCTTGACGGTCAGCTTCATTAATAGACTGAGCTTTTTGGTTGTTAAATTCTGTAATAGATTCGTTGTCTACAGACGATCTTAGTGCATTTACTTCTGCTTCAGCAGCAGCTACATCCTTTTGATGACAAAGTATACTCAGATCGGCATCTAACTTTGCTTTTCTTCTAACAGTAGCTAATTTAGCGAGAATTTCATCTTCTTCTAACTTTGCTTGTTCTTTTAAAATTTCATTTTGTTTTTCTACAAATTCTAGTCGAGCACGGGCAGCCTCAGCTTTAGCATGTCTACGAGCGAATGTTGATGATCTTGCTGATAAATTAGATGAATTTTGACTTTTATCAGTTCTTCTGTTTGAACATGAAATATTTGTTTGCGATTCGATAATATTTTGTCGTCTTGATTCAATTTTTTCAAACATTTCTTCTATGAGTGTAATGTTATTATCAGTTGCGGCATTAAATGCTTCGTATTCTGTTAGAGAGTCTTCTGTGCTTGTTTGAAGTAGGAATTCTTTGAATTTAGATGCAATTGAAGTGTAACACACTTAAATTGTAGATTGATTCTATGTCCACTTGAAGATTTTGTCTAATATCATTCCAGATTTTTTCAGTTTGAGAGTAGTATTTTGAGAAATTAATGCGGTATAGTTCATTACCTTTCGGTGTCAGTGTCTTTATTCGTCTAGTATCCATAGTGTATACGCATAAAGTTATTTTACTTTTCTGCCTTTAACGTGAGTTTGCAGATAGCATAACCATGAACATCCAATAGTATTAGGCATCAAGAAAGTGACGAAATTCTTTATAATGCTTTTAATTAGTTGTTGTCGTGTGGTAAAATACTGAAAATACAGAATAATATGACCATTCATATAATTTGTAAATGAAAATACAGAAAAAATAACTATTTAAATGATTTGTTGTTGAAAACACAGAAAAATGATAATGTTCGATAATGTCACTAACAGTGTTCCATAGAAATATTTTCGATAAATTGTTCGGTACTATGGTAGTCTCTGACGATAAACAGTTTCATTTCTTTCTAAATTCATGACACATTCGAGTACACAGTTTTGTAAATATACAAATAATTCACAGGTATTAAATTCAGGGTGCGAAATTATGTAAATTCAAGTCGGTTTATGTCAAATTTTCACAATTTGTATATAATGTACAGTATATCTGGTCTATGTAGAATAGAGATTGGTCTATAATATCACAAATTTAGTTTCACACATTGGTATTTATTCAGTTCAAGTATATACCCGGTTTGAAAAGTTGTTTGTAAAGTATAATGACAATGACGACTACAGTTTGTTTACAGTTCAATATCAAGACAATAAATGACGAAATTGATAGTTCTAATTCGCTGAAAAGTTTTACTCACACTTTAGTTTACTATGAATCTCGGAAATGTTGATATAATTAATAGAGTGTTTGTCTACATTTGTCGATGAACGTTTGACTTCGAATACATGTGCTTCCTGCCAAAATCTAGGGAAAACTTAGTAAAGGGAAAAGAAAAAATCGTGCAACTGAGAAACATAAAAAGAGGAGCAATTCTCCGGATTGTCGGTTTAATAACAGCACAATGATTGACATTCTGTACCGTAGTGTATTGCATACAGTATGCTTGGCATTCTCTGTCGTAGTTTATTGCATATGTATGCTTGGCATTCTGTACCGTAGTGTATTGCTTAGTATGCTTGGCATTCTACACAATAGTGTATTGGTTAGCACGCTTTGTATTCTAAACTATTGTGTAATGCTTGGCATTCTAGACTGAAATGTAATTGTTAGTATGCTTTGCTTTCTACACTACACCATATGGTGATGGTTAGCTTACTTTGACAGACGGGAAATGAGAGTGAAAAAAAAAAAAAAAAAAAAAAAAAAAAAAATCCCCGGTAGTGCCAAAGCAAATGTTCATATCAATATGTAAATACTTCTTCAGAGAAAACATAATTAATTCAGAAAACATGGTATCAAAGAGATAGAACAAAAGTTTACTTTATAATTCAGAATAATTAATCCCTGTTTGGTGACATACATTTTATGGGATGTTAAATCCATGAGATTCCAAAACAAATATAAGTTTTGTGTTCTAGTACAATCATCCTTATAAAAATACTATGATATTGCTGAAAATTTTTATTTTGACTAAAACTATTTAGTCACTCACTTAATAAAAATAACTATAATTTGAAGTAGTGTCCACAATAAAGATGTGTTATATATATATTGAGAGGGTCGTATATAATTGTAAAGTTATCTATTAAGACCAATTGTTTCCGCTAAATCATTTCCGCCATGATAATAAATAATCATAATAGATAGATAATGGAGGAATTTATTACCGGTATTTATTTACTGTTGAATATATTTTTCTTGACTGCTGCTCAAAACCAATGTAAGTGAAATATTTGTCTTATTCATACATGTTATTTGTTTTGTTTGTTTTTTGTTTGTTTTTGTTGTTTTTTGCTACGGAAAATCATGGAGACTGTTTTGGAAAGAAGAAAATATCTCGTCGGCCTCGCTACCCATACAATATATCAAAGTATTCACTTGGATAGTTCCATCTTTATCAATGAGTCCGCTGGCTCTTCGAAATCTCTCAAATCTTTGTATGTATTTTTGCCATCCCTCGGGCTTCGAAAAATCGAACTGCTCCGGGTTTGAAACTTTAAATGTTGCCATTATGTCTTAATTAAGTCTACTTTTTGTTAGAGCAAATCTTAACAAATTTACACTGGCCACCATGTTTTGGAAGCGTGTTGACTCAACTACGTTATAAGCTAGACTATTTATTATCGTATAATACAGACATATATTATGATACAAATAAGTGCTAAAACAATTATATTAAAGAATGTGATGAGGAGCGACCTTATCTCAACTGATGGCGACAGAGTTCTAAACAAACACCTGCACAGCTGTAGTCTGTGTGTGGTTATAAACGCAATAGATGATTAACCTTGAATTATCTTTTGATTTATGCCACATCCCCCTTTGTCGGCTTTTAGAAAATAAACATTTAACACTTAACAGTCAGAAAGATAATTACAAATCAAATCTCGTCGGAGGTTTTGAGATTCTCCCCGAACGTGTAATATAATGTTCTGAGTCATTTTGTTTTGGTAAATCAGCTGATTTTTGCACTGTTATTTCAATGTCAGATTGTTCATCATTGTCAGTTTTCACTTTTGCTAGGTGTCTTCTATTTTGCCTCACCTCACCCCTCTCTGTCTCAACAATGTACGAACGCGGGGTGTAAGAGTCTTGTTTAACTTTTCCCCATATTTTCTGATCTTTAACATAAACATTGTCATTTGGTTCAAGTTTTTCTAGATTGGATGCACGATGGCGTCTATCATAATTGAGTTTTTGTCTCTGTTTATAGTCTCTTTCCTTTTGACGCAAGAGTTCATTGTTTGCTTGTCTGGGCTTAAGTTCATCACTCACAATCGGCAATGTACTCTGCAAACGTCGTCCCATTAGCAATTCAGACGGGCTGTATCCATTTCCCAAAGGAGTTGTTCTGTACGCCAGTAACGCTAAGTAGGGATCCTCGGACTTCGTTAACATACGTTTTACAGTCCCAACGGCTCTTTCGGCTAGTCCGTTACTTTGCGGGTATCTTGGGCTACTCGTAATATGCTCAAATCCATAGCTTTTGGCAAACTCACGGAACGCATTTCCGCAGTACTGTGGTCCGTTATCAGATATGAAAGTTTGTGGAATTCCGTGTCGCGCAAATATTGATTTTAAATGGTTGATTACAGCGTTTGAACTTGTACTATGCAACCTGGCTGTCTCAATGTAACGCGAATAGTAGTCCACCACAAGTAAATATGACTGTTTATTATGCTCAAATAAGTCGGACGCGACTTTTTCCCATGGTCGGTTGGGAAATTCCGAACACATCATCGGCTCAGCTTTGTCGCTTCTCGTTTCTGCACATAATCTACAGTTTCTAACAACTTCATCAAGTTGTTTATTAATTCCAAGCCACCAAACAGTATTTCTCGCGCGTTCGCTACATTTCACTATTCCTGGGTGCGCTTCATGCAATCTACTCAGAATGTCTCTTTGCAGGACAGCTGGTATAACTAAACTTGTACATTTAAGCAAAAGTCCATCATGAATTGCGAATTCTGCTCGCATCGGCCAATATGAAAGTAAATCAGTTCTTACCTTCGATCTTTTTGTCCAACCTTCACGGCATAAACGGGATAATTCCTGAATTATCGGATCACTCGCTTGTTCGCGGCGGATTTCCTCAAGTCTATTATTCGACGCGGGAAAACTTTCCATAATCATGTATACAAAAGCAGTTGTGTCATTTTCAAAGTCACTTTCACTTTTCTCAATGTTTCTAGACGGTGCGCGGCTTAGCGCGTCGGCTATAATCAAGTCTTTTCCAGGATCATGGGAAATAGTATATCTGAATCTCATAAGTCTCATGCGAAATCGTTGTAATCTTGGGGTTAACTCCTCAAGGTTCTTGTTACCTAACAACGAAACTAGCGGCTTATGGTCCGTTTCAATGTGAAATGTCTTTCCGATCAAATAATCTGAAAATCGTTCACAAGCCCATGTAGAAGCAAGACTTTCCTTTTCGATCTGCGCGTAGCGACCTTCGGTAGGCGATAAACTGCGGCTAGCATATGCAATTTGAATCCATTTTCCATCGGACATTTTCTGTTTTAGAACGGCTCCTAAGCCAAACGATGACAAATCTGCTGACAAGATTGTCTCTTTATTTGGATCATAATGTCCCAAACAAGGTGTCGAACTTAGCTCTTTCTTAATATCGCGGAACGCTGATTCTTGTAAATGTCCCCAACTCCATTCGTTTTTCTTTTTCAATAGTTCACGCAATGGTTTTGTGAGGAGAGCTAGACGACATGAAAATTTGCTTAGCTGGTTAACCATACCTAGGAAACGACGAACGTCTGATACATTCGACGGCGGATTCATGTCTTTGATAGCTTGAATCTTATCTGGATCGGCGCGTATTCCGTCAGCATCTATAATATGTCCTACAAATTTCACTTTGTTTCGCGAGAATTCACATTTCTCTGCATTTAATGTTATACCAGTCTCTTTCAGTTTCTGAAGAACGGCTTCTAAACGCGTATCATGTAAATTTTGATTCATACCGTGAACAAGAACATCATCCATGTGACATACACTCCTTCTATTCCTTCAAGTGTCTCAGACATACGTTTCTGATAGAACTCGGGCGCGGAGGAAATCCCGAACGGCAGACGCTCGAACTGGAATCGCCCAAACGGAGTAATGAAAGTTGTAAGTGGCTTACTTTCCTCGGATAACGAAGCTTGCCAAAAACTTGAATTTGAGTCTATTTTGCTGAAAATCTTAGCCCCTGTTAATTGTCCAAGTGTTTGATCAACACACGGTAACGGGTGATTTTCGCGGAGAACTGACTCATTCAGCTTGGTAAGATCCACACATATACGTACACTTCCATCGCTTTTCGGCACCACTACCATCCCAGAACACCAATTTGTCGGTTTATCCACTCGAGAAATAACACCCATATTTTCCATTCTTTGAAGCTCTTTCTTCACTTTTTCCATTAGCGGAAGTGGAACACGTCTCGGAGTAGATAACGCAAATGGAACATTTCCTGGTTTTAGCTTGATTGTATATTCCCAATCGGTTTTGCCTGATCCACTGAATAATTCACTATATTGCTCTTGCACGGTATCAACATTTTTCACATCTGACTTTAACAATAATCCCAAAGATTGAATTGCACGCCTTCCAAGTAAAGAATTTCGTAATCCTTTCACTACATATAATTCCTGATTTGATTTTGCACTTTTAGCTTTTAATTCACACTTAAATTTCCCAAGAACTTGTAATTGCTTTTGACCTGGCCCAAATAGAATTTTATCCGCTTTCACTAATTTTATATTTTTCAACTTTTTGAACACATATTCCGGGACTACGGATAAATCGGCACCTGTATCGATTTTGAATTGAATATCGGTATCCTTCACTTTTAGATTAATAATCCACGGTTCTGAATCGTTGGAATTAACTTCTCCTAGAAAACCATAATCCTCAACTTCTCCGACGGTGCTTCGGGTTCTATTTGTCCTCGAATTAAAGGTTGCTGCTTCTTCACTGCTTCACTTTGACGAGCTAACGATATAGCTTTTTCTAAGGTCAAGTCTGGATCAAGCTGCATCTTTTCTGACAGCTTGTCATCACGTATTCCCACAACAATAAGGTCTCGAATTAGCTGGTCTCTCATATCGCCATAACTGCAATGTTCTGATAATGTGTGTAATGCTGTTATGAAGTGGTCCACAGACTCACCCTCATTTTGTCTTCGCTTGTTGAATTTGGCCCGCTCGAAAATGTCATTCCGTTTCGGGATGAAATATCCATCAAACTTCTCCTTAACAACATTAAATTTCTTCTTATTATCGTCTGATAATTGGAAAGAAGAAAATATCTCGTCGGCCTCGCTACCCATACAATATATCAAAGTATTCACTTGGATAGTTCCATCTTTATCAATGAGTCCGCTGGCTCTTCGAAATCTCTCAAATCTTTGTATGTATTTTTGCCATCCCTCGGGCTTCGAAAAATCGAACTGCTCCGGGTTTGAAACTTTAAATGTTGCCATTATGTCTTAATTAAGTCTACTTTTTGTTAGAGCAAATCTTAACAAATTTACACTGGCCACCATGTTTTGGAAGCGTGTTGACTCAACTACGTTATAAGCTAGACTATTTATTATCGTATAATACAGACATATATTATGATACAAATAAGTGCTAAAACAATTATATTAAAGAATGTGACGAGGAGCGACCTTATCTCAACTGATGGCGACAGAGTTCTAAACAAACACCTGCACAGCTGTAGTCTGTGTGTGGTTGTAAACACAATAGATGATTAACCTTGAATTATCTTTTGATTTATGCCACAGAGACTAAAATGAAATATTCTCTTTTAAAAACTTTACTTGATTTCTTTAAAATATATTTAAGCCCAAATTGTTTTATTATAAAAAAAAATTTTGATGGCATAGTCTGGTTAGAAAATAAAAGTTGACCATTGCCGGCACATCACTGTAACTGAAAAAAAAGAGTAAATTATTAACAACTTTATTAACATTTCAGATGTGTATGTACAGAGATGGACGAATGTCTTAATTAGAATGGAATTAACACAGTCAATTTCCAACCAGTTCTGTTATTTGACGAAAAATACAAACGTAACAATGTTTACCATCAACGTGGGAGAGATGGTCAAAAATATACCTGACAAGAGGTTCATGGCTGTTGACAAGTTGGTGTCGTCTGTTGTCAAGTTTAAAATTAACAATGTGTCATATTCTGATGCTGGAGTGTATTCTATTGTGAGCCAGTCTGACACAAAGAACTTTGGCGGGATACAACTTGCTGTTACAGGTATACACAGTGTTATAGACGTGTTTCGTATTCCTCCACAGGTATACATAGCGTTACGGTCACAGTTGATATTCTCCTACAGGTATACATAGCGTTACGGTCACAGTTGATATTCCCCTACAGGTATACATAGCGTTACGGTCACAGTTGATATTCCCCTACAGGTATACATAGCGTTACGGTCACAGTTGATATTCCCCCACAGGTATACATAGCGTTACGGTCACAGTTGATATTCCTCCACAGGTATACATAGCGTATACGGTCACAGTTGATATTCCCCTACAGGTATACATAGCGTTACGGTCACAGTTGATATTCCTCTACAGGTATACATAGCGTTACGGTCACAGTTGATATTCCTCTACAGGTATACATAGCGTTACGGTCACAGTTGATATTCTCCTACAGGTATACATAGCGTTACGGTCACAGTTGATATTCCCCTACAGGTATACATAGCGTTACGGTCACAGTTGATATTCCCCTACAGGTATACATAGCGTTACGGTCACAGTTGATATTCCTCTACAGGTATACATAGCGTTACGGTCACAGTTGATATTCCCCTACAGGTATACATAGCGTTACGGTCACAGTTGATATTCCTCCACAGGTATACATAGCGTTACGGTCACAGTTGATATTCCCCTACAGGTATACATAGCGTTACGGTCACAGTTGATATTCCCCTACAGGTATACATAGCGTTACGGTCACAGTTGATATTCCCCTACAGGTATACATAGCGTTACGGTCACAGTTGATATTCCCCTACAGGTATACATAGCGTTACGGTCACAGTTGATATTCCCCTACAGGTATACATAGCGTTACGGTCACACTTGATATTCCCCTACAGGCATACATAGCGTTACGGTCCCAGTTGATATTCCCCTACAGGCATATATAGCATTACGGACCCAATTGATATTCCTCTACAGGTATGCATAGCGCTAAGGACCAAGTTTGGTATTCCCCTACAGATATAAATAGCGTTACGGACCCAGTTAGTTTCCCCCTACAGGTATACATCGCGTTACGGACCCAGTTGGTATTCCCTTACAGGTATACATAGCGCTACGGACCCAGTTAGTATTCCCCTACAGGTATCCATAGCGTTACGGACCCAGTTAGTATTCCCCTACATGTATACATAGCGCTACGAACCCAGTTGGTATTCCCAACAGGTATACATAGCGTTACGGATCCAGTTGGGATTCCTAACAGATATACATAGCGTTACGGACCCAGTTGGTATTCCCAACAGGTATACATAGCGCTACGGACCCAGTTCGTATTCCCAACAGGTATCCATAGCGTTACGGACCCTGTTGGGAATGACCCTGTTAATATTCCAAACTGGTATACATAGCGTTACGGACCCAGTTGGTATTCCCAACATTGTATCCATAGCATTACGGAACCAGTTGGTATTCCCAACATGTATCCATAGCGTTACGGAACCAGTTGGTATTCCCCTACAGGTAATCCACTAAGGTAATCAAAGCGTTCTGGAACTGGATGGTGTTTCCAAATAGTTGCAAAGGAGAATTCGAAAGAAAATCTCATTCAAGATTGAGTAATATTGTTAAAAGAGTTGTATATATTGGACATCTTGTTATGTACTGGTGTTGGAATGTCCTCTATTGGGAATCTACACTTCAGGTCAAATAGTTCGTGTCAAAAGAACGTAGAACACGCGTTGTGCATTTGGACCTTGATAGCTACTGATGAGTAAAACGTTAGATTGAAAATTGTGACATGACGTAGCCACTATCTTTACCGTATATAATTATTTTGAATATCAGAATATCTTTTGTTAAAAAATGAATATAATAATGAAATACATGTATAACAGTATTACCCATTATTGCCCTATAGAAATGTCAGATAAACATATTATATGTATAAATGTGTCGATACAATTGTTTGTATCTTGTCTCATCAGTTGAGTAAACCGCATCAACACTAGATGCTATGCGTCTCGTAGTTATAATTTTTACACAACTGACACGACATGGTACAAACAATTGTTCCAACACAATGTGTACATCTCCAGATATTAAAATGAGTGTTATACAAGTGACATTATCTGAAGAATGACCTTGATCTAAAGGCTTGATCAATGTTCGACTCGTACGGTTGTCAGCAAACAACCCTCAGAAATCTCGCTCTAATGGGTTATTACATTTTCGCTCAAATGGGTTACAAGTTGTCGCTCTTATCTATGATACATCAAGTCACCGAACTAGCTAACATTTCCTAATCAGCAGTTTGTGCAATGGTCGCAACTATTGTAGTAGATGTTTTAATGGCTAACGTCAGTACACATGTACGGAACTAGTGACATTAAGATAGCATGAGGTTCAATAATCATGTCAACAGTGGCGGGTATTATTTTGGCTATAAAGATAAAACAAATTCAGACCTCCCCGTTACATGTTCTAATCAGTAGTTGGTACATTCATGCAGGTACAGTTGTTATGGCTACTGTATTGTATTCCAGATTACCCTGTTACTGAACCACCTTCTGGTAATATTTCATCGTCTACTGTCGGTCCAATAGTTGGCATATTAATAGCTGTTATTATATCTGCTATCGTGGCTGTATTGTTGATAATTCGACGACGTAAAAATAAGATGCAGCCAAACAGTAAGTATTTTTGATGTATTTTATTACAAAAATGATGATTAACAAACAAAAAAACCCACTATATATATATATTTCATCAATTGTGTGTGTCCTTAATTTATGAACCTGTTTCCATCTTAAATATGTTACATTAATATGCTACATACATTTTTTTTTTTTTTTTTCTAAAATAGTCTAGTAACAGAAAGAAACAACCAACAATCAATCAAGTTTCTATACTTTAATAGAATAACAAAAATTACTTAATGATACTATACAATTATAAAAATCAAATTTATAAAGTTTACAACTGGCCTGAATGTTGACAGTTAAATACTTGTAAAGTTTACAACTGGTCTGAATGTTGACAGTTAAATACTTGTAAAGTTTACAACTGGTCTGAATGTTGACAGTTAAATACTTGTAAAGTTTACAACTGGCCTGAATGTTGACAGTTAAATACTTGTAAAGTTTACAACTGGCCTGAGTGTTGACAGTTATATACTTGTAAAGTTTACAACTGGCACTGAATGTTGACAGTTAAATACTTGAAAAGTTTACAACTGGTCTGAATGTTGACAGTTAAATACTTGTAAAGTTTACAACTGGCCTGAATGTTGACAGTTAAATACTTGTAAAGTTTACAACTGGCCTGAATGTTGACAGTTAAATACTTGTAAAGTTTACAACTGGTCTGAATGTTGACAGTTAAATACTTGTAAAGTTTACAACTGGCCTGCATGTTGACAGTTAAATACTTGTAAAGTTTACAACTGACCTGAATGTTGACAGTTAAATACTTGTAAAGTTTACAACTGGCCTGAATGTTGACAGTTAAATACTTGTAAAGTTTACAACTGGCCTGAATGCTGACAGTTAAATACTTGTAACGTTTACAACTGGCCTGAATGTTGACAGTTAAATACTTGAAAAGTTTACAACTGGCCTGAATGTTGACAGTTAAATACTTGTAACGTTTACAACTGGCCTGAATGTTGACAGTTAAATACTTGAAAAGTTTACAACTGGCCTGAATGTTGACAGTTACATACTTGTAACATTTACAACTGGTCTGAATGTTGACAGTTAAATACTTGAATAGTTTACAACTGGCCTGAATGTTGACAGTTAAATACTTGAAAAGCTTACAACTGGCCTGAATGTTGACAGTTAAATACTTGTAACATTTACAACTGGCCTGAATGTTGACAGTTAAATACTTGAAAAGTTTACAACTGACCTGAATGTTGACAGTTAAATACTTGTAAAGTTTACAACTGGCCTGAATGTTGACAGTTAAATACTTGTAAAGTTTACAACTGGCCTGAATGCTGACAGTTAAATACTTGTAACGTTTACAACTGGCCTGAATGTTGACAGTTAAATACTTGAAAAGCTTACAACTGGCCTGAATGTTGACAGTTAAATACTTGTAACATTTACAACTGGCCTGAATGTTGACAGTTAAATACTTGAAAAGTTTACAACTGGCCTGAATGTTGACAGTTAAATACTTGTAAAGTTTACAACTGGCCTGAATGTTGACAGTTAAATACTTGTAAAGTTTACAACTGGTCTGAATGTTGACAGTTAAATACTTGTAAAGCTTACAACTGGCCTGAATGTTGACAGTTAAATACTTGTAAAGTTTACAACTGGCCTGAATGTTGACAGTTAAATACTTGTAAAGTTTACAACTGGTCTGAATGTTGACAGTTAAATACTTGTAAAGTTTACAACTGGCCTGCATGTTGACAGTTAAATACTTGTAAAGTTTACAACTGACCTGAATGTTGACAGTTAAATACTTGTAAAGTTTACAACTGGCCTGAATGTTGACAGTTAAATACTTGTAAAGTTTACAACTGGCCTGAATGCTGACAGTTAAATACTTGTAACGTTTACAACTGGCCTGAATGTTGACAGTTAAATACTTGAAAAGTTTACAACTGGCCTGAATGTTGACAGTTAAATACTTGTAACGTTTACAACTGGCCTGAATGTTGACAGTTAAATACTTGAAAAGTTTACAACTGGCCTGAATGTTGACAGTTAAATACTTGTAACATTTACAACTGGTCTGAATGTTGACAGTTAAATACTTGAATAGTTTACAACTGGCCTGAATGTTGACAGTTAAATACTTGAAAAGCTTACAACTGGCCTGAATGTTGACAGTTAAATACTTGTAACATTTACAACTGGCCTGAATGTTGACAGTTAAATACTTGAAAAGTTTACAACTGACCTGAATGTTGACAGTTAAATACTTGTAAAGTTTACAACTGGCCTGAATGTTGACAGTTAAATACTTGTAAAGTTTACAACTGGCCTGAATGCTGACAGTTAAATACTTGTAACGTTTACAACTGGCCTGAATGTTGACAGTTAAATACTTGAAAAGCTTACAACTGGCCTGAATGTTGACAGTTAAATACTTGTAACATTTACAACTGGCCTGAATGTTGACAGTTAAATACTTGAAAAGTTTACAACTGGCCTGAATGTTGACAGTTAAATACTTGTAAAGTTTACAACTGGCCTGAATGTTGACAGTTAAATACTTGTAAAGTTTACAACTGGCCTGAATGCTGACAGTTAAATACTTGTAACGTTTACAACTGGCCTGAATGTTGACAGTTAAATACTTGAAAAGTTTACAACTGGCCTGAATGTTGACAGTTAAATACTTGTAACGTTTACAACTGGCCTGAATGTTGACAGTTAAATACTTGAAAAGTTTACAACTGGCCTGAATGTTGACAGTTAAATACTTGTAACATTTACAACTGGTCTGAATGTTGACAGTTAAATACTTGAATAGTTTACAACTGGCCTGAATGTTGACAGTTAAATACTTGAAAAGCTTACAACTGGCCTGAATGTTGACAGTTAAATACTTGTAACATTTACAACTGGCCTGAATGTTGACAGTTAAATACTTGAAAAGTTTACAACTGACCTGAATGTTGACAGTTAAATACATGTAAAGTTTACAACTGGCCTGAATGTTGACAGTTAAATACTTGTAAAGTTTACAACTGGCCTGAATGCTGACAGTTAAATACTTGTAACGTTTACAACTGGCCTGAATGTTGACAGTTAAATACTTGAAAAGCTTACAACTGGCCTGAATGTTGACAGTTAAATACTTGTAACATTTACAACTGGCCTGAATGTTGACAGTTAAATACTTGAAAAGTTTACAACTGGCCTGAATGTTGACAGTTAAATACTTGTAAAGTTTACAACTGGCCTGAATGTTGACAGTTAAATACTTGTAAAGTTTACAACTGGTCTGAATGTTGACAGTTAAATACTTGTAAAGCTTACAACTGGCCTGAATGTTGACAGTTAAATACTTGTAACGTTTACAACTGGCCTGAATGTTGACAGTTAAATACTTGTAAAGTTTACAACTGGCCTGAATGTTGACAGTTAAATACTTGTAAAGTTTACAACTGGCCTGAATGTTGACAGTTAAATACTTGTAAAGTTTACAACTGGCCTGAATGTTGACAGTTACATACTTGTAAAGTTTACAACTGGCCTGAATGTTGACAGTTATATACTTGTAAAGTTTACAACTGGCCTGAATGTTGACAGTTAAATACTTGGAATAAATGTCCTTTTCCTTTCCAGAAGTCGTTCGATTCATATCCTATTGAAATATAATATCCTTTTGATTCCAACTTATTGGATGTTGGAATAGTTTAGAGTTCAAGTCACGTGACTTCACTGAAGAAAATATATCCAAATACGATGCTATAAATTCCAGCTTCAAATTTCTGACTGTCTGTTCTCAAATTCGATAGCCCTCGAGTA
This sequence comes from Bathymodiolus brooksi, assembly GCA_963680875.1. Classification (NCBI taxonomy): domain Eukaryota; kingdom Metazoa; phylum Mollusca; class Bivalvia; order Mytilida; family Modiolidae; genus Bathymodiolus; species Bathymodiolus brooksi. Next base: position 60,122,518 of record OY804578.1, read on the forward strand.
TAGAACATTCATGTTTAACCTTTGTTTATTTTTCAATATAAAAATTATACAGAAACATCAAGAATATATTAAATCTTGTAAACAACTTTTCTATATTTGGTAATCTATTTACACTGATGGTGTAATTTTATCTTTATCTTTGTCAACCACAAAACATATTCTCCATGAGCAAAATACTACATACAATGTATTTACATATACATAACAAATATCAGATCTGTAATGTAATGCAGACATATTCCTCTTTTCACACATTAATTCTTTTTTCAATGCGTAAACAAATTAAATCAGCAATTATTTAGAAAATACACCAATTGTCATATGAGAAACCGCAAAATACCAGGACCCACTTGTTCAAAAGTGTCGTGAGCTTAACGCAGTCGTTAAAAAATAATAATAAAAAAAGCGTTAAATTTGGTTAAAATATTTTTTCGTTAAATTTGTTGTTAAGTGTCTGTCTCACAGAAAACCATGCAAACTCGTAACATAGTGATATTTTCAAAACCTTATGAAATCTTGTCCATGAAATACCTTTGGCCAAGTACAATTAACACACAAAATATTTTTTTCAAATTTTATTATTTGACTGAATTATTAGGGTTTTTTGATTTATCCAGTATTTCAATATATAATGAAACAAAAACAATGAATTTTACAATATTTCAACCTCCAATATATCTTGTATAGCATAAAATGTGTCTGTCTCATATAGTATCCAGGATTAATCAACTTTCACTGTATCATTTAACATAATATACTCAATATTTGGTCGCACTTTAATATACCCATAAATCAGTAAATGGCCTTTTATGCAAAAATTGTACATATATAACAGGAAATATCTCCCTTGGGGGAGAAAATAAAAATATCCCAAATTTATTTCAATATAACTTTGTTTTCATACAAAAACATATAAAAAATCCACCTTCGGCAAATTAAGATAAAATGGTGAAAATAAGGACAAAAGTTTAGTACATGTGCACTTAGCCGAAAATGGACAAGGTGAATAGGAAAAACAGTAGAGCAGTGTTAATGCTCAATAAGTACCAAAATATCAATACAGAAGTTATGTATAGTATTCCAGAGGTATAACAAAGAGTTTAATGAAGATATAAAATTAAGGTACATTGTGGTTTTGGGGGGTGGGTGGGACGATGCATCCATTTTGTGCATCTGGCTAAAATGGAATTTAAATTAAAACTTTGTTTTCAAAATGATCTAATAAGATTTATTGGTGATAAATTAGATAAAAAAAGTAAACTCATTTTAGTTTGTATGAGGTATTTCATACTTATTGAAATTTCATATTTTATAAGGGGAGATAATTTGTTGAGGAAAATCAGATTTTCTAAAAAATTTTAGAATAGGGTCTGTGACCTGGATTTTCTATTTTATACTTTTAAAGTGTTTAATGAAAAATATCTGTTGCTTAATTTTCCATCTAAAGCTACCATTTCCTTTATTAAAAAATAGACAATTTGTTTTCCCCCCAATAACCTATTGTTTTAGGGTTAAAAGTCAATTTGATCATCAAACTTTCAAAGCAGCTTCAGAATAATCTATTGATTTATTTTTTGACAGTGAAACTTTTTCTCAATAATACGTTTATTATTCTGAGGTTCTTCTATCATGGATCTGTATCAAAAACCTTCTCTTATACTCTTAAATAATCACAGATTACAAGTTTAAATGTGTTAGATTTGTGCATTTTGGTAAATAGGACAAGAAATTGACAAGTTGATATTATAATTATCAGAAAAAGGATATCCCATCAATATGAAATGAAATAAAAACAAGAGGTTGAACATATATCATACTTATTCACAGGTGAACATTTAACATATTCTGTCTAACCACTATGCAAAGCTTGAAGTGTTCAAAGTTAACTTTAATTTGAAAAAATTAAAATAAATTAGAATCCCTGCATATAATGGCTAATTTACATGTTCACAGCAGTGTACACTTCTTCCACAATATTTTCAATATTGGAATTATAATCATTAGTTTCTAGCAATGCAATGACCTCTGATAGCGGTTTCATCTTGACCGACATCTTCATTGGGAATTTCTTTAAACTGAACTTGTAGAGTACTCGAAGAAGTTTCTGATTTTGTCTTCGGCTTTGTTAGGAAAGATGCCATGTAACTTTTTATCTGACTTGGATTCAACCACTCCAACTTCTTAAAAACTCGTTCTCCCTATTCATCACATGATTTTCGAACTTCATTGGCAAGTGCAACATAATCTGGCCTTTTCCCTGTTTTTCAGACATATTTTGTTCAGTTCCACTATATGTTTTTTCCATCAATTTCTTTACTTGTAAGAACGCTTCTGGAAAATAAAAGTGATTTACGATATGTACATTACATGTATACATGACATACTTCATAATTTGCATTTGTCAACCTTATTCTTCAGTGTTGGAAGTTCATGTTAAGTGGTTTCTTAATGAGTTGCTAGTTTCTTTAATTATGCCTTTGTTGTCAAGTAAATCTGTTGACGAAAAAATAAACCAATTTTTTTTTAAATTGGCTACCTTCTGGAGATAGAGCAGAAAATTTCTTTGGAAATATAATCTCAACGAGATTAAAATACACTATACTCAAACTAAAATATATAGGGAAGTAGTTACTACATGTTTCTAAGACTTGCTTTAATTCATTCTATATTTTTCAGAAATGGATATATATCAAATATTACTCCAGATTTCTATGAAAATAAATAATTTTATCCTTGCTCTAGATACAACAAAATATTTCATCTGTCTCAGTTTCACTACATGTACATTTGCACTCAAAATAGCCAATAGGTCTTATTTTTTATAAGCTTGAAAAAGCATAATTCAACGGCTGAAATAACATCCAAAATAACAGAAATGTGTCAATGTGATACAAATGCCCCGGCCTCCCGTAACTTTAAAACCCAAAATTCAAGTTTGACATGTCCTTTCTTGTTGATTACAACATAACCAAATTTCAAATCAATCAAGATTCAGTTGAGGTTTGGAAGTTATATTGAACAGATATATTGTGCAGTGGGATGGAATTTATTGTTGCACAATAATAATGTAAACCTGTATTTCACAGACCAAACTAAGGGACCAAGTTTGAAGCATTCAACTTATATACATGTATAAGGGGGGGGGGGGGGGGGGGGGGGGTATGGTTTTAAACTGTTTACCCTGGAGTTAAAAATAATTGACGCTTTGCAACAAATATTTTTTTTCTCCTAAATTTGTCATTATTTCATATACTATAATGCATGAATCGGAAATCACAGAATGCTATTTTTTTCTTCACCTCCTACACCAAAATAGTTGTTTAGTATTTGTAAAAAAAAAACATAGCCCTCTTTTCTCAAGTTGAATAGTTAGTCTCTTAACAAGTTTGTTCACTGAATGGATTTCTAGCAATAATCACTTGTCTTGTTTTCCGGTAATACTCTTTCCATAAGGAAGGACTTGCTCCATGGTCCTCTCTAGATCTGGCCTTTCCATTGTTGTGCTTTGAATATACACATAGAACTTTGCCTCTCTTCCATCTAGTCCCAAAGTATTCTCTGTTTCTGGTATATCTTGAGATTCAATGAATCGTTGTCTTCGATGGTGACCATTCCGCTATGACCCCATGTACAAGATATAAAAAGGGCCTCAGGCAGTGCCTTTCCATGTATATTTTCAGGCCAACGATAAGGAAAGCTGCATCAGCTTTACATTGGAATATATGTATAGTGTTTGAATTGCATGGCAAGTTGCAAAAGTTAGAAAAATAACACGGTGTTGTTTATCCACTGGAGGCTGCCATTTCTAATTTTATAATCTTAGAAGTGAAGACTTCCGAAAAGGGAGGTTACTCCGTCACTTTCTCCATCAGATAGACATGTGTATTTTCTTGCTCAACGTTAAAGTCCGGATTGAAAAGGGGAATTAAAATGATATATCATATGTAATTTATTTACAATAAACACACAAATTACATTTAATATGAAACCGGCACGGCCTTGAATGCTCGCGCATCTGAAAATTATCTGGCAATTTCATCAAAAAGTGTCGAGATTTTTTGGGCCGAGATATATTGCGGACGCCTTTTTTTAGGGCCGAATCTAGTCTCATTCAATCGAGCTGTCGTTCCTTTATTCGAGTTATCGTTCCTTACGAAATCTCAAAAGTTAACTTCCGCGTAGAAACAAAAATTCTTGTCAGTATGTCAGAAGAGATTTAATAAATTAAAAAATATCAATATAAGTAAAACAAGTTAGCAAAATGACTTTTATTACAAATGGGTTTCGGGTTTCAGTGGTATCAGACGTACGAGAGAGGGTACGAGACTTCAGGATTACCTTTGCGCTTTATGTTAAGAAGATCTGCATTAGTTGAGTGTGTTAGTGTGTTACCCGGAAACCGGTGTTTACAAAACGTAGAATTTTTTTTTCTTCGACAATATGTTCAGCCATGTTTGTTAAAAAATCCCAAGTACACATTTTATACCATAAAGAGCTCGCTTAAGCTCGCATAATATGAAATCGGCACGGCCATGAATGCTCGCTCATCTGAAAATTATCTGACAATTTCATCAAAAAGTGTCGAGATTTTTTGGGCCGAGATATATTAGGGACGACTTTTTTTAGGGCCGAATCTAGTCTCATTCAATCGAGCTGTCGTTCCTTTATTCGAGTTATCGTTCCTTACGAAATCTCAAAAGTTAACTTCCGCGTAGAAACAAAAATTCTTGTCAGTATGTCAGAAGAGATTTAATAAATTAAAAAATATCAATATAAGTAAAACAAGCTGGCAAAATGACTTTTATTACACACGGGTTCCGGGTTTCAGTGGTATCGGACGTACGAGAGAGGGTACGAGACTTCAGGATCACATTTACGCTTTATGTTAAGAAGATCTTCATTAGTTGAGTGTGTTAGTGTGTTACCCGGAAACCGGTGTTTACAAAACGTAGAATTTTTTTTTCTTCGACAATATGTTCAACCATGTTTGTTAAAAAATCCTAAGTACACATTCCATACCATAAAGAGCTCGCTTAAGCTCGCATAATAAGAATCACTAATAGTTTATTGCAAAAATTTGCATATATTTTAAGCAATGCCTTTTAAGCTAAAATTGCACACATGACCATACTTTTGGGTGCAAGAACTTTTTTGCAAATTATTTGCCAAAGGCAGATTTTTTATATATTTTAGTTTTGAGATCGGTCTGTTTAAAAATGTTCATTTCAAGTCAAAGAAATCTCCCCCAACTCTAATATTGTACATCAAAATTAAGGAATTTTACTGATTTTGAAAATTTGTCTATATAGCATATTTTGTGATAGCCTTAAAAATTTTCACAAAGTTTTTTTCAAAAAATGTTTTTGGTGATCATTGTCTTTAAACATTATACTTTGAGGAAACAATGCGATTTTTTACTTCTGAGATATATATTAACAATAATAATCCGTCAAAAATAAAGGTGTTTTTAGCCATTTTTAAGGATTTTTGCAATAGTTAAGGGCTAAAATGAAAATCCTCATTTTACAACAAAAATGAAAATATATAGGAAATATGTATGATATATTTTAAAATACTAGGCATCAAATATTTAGAAAATGTATAACTTTTTTTTCTTACTGAAATTAGCTTTGTTACATTTTTTTGGATTTTGCATGGTTTTCTGTGAGACAGACACTTAAATAGTCGCTAAATTAAATCAGTTTTTTTTTACCCCAGGATTAAATAATTAAAACATTAAATATGACGACTTTGCAAGATTTTATGTTCCAATTAAAATGACTTCAAATTTTGGGTATTAATGGAAAAACATTGTTTCAAGATAATTCAGTGCAATTTTCAGACATTAAATAATACATATTGTACGATGTTGCATTTATTTGACGACCTATGATTGGATAAAATCATTCCTAAAAATAACGACGGAAAGGAGAGCCATATATGGAAATCTAGAGAATAAGAATAATACGTTTTACCTGGCCAGGAGAAAATTCCATTCATAAAAATAACGCGCAGTAACGAAATGATGCAGACGGAAAATTACAGAAGGTCAGTGGGCGGTGTTTAATTTTGTGTAGTGACCATTACGTCTTTAGCCTTAGAATTCCATTCATAAAAATAACGATGCAGATGATAGATAAACTTGCAGATATTTGACCAGGCTCTCTCTATATATATGTGTGTATTTTGATTTAGCATAATTAAACACAACTGCAAGAAAGATGATGATTTATATTTTCTTCTAAAATAACGTGCAGTTACGAAACGATGGAGACGGAAAATTACAGAAGGTCAGTGGGCGGTGCTTAATTTTGTGTATTGACCATTACGTCTTTAGCCTTAGAACTTCCAAGAAAGTCCGTCAAACATAGTTCGTGGAAAAAACTTAGTTACTGTTTCAAGTTATAGATCAGCAACATCGTACAAAAATGTTATAAGCTCCCGTGACCGACTATGGTTATTTAGACGGAAAGTAAATAGTTGAAGGGTTCGTGCTGGAGCGCTCACCCTTCAACGATTTACTGACCGTCTAAATAACGATAGACGGTCACTAGGGAGCTTATAACTTATATTTTACTCCTACAATATATACTCCCAGAATCTCTTAATATATTGACATGTCACAAAGGGGTATTGAAGAAATGAATCCCCAACAATCACGTGAACAAATCATATGTTTTCAAAAACATTATTTCAAAATTTTGGGTCGTTTTAAGTTATGGTGTTTTGATCGTCGTGGTTGGACAAAATGACACTTTGCGCTGAAGAAAGGATGGTATTGATTTGAGGTACTGTAACACACTCGTTTCAAAACAAGAGGTCCAAAATGGATGTTTCTGTTATTTATACATAGAGAATTATTGTTCATCTAATTTTGATGATATTGTTTTAATGAATTCCTTAGGAAAATTCCTTGCAGAAAAATGAATAGTGTTATTATGTAACTATTACCGTTTTCGACATAAAAGGGGGGAGATTTCATTATTTTAAAAAACTTTTTATCCTTAATCATCGTCAACTCTAACGGCACCTTTTAACAACTGGACCCAGGTGTCAATGTGGTATTATATATTTTACAATTAAGAGATATTGGTATTGGTTTTTTTTTTAAATTTATCACAATAAACGAACGTGAGCTAACAAAATACATGTTCTCTCTAAAGGGCAGTCATTTTATTGATATAATAACATATTTGATATTTGGGAAGAGACATTAAAAGCTTTGTCCAAATAAAGAAATTGTACTATATAAAAATAACATTTTGGAATGGTGTTTTCAGGTCCCAAGATCATACGTAATGGTGACGTATATGCAAAAATGAAAGACAATTCCCCGTCTGTGTTGATACCACCCACACAAGACAACAACGCGTACGTACACATACCAACCAACCAAGATAATATCGTCAACATACCACCCAACCAAGATAATATCGTCAACATACCAACCAACCAAGATAATATAGTCAACATACCAACCAACCAAGATAATCTCCAATCTTTGAACCAACCAACCACCCATGAAGATATCGATATAACAGGTATATAATAAATAATTTGGACATCGAATTACTGTTCGGAAATGTTCGCATAAAATGAAGCACAAAAAAAATATCATGCTGTCGGAACAGCGCCGAAATCAATCGAAAAATCATGGAAACTTATGCAAAATCGATACCTCTAAAACACAAATAGATGACCACACACTTTCCTGGCTTGGAATAGGCACTTCAGTAAATGAAAACCAAGCAATACAACACGGTCAGAACAAGAACAAAAATGCAACACGGTCAGTACAAGTACCAAAGTACAACACGGTCAGAACAAGTATAAAAATATAACACAGTCAGAACAAGTACCAAAATACAACACTGTCAGAACAAGTACCAAAATACAACACTGTCAGAACAAGTACCAAAATACAATACTGTCAGAACAAGTACCAAAATACAACGCTGTCAGAACAAGTACCAAAATACAACACTGTCAGAACAAGTACCAAAATACAACACTGTCAGAACAAGTACCAAAATACAACACTGTCAGAACAAGTACCAAAATATAACACTGTCAGAACAAGTACCAAAATACAACACTGTCAGAACAAGTACCAAAATATAACACTGTCACAAGTACCAAAATACAACACTGTCAGAACAAGTACCAAAATACAACACTGTCAGAACAAGTACCAAAATACAACACTGTCAGAACAAGTACCAAAATACAACACTGTCAGAACAAGTGCCAAAATATAACACTGTCACAAGTACCAAAATACAACACTGTCAGAACAAGTACCAAAATACAACATTGTCAGAACAAGTACCAAAATACAACACTGTCAGAACAAGTACCAAAATACAACACTGTCAGAACAAGTGCCAAAATATAACACTGTCACAAGTACCAAAATACAACACTGTCAGAACACGTACCAAAATACAACATTGTCAGAACAAGTACCAAAATATAACACTGTCAGAACAAGTACCAAAATATTACACTGTCAGAACAAGTACCAAAATATAACACTGTCAGAACAAGTACCAAAATACAACACTGTCAGAACAAGTACCAAAATATAACACTGTCACAATAAGTACCAAAATACAACACTGTCAGAACAAGTACCAAAATACAACACTGTCAGAACAAGTACCAAAATATAACACTGTCAGAACAAGTACCAAAATATAACACTGTCACAATAAGTACCAAAATACAACACTGTCAGAACAAGTACCAAAATACAACACTGTCAGAACAAGTACCAAAATATAACACTGTCAGAACAAGTACCAAAATACAACACTGTCAGAACAAGTACTACAATACAACACTGTCAGAACAAGTACCAAAATACAACACTGTCAGAACAAGTACCAACATATAACACTGTCAGAACAAGTACCAACATATAACACTGTCAGAACAAGTACCAAAATATAACACTGTCAGAACAAGTACCAAAATATAACACTGTCAGAACAAGCACCAAAATATAACACTGTCAGAACAAGTACCAAAATATAACACTGTCAGAACAAGTACCAAAATTCAACACTGTCAGAACAAGTACCAAAATACAACAATGTCAGAACAAGTACCAAAATATAACACTGTCAGAACAAGTACCAAAATACAACACTGTCAGAACAAGTACCAAAATATAACACTGTCACAATAAGTACCAAAACACAACACTGTCAGAACAAGTACCAAAATACAACACTGTCAGAACAAGTACCAACATATAACACTGTCAGAACAAGTACCAAAATATAACACTGTCACAAGTACCAAAATACAACACTGTCAGAACAAGTACCAAAATACAACACTGTCAGAACAAGTACTAAAATACAACACTGTCAGAACAAGTACCAAAATACAACACTGTCAGAACAAACACCAAAATACAACACTGTCAGAACAAGTACTAAAATACAACACTGTCAGAACAAGTACCAAAATACAACACTGTCAGAACAAGTACCAAAATATAACACTGTCAGAACAAGTACCAGAATACAACACTGTCAGAACAAGTACCAAAATACAACACTGTCAGAACAAGTACCTAAATACAACACTGTCAGAACAAGTACCAAAATATAACACTGTCAGAACAAGTACCAAAATACAACACTGTCAGAACAAGTACCAACATATAACACTGTCAGAACAAGTACCAAAATATAACACTGTCAGAACAAGTACCAAAATATAACACTGTCAGAACAAGTACCAAAATACAACACTGTCAGAACAAGTACCAAAATATAACACTGTCAGAACAAGTACCAAAATACAACACTGTCAGAACAAGTACCACAATACAACACTGTCAGAACAAGTACCAAAATATAACACTGTCACAAGTACCAAAATACAACACTGTCAGAACAAGTACCAAAATACAACACTGTCACAACAAGTACCAAAATACAACACTGTCAGAACAAGTACCAAAATACAACACTGTCAGAACAAGTACCAAAATATAACACTGTCAGAACAAGTACCAAAATATAACACTGTCAGAACAAGCACCAAAATATAACACTGTCAGAACAAGTACCAAAATACAACACTGTCAGAACAAGTACCAAAATACAACACTGTCAGAATAAGTACCAAAATACAACACTGTCAGAACAAGTACCAACATATAACACTGTCAGAACAAGTACCAAAATATAACACTGTCAGAACAAGTACCAAAATATAACACTGTCAGAACAAGTACCAAAATACAACACTGTCAGAACAAGTACCAAAATACAACACTGTCAGAACAAGTACCAAAATACAACACTGTCAGAACAAGTACCAAAATACAACACTGTCACAAGTACCAAAATATAACACTGTCAGAACAAGTACCAAAATACAACAGAACAAGTACCAAAATATAACACTGTCTGAACAAGTACCAAAATATAACACTGTCAGAACAAGTACCAAAATATAACACGGTCAGAACAAGTACCAAAATATAACACTGTCAGAACAAGTACCAAAATACAACACTGTCCGAACAAGTACCAAAATACAACACTGTCACAACAAGTACCAAAATACAACACTGTCACAACAAGTACCAAAATACAACACTGTCAGAACAAGTACCAAAATATAACATAAAAATCATGGAAACAAGCAACATCGATGTATAATACATAAATAACGTATGCAGACAATTGTTCGAAATGATAGACTACGTGTGATATATATGCTAATAAAAACGTAGATATCAAATTTAAGTGCGCATATCGCCTTCCTGGAATAACCTTCATCCGGTATGCTCAGTCTAAAATTTGAAACAAACAGAAATGACTGTTAGAATTACAGATGTTGTTTTACAAATTATATACATACACAAATCACCAATATTTGAACATAAAGTTGTGTTTATAAATCACAGCTATTAGACATGAAATGTTATGATGCAAGCTGTACACATACACTAGTATAATCTTACTGTGTGAAAAAGTTAGTTTTCCTGAAACAGATAGACGTTAAACGCGTACAACATGTCTTCTGAGCATGATACGTTTTCTTGAAACAAACTGTAAACTTATACGACTGTTTCTACTGGAAATGGAACGTTTCATAGACATATACCAATGTTTCTACTGGTACGTGTTCTTGAGAAAAAAACGTAAGCACATACCAATATATGTACTGGAAATGGTAGGTATTAGTTTAAAACATATGAGTAGCACATATCAATGTGCATTCTCGAAAACCATGTAAGTATAAAATAAACAGGATACAAAATGTAACATATAATTGATGATATCATACAACCTAATAGGATCACCATAATTACACATACAAACAAAGAAGAAAGCTGAATATGTTAAAAAGTACTAACACTTTAAATTGAAGAGAGAAATAAACAGGTAAATAAACAAATCAAATATGTATACAATGTACCGGTATATGGAATTCTTTAAATGTCAGGTAACTGCAGTTTATTGTGTACTAGTATGTACTAGCATAATGCTTGAAATAAATGTTTCGTTGTAAAATGTTTAATACTGTAGGTTTTGTCTTCGACAGGAATAATGGGTAGCACTCAACTGCTGGCTAGAGTTTTTTTCACCCTCATTTGAGGGTATTAGTTATTCTCGCTTTTGAAGATGTTACTTTGGCTGAAATGTAGAACAGCAATAAAAGCCCTATTCCTTTGCTTTAATTTTTAGTGTTAAAATTGGAAGTCTCTCATGTTCATTTACATCATATCCTTTACTTTAATTTGTGTCTAAGTGTATAAATTGGAAGTCTCTCATGTTCACTTACATTCACGTTCTTTCATTGAATCTATTTCTATGATTTGTCTATTAGATTATGTAACTTCCAGCAGTGTGGTATTTTACATTATGTAACTTCCAGCAGTGCGGTATTTTAGCGTTTCATTGTATCACTATTAACATGTAGGTGAAAACGCGAATGACGAGCATATTACAAATTGTCACACATGTACGTGAAAGCATAAAAGTACATGTATATTAAACATTGTAACACATGTAAGAGTAAGCACGAAGTGACAGTCATAATACATATTGTAACGATCTACATCCGTTTTCTGAATATTCAGAATGACAAGTAAAAAAGCTAGTATGTTTCCTATTTAAATGCTATTTTTAGCTATCTACATGCATTTTCTGAATATTCATAATGTCAAGTAACAGCTAATATGTTTCCTATTTAAATTCTATTTTTAGCTGATGTGACGGAAGAACAACCGAGAGAAGAAGTTTATTATTCCAATAATGAACAGATATCACAACCCAACTCAGAAATCGAAGACGTAAGATGTTACAATATTAATCTTCACATTGTTGCTTACAGACAATAGAAATTAGTTATCAGTCTATTCTCTTATCATTTAAAGGTGGGATTTTTATATCTATATTTGAATTAAGGGCCGTTGTGGTCGTGATCGTATGATAGTTGGATTTACAACTACCTGTGCAATCAGTGCCTACCACCACTAACGTTGTGAGTTATAATCCCGCTCAGGCGAGGTGTACTCGATACAACATTATGTAATAAAGTTTGTCAGTGACTTGCGACAGGTCGGTGGTTTATCTGGGCACTCCGGTTTCCTCCATCAATAAAACTAACACCACAATATAACTGAAATATTGTTGAAAGTGGCGTTAAACATCACAATCCTAACCCTATACTTTAATCTGTATACATTTAATAAAACTAACATACTATTTTCAGACTACATCGAGAGAGTTGATGTACATTGAAGTTACATTTGATGATAACAAGAAAACGGATGATGACACTGCCATCCAAATCACAAGAGACATTTGTGCAAGGACAACATACGAAGAAGTTGATTTCACTGCCACTGCTGATCTTGCAAATACTTGAAATGAAATGATTTTGGCTGAGAGACATGAACTATATGTTTTGTGGTTTTAAAATTGTTTTATAACTAGATGGTACATTTTATAGAAAATGATAATATATTTGTTAATTAAGGGAACCTCTTTATTTCATAAATGACAGAAATTGCGCAGTTATAGACAAATTATTATTTTTGACATGAAAATATGGATACAGGTGAGTAGGCAACAGTAGATAAAAGACTACGTATTTCTGACACAGTAATTTATCCCTTTCAAAAGATGAAAAAGTAGAAACACTTTTGATGCTAAAATTAAGAAATTTAACTTTCTATCCAGTTTGCAAATTAAATACATAGCGTCAAAAACATTGTTCATATCAAATGTATTATATTATTCTCGAGTTGTAACCAAACATTTGTGTGTTTTCGTTATTGAACTTTATAATTACGTTGTCAACGTCATTTTCAGGATTGTAAATAAGTTGTATAGTTTGTCCAATTTATGCTGTGTACGTCTGATTATTATGCTTGAAGATAACATTTTAATGGAGGTGATCTCTTTGTGTACTTTAATGATGCATACACAGGCATACTCATATTTCATTTTTTTGCAAATAAAATATGTTTTATCATATAAAAGTAGGTTCATAACACTATTTGATTAAAATTAGATGTTTGTTCTCAGCTTTAAAAAAAATGTTTATCTGTCGATTTGCTAACACCTAACAACAATCCGGGACCGGTTGAAGTCGGAGGTCCCATTATAAACGACCAATCAGCGACAAGCCTACACAATCGTTGGGTATTGAAAAACATAGCGGTGTTATGAAGGAATAGAGAGTTTTCCGAAAGTGAATGAAAGGTTACCAGAAATGACCCTATTAAAGTGTGTGTTAGTTGGTCGCCAGATAAAACACACCGAGAGAGACACCACAAACCTCCAATCTTAATTAATAGTAGATCTTTAATTTCTCCCCATTTTCAGAATAAATTCACGACATAGAAAAGGGGGGGGGGGGGGTCAATGAAAGATCTAATTTTTATTGGATTAACAAGCTTCCAATTTTAATTGAGTTTACTTTTCAACTGATCATAATGTAATGTATTACTGTTCCAACCACGTGTTTTTCTTCATATTATCCTCTCAAAAATATTTGGAAAATGCCATCAAAATTATGCAAAGTAGATTTGTTTTTTTATATTGTTCTCTCAACAATACTTGATATGCGCCTTCAAAATCATGCAAAATTTAGTAGCATTCATTTATAACTGTTATGCAATCTTAACTCGGTTACAACTAATCCAAAACCAATTTATTTTTTAAGGATGAAAAGCGTTTACTAACTGGTCTTAATGTTATACCGTTATGTTGTAAAGTTGGTACTTGCTTGTGCGATTCCTAAATATTATTGGTTATTTTGAAATCAATTTTAAAACATTTTATATAAATGTGCTGTTGCGTTGTCTACTGAGAGTGAATCATTGAATACCTTCATCAATCTTTTCATGTTCATATTATTTTATGTTCATATTATTATTGTAATTTTATGGGAATATTTTAAAGAGAAATAAAATTAGATAATATATAGAGGTCAGATATATATTGTGTCACCAATTATGTTTACCTATCGAATTGATTGCGGCAAAAATATGATATCTTATTTTTGTTATCATATCACACTGTTCAGGAATAATCATGACAACAATTTATTAGGTATTGATTGTATTGAAAAATTATTGTATTTTTCCCTGAATATTATGACATGAAATTCCTGCACCATGTTCGTTGCTTGTATTGTGCAGATCGCCTTCAGCATGTCATACATCTGAGCCATCACTTGCAACATGCCTATGGCCTTCACCATGTCCACCGCCTTCACCATTGCACATCGCCTTCAACATGCCCATCGCCTTCTGAAAAATGTAGATCGCCTTCACCATGTCCACCGCCTTCACCATTGCACATTGCCTTCAACATGCCCATCGCCTTCTGAAAAATGTAGATAGCCTTCAGCATGTCCACCACCTCTGTCATGCCATAGCATGCGTCATACTCATCGCCGCCTGCACCATGCCGATTACCTTCATTATATCCATTACCTGCACCAATCCATCGCTTTCACTATGACCAACACATGTACCATGCCAATCAATTGCACCATGCACTTCGTCTTACATCTGTCTATTTCAAGGTTCAATAATTCACATATATCTGTCATGTAAATGCTTTACCCTAAAGATAAACGACCTACATGAGGTTGTAAAGAGAACACTTATGTATTGAAAAACCAAACCCGAACGGTGATGACCAACTATTTTGCCATCCATAACAACAACACGGTCCTCTTTATCACTTTAAACGCACAGGATCAAAATCAAAGAGAAGACCAACACAATATGGTAAGTACAAATGTATGTATGCTCCAATATGATTGATGGATTGATTGATTGGTGTTTAACGCTAACCTTAGCAATATTTCAGCTTTATCGTGGCGTGCGGCTCCCATAGGAGACAGGTACAACATTATGAGGGTGTTAAACAGATCAAAAATATAAAAGAGCAAATGTAATTCACAAATTCGCTACAGCTCAAGGAGACAATGATATGATTTAAGAAATAACGGATTTCCATGGGCGATAGGTGAGTGTTCTACTGATTGTAGACCTTCAACTATTAGTGTAAAATAATCACAATTGATATACATGTACTCTTATATTATACTTTCATATGTGCATCTTCCATTTAACTGTGTTAGCAAGACGGTCCAATATATCGCATAGTGGACCGGGGGGTCCAATATAATGTTAATTTTGGATTTCGTCGTGAGTCTGTTCCCGATTAATATTATCTAGCGTAGTGAAGATAAATTCGCTTCTGTCCATATAATATCTTTGTGGTACATTTTTTGTTTGTTATTTTAGTATAATCATTTGGTCATAAACAACAAGGTAAATTAATGGTATTCATTAGAGACCAGTGGCCTGTTTAACGAAGATGTCTTAGGACTAAGGCATATCTTAGGGTGGTCTTAGGACATGTCTTTGTCTTAAGTCTGTTTATCGAACGCCTCTTAAGTTAAGATATGTCCTAAATTTTATCCTAACTTTAGGACAATGAATTAAGTGACTTAGGACCATCTTAAAATGGTCCTACTTTATGATATAGTTAGGACATCGTACATTGTAAACAAATATGGCTGCCATTTATGTTTTCTTGAGACGACGGAGACAAAACATTCGAAGTAACAGGGTGTTCAGGGACCGTGACAACCCATTGGACTACACTGATGATGCTGACATTATAAGTAAATATAGGCTTTCAATTCCATTGATATTGAATTTGTGTCAAATGTTTCAAAATGATTTGCAACGTCCCACCATGAGGTCCCATGCATTCCCAGTTTCGTTGCAGATAATGGTTGCCCTTCGATTCTATGCAACAGGAAGCTTTCAGCAAGTCAATGCAGACGTACATAATATCTCAAAGGGAAGCGTATCAAACATAACTAAAGATGTGACATAATGTTTTAATTCTATATGCAAACAATACATTAAGATGCCTACTGATAGAGCCGAGCTACGCAACGTCATGCACGGATTTCATGATATCGCTAACTTTCCAAATGTGGTTGTTGCAATAGACGGAACACACATCAGAATTAGGGCGCCTTCAGCTGATGAAAACTATAAGTGACGGCTTGTTATTAGGGGAAAGTGGATACCCATTGCGACCTTGGCTTTTGACACCGGTTTTGATTTCAACTTTACCACAAGAAGTAGGATACAACGAGGCACACATGAAAACTAGGAATATTATTGAAAGGAGCTTTGGATTGCTTAAGTCATGTTTCAGGTGTATTGACACTAGCGGAGGTACACGTCCTATTGTGATTGCCGTTGTTGTGTTGCACAACTTGTGCATCATTCATCACCTTCCTCTGCCAGAAAACAATAACATTCCCCTTGATCGTGAACACATTGACAGACAACCATATGCTGGGAGATTAAACGACGGCGTTGCAGTTCGTGGAAGATTGATAAATGGACGCTTTAAATAAATAAAATTGTCATGCTTATTTGAGTATTTTAGTGTGTTCAATATCCTATGTAATCCAAAACGAAGACGATATTTTAACAACTTGAAACAACCAAGACCATGAAAACTTAAATTCAAACTGAAAATGCAATCATAACTTTAGACCAATTACAATTTAAGGGAACACATGGGACAAACTTTCATGAACACTAAGGGTTGAGATCAGGTGTGTCATCAGGGTAAGCAATTCCTGCTCCGCATGTAATTATACATCACATGACATGCCCACTTCTTAAACAAGTGACGTCATAGTCGAACATACCCTTATGACAGTCAATGGCAAATTTAAAGTCCTTACTTCAGGTAATGAAAACCTTTAAATTCATTCAGAGCAAAACATCAAAATATTAATTGCACAATAGCAATGTATGCTAAAGTTTCACTGAAATTACTAGTAATGTAATGACTTAGGAGAACTCAAGTTCGGGATACGAGTTGGGTACCTCCTATGAAGTTCATATTTGGCTAAGGGAAACCCCAAAGTAATTTAGATTAAATAAATTTAAATAATATGAGTAGAAGTACATCACATATGGAATATTGATGCAAAGATTCAGTGAGGTCCATCCAAACCTTTAAGAAGAATTCAGATTACAAAAGTGTGACGGACGAATGGACAGAAGGACAGACAGACGGACGAATATATCGTTTACTATGCATCGTCCGCTTTTCAAGTAAGGAATATGAAATTTGCAAAACAGTATGAGGAAATTAATTTATTAGTTCGAAACTGTTGGATACGACTATTCATTTCATTGGGATGTAACAAATCCCTTTCTGTGAAAGGTCAAAGTTAAGCTTTGTCATGTACAGCTGATGGTTTTGCTCTTCAATAGCCAATCACCTTTTCTCTACATCGAGTCTTTTCTCTACATCGAGTCTTTGCTTTTCAATTTCAAGTCTATCTTGCTCTACCTTTAAGCCTTTCTCTTTCAACCGATCATCTGCTTTGTTCAATATTTATTAGTTGTACGTCATCGTGCGCTGCTTTTTGTTTCCGACAAATCGTCGAGGGTTTGCTTGCCGTTTGGTTTACGCGTAATGTATCATTAGATAGGTCACTGTCCTGCGTGGGTAGAATATTGTCCGGCCAACTGCTTCTGAAAATAAAGATAAAAGAAAACATAAGGATTGGTGCTAAAAGCGTCTTTCAATTAAAATTTCAGGACATGCGGCAAAAATTAGGGCATAACAGTTGCTTTGATGACGTCAATCGTGGATTTTGTGGTCGCAAATTGAGTTAATCACTCAGTTCATGCACGTTATTTTATCCATATACCGGTACTATGAGAAAGGGAAGTTGTGGAGAAAATGCCAGGAAGACGTAGCTGCATCTACTAATGAGCTAAAAACTAACAAACTAGAGGTCCTCATAAGGCACGTTTTAAAATTAAATTAAATGCGATAATACAACTTTTGAAATGTAAGTGGTTGAAACCTTTTGTGTATTTTTGAATTTTTGAAGATTTACATACCTGTACTATGAACTTGGCGGCTTAATGGCGGTACTTTTCATGACACCCCCCTCCCCCTCAAATTCTTGCGGTAAGTAAAGGTAGAGGACTTGTAGGAAGCCACATATCAACCAAAAACATTGCTACTTTAATATTTCATAAGAATATACAACTATGGCAAATTGTGTTTTTCGATACCCTTTGTATTTTGAAACTCTCATAAATAAAATAAAATTAAATTTGTACATACATTTTGTACCATTTTCTACACAAAAATCTGAAGTTTGGTCTGAATCTGCATGCGGTTCCTCTGTAGTCTCGTCTGCCAGGGTGTCAGTCCCACCTCCGATTCCTTCAATTGGAGTATTCCCCAATATACCCACTACTTTATCTTGTAGCGCCGTCAGCTGTTCAGGTGGGCATCCTCCTCCTGTTTTCCTTGCCTCCCGCCGGTTAAGAGACGCAGTTTTCTTTATACTGCTCGATTAAGTTGACAATTTTTTACGAAGCTCCTCAACGGTGCGTTTGTAATTCTTTGAGTTTGCTGAATTAACTTTGCTGCATATAGTTTCCCATATTTTACTTTTGGTGGCGTTTGTAGTTGTGTTGGATAATTTGCTGAACAAAACAGATCGGTTTCTTTCTATGCCATCGATAAGTATCTCGAGTTCAGCTTCACTGAAGTTCGGGCTACGTTTTCGGCTCATTTTGGATGTATGCGTAACATTCTAAATACGACTGTATTTATATAAGGTGAAAGTCTATCATACAAAAGAAGACGATTTGTACGACTTTACTCACTGTTTTCATCTGTATAGGGTGTACTACCCGTAAATAACTCGTTTGACAGCTTAATAATGTCAATATAGACGGACAATTTCGATATGCATATTGTAAAGAACAGACATTTTAACTCTAAAACTTGTGATTAATTACAAATTGTTTTTTTAATTTAAATTTCTTTCTGATTTTAAATTTATTGAAAGCTCATAATTAATATAAGATTATCTTTTTATTTATTGGACTAATTATCTCCACTCCATATGGATATTTTAATAAATGAATATCTTAGGATGGTCTTAAGACCATCTTTACTATGATGGTCTAAAGACAGCTTCGTTGTGCTGTCTCAGACATGTCCTAAGATGGTCCTAAGATGGTCCTAATTATGGTCCTGTCTTAGGAAAGCTTCATTAAATAGGCCCCAGATGTTACAAAAATGAGTGAGTGGTTGTTGTTTAACGCCAAACGATATAACAAAAGTCATTGATATTATTGGAATTGAATAGGTGTTAACTACAGTTAAGAAGGTATCATTAATACTTAAATAGTAGAATTTAGTTGCGAGATAGAATTGCATATCATCCGTTATAAATAAGATGCTAAACATAAAAGAACAAGAGATTTAGTAGCATTATGAATATATAAATAATTATATTTCTGTCCGAAAACTGAAAAAAGAGCACACACACAAACATATGATTAATTCACGTCAAAACCACCAAAAGTCATATATACGCGTAAATATTGATTCTTTTAGAGCGAAAACTGACTAAAAGAATATTTCGTTTAATTCAATATTTACTGGATTCCTCTGTGACCTACTACTGACATTTCTTAAAAGCCATTTCTAATCAGATGGCATGTTTTAATTATGTTCAATTCGGTTCCAAGGAGCTTATACTGGCCTACCAATATATTTAAAAAAAATATTTTAGAACAGAAATAAAACATTTTCGGTAAAAACAAGAAATGTACAGAGAAGTAAGCAATCTAGAAAAAAAATAATGTTATCTTCGTTTATCTTTACTATCTATTAATTCCAGTCCAATTGTTGGACAGTAACACAGTACAAAATATTTTCATTTACCGTATGTTCAAAGCCATTTATTTTTCCTGCGAAATGAAATGCCTGTTGAAACCTTTTAAATTTCATATAGTAATGACTCGTAGGAAGCATTTAATACAAGCCATTCCTTCCCCATTTTAACTGGAATTTCTAAAAAAAAAAAAAAAAAAGAAAAAAAAAAAAAAAGCAGTTTTTGAATGAAGTATTTATTCTTGTAGATTATGTCGAACCAATTCAGATCATCTTGAGTACGAATGTGCATTGGGTAATAAAACACACCCGATCTGTGTATTTTACAGTGTTTACCCACTGTCTTACTTCACATTGAAAAAGGAGGGTGCAACAAATATATAAGTTTCTTCGATATTTAGTAGGCCCGTATATAAAGTACATCAACAATGTGTATATTCACACTATAATTGAGAGCATTTCAATTTATTTTCAGACGATTGTAAAAAATATTTTAAAACTGCATGCAATACTGATAAATTCAGAGATACAAATAGAGGACATAACCTGATGTACCATCCTCTCAACCTCATATTTATTATTTTGTAGTTTGTGTTGAGCAGAAAAAAATATACATTTACTTGTCGTTTCTTTATTTATATATTTGATGTCAATGGGAACATTTTTCTAAAAATATTGAAATAAAATCTGAATGATTTTGTCCGGTGTGTATCTTACATAGCACAAACATAGACAATACTATAACCAATACATGTATCTGTTTTATCTTCTTGTATAGCCGTTAATACCCTGATGTCCTGTCATAATCTTCACATTAATATCAATTAGTACTCTTATTCAGTAGCCATTGTTAATGTCCTAATCCCATTGTTATAGTCTTATTGTCCGTTAAATCTCTATCCCCGATAATTCCTCACCCTCGGTGAAGATCCGGATTTAGACTACCTTTTGTTTGTTTATCTTGTCTAGAACGACTCCCCAATTGCAATTAGAATGTCTCTGTTCACCTTTATCCTCACTAAGGACACATTCTTAGAATAAAAAAAATGAGAAAAAACATAGATGCTACTAAACTGCAATATGTTTTTATTAAACATTAAACCCTTTAAGTACCTCAAGTGGACAATGCTTATTATACGTCATATAACGAATGTATATTTTAATGAATATTCATAAACGTTTCAAAGCTGTTTTCAAAAGTTTCAAAATGGCCGATTATTAATTATATATACCTTTTTCACATTTCACGTTTTTCAAAATTGTTCACGAATTCTGCCATGTCAAGTTCACATCTGATGGAATGAGGAATCGAAAAAAATATTCAAAAAAATTTATCTTTCGGAAACATGTATTTGGTTTTGAAAATTTGTGAACATATCTTCTCATAATATTTTTTCTCCAAAATTTATTTAATGAGGACACAAAACTGAAAATCAATACAAAAAATTTCACTAATAATTAGAAGCAAAATGTATTGCTTTACAAGGAGTTTTAATGTGATATTTTATAATTCTTTATAAATGGAGATAGCATTCAGAATCAGGTAAGACAAATCAAAAGTTTTCACCAAATTATTTGATTTCAAGATCTTGAAATCTTGAAAAATCTTGAAATCTTGAAACCAAATTATTTGTCTGTATATCTAGTAACATTGTTATCATGATAATTCTATATTTTCTGTGAACATTTTAAGAATTATCAAATATTGCTAAACAAAGCTTCTTTTTCTAATAATTTTACAGTAATATTTAATGGAGGCAATTTATTTGCATGTCTGGAGATATTCTTAAAATGTTATTTTTCGTCACTTCTGAAAGTTCCGTCTTAAGTAACTCTATTGTTAAATTAGGCCCAATTATCTTATATTATAGAAAATTTACTTAAACCATCAATTTAAGGGGAATCATCTAATTTTGCAAAATGAGGAAATTAGATCTAGCATTTTTAGCACTCCTGTGACGCGAGTTATTTCAGAGATGATTTTGATGAATGCTTTGCTCAATTTTACAGCGTTTTACATGAAATTAAGTGACATTACAAGCATTTAAGATGTAATTTGTCAGCTTTGGTGCCATTTGCAGCTATTATGACGCTTTTAAGCAGTGCAAAGAAATAGCTAATATGTTGAAAGGCTACATGATTTGATATCCTGCGCCCTTCTGAGAAAATAA
Source organism: Bathymodiolus brooksi (assembly GCA_963680875.1). Classification (NCBI taxonomy): domain Eukaryota; kingdom Metazoa; phylum Mollusca; class Bivalvia; order Mytilida; family Modiolidae; genus Bathymodiolus; species Bathymodiolus brooksi. The sequence continues at coordinate 60,144,935 of OY804578.1, forward strand.
CATCGCCTTAATCTAAATTTCTGAAGAAATATTGAAAATAACACAGAATCGTTTATCCACCAGTTTTATCGTCAAATTATACGTGTTTGCAGCTCACGTCTTCGGAGATAAACGGTCAAAATGGCTAGAATTAAACTAATTATATCTGATTTAAATTATACAAGTCATTACTAAGTGAGAGCACGGTCACATTACGACAAGCCACAGAAACTAAAGAATAACGTCTTTAAACACGCAAAGAAATCTGTTAACTAACATCGACGGTGATAATTTAATATTGATAATAAAATTAGGCACCAAAATCAAATTTACTAATAAAGCAAAAATATTCGCCAGAAATTTGTTTTTCTAAATTTCAAATTATGGTGAATAAAAAATAGGAATATAAACTAGAGAAGTGGCTGCAATCAACAAATTAACAATATTCCGGTTTTCTTTTCTTTTTTCAGTTGTAATTATGCCGGATGAACACTAAAAATTTATTTATTTAAAAATGGAATAATTTTGTAAAATATACATGAATTTTCTCCTACAAAAGCAAAACAATTTTTTTGTTGATTAATTATTTATGATCACTGTTTAATAATTTCATTGTTATTTAGGACTTTTGGCCAATATCAAACCTATATATATATCTTTATTCTTTTTTTTTCTTTCCAATTTTTGTTCATAGCATATTGATAGATTTTGAAAATATATATTTCTTTAAATTAATTTAAATTCTCAATATTTAAGCAAGTTGTGAATGGCTTAAAAATTAATTAGAAATCCAATCTGTTAGCAATATATTTTATTATATCTGTTCCAGTTTTTTCTTAATTGTTGTTTAAAATATTAGCATAAATTTAAATAATAAAACATTTGAATAAATAAAAATGAATAAATATTGTTGATAACTATTTTAAAAAACCCACTTACCATCATGAGACAAATTAATTTGTAAATATTATTTTTTTAATTGTCTACATTTTAAACATAATGTCGAGGACATGCTCACCGTTCTGTTAAAATTGTCCAAAATGCTAATGTTAGCCTGGTATTAGAATTACAGTTAAAAAACGCATAAAAATGGAAAGAGGTTTTTAAAAAAATATATTTATATGGAATATTTATATATATTTATATATATTTATTTGGAATTTTATGAAATTAATGTATGACGGCAATCAGAGTGTTGTCATAGTATATTGTCTTGTTTTCTGCAAATCTGCACGTTAAAATAAATCTAGATTTTTACATCTACCCAAAGGATACATATCTTAGAAAAATTAAGCCGATCAACTTCCATTAATTTAGTTAAAAATTTCAAAAATCTTAATGGTTTGTCTATTCAACACATTATGTTTCAATAAAACAACAATAAAATGATATCATACCAGAAAGAACAGACATCTTTACGACAAGAATTATTTTAGCAAACAGAAATTATTTTTATCTGTCGGACAACCATTAGTCCACGAGGGTGAAATTAAAACAGTAATGTTTTATTGACGAATTGTATGTCGTTTCTCATCTTTTTCTTTCTAAGAAAAGCAAATTTAATCTTTAAAATTGACAATCATGTAATTTTCATTTCAAATCACAAAAGCACAACAAAGAGGGTCCCCTTCAATACGACTTATGAATGCCAAATACATCATATTCGCGCTTTTGGGGAAAATTCTGACATAATAATATATTTGTTTTTATGTTGCACGCTAAATGTATGACTTAAAAAAAAATACACGTTAGGGATTGAATTTGAGCTCTAGTTTTATTGTGCATATGTATCGTGATAAAACAATCAAGTAACATTACGTGCCTCTAGAGATAAACTTTGACTTATCCACGTTTTCTACTTAAACGTTCTCGTAAACAGGTAGGGATGTCAAGAGAAATTTCTCTTACTTCATTAGACAATTTGATAAGTTATTGTAATTCTCTACAGAATTCTCTTGGTATTATTGTCTGAGATTTCTGTGTAATGTCAATTAAACTATTTTCTCCCTAGATCTTTATAAACAGGGGGAAAATTCCAATCACGGAACACGATAAACGGAACTTAACTGCTCATTATAGAAGGTCAAAGAATACACATATGGTCCAATGTAAGAATTGACTTTGTATAATGTCTTTTTACGCCACAAATCAGTCTCGTTTCAGAAAATTGGTCCCATTGGGTCGTCAAATAACAAAATTCAAAAGGAAGCTCCGGACGGATTTATTTTCCGTTTAATTAGAAGAACATCCAAATCAACGTATTTTTATCTCATTTTGACGACGATAGTTACAAATTTATAATATTAATTACTGCAAGTCACGATGGTCTCTTGTGGTATACACCGCTCGCAGCGAGCATAATTATACTCATTTCTTAAGAATATTGTCACCGTGGGTGAAATTGCGTTAGAAAATTTGTAAGATCGTTTCTTAAACTAATTATTGGTGTTTTCCTAATCATTTTACAAATACGCGGCGCTTTACCATTTTTTGTGCTGTGATTTATTTAATTATCGGCTATAGAAGATTTATTCAAGACAAACTTCTAATAAATTGGCGTCTTCACTTAAAAGTTTACATTGAGTGTCAGTTGATAAGAAAAACAAGCATCTATACGTATTTACAAAGATAATTGTAGTTTTTTTTATTTCTCGTTGATTTTGTTGTTTAAATTTGGGAGGGATGGATAGCAAATAATTTTTAATACATGTCTTTGTGGAAAGATGAAAAACATGAATGAAATTATATTTTAGCTACGAGAATGAAAAACTATATCAAAATACGCTTGACCTGTTTAACATGTTCATATTTCACATTGTACCTATTTCTGTCGACAGTATAATATAAAAAAGTAAATAACAGACTATGTTTATAGTTCAAGGATGGGTCTCAGTGTTCTTTACAACAATGCTGCTCACCAAGTTATATGTGAGAGTTGACATTTTACTCACATGCGGAAAAGACTTGCATGACCCCATCATGCCACTAAGACAAAATGCTTGGACCCATAAAACTCGTTTAATTCTGCCAATTATTGAAATGTTTAAAAAACAGTGCAGAATATATATGCTTTATACCGATTTTGCCTATATTTCTACTACCTATCCCCCCTTAGATTATTTCTGATTGTGATTTTTATTTTATTCCAATAATAATAAAGACAACCGGTACATCATTGACGAGATATCCATATATTTATAATAATATCAGGATCGTTTTAAATTATCATATATTTTTTTTATTAAAACATAATGAGAAATGAGGTTTTCCATTTTTTTTCTGATTAAAATAAAGGTTGTTGCTTGGAGGTTGAAACAGATATTGGAACACATGTATTCTGATTAAAATAAAGGTTGTTGCTTGGAGGTTGAAACAGATATTGGAACACATGTATTCATACTAAAACAGATATTGGAACACATGTATTCATACTAAAACAGATATTGGAACACATGTATTCTGATTAAAATAAAGGTTGTTGCTTGGAGGTTGAAACAAATATTGGAACACATGTATTCATACTAAAACAGATATTGGAACACATGTATTCATACTAAAACAGATATTGGAACACATGTATTCATACTAAAACAGATATTAGAACACATGTATTCTGATTAAAATAAAGGTTGTTGCTTGGAGGTTGAAACAGATATTGGAACACATGTATTCTGATTAAAATAAAGGTTGTTGCTTGGAGGTTGAAACAAATATTGGAACACATGTATTCATACTAAAACAGATATTGGAACACATGTATTCATACTAAAACAGATATTGGAACACATGTATTCATACTAAAACAGATATTAGAGCACATGTATTCTGATTAAAATAAAGGTTGTTGCTTGGAGGTTGAAACAGATATTGGAACACATGTATTCTGATTAAAATAAAGGTTGTTGCTTGGAGGTTGAAACAGATATTGGAACACATGTATTCTGATTAAAATAAAGGTTGTTGCTTGGAGGTTGAAACAGATATTGGAACACATGTATTCATACTAAAACAGATATTGGAACACATGTATTCATACTAAAACAGATATTGGAACACATGTATTCATACTAAAACAGATATTAGAACACATGTATTCTGATTAAAATAAAGGTTGTTGCTTGGAGGTTGAAACAGATATTGGAACACATGTATTCTGATTAAAATAAAGGTTGTTGCTTGGAGGTTGAAACAAATATTGGAACACATGTATTCATACTAAAACATATATTGGAACACATGTATTCATACTAAAACAGATATTGGAACACATGTATTCATACTAAAACAGATATTAGAACACATGTATTCTGATTAAAATAAAGGTTGTTGCTTGGAGGTTGAAACATATATTGGAACACATGTATTCATACTAAAACAGATATTGGAACACATGTATTCATACTAAAACAGATATTGGAACACATGTATTCTGATTAAAATAAAGGTTGTTGCTTGGAGGTTGAAACAGATATTGGAACACATGTATTCTGATTAAAATAAAGGTTGTTGCTTGGAGGTTGAAACAGATATTGGAACACATGTATTCATACTAAAACAGATATTAGAACACATGTATTCTGATTAAAATAAAGGTTGCTGCTTGGAGGTTGAAACAGATATTGGAACACATGTATTCATACTAAAACAGATATTGGAACACATGTATTCATACTAAAACATATATTGGAACACATGTATTCATACTAAAACAGATATTGGAACACATGTATTCTGATTAAAATAAAGGTTGTTGCTTGGAGGTTGAAACAGATATTGGAACACATGTATTCTGATTAAAATAAAGGTTGTTGCTTGGAGGTTGAAACAGATATTGGAACACATGTATTCATACTAAAACAGATATTGGAACACATGTATTCATACTAAAACATATATTGGAACATATGTATTCATACAAAAACATATATTGGAACACATGTATTCATACATAAACAAACACAATATGTTTTACATTTCGCCCACTTTCCTTTCATGATATACTACTTTTTTTCTCTATAGAAGATTAAGACTGAAAGCCATTAAAGCTATTAAGTTTCACCTACTAAACCATTTTTTTCTATAACGAAGTGACATAGGTCGGATTTTCAACAAAATATGTTGGGAAAGGAAACATTAATAAGGAAACAAAACCCAAAAAATTGTTTGTTGTTGTCCCTGGTCAGCACTTTACATATAAATGTATTATAATTGTCTATATAGACAACTGATAATTAACACAGGGTAAGAAATATTATCCGTATTTGGCAAGATTGTTGTCGATAGTAAATATATGTGTGTAATATTCTCACCATCAAGAAACTATATCATAAACAATACACATATCACATTATTATTGATAATCACAAACTTTAGACATGCATATTTGACTCCAGACGATTATTTGACTCCATATTTCCAACTGAACACGTATTGACTACCTATAATTAACATCACATGTGATTTCTGATTACCAATAACCAACTTTACACATGATTTATGATTACCAATGACTAAGTTTACACGTTACTTTTGATTACCAATAATCAATTTTAGACATGATTTCTGATTACCAATGATCAACTTTACACATGATTTCTGATTACCAATGATCAACTTTACACATGATTTCTGATTACCAATGATCAACTTTACACATGATTTCTGATTACCAATGATCCAACTTTACACATGATTTCTGATTACCAATAACTAAGTTTACATGTGACCTTTTGATAACCAAAAACTAACTTTACATTTGGGTTCTGATTACCAATGATCAATTTACACATGATTTCTGATTACCATAATTTATCTTTAATCATGATTTCTGATTACCATAATTTAGTTTTATTCGTGATTTCTGATGACCATAATTTATCTTTAATCATCATTCTGATTACCATAATTTATCTTTAATCATGATTTCTGATTACCATAGTTTGGTTTTATCACATGATTTCTGATTATCAATAACTAAATAATTGATATCCATTCATTATTGCTTAATGTAAGACTGCAGTTTTCCGGCTTTATTTGTCAGCATAGTCATGACTAGAACAATGCACAAACACTGGGACGAGTAATAGACGGGTAGGGGATAATAGATGGAATTGGAAATATTGCCCTTTAAAACCTGACACCAACTACCACTCCTAACAAACTATTACTTATTACGAACTTTATTAAGTTCTCTTTATAAGTTGTAACTTGTCAGGAGGGTAATATTCTCTTGTCAGGAGGGTAATATTCTCTCAATACTTAGCAGTTATTTACGGTTCCGTCTTTACGATGATTTGTGTATTTGATTAGTAGAATTGATATGGTTCCTACTCATGGCGAGGTGTACTCGATACAACATTATGTGATTAAGTGCCACAGATCGGTGGGTTTTTCCGGGTACTTCGATTTCATCGCCAATAAAACTGGTCTCCCCTATATAACTGAAATATTGTTGAAAGTGTCGTTAAACACCCACAGCTTAGCACACTCTTATTAAAATCAGATACCTATTATTAATGATATGCTGTGGCGTATTAGTAAATGACTTAGTAAGAGTTAGCAAGATTGAGCCAAACCCAGCCCTATAGGAGAGGTTGTACATCTCAACAGGGAAGCTATAAGACTTATCTCATATACTACCGTAACTAAAACATTTACACAATTTCTTACTGTGTATGGCGGACTTTCATTCTTGATTTCTTACAGCCATCAAAACAATTTATTCAATATTTCTGAAACATGACAAACCATTATGAACAAGAACTCGATTTATATTTATAAAAGACAAATTCTGACTACTGGTAATATTCTATATACATAAAAGCATGATATCTTACTAGAGCCAAAGAATGTCTGTCTAAACCATAGGTTCAAGTCAAAAGCAAATGTAATCGATGAAATATTATTATTTCCGAGTGATTCTTCCGTAATAATCCACGTCAGAAATCTGTAAACAACTTTTGTATTGTTTGCATGGTGCAAGTATGTTAAAAGTATTGTTCTGTTTTCAAGTAGGTAGGCAGTGTAAAGTACAATATAATGCAAAATTACTGTTTAAACTTTCTTGTCATATCAATGTGCTGTAATTTTGAGCAATGTTGTCTTGCAATTTCTTAAATATTTCATCGCCTTTACTGTCTTTTCATGCAAACAATTCATGATTTACAGAGATTTAAATTGCATTAATATATTATTATCATCAGATGGATGTTGCTGAAAACTTGCGATAAAATCATAACTGGCACAAAAACTTAAGAACTGAAATTGTTCATACATATCAGCTTGTTCAGTATATTTTTCATGTTAAGCTCTGTCAAGTAAAGTTTAACGTCGCTTGAATATTACATATATAACATTATGTGATAAAGTTTGTCAGTTACTTGCGGCAGGTCTGTGGTTTTCTCCGGGTACTCCGGTTTCCTCCACCAATGAAACTGACCGCCATGATATACATATAACTGAAACATTGTTGAAAGTGGCGTTAAACACCATAAACATAACCAAACCAATCGATCGAATATCAATCAAAAGACGAGAATGAATACTAGTATATGATTCTGGTTGTTTTTAGTAATAATTCAACAAAAATGATAAACCATTATTCAATAATTCCACATTAAGCTGTAGCAAATTATTAAACAGAATTTTTCTTTTTAGAAGTGTTTGGAGATTTGTATTAACTAAAGTTTATCAACACTTTCTATAATCCCGGAAAAAGATTAGCGTGATTCTCAGACAAACTAATTCACTATGCAGCTCATCACCCCAAAGATTAGCGGACTCAGATGGCAGGCGCAAATTCTAAATGATCAGAAATCAAAACTAAAAAGTCCGGAATTACTAATTACCGGAGTAAGGGGATAGGAAATGGTAAATTAGATGACTGTAAAACCTAGCTAACAAGTCCCCCGTGCTGATTAATTTCATCAATTTTCTAATAACATTTCATTAATCACACCTCCGGAACAGTTCTGCTAGCTAATCATGTGATGCCGTCTTCTAAATTACGATCGCTGATTGGCTGTTCACAAGTTTACATAAATGGACAAATTTCATCCTACTATACGTCATTATTTACTCTGAAGATAAAAGATAATATTTTTCTAGTAGCACATGGCAAAAATAACAATTTATAAACAATAACTACATTGTAATAATATTTCTTTTAAAATTACAATATAAATTCCTTTAAATTCCAGAACTGAAATTCAAGATGAACTTGAGTTCATTTTCTGAAACCTCATCTTCGAGACCAACTTCTTTTTTCATTGAGGATATATTACTGAACAAACCAAAGACAATGTGCCGTACAGAGTTCAGTCCTGGACTGTTCCGACCAGGAATTCCAGACTACGGATTCCAGTGTATTCCAGGAACACATCTGTTATACCCACACCAAGTCTTACAGGCACAGAACTTTCTACACAAACATTCAGATCACCCCTTCCTCATACCAACTACCGGTAAGTCTACTATTATTTTATGTGTGTTGATTTGACTTCTTAATTTTGTGTTTAATAATTCGGTTTTATTTTCTTTTTGTATTTCTTGTTTGAAAAAATGCAGAAAAATTCCATCGTATTCATAGATAGTTTTAAATGAAAACCGTTATTTTGTTTTATGGAGATTTTTTAATGTTCAGTTGAATAGAAAAAAAAATAACATGTGAGTTTTATACTCACTTCATTCTTTGTAAAATGTTTATTAAATTGTTCTACTCAAAAGTTCATTACGATTTACATTACAAAAAAAGTAAAAAAAAATGTCAAATGAAAATTACCAATATCAATTACTGAAAACTTATATCTGTAATGTTGCTATTTTCAAAAAAAATATTATTGACATGTACTAGTTAGTTGGTCATTTTATGTGTATTGTCTGAATGATATATATAAATTATAAAATAATATTTTTCATTTATTTTCATTATCTTTAAATAAATTTTACTAATAAACAGGTATAAAATGTACATTAAAAATCTTTTCGCATATTTTTATTTTAATTTCTCAATAAATATTAATATTTTTCCGCTGCAAATTCCCCTAATATTTTCATACCATTCCTGACATATTTATATATTATCTGTTTATATTTTAAAAATTCGGAAATTACTATAACATTTTTCGATGAATCGTCAATAAAGTTTTTAATAAGATGAGAAAATTGTACCTTATGATTTATAGTAAATTTAACCACAACGGTATATACATATATGTACAATGTATATAAAATCGTTTTCCGTAAGAATATAGATGTCGTCACATAATGTGTACACTTCAAAAAGAAAAACTTTTATTTCAACTAACAGTCAGATCATACTTGGAATTAAAGATTTAATCTACATGTACATTGATTGTTGTTCATTGAGAAGAAATAATATATTTAAAAAAAAAACAAGGGTTATATTCCTCTAGTAAAATAATAATAATAATAATAATAATAATTATAATAATAATAATAATAATAATAATAATGATAATAATAATAATGATAATAATAATAATGAAATACAGGAACAAGAAAACAAAAATAAATTATAGAGATTTAAGGGACTGCTTATGTCGGACCTACTAATTTATTTAAATTCGTCAGTGAAGATATTTTTGACTGTAGCAAATTCATTCATTCATTCTTTATTTCTCCAACAGGCAATTCATAACACTGTAACATAACAATACATTATTTACAATATATACAAAATCAAATAAGTATTTCTCTTAAGAATTATAAAATTATGTATAAAACCATCTCGCACAAGTTGGGAAGATTTGTGTGCAAAAAATGTATTTATATACAGCTTTAATCCCAGTAAAACCATGACTTGACAAAGAATAGAGAAACTACTACTTCTCATTGTAAGAATCACTCAATCGGGTCCTTTCCCCATTCATGGCTTATCACAAGGTTTGTAACAAGAGTAACCCGATGGATGCCACATCTGGAGCAGGAACTGCCTACCCTTCCAGAGCCCTTGAGTTAACGCTTGGTTTTTAGTGAGGTTTGTGTTGCTCAATCTTAGGTTTTCTGTGTAATGTTTTGTAGATTGTTGTTTGCCCTTTTGTATTTTTTCTTTTGGCCATTGTATTGTCTGTCCTTCCTCGACTTACGGCTTCTGATTACCACTTTGGTATCTTGTGGCCATTGTATTGTCTATATCCTTCCTCGACTTACGACTTCTGATTACCACTTTGGTATCTTGTGGCCATTGTATTGTCTGTCCTTCCTCAACTTACGGCTTCTGATTACCACTTTGGTATCTTTTGGCCATTGTATTGTCTATCCTTCCTCGACTTACGACTTCTGATTACCCCTTTGGTATCTTGTGGCCATTGCATTTTCTGTCCTTCCTCGACTTACGGCTTCTGATTACCACTTTGGTATCTTTTGGCCATTGTATTGTCTATCCTTCCTCGACTTACGGCTTCTGATTTGGGAGTAAGCTTCTAAAAGAAAATGAAAAAAATATTTGAAATTATGCTAAGATTCTAGTTTTGTTGATTCAAATACAATGTATTAATTTGAAAATAACAATTAATAAAAAATAGAAATGATAAAAACGGAGCAAAATAATTATGCTGCATTTAATTGTGCAGACAATTTTAGGAAGAGAAAATCTGACTGATCAAGTTATAAAATGCAGTATGTGCATGGAATATGCTTAATAACTGTTATAAATAGTAGCAATGCACGAGTATGTGGGATTTGATATATAGCTTACAGCCAGTGTTTTTCCCTGATCTGTAATATTTGGCTTAGTAGCGGAAAGTTTGCAGGACTTAAATGTTATGATTTGCGCGTTTTTTATTTATGAGTGACTCAAATGTATACGTTTTCTCGACTTCTAAGTATACGAGTGACTTTTATATGATCTTATTATGAAAACATGGGAAGGTTTGAACAGTGATGGTCAACAATTACAGCAAAATTAACAACTATCTATAACTTGAAATTATTGAACACAACAATCCAATAAAATATGAATAATGCCGATGAAAATCCAGTTCCTACTATGGTACAGGCACACGAATGTGGCGGGATCAAACCGGTTAATGGGACCCAAACCACCCTCTCGATTACTGAATATCCAGTGGCAATACAGATATAATCACATAATAAAAAAAACTTGCACATACTAGTATTCACTTCCACGCAAAAAAGAACACATACTTTCACAAAAATGAACGACGACATAAACATAGAAAGTACAATAACAGGGTCAGTGACTACTCGTAGTTAACTGACTACTAAGTAAAAGCATACCTCTTCCGCTAGCTAGATATCTAGTTATATATCTGTTGTTCCCTGTATATCATAAGGAGGTGGATGAAGTCACACAAACGTATACTTAAAAAAAGTGATTAGAGTCGAACAAAAAAGTAACTTCTTTTTAGAAAGGTACGCAAACTTAATATACCCTTTGCTTTGAGACAATTTGATTAATTGAATGGTGTTTAGTGGGTTTTGTGTTGCTCAATCTTTGGTATTCTGTGTAGTGTTGTGTAGATCATCGTTTGTCCTTTTGTTGTTTTTCCATCGTATTGTCTGTTCTTCTTAGATTACGGCTTTTGGTATCTCAAACTTTACTTATCATTCATATTAAACAAAAATTAGCACTATGACAATTGGAGTGGACCATTAAAATAGATATGTTAGGTTATTGCTGGCTGTCGTCACTCCCAGCAATGGTTCAGCTATATCGTGACTACTACCATTCTTAATGAGGAAAGAAAAGATGGAAAATTACAATTCCCGGCAATGGGTAGTTGTTTATAAACCTTAACACAATAGGTTGGTATAGGTCATATTTAAGTGGATAACAAGGTAAAGACTTAGTTTTGTCAATTACATGTACTCGGTGGTTCTCTCCGGGTGTTCCGGCTTCTTCCACCACTAAAACTGGCCGCCATAATATAGCTAAAATATTGCTGAAAGTGGCGTTAGACACCAAATCAATTACATGTATGTTTTTTTTATTTGCGGAAGTAGGATAACATAGAACTTCATTGTAAAAGAATAAACGTTTCTTTTAATGATATGCTTAAAATGTACTATGTACACATAGATAATAAATTTATTTATCAAAAACGAGTAAATAATGTGTAAGACAAATTGATCAGGTGTTCGTTCGGTAATATTACTAATTTGTAATTTTTGGAACTTGAACTTCGTCAAACCTATCAATTGTACATTTGACTTGTTACGCAGCTGACATTGGTGACAATTGATTGTTGTTTAACTGCATGTGTGATTGATTCTATTAGCTCTCATTCCCGTATTGGTAATAGCGTGCCCGTCACATTTAGAAGTATAATCTTTCAGTTCTCTTTAATAATGGCAACCATATTTTTTGTATTTCAATTATTCAAAATTTATTTAAAGAATAAAAAGAAAAAAAAAAGAAAGAAAGGAAACAGATTCCACTACTGCGAATCTGAAAGATAATAAACTATTTTTTTCTCTCAATATCAGTTTAATTATTTTCTTAAAAAGTTTAAAATTGATGACCTCAAATTCACGTTTTATTTTTATTATTCATAAACATAATACAAACGCTTCAGGCCTCAAGCTTACGTATAATACAAACGCTTCAGTCCTCAAGCTTACGTATAATACAAACGCTTCAGGCCTCAAGCTTACGTATAATACAAACGCTTCAGGCCTCAAGCTTACGTATAATACAAACGCTTCAGGCCTCAAGCTTACGTATAATACAAACGCTTCAGGCCTCAAGCTTACGTATAATACAAACGCTTCAGGCCTCAAGCTTACGTATAATACAAACGCTTCAGGCCTCAAGCTTACGTATAATACAAACGCTTCAGGCCTCAAGCTTACGTATAATACAAACGCTTCAGGCCTCAAGCTTACGTATAATACAAACGCTTCAGGCCTCAAGCTTACGTATAATACAAACGCTTCAGGCCTCAAGCTTACGTATAATACAAACGCTTCAGGCCTCAAGCTTACGTATAATACAAACGCTTCAGGCCTCAAGCTTACGTATAATACAAACGCTTCAGGCCTCAAGCTTACGTATAATACAAACGCTTCAGGCCTCAAGCTTACGTATAATACAAAACTCTTCTGTTTATTGCTCGTCTAAAAAACTAGTTTTTTCTTTTTCTCTCTTGTATACGAGATTGAAATATGGGTTAGATTTCGATATTGAGCGTACCTGATGAAGTGGCGTTAAACACCATAACCTCTTATTCCAGAAACGCGTTGTGAGCACGGAAGTTGATATCTACGTATTTTTTGTGTCAATGGAAACGAGATAAAAAAGAAGAAAAAAAAAAAAGAAGAAAAACAACAGTTTTATTTAATCCGCTAAACTGTGGGATTTGTTGTTCGCACTACAAGAAACATATCATCTGATACTAAGTTTTAATATGTTAATATTAGTTTATCACCTGCTTAATCGCCATACATAATTGCAATTACTCGGTCGGACTACTTGCTAATCTTTGTGTGCTACCTATAATTAGCAGACATTTGATCTTTATCTATGATCACGACGTGTTTATTTTAAATTAATATCACATTATCTGGCTAGGTTTCCAATTTTTTATGGAATTTGACAACTTATACAGTTACTGGAGATAATCAACTTATTTTTTGTCCTTCACGGAAGTGTACAATATGAAACTCCCTGATGTAACTAATCCCTTATTTTATTTAAATATTTAACACAAATATCAAAATATCCACTTGCGTATTTTTTTTCTGTATACATATATCATGTTCACCATTATGATATTGTTATATATATGTTGCCTCTTGTTACAGTGTAACTGTTTGAGAGTACTAATAGTCAACAAATCTTAAATCGTATTTTTGTTCTACGAGTAACAAGCTACTATCATTTTTCCTTCATTAAAGAGGATTATCTTGCATTTTATTCAAACATATTTTATGGTCTATAATTATTTTTCGTTCCCAAAAACAGTCTAATTTGTATCACATTATCGCGCCACTTTTTATTGAAGTGCCTGTACCAAGCCAGGAAATTGAGCTGTCATGTACATTTCTTCGATTTTTCTGTTAGATTTTTAAACTGTTCCGACAGAGGTATTTTTTTATTTTCCTATATCATTATCAAATTTTACTTTTCTAAGAATATAAATCTGTAGAAGATTAATCTAGAGATATACAGCTTGTTGATGTAGATATAATTAAATCTTTACATCTGGATTGAGGTGTTTATAGACTTAATGGGATAAAAGTCTTTTTGATAATGTAAGACTATTACTTTATCGGTACTTTGATTGTGATAAAAGTAATGCCCCCTTAACCACGACATTGTTGCGTTGCTAAATATTATGGACACTTGCAAGTATGCTATTTAACAGAAACATGCAGTGATTGTCACCAGGAAGCTGTATCGTGTGGCATTGCATCTGTAAGAATGGCAATAAGTTAAAATTAGACTGGTGTACACAATAATAACAATAATAATAATAATAATAATAATAATAATAATAATAATAATAATAATAATGATAAATACATATCAAAGCATACCTAATGATAACATTCTTTAAGCAATTGTTTCAAATAATTTAATTTAGAAAGCATTTGTTTGTGATTAGACTAGAATATATAAATAAATACATTTTATATGTCATGCGAGTATCATATATATATATTTGTACGACAGTGAGATTAGTAATTATTATCTTAAAATTGAACATGAAAAGTTAAAGAGCAGTTGTCAACAATACTATTATTTCAATTATTAATTGATTTAAAAATACTGCAATTATTTTTAAGTCACAAAATTGAATGCATTTGGAAATAGTAGAATTCCATTTAATTTCACAAAAATTATAAAAATAATAGAGTTACTCCCCTTTGACTGATATTCTGTTTGATATTCATGGACAAATTAAACCAAAAATTAACATGTAGTCAAGTATCAAATGAAAAGGTAAGAAATACTTTTATGGTATAAACTTTATCTTGTTCGTATACTTACTGAGTATGAAAACCGCGCATGCTTGTCTTCTATACCCATGTGAACCACATGTGCGGTGTAATGGTCAGCGTGCTCGCCTCGAGTGTGATATATCGTGGTCAGCGGTGTAATGGTTAGCGTGCTCGCCTCGAGTGTGATAGATTGTGGTCAGCGGTGTAATGGTTAGCGTGCTCGCCTCGAGTGTGATAGATCGTGGTCAGCGGTGTAATGGTTAGCGTGCTCGCCTCGAGTGTGATAGTTCGTGGTCAGCGGTGTAATGGTTAGCGTGCTCGCCTCGAATGTGATAGATTGTGGTCAGCGGTGTAATGGTTAGCGTGCTCGCCTCGAGTGTGATAGATTGTAGTCAGCGGTGTAATGATTAGCGTGCTCGCCTCGAGTGTGATAGATCGTGGTCAGCGGTGTAATGGTTAGCGTGCTCGCCTCGAGTGTGATAGATCGTGATCAGCGGTGTAATGGTTAGCGTGCTCGCCTCGAGTGTGATAGATCGTGGTCAGCGGTGTAATGGTTAGCGTGCTCGCCTCGAGTGTGATAGATCGTGGTCAGCGGTGTAATGGTTAGCGTGCTCGCCTCGAGTGTGATAGATCGTGGTCAGCGGTGTAATGGTTAGCGTGCTCGCCTCGAGTGTGATAGATCGTGGTCAGCGGTGTAATGGTTAGCGTGCTCGCCTCGAGTGTGATAGATCGTGGTCAGCGGTGTAATGGTTAGCGTGCTCGCCTCGAGTGTGATAGATCGTGGTCAGCGGTGTAATGGTTAGCGTGCTCGCCTCGAGTGTGATAGATCGTGGTCAGCGGTGTAATGGTTAGCGTGCTCGCCTCGAGTGTGATAGATCGTGGTCAGCGGTGTAATGGTTAGCGTGCTCGCCTCGAGTGTGATAGATCGTGGTGTAACCAAAGAGTAGAACATTGGTATTTGTTGCTTCTCCGCTAAGCACGCAGCATTAAGGAGAAAGAGCAAAGACGGGTTGGCTCGTAATCAGGATAATTTGTCCGAGTGGGGCGACATGTCTATCCGTGGCTGTAGTTTCAGTGAGCTAGCACTATACAAATCCAACTAAGCGTGTTGGTCTAGTACAAGGCGGACCTCATCATCATTTCATTGAAAATTAACTTGTTCTCGCTATGATATAGCTGAAAAATTGCTGAGCTGGCGTTAAGCACTCACTCACTATACCCATGTGACACTCCATAAGCCTGACTCTCACACATTAAATGCTATGTAGGCTTACATGACGTCTTTCATTCTTCTTCATTTGACGGTGAAATATAATTTAATGATTTTGACTATATTTCAGGTTTCCCATTAAACCCACTTTTTCAACATGATAGCCCAGGAAAACATTGCCGAAGAAGAAAAGCTCGAACCGTGTTTAGTGACCAACAGTTAAATGGACTGGAAAAGAGATTTGAATCGCAAAGATATCTGTCTACACCGGAGAGAGTAGAATTAGCTGCCCAACTCAGTTTATCAGAAACACAGGTAAGATATCTACGATATCTGTCTATGACTGAGACAATATCATTGGCTGATCTATGACTGATACAATATCATTGGCTGATCTATGACTGAGACAATATCATTGGCTGGTCTATGACTGAGACAATATCATTGGCTGATCTATGACTGAGACAATATCATTGGCTGATCTATGACTGAGACAATACCATTGGCTGATCTATGACTGAGACAATATCATTGGCTGGTCTATGACTGAGACAATATCATTGGCTGGTCTATAACTGAGACAATATCATTGGCTGATCAATTATGCTTTACAGAAGATTAAGTAAGATATCTATCTACCAAAGAAAGGCTAGCTATGTCTTAAAGAAGAAGATACAAGATATCTGTCTTTGATAATGAAAATACAATTGGCTGATCCACTCTGTTTATCAGAACATAAGTAAGATATCTGTGTACATCAGAGTAAGAAACATTGGATGGTGGACTACGTTTTTTACCGAGATATAGGTAAGATATCTGTACACATCAGAGTCAGAAAAATTGGCTGGTGGACTACTTTTCCTTCCAGAGACATAGGCAAAGTATCTGTCTATATCTGAATGGGAAACAAGGCTGGACAACTGTACAGAAACACAAGCAAGATAGCATTGTCGTATACGACAGAGATAATAAAATTAGCTGGTCAACTATTTTTACACAAGCATATGCGAGGTACCTTTCTATACAAGAAACAATAAAACTAGATAGCCAACTGGGTTTAACAGAAGCAAGGTAAAATATCGGCCAGCGACAGTGACATGAAATTGACAACTCATCTGAGTTTTACAGAAACAAAGGTCAACCACAAATAAGTGCACTGTTTTTGATACTGAACTCAAATTTATCCCACACAATACACAGTGTATTAGCTTGCTTAATACTCTTTGATTAGTATGGAAGCATATTATTTAAGTAAGTAGAAATTAAGCTTTGCAATCAGGTAAGCTAAGCGGAGCATTGATGTGCTAAGGTAACTACTGGTGATATTCCTTTCTCGGATTGTTTTATTCGGCATCTCACGATAGACTGATGTGTTTGTAAACAAATGAAAACAAGACTTTCAAATAAAAAATAACCGCCACGATATAACTGAAATATTGCTGAAAGTGGCGCTAAACACCATAATTACACCTTATATAAGAATGCTGGATTCTGATTTGTTAATAACCGTGATATTGTTTTACAAATTCAGGTCTTGCATTGTGAATTTTCAGAATTTTTACTTCATGTAGGTGTATTTGCATAAGATTTAACTTTTTTTTCATGGTATTTGCAAAATCGTATTTGCCGTTTTTACCCTTCACCGAGACGCTTGTAACAAAATTTGTAAAACGTTATCAGTTGTGCGTTTTATGTAACAATCGTATTTGCCGTTTTTACCCTTCACCGAGACGCTTGTAACAAAATTTGTGAAACGTTATCAGTTGTACGTTTTATGTAACATCATTCGGTAGAATTAAACAGATACATCATGTTAGGTCCTGAAAATGACAAACAAAAGGTATTTTTTTTATCTAGCCAGTGTTCTAAATAATAGTCGGTGTAATTAAATAGATATATCATGTTTGGGAGGGGTATTTGCGAAAAATACCAGTCTTGAGACTAAATTTTCGTCTCTCGAATGGTATTTTTCGCAAATACCCCTCCCAAACATGATATATCTGTATATAATCCTACCCCTCAAATAAAATTATATATTACAGAACAAAATTTATTTTCATTCATTTTACATTAACAAAAGTTAAAAAAGGAATTTGTATATTACCTATTTTATTTTTTATAGGTGAAGACATGGTTTCAGAACAGGAGAATGAAACACAAGAAATTACAGAAAAAACCAATGGACGGTTCAAATGACAATAATAACCAATCAGACGAACATTCTAGAGATTGTGACTCCCCCGAATCTATAACAGATGACAATTATTTCAAACATCCAGCCAGTAATTTTCCATTCAGTCATTTTAAAAGTAGTGCTTCTACAATATCAGTGCCAAATTGTGAACATCATGATGATTCTGAACCGGAAGAGGAAATAGACGTTGTTGAAACGGACCCGGATGAAACCACGTGACAGGTTCAACTATTTTTACCATTCGTAATTGACATTTTTTATTCATATTTCATCTTTTTGTGAACGAATCTGGTATGCACTTTAGTGCTTTATATCGTTAGTGTTATTTATTATGTGTAATCGCGCATTATCCTATTGCAGGGAAGTGCATATATTATAGAAAAGCAATTTACGTGTAAATGCATATGTTTAATGTATGTAAAACGAAATAAGTTGTAAAGTGTATGTTTCTAGTTTTCTTGTGTATGATATTAAATTATTTGTTAAGAATAGAACATTCGACAAATTAATTAAATTTAATAAAATATTTAAGTTTAGTGAAAAACTAAATAAAAGTTAAAAACTACAATAATGTTTTTGAATTACAAAGAGAGGTTCCACCCTACATCAACACGGGCACGAATACAATGAATTACAAAGAGAGGTTCCGCCCTACATCAACACGGGCACGAATACAATGAATTACAAAGAGAGGTTCCGCCCTACATCAACACGGGCACGAATGCAATCAGTTTTTATCGATACATATTACTTAAATTCCTTCAATAGGGTATACGTCCATCTCAGTGTCTGATACAACTCTATGCATGATTCTTGTTGTGGAATCCCTCTTAACAGAGTCAATTGATACCGAAAAGGAGATAAATCAATGAAAATTAAAATTAAAATATAGGGATATGCCTTTCCGTATATCAAGTTCATTGAAATATATAAGATGGCGGCATCACATCCAGTATTCATGAGTAAAGGAACAATCCAGATATAATAACTTCAATCGTACACGATCTCATAGAAATTTAAACCAAAATAACAAACAAGAAATACCAACAACGTTCAGAAACAAAGTGGAAGTGGTCACTGAGTCTGGAAGTAGTCACCGAGTCTATGGCTTGTAAATGGTAAGTCATCATTTATGCGTCGCAAAGTGAATTTGTAAATCCTGTTTTATTGTTGTCTTTCAATGACTTGTGTGTTGTCAATTCTTATTTCTGTGAATGAGAATTTTACGTGTAGCTTGTTGTAAACCTCTCTCTGGAACCAGTATGTATATACCTGTACACCAAGCCATGAGGGGGGGGGGGGGGGGGGGGGGAGAGGTTTCAAACATTAAGTACATGTACATTTTGACGTTCTATTACTGTTTAATAATATACGAAAATAAATAAAGTAGGAAATTCAAATAGTCAGAAAGGATATTGATGTAAACGAACATGAGAGACTATACAACATTACACATAAATTAAGGTAAAGGAACAACACTTTTATTGTGTTTATCAAGTTACACTTAATGTTATTGTCTAATAAACAGGGAAAACGAACCCTCGAACATAAACTGAAGAAGTGTTAACTGTATCATAACCTATAAACAAATACTTATTTAAAGAAAAGTTTGAAGATACCAAAAAGGGTAACCAGAATCCGTAAATCAAAGAAGGACAGACAACACAATGGCAAAACGAAAATGCAACACAATGTGTGATATCAAGCAATCTAGATGACATAACTGGATTTATTCTTTTAATGAAAAGAAGACAACTCTGCTTTAGATAAAATAAATTCAGTAAGGCATGAACAGCATTCAAACATACATTTCAAGAATAAGGTAGATAAAATATTGCTTGATCTCCACAGATCGCAGACACATGCATTTGTCTCGGTCAACGTATCTTTACTGTTCACACTATCTATATATATTAGTGTGAAAAATACAGATAGGCAGATCGAGACAAGTGTCTGTAGACCGATATATGTCATTGTTCTATATATTTGAAAAGAAGTAAGAACCAAGAAAAAAAAAGAAGTAAGTAGTTTCCTGGCGGGTTGCGTAGTCATTAGTGGATTGTTCCCTTGTCCAATTGCATTCCTTTCATTTCTACATTACTATAATGACAGACATTCGGAATGCTTACAATTTTATAAGCAAAATCGTAGATTTTCGGACCAATGAACATTTGAACTAGTGGAAACTCGGAATGTATATACCCTCCAATTAATATGATTCCAGACCAATGCGACAGAATCATAGCGGTCAATTTTATTGGTGGTGGAGTACCACCAATCTGCCAAACAACCAAATCTTTATCATACAGAGTACATCTCGTCATGTAACGGAATCGAACGTTAGAGGTGACACGCACCACTGATGGCATGTAAATTTAAACAAAACTCCCATACAATAGTAACGTTCACGACGAAACAAGTTTGACTTAGATTTTCTACACCAATTGGAAGTGAAAGATATAAATGTTAGCATGATGTTTTAGGTCATAAACAGCATAACACATTTGTTTTTGCCTTTGCTCATGTTGAATCGATCATAGTACTGATAAAACAACTTACATATAAAATTTGGTTTGTTGTTGGTAGCTTAATGTGAATAAAAATTGACATCATGATACAAATGTACATCCAGGCACTTGCCAATAGTTTCTGTTAGTTTTCCTATTCAACACTCGGGTTGGGTAGAATTTGTGACGAATATACTTCGTTCTTGAAAAATGTTGAGCTGTACATTCGTAAAATGTCACCAGTATGAAATATGAAAATATAAGCTCAACTAATTGCATTGCTTCTATTTATAGCGATCAAGGTCGGTTATTGAAGACAGAGACAGATATATTAGCATACAAAGGAACAACTCACAATCAAAGCTTATTCATCTTTATAATAAATGTGTTCTATAAAAATGTAATGCTACAAAAAAAAAAAAGCTTGAAAAACTGTATCACCATGATATTGCAGGAAAATAAATAACCTGGGGTTAAACAAAGTTCACGCTTCAGTTAACAAACACTAGAGAAAACGTTATTATAAACGAGAACAAATATGGTGACTTAAAGGATCCCTCCACTACATATGAATGGAGGCATATCTCGAAATTATCAGCAATACACAATTAAAATCAAGAGAAATATTAACATACAAACTTATTATTAAAGGACATTGTAACATGCACTAACATGTTAATATTGTTTACCTAACTAAATAACAGTCTAAATATTGGTCACTGTTGTTTTATACAAAAATGTACATTATAATATGTTTCTGGCTTTTGTCTCTCCCTCGTCAATGTTGACAGACCAGATTATGCAAAACTAGAAAGCAAACACGTTGAGAGAAAGAAAAAACAAAACCATTCTTTGCTACTTCTTCAAATTAAACAATGTGTTTGATTTAATTTAATTTTATAAATTCAAATAAACGAGAAGTTAAATGCTTTTTGAGAACAAAACCAACATTGGATGAAATTATTGATAAACATTGGAGATGATTATTGATAAACATTGAAGATGATTATTAATAAACATTTGGATAAAATTATTGATAGATTATTGCAATTGACTTATTGTTCATACATATAGAACTGAGGATAGTATAATGTGGTGATATTGAAATAAATAACGACTCCAGTATCCACGATATAACTGAACTATTGTTCAAAGTGGCGCTAAACATGATAAACCAAACCGACCCCAGTATTACAATGTTTGATTCATCTGATCTTACTCCTGTTTATTGTGTAGGAATTCTTCTTATTTGATGTTTTGTTGTTTATTTTTATTTTATTGTTGTTGCTAATGTTGTATTGTCTTTTCGGATTTAAATGTTTTGTACTGTTCTCTCCAATTAACCATTGACCTTTAGTCTCATGTAGATATCTTCAGATTGCATGCCGGAATATCTAGTCAGGCTATCATTATAAAACACAAAGCGAGAAACAACAGACCAACAAACGTAGAAACATTTGACATTCACAGAGAAATATCAATAAATTCATAACCTTAAGGAAAACTAAACGGAGCAGGTTACTTCTTTAGTTATAATAGTACTGTGTCTTATAGCGTTTCACTGTAAAATATCTATTTTTATACACAATGTGGATAAAACTGAAGATGATTGGCTGATTAATCTGCATGTTCAGCAGAAAAATGAAAATATTCACAATAAAATAAGAAATTAATTAATAATCTAAATAACCGAACCATTTTTTTTGGGTGTTCCAACGTTTGGACAAAATAACTATTGAAGATGTATCACATATTAAGATGCACATCTGGTTCATACATACATTCTATTTATCATGTCTAATTTATAAATATTTTGCGGCTTATTAAAATTATAATAACTTTATAATTCTGGACATTGTACAGTGTATCCTCAAGATTATTTATGCATTGAAATAACGATCAATGTATAATTACCAAATCAACATTATCAATATTATTTTTTAATAATCATTTTGCAAATAATTAAAAAAATATAAAAACTTGGTTTTCAATTATAATTTATTTCTGGAAGTAAACAACAAAACATCAAAATATAACTATGGTAACTCAATTAAGTATTCACAACATAATATAAAACGGACACCAGAAATGTCCGCCATCCATTCATCGGCAAAATAAATTTAACAAATATGTTGTGAGATCATTAAAACGACTATTAAAATAATTATGCTATTGCATTCATTCCATATATAATATTAATATGAAATACACTAACTCAAAATTTCTCAAAAAGCAAATAATAACGAATACATTCTTCTGTTCTTTGCCTCTAATTCATCATCCACCGAATTTCCAGTGACTTCATTTCCTTTGAGGTTTTTCTTGACGCAGACACTGTATTTATAGACAGCTTTATCCACATTGATACAAAATACATCCACATGGATACAATATTGACACATCTATTTAATTATTTACACAGTAAATGTCCTGTCCACTTTTGTTCGTATTGGTTGAGAAACTGACCACTCAAGCTACTGGTTAAATTTACACAGAGGATTAGAATAACACGTCGTTTAAACTCCAGTATAATATATATCAACACTTATTCTCAATATTTAGTGTAAAATCTCTTTCTATTATTCACCAATAAATACATTTTCTTGTTGACTGAACCAATTTTCTCGTTAATGGCGACTCCAGGGGTGACAGCTTTGTTAGAATTTTAAATCGCTATTGTTAAAATAAAAGTGTCATTCCGCCCGACGAACATCATGCCGATAATTGGTAATTATTTGACCAACAGATTATATGTTTCTCTACAGTAAATTAAACAGAATCAATGAATGTGCCTTTACAGTTCAGATAAACTCACACAGTAGTCCAATACTGTTACATAAGGCAGCCATACAGAGACAACTTTTACAATATTGTTAGAATCATAGAACAAACAATTATAAACAAGTTTCTGGAGAGTACAATACACAAAATAAAACATCAAGCGCTTAACTGGATAATTGACGACGCCAAGAAAAATAACGTTGAATGTTTGAATCAAATTCAAAGGCAGGCAGGAATTATTTTATAATTTACATTGTTAATGTACTATAGTATATTAATTTCTGAAGAGAGTCAGATCTAAAGAAAACATACAAGTATTTCATATTGTTCAACAAATAATATAATTATAACACCTTTATTGGTAAATTTGATATTAAGCATGTGAAAGTCAAGTTGGTTGAAAATATTGAGACGATTTTTGATTGATTGTTATTTAACGTCAAATGAGCAGTATATCGGCCACGGTGTGTGAAGGGAATACAGACGTTCCGATGGAATGACTTTGATATGTATCAATTGGTGGGGATATTGAAGCTATGATATATCTATGAAACATATTTCTACAAGCCTATGCAGCTTTATAATTGCTAAGGCAAATTCTTCTATAATAACTAGGGAAAGTTTCCATTATAATCTAATCATATAAAGCGCAAAATTAATACAAGTGTAGGTGTATTGCATTTTAATAAAATTTATGAATGGATTACCAATAACTGCATAACATATGAATTGATATGGTTTGTTGTAGTGGGAATATGACAAGAGGTCACCTCTTTCGAAAGGGTTGTCTAGATGTCTTATTTCTCTACCAACAGTGAGCTTTGCTGTGTAGCAGAGTCAACAAAACTAGTACGATTATTACATTTACCTTCACATACACCAGCTTGCTCAGCGTGTACAACTAGTCATATACTTTAAAACCATAAAATCGGACGTTTGCGATTACAATACAACCATACTTTCTTTATTGTTTGTTTGAGTTTGAGGTGTTCAAATGTGCCTCTTAGAATTAGAGGTAAAGGACACTTTATTGATAATTGTACCTTTAGATTAAAAAAAAATAAGTTCTTATTATTAGTCAATATTAAAATAAGTTATCCATTGGATAGAGACAGTACATTACACACGAGATTAGACCAATACCATCTGTAAAATGTATCTAATTTACCAAAGAGTTTGGGAGACAGCACATTACACACGAGTTTAGACCAATACCATCTGTAAAATGTCATTACACACGAGTTTAGACAATACCATCTGTAAAATGTATCTAATTTACCAAAAGAGTTTGGGTTGATGGATATAAAATTCTCAAATCCCAGCGGACCCCCTATAAAAACACAAAATGACGCACAAAGCTATTTCATTCATAAACACAAAGCATTATACGAATCAATTTAATCTGGTACCATGGAAACGATTTCCACAAATTTTTTTTATGGCGACAGTGTTTAATTATTTCATGGATATAACGATTTAAGATATATGGGAATAAAAACGTAGATATCCAATTTAGTGCACACGACGCGTTTCTGGAATAACCTTCATCAGTTACGCTCAAAACAGAAAGATTGGAAAGGTAACTAAAGTTTAGGGAGGAATACTATGTTCTTCCTCTTGTGTACCTTATGTTGCCATTTTTTTCTAGATTGTCCATGTTGACTGCCCTTTCGGTATTCGCTAACGTTTATTTTTCTTGCTGATATAATCTTTATTTAGGACGTCAAGTATGAATGTTAAAGTCAATTAGACACTTACACGGTTTTTGATCAACCACATGTATTGAGTGAAGTATATACTTATAGTTGTTATATATACCACAACATGTTACGTGAACGTCTGAAGGAGATTACTATTAACTGTTGACTACTTCTAATCCAGCACGTACTTACATTTAAAACTGATGTTTTAAAACGAAGTTGAAATAAAATGGTTCACATGACATTTCAACAGAATGAATTAAGCCATCTATAGGGTTAGAACTATGGCGTTTTACGTCACTTTCAACAATATTTCAGTTATATCGTGGCGCGTCAATTTTATTGGTGTAGGGAACTGGAGTACCCGAAGTAAACCACCGACCTGTCGCAAGTCATTTATAGAAAAAAATAACATGTATATGTATGTCTACAGCCAGGTATTGGGATGTTTGCGCTATATCCCCCCACATTTTAAAATGTTCTTGAGATTAGGGAAAACAGATGCTTGTCAAGCCCATATTAAAATATTGACTATGAAAGATAACAAATGAACTAAAATATCTTTGTTAAATATTTAACCTCTGTGTAACCAGCAATGAATTAATGAGTATATTGTGTGGTGTGTTTGTTGAAAACCGACAAAAAGAAAAATGTTTGTAGCTATTTCAGGAACAAGTTACTTTTTGATACCATGATGTCGCACACTTTGTACTAGACCAATCAGCTGAGTTGGAGATTCGTAGTGCTTGCTGACTACAACAAAAGTACACAAGTGGACCAATTTAATTACAGTTAGATTTTTGTTAGAATTTGTTATTGTTTTTGACGATAGCCCAGTTTCTCATATTTGGTGAATGTCACGCTCCTAGCATGTAGAAGAGTCTCTCCTAATGAACAACAGTTAGTTAGGAGTGGTCTTCGAAGGCCCATTGCCAGGCAATTTCTTTTCCATTTTTAACTTTTCCGCGACCTTTTTCCATGTCAGGATTTTTTACTCGATTTTGTGATAGCTAACGAAAATAAGGGTAATAACAAAATTACCGAACTCCGAACAATCTTACAAAGGGAAAGTCAAAACTCATAATTATATAAACAGACAAAATCAGTCAACAACCGGAAAACTGAAAACCGTAATGACCCTGATTTGGTACAGGCATTTCTAAAGAAATGGTGGGTTGAATCAGATAGAGCAATATATTTAATTTCAATTTGATTGCAGATGGAAATGTAGATATACACTGACATATTATCTTTATTTCGAGCTAATCATATATCAGGACTTTCTGTTCAATTTCACAAGTAGCTAATTACGTTTCTTGAAGACTCCTTTTAATAAAAGACGCCCCTTTAATTGGCGGTGTTCCTGACTGATGATGAATATACACTATTTGGTACAGGATACCAGGCAGTTCAGTATTAGTATTAAAAAAAACTTGATTAACAGCAAATATCTCATATTTGCATTTACTGTCGAAGGTTACTTATACCAGTGTATTATATACTATTAAATTTGTTGATCTCACATTCAATCTTTTCTTTTTATTTGTTTTTAGATGTACCGTTTCAACAAAATCAATGCTTTTATAACCTTTATGAGAAAATTAACTAAAATAGTTGAAATAATTTAATCAAACAGATTCAGCTGTAATTATACAGGAATGTTTCTTAGCTTATAACATGAACCAACAAGTGTTTTTGTGAAAAATACGTGAAACAGGAACAATGAGCAAGTACAGCCGAACCCATGCTATTGTTATATAAGTCGTTGTTAAACAAACCAGGCCCAATATGTCTTGGGACTATAAATAGTCCTATATTAAAATATAAACGAATTTTTAGGGTAATTATTTGTAACAGGAATTTATTTTAATATTAACCTAGTCTGTGAAATTAAATATGTAAAATATTTTATAAGAAAGTATTAAATCATAACTGACTTGTTACAAAGCACAGATTAGAAGACCGATTATATCCTTAACGACAGATTACAATTCTTTAAAGTGTGAAGATGAACAAAAATGGGTATTAGAATTAAAATGGGTAACCGTTTAAGATATTTAATTTACAATCCGGTTAAGTTTAAATCCTTAAAAAAACGACGAGCAATAATTAAAATTTACATCGGACTAGTTTAACATTGAATTATTGGTCAAACTGACACAATGGCATACCAAATAAGTATTATACATGTACAGAAAATAGTACATTGTATCCTGTAATGGGTACGACATAAAATAAGCTGTTACTCGATCTTTAGTTTTACGTGTGTTTTGTAGAACGTTGTTTGCATTTTCGTCCTTTTTCATTTGGTCATTGTATTGTCTGTTCTTCTCCCACTTACAGATTCTGAATACTCCTTTGGTATCTTCAAACTCTTCATAACATAAGAACAGGTTTATAACTTTATATGTTATACATGTGTATGTAAATGATCAGAAATGAAGCTGAATATCACAGTCTGTGATTAATATTCCCTAAACCACAGTGACTAGATTTTTTTCTTCTTAGAAATCGTCTTGATTGGAACAATCCATTATTGCTCGCCCTCATGTAACCGCCATGATTGGAATAATGACTGCACTAACTTTGAACTGCCATGATTCGAACAATGAATGTTCTCTTATCTAAATTATAGTTTTTACTCTTATTCTATACAGAATAAAAACTTAGATCTAAGTTAGTGCACACGACGTGTTTCTGGAATAACCATCACCAGGTACGCTCACGACACGTTTCTGTAATAACCTTCACCAGGTACGCTCACGACACGTTTCTGTAATAACCTTCACCAGGTACGCTCACGACACGTTTCTGTAATAACCTTCACCAGGTACGCTCACGACACGTTTTTGTAATAACCTTCACCAGGTACGCTCACGACACGTTTCTGTAATAACCTTCACCAGGTACGCTCACGACACGTTTCTGTAATAACCTTCACCAGGTACGCTCACGACACGTTTCTGTAATAACCTTCACCAGGTACGCTCACGACACGTTTCTGTAATAACCTTCACCAGGTACGCTCACGACACGTTTTTGTAATAACCTTCACCAGGTACGCTCACGACACGTTTCTGTAATAACCTTCACCAGGTACGCTCACGACACGTTTCTGTAATAACCTTCACCAGGTACGCTCACGACACGTTTCTGTAATAACCTTCACCAGGTACGCTCACGACACGTTTCTGTAATAACCTTCACCAGGTACGCTCACGACACGTTTCTGTAATAACCTTCACCAGGTACGCTCACGACACGTTTCTGTAATAACCTTCACCAGGTACGCTCACGACACGTTTCTGTAATAACCTTCACCAGGTACGCTCACGACACGTTTCTGTAATAACCTTCACCAGGTACGCTCACGACACGTTTCTGTAATAACCTTCACCAGGTACGCTCACGACACGTTTTTGTAATAACCTTCACCAGGTACGCTCACGACACGTTTCTGTAATAACCTTCACCAGGTACGCTCACGACACGTTTCTGTAATAACCTTCACCAGGTACGCTCACGACACGTTTCTGTAATAACCTTCACCAGGTACGCTCACGACACGTTTCTGTAATAACCTTCACCAGGTACGCTCACGACACGTTTCTGTAATAACCTTCACCAGGTACGCTCACGACACGTTTCTGTAATAACCTTCACCAGGTACGCTCACGACACGTTTCTGTAATAACCTTCACCAGGTACGCTCACGACACGTTTCTGTAATAACCTTCACCAGGTACGCCCACGACACGTTTCTGTAATAACCTTCACCAGGTACGCCCACGACACGTTTCTGTAATAACCTTCACCAGGTACGCTCACGACACGTTTCTGTAATAACCTTCACCAGGTACGCTCACGACACGTTTCTGTAATAACCTTCACCAGGTACGCTCACGACACGTTTCTGTAATAACCTTCACCAGGTACGCTCACGACACGTTTCTGTAATAACCTTCACCAGGTACGCTCACGACACGTTTCTGTAATAACCTTCACCAGGTACGCTCACGACACGTTTCTGTAATAACCTTCACCAGGTACGCTCACGACACGTTTCTGTAATAACCTTCACCAGGTACGCTCACGACACGTTTCTGTAATAACTTTCACCAGGTACGCTCACGACACGTTTCTGTAATAACCTTCACCAGGTACGCTCAAAGTTAAAAGACTGGAAACCAAAATAATTTTAAAAGTCGTTGGGAGCCAAATTATAAAGTACCTAAACAGAATAGTCACATATGCAAGAGGGAGGATAAGAAATCATATGAAGCTATCGATACAAAAATCAAAAATGGAATATTATCACTGTCTTGACTGAGCCCAAGCATTTGTCTGATCAACTTATTCCCAACCGTGGCAGTGAACGGTTCGATATATATATATACGTCTGAAAATTAAACTAAACAGTGTTAGAATTAGATTTTAGAGCTTTCAAATTTTTGTTCTTCCTTCGACGGGATTTGAACTCACACAATTGATACACTGCAGCACCAATCGCTTAGCCGTATGTCCAGCGCCCTAGACCACTCGACCACATCCGCTATATAAAATATAGCTTCAATAGTCGAAGTGTTACCTTATCTCGTAAGGAAAATCTAGAGATGGACATAAGGAATGTGTCCAAGCGTGTGTAGATGGTACACATATACTTAATATTATAATTTGACAGCAATCTAACTCAGCAATTATTATTATATTGTATAGGATAATGAAGAATTCATTATACAATCACAGGAAATAAAGTGTATTATACAAACATCTAAGCAGGTGACAACCATACAATATATCTGTCCCACTGGATCTCAAAATTGCTTGTGATACTAGGTTAATGCTATATATAAACGGAAAGTTTACAATAAAAAAAATAATAAAATCAACAATTTAATTATTTTACTTAGCTTCTCAAGGAAAAAAGTTTAATAACAGTTGGTATGCCAGTTTTAACACTACAAATATACAACATCAAGTACACCCCGAGATTGATAGTGTTAATAATCTCCATTGTGAGTGAATGATTGTTGTTATATCAGGGTGAACACAAGTTAGCTTTCAATGAAATGATGGGTCTCCATTTTAAGTATTGTATAATGATACCGTTAGAATGGAGATTCATTTAGGATACAATAAATAGTGCAATCACGACATATAATAGAATATATCGCATATGTTTCATAATAAGGGTGCCTTCATATCTTGTTAATGAGGATGTATGATCTCAGCATATCTTACCTCGTGTAACAAGACGACAAATAAAACAGCTTTAATCAATTTAGGTCTTATCGCTCGGATTGTTTGTATCCACATGCTAAATGAACATAGCAGCAGGTGCTACTCTTTTCTGTAGACAAGAGTAACATGACGGATTCCACGTGTGGTGCCTACTCTTCTGGAGAACATAAGTTCACCCCCGGATTTAAGTGGGGTTCATGTTGGTCGATCTTGTGTTTTCTGTGTGGAGTTTCGGAAGGGAAAGCAGTTCATGTTCCACATGTGACACCTTCCATGTTACTCTTTTCTACAAACCCAGTATCATGTCATAAATGAGGAACGGACCGGATTTTGATTACGACAAACGGTCCATATCCGTGGTCATTTGTGACACAGATATTCCGGAGCGGTTAACCAAGTCAAGATGGCCACCGTAAAACAGTCGAAGGGATGACTTCAACTTAAGAAATAGCTTCCTTATTAGAAGCAAAACCCAATCGAGGAAGCAATCATAGGCACCACAAGATATGGACCATCGGATGAACTGCATATTGCATGTATAATATCATTAAAATCTTAGTGGTTTTTTCCATTTAATACAAATATATTGTATTAATTTAAAAACCACATCAAAAGGTTTATCCTATTTTTATTAATTGATTAAAGCAGTTTTAGCTATATTAATTTTGCAGGTGTTTTCCCCGAAGCCTTTTTTGTTTGAACTGTTCCTGACCGAGAAAGATAATGCTAATAGTCTCCATTGTCACTATTGTAGAACATTATATGATAATGATACTGTTATAAAGGGGATTCGTCTATGATACAATAATTAATACAATCACGATATACAGCACAGTATATCATATATGTCCCTTAAACAGGGGGATTGTCATATCTTTTTGCTGAGAACTCATTTTCTTAGCATATCTGACCTCGTGTAACAAGGCGAAAAATAAAAACAGCTTTGATCAATTTAAGTCCAATCGCTCGGATTGTTTGCATCCACAAAAGTACCACGTTGGGTGCTTACAATTCGGGAACTCCACAACGAGAACAAGGAGCAACATGAACTTCACTAAAATACGGAGGTGAACTCAGATGCTTCGGAAGGGTAGGCTCCACATGTGGCACCCGTCGTGTTATTCTTTTCTACAGCCTATTGTTGTGTCCATTTAACATGTAAATACAAACATTTCGAGCGCATCTGAGTGCACCGCCGATTTTTAGTGATGTTCGTGTTGCTCGATATTTAGTTTTCTGTGCAGTGCTTTGTAGATCTTTGTTTATCCTTTTGTCTTTTTTCTTTTGGCGATTATGTTGTCTGTCGTTCTTCGATTTACGACTTCATATTACTCCTATGACATTTTCACCTTTCTTAGCAAGGTACAGCACGATATGACTTTTTTGAAGCAATACAATAATGCGAATGGACTCTGTTTATTAATAACAATATACATTTTGGAAAACATCACTGATCTGCAAAAAAAGAATGTTTATTTCCCCCAAAAAAACTCCTTATTCATTATGTTTGTTTTGTTTTTAAAAAAAATAATGATTTCTGAGGTGGTAGTATTGGGTTCGGTCTTCACACAGACCGTTCTGATCAATATCAGAAATTCCTAGCCGACGGTAGATATAACATACTGATTAAGGACAGCAACGAAATTGACCTCATGGCGGGTATAATTACAATAAAGACAAGAGGATACTTTTTATGACAACTTGCCCTATAATAACGACAGGTTTTGACCTACATAATACACCAATCCAAGCAACGTGAGTGTTGATGCTATTTATGTTTTTCAAATATATCGTTTGTACCAGATTTAATGGGAGAGCTGGTTAGGAACATACATGTTACTGTCGAATGAGACATGGCATTTTGACTCTGAGTCAAAAACACCGATATCATAATCGGATCCATTACATATAAGAACAGCTTGAAGATACCAAAGGAGAAATCAGAAGTCGGTAAATCGAAGAAGGATAAACAATGCAATGGCCGAAAGAAAAAGGACAAACAATGCTTTACAAACCACTACATAGAAAACGAAAGGTTGAGCAACACTAACTCCACTAACAACCGGGGATAAACTCAGGTGCTCCGGAAGGGTAATCAGTTCCTGCTCCAATAGTGACGCGCTTCGGGTTACTCTTGTTGCAAACTCAGTGATAAGTTGGAATGAGGAAATGATCGGATTGTGATTACGACAAGTGGACCATATCCGTGGTCATTTGTGACACCGATATTCTGTAACGCTTAACCAATTCAAGGTGGCGACCGTAAAACTGTCGGAGTGATGATTTCAACTTAACCACTAGGAACTCTTGGTTCAAAAGCGTCCTTGTTAGCAGCAACACTCTATCAAGGAAATCCTAACTGGAACCACAAGCTCTGGAACATTGGATCAACTGCATACTGCAAGTGTAATATCATTAAAATCTTAGTGGGCTTTCAATATAATAGAAATAATTTTTTATTAAAAACCACATGAAAAGAGTTTATCCTATTTTATTAATTGATTAAAGCAGTGTTAGGTTTTGCATATAATTTTTGCAGGTGTTTCCCCCGAAGCCTTTGTCATTTGCACAGTGCCTGAAGACAGATTTTTAAGGAATTCTAAGGCATCAACTGGTAGGCAAGACACGTGCAAGTCTTTTAAAACTATTTAAAGGAGAAGTATTAAAATAATTTTAATTATTTTTATCCTATTCACTGAAATTAAATACATAATGAGGTTTTGAGAATAAATTAAGAAGAATAAGTTAAAACCATTGACTTACTAAAGTAGCATTTATCTGAACAATTATATCCTTAACTACCGATTATTCTTTATGAAAGGTGTGAAAAGTAATCAAAATGGGTTCAGGAATTAAAGCTTTATACCCTCAAGAGTACTTAGATTTACCACAGGCTATTATTAATGGCCCAGTGAACGACAAAAAATATTATATTAATAGATTACAATACATTGTACATCGGTTTAAAGTGTACTCTATGCTATTAAGTTCTGGTATATGTGCTGGAATGATGCTACCCAGCACTGTTACATCATATCAAGCACAACAAAACAACAGAATATTATACAGGACGTTGTAACAACAAACACAAGAAGCTAGCATGGTTTTTAATTGCATGGTTTGGTATATAGATGATATTCTATCACTGAATAAAAGTTTGGTGACTATGTTGCTTACAGCTATACCATTGTTCCTGCAATAAAGGATACGATACAGTCAAAGCTGCTTTAGTGATCACCTCTATTGAGCAATAACTTGTATTATGTGACCTTTAATTTGAATTTCCCTTCACAGTGCATTTTATATTAACTAAGCCTGTATTTAGCAACCACGTGTTTTATAGGACCCTTTTTCAATGTTTCATAGGACGGTCACATATGACAGGTTTGACTGTATATGTATGCAGTTAGATCTGATTCATAACTTAACAACACCTCGAAATTGACGACAAAGGCCGGTTGAGAACGAAAACATTCTCATGTGTAAGTAGCAACATATCAGCAGCACTGACTTATGGAATATATCTCTCAATTGATCCGATATTTCAGAGCTCCTATCAATATTTTTTGGATAGATGGTTTCGACTATGAAATTACAAAACCCAATTGTTCCTGGTGGTAGAGTTGAAATCATCACTTCGACTATTTTACTGTCGCTATGATGACTTGGTCAACCGTTACAGAATGTCCGGTATTTTCTTCGTTCATGATGTATCCACGAATATCACTTATCATCTGGTTCCTAAAATGAATAACACGACGGTTGCCATTATTGAAAAAGGAACTGATTATCCCGTTGGATCATCTTATTTCACATCCGTTATTTTGGTGTAGTGTCTTTGGACAATTGTTTGTCTTTTTGTCTTTTGGCCAATGTAGTATCTGTTCCTCTTCGATTGACAGCTTCTGATTACATTATAATATTTCAAATGTTTCCTAGATATTAGAATGCAGATAAGTGTATAGGTAACATGACTTGTGGGACATGTATTTGTGTGTTAGGGGTATCGATTTGGTTTCTTTCGACGATTGTTCTATTGGATTGTGGACATGCTACGACAGTGTGGTATTCTTTTGCTTTTCATTTTATTGTTTACCTTTCATCAAGAACTCAGAATAAAGTGACATTATATTGCTGAAGTTATTTCGTTCAATCTTTCAAAAATAACTGTTTAACATACTGCTGACTATTTTCTTACTTGGACAGCACATGACCTCTATGTTCACCTTCAAGTTCTGTTAATGAAATATACAAAGCTTGTAAAAGAACACTATTTTTGGCAGTGTATTATCCTGCTAACCAGAATGTAGGGTACACAAATGGCCAACAAGTTCCCGCTTAGACATTTCCACAGCTTTAAAAAATGACGATACAATACCTGTACATATTCACTTCCACTCAAAAGACCGCATGCTATCACAAAAGTGAAAACATAAATATGGACAGTACAATAGCAGGTCCAACGAATGGTCATAGTTAACTGAAAAGGAAGCATTACTTGCCTGCTGTAGCAGTGTTGGATACATAAATGTCATAATGATCACCTATACATGATGCAGACCATCAAACATGTAGAGAGTAAGACTTTATTTTAGATAGTTAATATTCATATAACAATACTAACTTGTTCTTGAAGGTATGGCTAGGACTATTGAAATTTAACGTCACAATATATCAGGGATATCATGGGGCTTAGTTTTATTGGTGAACGAAAATAGATTACCCAGAGAAAACCACTAATCTACCGTAAGTCGCTGACAAACTTTATCACATAATGTTGTATCGAGTAAACCTCGCCATTGGTAACGTTCGTGGTGATAAAAACACATTTTATAGATAGATGTATATTTCTACTACAAAATGGGACATTTACGGCGAAAAAAGGTACATATTAATGTTTTGTCATAAATGTTAAACCAATCTTCTTACTTTGTATTACTTTCAAGAAAACCATCACTGCATGAAATTTTGTTGTGTGTTTTCTTGTGTATGAGGCTGTTAAAGAATGGAGTTAGGTACTTGATAGCAACGGACTGCTTAGAGGAAACAATGCTGTAGAACAGAAATCCCCCACATTGTCGAATCATTTCGTTCCTAAGCAAGATAATGGTTTATTTGCAAACTGTCAAAATAACGGAATATACAATAAAGATGATAAGGCCTGTATTTCATTAAAAGGGATTTATAATTGTAATGTTCTCCGGATGTTAGATAGAAAACAAAACATCAAATGACCTGTAAAATACACTTCATTAGTGATGTCTAATCATACAGGAATCTAACGGGTCAGAGTATATGAAATCATTAAAAACGTAAATATCAAATTCAGTGCGCACGATGCGTTTCTGGAATAACCTTCATTAGGTACTCTCAAAGTCGACAGGTTGGTAAGACAAATAATTTAAAAAGTCTTGGGAGCAAGAAAACCAAAGGGCTCAACAGGATAGACAAAATCTGGGAGCAAGTAAACCAAAGGGCCTAATCAGGGTAGACAAAATCTGGGAGCAAGAAAACCAAAGGGCCTAAACAGGATAGACAAAATCTGGGAGCAAGTAAACCAAAGGGTCTAAACAGGATAGACAAAATCTGGGAGCAAGAAAACCAAAGAGCCTGAACAGGATCGCCAAAATCTGGGAGCAAGAAAACCAAAGAGCCTGAACAGGATAGACAAAATCTGGGAGCAAGAAAACCAAAGGGCCTAAACAGGATAGACAAAATCTGGGAGCAAGTAAACCAAAGGGCCTGAACAGGATAGACAAAATCTGGGAGCAAGAAAACCAAAGAGGCCTCAACAGGATAGACAAAATCTGGGAGCAAGTAAACCAAAGGGCCTAAACAGGATAGACAAAATCTGGGAGCAAGTAAACCAAAGGGCCTAAACAGGATAGACAAAATCTGAGAGCAAGAAAACCAAAGGGCCTAAACAGGATAAACAAAATCTGGGAGCAAGAAAACCAAAGGGCCTAAACAGGATAGACAAAATCTGGGAGCAAGTAAACCAAAGGGCCTAAACAGGATAGACAAAATCTGGGAGCAAGAAAACCAAAGGGCCTAAACAGGATAGACAAAATCTGGGAGCAAGAAAACCAAAGAGGCCTGAACAGGATAGACAAAATCTGGGAGCAAGTAAACCAAAGGGCCTAAACAGGATAGACAAAATCTGGGAGCAAGAAAACCAAAGGGCCTCAACAGGATAGACAAAATCTGGGAGAAAGTAAACCAAAGGGCCTGAACAGGATAGACAAAATCTGGGAGGAAGAAAACCAAAGGGCCTAAACGGGATAGACAAAATCTGGGAGCAAGAAATCCAAAGGGCCTGAACAGGATAGACAAAATCTGGGAGCAAGTAAACCAAAAGGCCTAAACAGGATAGACAAAATCTGGGAGCAAGAAAACCAAAGGGCCTAAACAGGATAGACAAAATCTGGGAGCAAGAAAACGAAAGAGCCTGAACATGATAGACAAAATCTGGGAGCAAGAAAACCAAAGGGCCTAAACAGGATAGACAAAATTTGGGAGCAAGAAAACAAAGGGCCTAAACAGGATAGACAAAATCTGGGAGCAAGAAAACCAAAGGGCCTCAACAGGATAGACAAAATCTGGGAGCAAGAAAACCAAAGAGCCTAAACAGGATAGACAAAATCTGGGAGCAAGAAAACCAAAGGGCCTAAACAGGATAGACAAAATCTGGGAGCAAGAAAACCAAAGGGCCTAAACAGGATAGACAAAATCTGGGAGCAAGAAAACCAAAGGGTCTAAACAGGATAGACAAAATCTGGGAGAAAGTAAACCAAAGAACCTGAACATGATAGACAAAATCTGGGAGCAAGTAAACCAAAGGGCCTAAACAGGATAGACAAAATCTGGGAGAAAGTAAACCAAAGGGCCTAAACAGGATAGACAAAATCTGGGAGCAAGAAAACCAAAGAGGCCTAAACAGGATAGACAAAATCTGGGAGCAAGAAAACCAA
The DNA here is from genome assembly GCA_963680875.1 of Bathymodiolus brooksi. Classification (NCBI taxonomy): domain Eukaryota; kingdom Metazoa; phylum Mollusca; class Bivalvia; order Mytilida; family Modiolidae; genus Bathymodiolus; species Bathymodiolus brooksi. Next base: position 60,182,443 of record OY804578.1, read on the forward strand.
AGAGGCCTAAACAGGATAGACAAAATCTGGGAGCAAGAAAACCAAAGAGCCTGAACAGGATCGCCAGAATCTGGGAGCAAGTAAACCAAATAGCCTGAACAGGATAGACAAAATCTGGGAGCAAGAAAACCAAAGAGCCTGAACAGGATAGACAAAATCTGGGAGAAAGTAAACCAAAGGGCCTAAACAGGATAGACAAAATCTGGGAGCAAGAAAACCAAAGAGGCCTAAACAGGATAGACAAAATCTGGGAGCAAGAAAACCAAAGAGCCTGAACAGGATAGACAAAATCTGGGAGCAAGAAAACCAAAGAGGCCTAAACAGGATAGACAAAATCTGGGAGCAAGAAAACCAAAGAGGCCTAAACAGGATAGACAAAATCTGGGAGCAAGTAAACCAAAGGGCCTAAACAGGATAGACAAAATCTGGGAGCAAGAAAACCAAAGAGCCTGAACAGGATAGACAAAATCTGGGAGCAAGTAAACCAAAGGGCCTAAACAGGATAGACAAAATCTGGGAGCAAGAAAACCAAAGGGCCTAAACAGGATAGACAAAATCTGGGAGCAAGAAAACCAAAGAGCCTGAACAGGATAGACAAAATCTGGGAGCAAGAAAACCAAAGAGGCCTAAACAGGATAGACAAAATCAGGGAGCAAGAAAACCAAAGAGGCCTAAACAGGATAGACAAAATCTGGGAGCAAGAAAACCAAAGAGCCTGAACAGGATAGACAAAATCTGGGAGCAAGAAAACCAAAGGGCCTAAACAGGATAGACAAAATCTGGGAGCAAGTAAACCAAAGGGCCTGAACAGGATAGACAAAATCTGGGAGCAAGAAAACCAAAGAGGCCTCAACAGGATAGACAAAATCTGGGAGCAAGTAAACCAAAGGGCCTAAACAGGATCGCCAGAATCTGGGAGCAAGAAAACCAAAGAGGCCTAAACAGGATAGACAAAATCTGGGAGCAAGAAAACCAAAGAGCCCTAAACAGGATAGACAAAATCTGGGAGCAAGAAAACCAAAGAGCCTGAACAGGATAGACAAAATCTGGGAGCAAGAAAACCAAAGGGCCTAAACAGGATAGACAAAATCTGGGAGCAAGTAAACCAAAGGGCCTGAACAGGATAGACAAAATCTGGGAGCAAGAAAACCAAAGAGGCCTCAACAGGATAGACAAAATCTGGGAGCAAGTAAACCAAAGGGCCTAAACAGGATAGACAAAATCTGGGAGCAAGTAAACCAAAGGGCCTAAACAGGATAGACAAAATCTGGGAGCAAGAAAACCAAAGAGGCCTAAACAGGATAGACAAAATCTGGGAGCAAGAAAACCAAAGGGCCTAAACAGGATAGACAAAATCTGGGAGCAAGTAAACCAAAGGGCCTAAACAGGATAGACAAAATCTGGGAGCAAGTAAACCAAAGGGCCTAAACAGGATAGACAAAATCTGGGAGCAAGAAAACCAAAGAGGCCTAAACAGGATAGACAAAATCTGGGAGCAAGAAAACCAAAGAGGCCTAAACAGGATAGACAAAATCTGGGAGCAAGTAAACCAAAGGGCCTAAACAGGATAGACAAAATCTGGGAGCAAGAAAACCAAAAAGCCTGAACAGGATCGCCAATATCTGGGAGCAAGAAAACCAAAGAGCCTGAACAGGATCGCCAATATCTGGGAGCAAGAAAACCAAAGGGCCTAAACAGGATAGACAAAATCTGGGAGCAAGTAAACCAAAGGGCCTAAACAGGATAGACAAAATCTGGGAGCAAGAAAACCAAAGAGGCCTAAACAGGATAGACAAAATCTGGGAGCAAGTAAACCAAAGGGCCTAAACAGGATAGACAAAATCTGGGAGCAAGAAAACCAAAGAGGCCTAAACAGGATAGACAAAATCTGGGAGCAAGAAAACCAAAGGGCCTAAACAGGATAGACAAAATCTGGGAGCAAGTAAACCAAAGGGCCTAAACAGGATAGACAAAATCTGGGAGCAAGTAAACCAAAGGGCCTAAACAGGATAGACAAAATCTGGGAGCAAGTAAACCAAAGGGCCTAAACAGGATAGACAAAATCTGGGAGCAAGAAAACCAAAGAGGCCTAAACAGGATAGACAAAATCTGGGAGCAAGAAAACCAAAGAGGCCTAAACAGGATAGACAAAATCTGGGAGCAAGTAAACCAAAGGGCCTAAACAGGATAGACAAATCTGGGAGCAAGAAAACCAAAAAGCCTGAACAGGATCGCCAATATCTGGGAGCAAGAAAACCAAAGAGCCTGAACAGGATCGCCAATATCTGGGAGCAAGTAAACCAAAGGGCCTAAACAGGATAGACAAAATCTGGGAGCAAGTAAACCAAAGGGCCTAAACAGGATAGACAAAATCTGGGAGCAAGAAAACCAAAGAGCCTGAACAGGATAGACAAAATCTGGGAGCAAGAAAACCAAAGAGCCTGAACAGGATCGCCAAAATGGTCTAAGGTCAAATTAATTTACACTATCCATATATAATTTAACTAGCTTTCTCAGTTTGGATTAAATGGTCATTGTAACATGTACTCGTTCAAATGAATATAAATGATAATCTTGTCAAAGCATTTTCACATGTAAAAGAGTTTAAGTAAAGTTAAAAAGTCCTTTCAATTTATTTTAATGTCAATACAGACACACAGAAGAAAGATCAGAAATACAGTAACATTTATACCACCATCATTGTGAAAATATTTATATTATAAAAAGAATATGTATGACGAATGTAGGAGAAATAATGGCCATACATTTAAATCGTTTCCTTAAAATTGCATATTATGCCTATTCAAGAAATTACAAACAAAAACACGTTAACACATTATCGCTACAAAGGGCAACATTAAAAACTCAAATATTATGATAAATCAATGGATATACTTTAACATTAATTTCTGCTATTCAAGGTGTTCTAGTTGTAGAATTAACTTGTTAGTGGGCTTTATTTGATAAAACAACATTATTTGTATTTGGTTGAAAGCGTATCTTGAGTACAATTTCATCTAATGTTGTAATATGTTGAGTACTTCGCTATTCATACAGATATAAATTACCTCGGGGGAAATTTGCTATCAAGACGTACAGTCAGTTCTAATTCGATAAAATAGTATTTCTTAGCAAACACAACCCGTTTTATGCTTGAATAAGATCATCTATACATTTGTATAAAATTATTTGAAGATATAAATACTTAAAATAGGAGACATATAAATATTTTCTACCCAGATATCATGATAAAAGAGACCATCTTAAATAAACTATACACAAGTATTCACATACATATGGAACGGGTGATAACTGTTGACAATACAAGCTTGAACAAAAATACAGTACAAGACCTCATGCTAATATCAAATTGGACAGCATAATGCATCATTATCAGATAAAAATGTTATTAGAGATGAACAATTATTTCCCTACCACAAGATATTTTAATTTTCCAATAGCATAGAATTGCGTTAAAAGCTTAACCATATAACCTATGCCTGATATACGAAATCTCAGTCAGATTTACAACATTAATACGATGAACATTGAGTTACGTAAGACGAGATTATCGAGTAACCTGATTCTGTGAATAAAACACTACACACACATAGAGATAATACAGCTAAAGGTCGAAAGTACTAGGTCTCACAAACAGTGTCATTAATATTATGGTGTTAGTTGTGGCATAGTTCGCCATAAATGGAGTCATTATTACCAAATACAACTTAGGAAACAGGTTTACAATAAACGTTACAGAAAACTGAAAGGGCAATTAAGAATGGACAATTCAGAGGCACAATCAACACTGGGAACAAAACACAAAACGAGGACAAAAAATAAAATAAAAAAAACACAACACAGAAAACTAAATAGACGAGCAGCATTGACCAACCAACATAATTTAAAAAAATTGCATCGATGACTTCAACTTATGAGCACCATAGCCTTGTTTGCGTAGCGTTTTGTGTCAGTAGCTGAGCTAATTCCGGTAAATCACTGTACTAGGCACAAACCCTAGAATACGAAATGCTTAAAGATGCAAGAAGGGTAATCAGAAGCAAGCCGTAACTGGAAGACGACCAAAAGAAAAAGGAAAAATAATGACTTAATGACTGATGAGTTGTGAAATGCAAAGCCCATACGTTGATGCTGCCTACATATTGCTATGTATGAAAGAAAGCTGACTATTGGGAAAGTGAAGTCATCATGTCTGTCGTAGAGTTGGTTTTAATCTTCCACCGTGGTTGATTTCAAAGTGAAGGTCTAGAAAAGAAGCAAACCTTTGAGCGTCAGTATGTATTATCCTTTACGTCGAGCTCACTTGGGAAGATGTGATGCAGATAATCACCGAATGGAGAATTGTGCAGTGACAAAACGTCATTTATGCAACGGAAGCTGGAATTAAAGGTTTGGGCTAATTTTCTATCTTTATTATGAGATCCCTTTACGGAAGTATGCCTCTTGAGCGTGTAGAAACAAATCAGCGAGTACTGGAGCACAATTTGAAGACACCGTGATACCAATCGTCTGTTGAAACACTAATGCAGCACCAAGCTGGACAAATATAGTGCCTATCAAACAATCAAATTTGAATAATTTCGTTCTGTTTATATTTATTATTAGATTTGGAATTTATTTCAAATAATTTGCAAAATAGTATTCTATCAAAATTTAGGGAAAGAATGCCGTGAACAAGATACGTTTAAATATGTTCCACAAATGTAGTCACAGTATCTATGTTATTTTTTTTTTAATTTGTATGTGTTAGCATAGACATTTGGTGTAATCTCAGTTTACCGGAAAGGTATAATGTTATGATAGGCCAAAGACATGTCATTTCTAACTTCTTTTCAGAATTGATATTCAATAATGCATAGAGGTTGGTATTGGTGTTGTTTTTTAGTTTTTTGTATTTGGTATTTATGAATTGTGATTGTCGCTTTGAATTGACTTCTGGCTTTTGATCATGTCTTGACAATTTCTCACTTTACACACATTAGATAAATACATTATAAACGTAACAAATTATGAAATGAACCCGAATTGTGCGAGTTTTCTCACTTTTTGTGTCTTCATGGATGTCAAAAGATTTAGAAATTAATTAGATTTGCGCAAATTTATTTTGAAAACCACACTTATACCTCCAATATAAAAAGCAAAAGTAGTAATTGCATTTCAAATTATATCATGCCATCAACAGTTTCATCATAATCTTCAAGCAATTGCCAAATCAAATCCATTTTTATTTAATGTAGATGTCTAGTAGCGCTCACCGGACGCAATTACGAACAATTTCGAAGATATTTACATTTGATAATAAATTTGACCACACTGATGAAGCTGATTACATGTACATATTTCAGATTAAACACCAATATTCCTTTTGAACCATATACCATATATTATTCAATGCATTGTTACGGGTTTTAAGCAGATTTTCATGACCCCGTTTTAGTCACTCTGTGACCTAGATCCGGACACAATTTCGAACGACATAATAATAACCTTTCTAGTGTAAATTATTTGATGACAACTGTTAAAATTGAAAGAGCATTCATTCATTTACGATCACATATCCATTTGTATATAATACACATGACATAACAACCTTTCCTTTATTCACACCATATATGTGTGCCAGTTTGCATTCGGAATTCCTTGGACTCTTCAATGAATAAGGTACATCACGGATTTTGACATTTTGGGATAGTTCAAGGTAAGGAAAATGTATTTTATTGACTGTTTTCGTTTTAATTTCACTATGCTCTACATATGTATAGAATCAGGAGATCATATTCTTTTCAATTACAGGCATAAGATAACAAAATATGCGTACCTCAATGAATTTTAGCGATATATTCCAAGTGCAATTGTCGATCGTTTTCTGTTTACAAATATGAAAACCCGTCGTCTGCAACATTCAACAACTGCACATGAATAATTTTCTCCCAAAACACGAGTAATTTAGCGGGGTATCTATTTATAAAAGCATTTGTTTAATTCATGTCTTGAAGGAACAATTAGGGCACATCAATTTTATTTCGTTCGTAATTGTGTCCGTTCGTAATTGCGTCCGGTGAGGCTATATAAATGTGAGTATTGTGTTCCTAATATAGTTTAACAGTTAAATATTCATGAAAAGAAAGTAATAAAACATAGAATTCTTTCTATTTGTTTAACATAATAAGGGTAATAACAAAATTACCGAACTCCGAACAATCTTACAAAGGGAAAGTCAAAACTCATAATTATATAAACAGACAAAATCAGTCAACAACCGGAAAACTGTGAAAACCGTAATGACCCTGACTTGGTACAGGCATTTCTAAAGAAATGGTGGGTTGAATAAGATTTTAAGGCGCCAAACCTCCCGCTCTCATTACGGTTCAAAGGTTCCGGCTGTCACTATAACAGTATTTAACATCATAACACTTATTAAAATATTTGCAGGTAGCATTTCGATACTGTTGGAAAAATCCGAACAACTGAAGGAGGTTACTAAGAACGTTCATTACTATTTGAGTATTACTGTATTCTTTCTATATTATCTTTTGTACGCTAATAAAAGGCAACACAACATTAAATGACATACCGATGATGTTGTCATGCATAATTTATTGAATAAATAACAAACAGTTAAAATACAGGTTGTAATTTTCCTTTTTGTCAACGCTTGCTTGTTAAAGTCAATCTCTTGACCAATTTTTGTAGAAAAGTATAAAAGTAGACGGTAACTAAGATATAGCCATCCTTTGGCGTAACGTTACTACTGGGGGATAATTTCTCATTTGTAAATAGGAAATATAAGGGATATGCTAAGCAGATTACACATACAATATAACATTTACTGCAGTTCTATCATAAATAACACAGTTGTCTCTCTATCCACAAAGGCATCCAGTACATTTACCTTTAAGGAATATCTTCAATTTTTGAACAAAATCTAATGATTCTTCGATTTTAATAACGATTATTTCATGGGACTATTTGAATTTGTAGTTGGCGAATAAATATGTTGGCGACGTGACAATTCCAACCCAGGTTATCAAGTATAACCAGTGTTTCTCCAGACGGATCGACCAATCAGCTTGCAGTATTTATATCAAATTAAATTATTTGAAAATAAGTAAGATTATGGACGGAATGTATAAAATAACATTGGTGTGAAAGCCTTTGCAAATCCTGTATAAATAGTCGTGATACTCCTTCAACCTATGTGCACTGCTACGTCAATTTATATTGGTTTGACTTTGTTCTGGTTGCCGATTTGATGACATATCCAGAATGAGAAGACTACACATAACAGCTGTAATATAATATATATAAGATCAATGTATGTAAACTATTATTAATATTATTCCCCCACTTATCGTGAATGATACATTTCCTAACCATTGGATAAGAATATTTTGTGTCTGTCGAAATTGATCTTATCTGATTTTGGTTGTCATGTTAATTTACTCTGGTTTTATTCCTCTGACAAATTATTACATTATTTGGCTTTCCTGTCTTTTGACGTAATAAAGATTCGACGTAATAAAGGTTTGACGTAATAAAGGTTGTTCCAAGGACCCCTTCATAGGCTCTAAATTAGATATTTATGTTTTCATTGTTTAGTGTAGATACACTCTTGGTCAGTGTAATTTTGTTCTCAGTGATATCCACCATGGTGTATGCTTACAAAGGATGTTCTTGCCATTATCGTACCTGACAAGCTGTCCCCATTATGTGCCCCAGAAGGGTTAACTGATCATAATGCGACAAATCTTACCTTGAACCATATCTAGACAGTGTCATGCTAAAGCCAAGTTTGCAGTTTTCGAATCAAAGTAGGCGCATTACATTGTTCATCCCTACCTAATTATACATACTTGTCCAGTGATTGCCACAATTTATTGCTTGAGTTGTCACATTCCTCTCTCATACTTGTGTAATATTTACATATATCTTAGCTTGTTTTCGGCCTGAATACGCATGGGATATTTTTCGCTGGCCGTTGAACAACCAACAATCAATCAGTATCTTAACTTTATTACACTAGTACTGATAACATATGTTGTCTTACTTTACTAAGGGACACATATACTAATACATATCACACAAAGTATCTTACCTCAACTACCAGAATACCCACACCAATACCGATAGCATAGGATTGGTTCTGTTTAATCAAACTCATAATGGCATCAATGCAGTCCTTAAAGGAAACAAAAAGACAACATAATATATACTTAGGTCCATCCTTTTATTACTCGCCACAGACGATATATTATGTTATTAATGTGCATCCGTATATATGTTTTCTTCACAATATTTAGTTGTATTCCAATTAAACAGTTGTGTATGTCTACAAACAAAATACAATCCAAGAACTTAAACAATATAAAATGTATAATTGTTTTTCTATAGCACGCTGTTTTTGTAATTTTATTTCCCGCATGCGTGATATGTTAATCATTTCCTGATCCGGATAGTAATAATCAACAATCAGTAAAACATTCATTGACCAAGCATTATTAGCACACACATTTATGTAATATACATTTCTGTAACAACACCAGCACGCTGTCTTTTTGAGGGCTAGTGTTATGGCGTTTAACGCCACTTTCAAAAATATTTCAGCTACATCGTGGCTGTCAGCTTTATTGGCGGAGGAAACAGGAGTACCAGGAGAAAACCACCGACCTGCCGTGAGTCACTGACAAAGTTTATTACATAATGTTGTATGGAGTATACCTCGCCATGAGCGGGATTCGAACTCACAACTTTGGTGGTGATGGGCACTAATTGCATAGGTAGGTGTAAATCCAACATCCATGCGATCACGACCACGACGGTCCTTTCTATTCGAGGGGAAAATAATCATTACATGATAGTGTTAAAGTTTCGACATATCATTCAGTTGAATGTTATCTACAGAATGGTGTTGGGGTCTCATTAACTATTTGTTTGCTAAATTTTCAATTTATTACAGACAATATATACATTAACTAATTTGACCCCATCAAATATTTGCATACTCCAAGCTAGTGCATTATTTCAAAAACTTCACCTTGTTTTTGAAATTTAAAACAGAGTAATGGTTTCTGTTGGGATGATAAAGGGGATTTTTGACCATCACTTTTTAACTACTCCAACTTATCTAAAACGATAACAATAACATATACTGAATCGACTTGGTTTTTACGCTTACCTGGCCAATGTTGGAATTTGATGTATCCGGGGAACTAACACAGGTAGCTAATCCAGAAATATTTCCTGCGTCTAGTGCCGCTCTGGTTATACCCTTACAACAGGTAGGTGGAATACCATCTACAGTGTTATTTTGGTAGTCGCAACATTGCAGCTAAATTAAATAAATAATTAAATATTTTCATTTGTCATGTATATTTATTACAACAATCATGAATGTCCACAATAAGACAACTGTAGACAAAGGGTTTAATGTAATAAAATAGAAAAGTATCACGTCGAAAACAAAAAGAACCAGAATGGTTAATCAGAATCCGTATATCGAAGAAGGACAGACAACACAATGGCAAAAAGAAAAAGTACAAAAGGACAAGCAACGATCTACAAAACATACCAGAAAATATGAAGCATATGCAATGCTTCGGAATGTTTGATTAGTCTATTCCCACATGGGCAGCAATGTAACACAAATATTGTTTGATAATGCTCCTTACTTGCTGTCACTGACTATTTGCACAACAAAGTAAGACTACGTCATGACCTATAAAAAGCACCAATAATCTGAATTATTGCTTAGGGAGTATTATAATCACTTGTGGTGACATGAAATCCAGACTAGGAATGCTATTATTAAGAAAGTGTTATATTTTTTAGTGTTATACTCGTCTGTGGTGATCTGAAAAAACCCTAAGAACAGTAAAACAGTGAGCTGCTCCCCAGATTTAAAGATTAATATCATTGGACAGGAAACGTTTTTTCCAATTTCACTCCACATTGCCCAATTTCTTTGGGGAACGGTTTAGTCAGAGGTTACCTATTTCATCGCACGTGTGTAAAGATAAAGGCTTTCCCATTTCATTGGAAATATATAAGGACGAAGACTACCTCTTTTTTAAACAGATGTAAAGACGAAGTCGAAATAAAGACCACGGCTACCCCATTTCATTGGACAGATGTAATGACAAGATATACTCATTTCATTGGACAGATGCTTAGACGAAAGTTACCATATTTCATTGTATAGATGTACAATTTATGGCTAACTATTTGATTGTTGGTTAGATCTTAAGAAGAAAGTTACTATATTTCCGTGGACAGATGAAAGCTATCGGATTCCTTTCTGTGTGTGTGTAATAATACAAAAACTGGAAAACATTGAAACATTTCATTCTTCAAAACATCAACAATGACATCGCAATAATTCACTGACAATTGTGGTTCACTTACAGTATAACATATATACTTACTGCAATATATAGTCCATCGATCAATCTACTTGTAATATCTGCACTATCAACGTTTGCCAAATCAGTTGGTACCTTATATTTGCTTGTTAACGAGCTCAATCCATCACGTATAGTGTTGTCCAGCTACAAAATAATTAAACTTATGAGAACATATCAAAGTGTCAGAGAACTTTTTATTAGAATCAGAGTGTCTTTTTTTTACCATTATATTTTTGTTATATTATGACTTGTCGGAATGAGTTTTTCATATTGTTTCCTAAAATTGATACATTACTTGTTTTAAAGTCGGACACAGAACCTTGACATTCGCTGGCTACGGATTTGAATTTTTGCATATATACAAATGATTAAACTATTTTTTTGTGCGTCATATATAAGTTTCACTGTTAGTATTGTTTACATAAATAATAAATGAATTACACCATATTATTTAACAGTTTACATAATCTAACCTTTCCTGTAAACAACAGCGCCACCAGTATACATTCAGCCAGGGTAATGATTATTACAATGATTGCATGCTGTAATTATAATATATAAATTGTTAACACCTAAATATATACGTGCTATACTGTATGATGACACTAAAATGGTAGTCAGAAATTATTTAAAACTACATTATTATATATTGAAAAATGAAAAAAAACAAAACTTTCTTGTTATTTAGTATACAATGCAAAGGCAACATTGATACAGTTTTCTTAGGTTTTCATAGGACCGGTGGTTCTTTCTATATTTGTGTTACTAGGGGTGAACCGACTGAATAGGCTTTTGCGTTTTATTTTGCCTCAGAATGTAGGATTAGATCGCTAAGGAAATAAAAAAAAACCAGGATATTTATGTTTGTATGCACCACACTTCTGTACGAATACATGAAATCAGTTAAGAAGAGGTTGAAGATACTGAAGGAGTAATCAGAATCCGTATATCGAAGAAGGACAGACAACTAAATGGCCAGAAGAAAAAGAATGATTTTAATATCTTGCTCGACAATACGCATATTTCCTATTGTTATGGGGATGGACCGGTTGGATATTCTGTTGCTTTTGTTTGCATCAGAATGTATGATTGTATCGCTAATTTCTCTCAGATGAAATATATAGAACGTCGTTAAAGCCCCGGCTCGTGTGCCATATTACTTTTTGGAAAGTATGCTGTACTTTATGCCATACCAATTACAAAGACATGATATAACATCAGAAAACCATGAAAACATTCATGAATGTATATTAAAGTTAGTTTAGTTGCCCCTTTGGCATTTGGTATCTAATCATACCTCCATTTGTTTGTAGGAGGGTTCATATCTTATTAACGTTATCTGTGTTTGTTTGTGTATGGTGGTGTCCAAACACATGTTGTATTGTGATTTTATTTTGCTTTTCTTCGTTTTGTGTACCCGGTGTTGCCAGTTTCTCTGGATTGTTCATATTTGATTGCCCTTTCGGTATTCTCTAATGTTTATTGACAATCGACGGACATTTCACATCTGCTGCATTAAGTTTTGGAACGACTTTGAAGCAAAAAGATATCTACTTTATAAGTATACATAGAATGCACTGGATAATATACAAACTGGTGAGATAATACTTAAATTTATATGACAAGAAATATAACTAAAAATACAATTCGTCACTTATTCATAAAACTGTAATAATCATGTAATATAAGTTTTATGAAGTATTTGGCTTCAGTGTGTTTATTGTTTAACAATCTTTTATTGAACTTCCTCAAGCAAGATTATGCCAGAAACACGTTTATGAAATTTCTACGTTTTTCTTTATGATATTTCACTTTATAGCATATATAATATGAAGTAAGGGGCCGTCGTTGTTGTTATTGTATGACTGTTGAATTTCCAACTACCTGTACAATCAGTGCCTACCAACACTAATGTTGTAAGTTCGAATCCTGTTCAGACGAGGTGTACTCGATACAACATTATGTGATCAAGTTTGTCAGTGACTTGTGACAGGTCTGTGGTTTTCTCCGGGTACTCCGGTTTCCACCACCAATAACAATGATCGCCATGATATAACTGAAATATTGTTGAAAGTGGCGTTAAGCACCATAAACTAAACCAATCCTGGAGCAAATCTTGTTTTTTCTGACGTGTTTTGATTATTTTTCCGCTCTCGCACTAGTTCTAATGTAAGGATTTCCAAATTATCCAGTGCAGATCTTAACATAGGCCGTAGACCCAATTACCGTGTTCTCAGATTTCAATGATCTATGCAATATTTCTTGAAACCGTTTTCACTGAGACATTATTATATATCACAGTTATGACACAGTCCAATTACTTATCATTGCAATCTTTTATTGGTACTTTCGACATTTTCCCTTTGATATCAGCCTGTGATATTGTCAGTATCAACGACCTGAGTGTGATACTGGAAAAAATATCGTTACGATACTAATGAAAGAAATAATGTCAGTTTTGATTGGCTAGACATACATTAGCTCTACTATCACAGCTCGTCCTATCACACTCGCTGTTATAATACCGATAATATCTGTCTCGACCTTCTTAACTGACGTTATTCTATGTATATTATGAGTGAGAACGAGCTCATAATATTCTGAAAAGGTGTGCACGGAAACGTATTGCACTTTGTCATAGTTCCGAGTGCCAGGTAAAATATCTTGTAGTAAAAGATAAACTCGCCGTTCAAATTGATTATTGCATCATATTATAGATGCGTTCAGCTTAACTAATATAAATTTAAATATTATTAAAATGATAAAGATCTCTAATATTGATATTAAGTAACATGACAACGATGATTTTGACCATATGCATCTTATTAATTTGTTATATTCATACTCCAAAATTCTTCATGCAACGTATGATATCATAAGATGAAATATTTCAATTACCCGGTAGAGACCAATGAGTTGATTTTCAGTCGAGCCCACCGACCACTATTATTTCTTTGACTAAAAGATTAAGACAAGTAAGATATCTTACAAAAGATAGGGTATAGGAAACATTTTTCATTGTCTAAAAATAAGACATAACAATTAGAAACAAGTTTCAGTAATTAAAACACATTTTCTATTGTTTAAGCCATATACATGCTACACATAAATAAATATATTATAATTGCATTTAACATTTAATTATAACATGTAGCAATAACATGAAAAACAAACAATATCACACTGTCGGAACAGTTCTTTACACTGTCGGAACAGTTCCAAAATCTTACAACAAAATCGTAGAAACATAGGTAAAATTTATACCATTACAATGCAAAATCGATAGCCTTAACACATATATATATGACCGCACACTTTCCTGGCTCGGTACAGACACTTCAATAAGGAATAGAGGAGTTAAGCGACTTTTACGACCTCCATATTCCCCCTTTTAGTAAAATGATGCGGTTATGCAAGTGTTTTCCACATATGAGTTAAATGCAAATCTTCACATATAGTTGGTATTTAGTGGGGTTCGTGTTACTCGACCTTTTGTTATATGTATATGTTTTATAGATCGTTGTTTGTCCTTTTGTCCTTTAGTCCTTTCTCTTTTGGCCATTGTGTTTTCTGTTCTTCTGTCTTTTGGCCATTGTGTTGTCTGTTCTTCTGTCTTTTGGCCATTGTGTTGTCTGCTCTTCTTGGATGTACGGATTCTCATTTCCCATTTGGTATCTCCAAACTCTTCTTATAAATAACACGGAGTCCTAATCATATGTAGCATTATCTTAAAAGTTAGAGACCATGCTTACTCCAGTACACCTTTACCATTGCAATTAACCGCTCGTAAAGCTACATTTCACAAACAACACCAATATATTTTAACTTTCCATTTTCGAACACTTATTATATCATGACCTACCAGTTATCTTATGAAGGGATTGCTAATAGAAGGAAAGACATCAAATTATCCACGAATTCATCATCTGGGCAAAACTATTTTGTATGGTTGAATATGATAGTATTAACTCAACACAGACAAGTTAAACATGAACTTGTCACAATATACCTTGCTTGATAGTTAAAACTTACCAACATGAGCATACATTTGACATTACAACATGCTCCACAAGTTCCCAGAATACCAATAATAAACATGGTGCAGCCAAAACCAATTAACGCTACAGCGACTTGGTCTAGACCAGGTATCTGTTTAACAAAATCTCCAAGAAGGTCCAAAAAGTCAGGTCCAACTTTCAAAAGAGCTCCTACTACCATCAGAGCCAAACCAACCAGCTACAAGATTTTAATGGAATATCATGTTCGGTTCGGCTTTACCTTCAATTGTCTTATTTACGTTATTTGTGTTTGTTTGCGTATAGTAGTGTCCACAACACATATTGTGTTGTGTTTTTTGCTTTGTTTTGCATGGTCTTGTGTCCCTATGTTGCCAGTTTCTCTGGATTGTTCATTTTTGATAGCCTCTTCGGTGTTCTCTAACGTTTATTTAGTAGTTTATTTAGTAGTACGGTTTTCTTTAATATTATATTGATCTCTACCTGATCTACATTCCTGTTTTATATTTTATGCTGAGTTTTTGTTATTTGTGTATTCAGTGTAGTTTGATAGTCATCATTGCGTCTAGTATAAGCAAGAACATTTTAAAGATATTAAACAGGTAATCAGAAGTCTTAAGTCAAGGAGGGACCGACAATATAATTGTCAAAGGGATATGGGAAAAGACAGACAACGGTCCATAATCCACTACACAGAAGCCAAAAGGTTGAGCAATAAGAACCCACTAAACTCAAGGGGTGAATTCGTGTGCTCCACAAGGGTAAGGCGTTTCTGTTCCGTTAGTGTCATCCGTCGACCCCGCATGAAAGTAAGTTCTTACAAAGAAAGGAACAAGATGATGAGAGGACGTAGACGGAATCTCCGCTAAGAAACGCCTATCTAAAGACAAATATGTTTTTAATTATAAAAAAACAAACAACTCAAGGGCAAGCATATTGATGATGTTAGTTTCAGAGACTTTTTGTTGGAATCAGTGTGTTCATTACAAAGTAATTCCGATGGTCGTTTTATTGCTGCGTATTGTGTAAATGTATGTCAAACTTCAGTATTTCATTGTATATTTATATATATTGGTGTATGACATGAATTACGTGTAATACGACGTTTGCTTCATATTGGACACAACTGAGGTCTTGTTTCCCTCATGCATTGATAACCAAGTCAATTGTTATTTCACAAATCATTGATCAATTATGAACTTCTATTATTCCATTTAAATTCCTACTAATCCATTTCACATTCAAGTATTCTTGGAAACAGCAATAAAACAATTATTCAAGGCATATATTCCGTTCCCAACGACTTTTGAATGATTTGACTTTCCAAACTGTTAATTTTGAACGTATCTGATGAAAGTTATTCCTGGAACACATCATGTGCACTAATTTAGATATTTACGTGTTTATTAACTTTGATGAGACAGTTGAGATCTATGTTACACTTACCACTTCAATGTGTTTTATTTGTCTTTGAAACATTCTTCAATAATATGATCTTAACCGATTGTTGCTGTCTTGTTTAGGCCCTTTGGTTTTATTGCTCCCAAACATTAAATTATTTAGCATTCCAATCTTTCGATTTTGAGCGTACCTGATGAAGGTTAGTTATTCCAGAAACACGTCGCGCACACTAAATTTGATATACGTTTTCATTGCATCAGGATTTACATATTAAATCTACATTTATTGGAATATCTAAGATTATTTACTAAGTGTAACTTACCACAAATAATAGGTTAAATACTACCAGACATACCCTCGCCAAACATGCTCCACAACTTAGTTCTGTCATGTTTGTAAACTTTTTGATATAAAGTTATTTCAGAAACGCGTCGTGCTCATTAAAGTTTATATCTACGATTTTATTTATATAACCTTAATACTTGTGTTTTTACCAAAAATATTCATATAAAACTTCCTCAACCATAAATTACAGTATGTTTATTATATATTATATTGGTATTACAGTGTCATATATGTAACAAGCAGTAAAACTGTCTGATTTATTTAAAACGATGGACTACTTGGATATGCGTTGAAGGTGTGTAAAATGATTTCATTATATCATTTTTGTTTATTTAACTATGGTTATCCGGTTTTGAACGATCAATATTAGAGCTTATCGCATTTCATCAAACCCCTAGTTAAACCAGAGGCTTACAACAAATAGTTCAAGTAGTCTTAAATAAGCATACAAAACAGGGTGAATGGCCGACAAATGCAGCTTAAGACTGTAAAATCCTTTATATCTTCATTTTAGATGAAAAATTGGTCATATGAAAATTGCAAGCATTTTCAAATATCATTTTCGAGACAATGCATAAGCAAATCAATTTGCAATTTTAAAACGATAATTAGTAATAGACGGAAAGGTTTAGCAATTTCGCAGATAAAGATGAGAATATCATCGGACAATTGGAAGACAGACGTGAGAATCTCATCGGACAATTGGAACACAAACATGA
Organism: Bathymodiolus brooksi; assembly: GCA_963680875.1. Taxonomy (NCBI): domain Eukaryota; kingdom Metazoa; phylum Mollusca; class Bivalvia; order Mytilida; family Modiolidae; genus Bathymodiolus; species Bathymodiolus brooksi. Next base: position 60,199,345 of record OY804578.1, read on the forward strand.
GAATATCATTTGATAATTGGAACACACACATGAGAATATCATCGGACAATTGCAGCCCAGATATGAGAATCTCATCGGATAATTGGAACACAAACATGAGAATATCATGTGACAATTGGAACACATACATGAGAATATCATCGGACAATTGCAGCCCAGACACGAGAATATCATCCGACAATAGGAACATATACAAGAGTATAGCATCTGACAATTGGAACCCAGACATGAAAAGTCACTCAGTGTTTATACTTTATTTGTAAATTCTTGGATTTGTGAAATCTTGTATAATTAAAACTTAAAACTTACGTGATTTAGTCTTTTGTTGGTTTAAACGTAACAGATTGTCAGCAACATTCTCCTTATATTATAATAGTAGGTTCCACCTTGCCATGGTTTATTAGATATATTTATTATCAAAGTTAAAGTTCCTACATAATGTAATTATGATTAAGCTAATGTTCTCATCCCCAAGGCCTCAGTAACCTTTCCAGATGTTGGCTGTGCTGCTTGGACCCTTTGGTTTTATTGCTCTTAAAGACATTTAAATTATTTGACTTTCCAATATTTCGGATTTGAGCGTATCTAATGAAGGTTATTAACAAATCTCGTCGTGGCACTAAATGTGATATCTACGTTTTTAGTCTGGTCAGTTACAGACTGATTTTGAAAGCTTGCTATATGCTAGTTTTTCGATTGCTTCTCCATTCCCGCTTATGATTGGATTCAAGAACCACCCCGAGTTATTTTGAGAGTAATGTCCCATGTTGTCTTACATATAGTGATCATCGTTTTCGGTCGCAATGCCATGTTTGCCATTCATTCCTTTCTATTTTCATAATTTAGATGTAACTTCCACTTCAATACGTATTATTATACAGTTGGCCTACACATGCACCATTGGTCGATGCTACAATGTAGATGTTGAGTATGCTAATTAATATAGGTTTCTAACGGAACTTGTGATATTAGAAAATAAGCATTGTATGAATAAAATGAGAAAATAAAATACCACACTGTCGGAACAGTTCCAAAATCCAATCGTACAATCATAGAAAAGTGCAAAATAGACACCCCTAGTACACAAATACATGCCCTCTCACTTTCCAGGCCTGCTACATGGACTTAAAAAAAAGTGGCGGAGTTAAGCTTTTTGTTTTACTGACTCAAAATGATGAGAAATATCAAGCAAAAAATTTACGTTATTCACATTGAACTTGAATTACTTTAATATAATGGAAATCTGGGGTTTGTAATACTTATCAGAGTAAGTTTATGTATACAGGTAGTAGAAATGTATATCAAGATACAAAAGCAGCATAGGGAACGTCATGGTCGTGATCGTGTGGTAGTTAGATTTACAAATACCTGTGCAATAAGTGCCTATCACCACTGATGGTGTGCGTTCGAACCCCGTTCATAGGGAGGTGTACTGGATACAACATTATGTGATAAAGTTTGTCAGGTCGGTGGATTTCTCCGGGTACTCTGGTTTCCTCCACCAATAAAACCGACCGCTACAATATACCTTAAATATTGTTGAATGTAGCGCTGAACACCATAAACCATACAAAGCATTATAAAACGACTCTCTACTATTTTCTTAGTTTTTTTATTGCTCCTTATCAGCAGATAGTAACCTTTGATTTGACCAATCTGTCGTTCTTTATATGTACAATATGCTGCACCTGAACACATACAAACATGTACAGCAGGAACAAACTGATAACGTGATGATTTAAAGTGTTTAAACATCAACAAAGTAAATAAGAATGGCAAAGGCACATTGATTTAGTAAGTAATTTCAATAGATAACCCCAATAAGGGATTTTATATTATGATAATTTATTTACGATCATTCGCAGATAAAACACATTTCCAATATATTTATCTAGAAAGAATAAAAACAAATATTGATAAGATTATTTTCTATATATATGCTAATACAACAACTTTCACTTCCCTGTATATTTCTCGTAAATGCTTTCCATTTCTTCGAAATCAACAACAAATACAGGATAGGTCATAATAAATCTAAGCCTTTATCTTAAATATTGTAGTAAGAATTGCATCTGTATACTTAGAAATAAACCCGACCAGTATATATATATATATAGGGCGCTGGACATAAGGCTAAGTGGTTGGTGCTGCAGTGGATCAATGGTGTGAGTTCAAATCCCGTCGAGGGAAGAACAAAAATTTGACAGCTCAAAAATCTAATTCTAACACTGTTTGGTTTAATTTTCAGACGTATATAATATTCAGTATTAACCTAGTATCACAAGTTACTTTGAGATCCATTGGGACAGATATATTGTATGGTTGTCACCTGCTTAGATGTTTGTATAATATACTTTATTTCCTGTGACTGTATAATGATTTCTTCATTATCCTATGCAATATATTAAAAATTGCTGAGTTAGATTGCTGTCAAATTATAATATTAAGTATATATTTACCATCTACACACGCTTAGACACATGTCTTATGTCTATCTCTAGATTTTCCTTACGAGACAAGGTAGCACTTCGATTATTGAAGCTCCATTTGAATGGAGCGGATGTTGTCGAGTGGTCTAGGGGCTGGATATAAAAGGCTAAGCGATTGGTGCTGCAGTGTATCAATGGTGTGAGTTCAAATCCCGTCGAGGGAAGAACAAAAATTTGACAGCTCACAAATCTAATTCTAACACTGTTTGGTTTAATCTTCAGACGTATATATATATATATATATATATATATATATTAATACGATGGAAAGATTGTTGCAGAAATATCAATTTCCCCTCACATATCGCAACTAACACAGCATTGTATGAGACACTTTGTGTGAGCTAAGTTGATGCTACATTGATACAGCATTCTATGAGACAAACATTGATACAGAATTAAATAAGGGTAATAACAAAATTACCGAATTCCGAACAATCTTCCAAAGGGAAAGTCAAAAATCATAAGTATATAAACAGACAAAGTCAGTCAACAACCGGAAAACTGGGAAAACCGTAATGACCCTGACTTGGTACTGGAATTTTCAAAGAACTGGTGGGTGGAATCAGATTTTACGGCACTAAACCTCCCGCTTTCATTACGGTTCAAAGGTTCCGGCTGTCACTATAGCAGCATTTATAACAATACTGAAACAAACTAGGTAAAATAGTAGTCAACGCAGTACTAAATCCAATGAGGAGGGTGGAACATCTATCGTGAACCATCTCCATCAACAACCACGAGTCCCCTGAAGTAATTTAACTGCGAAAGTAAATGTCAAAAACACTTTTACGTCATACATTGACATAAAATATCATTGACATTGTTGTTGACTTCCTTATCTTTATGCATTTTCACTTGATGAAAATCCATCGTTCACCATTGTCTCTGCAGAGACAGAATATATTTCGACAAGATCTTGGTATCGGAATATAAACTTTTAAAGAGATCGAATAAGGCGAATCTTTTAATAGCCCTGGTGCAGTAGTCTGTTTTTCAGATAAAGATGACGTTTCAAGAAATCAGAATAATTGCTACTGGCCCTTGCATAGCGAATCAATTGCGAGATGTAAACACCATATGCAGGAGAAACTGATATATTGCTGCACATATTTGGAAAATTTATGATTTTAAAATTGAAGTCGTCCCGTTTATCATAAATTTTAGTACTGAGTTGACCACTGTCGTCAAATTCGAGGTATAAGTCCAAAAATGATGCGGACGAAGCTGTATCTGTGGTCTCTTTAACTTCCAGCTCTGGTGGATATATCAATGGAAGAAATTCTGCAAATCTAGAATTATTGATAAAAAAAACGTCATCAATATACCTGTATGTGAAATTAAAGGCTCTAGCTTCATGAATCTTCTTATCTTTTACAAGCTTTTGAAGAAACTCCGACTCATATGAGTATACAAATAAATCGGTTAGAAGAGGGGCATAATTCGTACCCATTGGTATGCCGACGACTTGCTGAAACAGTGTCTCTCCATAGGAGACAAATATGTTATCGATGAGGAACTCCAGCATACTGATCACTTGTTCCTCGGAGTAGCATGTTTTACCTTTTTGAATTTTGTTTGAAAAATATGTGGAATTGTAGCCTAACACAACAAATTTTGAGCCATCGTTTCTACGACTGAAAGCATTGTGAATTGCTTCTTTTAAGAGTGTTTTTAATTTGTCATGCGGTAGGGTGTTAAATAGAGTTGAAAAATCAAAAGTTTTGATGGAGGATACCTGAGAGAAAGATCTTGATTTAAGGTTATCCAAAAGATCTTTAGAGTTTTTCAAAATCCACATGTGATGTATGCTACTATGCGAGTAAACAGTTTCACAATATGTCTGTTGTCCCTCTTTTACTGCAGACAACTATGACAAGCAAACTTACAAGCCATTCTAAAGGAAGTTATTGATAAATAAATTGTTACGGCAATCTATGAGAAGTGCATACGGTAATTTATAAGACAACATTTGTCTGGCAAATTGATATGCATTCTATGAGACAACTTAAATTACATACTTGCATTCATATTTATTTTAAACATTGCAACACTAATTTCAATCTACAAAATGTATGTTGGAAATGCCAGACAGACATGTTTTCAAATTCATCACAATTCTGTTTTGAGCAGCGGACACACATTCCGTTTTCTGTGTATGCTTACGTAAAATGGATGCAATATTTTATTGCATACAAATGTTGAAGACCATACTACTAAATAAACTAGTGTAAGAAATAATGTCTTACGTCACCTTCTCACAAAGTCCGTTTGTCAAGTGATTGTTCAGAATGATTACTCGTTAATGCGCGTTTCCTTTACCATTTTCGGCATAACAAAATTACCGTACTCCGAACAATCAATAACACAGATATCTTTCCGAAGCACTTAATACCCTTGTTGCACTTTCATTCCATATATTGAACATGTTGTATACTAGACCATAACGTTTTGAAATCCACTAACCAATTAATTCCTATGTAAACCCAACACTCGACTCACAACCAGATAAACTCAGCATTCGACTCTCATCCATGTAAACCCAGCAACAAACTCACACACATGTAAATCCAGCACTATAATCACTCCCATATAATCCAGCAACAGAATCACTCCCATATAATCCAGCACCAGAATCACTCCCATATAATCCAGCACCTGAATCACTCCCATATAAACCAGCACCAGAATCACTCCCATATAATCCAGCACCAGAATCACTCCCATATAATCCAGCACCTGAATCACTCCCATATAAACCAGCACCAAAATCACTCCCATATAATCCAGCACCAGAATCACTCCCATATAATCCAGCACCAGAATCACTCCCATATATTCCAGCACCAGAATCACTCCCATATAATCCAGCACCAAAATCACTCCCATATAATCCAGCACCAGAATCACTCCCATATAATCCAGCACCAGAATCACTCCCATATAATCCAGCACCAGAATCACTCCCATATAATCCAGCACCAGAATCACTCCCATATAATCCAGCACCAGAATCACTCCCATATAATCCAGCACCAGAATCACTCCCATATAACCCAGCACCAGAATCACTCCCATATAATCCAGCACCAGAATCACTCCCATATAATCCAGCACCAGAATCACTCCCATATATTCCAGCACCAGAATCACTCCCATATAATCCAGCACCAAAATCACTCCCATATAATCCAGCACCAGAATCACTCCCATATAATCCAGCACCAGAATCACTCCCATATAATCCAGCACCAGAATCACTCCCATATAATCCAGCACCAGAATCACTCCCATATAATCCAGCACTAGAATCACTCCCATATAATCCAGCACCAGAATCACTCACATATAATCCAGCACCAGAATCACTCCCATATATTCCAGCACCAGAATCACTCCCATATAATCCAGCACCAGAATCACTCCCATATAATCCCAGTATTGATGTTCTATCTAATAACGCTTCCCTGGTTATTCTTGTGTTTTTTTGTATCCGGATTTTGATTTCACAATTTAATAATTCAATATCTATTCCTTGGAAATATGTAATATTGCCATACAAAAAATTGTATGCTTAAGCCGTTTCATAGCAATATAAAGGTATTCTATGTTCTCAAAATGTGCTAAATATATATTTGAAACCATTCCTTTCAGCTATTTTGAAAATAAGAATGCTATTGACGTCTTAGAAACAACACTTCAGACGTTGTGTTGTTTGATATTATAATAGCGTTGTAGGTTGAAGTATCTGTATATATCTGAATTTCGTTTATTTACACCGTCATCGTATATTATTAGCATGACAATAGTCTGAGGTTTGAAACAGTACCGTAATTTTTTCTAAAATGGCTAAAAAATAGTAAAGTCAAGAATAAAAACCACAGATTTTAATCAATAAAACAACAATTAACATACAAGATAGATCACCAGGACGGATTTAATATTGAAAATATTTAAATAATAATACTTAGAAAAAGGTCGACGGCTTCCTAATTTTTTTTATATAATATATCATTTCAGAGATTTGAGATTTAAAACTTGATGATTTGTCAAAAGCACACATAAAATTAGATAGTTCATATAATTCACAACACAGCTAATTTTTATAGCTGAAACTGAGTTCTGGTAATTTAAAACGAGGACACTTTATTTTTCTGGTTAATTTGATGACAGATCCAGAAGGCAGATGCAATACACAACAGCTGAAATGTATATAAAAAAAACCAAATACATTTATGTAACAAACAACAATGGATATTATAATAACAATAAATAAAGCACAATTATAAATATAGGGATTATGTACCTTAATATTCTAATATGCACATAATACATGTATATTTGACCCAAACACGTATAAAGGTATACACCATCGATGTCTATTTTCAGAAATCCGAACAGATTAAAAACAACTATGTCTATTTTTAAAAAATACAAACAGTTTCAAAAGTATAGGGCTCCGAAAATATACAATCATAAATGTACAGACCTACTGTGTCTATTTTCCAAACTCGCAATAGTAATAAAGGTAAAGCCCTCTAATACCAGAAATCGCAATAGTTATATAAGAACAGACTTCTTATATCTATTTTCATATATCTCAACAATCATAAATACATATGAGCCAGATTATTTGTTTTAAGAATACAGGTAAAATTACAGTACTTTGGTGTATATTTCAAAAAAAGCCATGCACTTTGCATATGAAAGGCAATTTGCACATTTTCCTGATTAACCATTTTATTAGAAATGGTTGTTTGCTACATATCTAACCCTATCCATCCTCTACTTGTAACTATTAAAACATCCACCCATAGTTCGTTCTCCTTTTTACCTGCATGATTTAGTGCTTCTAAACTTGTTCTCAGTATGAATATTGCTAAACTATTTACTCAATTGAGGTCAAGCAATTCATCACTCAATCATATCAAATAAGTTCTTTGTTTTATTTTACATACTTAGCAATAGTAGTAATGTTGGTCAGTAATATAGCATAGTCTTTGAAATTACCATGTGCGACGTAAACAATATATTGTTGTTTATTTTGGTTCATAATTTCAGAGCAATATATTTTGTGGTCACTGATTTGATTATACACAGTGCTCGAAATTCATGTTAACCAAAGCACTAAATATAGAAATGAATAGTGTCGTTATTCTGTCCTTTGCAATGGTTTCGTTTCCAAATTGTGCTCTGTTTTGCAGTTGATTTCTAATTAAAATTTTGAAACTCCTTAGAAGTGGACAAGGTCAATATCATACATTAACCCACAAACATATCTAATGTAACCATACCTGAATTACAAGAAGACCAACACCAATACCTATTACCCATGGCTGGTTGTCTTTTAACATGCCAATCAAAGCTGTTCCACATTTCTAGATAGAAAATTGACATAAAATTATATGTTTTTTTGTCTGTTTATCAAATTAAAAAAAATATTAAAAAAGAATATAATCAAAGCGCTGCTAAAACTATGTATGTAAACCTCTCTGTTATAATGTGATTTATGTGAGCCTTTTGTGAACTTTTCTAGCCTGTTATGCAGCAAGTGAAAATTAATTTGATTATTAACGACAATGTACGTATATTGTGTTTATGCTGTAATATCAAAAAGTTCAAAACAACTGCCAAATTATCTGAAAATAGCTGAAACAATAGTCGTTCTATTCGTTTTCAATGACGTCATCTGTGACGTCAGCGCTTATACTATTACCGTTTCTGGCAGTCGTTCCACATTAATCAGGTACCAGAAACGCTTTATTAGGTCCATGACTAAATAACAGTGAAGTTTATTTGACCCCCTTTAATTAGTACTCCAAATCATACAATTGTAGGATAGAAATAGTTATACTGACAGTAACTGTAAATGAGGAACAACAGTTAAATAGTGTTCCTTACTCCCCAGTTTACCATCATGTCCGATACATACAAGCAACTCCCACTACTCTTGCTGGTCTCCGATTACCCTTACATGAGTGGAACAACATTACACAAGCCGTAATCTTTCAAATCACCATGTCAATAAGACGTTGTTTAAAATATGTTATAAATGCGAATGGACTTTTGCACCTTTGTTATCATATTTGTTCCTTGCAGCGTAAGACAATAGTCATCTTGGTACAATAAGACAATATGCAAATATCACTTTTATTACTGGTGCTAGTAACATAGATTCGAATGGACATACTTTCTTAGTGAAATGCAATTTTGTCGTTATTTATTTTGACAAAAGTGACCTTGGTTGAATAAAGTTAATCACCGATAGTGTCTATTTGTTAGCGTTCTTTTATTTTACCTCAAATTTCATTGCATTAATTCCTATCTGTTTGCAGATGTGATACACTTAGGAAAAGGTGAGCTAATAAAACTGGTAAAATTCTCTACTAAATAACAATTACATGCCTATGAATCTTTTCAAGGTATTATAATTTAACATAGAAAACAACATCATAGGGGGAAAACCATGTCTGAAATCTAAATATAGATAATGATATGTTTAAAATATTACCTTTCCTGAAAACAGTAAAGCAACAATGATGATCTCTGACAAGGTAATAATAATCACCAAAACAGCATACTGAAACAATAACAAATGTTTTCTTAGTTCAAGCACAATACAGACAGGAATATCAGTTTCATTATTATACCTATACTAAGTATTACATATACCACGGTTCTAAAGATTTAACTTATTTTAACAAACGAATCCGAATGATGAGTAAGACATATGGTATATATGTTTTGTAACAGAAATAAAATGATTCACATTTGGTATATAGCTTAAGCTGGATGTACAATCCAGAGACACAGGGAACACTGGCACAATACACAGAACGAAGACAAATATAACAAACACACAAAAAAACACTAAAACCCACACAACGCAGAATACTAAAAGAGGACTATCTAAGAACCATCACAGCTAGGTGTGATTTAAATTGCTTAATATATTTATTTTCGTCAACCAATATTCCTCATGTTTTCTTTCATGTTTCATACTAAATATAATTAAATTGTTTTCATTTGTTGTAAATAATATGTCGAGGTTCAAATATGACACAACGTTGTATTTTTCAAATAACGTTAGAAAATACCGATGGGGCAATCAAAAAGGACAATGTGGACAAATACGATGTATTTGAAGATTAAATAATAACTTTGTTCTTACCAACGTATACATAAATGCTATAAATATAGATACAAACCCCAGAAATGTAAAATAGCATTACAGATAAATGAACTGGATAAGAAACACAATTTGTATGACTAACTTTGATCAACACATACATCAATTAATTTATTTAGTAATTCATTTCCCCTAACTGTCTTCTTTTGTATGATGGCTTTGTTGCGATGATCCAATTTTCTCAGCTATGAGTCAGCTTCACCTGTCGACTTTGGAGTAGTAAAGTTTGACTCAATATTAAATATAGATTAGATACATACCAATACCAACATACACCTAACACTACAGCAAGCTCCACACGTTCCCATGACACCAATCAGAAAGATAACACATCCCAACACAATGATAGCAATATCTATTGATCCTAATCCTGGAATATGTTTAACAAAGTCTCCAAGTACATCCAGAAATTCTGCTCCTCCTTTCAACAGTCCACCAAGAACTATCAGACCTAACCCTACAAGCTACAAGAACAACATAATAAGCTTGTGGTGCTATAAACGTTTGATATATACCTATTACATACATTGTGCGTTGATAAATGATTATGAAAAGAAAGCTTAAACAGTGAAGGTCAACAATTCCACCAATATCAACAAAACGAACAATCACCTCTCGTGTCAAGCCACCCGGTGTGTGAATTGGTATTAGTGCGAGTCGCGATAGTGGTGAGTAGCGATGTGGTCAGTTCATGCCTGCAGTCGAGACTTGAAACAATCGCTATGTATGTAATACGCCTATCTCATATTTCAATAAAATTGTTTTTTAGACAAGTGTTGATTTAGAATTAACAAATTTAATACACTACTTTTAAAGAGACTACATTTTTTGCATGACGTCACCGTATATGTTGCTATGCATTCACAAATGTCACATTCAATCACTTTCAGTGTTGTTACAGAGATGTGGAGTAAATGTGTATGTTCTGGACGGACCGTACAGTTGCCGATAAACAAATGAAACTACGTCAGGATATGTAGGAATATGACTGTGAATACGTGATACATTAATCTATGAAATGAGCGAACAAAGATGAAAGAATGAACATTGCAGTCCCTTTGTTTACCTGGCTTACATTGTGACGTCTTTTGTTGCATTTTAATACTTTGAGGTCATGAAAAAAGTAGTCTTGTCGAGAACATCGTGTACATTGTTGTGCTATTCTTTTATCACCACAGAGTGGTGATACAACACCTTGTATCAGACAGGCTATTCTCTTTAATTTCAAATGAGAACTTGCATAATATTAGATAAATAACTATTGGCGTTTGACCGGCGTTAAGACACGATGAACTCTCAATAATACAGAAATTGTTGCTTAAAATATGTTTTCTAGCATAGGCATATGGAAAATGTATTTTTCCAATTAATATCTTTAGATAAAATTATAATTAAATAATAATTAAAGAAATGTTTTTAATTGATACCCATGCATCTATCTAAATATTAAGAAGCAATGTAATATATTTAAATAGACAATCCATCGTAAAGCAGGTAAAATGAATGGTTTAGGATCAGTAAGTAAGCAGGCTTCTGATTACCCCTTTGGTATCTTCTGATTACCCCTTTGGTATCTTCTGATTACCTCTTTGGTATCTTCTGATTACCCCTTTGGTATCTTCTGATTACCCCTTTGGTATCTTCTGATTACCCCTTTGGTATCTTCTGATTACCCCTTTGGTATCTTCCGATTACCTCTTTGGTATCTTCTGATTACCCCTTTGGTATCTTCTGATTACCCCTTTGGTATCTTCTGATTACCTCTTTGGTGTCTTCTGATCACCCCTTTGTTATCTTCTGATTACCCCTTTGGTATCTTCTGATTACCCCTTTGGTATCTTCTGATTACCCCTTTGGTATCTTCTGATTACCCCTTTGGTATCTTCTCATTACCACTTTGGTATCTTCTGATTACCCCTTTGGTATCTTCTGATTACCCCTTTGGTATCTTCTGATTACCCTTTTGGTATCTTCTGATTACCCCTTTGGTATCTTCTGATTACCCCTTTGGTATCTTCTGATTACCCCTTTGTTATCTTCTGATTACCCCTTTGGTATCTTCTGATTACCCCTTTGGTATCTTCTGATTACCCCTTTGGTATCTTCTGACTACCCCTTTGGTATCTTCTGATTATCCCCTTTGGTGTCTTCTCATTACCACTTTGGTATCTTCTGATTACGCTTTGGTATCTTCTGATTACCCCTTTGGTATCTTCTGATTACCCTTTTGGTATCTTCTGATTACCCCTTTGGTATCTTCTGATTACCCCTTTGGTATCTTCTGATTACCCCTTTGGTATCTTCTGATTACCCCTTTGGTATACTCTGATTACCCCTTTGGTATCTTCTGAATACCACTTTGGTATCTGCTGATTACCCCTTTGGCATCTTCAGATTACCCCTTTGTTATCTTCTGATTACCCCTTTGTTATCTTCTGATTACCCCTTTGTTATCTTCTGATTACCCCTTTGGTATCTTCTGATTACCCCTTTGGTATCTTCTGATTACCCCTTTGGTATCTTCTGATTACCCTTTGGTATTTTCTTATTACCACTTTGGTATCTTCTGATTACCCCTTTGGTATCTTCTGATTACCCCTTTGTTATCTTCTGATTACCCTTTTGATATCTTCTGATTACCCCTTTTGTATCTTCAGATTATTCCTTTGATATTCTTTGATTACCCCTTTGGTATCTTCTGATTACCCCTTTGGTATCTTCTGACTACCCCTTTGGTATCTTCTGATTACCCCTTTGGTATCTTCTGATTACCACTTTGGTATCTTCTGATTACCCCTTTGGTATCTTCTGATTACCCCTTTGCTATCTTCTGATTACCCCTTTGGTATCTTCTGATTACCCCTTTGGTATTTTCTGATTACCCCTTTGGTATCTTCTGATTACCCCTTTGGTATCTTCTGATTACCCCTTTGGTATCTTCTGATTACCCCTTTGGTATTTTCTTATTACCACTTTGGTATCTTCTGATTACCACTTTGGTATCTTCTGATTACCCTTTTGGTATCTTCTGATTACCCCTTTGGTATCTTCTGATTATCCCTTTGGTATCCTCTGATTACCCCTTTGGTATTTTCTGATTTCCACTTTGGTATCTTCTGATTACCCCTTTGGTATCTTCTGATTACCACTTTGTTATCTTCTGATTACCCTTTGGTATCTTATGATTTCCCCTTTGGTATCTTCTGATTACCTCTTTGGTATCTTCTGATTACCCTTTGGTATCTTCTGATTATCCCTTTGGTATCCTCTGATTACCCCTTTGGTATTTTCTGATTTCCACTTTGGTATCTTCTGATTACCCCTTTGGTATCTTCTGATTACCCCTTTGTTATCTTCTGATTACCCTTTGGTATCTTCTGATTTCCCCTTTGGTATCTTCTGATTACCCTTTGGTATCTTCTGATTACCACTTTGGTATCTTTTGATTACCCTTTGGTATCTTCTGATTACCCCTTTGGTATCTTCTGATTACCCCTTTGGTATCTTCTGATTATTCCTTTGGTATCCTTTGATTACCCCTTTGGTATCTTCTGATTACCCTTTTGGTATCTTCTGATTACCCCTTTGGTATCTTCTGACTACCCCTTTGGTATCTTCTGATTACCCCTTTGGTATCTTCTGATTACCACTTTGGTTTCTTCTGATTACCCCTTTGGTATCTTCTGATTACCCCTTTGCTATCTTCTGATTATCCCTTTGGTATCTTCTGATTACCCCTTTGATATTTTCTGATTACTCCTTTGGTATCTTCTGATTACCACTTTGGTATCTTCTGCTTACCCCTTTAGTATCTTCTGATTACCCGTTTGGTATCTTCTCATTACCACTTTGGTATCTTCTGATTACCCCTTTGGTATCTTCTGATTACCCCTTTGGTATCTTCCGATTACCCCTTTGGTATCTTCTGATTACCCCTTTGGTATCTTCTGATTACCCTTTGGTATTTTCTTATTACCACTTTGGTATCTTCTGATTACCCCTTTGGTATCTTCTGATTACCCCTTTGTTATCTTCTGATTACCCTTTTGGTATCTTTTGATTACCCCTTTGGTATCTTCTGATTACCCCTTTGGTATCTTCTGATTACCCCTTTGGTATCTTCTAATTACCCTTTGGTATTTTCTTATTACCACTTTGGTATCTTCTGATTACCCCTTTGGTATCTTCTGATTACCCCTTTGTTATCTTCTGATTACCCTTTTGGTATCTTCTGATTACCCCTTTTGTATCTTCTGATTACCCCTTTGGTATTATCTGACTACCCCTTTGGTGTCTTCTGATTACCTCTTTGGTATCTTCTGATTACCATTTTGGTATCTTCTGATTACCCTTTGGTATCTTCTGATTACCCCTTTGTTATCTTCTGATTACCCCTTTGGTATCTTCTGATTACCGCCTTGGTATTTTCTGATTACCCCTTTGGTATCTTCTGATTACCCCTTTAGTATCTTCTGATTACCCCTTTGGTATCTTCTGATTACCGCTTTGGTATCTTCTGACTACCCCTTTGGTATCTTCTGATTACCCCTTTGGTATCTTCTGATTACCCCGTTGGTATCTTCTGATTACCCCTTTGTTATCTTCTGATTACCCCTTTGGTATCTTCTGATTACCCCTTTGGTATCTTCTGATTACCCTTTGGTATCTTCTGATTACCACTTTGGTATCTTCTGATTACCCCTTTGGTATCTTCTGATTACCCTTTGGTATCTTCTGACTACCACTTTGGTATCTTCTGATTACCCCTTTGTATCTTCTGATTACTCCTTTGGTATCCTTTGATTACCCTTTTGGTATCTTCTGATTACCCCTTTGGTATCTTCTGACTACCCCTTTGGTATCTTCTGATTACCCCTTTGGTATCTTCTAATTACCACTTTGGTATCTTATGATTACCCCTTTGGTATCTTCTGATTACCCCTTTGGTATCTTGTGATTACCCCTTTGGTATTTTCTGATTACTCCTTTGGTATCTTCTGATTACCACTTTGGTATCTTCTGCTTACCCCTTTGGTATCTTCTGATTACCCCTTTGGTATCTTCTGATTACCCCTTTGTTATCTTCTGATTACCCTTTGGTATCTTCTGATTTCCCCTTTGGTATCTTCTGACTACCCCTTTGGTATCTTCTGATTACCCCTTTGGTATCTTCTGATTACCACTTTGGTATATTCTGATTACCCCTTTGGTATCTTCTGATTACCCCTTTGTTATCTTCTGATTATCCCTTTGGTATCTTCTGATTACCCCTTTGATATTTTCTGATTACTCCTTTGGTATCTTCTGATTACCACTTTGGTATCTTCTGCTTACCCCTTTAGTATCTTCTGATTACCCCTTTGGTATCTTCTGATTACCACTTTGGTATCTTCTGCTTACCCCTTTGGTATCTTCTGATTACCCCTTTGGTATCTTCCGATTACCCCTTTGGTATCTTCTGATTACCCCTTTGGTATCTTCTGATTACCCTTTGGTATTTTCTTATTACCACTTTGGTATCTTCTGATTACCCCTTTGGTATCTTCTGATTATCCCTTTGGTATCCTCTGATTACCCCTTTGGTATCTTCTGATTTCCACTTTGGTATCTTCTGATTACCCCTTTGGTATCTTCTGATTACCCCTTTGTTATCTTCTGATTACCCTTTGGTATCTTCTGATTTCCCCTTTGGTATCTTCTGATTACCCCTTTGGTATCTTCTGATTACCCTTTGGTATCTTCTGATTACCATTTTGGTATCTTCTGATTACCCTTTGGTATCTTCTGAATACCCCTTTGGTATCTTCTGATTACCCCTTTGGTATCTTCTGATTACTCCTTTGGTATCCTTTGATTACCCCTTTGTTATCTTCTGATTACCCCTTTGGTATCTTCCGATTACCCCTTTGGTATCTTCTGATTACCACTTTGGTATCTTCTGATTACCCTTTGGTATCTTCTGATTACCGTTTTGGTATCTTCTGATTACCCCTTTGTTATCTTCTGATTACCCCTTTGGTATCTTCTGATTACCCCTTTGGTATCTTCTGATTACCCTTTGGTATCTTCTGATTACCACTTTGGTATCTTCTGATTACCCCTTTGGTATCTTCTGATTTCCCTTTGGTATCTTCTGACTACCACTTTGGTATCTTCTGATTACCCCTTTGTATCTTCTGATTACTCCTTTGGTATCCTTTGATTACCCTTTTGGTATCTTCTGATTACCCCTTTGGTATCTTCTGACTACCCCTTTGGTATCTTCTGATTACCCCTTTGGTATCTTCTAATTACCACTTTGGTATCTTATGATTACCCCTTTGGTATCTTCTGATTACCCCTTTGGTATCTTGTGATTACCCCTTTGGTGTCTTCTGATTACTCCTTTGGTATCTTCTGATTACCACTTTGGTATCTTCTGCTTACCCCTTTGGTATCTTCTGATTACCCCTTTGGTATCTTCTGATTACCCCTTTGTTATCTTCTGATTACCCTTTGGTATCTTCTGATTTCCCCTTTGGTATCTTCTGACTACCCCTTTGGTATCTTCTGATTACCCCTTTGGTATCTTCTGATTACCACTTTGGTATATTCTGATTACCCCTTTGGTATCTTCTGATTACCCCTTTGTTATCTTCTGATTATCCCTTTGGTATCTTCTGATTACCCCTTTGATATTTTCTGATTACTCCTTTGGTATCTTCTGATTACCACTTTGGTATCTTCTGCTTACCCCTTTAGTATCTTCTGATTACCCCTTTGGTATCTTCTGATTACCACTTTGGTATCTTCTGCTTACCCCTTTGGTATCTTCTGATTACCCCTTTGGTATCTTCCGATTACCCCTTTGGTATCTTCTGATTACCCCTTTGGTATCTTCTGATTACCCTTTGGTATTTTCTTATTACCACTTTGGTATCTTCTGATTACCCCTTTGGTATCTTCTGATTATCCCTTTGGTATCCTCTGATTACCCCTTTGGTATCTTCTGATTTCCACTTTGGTATCTTCTGATTACCCCTTTGGTATCTTCTGATTACCCCTTTGTTATCTTCTGATTACCCTTTGGTATCTTCTGATTTCCCCTTTGGTATCTTCTGATTACCCCTTTGGTATCTTCTGATTACCCTTTGGTATCTTCTGATTACCATTTTGGTATCTTCTGATTACCCTTTGGTATCTTCTGAATACCCCTTTGGTATCTTCTGATTACCCCTTTGGTATCTTCTGATTACTCCTTTGGTATCCTTTGATTACCCCTTTGTTATCTTCTGATTACCCCTTTGGTATCTTCCGATTACCCCTTTGGTATCTTCTGATTACCACTTTGGTATCTTCTGATTACCCTTTGGTATCTTCTGATTACCGTTTTGGTATCTTCTGATTACCCCTTTGTTATCTTCTGATTACACCTTTGGTATCTTCTGAATACTCCTTTGGTATCTTCTGATTAGCACTTTGGTATCTTCAAACTTTTCTTAATGCTGCTGTGCTTTTCATATCACAATATACATGAACATATAGAGGCCGTCGTGGTCGTGATCGTATGCTAGAAGGATCTATTACTACCTATGTAATCAGACCCTTTCACCACTAACGTTGTGAGTTCGGATCCCAGTCAGGTGAAGTGTGCTGGATACAACATATGTGATTAAGTTTGTCAGTGATTCATGGCAGGTCGGTGGTTTTCTCCACCAATAAAACTGACCGCCACGATATAAATGAAACATTGTTGAAAGTGTCGTTAAACACCATAACCATAACACCTAACGCTACATGTACATATAAAAATAAATTGATACTAACCACACAGGCAGTATATTAATTGTTAAGAGTAGAGATATATCCAACAATAATTTTTATCACGTCACGTCGAATGTAATGCTTATAAAGCACAGTTACAGAGTAAACACTTCCCGGTCCTTTCCTCGGTCATGACTTATCACCGGGTTTGTAACTAGATTAACACGACGGGTGTCACTAGTGGAGCAGGAACTGCTTACCCTTACTGAGCACATGATTTCACCCCCGGTTTTTAGTTGGATTTGATATCTACGTTTTTATTATGGTCAGTTACATGCTGATTTTGAAAGCTTCTTACATGCTAGTTTTTGGAATGCTACTTCAATCCCGCTTATTTTCGGATTCATAAACCCCTCATGGTTTTTTGAGATTTATGTCCCAATTCTTCTCATTTTCTACAGTGATCAATGTTGTCGGTCGTAATGCCATGCTTGTCACTGCTTTCTTCCAGCTTTCATAATTTATATGTAAGTTCTACTTCAATCTATACTATTGTACAGTAGGCCTACAAATGCAGCATTGATCGATGTTACAATGTCCATGATGCGTAGGCTAATATAAGTTTTTGACGAAACTTGTGATATCAAATAATACTTATTACATGATTAAATTGAGAAAAAAATCCACACTGTCGGCACAGTTCCAAAATCCAATTGAACAATCGCAGAAAGAGGCAAAATAGACACCCCTAGTACACAAATACATACCCGCTCACTTGTCATGCCTGCTACATGGACTTAAAAAAACAGTGGTGGAGTTAATCTTTTTGTTTTATTGACTCAAAATGATGAGAAATATCAAACAAAAAATATAAGTTAATTACATAAAACTTGAATTACTTTAATATAATGGAAATCTGGGCTTTGTAATACTTACCAGAGTAAGTTTATGTATACAGGTAGTAGAAATGTATATCAAGATACAAAAGCAGCATAGGTACCGTCATGGTCGTCATCGTATGGTAATTGAATTTACAACTACCTGTGCAATCAGTGCCTATCACCACTGAAGTTGTTAGTACGAACTCCGTTCATGACGAGGTGTACTCGATCCAACATTATGTGATAAAGTTTGTCAGAGACTTGCGACAGGTTGCTGGATTCTCCGTATTACTGCTCAGTAGATAGCAATCTTTGATTTG
Source organism: Bathymodiolus brooksi (assembly GCA_963680875.1). Taxonomy (NCBI): domain Eukaryota; kingdom Metazoa; phylum Mollusca; class Bivalvia; order Mytilida; family Modiolidae; genus Bathymodiolus; species Bathymodiolus brooksi. The sequence goes on from OY804578.1 coordinate 60,217,967, forward strand.
ACTGATCTTTCGTCCTTTATAGATAAACTATACTGACACCTCAATACATGCAAAGATATTGCTAGGTAGGAACCAATTGATAATGTGATGATTGAAAGTGTTTATCATCAACAAAGTAAATAAAAATGTTAAAGACCCAATGATTTAGTGAGCCAATTCAATAGTTTACCCCAGTAAGGAATGCTATATTATGATAATTTATTAACGAACATACGTAGATAAAACACATGTTAAATTATAATATTTAAATTTTATCTAGATAGAATAAAACAAATGTTATTTAAATATTGTTAAGATTATTTGCTATATACTTTCTACATATATCACTTCCCTCTATATTTCCCGTAAATGATCTCAATTTCTTCGAAATCAACAATAAATACAAAATAGGCCATAATAAATGTAAGTCTTTATCTTAAATGTCGTACAGTTCTTTCTAAGCTGTCAACGATATAGGAAGAATTGCTTCTATATACCTTAAATCCAGCTCCCAACTCACACATGTGCAAACCCAGCACCCAACTCACACACATGTAATCCAAACTCCCAACTCACATACATGTACTGGGATCACACACATTTAAACCAAAGATATTTGTAAAATGTTCTTTTCAAAGACGATAAATATATAATTGAAACCATTCCTTGAAGTTATCTTGAAAATAACTATGTTATTGACGACTTAAAAACAGCAATTCAGAAGATGTGTTTTTCAATATTATTTCAGCGTTTGAAATCTCTACATATATCTGAAATCCGTTATTTTACCACGTTATCGTATATTACTAAGAAAAAACTTGACAATTGTCTGAGCTTTAAACTATTACTGCCACTTTCTCTAAAACGGGCAACAAATAAAGAGTCAAGTCAATATAAAAACACAGATTTTAATCAATACATACAAGATAGATCACCAGGATGGATTTAATATTGAAAATATTTAATTAATAATACTTAGAAAAGTTGGACGGATTCTTTAAAAATATAATATAGAACTTCAGAGATTTAGGATTTAAAACTTAATGATTTTTCAACACACACATACAATAAGATAGATCACATATTTCACACCACAGCTAATTTGCATAGCTGACACTTTGTTCTGTTAATTTAAAACGTGGACACTTTATTTTTCTGATTTATTTGATAACAGATCCAGAAGGCAAAGGCAATACACAACAGCTGAAATATATAAAAAAAACAAATATATATATGCAACAAATAACAATGGATATTATAATGATAATAAATAAAGCACATTAATAAACACAGATATTTTGTATCTTAATATTTTATTATGTACATAAGACATGTACAGTCAAACCTGCCCATGGGGTCACCTCTATTAAGCAGTCACCTGAATTCAAAGGTCACTTTTTTCTTGTCCTGTCACAGAAAATGTCATATAAATTCAGCCTCTTTGAAGAGGTCACCTGTCTTATAAGACCACTCTTTCTTTGTACCAAAGGTGACCTCTTAATACAGGTTTAACTGTATATTTGTCCCAAACACTTATAAAAGTATATTTTCAGAAATCCGAACAGATTAAAAAAAACTACGTATATTTTTAGAGATACAAACAGTTTCAACAGTATAGGCCTCCGATGTATGTTTCAGAAAACTCTACAATCTTTAACGTACAAGTTTCCTGTGTCTATTTCCAAAACTATCAATAGTGATAAAAGTACAGACCTCCAAGTTCTATTATCAAAAATCGCAATAGTTATATAAGATAATATTTCTTATGTCTATTTTCATATATCACAACAATCATAAATGTACAGGAGCCCCGATTATTTTTTTTAAGAAAACAGGTGAAAATTATAGGGATTGGTGACAGGAACTGCTTCCCATTTCCGTAACACCTGCGTGTTACTCGATCTTTAGAATATAATATGTTTTGTAGATCGTTGTTTGTCCTTTTGTCTTTTTCCTTATGGCCATTGTGTTGTCTGTTCTTCTTCGATTTACGGATTCTGATTACCCCTTGGGTATCTTCAGAATCTTCTTACGAGCAAAACATCGACAACAAACGACATCAATGCAGAGAAAGACCATGCACTTCACATAAAGACAATTTGCACATTTTCCTGATTAGCCATTTTATTAGAAATGGTTGTTTGATACCGTTGGAAACCAACATATCTTACCCTATCCATCCTTTACGTGTAGCCATTAAAACATCCACCCATAGGTCGATACACGTACAACAGTTTTACCTGCATGATTTAGTGCTTGAAAACTTGTTCTCAGCATGTATACTGCTAAATTATTTGCTCAATTCAGGTTAAGCAATTAATCAATCATCTCAAATATGTTCTTTGTTTTATTTTGCATACTTAAATAGTTTTGTCGCTATTGTTCTGATCTTACACAGAGGTCTAAATTAACGTTAACCAAAGAACTAAATATCGAAATGAATGTTGTTGTTATTCTCTCCTTTACAGTGTTTGTTTCTAACACGTGCTCTGTTTTGCGGTTAGTATCTAATTAAACTACTTGAAATAGAATAGAATGTAATAGAAGTGGACAAGTTCAATATCATACATTAACCCACAAACATATCTAATGTAACCATACCTGAATCACAAGAAGACCAACACCAATACCGATTACCCATGGCTGGTTGTCTTTTAGCATGCCAATCAAAGCTGTTCCACATTTCTAGATAGAAAATTGAAATACAATTATGTGTTTTTGTCTGTTTATTAAATTATTTTTTTTTATTAAAGAAGTGTAACCAAAGCGCTGCTAAATATATGTATGCAAACCTCACAGTTATAATTTAATTGATGAATTATAAATTGTTATTCTGATAGTGACTAATATGAAGAACAACAGGTAAATAGTGTTCCCTACTCTCCAGTTTACAGGTAAATAGTGTTCCTTACTCTCCAGTTTACAGGTAAATAGTGTTCCTTACTCTCCAGTTTACAGGTAAATAGTGTTCCTTACTCTCCAGTTTACCATCATGTTCGATGCATACCAGAAACTCTACTACTATGGCTGGTCTCCGATTACTCTTACATGAGTGGAACAACATTACACAAGTCATAATATTGCATATCATCATGTCAATAAGACGTTGATTAAAATATAAAATCAATGCCAACAGAGTTTGTACCTTTGTTATCCTATTTGTTACTTGCAGAGTAAGACAACAGTCATCTTTTGGTAATAGGACAATTACAAATTATAAATTGTATTACTGGTGCTAGTAGCACAACTTCGAATGCACACACACACGTTTTAGTGAAATCCAATTTTATTATTATTTCTATTGACAAAAGTTTCCTTGGTTGAATAAAGTTAATCATCGGTAGTGTCTATTGGTTTTGTACTCAAGTTACCTTGTCGTAGTAAGATGTGTCACCGCTAGAGCAAGTTAGTTTAGTCACCGTGCCAGACTCTAACGCCTCCCTGGTGATTCCACTACAACATGTAGCTGGTAGTGTAGTTGCTGATGCTCCTGTTATCTTTTCATATTCACAGCATTTTAACTGCAAAAAACATATTTTGCTTATAACTCAAATATGTATGTTAATAATACAGTATTCACTCATAAATGGTATATGTCACATGACTAAAATTATATGTATGAGTGATTGAAGGAACAACACCGGAATTCATCCGATTTCACGCGTAAAACTTCGAATTCCTACAAGAAAGCAAATGGTAGTTACCAGTCCGTTGAAGTGCATTTTGAATTCAGGATCCCAATATGCGATCATAATCCCTAATTATCATCCTTTGTAGTTGGTGATTACTTCAACATGAAATGGCAGCCTCTTGAAGTAGCATTAACAAATGTTCATGGTTAAAATAGAGATGTATATATAAATGATAATGAACCAAGTAGGCGTGTGATGGGTGTCAAAAAAGAATATTTAAGTGATTACTGTAAATGAATGTACACATTACATGTTTGTTCTTTTTCAAAGATAAACAAATTGCGAAAAAAAAATACTCCCCAATTACAGACAAACAAAAGAGGTAATCGCTGCTTCTTATAAAGAACAATTTCAAACTTATGCATACATGTATATCAATAGGCTAAAGATATTTAAAACTTATGTGGAAAGATACCACAGTCTTTTAATTTTTGGTGTTTAATACAGTTTGCTTGTTAAATCCCACCATTCTCTGGATTGTCTATTTTTGATTGATAGCTCTCAACTATAAATTGTATATCTTACCTCGATAAAAACCATATCAATTAATCTGCTGATAACATCAGCAGTGTCAACTTTGCCGCCATTGCTGAAAGTCGGCATCTTATATTTGTTGGTTAACTTTGCAAAGCTATCTTGAACTGTTTTGTCCAGCTGAAACAATATCAAACAAAGTCATACACATATATATGTTCTACATGGCAGTATCTACACCCAATCGGACACTACCATCCTAAACCTTTCTTTTTACTGGTCATATACACTATATGTCTAACAGACACCCAACCTGACACTACCAACCTAAACCTTTCTTTTTACTGGTCATATGCACTATATGTCAGACACCCAACCGGACACTACCAACCGGACACACCCAACCTGACACTACCATCCTAAACCTTTCTTTTTACTGGTCATATACACTATATGTCTAACAGACACCCAACCTGACACTACCATCCTAAACCTTTCTTTTTACTGATCATATACACTATATGTCTAACAGATGCCGAAACTGTATAAATCTTAATCAAGATAAATTATTGATTATAAAATGGAAAACGTAAGCTACAATAAAGAAATTATTATACTGATGTATATGTATGTTTATGCCATACATGTTTATATATTATTTTCAAAAATGCAGTATATTCATATTGCATTGGGGTGTTCTGTAGATCTAGTTGTTAAAATTGTCATCCAATAGAAGCTATCTCTCTTCATATTAGGTTTTCATTTCACAGGAATTGGTCATACAGTGTCCTTTTCTTCCACCCCACATTCCATTAAATAAATTCCTCTCTGTTTGCTGACGGGATACACTTAGGTTCAGGTGAGCTAATAATAGGGGTAACATTATTTACTAAATGAGAATGACACGCGTGTGAATCTTTTCAAGGTTATACAATTTAACATAGAAAACAACATTATAGGGAAAAATACATGTCTGAAATCTAAATATAGGTAATACTATATTTACAATACTACCTTTCCTGAAAACAGTAAAGCAACGCTGATGATCTCTGCCAAGGTAATAATAATCAACAAAACAGCATACTGAAAAAAACCGAAATGTTTTCTTAGATCTAATACAATACAGACAGGAATATCAGGTTCGTTCGTATACCTATGCTAAGTATTATATATACCACGGTTCAATAGCATTAATTTATTTAAACAAACGAATCGGAAGTATGAGTTTTCATAAATAATTCATGAGTAAGACATGAGATATATATGTTTTGTAACAGAAATTAAATTATGGACATTTGTCTTAAGTTGGATGAACAATCCAGAGACACAGACACAATACACAGAACATGGATGAACAATCCAGAGACACAGACACAATACACAGAACAAAGACTAACAAAGCAAACAGAAAACTAAAAAGAGGACTATCTAAGGACCATCTCAGAAAGACGTGATTTAATTTACATCAGTGTTGTTTTGTAACATTTGTTTAATTTGCATATTTTGGTAAAAAAAAATACCATGTAGCATAACAAATACGTAGATATCAAATTTAGTGCACATCAAGTACGCTCAAAGCCAAAATATTGGAAAGCCAAAGCCAAATAATTCTAAAGAATTCGTTTGGGGGTAAGAAAGTCACTAAACATAATAGCCAAAATCGGCTATGGTCACCTATATGTGATGGATGAGTACCTTGGTTTTAATAATGCTTACATGACTTAGGAACTGTAAATTCTAATAAAAATATATAATTTATGTAAAAATGCTTCTACAATATGCATAAAATATTTGATCATAGAAAGGATGAATATTCGCTTTAAATTTGCTTGCATTTAAAACCACCTATTGATATTAATCACAAAAACAAGCTATTTGATATTCCTCATGATTTCTGTCATGCGTCATACTACATACGATACAATGTTTCTTTTGTTGTAAATGATATGTCGAGTTTCAATGAAGAGACAACGTTGTATTTTGAAAATTAGACAATATGGACAAATACGGTGTCTTTGAAGATTACTAGTATATAAGAACTTTATTCTTACCAACATATGATTATAGATACACAGCCCAGAAATGTAAAATAGCATTACAGATAAATGAACTGGACAAGAAACAACATATATAAATCTATTGTTTCTTATCCAGCTTTAATTCATTTTCATTAACTGTCGACGTCGAATTCGGTTACATATATATACAAATAAGTTTTGAAATCAAAATAAATGTTGACGAATCGATTGCTCATTGCTTTGTAGGTATTTTCTGTTGCTATGTACAAGATGTGATGTTTGATACACTTTTGATATAATTTAAAACTATTAAATGTTGACGTAACCAGTGTGTTTGTATTAACCAGTGTGTTTGTATTAACCAGTGTGTTTGTATTAAGTAGTGTGTTTGTATTAACTAGTGTGTTTGTATTAACTAGTGTGTTTGTATTAACCAGTGTGTTTGTATTAAACAGTGTGTTTGTATTAACTAGTGTGTTTGTATTAACTAGTGTGTTTGTATTAACTAGTGAGCTTGTATTAACCGATGTGTTTGTATTAACTAGTGTGGTTGCATTAACTAGTGTATTTGTATTAACCAGTGTGTTTGTATTAATCAGTGTGTTTGTATTAACCGGTGTGTTTGTATTAACCAGTGTGTGTGTGTGTGTTAACTAGTGTGTTTGTATTAACTAGTCTGTTTGTATTAACTAGTCTGTTTGTATTAACTAGTGCGTTTGTATTAACTAGTGTGTTTGTATTAACTAGTGAGCTTGTATTAACCGGTGTGTTTGTATTAACTAGTGTGGTTGCATTAACTAGTGTGTTTGTATTAAACAGTGTGTTTGTATTAATCAGTGTGTTTGTATTAACCGATGTGTTTGTATTAACCGGTGTGTGTGTATTAACTAGAGTGTTTGTATTAACTAGTGTGTTTGTATTAACTAGTCTGTTTGTATTAACTAGTGCGTTTGTATTAACTAGCGAGTTTGTATTAACCAGTGTGTTTGTATTAACTACTGAGTTTGTATTAACTAGTGTGTTTGTATTAACCAATGTGTTTGTATTAACTAGTGAGTTTGTATTAACTAGTGAGTTTATATTAACTAGTGTGTTTGCATTAACTAGTGTGTTTGTAATAACTAGTGTGTTTGCATTAACTAGTGTGTTTGTAATAACTAGTGTGTTTGTATTAACTAGTGAGTTTGTATTAACTAGAGTGTTTGTATTAACCAGTGTGTTTGTATTAACTAGTGAGTTTGTATTAAATAGTGTGTTTGTATTAACTAGTGTGTTTGTATTAACTAGTGTGTTTGTAATATCTAGTGAGTTTGTATTAACTAGTGTGTTTGTATTAACTAGTATGTGTGTATTAACTAGTGAGCTTGTATTAACCAGTGTGTTTGCATTAACTAGTGTGTTTGTATTAACTAGTGTGCTTGTATTAACCAGTGTGTTTGTATTAACTAGTGTGTTTGTATTAACTAGTGTGTTTGTATTAACTAGTGTGTTTGTATTAACCAGTGTGTTTGTATTAAACAGTGTGTTTGTATTAACTAGTGTGTTTGTATTAACTAGTGTGTTTGTATTAACTAGTGAGCTTGTATTAACCGATGTGTTTGTATTAACTAGTGTGGTTGCATTAACTAGTGTATTTGTATTAACCAGTGTGTTTGTATTAATCAGTGTGTTTGTATTAACCGGTGTGTTTGTATTAACCAGTGTGTGTGTGTGTGTGTTAACTAGTGTGTTTGTATTAACTAGTCTGTTTGTATTAACTAGTCTGTTTGTATTAACTAGTGCGTTTGTATTAACTAGTGTGTTTGTATTAACTAGTGAGCTTGTATTAACCGGTGTGTTTGTATTAACTAGTGTGGTTGCATTAACTAGTGTGTTTGTATTAAACAGTGTGTTTGTATTAATCAGTGTGTTTGTATTAACCGATGTGTTTGTATTAACCGGTGTGTGTGTATTAACTAGAGTGTTTGTATTAACTAGTGTGTTTGTATTAACTAGTCTGTTTGTATTAACTAGTGCGTTTGTATTAACTAGCGATTTTGTATTAACCAGTGTGTTTGTATTAACTACTGAGTTTGTATTAACTAGTGTGTTTGTATTAACCAATGTGTTTGTATTAACTAGTGAGTTTGTATTAACTAGTGAGTTTATATTAACTAGTGTGTTTGCATTAACTAGTGTGTTTGTAATAACTAGTGTGTTTGCATTAACTAGTGTGTTTGTAATAACTAGTGTGTTTGTATTAACTAGTGAGTTTGTATTAACTAGAGTGTTTGTATTAACCAGTGTGTTTGTATTAACTAGTGAGTTTGTATTAAATAGTGTGTTTGTATTAACTAGTGTGTTTGTATTAACTAGTGTGTTTGTAATATCTAGTGAGTTTGTATTAACTAGTGTGTTTGTATTAACTAGTATGTGTGTATTAACTAGTGAGCTTGTATTAACCAGTCTGTTTGCATTAACTAGTGTGTTTGTATTAACTAGTGAGTTTGTATTAACTAGTGTGCTTGTATTAACCAGTGTGTTTGTATTAATCTGTGTGTTTGTATTAACCGGTGTGTTTGCATTAACCAGTGTGTTTGTATTAATTAGTGAGTTTGTATTAACTAGTGAGTTTGCATTAACCAGTGTGTCTGTATTAACTAGAGAGTTTGTATTAACTAGTGTGTTTGTATTAACTAGCGTGTTTGTATTAACTAGTGTGTTTGTATTAACTAGTGTGTTTGTATTAACTAGTGTGTTTGTATTAACCAGTGTGTTGTATTAACTAGTATGTTTGTATTAACTAGTGCGTTTGTATTAACCAGTGTGTTTGTATTAACTAGTGAGTTTGTATTAACCAGTGTGTTTGTATCAACTAGTGTGTTTGTATTAACTAGTGTGTTTGTATTAACTAGTGTGTTTGTATTAACCAGTGTGTTTGTATTAACTAGTGTGTTTGTATTAACTAGTGTGTTTGTATTAACTAGTGTGTTTGCATTAACTAGTGTGTTTGTATTAACTAGTGTGTTTGTATTAACTAATGTGTTTGTATTAGTCAGTGTGTTTGTATTAACCAGTGTGTTTGTATTAACTAGTGTGTTTGTATTAACTAGTGTGTTTGTATTAACTAGTGTGTTTGTATTAACTAGTGTGTTTGTATTAACTAGTGTGTTTGTATTAACCAGTGTGTTTGTATTAACCAGTGTATTTGCATTAACCAGTGTGTTTGCATTAACCAGTGTGTTTGCATTAACCAGTGTGTTTGTATTAACTAGTGTGTTTGCATTAACCAGTGTGTTTGTATTAACCAGTGTGTTTGCATTAACCAGTGTGTTTGTATTAACCATTGTGTTTGTATTAACTAGTGTGTTTGTATTAAATAGTGTGTTTGTATTAACCAGTGTGTTTGTATTAATTAGTGTGTTTGTATTAACCAGTGTGCTTGTATTAACTAGTGTGCTTGTATTAACTAGTGTGTTTGTATTAACTAGTGTGTTTGTATTAACCCGTGTGTTTGTATTAACTAGTGAGCTTGTATTAACTAGTGTGTTTGTCTTAACTAGTGTGTTTGCTTTAACTAGTGAGTTTGTATTAACCAGTATGCTTGTATTAACCAGTGTGTTTGTATTAACTAGTGTGTTTGTATTAACTAGTGAGTTTGTATTAACCAGTGTGTTTGCATTAACTAGTGTGTTTGTATTAACTAGTGTGTTTGCATTAATCAGTGTGTTTGTATTAACCGGTGTGTTTGCATTAACCAGTGTGTTTGTATTAACTAGTGAGTTTGTATTAACTAGTGAGTTTGTATTAACTAGTGAGTTTGTATTAACTAGTGAGTTTGTATTAACTAGTGAGTTTGTATTAACCAGTGTGCTTGTATTAACCAGTGTGTTTGTATTAACTAGTGTGTTTGTATTAACTAGTGAGTTTTTATTAACCAGTGTGTTTGTATTAACTAGTGTGTTTGTTTTAACTAGTGAGTTTGTATTAACCAGTGTGTTTGCATTAACCAGTGTGTTTGTATTAACTAGTGTGTTTGAATTAACTAGTGTGTTTGTATTAACTAGTGTGTTTGTATTAACCAGTGAGTTTGTATTAACCAGTGTGTTTGTATTAACCAGTGTGTTTGTATTAACCAGTGTGTTTGTATTAACCAGTGTGTTTGTATTAACTAGTGTGTTTGTATTAACTAGTGTGTTTGTATTAACTAGTGTGTTTGTAGTGACCAGTGTGCTTGTATTAACCAGTCTGTTTGTATTAACTAGTGAGTTTGTAATAACCAGTGTGTTTGCATTAACCAGTTTGTTTGCATTAACTAGTGTGTTTGTATTAACAAGTGTGTTTGTATTAACTAGTGTGTTTGTACAAACCAGTGTGTTTGTATTAACTAGTGTGTTTGTATTAACTAGTGTGTTTGTATTAACTAGTCTGTTTGTATTAACTAGTCTGTTTGTATTAACTAGTGCGTTTGTATTAACTAGTTTGTTTGTATTAACTAGTGAGTTTTATTAACCAGTCTATTTGCATTAACCAGTGTGTTTGTATTAACTAGTGTGTTTGCATTAACCAGTGTGTTTGTATTAACCAGTGTGTTTGCATTAACCAGTGTGTTTGTATTAACCATTGTGTTTGTATTAACTAGTGTGTTTGTATTAAATAGTGTGTTTGTATTAACCAGTGTGTTTGTATTAATTAGTGTGTTTGTATTAACCAGTGTGCTTGTATTAACTAGTGTGCTTGTATTAACTAGTGTGTTTGTATTAACTAGTGTGTTTGTATTAACCCGTGTGTTTGTATTAACTAGTGAGCTTGTATTAACTAGTGTGTTTGTCTTAACTAGTGTGTTTGCTTTAACTAGTGAGTTTGTATTAACCAGTATGCTTGTATTAACCAGTGTGTTTGTATTAACTAGTGTGTTTGTATTAACTAGTGAGTTTGTATTAACCAGTGTGTTTGCATTAACTAGTGTGTTTGTATTAAGTAGTGTGTTTGCATTAATCAGTGTGTTTGTATTAACCGGTGTGTTTGCATTAACCAGTGTGTTTGTATTAACTAGTGAGTTTGTATTAACTAGTGAGTTTGTATTAACTAGTGAGTTTGTATTAACTAGTGAGTTTGTATTAACTAGTGAGTTTGTATTAACCAGTGTGCTTGTATTAACCAGTGTGTTTGTATTAACTAGTGTGTTTGTATTAACTAGTGAGTTTTTATTAACCAGTGTGTTTGTATTAACTAGTGTGTTTGTTTTAACTAGTGAGTTTGTATTAACCAGTGTGTTTGCATTAACCAGTGTGTTTGTATTAACTAGTGTGTTTGTGTTAACTAGTGTGTTTGTATTAACTAGTGTGTTTGTATTAACCAGTGAGTTTGTATTAACCAGTGTGTTTGTATTAACCAGTGTGTTTGTATTAACCAGTGTGTTTGTATTAACCAGTGTGTTTGTATTAACTAGTGTGTTTGTATTAACTAGTGTGTTTGTATTAACTAGTGTGTTTGTAGTAACCAGTGTGCTTGTATTAACCAGTCTGTTTGTATTAACTAGTGAGTTTGTAATAACCAGTGTGTTTGCATTAACCAGTTTGTTTGCATTAACTAGTGTGTTTGTATTAACAAGTGTGTTTGTATTAACTAGTGTGTTTGTACAAACCAGTGTGTTTGTATTAACTAGTGTGTTTGTATTAACTAGTCTGTTTGTATTAACTAGTCTGTTTGTATTAACTAGTGCGTTTGTATTAACTAGTTTGTTTGTATTAACTAGTGAGTTTTATTAACTAGTGTGTTTGTATTAACTAGTGTGTTTGTATTAACTAGTGACTTTGTGTTAACCAATGTGCTTGTATTAACCAGTGTGTTTGTATTAACTAGTGTGTTTGCATTAACTAGTGTGTTTGAATTAACCAGTGTGTTTGCATTAATCAGTGTGTTTGTATTAACCAAGGTGTTTGCATTAACCAGTGTGTTTGTATTAACTAGTGAGTTTGTATTAACTAGTGAGTTTGTATTAACAAGTGAGTTTGTATTAACTAGTATGTGTGCATTAACCAGTGTGCTTGTATTAACCAGTGTGTTTGTATTAACTAGTGTGTTTGTATTAATTAGTGAGTTTGTATTAACCGGTGTGTTTGTATTAACTAGTGTGTTTGTATTAACTAATGAGTTTGTATTAACCAGTGTGCTTGTATTAACCAGTCTGTATGTATTAACTAGTGTGTTTGTATTAACTAGTGAATTTGTATTAACCAGTGTGTTTGCATTAACCAGTGTGTTTGCATTAACTAGTGTGTTTGTATTAACTAGTGTGTTTGTATAACTAGTGTGTTTGTATTAACCAGTGTGTTTGCATTAACTAGTGTGTTTGTATTAACTAGTGTGTTTGTATTAACTAGTCTGTTTGTGTTAACTAGTGCGTTTGTATTAACTAATGCGTTTGTATTAACTAGTGTGTTTGTATTAACCAGTGCGTTTGTATTAACTAGTGTGTTTGCATTAACCAGTGTGGGTGTATTAACCAGTGTGTTTGTATTAACTAGTGAGTTTTATTAACTAGTGTGTTTGTATTAACTAGTGTGTTTGTATTAACTAGTGAGTTTGTGTTAAGCAGTGTGCTTGTATTAACCAGAGTGTTTGTATTAACTAGTGTGTTTGTATTAACTAGTGAGTTTGTATTAACCAGTGTGTTTGCATTAACCAGTGTGTTTGCATTAACTAGTGTGTTTGTATTAACTAGTGTGTTTGTATCAACTAGTGTGTTTGTATTAACTAGTGTGTTTGTATTAACTAGTCTGTTTGTATTAACTAGTGTGTTTGTATTAACTAGTGTGTTTGTATTAACCAGTGTGTTTGTATTAACCAGTGTGTTTGTATTAACTAGTGTGTTTGTATTAACTAGTGCATTTGTATTAACTAGTGTGTTTGTATTAACCAGTGCGTTTGTATTAACTAGTGTGTTTGCATTAACCAGTGTGGGTGTATTAACCAGTGTGTTTGTATTAACTAGTGAGTTTTATTAACTAGTGTGTTTGTATTAACTAGTGTGTTTGTATTAACTAGTGAGTTTGTGTTAAGCAGTGTGCTTGTATTAACCAGAGTGTTTGTATTAACTAGTGTGTTTGTATTAACTAGTGAGTTTGTATTAACCAGTGTGTTTGCATTAACCATTGTGTTTGTATTAACCGGTGTGTTTGTATTAACTAGTGTGTTTGTATTAACTAGTGTGTTTGTATTAACTAGTTTGTTTGCATTAACCAGTTTGTTTGTATTAACCAGTGTGTTTGCATTAAGTAGTGTGTTTGTATTAACTAGTGTGTTTGTATTAACCAGTGTGTTTGTATTAACTAGTGTGTTTGTATTAACTAGTGTGTTTGTATTAACCAGTGTGTTTGTATTAACCAGTGTGTTTGTATTAACTAGTGTGTTTGTATTAACTAGTGCATTTGTATTAACCAGTGTGTTTGTATTAACTAGTTTATTTGTATTAACTAGTCTGTTAGTATTAACTAGTGCGTTTGTATTAACTAGTGTGTTTGCATTAACCAGTTTGTTTGTATTAACCAGTGTGTTTGCATTAAGTAGTGTGTTTGTATTAACTAGTGTGTTTGTATTAACCAGTGTGTTTGTATTAACTAGTGTGTTTGTATTAACCAGTGTGTTTGTATTAACTAGTGTGTTTGTATTAACCAGTGTGTTTGTATTAACCAATGTGTTTGTATTAACTAGTGTGTTTGTATTAACTAGTGTGTTTGCACTAACCAGTGTGTTTGTATTAACCAGTGTGTTTGTATTAACTAATGAGTTTGCACTAACCAGTGTGTTTGTATTAACTAGTGTGTTTGTATTAACTAGTGTGTTTGTATTAATCAGTGTGTTTGTATTAACAAGTGTGTTTGTATTAACTAGTGTTTTTGTTTTAACCAGTGTGCTTGTATTAACCAGTGTGTTTGTATTAATTAGTGTGTTTGCATTAATTAGTGTGTTTGTATTAACCAGTGTGTTTGCATAAACCAGTGTGTTTGCATTAACTAGTGTGTTTGTATTAACCAGTGTGTTTGTATTAACCAGTATGTTTGTATTAACTAGTGTGTTTGTATTAACTAGTGTGTTTGTATTAACTAGTGTGTTTGTATTAACCAGTGTGTTTGTATTAACCAGTGTGTTTGTATTAACTAGTGTGTTTGCATTAACCAGTGTGTTTGTATTAACCAATGTGTTTGTATTAACTAGTGTGTTTGTATTAACTAGTGTGTTTGTATTAACTAGTATGTTTGTATTAACTAGTGTGTTTGTATTAACCAGTGTGTTTGTATTAACCAGTGTGTTTGTATTAACTAGTGCGTTTGTATTAACTAGTGTGTTTGTGCTAACCATTGTGTTTGTATTAACCAGTGTGTTTGCATTAACTAGTGTGTTTGTATTAACCTGTGTGTTTGTATTAACTAGTGTGTTTGTATTAACTAGCGTGTTTGTATTAACTAGTGTGTTTGTATTAACTAGTGTGTTTGTATTAACTAGTGTGTTTGTATTAACCAGTGTGTTGTATTAACTAGTATGTTTGTATTAACTAGTGCGTTTGTATTAACCAGTGTGTTTGTATTAACTAGTGAGTTTGTATTAACCAGTGTGTTTGTATCAACTAGTGTGTTTGTATTAACTAGTGTGTTTGTATTAACTAGTGTGTTTGTATTAACCAGTGTGTTTGTATTAACTAGTGTGTTTGTATTAACTAGTGTGTTTGTATTAACTAGTGTGTTTGCATTAACTAGTGTGTTTGTATTAACTAGTGTGTTTGTATTAACTAATGTGTTTGTATTAGTCAGTGTGTTTGTATTAACCAGTGTGTTTGTATTAACTAGTGTGTTTGTATTAACTAGTGTGTTTGTATTAACTAGTGTGTTTGTATTAACTAGTGTGTTTGTATTAACTAGTGTGTTTGTATTAACCAGTGTGTTTGTATTAACCAGTGTATTTGCATTAACCAGTGTGTTTGCATTAACCAGTGTGTTTGCATTAACCAGTGTGTTTGTATTAACTAGTGTGTTTGCATTAACCAGTGTGTTTGTATTAACCAGTGTGTTTGCATTAACCAGTGTGTTTGTATTAACCATTGTGTTTGTATTAACTAGTGTGTTTGTATTAAATAGTGTGTTTGTATTAACCAGTGTGTTTGTATTAATTAGTGTGTTTGTATTAACCAGTGTGCTTGTATTAACTAGTGTGCTTGTATTAACTAGTGTGTTTGTATTAACTAGTGTGTTTGCATTAACCCGTGTGTTTGTATTAACTAGTGAGCTTGTATTAACTAGTGTGTTTGTCTTAACTAGTGTGTTTGCTTTAACTAGTGAGTTTGTATTAACCAGTATGCTTGTATTAACCAGTGTGTTTGTATTAACTAGTGTGTTTGTATTAACTAGTGAGTTTGTATTAACCAGTGTGTTTGCATTAACTAGTGTGTTTGTATTAACTAGTGTGTTTGCATTAATCAGTGTGTTTGTATTAACCGGTGTATTTGCATTAACCAGTGTGTTTGTATTAACTAGTGAGTTTGTATTAACTAGTGAGTTTGTATTAACTAGTGAGTTTGTATTAACTAGTGAGTTTGTATTAACTAGTGAGTTTGTATTAACCAGTGTGCTTGTATTAACCAGTGTGTTTGTATTAACTAGTGTGTTTGTATTAACTAGTGAGTTTTTATTAACCAGTGTGTTTGTATTAACTAGTGTGTTTGTTTTAACTAGTGAGTTTGTATTAACCAGTGTGTTTGCATTAACCAGTGTGTTTGTATTAACTAGTGTGTTTGTATTAACTAGTGTGTTTGTATTAACTAGTGTGTTTGTATTAACCAGTGAGTTTGTATTAACCAGTGTGTTTGTATTAACCAGTGTGTTTGTATTAACCAGTGTGTTTGTATTAACCAGTGTGTTTGTATTAACTAGTGTGTTTGTATTAACTAGTGTGTTTGTATTAACTAGTGTGTTTGTAGTGACCAGTGTGCTTGTATTAACCAGTCTGTTTGTATTAACTAGTGAGTTTGTAATAACCAGTGTGTTTGCATTAACCAGTTTGTTTGCATTAACTAGTGTGTTTGTATTAACAAGTGTGTTTGTATTAACTAGTGTGTTTGTACAAACCAGTGTGTTTGTATTAACTAGTGTGTTTGTATTAACTAGTCTGTTTGTATTAACTAGTCTGTTTGTATTAACTAGTGCGTTTGTATTAACTAGTTTGTTTGTATTAACTAGTGAGTTTTATTAACCAGTCTGTTTGCATTAACCAGTGTGTTTGTATTAACTAGTGTGTTTGCATTAACCAGTGTGTTTGTATTAACCAGTGTGTTTGCATTAACCAGTGTGTTTGTATTAACCATTGTGTTTGTATTAACTAGTGTGTTTGTATTAAATAGTGTGTTTGTATTAACCAGTGTGTTTGTATTAATTAGTGTGTTTGTATTAACCAGTGTGCTTGTATTAACTAGTGTGCTTGTATTAACTAGTGTGTTTGTATTAACTAGTGTGTTTGTATTAACCCGTGTGTTTGTATTAACTAGTGAGCTTGTATTAACTAGTGTGTTTGTCTTAACTAGTGTGTTTGCTTTAACTAGTGAGTTTGTATTAACCAGTATGCTTGTATTAACCAGTGTGTTTGTATTAACTAGTGTGTTTGTATTAACTAGTGAGTTTGTATTAACCAGTGTGTTTGCATTAACTAGTGTGTTTGTATTAACTAGTGTGTTTGCATTAATCAGTGTGTTTGTATTAACCGGTGTGTTTGCATTAACCAGTGTGTTTGTATTAACTAGTGAGTTTGTATTAACTAGTGAGTTTGTATTAACTAGTGAGTTTGTATTAACTAGTGAGTTTGTATTAACTAGTGAGTTTGTATTAACTAGTGAGTTTGTATTAACCAGTGTGCTTGTATTAACCAGTGTGTTTGTATTAACTAGTGTGTTTGTATTAACTAGTGAGTTTTTATTAACCAGTGTGTTTGTATTAACTAGTGTGTTTGTTTTAACTAGTGAGTTTGTATTAACCAGTGTGTTTGCATTAACCAGTGTGTTTGTATTAACTAGTGTGTTTGTGTTAACTAGTGTGTTTGTATTAACTAGTGTGTTTGTATTAACCAGTGAGTTTGTATTAACCAGTGTGTTTGTATTAACCAGTGTGTTTGTATTAACCAGTGTGTTTGTATTAACCAGTGTGTTTGTATTAACTAGTGTGTTTGTATTAACTAGTGTGTTTGTATTAACTAGTGTGTTTGTAGTAACCAGTGTGCTTGTATTAACCAGTCTGTTTGTATTAACTAGTGAGTTTGTAATAACCAGTGTGTTTGCATTAACCAGTTTGTTTGCATTAACTAGTGTGTTTGTATTAACAAGTGTGTTTGTATTAACTAGTGTGTTTGTATTAACTAGTGTGTTTGTATTAACTAGTCTGTTTGTATTAACTAGTCTGTTTGTATTAACTAGTGCGTTTGTATTAACTAGTTTGTTTGTATTAACTAGTGAGTTTTATTAACTAGTGTGTTTGTATTAACTAGTGTGTTTGTATTAACTAGTGACTTTGTGTTAACCAATGTGCTTGTATTAACCAGTGTGTTTGTATTAACTAGTGTGTTTGCATTAACTAGTGTGTTTGAATTAACCAGTGTGTTTGCATTAATCAGTGTGTTTGTATTAACCAAGGTGTTTGCATTAACCAGTGTGTTTGTATTAACTAGTGAGTTTGTATTAACTAGTGAGTTTGTATTAACAAGTGAGTTTGTATTAACTAGTATGTGTGTATTAACCAGTGTGCTTGTATTAACCAGTGTGTTTGTATTAACTAGTGTGTTTGTATTAATTAGTGAGTTTGTATTAACCGGTGTGTTTGTATTAACTAGTGTGTTTGTATTAACTAGTGAGTTTGTATTAACCAGTGTGCTTGTATTAACCAGTCTGTATGTATTAACTAGTGTGTTTGTATTAACTAGTGAATTTGTATTAACCAGTGTGTTTGCATTAACCAGTGTGTTTGCATTAACTAGTGTGTTTGTATTAACTAGTGTGTTTGTATTAACTAGTGTGTTTGTATAACTAGTGTGTTTGTATTAACCAGTGTGTTTGCATTAACTAGTGAGTTTGTATTAACCAGTATGCTTGTATTAACCAGTGTGTTTGTATTAACTAGTGTGTTTGTATTAACTAGTGAGTTTGTATTAACCAGTGTGTTTGCATTAACTAGTGTTTTTGTATTAACTAGTGTGTTTGCATTAATCAGTGTGTTTGTATTAACCGGTGTGTTTGCATTAACCAGTGTGTTTGTATTAACTAGTGAGTTTGTATTAACTAGTGAGTTTGTATTAACTAGTGAGTTTGTATTAACTAGTGAGTTTGTATTAACTAGTGAGTTTGTATTAACCAGTGTGCTTGTATTAACCAGTGTGTTTGTATTAACTAGTGTGTTTGTATTAACTAGTGAGTTTTTATTAACCAGTGTGTTTGTATTAACTAGTGTGTTTGTTTTAACTAGTGAGTTTGTATTAACCAGTGTGTTTGCATTAACCAGTGTGTTTGTATTAACTAGTGTGTTTGTATTAACTAGTGTGTTTGTATTAACTAGTGTGTTTGTATTAACCAGTGAGTTTGTATTAACCAGTGTGTTTGTATTAACCAGTGTGTTTGTATTAACCAGTGTGTTTGTATTAACCAGTGTGTTTGTATTAACTAGTGTGTTTGTATTAACTAGTGTGTTTGTATTAACTAGTGTGTTTGTAGTGACCAGTGTGCTTGTATTAACCAGTCTGTTTGTATTAACTAGTGAGTTTGTAATAACCAGTGTGTTTGCATTAACCAGTTTGTTTGCATTAACTAGTGTGTTTGTATTAACAAGTGTGTTTGTATTAACTAGTGTGTTTGTACAAACCAGTGTGTTTGTATTAACTAGTGTGTTTGTATTAACTAGTCTGTTTGTATTAACTAGTCTGTTTGTATTAACTAGTGCGTTTGTATTAACTAGTTTGTTTGTATTAACTAGTGAGTTTTATTAACCAGTCTGTTTGCATTAACCAGTGTGTTTGTATTAACTAGTGTGTTTGCATTAACCAGTGTGTTTGTATTAACCAGTGTGTTTGCATTAACCAGTGTGTTTGTATTAACCATTGTGTTTGTATTAACTAGTGTGTTTGTATTAAATAGTGTGTTTGTATTAACCAGTGTGTTTGTATTAATTAGTGTGTTTGTATTAACCAGTGTGCTTGTATTAACTAGTGTGCTTGTATTAACTAGTGTGTTTGTATTAACTAGTGTGTTTGTATTAACCCGTGTGTTTGTATTAACTAGTGAGCTTGTATTAACTAGTGTGTTTGTCTTAACTAGTGTGTTTGCTTTAACTAGTGAGTTTGTATTAACCAGTATGCTTGTATTAACCAGTGTGTTTGTATTAACTAGTGTGTTTGTATTAACTAGTGAGTTTGTATTAACCAGTGTGTTTGCATTAACTAGTGTGTTTGTATTAAGTAGTGTGTTTGCATTAATCAGTGTGTTTGTATTAACCGGTGTGTTTGCATTAACCAGTGTGTTTGTATTAACTAGTGAGTTTGTATTAACTAGTGAGTTTGTATTAACTAGTGAGTTTGTATTAACTAGTGAGTTTGTATTAACTAGTGAGTTTGTATTAACCAGTGTGCTTGTATTAACCAGTGTGTTTGTATTAACTAGTGTGTTTGTATTAACTAGTGAGTTTTTATTAACCAGTGTGTTTGTATTAACTAGTGTGTTTGTTTTAACTAGTGAGTTTGTATTAACCAGTGTGTTTGCATTAACCAGTGTGTTTGTATTGACTAGTGTGTTTGTGTTAACTAGTGTGTTTGTATTAACTAGTGTGTTTGTATTAACCAGTGAGTTTGTATTAACCAGTGTGTTTGTATTAACCAGTGTGTTTGTATTAACCAGTGTGTTTGTATTAACCAGTGTGTTTGTATTAACTAGTGTGTTTGTATTAACTAGTGTGTTTGTATTAACTAGTGTGTTTGTAGTAACCAGTGTGCTTGTATTAACCAGTCTGTTTGTATTAACTAGTGAGTTTGTAATAACCAGTGTGTTTGCATTAACCAGTTTGTTTGCATTAACTAGTGTGTTTGTATTAACAAGTGTGTTTGTATTAACTAGTGTGTTTGTACAAACCAGTGTGTTTGTATTAACTAGTGTGTTTGTATTAACTAGTCTGTTTGTATTAACTAGTCTGTTTGTATTAACTAGTGCGTTTGTATTAACTAGTTTGTTTGTATTAACTAGTGAGTTTTATTAACTAGTGTGTTTGTATTAACTAGTGTGTTTGTATTAACTAGTGACTTTGTGTTAACCAATGTGCTTGTATTAACCAGTGTGTTTGTATTAACTAGTGTGTTTGCATTAACTAGTGTGTTTGAATTAACCAGTGTGTTTGCATTAATCAGTGTGTTTGTATTAACCAAGGTGTTTGCATTAACCAGTGTGTTTGTATTAACTAGTGAGTTTGTATTAACTAGTGAGTTTGTATTAACAAGTGAGTTTGTATTAACTAGTATGTGTGTATTAACCAGTGTGCTTGTATTAACCAGTGTGTTTGTATTAACTAGTGTGTTTGTATTAATTAGTGAGTTTGCATTAACCGGTGTGTTTGTATTAACTAGTGTGTTTGTATTAACTAATGAGTTTGTATTAACCAGTGTGCTTGTATTAACCAGTCTGTATGTATTAACTAGTGTGTTTGTATTAACAAGTGAATTTGTATTAACCAGTGTGTTTGCATTAACCAGTGTGTTTGCATTAACTAGTGTGTTTGTATTAACTAGTGTGTTTGTATTAACTAGTGTGTTTGTATAACTAGTGTGTTTGTATTAACCAGTGTGTTTGCATTAACTAGTGTGTTTGTATTAACTAGTGTGTTTGTATTAACTAGTCTGTTTGTGTTAACTAGTGCGTTTGTATTAACTAATGCGTTTGTATTAACTAGTGTGTTTGTATTAACCAGTGCGTTTGTATTAACTAGTGTGTTTGCATTAACCAGTGTGGGTGTATTAACCAGTGTGTTTGTATTAACTAGTGAGTTTTATTAACTAGTGTGTTTGTATTAACTAGTGTGTTTGTATTAACTAGTGAGTTTGTGTTAAGCAGTGTGCTTGTATTAACCAGAGTGTTTGTATTAACTAGTGTGTTTGTATTAACTAGTGAGTTTGTATTAACCAGTGTGTTTGCATTAACCAGTGTGTTTGCATTAACTAGTGTGTTTGTATTAACTAGTGTGTTTGTATCAACTAGTGTGTTTGTATTAACTAGTGTGTTTGTATTAACTAGTCTGTTTGTATTAACTAGTGTGTTTGTATTAACTAGTGTGTTTGTATTAACCAGTGTGTTTGTATTAACCAGTGTGTTTGTATTAACTAGTGTGTTTGTATTAACTAGTGCATTTGTATTAACTAGTGTGTTTGTATTAACCAGTGCGTTTGTATTAACTAGTGTGTTTGCATTAACCAGTGTGGGTGTATTAACCAGTGTGTTTGTATTAACTAGTGAGTTTTATTAACTAGTGTGTTTGTATTAACTAGTGTGTTTGTATTAACTAGTGAGTTTGTGTTAAGCAGTGTGCTTGTATTAACCAGAGTGTTTGTATTAACTAGTGTGTTTGTATTAACTAGTGAGTTTGTATTAACCAGTGTGTTTGCATTAACCATTGTGTTTGTATTAACCGGTGTGTTTGTATTAACTAATGTGTTTGTATCAACTAGTGTGTTTGTATTAACTAGTGTGTTTGTATTAACTAGTGTGTTTGTATTAACCAGTGTGTTTGTATTAACCAGTTTGTTTGCATTAACCAGTGTGTTTGCATTAACTAGTGTGTTTGTATTAACTAGTGTGTTTGTATTAACCAGTGTGTTGGTATTAACCAGTGTGTTTGTATTAACTAGTGTGTTTGTATTAACTAGTGTGTTTGTATTAACTAGTTTGTTTGCATTAACCAGTTTGTTTGTATTAACCAGTGTGTTTGCATTAAGTAGTGTGTTTGTATTAACTAGTGTGTTTGTATTAACCAGTGTGTTTGTATTAACTAGTGTGTTTGTATTAACTAGTGTGTTTGTATTAACCAGTGTGTTTGTATTAACCAGTGTGTTTGTATTAACTAGTGTGTTTGTATTAACTAGTGCATTTGTATTAACCAGTGTGTTTGTATTAACTAGTTTATTTGTATTAACTAGTCTGTTAGTATTAACTAGTGCGTTTGTATTAACTAGTGTGTTTGCATTAACCAGTTTGTTTGTATTAACCAGTGTGTTTGCATTAAGTAGTGTGTTTGTATTAACTAGTGTGTTTGTATTAACCAGTGTGTTTGTATTAACTAGTGTGTTTGTATTAACCAGTGTGTTTGTATTAACTAGTGTGTTTGTATTAACCAGTGTGTTTGTATTAACCAATGTGTTTGTATTAACTAGTGTGTTTGTATTAACTAGTGTGTTTGCACTAACCAGTGTGTTTGTATTAACCAGTGTGTTTGTATTAACTAATGAGTTTGCACTAACCAGTGTGTTTGTATTAACTAGTGTGTTTGTATTAACTAGTGTGTTTGTATTAATCAGTGTGTTTGTATTAACAAGTGTGTTTGTATTAACTAGTGTTTTTGTTTTAACCAGTGTGCTTGTATTAACCAGTGTGTTTGTATTAATTAGTGTGTTTGCATTAATTAGTGTGTTTGTATTAACCAGTGTGTTTGCATAAACCAGTGTGTTTGCATTAACTAGTGTGTTTGTATTAACCAGTGTGTTTGTATTAACCAGTATGTTTGTATTAACTAGTGTGTTTGTATTAACTAGTGTGTTTGTATTAACTAGTGTGTTTGTATTAACCAGTGTGTTTGTATTAACCAGTGTGTTTGTATTAACTAGTGTGTTTGCATTAACCAGTGTGTTTGTATTAACCAATGTGTTTGTATTAACTAGTGTGTTTGTATTAACTAGTGTGTTTGTATTAACTAGTATGTTTGTATTAACTAGTGTGTTTGTATTAACCAGTGTGTTTGTATTAACCAGTGTGTTTGTATTAACTAGTGCGTTTGTATTAACTAGTGTGTTTGTGCTAACCATTGTGTTTGTATTAACCAGTGTGTTTGCATTAACTAGTGTGTTTGTATTAACCTGTGTGTTTGTATTAACTAGTGTGTTTGTATTAACTAGCGTGTTTGTATTAACTAGTGTGTTTGTATTAACTAGTGTGTTTGTATTAACTAGTGTGTTTGTATTAACCAGTGTGTTGTATTAACTAGTATGTTTGTATTAACTAGTGCGTTTGTATTAACCAGTGTGTTTGTATTAACTAGTGAGTTTGTATTAACCAGTGTGTTTGTATCAACTAGTGTGTTTGTATTAACTAGTGTGTTTGTATTAACTAGTGTGTTTGTATTAACCAGTGTGTTTGTATTAACTAGTGTGTTTGTATTAACTAGTGTGTTTGTATTAACTAGTGTGTTTGCATTAACTAGTGTGTTTGTATTAACTAGTGTGTTTGTATTAACTAATGTGTTTGTATTAGTCAGTGTGTTTGTATTAACCAGTGTGTTTGTATTAACTAGTGTGTTTGTATTAACTAGTGTGTTTGTATTAACTAGTGTGTTTGTATTAACTAGTGTGTTTGTATTAACTAGTGTGTTTGTATTAACCAGTGTGTTTGTATTAACCAGTGTATTTGCATTAACCAGTGTGTTTGCATTAACCAGTGTGTTTGCATTAACCAGTGTGTTTGTATTAACTAGTGTGTTTGCATTAACCAGTGTGTTTGTATTAACCAGTGTGTTTGCATTAACCAGTGTGTTTGTATTAACCATTGTATTTGTATTAACTAGTGTGTTTGTATTAAATAGTGTGTTTGTATTAACCAGTGTGTTTGTATTAATTAGTGTGTTTGTATTAACCAGTGTGCTTGTATTAACTAGTGTGCTTGTATTAACTAGTGTGTTTGTATTAACTAGTGTGTTTGCATTAACCCGTGTGTTTGTATTAACTAGTGAGCTTGTATTAACTAGTGTGTTTGTCTTAACTAGTGTGTTTGCTTTAACTAGTGAGTTTGTATTAACCAGTATGCTTGTATTAACCAGTGTGTTTGTATTAACTAGTGTGTTTGTATTAACTAGTGAGTTTGTATTAACCAGTGTGTTTGCATTAACTAGTGTGTTTGTATTAACTAGTGTGTTTGCATTAATCAGTGTGTTTGTATTAACCGGTGTATTTGCATTAACCAGTGTGTTTGTATTAACTAGTGAGTTTGTATTAACTAGTGAGTTTGTATTAACTAGTGAGTTTGTATTAACTAGTGAGTTTGTATTAACTAGTGAGTTTGTATTAACCAGTGTGCTTGTATTAACCAGTGTGTTTGTATTAACTAGTGTGTTTGTATTAACTAGTGAGTTTTTATTAACCAGTGTGTTTGTATTAACTAGTGTGTTTGTTTTAACTAGTGAGTTTGTATTAACCAGTGTGTTTGCATTAACCAGTGTGTTTGTATTAACTAGTGTGTTTGTATTAACTAGTGTGTTTGTATTAACTAGTGTGTTTGTATTAACCAGTGAGTTTGTATTAACCAGTGTGTTTGTATTAACCAGTGTGTTTGTATTAACCAGTGTGTTTGTATTAACCAGTGTGTTTGTATTAACTAGTGTGTTTGTATTAACTAGTGTGTTTGTATTAACTAGTGTGTTTGTAGTGACCAGTGTGCTTGTATTAACCAGTCTGTTTGTATTAACTAGTGAGTTTGTAATAACCAGTGTGTTTGCATTAACCAGTTTGTTTGCATTAACTAGTGTGTTTGTATTAACAAGTGTGTTTGTATTAACTAGTGTGTTTGTACAAACCAGTGTGTTTGTATTAACTAGTGTGTTTGTATTAACTAGTCTGTTTGTATTAACTAGTCTGTTTGTATTAACTAGTGCGTTTGTATTAACTAGTTTGTTTGTATTAACTAGTGAGTTTTATTAACCAGTCTGTTTGCATTAACCAGTGTGTTTGTATTAACTAGTGTGTTTGCATTAACCAGTGTGTTTGTATTAACCAGTGTGTTTGCATTAACCAGTGTGTTTGTATTAACCATTGTGTTTGTATTAACTAGTGTGTTTGTATTAAATAGTGTGTTTGTATTAACCAGTGTGTTTGTATTAATTAGTGTGTTTGTATTAACCAGTGTGCTTGTATTAACTAGTGTGCTTGTATTAACTAGTGTGTTTGTATTAACTAGTGTGTTTGTATTAACCCGTGTGTTTGTATTAACTAGTGAGCTTGTATTAACTAGTGTGTTTGTCTTAACTAGTGTGTTTGCTTTAACTAGTGAGTTTGTATTAACCAGTATGCTTGTATTAACCAGTGTGTTTGTATTAACTAGTGTGTTTGTATTAACTAGTGAGTTTGTATTAACCAGTGTGTTTGCATTAACTAGTGTGTTTGTATTAACTAGTGTGTTTGCATTAATCAGTGTGTTTGTATTAACCGGTGTGTTTGCATTAACCAGTGTGTTTGTATTAACTAGTGAGTTTGTATTAACTAGTGAGTTTGTATTAACTAGTGAGTTTGTATTAACTAGTGAGTTTGTATTAACTAGTGAGTTTGTATTAACCAGTGTGCTTGTATTAACCAGTGTGTTTGTATTAACTAGTGTGTTTGTATTAACTAGTGAGTTTTTATTAACCAGTGTGTTTGAATTAACTAGTGTGTTTGTTTTAACTAGTGAGTTTGTATTAACCAGTGTGTTTGCATTAACCAGTGTGTTTGTATTAACTAGTGTGTTTGTGTTAACTAGTGTGTTTGTATTAACTAGTGTGTTTGTATTAACCAGTGAGTTTGTATTAACCAGTGTGTTTGTATTAACCAGTGTGTTTGTATTAACCAGTGTGTTTGTATTAACCAGTGTGTTTGTATTAACTAGTGTGTTTGTATTAACTAGTGTGTTTGTATTAACTAGTGTGTTTGTAGTAACCAGTGTGCTTGTATTAACCAGTCTGTTTGTATTAACTAGTGAGTTTGTAATAACCAGTGTGTTTGCATTAACCAGTTTGTTTGCATTAACTAGTGTGTTTGCATTAACAAGTGTGTTTGTATTAACTAGTGTGTTTGTACAAACCAGTGTGTTTGTATTAACTAGTGTGTTTGTATTAACTAGTCTGTTTGTATTAACTAGTCTGTTTGTATTAACTAGTGCGTTTGTATTAACTAGTTTGTTTGTATTAACTAGTGAGTTTTATTAACTAGTGTGTTTGTATTAACTAGTGTGTTTGTATTAACTAGTGACTTTGTGTTAACCAATGTGCTTGTATTAACCAGTGTGTTTGTATTAACTAGTGTGTTTGCATTAACTAGTGTGTTTGAATTAACCAGTGTGTTTGCATTAATCAGTGTGTTTGTATTAACCAAGGTGTTTGCATTAACCAGTGTGTTTGTATTAACTAGTGAGTTTGTATTAACTAGTGAGTTTGTATTAACAAGTGAGTTTGTATTAACTAGTATGTGTGTATTAACCAGTGTGCTTGTATTAACCAGTGTGTTTGTATTAACTAGTGTGTTTGTATTAATTAGTGAGTTTGTATTAACCGGTGTGTTTGTATTAACTAGTGTGTTTGTATTAACTAGTGAGTTTGTATTAACCAGTGTGCTTGTATTAACCAGTCTGTATGTATTAACTAGTGTGTTTGTATTAACTAGTGAATTTGTATTAACCAGTGTGTTTGCATTAACCAGTGTGGGTGTATTAACCAGTGTGTTTGTATTAACTAGTGAGTTTGTATTAACTAGTGTGTTTGTATTAACCAGTGTGTTTGTATTAACCAGTGTGTTTGTATTAACTAGTGTGTTTGTATTAACTAGTGCATTTGTATTAATTAGTGTGTTTGTATTAACCAGTGCGTTTGTATTAACTAGTGTGTTTGCATTAACCAGTGTGGGTGTATTAACCAGTGTGTTTGTATTAACTAGTGAGTTTTATTAACTAATGTGTTTGTATTAACTAGTGTGTTTGTATTAACTAGTGAGTTTGTGTTAAGCAGTGTGCTTGTATTAACCAGAGTGTTTGTATTAACTAGTGTGTTTGTATTAACTAGTGAGTTTGTATTAACCAGTGTGTTTGCATTAACCATTGTGTTTGTATTAACCGGTGTGTTTGTATTAACTAGTGTGTTTGTATCAACTAGTGTGTTTGTATTAACTAGTGTGTTTGTATTAACTAGTGTGTTTGTATTAACCAGTGTGTTTGTATTAACCAGTGTGTTTGCATTAACCAGTGTGTTTGCATTAACTAGTGTGTTTGTATTAACTAGTGTGTTTGTATTAACCAGTGTGTTTGTATTAACTAGTGTGTTTGTATTAACTAGTGTGTTTGTATTAACTAGTTTGTTCGCATTAACCAGTTTGTTTGTATTAACCAGTGTGTTTGCATTAAGTAGTGTGTTTGTATTAACTAGTGTGTTTGTATTAACCAGTGTGTTTGTATTAACTAGTGTGTTTGTATTAACTAGTGTGTTTGTATTAACCAGTGTGTTTGTATTAACCAGTGTGTTTGCATTAACTAGTGTGTTTGTATTAACTAGTGCATTTGTATTAACCAGTGTGTTTGTATTAACTAGTTTATTTGTATTAACTAGTCTGTTAGTATTAACTAGTGCGTTTGTATTAACTAGTGTGTTTGCATTAACCAGTTTGTTTGTATTAACCAGTGTGTTTGCATTAAGTAGTGTGTTTGTATTAACTAGTGTGTTTGTATTAACCAGTGTGTTTGTATTAACTAGTGTGTTTGTATTAACCAGTGTGTTTGTATTAACTAGTGTGTTTGTATTGACCAGTGTGTTTGTATTAACCAATGTGTTTGTATTAACTAGTGTGTTTGTATTAACTAGTGTGTTTGCACTAACCAGTGTGTTTGTATTAACTAGTGTGTTTGTATTAACTAGTGTGTTTGTATTAATCAGTGTGTTTGTATTAACAAGTGTGTTTGTATTAACTAGTGTTTTTGTTTTAACCAGTGTGCTTGTATTAACCAGTGTGTTTGTATTAATTAGTGTGTTTGCATTAATTAGTGTGTTTGTATTAACCAGTGTGTTTGCATAAACCAGTGTGTTTGCATTAACTAGTGTGTTTGTATTAACCAGTGTGTTTGTATTAACCAGTATGTTTGTATTAACTAGTGTGTTTGTATTAACTAGTGTGTTTGTATTAACTAGTGTGTTTGTATTAACCAGTGTGTTTGTATTAACCAGTGTGTTTGTATTAACTAGTGTGTTTGCATTAACCAGTGTGTTTGTATTAACCAATGTGTTTGTATTAACTAGTGTGTTTGTATTAACTAGTGTGTTTGTATTAACTAGTATGTTTGTATTAACTAGTGTGTTTGTATTAACCAGTGTGTTTGTATTAACCAGTGTGTTTGTATTAACTAGTGTGTTTGTATTAACTAGTGTGTTTGTGCTAACCATTGTGTTTGTATTAACCAGTGTGTTTGCATTAACTAGTGTGTTTGTATTAACCTGTGTGTTTGTATTAACTAGTGTGTTTGCATTAACTAGTGAGTTTGTATTAACTAGTGTGTTTGCATTAGCTAGTGTTTTTGTATTAATTAGTGTGTTTGTATTAATTAGTGTGTTTGTATTAACCAGTGTCTTTGCATTAACCAGTGTGTTTGCATTAACTAGTGTGCTTGCATTAAAAAATGTGTTTGTATTAACTAGTGTGTTTGTATTAACTAGTGAGCTTGTATTAACTTGTGTGTTTGTGTTAACTAATGTTTTTGTATTAATTAGTGTGTTTGTATTAACCAGTGTGTTTGTATTAACCAGTGTATTTGCATTAACTAGTGTACTTGTATTAACCAATGTGTTTGCATTAACTAGTGTGTTTGTATTAACTAGTGAGCTTGCATTAACTAGTGAGATTGGATTAACTAGTGTGTTTGTATTAACTAGTGTGTTTGTATTAACTAGTGTGTTTGTATTAACTAGTGTGGTTGTATTAACTAGTGTGTTTGTATTAACCAGTGTTTTTGTATTAACCAGTGTGCTTGTATTAACAAATGTGTTTGTATTAACTAGTGTATTTGTATTGACTAGTGTGTTTGTGTTAACTAGTGTTTTTGTATTAATTAGTTTGTTTGTATTAATTAGTGTGTTTGTATTAACCAGTGTGTTTGCATTAACTAGTGTGCTTGTATTAACCAAGGTGTTTGTATTAACTAGTGTGTTTGTATTAACTAGTGTGTTTGTATTAACTAGTGAGCTTGCATTAACTAGTGAGTTTGGATTAACTAGTGTGTTTGTATTAACCAGTGTGTTTGCATTAACTAGTGAGTTTGTATTAACTAGTGTGTTTGTATTAACTAGTGAGTTAAGTGTGTTTGCATTAACTGGTGAGTTTGTATTGACTAGTGTGTTTGTATTAACTAGTGAGTTTGTATTAACTAGTGAGTTTGTATTAATCAGTGTGTTTGTATTAACGGTGTGTTTGTATTAACTAGTGTGTTTGTATTAACTATTTTGTTTGTATTAACTAGTAAATTTGTATTAACCGGTGTGTTTGTATTAACTAGTGTGTTTGTATTAACCAATGTGTTTGTATTAACCAGTGTGTTTGTATTAACCAGTGAGTTTGTATTACCTAGTGAGTTTGTATTAATCAGTGTGTTTGTATTAACCGGTGTGTTTGTATTAACTAGTGTGTTTGTATTAACTAGTGTGTTTGTATTAACTAGTGAGTTTGTATTAACCGGTGTGTTTGTATTAACTAGTGTGTTTGTATTAACCAGTGTGTTTGTATTAACCAGTGTGTTTGTATTACCTAGTGTGTTTTTATTAACTAGTGTGTTTGTATTAACTAGTGAGTTTGTATTAACCGGTGTGTTTGTATTAACTAGTGTGTTTGTATTAACCAGTGTGTTTGTATTAACTAGTGTGTTTATATTAACTAGTGTGTTTATATTAACTAGTGTGTTTGTATTAACCTGTGTGTTTGTATTAACTAGTGTGTTTGCATTAACTAGTGAGTTTGTATTAACCAGTGTGTTTGTATTAACTAGTGTGTTTGTATTAACTAGTGTGTTTGTATTAACAAGTGTGTTTGTATTAACCAGTGTGTTTGTATTAACCAGTGTGTTTGTATTAACTAGTGTGTTTGTATTAACTAGTGTGTTTGTATTAACTAGTGTGTTTGTATTAACTAGTGAGTTTGTATTAACCGGTGTGTTTGTATTAACTAGTGTGTTTGTATTAACCAGTGTGTTTGTATTAACCAATGTGTTTGTATTAACCAGTGTGTTTGTATTAACTAGTGTGTTTGTATTAACTAGTGTGTTTGTATTAACTAGTGAGTTTGCATTCATGTCAGACCATTTGTTTTCTTGCTCCTGAAGACTTTACTATTATATGGATTAAAAATCTTATGATTTTGATCGTATCTGATGAATGCTATTGCAGAAATGGGTTATGCACACTAAATTAGATATCTATATTTTATTGCTACGTAAGTTATCTAAACCAGCGCTTATTTAATTCATGTATTGCACGCAAACTATAATTTTGTTATCTACATTATGTATTTTGATTCTAAACCATCTTCATGATATTTACTTCTCATCTACAAATGAGTCTTCTTTTGTAAAAGTTGTTTTTGCTGCGATGGCCCAATTTACTCAGCTATGAGTCAGCACAACCTGGCGATATTGGTTGTAAAATTTAGTATAATATTAATATAAATTAGATACATACCAACACCAACATACACCTAACAGTACAGCAAGCTCCACATGTTCCTAGGATACCAATTAGAAAGATAACACATCCTAACACAATGATAGCAATAGCTATTGATCCTAATCCTGGAATCTGCTTTACAAAGTCTCCAACTAGATCCAAAAATTCTGCTCCTCCTTTCAACAGCCCACCAAGAACTATCAGACCTAACCCTACAAGCTATAAGAACAACATAATAAGTGTGTGGTGTTATAAACGTTTGATATATACCCATTACATACATTCTGCGTTGATACCTGAATATGAAAAGAAAGCTTAAGCAGTGATGGTCATCAATTTCATCAATATCAACATAACGAACAATCACCTCTAGTGTCAAGCCGCCTGGAGAATGAATTGGCATCAATACGAGTCACGATAGCGTCGAGTAGTGATGTGGTCAGCTCACGCCTACAGTCGGGATATGAATCAGAGTCTTTTATCACTCACTATGTGTGTAATACGTTTATCTAACATTTCAATAAAAACATTTTTAAACGAGGGCTGATTAAAAAGTACCTTGAAAGAGCCTACATTTTGTGCATGGCGTCACCTTATATGTTGCCGTTCATTCACAAATGTCACATTTAATCTCTTTCATTGTTGTTAGAGAGATGTGGAGTAAATGTTTATGTTCTGGATCGTTCAATCGCCGATAAAACAAATGAAACTATGTCAGTATAAAATGGAATATGATTGGTTAATACGTGATACATTAATCTACCGAATGAACGAACAAATATTAAAGAATGAATTTTGAATAGTCGCTTTGTGTATCTGGCTTACATTGTGACGTCTTTTATTGCATTTTAATACTTTGAAGTCATGAAAAAAGTAGTCTTGTCGAGAACATCGTGCACATTATCGTACTATTCTGTTATCACTACAGAGCGGTGATACAACACATTGTATCAGACAGGCTAATCCCTTTCATGTCAAATGAGAACTTGCATAATATTAGATAAATAACTGTATTGGCGTTTGATGGGCGCTAAGACGCGATGAACTCTCAAAAAATTGCTGTTTAAGATATCTTTTCCAGCATAGACATATAAAAAATGTATTTCTCTAATTAATATCTTTGGATAAAATTATAATCAACTAATAATTAAAGAAATGTTTTGTTAGGTGATACCCATGCATCTATCTAAATATTAAGAAGCAATGTAACATATTTAAATAGACAATCCATCGTAAAGCAGGTAAAATGAATGGTACAGGACCAGTAAGTAAGCAGGCTTCTGATTACCATGGTTCAGGACCAGTAAGTAAGTAGGCTTCTGATTACCATGGTACAGGACCAGTAAGTAAGCAGGCTTCTGATTACCATGGCTCAGGACCAGTAAGTAAGCAGGCTTCTGATTACCATGGTTCAGGACCAGTAAGTAAGTAGGCTTCTGATTACCATGGTACAGGACCAGTAAGTAAGCAGGCTTCTG
This sequence comes from Bathymodiolus brooksi, assembly GCA_963680875.1. Classification (NCBI taxonomy): domain Eukaryota; kingdom Metazoa; phylum Mollusca; class Bivalvia; order Mytilida; family Modiolidae; genus Bathymodiolus; species Bathymodiolus brooksi. Next base: position 60,250,297 of record OY804578.1, read on the forward strand.
ATTACCATGGTACAGGACCAGTAAGTAAGCAGGCTTCTGATTACCATGGTTCAGGACCAGTAAGTAAGCAGGCTTCTGATTACCATGGTACAGGACCAGTAAGTAAGCAGGCTTCTGATTACCATGGTTCAGGACCAGTAAGTAAGCAGGCTTCTGATTACCATGGTTCAGGACCAGTAAGTAAGCAGGCTTCTGATTACCATGGTACAGGACCAGTAAGTAAGCAGGCTTCTGATTACCATGGTTCAGGACCAGTAAGTAAGCAGGCTTCTGATTACCATGGTTCAGGACCAGTAAGTAAGCAGGCTTCTGATTACCATGGCTCAGGACCAGTAAGTAAGCAGGCTTCTGATTACCATGGTTCATGACCAGTAAGTAAGCAGGCTTCTGATTACCATGGTTCAGGACCAGTAAGTAAGCAGGCTTCTGATTACCATGGTTCAGGACCAGTAAGTAAGTAGGCTTCTGATTACCATGGTACAGGACCAGTAAGTAAGCAGGCTTCTGATTACCATGGTTCAGGACCAGTAAATAACCAGACTTCTGATTACCATGGTACAGGACCAGTAAGTAAGCAGGCTTCTGATTACCATGGTTCAGGACCAGTAAGTAAATAGGCTTCTGATTACCATGGTTCAGGACCAGCAAGTAAGCAGGCTTCTGATTACCAAGGTTCAGGACCAGTAAGTAAGTAGGCTTCTGATTACCATGGGTCAGGACCAGTAAGTACGCAGGCTTCTGATTACCGTGGTACAGGACCAGTAAGTAAGCAGGCTTCTGATTACCATGGTTCAGGACCAGTAAGTAAGCAGGCTTCTGATTACCATGGTTCAGGACCAGTAAGTAACCAGGCTTCTGATTATCATGGTTCAGGACCAGTAAGTAAGCAGGCTTCTGATTACCGTGGCTCAGGACCAGTAAGTAAGCAGGCTTCTGATTACCATGGTACAGGACCAGTAAGGAAGCAGGCTTCTGATTACCATGGTTCAGGACCAGTAAGTAAGCAGGCTTCTGATTACCATGGTTCAGGACCAGTAAGTAAGCAGGCTTCTGATTACCATGGTTCAGGACCAGTAAGTAAGCAGGCTTCTGATTACCATGGTTCAGGACCAGTAAGTAAGCAGGCTTCTGATTACCATGGCTCAGGACCAGTAAGTAAGCAGGCTTCTGATTACCATGGTTCAGGACCAGTAAGTAAGCAGGCTTCTGATTACCATGGTTCAGGACCAGTAAGTAAGTAGGCTTCTGATTACCATGGTTCAGGACCAGCAAGTAAGCAGGCTTCTGATTACCAAGGTTCAGGACCAGTAAGTAAGTAGGCTTCTGATTACCATGGGTCAGGACCAGTAAATAAGCAGGCTTCTGATTACTGTGGTACAGGACCAGTAAGTAAGCAGGCTTCTGATTACCATGGTACAGGACCAGTAAGTAAGCAGGCTTCTGATTACCATGGCTCAGGACCAGTAAATAAGCAGGCTTCTGATTACCATGGTTCAGGACCAGTAAGTAAGCAGGCTTCTGATTACCATGGTTCAGGACCAGTAAGTAAGTAGGCTTCTGATTACCATGGTTCAGGACCAGTAAGTAAGCAGGCTTCTGATTACCATGGTTCAGGACCAGTAAGTAAGCAGGCTTCTGATTACCATGGTTCAGGACCAGTAAGTAAGCAGGCTTCTGATTACCATGGCTCAGGACCAGTAAGTAAGCAGGCTTCTGATTACCATGGTTCAGGACCAGTAAGTAAGCAGGCTTCTGATTACCATGGTTCAGGACCAGTAAGTAAGTAGGCTTCTGATTACCATGGTTCAGGACCAGTAAGTAAGCAGGCTTCTGATTACCATGGTTCAGGACCAGTAAGTAAGTAGGCTTCTGATTACCATGGGTCAGGACCAGTAAGTACGCAGGATTCTGATTACCATGGTACAGGACCAGTAAGTAAGCAGGCTTCTGATTACCATGGTACAGGACCAGTAAGTAAGCAGGCTTCTGATTACCATGGTTCAGGACCAGTAAGTAAGCAGGCTTCTGATTACCATGGCTCAGGACCAGTAAGTAAGCAGGCTTCTGATTACCATGGTTCAGGACCAGTAAGTAAGCAGGCTTCTGATTACCATGGTTCAGGACCAGTAAGTAAGTAGGCTTCTGATTACTATGGTTCAGGACCAGTAAGTAAGCAGGCTTCTGATTACCATGGTTCAGGACCAGTAAGTAAGTAGGCTTCTGATTACCATGGTTCAGGACCAGTAAGTAAGCAGGCTTCTGATTACCATGGTACAGGACCAGTAAGTAAGCAGGCTTCTGATTACCATGGTACAGGACCAGTAAGTAAGCAGGCTTCTGATTACCATAGTACAGGACCAGTAAGTAAGCAGGCTTCTGATTACCATGGTTCAGGACCAGTAAGTAAGCAGGCTTCTGATTACCATGGTTCAGGACCAGTAAGTAAGCAGGCTTCTGATTACCATGGTTCAGGACCAGTAAGTAAGTAGGCTTCTGATTACCATGGTACAGGACCAGTAAGTAAGCAGGCTTCTGATTACCATGGTTCAGGACCAGTAAGTAACCAGGCTTCTGATTACCATGGTACAGGACCATTAAGTAAGCAGGTTTCTGATTACCATGGTTCAGGACCAGTAAGTAAGCAGGCTTCTGATTACCATGGTTCAGGACCAGTAAGTAAGCAGGCTTCTGATTATCATGGTTCAGGACCAGTAAGTAACCAGGCTTCTGATTACCATGGTTCAGGACCAGTAAGTAAGCAGGCTTCTGATTATCATGGTTCAGGACCAGTAAGTAAGCAGGCTTCTGATTATCATGGTACAGGACCAGTAAGTAAGTAGGCTTCTGATTACCATGGTACAGGACCAGTAAGTAAGCAGGCATCTGATTATCATGGTTCAGGACCAGTAAGTAACCAGGCTTCTGATTATCATGGTTCAGGATCAATAAGTAACCATACTTCTGATTACCCCCTTTGGTATCTTCAAACTTGTCTTATTGCTGCCTTACATTTCATATCACAATATACATGTACATATATAAATAGTCTGATAATTACCACACAAATATTAATTTTAAGAATATATTAACTTTATATATGCCCAACAATAATTTTCATAGATGCCCTGTAAAGCCTATCACGTCATATTGAATGTAATGTTAATAACAACACGCTTACAATGTTATCGAAAACGTTAATTTATTTTCCCTTGATTATCTTTGTCCGATTAAGAAATAAATAGGTTTTCCCGTGGTTTATTGGAGATTTTCCATGGATATGTCATATTTTCGTGAAATTTTAATCCAAGTGGAACACAACAGAATGGAGGATAAAATTGAGAAGAAAAAAAGAAAGAACCACAAAGAAAAAAGTTGGAAACTACTAAAGGGATAATTAGATGCCAGAACTCGAAGAATAGAAATATACTTCATACCTTCCTAGCTAGTAGTCAGTTAAATACTATTATCTGATGTTCTCGTGGCAAGTAGAATTTTGATTGGTTAAAAGGGTACTTTTAAAACTTCAGGGAAGCCGTGTGGTGACAGAAAATCAATAATCGCTCTCACCTATGTGCTGTCCATTTACATTGTGCACAGCAGACGACACACATTTCACAAGATGACAGAAAATCAATAATCGCTCTCTGTGATCTTTGTCCAAAGATACACGTATTTATGTTTTTCCTATAATAAGGACATACTTATTAATGTTGGAACATTCAGATAAAAATGTTATCAGTTTCTAGATGTTATATATCCCGTTTTAAAGGGCAGTGGTCTTGTTAAAAGGTACGCTTCACCTTTTAACAAAACCACTGCCCTTTAAAACGGGATATATAACATCTCGAGACTGATAACGTATATTATTCATTAACCTTACTATTGTCTTGTCCATGTTTATATTTATTGTCATCCATTTGCTGTGATAGTATGTGGTCTGCTTAGTGGAAGCGACTCTGTACAGGTTATTTATCGTTTGTTTTTATCTGTAATGCCGTTGGAGATTCAGTTAACATGACTAAGAAGGGAACTCTTTTGGGGTAACATTAACAGATTTAACTACGCCATATTGTAGTGTCTGTCCCAACCCAGGACCGATATTTCCAACGTCATATTCCATGATATTTCTTATGTTTAATAACATTAGGTGAGAGGTGATTGTTTGTTTTGTTGATGGTGGAAAAATAGAGATGGGGCAAAACGAACACCACTAAATATGGCAGTGAACACATCTGGGTATGAGGTTAGGCAGTTACTGCTCCACTAGTGGCAGTCGTCGTGTTGCTCATATTAATAATCATATAACAGGGAGATGGACTGGCTTGTGACTACAGGGTGTCATAGTAGAATTTCCAATCAAAATTCCTTCTCCTTAAGTTAATAATGACTGACAATATCTAAACATCTAACACACGTCCGTTCAGACATTCTTCTTCCTCATTGATAATATCTGATACAATCTAGTTCCAAACATCTCTACTTCCTCTTCTAATATTAACATATTGATGTACAATGTAATCTACATCGACCTATTATTTTATAAGTTGACCTTTCATGGAGATATGTAACCAATGTATTAACTTATATTTTCAAATGCTATATTCCTTATTTATGCATACATCATTGCTACTGTCTTTTCGTTTATTAGGTTATTTTGTGCCTATCTTTAGTTTTCTGTGTAATGGTTTGTAGAGTGTTGTTTGCTTTTTTTCCTTTTGGCCATTGTATTGTCTGTCCTTAGATTTACGGCTATGATTACACCTGTGGTATCTTTAAACTGTTCTATCAGCATTTGTGTAGCCTTATCATGATTAACAGACTTATTATGGATAGAGATACTCATACATATGTAGAGAATAGACCAGTGAAACCATCGTCTTTGTTAGGTATCTGGGTTTTATGATACAGTTGTTTTCATATGTGGCTTATGGTCGTATTGTAATGCAAAATGTTCAACTCAGAAAATGAAGTCGTCGATAATTTGGCGTTCCTTATCGATAGCATATTCGGTGTGCACATCTTACAACAAATTAATGGCATCCCTATGTGAACAAGATGTAACTCTCTCCTTGTTGATCTGGCAAAGTTTATTCATAAAAAAACAATCTATATCACTTTCATTTATATTGATGATATTCTGTCAATTAATAATTCTAACTAATAACTCTAAACAAACTAAATAAAAAACTTGAAATAAAAGGAGCAAATGAACAATCTTCCGATGCCTCATTTCTTGACATTGTACTCAAATATGACGTCAATGATACATTTTCTAGCAGGTTTTTTTGGACAAATGAGACGACTTCAATTTTGCAATTATAAATTTTTCACACCGTTCCCGTGTATGAAATTTATATTTCGTTGCTCATGTTACGCTCGATCCTGCAGTTTGTATTCATAATTTTTACAACGTCATCGTCATTTGGGTACTAAACTACTAAACCATGTGTTTTATAGAATGGCCTCATCTTATTTTTCAAAATGTTTTTCGGAAGATATCAACACCTTGCTGAAAAGTTTTCAGTCACTTGTGTACATCTGACGAAAAATGGTATTGGCAATAATATTTTGGTTCAGAGTTGACTATTGTTTCCCTGTCATGTCTTATGATGGCCTTGTGTACTATCTAATATTTAAATGATGATTGAGGCCATCGACTTTCTGTAATAGAACTAATTGTACGACAACTTCCAAATGTCAGAAAAATTAAATATGTTATGCATTATGTTCAAGGTTATAGCGTTATTTCTTGCAACGCTGTTCGCCAGATTATGTGTGAGTAGAAAACGTTAGAGAATATCGAAGGGGCGAAGGGGCAATGCAAAATGGGCAATCCAGAGAAAACTGGCAACATAGGATACACAAGACGAAGACAAGCAAAGCAAAAACACAATATGTGTTGGACACCACTATGCGCAAACAAACACAAATAATGTAAATAAGACAAACAACTGGAGGTAAAGACGAACCGAACATCGTTTTATGAGGAATTCGTAACCGCTTTTTACTCTAATGTGGAAAACATTTGCATGACAGCATCATTTCATTAAGAGAGCAGGTTTGGGCTCATACAACTTTTTATTGAAATGCCTATACATCAAATCCAAATCCCAGAAAGCTGATAAATACGTGGTACCAACTTCATTCCGATATGTCAAGTTCTGAAATCCAACTATGGTGAAAAAATAATAGTAAAAAGAGATAGAAAAAAGTCATTACGACAGGAATCGGGAAAGACATATTTCAAAAATGATTTCCAGAATACAACACAAACGTCAATTAACTAAATACATGTATTCGAATAATTAAGCAATCAAATAAGTCAGTTTAGATTAAAACGTGAGATTATGTGGCAAAAAAAAAATAAAGCAGTTTTTTGGGGGAAATTAAATTATTTGGCATAAACCGAATGAAGCTTAACGCCAAACATGTGAAGAGATATTTGGAAATTGTGATTAAGTCTTGAATTACGTTATATTGCCATTTTCATAATATTTATTCTTTCAAGTTAATGTTTACTTACCACAAATATCAAATTAAAAATCACCAAAAATACACGAGCTAAATTTGCCCCACAACTGATGTTACTCATCTTTATCCAAACCACTTTTTGCTTTATTCTAGCAGCCAATTCTAAATGATTAAAATGATTACAATGTATTTTTTTATCATGTCGCCTAGCTACTCTGTTGTAAAAAAAAAACTACACTTAGAATTTCCGTTTTCCGTTGTATCTTTGTCACAAGATTAGCAACAGTATTATTTTCTGTTTATTATCAGCATCGGTTTATCTTGTGTAAACTAAAGGAGGGAAGCATTGATTGTTCAGTGCATATAGCGATAATTCTTATAAATGTGGTCCAAATAAACACAACTGACAGGGTCTTTCACCGGGATTTTCTAATTTTAATCTTTCTTGTGATTATTTTAACCAGTGTGTATTTTACACTAAATAGTATCTAGGGAATAATACAAGCTGATCATGATTGATTCATGATTAGTTGTGAAATACATAATGGCGGCGTTTTTAGGTGTAGGTTATGCCGTAACTATGGCGATAGGCATTTTAAAGAACAGACAACCCAGAACCTTTCCAATTCCAATATTTTATAGGACAGTCAGTACAATAAGTATCCTACATTATACAAGAAAGTGGCATATAAACAATATATATATAACAAAAGTTTAAACTTTCATTTATAATAACAGTGTCAAATTAACAAACCATTAGTAATAATTATGTATCCTAGACCAACGGAACTGAGTATTCTTTCTAGACCATCGGAACTGAGTATTCTTTCTAGACCAACGGAACTGAGTATTCTTTCTAGACCATCGGAACTGAGTATTCTTTCTAGACCAACGGAACTGAGTATTCTTTCTAGACCAACGGAACTGAGTATTCTTTCTAGACCAACGGAACTAAGTATTCTTTCTAGACCAACGGAACTGAGTATTCTTTCTAGACCAACGGAACTGAGTATTCTTTCTAGACCAACGGAACTGAGTATTCTTTCTAGACCAACGGAACTGAGTATTCTTTCTAGACCAACGGAACTGAGTATTCTTTCTAGACCAACGGAACTGAGTATTCTTTCTAGACCAACGGAACTAAGTATTCTTTCTAGACCATCGGAACTGAGTATTCTTTCTAGACCAACGGAACTGAGTATTCTTTCTAGACCAACGGAACTGAGTATTCTTTCTAGACCAACGGAACTAAGTATTCTTTCTAGACCAACGGAACTGAGTATTCTTTCTAGACCAACGGAACTGAGTATTCTTTCTAGACCAACGGAACTGAGTATTCTTTCTAGACCAACGGAACTGAGTATTCTTTCTAGACCAACGGAACTGAGTATTCTTTCTAGACCAACGGAACTAAGTATTCTTTCTAGACCATCGGAACTGAGTATTCTTTCTAGACCAACGGAACTGAGTATTCTTTCTAGACCAACGGAACTGAGTATTCTTTCTAGACCAACGGAACTAAGTATTCTTTCTAGACCAACGGAACTGAGTATTCTTTCTAGACCAACGGAACTGAGTATTCTTTCTAGACCAACGGAACTGAGTATTCTTTCTAGACCAACGGAACTAAGTATTCTTTCTAGACCAACGGAACTGAGTATTCTTTCTAGATCAACGGAACTGAGTATTCTTTCTAGACCAACGGAACTGAGTATTCTTTCTAGACCAACGGAACTGAGTATTCTTTCGAAAATTAAAAGCCTGATTCATTAAAGAAGTTGATAATAAGTTAAATGTCATCATTATCTAGTGAATTGACATGATGGACAAAACAATGTACGTAGTTATCTTCATTGTGATGGCAAATCATTTGTCATGAATAAATAATGAGTGAGTGAGTAAGTGATTGTTGTTTAGCGTCAACTCAACAATTTTTCAGCTATATCATGGTGAGAACAAGTTAATTTTCAATGAGATGATGATGAGGTCTGATTTGTACTAGCTGACAAACACGATTAGTTGGATTTGTATAGTGCTAACTTACTGAACAACAGTCAGCGGATAGACATGTCACACCACTCGGACACGTTATCCTGATTCCGAGCCAGCCAGTCTCCTTAATGCTGCATGCTTAGCGGAAAAGCAACGAGTGGCTCAATGAGTTAGGTAGTTGGATTACCTAACAACTCATACAAGCCTATCATCAATACGGCGTGGGTTCGCTCTCGGCTTGGTAGATTACAAAAAGGGTGCACTCGACTCGCAGTCGCAAGTGATAAAGTTTACCAGTTACTTGCCCATGGTCGGTGGTTCTATCCGGATACTCCGGCTTCCTCCACCACTAAAACTCCTCGCCATGATATAGCTGAAATATTGCTGAATGTGGCGTTAAACACAATAAATCAAATCAAATCAATCAACCAATTTGCTTGATAAATCATGAAAGAGTATTGATGTCTGTGGAAATAAATGTAAATGCTGTGTTCTTTTTCTAGAAGGTGGTCTTGAATTCCTGTGTAGTGTAGAAAGGAACATGTTTTTAAAAAAATGGTTAGATCTGCATGGAGGCAGTATTAACTGCTTAATATCTTAACCAATTTAAATTTTAATTATAAATTTCTAAATTGCATGAAGATTTGATAGATATATTACGAATAAATCGTTGATATTTTAACTTTAAGTGTACTGAAACATTATGCATACAAAATCATGCGTGTAAAATTATGTTCTAATAAAAAGAAGAAAAAAATATATATGATACACGTGTACCCCGAAACATTTCTTAGCTTAAATACAATTTTGTCATTGTTACTTGTTCTAGTCAAGTGTTGTTGAGAGATTACTTTCAAGTGGATAGTGATAACAAGATTAAAAATGACTGAAAACTGTTAATAGGTATACATATCATTTTCTTCACAATTTTTCATATCTCATAAACAAGTATTTATAAATATCGAATGCAATAATAAAAAAAAAACATGCAAGGTTATAAATATGTATCAATACCTGAACACACCTGTCTTTATATCAATCATATATTACATAAATAATTTGCCCAGTAGCAAATATGTAAGTGATCTATTCAAAAATTATTTTAGACAAATTAATATGTATTATTACCTCGAGGTGGTATTCTTGTTCATCTAATATCTGATATGAAATTATGTTTATTTTCAATTTTTCTAATTTTTTTTTGGAAAAAAGGAGCGTATAATATCTGTTTAAAGTCGTAATATAAGTTTTCGAATTCATAAATTCAGATTTAATTAAAATAAAACAACATTGAACATATATAATACAATGCGCTAAATAATAACGTTTTAGAAAATATGAATAATAATAAAAATAAAAATAATTGTTGTTTTGCTTTTTTTTTAATTCAGTATTTTATGAATTGTAGCTCTTTCTTTCTTTAATTTCACTGCTTAATTTTTATTTGTGACGTGACAGAAATTAGGAAAACACTGAGAATGGTAAAAAATAAAACATGGGAGAATGACAAGTATATCTGTTTTTATGATGCTGTCTATTTATTTCATTCATTATACTTCAATATCAAAACCAGATACATAATAGTGAATGTAATAATCCCTTCCCAGGGGCGGATCCAGAGGGGGGGCGCCCCCGGCGCACGCCCCCCTAAATTTGGAAAAAATATGATTTTTTGGCGTAAAATCGTGATTTTTCACACGAAATACCCCAACAATTTTCGCGCCTCCCTCCGCAAGTGGAAAAAAATAGTATTTTTTGGCGTAAAATCGTGATTTTTCACACGAAATACCTCAACAATTTTCGCGCCTCCCTCTGCTCGGCGCAATTTTTTTAAGTGCGCCCCCCCTAACTTGAAATCCTGGATCCGCCCCTGCTTCCCCGATATTTTTTGAAATAGTGGTTTTTAAATACAAATGTAAGTACAAAAGAAAACATATGTTGTGCTAAGTGTATTTTGCTTTTTTGTGTTTCAATTTTTATTTTCTTCATTAACTACTATTTTAAAGAAAGAACGCTATAAAACATATTCATTTTTTTCTTCAAAATGTAAATATTTTGGCCCTATCAATAAATGTATGTCACCTGTCAGAGGACTAATGGGTGACTTAGAATGAAGTCACTTTAATGACTAACTTTTTATACATTCCAAATTTTTATGTCATTAATTTCTAAATATTTTAATAAAGAAACCCCCCACTCCTGATTTGTTCATTCATAATTTAGTTTTCGGAGAATCAGTACTGTTCTGTGATTAGAATTTTCGGCTTCAAGATGAATTTATTAGGAAAATTTGGAACGGTGTTTCTAATAACGATTAACATAATATTCGTGGTAAGTTTAAAGTAAATATATATTTATTTAATGGAAACTGTTTTATGTGTACATAAATACAAAAAAATAAATATATACCATTTTCTATATTGTTCAAAATTTGCTATGCCTAACATACAGTGACAATACTGTTACATTTTAATGTTCCATCTTAATTTCTAAAATAACATAAGACCATCAAACTTAATTCGTTATGATAAAGAACGATTTTCAACTTTTGCATTTTGATTCACAATAACGATTTTTCTATACACAGAATAGAACTGCATATCATAATTCAGATAAAAAAAATCATTCCACGATTTCCTTCATAAAAACTAACAAAGACTGGGAAATTTTTTGGAATGAGCAAAGACTTAATAAATATCTTATCTTCTAAGAAAACCCATTACAACCCGTGCAAATATCATTGTTTTGATACCGTAATTTCAAGACAGTTTCTCTCCGTTTTGAGACTGTTTGTCAGAGAACCACTCTTCATATCTATTTAACCCTTTGATAGCGCATCATAAATGATACTAACGGAATGGGAAGCAAAAAACTAGCGGACATGATTTTTTTCAGCTTGAAAGCATTTTTTTTTTTACATAAAACAAAATCTAGTGAAAACTTTTAAAAAAGATTTTTTTTTTATAATGTTTAACTACATTTTATTATTTAGATATTTGGAATAGCGTTAATGGCGGCTGGTATCGCCATCCAAGCTAAAGGAGGAGAATATCTGCAATCTTATCTCCCTTTATTGGACAATATTGAAATAGGAAGTACCCGTATGGGATTTCTACTGCGGGCTGTTGCTGGAATCATCATCACAACTGGTATTTTTTCTATTGCTGTATCTCTCTTAGGAATAGTAGGAGCATGTAAGAGGATAGTTGTGCTACTCATTATAGTAAGTATTTTAGTCGAATTATGTGATGTCATAATTATGAAAATACAACGGAAACGCAAAAAAGATGTTTAAAAAAAGTGAAGTGTGGAAAGGAAATGAAGAAACCGGTATAAATTTGTGAAAAATAATAGAAATGAAACCAAACAACACCAGAGAGTTAATATAATGTATATATATCATAAAAGTCCAGAGAAACTACATATGACCAAAAACTACAATAGAATATTATTTATTTAATTTGATTGGTTAAATATTATGTATTTTAAATTAAACATAATTTGCTTTAATGGAAGTAATAGATAGATACTACATTGTACGAAACAGAATGACCTATATATGTCAATGTAATCATTATACAATATAAAACTGTTAACATATTCTGAAACTTCAGCAGTTAGTAAGACATGCAATATGTCGAAATATTTACACAGGGAAAAGTTTCACACTTGTAACGGTTAACACTCAACTCGTAGTACATACAGACGAAAATAATGGACATTATTATGCTTTTTGTAAATTTCTTCTGTAATATAAGTTCATACGATACTTTGGCATATATTACAAAGAATTATATAGCGTTGATATACTTTGCGAAAATAGTACATCTACTATACCAATTTCACGCGTGGAAGGTTGGGTTTTCAACTGTCTGTCAAGCTATATATAGGGGCGGATCCAATCTGTCAATCTATCGTAGTCGTCTATTATTTATGATACTGTTTTTTAATACTTGTTATTGTTGTTAATTAAATTTCAAACTTCAAAAATCTTTATATTTTTAAAGCCTTAAATGAAACAAAGAATATTCTCACACTTTCAAGACTATCTGATCCAATATATTAGTCACCAATATAAGGACCTCCTTTATTGTAATAGTTCTCAATATATTTTGTCTACATATAAAAGTCAGCATAATAATAATAATAATGTTGTGTTAGCAATGACTATGCCATATAGTGGTCAGGGTTGAAGACATAGTCATTGCTAACATGGGGAGTGCACTATTTCTTCAACCCTGACCACTATATGGCATAGTCATTGCTAACACAACATTATTATATAAATATTGTACAGTTTGACTTCAGAAACATGGAATGCGCTTAGACTGAGCCGTCCAATTATTTGTATCATATGTAATGACAATTACATGTATAATGCTATATTTTGTGCCTTGGTATTGCCTAATTCTAAAATATTATTGCTCTATTTTTTAGTATGGCGCTGTTATTGTTATCCTCTTGGTTTTGGAGATTGCAGTTCTTAGTGTGTCCTTCCAACTTAAACAAGAAGTAAGTATTAATACATGTGTGAAAATTCCCCCTTATATATATGTGTGCGCGTAGGTGCAGATTGGTTTTGCTTTATTATTTAATTTGTTGGGAAAAAAGGGGGGTTGTTAGCTGGTAACCAATTCGACTACAGTTGTTTATAAAGCTGCAATCACCGATTACTTTCACTTTACAAACATGTCCTCTTAAATTCACTGACCATATTGTAATAGAAAAAAGTAGCAAAGAAGGACATAATTTTTAGTAATTCAATAGGTTATACACTTGAAAAGTAAAACCAGACCATTCTTACCAACATTAAACTACTTGAAACTAAGATGTGGTGTTTAAAACTACCCTTGTATTGTCACAAAAGTATTGGACACCTATCATGTGGTTTCCATGCTGTCTAATGTACATAAAAACGAGTATTTAATTTTATGTACAAAAACATTTGTTCTCTGAATCAAATACATGTATAACATCCAATATTCGAATAATATGAAAAGAGAAGCAATGGTATCAATATAAGTGGCATCACAATTTGAAAATAAAAATAACGAATTTGGATTTCAAGTCACCTTACGATCGCTGCAAGGTTTAATTATTTATAGGATAGGATACCGTGTCTACGATTGGTAATATGTGGTTTTTTTTAATTAGTTTCAAGGCAATCTTAGGCAGAAGATGTTACAGCTATTCCAGAGTTATGAGGGAGATTTTGGCAGTATTCTAACGACAGCCTGGAACTTCCTGTTCCTTACAGTAAGTCTTATTATCACAAGTAACGCTTCCACATGTATGACGTCATTAATTCCCCATTAATGTATATATTTTTAATTTCATTTAATTGATTTTGCCATACCTACAATTTCAAACAAAATAGTTTGTGATTTTTGTTCATTGGGTAATCCCTGTATAATTTATTACCTTGGTTTGTTGTACTAAAGAAGTAAGAAAGAGTATAAATAAACACTAGAGACTATTCAACATTACACCTAGAAACAAATTAAAGTAAAGGAACATATTGTACATGTAGTAAGAAAGGATATAGATGTGAATAAACATGAGAGACTATCCAACATTAAACTTAGACACAAATTAAAGTAAAGGAACAGATTGTAGTAAGAAATGATAGTGATGCAAATAAGCATGAGAGACTATCCATCATTACACTTATACACAAATTAAAGTAAAGGAACAACTTATAGTAAGAAATGATATTGATGCAAATAAGCATGAGAGACAATCCATCATTACACTTAGACACAAATTAGAGTAAAGGAACAACTTGTAGTAAGAAATGATATTGATGCAAATAAGCATGAGAGACTATCCATCATTACACTTATACACAAATTAAAGTAAAGGAACAGATTGTAGTAAGAAATGATATTGATGCAAATAAGCATGAGAGACTATCCATCATTACACTTAGACACAAATTAAAGTAAAGGAACAACTTATAGTAAGAAATGATATTGATGAAAATAAGCATGAGAGACAATCCATCATTACACTTAGACACAAATTAGAGTAAAGGAACAACTTGTAGTAAGAAATGATATTGATGCAAATAAGCATGAGAGACTATCCATCATTACACTTATACACAAATTAAAGTAAAGGAACAGATTGTAGTAAGAAATGATATTGATGCAAATAAGCATGAGAGACTATCCATCATTACACTTAGACACAAATTAAAGTAAAGGAACAACTTATAGTAAGAAATGATATTGATGAAAATAAGCATGAGAGACAATCCATCATTACACTTAGACACAAATTAAAGTAAAGGAACAACACGTTCATTACTGTTCTACATTGCACAATCACAGTAGGATCTTCATCAATCAGATTTGTCTAATATTACCCTTTGTCATGTTAACAATTGATCTGTTTCATTTTTGTCCAAGATAAAATATACCTACATTTGATTATTTCAGTTTCAATGTTGTGGTGTTAATAGACAAATCCAGGTAAATGATTTTATATCAACACTTTGGTGGACAACACCTACACGTGGACCTCGAGTTGTACCTACATTTTGTTGTAAAGGAGCCACACCTGATGCCGCCTCCTCCCCAGTTATTCAGCCCTGTACCTTGGCAGTAAATCCAGCCACAGCATATGTCGATAGGGTCAGTATATTTTAATATATCTCTAGTTAAAAATAGTATCGAGTAAATAATGTGACATGCATATTTATCATCACACAAAATAATTTATTGCACAATATAATATCGTAAAGAGTATTAGTAAAAGTTGGGTTCTAGCACTATAAAAAATAAAATAGTAGTTATCATTTGAAAGATTTTTGCATTATCAAAGAGTTTACAAATTAGCTGATAGTAACACTGTTTTCTATATTTCAGGGTTGTTATGATATTCTGAATGAACTCCTAAACCACTACACCAATGCATTTATCGCTATCTGTATTTTGATTCTCATTGTTCAGGTATGTTTAAATAATCAATATATAGCCATCCATGTTTTTGTGAGATGTGGTCATTTTGAGTTGAAACGAATTTATACAGGTTTTTTTTTATCGTTGTTCATATATGTATTGCCGTTGGAGATCGAATTATGAAGAGGGAAGGGTTGGAATCCCGTTAACTGGTTTACCTCCCCCACATTGTTGTGCCTGTCCCAAGCCAGGACCTGAATTTATAATGTCATATGGCGTTGTCTTATTCATTCAATGTTTTGAGGTGAGAGGTGATTGTTTGCTTTGTTGATATTGGTGGAACCATCCCGACTATATCACTGCTTAACTTTCTTTTCATATTTATTGTATCGACACGTATTCTCTTTTTAGTATATGTATGGGGATGGAGATCACTTTATTCAAGCAATATATGTTTGTTTTAAGGCTTGTAATATTGTTTCGTTCCCATTTGTCTTGTACAATCGTATTTAAGGTTTGTTTTCCTCCCTAAATTCGAAAGTTTGCACCGACTTTCTCAAATTACGACTTCTGGACAGGCGGTACCGTTTACGTGACAGGATAAATTTATTCATCACCATCGTTTTGGCTTATCATTTTTAGGTCGGTTGTTTATTTATGTTGGCCATTGTGTCTCGTCGTTGCGAATACCTTTAATTTTGGCTAATTAAGCATTGATTCCTGGGGTTCATGGTGCTTATCATTTTGGTGTTCTGTCTTGTGTTTATTGTATTCGTTATTTGTCTTGTGCTCCACGTTGTCTGCTTTTCTAGATTGTCCAATCTTGATTAAACCTTCGGTTCACCCTTAAGGTAACTTGATGTTGAAAATATTTTCTATTACTAATAACAATACTGATTCTTGTCTTGGTCGGGTAGCATTAGTGCCAGAGTTGCTAATGTCGTTGACTTCAGTCCTAACACCTCTAACGTGTGATCGAGCCAATACCCAACCCAAGTTTTAATGTTCCCATACATATACACAAGCCTGGAAATATCACTGGTTGGTGACGATAAACGCCATACCTGTTTGAGAAGCAGGTACACAATATAGCGAGAAAAATAAACGTATCGTCTAGCCTAATATTAGCCACTTAAAACGGTTGTTCAACTGTAAATTGATAGTCCAGTATGATAAATCTGTCTAACTAACTCCGTAGACGGGTGACTGACACTGATTTATAACAACTTGTCATATTTAATGTATATGATGTTTCTTTACTCAATTTATTGACTTAAATTTATTTTGTTTACTTATTGATGTTTTCGGTTGTAGTTCTTTCTTCAAATCTTCTCGCCGAACTCGCAACTATTTTCCTTTTGATTTTAACACTATTGAAGAACAAATAAGTTCACAAAAGATACATCTAGTTATGTTTTTCCTATGATATCTTCTGTATATATCACATCATTGTTTCACGTGTCAATAATCATCGGAGACATTATTTATATTGTGTTTTGTCGTGACTTTACCACTACATCACATTTATTAAGACTATTTCTTTCAGTCAGCTATAGGTATTCCTCATTCACGACTTATTACCGGGTTTGTAACTAGATAAACACGACGGGTGCCATTAGTGGAGCAGGAACTGCTCACTCTTCCGGAGCACCTGCGTTCACCCCCGGTTTTTAGTGGGGTTCGTGTCACTCGATCTTTAGTTTTCCATGTATGTATTGCAGATCGCTGTTTGTCCTTTTGTACTTTTTCTTTTGGCCATTGTGTTGTCTCTGTTCATCTTCGATATACGGACTCTGATTGCCCCTTTGTAATATTCAAACTCTTCGTAGCAGACTTTGACTACCATGTTCAGGGCTTTTTTTTTCCAAAGACTTTCGTAATTACTTTTAAATTTGAGCGTACTTGATCAAGAACATTACAGAAACACGTTTATGAAATGGAATATCAATGTTTTTACTTATGATATTTCACTTTATAGCATTTATAATATGAAATTGCTCAACAAACAAAATGCATGTGTTTAATCAATGAATTAAAATTAATGATATTGATTAATTAATGTTAAACGCCATATTTCTTGTGTATTTTCAGGTTATCGCCACTGCAGCCTCGTTTTTGTTGGTTTCGCAGATTCGTAAAGAGGAAAAGGAAATGTCGGATAAAAGTTGAAATGACGAGTTTATATTTTATATCAACCCAGGATATAATTATAATGGACACAATATATAATAACATTCTATAAATAGATGGAATAATCTGTGTCCGTATGTAAATATATGTTACATTTATTTTGTTATTTGGGAAAATTTGATACCTTTGTCTGTGATCGTATCTATGTATTATTGGTCATAATATTTAATTAGCTAAAATGGATATAAATATTGTTTGACTGGTAAATATGTGTATGCAAAATGAGTGATATGTGTTTTGTAAAATGTGAATAAGCCATAATGCTATTATAAAACAGGGTACAACACATGTTGTAAGTAGTTCATTAGTCCCATCATTAAAAGGTCAAATGTGTTGTTTTGTTTTGTGTAATTTGTTACATCATGTAAATGGATAGCGGCTCAATAGCTATTTGTAAAGAGATATTTTATGACCGTCACAAATGACCATGGATATGTTCCACTTGTCATAGACAATTCCCGATCCTTTCCTCATTCATGACTTATTACCGGGTTGTTACTAGATTAACACGACGGGTGCCACTAGTGGAACAGGAACTGCTTAGCCTTCCGCAATATCTGAGTTCATCCCCGGTTTTAGTCAGGTTCGTGTAACTCGATCTTCAGTTTTATGTGTTTTCGAAATCTTTGTTTGTCATTTTGTCCTTTTTCATTTGGCCATTGTGCTGTATGTCCTTCTTCGATTTACGTATTCTGGTGTCTTCAAACTCTTCTTATATCTCGTTTCTAATATGTAATACTTTTATATCATGGTGAGGAAGTAGCGTGATAGCAATCACATGGCAATTTGATTTACATCTACTCTTTCTATTGCCACGATAATATTATTACTACTACTAGATTTGTGAGTTAGATTTCTACCGGGCGAGGTGCATTCAATACAACTTTATGTCTGAAAATGCTTGCCAGTGACTCTCAACAGACTTGCGGGCTTCTCTGGTTACAAAGATACGTGACGATGTTGTTGTTAGGACTCTTGTTGAACTGCTTTTAACCTTAACCTAACCTAGACTGGCAGTATCTTTGATTCAATCTTCCCCATTGTGATGACATGTTGTTTATTTCCTGTTCATCACTACTTACTCTCAATTTTACATTTCCTGGCTTATTATACTAGATCCAGTGATATACAAAAACAAATGTATCTATGATTGATGTCACCAGGAAGATTGTAGATTAAGTCTAGAAATAGAGCTATGGCCATAAAGTTGAGAACTAAGCTAAGCGAAATTTGTATTATTCTATATATTGCAAGGGTTGCAACATTCTTTGTTTTTGATGTCCATTAAACAGAAAGGAAGATCCACATATAGCCATTATTACAGTGAAACCTGCCCATGTGGTCAACTCTCTTAAAAGTCACAATCATGTAGTGAAAGGTCACTTTTTCTTGTCCTGGAATGTACAACTTCATATTAATTCAACCTTTTCTTAGAAGTCATCTGTCTTATAGGGCCACTGTTGCATTGTTTCGAATGTGACCTCTTAATACAGGTTTGACTATATTATTAAATAACCATTGAATTAGATAGTATTGAAACATTCGTAAACTTAGGATTTTCCTGTCTGAATATGTTCTATGAATATGAAATAGTGTTACTTTTTAAAGTAGAGATACAATATCAATTCTAGAGGAAGGTGTATATAATCATAACCCATAATAGAACACACCATTGATAAAACAATAGAAATCAGGAATTAGTAGAAAATCTTATTAGCAAGAATATATATGCTCGTCTTTACCTCCAGCTGTTTGTAGGTGCTAATTTGATTAGAAACACATCTCAGGAAGTACCTATATTGCAATCTGCAATAGTATAGAGGTCTATGTGATGAATCAACATTAGTTCAGTAGTTTCATTAATATATAATCTATATCTGACTATTGACCCTTTCTGACTTCTTTGCATTCAAATAGTTCAGTTGTTGTGATAGAAAACACACAAACGCAATCAAATGGAACTAAGTAACAGTGACATTTTGAACAATTTCTCAAAGACAGAAAATGTATAATTAGAGAACAAAAATAAAGATCTGTGCTACTCAGTTGTATATTTCATTCACTTTCTGAATGTAGCAAATAATATGATGCGGACCTACTGGTAAGAAGAGTTTTTTAACGGCCAAAAGAAAAATGACAAAATGACAAACAACGATCTACAAAACATACACATAAAACTAAAGATCGAGTAACACGAACCCCACTAGAAACCGGGGGGGGGGGGGGGGTGAACTCAGGTGCTCCAGAAGGGTAGGCAGTTCCTGTTCCACTAGTGGCACCCGTCGTGTTAAATCTAGTTACAAACCTGGTGATAAGTCGTGAATGGGGAGCGGACCGGGAAGTGTTTACATCTAGTGGAACCGTTGTGTGTCTAAAGCAGTCAACAGCAGTTTCCACATTTATCAATTTATTAAATAAGAAAGACATCTATTACATATTTACATTAGTTAATAAACGCTAGAGAATACCGAAGGGGCACTCCTTGATTTATAAACTTCCTCATCACTAATCACAACAATGATCATTCTGGCCATTCATAAACAAATAATTAATTTGAACAAAGTGAACTATTTACATCAGCATTTCCTTCCGGTTGTCTCTAGTGGTTCTAAGAACAATTGTACCACATACAATGGACGTCAAGTACTTTTACTTCTTCCTGTTGAATTATTTCCACACACTTCTGTTTGTTCTTGGGACAGGAACCAGATATCAGTGTCACTCGACCTTAGCCTCACCTAAGTCTTTCCTTTTCACAACACGGCACTTGTATGGCGGAGGAAGCAGCACTGGTGAGGCAGATACCATAGCACGTGGGTCATGTGACATTAATGTTGATCCATTCGGAATAACAAAGGAAAACTTTTGTAGTATATATGTTGTATATAAAAACATTCTGTCTAACGCCATCTCATATCCAACACACATACGTTCTCCAACACCGAATGCAATTAAACTGAAAAAAAAATACCATAACATAATAATTATTTTTACATGTAAGCTAATGAATAAAAAAAATAGACTTCATATATTATCTAGAAAGGCGTCCACGTCTTCACGAACTACTCCTCTAATAAAACGCAGACACACTCATTCTTATAAATTTAAATTGTTGTACTTTAATATGAATTATAAAAAAATATACCAAACTGTAATGTTAGGATGAATACATGCCACTCACTTCATTCGTTGTAGCGTTTGACATCATGTAGTTTGAAATGTTATGTCTTTAAAAAAAACTACTGATTTTCAAAATGTATTCAGACTTATTTGTTGAAGTTAAGTTGAAGTCATCACTTCTAAAGTTTTACGGTAGCCACAAAGACTTGGTTTACCGCTACGGAATATATATGTCACACATGACCACGGATATTTTTCGTTTGTCGTAATCACAATCCGGTACGTTCCTCATTAATGACTTATCATCAAGTTTGCAATAGGAGTAGCACGATATATGGTGTAGGAATTGATTTTCCTTCCGGAACTCTCCTCGGGGTTTATAGTGGAGTTCTTGTGCAATCTTTAAGTTTCTGTGTAGTGTTTTGTAGATCATTGTTTGACACTTCGTCCATTTTCTATTTATCATTGTATTGTCTGTCCTTCGCATTACGGCTTCTGATAAACCACTGGCATCTTCAAACTTATTTGTCATTTTTTGTTGCCTTTCTTACACTACAT
Organism: Bathymodiolus brooksi; assembly: GCA_963680875.1. Classification (NCBI taxonomy): domain Eukaryota; kingdom Metazoa; phylum Mollusca; class Bivalvia; order Mytilida; family Modiolidae; genus Bathymodiolus; species Bathymodiolus brooksi. The sequence continues at coordinate 60,271,530 of OY804578.1, forward strand.
CTTGTAAGTCTTTGTATGTGTATACTATATGTGTAAATTACTGTTAGTAACTGTATAACTCAACAATATCAATTCGTTTTACATAGCATTGCTAATTGTTACTTACTTTTTCATGTTAGGATGATTTGAGTCGATCAGTTTTCCTTCCTCAGTTAAAAATCTCTCTGGATTATAGGTATATGGATCATCCCATAATGATTCGTCGTGATGGCATGCAAACAAGTTACCAAATATCTTTAAAAAGAAAACAAATGCTATAGATAAATCATGTTTAACACCGAAGACCAGTCACAACGGTCATTTTAAGTATAATCAATCGGTAAATGTAGGTTACGCATATAAATTCTCCTTCCTGAGGCGTAGGTGACCATGTTTAGGTCCTTTTGCTATCTTGCTCTCAAAATTTACATTTAAAACTTTTAAGTTATTTGGTTTTCCAACCTTTTGACGTTGAGCTTACCATAAGAAGGTTATTTCAGAATCTTTAAGTTAGGTATATACGTTTTCGCTTTACATTTTATTGAGTTTGTCGTACCACCAGGTATGGCTCATTTCTATGAACTTGATATATACATATATATTTACTTACAATTGTTTTTGGTGGAATTGTATATCCGAAAATGTTGACCTTTTTCGTGTTGTAATGGGGTGCAGTTAAAGGTAGATGGGACTGATAACGGAGACATTCATAGATGCAAGCCTGTAGATATGGCATTTGATGTTTATCATCAACTTCCGGTGTACGATCATGGCCAATAGCATTTTCAATTTCCAGCTGCACTTTTCGTTGTATATCAGGAAAATGTAGAAACAGGAAAATAAAACCCGACATGACTGATTTTGTTGTCAAAATGGCTGAAATATGGATAACAAAGCTGATATAAATGTATTTTAAAGCTCATCATTTAGAAATACTATAAGTTACACAGTGTGCTAGTGACCTATAAAGATATCAATATATTTATTTTGGGGCGAGTCCGAAGCTCGAGCCCCACATACAATTTACTGATACCGTATATATCGTATTAGGTCACTAATTAACTGTGTAAAGAATATATCTTACAGAATACCACCTAACGAGAGATGTATTAGTACCACGTAATTGTACTTAAAAGTCATAAACATGATACAAGTGGTGTTGATGTGATACATCTGAGTAGCTACTACAATATTCGTGATATACATGTGTTATTGTTATTCCTTTTTTTCATTTGACCCATAAGTGTGTTCCAACATATTGGTACAGTAACTGAACTACTGTATATAGTAAGCACAATGACTGTTAAATGCCTCATGATTGGGTACTTGGTACGATATATTCGTTACAAAGTTCACTAGTGACCTAATACGATGTATACGGTGTCAATAAATTCCGCATGAGCTCTGACCTAATACGATATATACGATGTCAGTAAATTCCATATGGGTTCTCGTATAATATGGAATGTACTGACACCGTATATATCGTATTAGGTCACTAGCACACCGTGTAACTTATAATATTAATACCGTAGCTTAAGCTATATCAAAATGTGTGAAAAATAAATGTTAAGCGTCATTATTTTAAATATGTTGTAGTATATTCAATCTAATTGGAAGTACAAATCGACAGCAAAAATTGTGTATTACATTACAAAAACAGCCTCCTGTAAATAACTGTATTATAACCAGACAAAGGTGGCGGTGGTGTTAAACATGCTTATTTACTTTAAACTCATGGCGGTGAATCTAATCTGTTTTTCAAACTAGAAAACTTAATTGCTTTCAAAATAGTATGTTTATATAAGATAGATTTCTGTAAAGTTTAACAATAACAAAAAGACTGTTAAATTGTGAAAGATTGAAATCAAGGTGAGGCATAAGATATTATAATTAAGTACGTGTCAATCTGTAAAATAACAAAGCATATTACCGGATATCCAATCTACTTCAATATCAATGTAAATTTATCGAATTTTTGTAGATAAAGTAATACTTTTCAGATTTTATTAAGATTGAAATAAAGTTCTGAAAAACGACACAGGACAAAATATGAACGTCAATCGAAAGGTTATGTAGTTGCTATAAACAAAAAGGAAACCGCCACTAAATGCAGGCAGTTTTTCATAAATATATCAGTAATCGATGTTCCTATTCTTTGCAATCTTTGGGAGTCTTGTATAAAGACAAATAAGCTTACCACCACTACCTAGACATTCTCGCTGTTTGGGTCATGTGTGAGAATTCATGTTGTCAGCTTCCCCATTTTGTTTTCACTTGTTTTTGTTAGTTTTTTTTACCTTTGTTTTTCATTTGTTTTGTTTGTCTTTTCCTTTTTTCGTTTAACTTCTTCTTTGTTGTTTTAATTTGTTTTGCTTAACTTTTCCCTTTTGTGATCAATAGTTTTATTTCACCCATCACATTAAAATTTTATGACATTATATTACAATTACTTACATGTATTTATGAGATCCATAGCAATTCCATGAATATGATCGTCTGTTAACCACGCCTTGCCATTTTCAAAATTTTGAATTTCTTGAGCCCTAAATAAATGATGAACCATCGATTTAATTTCCCTTCTGTCGTAAGAACACTGAAATATAACAAAACAAGATAATAAACACATATATAGGGAGTGTCGGGGCCGTAATCGTTTGGTAGATATATTTACACACACCTATCACAACTACGAGTTCACTTCTTCCCAATGTCGAGGTATATGCCATGCAAAGTTATGTGATAAAGTTTAGCAGTGACTTGTGGCAGTTTTTCTGACCACGGATGAGGAAAGTTCATTTAAAATTAGGGGGAGGAAGTTATGTTTTTAAAAAATGATGGCAAATTTATAGACAAAATATATTGACCTAAAAGATGCAAAAAATAAATAATCCCAAGAAAAGTATCTTTGGTAAAATCAGAGGAAAAACTATCGATTGTTCAGGTAAGCAAAAACATAATCTGATTTTTGTTTCGGTCCCTTAACGGGAAAAATTGCAGTAAGTGACTCTAAACACCAATATTCTTAACCAACGAACAGAGATATATGTTCGTAAAATTATAGCAAAAACCAACAATAAGCAGTGATCATATCAAATATGAAGACCATTTACATATAGTAAATTGTCATAGCAATCAGTTGTCATGTGACTATGACGATCATACAGCACTTATTCAAATCTTAAATCACTATGAATACCCTATAGATCAATTCATTTATTTGACCATTATAAATACCCACATAACACATCTACTTGTCAGATCACAAAATTACCATAGAAACCACGAATTCAGCCTTACTAACAAAGCATTACAATGAAATCACCCTTACTGACGTGCATTTAACCTTATTGACACATTATGGTATGAACTTATTTCAATCTTAGTGTACCCTTCTGTAGTACAAGAGTGCACTCTCGGTGTTTAGTGGGGTTCGAGTTGCTCAATCATTTTTGTTTTCAGTGTACTGTTTTATGGATACTAGTAATTGATTGTCCCTTTGTCGTTTTTATTTACCATCGCTGTGTCTGTCATTCTTCAATCTACGGCTTCTCATTACCCGTTTTTTACCTTCAAACTGTTCTTTACAGCATGAACGCAGACGTATTGACACCACATACTATGAACTTAACCTTAATAACCCAATGCTGTATGAACTTAATCTTACTGACAAAGTATAGCACAAACTTAAAATATTATTGAAAATATATAACAATAATAGAAATGAAAATATCTAATTTAGTCCACAAAACACGTTTCTGGAATAACCTTCATTCGGTATCATCAAACTCAAATGATTGGAAATCCTTCAAATTAAACCGAGTTGGGAACAGTCAAACATTAATATTACTGAATTAATATGATAAGAACTTGACATAGTAAAGAGTAACAAAGCTTGACTGACACCTTAATCAAAGTATGAAAGTACCCTTACTGATACATTATAATACAACTTACTGTATTACATAGATTCACTGATTCGAATCCACTTATTACGAGGTGTACTCGATAAAGAGTAAGTGATAAAATTTGTTAGTGACTTGTGACAGGTCGGTGACTTTCCCCGGGTACCTCGGTTTCCTCCACCACTAAAAGCTGAAATATTTTTGAATGTGCCATTAGACACTCCAACCCTTGCCATAACCGTTAATTTCAATACTAAGTACAATTTAACGGTGCTTACACTGTATGATATTACTTAACTTGACTGACAGAGATTAGTATAATTTAACTGTGCTTACACAGTACAATACAAGTTATCTTTGCTGACAGAGTATAACATAATTTAACTTTGCTGATATAGCATAGCATAAGTTACATATTATCCTTGATAACAAAACATGGTATGCCTTAACCTTGATTACACATTATATAATAACTCTGCATGTTCTAATTTAAATATTTAGTTACAATGTAGCACTACTTACTCTAAGATCAAATATCAGTAATTTTTGTAAATTTGTCTTAACTCTCTTCACAGCAGTGTAAAGATGTTTGTAAAACTGGAACGGAATCCATCTTATCCATGGGAACTTTTTATAAACACCGTGGATTTGGGGCCGAATCATTACATCACCATGAGCATCAAACTCGTCTACATGCTTGAGCAACCTATCGGAGCAATTACCTGCAAACTAAGATTTTGAAAAACTGGTTTCATGAAAAACAATCCATAAACTATATGATTAACTACATGATAAATAACACAAGCGAATATTAATAATATAACCAGTTATACATTGTAGTGACAGGGTCAGCCTAAGTTTTTTGGTGGGGTCCGTGTTGCTCATCTTGGTGTGGTCGGTGTTGCTCATCTTGGGGTGGTCCGTGTTGCTCATCTTGGTGTGGTCCGTGTTTCTCATCTTCTTAGTTTTCTGTGTTGTTTTTTTGTGTTTTGTTTTTTGTTTTTACTTTGTTTGTCTTCATCCTGTGCCATGTGAGGTCAATGTTGCCGGTGGCTATGCACGGTCATTTTCTTTTATAGCTCCTGGGTTTTCTCTAGCGTTTATCTACAGGAAATATTCGAGCTTCTGTATGTCACTCATAAACTTGGTCGCATAAGGTTACACTCTACCATAACAGGCAGGAAGTTGAATTCATAAATAGTGGTAGTTGTAGTGACTGATTATACAGGTGAGTGATGCAAACTCAATTACCATCGCTTACCATCATCCCACATTTGAAAGCCAAAATGTTGCAAATATTTGAAACCACAAAACTCCAAAAGACTATATTGAATTTAGTCAAATTAGACTATATACGACTCATATAATAGTCATATTCATTATTATAACATACCCGTAAGTATTAATACAGTTCCCATCAATTAATGAATGGGATTGCACACACATAGTTATATTTGAATGCTTATAATATATTGGAACTTTATTTAACAAAACAAAATATCTACCTTCTTTCTACTCTTCTATTTTAGGCTTAATACAATCAATTAGAATGTATTTCTTGAGACAATGCCACTATAGGTATAATGCATTTACTCACCAAACAGCCAATCATTTTACAAAATGACGGCCGTAAGACGTTCATAGGATCACATGGTCTGCCATTTAAGTCAGTAAAATCCTTCATAACGCCGTGCATGATATCGGATGCTACCGATCTAAAGTGAGAAGATCTGAATCCATGAGTGTCCAAAGATTCTATCATTTCTTTCTTCATATCCTTGAACATAGAGTCATATTTACGGAGTAAAACACATTTATATTGGCTACAGATCTTGTAACCAATAAAGTTTGGCGGTCTATGATTCAATAGTGCTTTGTATTCTTCAGAGGCAAATGCCTGTCGTATTTTCTCAGGACTATTCAGTACTAAAATTCTTCTGCCAAGAATTTTCACCTCAAATATGTCCCCAAATATCTTCCACCATTTTGTAAAGTCCAGGTGCATGTTAGGAATATCTACTTTTATTCCAAACCATATTGCCCCCTTTGGTCCAGGCGGTAGATTCTTCAAATTTTCTTTTGTAGTGAAAATGTAGAACAAGATGAACACCACTCCAACAAGACCAAGTATAACTTCTAAAAACATTATCTACAAAACAAATTCGTATAACAATGAAAGATTGAGTTGAATTGAACGAGAATTATGTTTAAACAAATGATTTCTAAGCTTCTACACATGCGACTTGATACAAGGAAATGAACTCTCTTTATCAGAGTTTAAGTCAATTCTTCCTCATTATCCATTTATGAGTACCAAGCCTTATTAGACGGGAAATGAATTGTTATATCAAGCGATGTTCTAAATCTGGTCTATTAACCACATAATTATATGCATGTACTTGTGAAGAATTCTATCCCTTTCACATACATACGGTATGAATATATTATAAATTCAATTTACTGTGGACTAAGTATATTTCTCAGGGTGATATTTAAGATTGTTTACTTAGGTACCACACACGCAATGCATCTTACACAGGAAACGCAACGTAATATACAAGTGATTTGGGCTTTATACAGGACATAAGGTTAAAGGTTATCAACATGCGACAGTCATACCACTATATCATGATCAATATCATTATATGTTAAATACATGTATTAGTTTTTCTACAGGTTTAACTTTAAGTTCATTTATATCTCTTGGAAGTGGTACAAATGTACCCGACATGATCCATACCTCCAAAAATCATTATATATTTAGTGGCAAAAACATCTGTTGAAGTTGCCAACCTTAGAAAATCCAATGCCAACAACATTTTATTTAGAATCACAATATTACCCAATAAGGGCTTACATCTACATTTAATATAAAGATATTCCAATGTACAGGGCATTACCAAATAGAGCTAGTTGTAAACATACGTTGCTTTAGATTGGGAATTTGCAAACAAAAGCAAGTATGTACACGAAAGTACCAAAGTTGCATGGCATAACCATAAGATGCTAGATTGTACAAAGAATGGTCAAAGCAATGTACATGTGTTCACCATCGGTTTTTGGTGGAAACCGTGTTGCTCATCTTTTTAGTTTTCTGTGTAGTGCTTTTGTGTCTTGTTTATCTTCATCCCTGTGTCTTGTGTGCCCAATGTTGTTAGAGTCTACGGATAATCCATTCTTGATTGCCCTTCGATTTTCTCTAATGTTTATTGTTCAAGAAATTACTAAAGAGTTGTAAGATCATATAAGGAAATAGCAAAAAATATATTAGACTTTACAAGGCATAACCAATTACATTTAGTTCGATATATACGGTATAAGGTGTATGAAGCCATAATCAAAAAGTTTTAGATTTTACAAGGAATTGCAATATTTAATTGCTAGATTGTGCAAGGATCTGATTGTACACGAAAAAAAGAAGAGTTAGTTATCTTTATAGAAAGATACAAGACATAACCAACAGAATGATGATTGTACAGATTTACCAAAAATGTTGTTGTACAAGGAATTACCAACCAGAAGCTAGTTTGTACAAGGAATTACCAACCAGAAGCTAGTTTGTACAGGGAATTAACAACCAGAAGCTAGTTTGTACAAGGAATTAACAACAAAGAGTTAGTTCTCTTTATACAATGTTACAAGCCATAACAAAAAGATGCTAGATTGCACAATGGCTTATAATGCGTAACTAAAATGGGTTAGTTCTCTTTATACATTGTAAGAGCTATATAACCAACAGAAGTTAATTGTAATAATAAATGTTGCATACGCCTAGGCTACACAGAAATAGTTTATTATTGTGTTGTGTTATGGCAGCGTATAGCTAAAGATTTTTATCTAATCAAATTCAACATCAGCATACAGTTAAATAATATTCAATATCAGCATACACATATATATTATTAATAACACAAAGATGTCATTTAAACTTATCAATAACACGTCACATAACGAAGTAGGTCAGACATTTACAATCACTTGACCATCTATAGGTAGGTTGTACTGAAGTACATTGTATATTGTATTCGTTATACACACACACTGTTAAAAGGAGAAAAATATATCGTATTTCAAAGTTCATCTTTTAACAGACTGATTTATGTCTGAAACTTATTTATTTTATATATCTTAGGATTCATTATTACATAGACGTTATCTACGGAAGCGTATTAGGGCCACATTGACACTTTTTTATTTTTTATTTTTCACACTTTAATCTGTAAAATTCACACTTTAATCTGTAAATTTTACACTTTAATCTGTAAAATTTACACCTTAATCTGTAAAATTCACACTTTAATCTGTAAATTTTACACTTTAATCTGTAAAATTTACACTTTAATCTGTAAAATTTACACTTTAATCTGTAAATTTTACACTTTAATCTGTAAAAGTTACACTTTAATCTGTAAATTTTACACTTTAATCTGTAAAATTTACACTTTAATCTGTAAATTTTACACTTTAATCTGCAAATTTTACACATTAATCTGTAAATTTTACACTTTAATCTGTAAAATTTACACTTTAATCTGTAAAATTTACACTTTAATCTGTAAATTTTACACTTTAATCTGTAAAATTTACACTTTAATCTGTAAAATTTACACTTTAATCTGTAAAATTCACACTTTAATCTGTAAATCTTGGATTGGACCCGGACCAGCCGGACACAAATTTGAAAGGGGACCACCTAAGGACCATTGTGACCAAGTTTGGTTTTAATTGGCCCAGTAGTTTCAGAGGAGAATATCTTTGAATGAAAAGTTTACGACGGACGGATGGACGGACGGACGACGAACGCAAAACGATGTCAAAATATCACCCTGGCTACAGCCAGGTGAGCTAAAAAGAGTGTCAAGCTCAAATTTGTCAGATTGCTCGTATGTTGAAATTCATATACCCCAACGAAGTTGCGGAGGGTATAATGTTTCTGACCAGTCCGAGAGTCCGTCGGTTGAACGGAATTTCTTGAAACATGGTAGTTTTTAAAGACATGACATGAAGATATGCGTATCGACAGGAAATTTTGATCCGGTTATTTTTCTAGGAGTTATGCCCCTTTGAACTTAGAAAATTCGAAATATATACTACTGAAACAGTTTGTGATCGCTTCTTCTCTGAAACTACTGAACGGAATATCTTGAAACTTGGTAGTTATTATGGACATAATATGTAGATGTGCATAGCGATAGGACATTCTTATCCGATTATTTTCCTAGGAGTTATGCCCCTTTGAACTTAGAAAATTCACAATATTTACTACTCAGTTTGTGAGCACTACTTCTGAAACTACTGAACAGAATTTCATGGAACTTGGTAGTTATTATGGACATAATATGTAAACTAGTCATTTGTCTTTTGTCGCATTTTATTCATATTTGGTATCTTGATTGGCCATGATCTGAGCATGCGCATATTATACCAATTTCACGGATGGTTGATATTTGCGAGAGTTATAGCCCTTTTCATGTTCCCTTAGGAGCTGCTGCTATAAATTATTTCCTTAATTAGCTATGTATAATATTTATATCTAATAATCTGTAATACATCAAATTTCATCATTCCAAACGTTTACTAGCCAACTGCCCTGGGAGGATACACATCTCTTGATTCCAACACTCTTTACACTCCTTTATGCCTCTCCACCACGTTAAGTCCCACTATAATCTAATACTTTACTACACATCAACTTATGTAGAGCGAGTGGGGGTATCACAGCACGACAACGCGTGCAGTTTCATTTTTTTCTGGATTATGCCCCTTCGAACTTATAAATTTCGCAATATAAACTACCGAAACAGTTGGTGAACGTTACTTCTCTGAAACTACATAACATAATTTTATGAAACTTGGTAGCTAGTAAGGACACGATATGTAAATGTGCATATTGACTGGAAATTCTGATATCTTGATTTTTCCAGGAGTTATGCTCCATTGAACTGTAGTCCCTTTTGAGTGTCCAATATGTGGGTGCGTGTGGTATATGAGCGTGTTCACTAAGGTTATTTCATTGCTTATATAATATTCTTGTCATCATGGCAGACATGGCTATTTTCAATATCAAGCCAGGTGAGCGATTCAGGCTCCTAGGAGACTCTTGTTAGAATTCAAGACCTTATAAAATGAAGTTAACTAAGTTGTTATAACAAGATATTAAGTTGTTATAACAAGTTAGCCAAGTTATAATAACGTTAGCTAAGTTGTTATAATAAGTTAGCTAAGTTGCTATAACAAGTTAGCTAAGTTGCTGTAGCAAGTTAGCTAAGTTGTTATTACAAGTTAGTTAAGTTGTTATAACAAGTTAAAATTAAAAAACTACCTATCGTACTAACATGCTTCCGTACGTAGCATTGTAACTGAACGGTCATATCATGGTGTTATGCATATGATACAGAAAAGGATGACTTGCTCAAGGTTGTAAGTCATAATAACTGAGATGTTAACAAGAGGCTCCTGGGAGCCTGAATCGCTAACCTGGATGTATATGAATATTAGTGGAACAGCAACAAACAAAATTGTAGAGATTTTATGAAATAAGAGTTTTCCCACATGGTTTCAATGACACCTTTGAATGGCCACAGCTGCAACAGGAGCCTTCTGAACAGCTCTAAAAGTTGACAGCTTAGAGAAACCATTGTTGTTAACAATCCTATTAAGTTTCAAAGCATTGGAGCCTAGATTCAGATACGTTAAATTTTGAAAATTGGCCAATCAGAAGTTAAGATTGACTCTGGTGGCCATCTTGTTCCATCAAATATAACCAAAAATGGATCGTTTGTAGAGGTCCTCCCGTACACCATTCTTGCCAAGTTTGTGCGCCATTTTACTAAGGTCGTAAGTCCTAAGTTCGGTTGTAACTCCCTATCATTCTATGCAAATTACGACTGATCATAAGTCGTAAGTCCTTTAGTAAAACAGTCACCAGGTTACCATTTTACAGATTAAAGTGTAAATTTTACAGATTAAAGTGTAAAATTTACAGATTAAAGTGTAAAATTTACAGATTAAAGTGTGAATTTTACAGATTAAAGTGTGAAAAATAAAAATAAAAAAGTGTCAATGTGGCCCTAATACGCTTCCGTAGTTATCTACCATAACTGTGAATCCCAACATTATTTTACTACAATGAGTAAATTTCATTTTCTTTGATAACAAATAAGCGCTCAACATAAGGAGCAAAATTGAACATATCAATGGGTCCGATTGTCTGGCTGAATTCATTCATTTGAAATATTTAGTCAAGTAAATGTCAATTTTGTGTATCTATCTTATTCGATCTCTTAAAAAGTTTATATTCCGATACCAAGATCTTGTCGAAATATATTCCGTCTCTGCAGAAAAGATTATAAACGATGGATTTTCATATAGTGAAAATGTATAAAGATAAGGTTTCAACAAAAATGTCAAAAATATTTTTTTTATCAATGTGTAACGTAAAAGTGTTTTTGACATTTGGCGCTGATTTGACAACTGTTTTACCTGTTTTGTTTAAGTATTGTTGTAAATAGTGTTATAGTGACAGCCGGAAACTTTGAGCCGTAATGAAAGGGGGACGTTTGGCGCTTTAACATCTGATTCAACCCACCATTTCTTTAGAAATGCCTGTACCAAGTCAGGGTCATTACGGTGTTCACAGTTTTCCGGTTGTTGACTGATTTTGTCTGTTTATATATTTATGAATTTTGTTATTACCCTTATTTATTAATTGCTTTTGATAATAATTCTTTAAAACAAAAATAATAAAAACGTAGATATCAAATTTAGTGCGCACGACGCGTTTCTGGAATAACCTTCATCGGGTACGCTCAATATCGAAAGATTGGAGAGCCAATTAATTTAAAAGTTTTGGGAGCAATAAAACCAAAGGACCTAAACAGGATAGCCAAAATCGGCCAAGGTCACGTATGCCTATAAATGTATATATCAATGATAAAATAAAACGTCTTACCTTGGTTTTCTCTATAAAATCTAAGATTATTGGAACGCAATATCCTTACATGAAAAAAACGTTTGACTTAGAAAATAATAAATATACGTCTTACTGTTTGATACAACGGTCTACTGTCTGTTCAATCACTTAATGAAAAGTTACAATTTTATTATTGGATGTAGTCTCAACAAAACATACCGGAAATAATATATTTCACCGGATACCAAGAACTTCCTGACAAACTTCAGCAGTTTAACTGTAGTGTATTGATAAACATGTTGCAATGAAATAATACACATTTGCTTACAATAAAACAATAAATTAAATGTAAAGTTAATATAAGCGACAAAAGATTTATGTCGACAAGCAAAAATGACTTACAAAGAAACACATTTTACGGACGACTTAACACAGGTACTTCACAAGCTTTACATATAAAACATCAGATACAGTATCAAATATGCTAAAAAAGTCAACAAATTCAACAACGCAAAATTACAATGAATATATTTACATTAATAAGTTGATATTACGTAAAATATCAAGTTACAACCATACATAGGGGCAATGTAGTGATCCTCGTAACCGGATTTACACCGCCACATTTTTACCTGTCCCATGCAGAGATTTTCATTCCCCTCGGCTTTAAACTTTAGGGAGCTTGATGTTTACCAGAATAGTTGATCGTGTTGCTGTGGTTGGCTCTACTGCCGACCATCCCTGCTTATTTTCAAATATAGGAAATGAACATTCGGAGAAAATACATCAGAATCGAAACCAAACGAACACGACAAAAAAGGTATCTTGTGATTATTTGCAACAAAATGGGAATAGGAAATCATTCACTGTTCCATACAGTTTAATTATCAGTGCATATGTGTGACAAGTTGGATTGTTGACCATGTTACACTTTCGTAAATAGTGATTATGCAACAAGGTAACGATATTTGTTGTATATCTATACAAGATAGAAAGATCTACATTATACCCTGTAAAGTAGCATATTTATTATTTGAACTAATATGTGCAATATCATGGTATCTTGAAAAATCAGCTTGCAATGTACTTTAAGGGAAAGAACACAACGCACATACATCTGAAACTAATCTAGCCTGGACCCTAGCCCCTACCCCCGTGCTTACTCCCACTTGTATTCTTTTCTTGTACCTCTATGTTTGTAGTTTGTTTTTCAAGTGTCCATATCATTCCTTTAAACTCTTTATTAATTTCGGGTAAAAGCTTCTCAATCCTCTTATAAAACAAGAAATATGTTTTCGATCTCTACAATGAGTGTTTTGGTTAAAAGTTGTATGTTCCCTTAGACTGGAAACATCAATTGCAATGCATAATAAGAAGAGCACAGAGCATAGATTAACATAGCACACTATCGGAAAAAAAGTTTCTCCAGAAATTACAATCTGGTAAATGGGACACCAATGCTGGTGAGGGTGTTATAGGAACTATTGGAGAAAATTTTGTTTAAAAAATATGTTAATTTGACAAAGAAATGCCAGCTGAACTAATCATTGGACCGTTTGTCATAAAGTCTACGTTTTTGTGCCAATCCAAGATGTATTCCACCATAGGACATAGTTTAATATGTAAAAAGGATATATAAAGCTTCTCATCAGAAACTACTATTCCGATGGTATCCAAACTGTATAGTTGATGTTTTTGTGATCTTGGGTCGAACTGGACAATTGAAAATAGTGTAACATAGGATTATAATATAAGACTCTATGGTGAAAAAGGTCTACAAAATCTTCCGAGAAACTATTTGCTTATTTTTCGTAAGTTGTACTTCTTTTCATGTATTTAAGATAAGCTCATGTTTGTAATTTTTATTTTATCATAATCTTATCAAGTAACACGAAAAATGTAATAATTGATTATTGTTAGCTTCCGAATATTGGTCAGCTTTAGATGGATCATCAAGCTGTAGTGATGAAGATATTTGTCCAGAGATATTCACTGTGCGTCAGCAAGTATCATCTAAAGCTTTTAACGTTTATATTGATAAAAGATATTACAACAAATTTGAAGAAAAAGGGGAAAATACAAAAGTTGTCTGATTATCATCATGTCCTATCCTAACTTACAACAGGAAGATATTTTATTTATTTCCTGATCCAATAAACAAACACGCAGTTCCTTTTCCTGTGTTTCATTGGTCATGTCCGGTTGGAAAAACCACTAAGATTTTTAATATCAAGTCATCAATTAAATATTAAGTATGCTTACCAGGGCGGATGTCTAATAGATTGTGAAATAATAAAATGAAATGTTGCATTTTATATAGCAGCATTGCAAAATTCTACAGACATTTTATTCACCTAATGTCCATATGAATGCTATGTGATCCATTTTTATATGTATCTAAAATGAGTCAGTTGGCAAAAAGGTTTCTGTACACGTAGATGGAGAAAAATGTAATAATGAGAACACAACAATCAGTTTCAAATATAACTCAATTGGTATGTTTAGCAAAGCTTCACACTCATCTTAGAGTATGGGTTATGTATAGCAAAGCTTCACACTCATCTTAGAGTATGGGTTATGTATAGCAAAGCTTCACACTCATCTTAGAGTATGGGTTATGTATAGCAAAGCTTCACACTCATCTTAGAGTATGGGTTATGTATAGCAAAGCTTCACACTCATCTTAGAGTATGGGTTATGTATAGCAAAGCTTCACACTCATCTTAGAGTATGGGTTATGTATAGCAAAGCTTCACACTCATCTTAGAGTATGGGTTATGTATAGCAAAGCTTCACACTCATCTTAGAGTATGGGTTATGTATAGCAAAGCTTCACACTCATCTTAGAGTATGGGTTATGTATAGCAAAGCTTCACACTCATCTTAGAGTATGGGTTATGTATAGCAAAGCTTCACACTCATCTTAGAGTATGGGTTATGTATAGCAAAGCTTCACACTCATCTTAGAGTATGGGTTATGTATAGCAAAGCTTCACACTCATCTTAGAGTATGGGTTATGTATAGCAAAGCTTCACACTCATCTTAGAATATGGGTTATGTATAGCAAAGCTTCACACTCATCTTAGAGTATGGGTTATGTATAGCAAAGCTTCACACTCATCTTAGAATATGGGTTATGTATAGCAAAGCTTCACACTCATCTTAGAGTATGGGTTATGTATAGAAAAGCTTCACACTCATCTTAGAGTATGGGTTATGTATAGCAAAGCTTCACACTCATCTTAGATTATGGGTTATGTATAGCAAAGCTTCACACTCATCTTAGAGTATGGGTTATGTATAGCAAAGCTTCACACTCATCTTAGAGTATGGGTTATGTATAGCAAAGCTTCACACTCATCTTATAGTATGGGTTATGTATAGCAAAGCTTCACACTCATCTTAGAGTATGGGTTATGTATAGCAAAGCTTCACATTCATCTTAGAGTATGGGTTATGTATAGCAAAGCTTCACACTCATCTTAGAGTATGGGTTATGTATAGCAAAGCTTCACACTCATCTTAGAGTATGGGTTATGTATAACAAAGCTACCACTCAACTACAGGATATGGTGTCGCTTCACACTCATCTTAGAGTATGGGTTATGTATAGCAAAGCTTCACACTCATCTTAGAGTATGGGTTATGTATAACAAAGCTACCACTCAACTACAGGATATGGTGTCGCTTCACACTCATCTTAGAGTATGGGTTATGTATAGCAAAGCTTCACACTCATCTTAGAGTTTGGGTTATGTATAACAAAGCTACCACTCAACTACAGGATATGGTGTCGCTTCACACTCATCGTAGAGTATGAGGTATGTATAACAAAGATACCACTCAACTACAATGCATAGCAAAGCTACCACTAACCTACAGGCTAGTATAACAAAGCTACCATTCAACTACAGGCTAGGATGTAGCTTCACACTCATCTTAGAGTAGGAGCTATCAAATATAACTCATTTGGTATGTATAACAAAGCTACCACTCAACTACAGGATATGGTGTCGCTTCACACTCATCGTAGAGTATGAGGTATGTATAACAAAGATACCACTCAACTACAATGCATAGCAAAGCTACCACTAACCTACAGGCTAGTATAACAAAGCTACCATTCAACTACAGGCTAGGATGTAGCTTCACACTCATCTTAGAGTAGGAGTTATCAAATATAACTCAATTGGTATGTATAACAAAGCTACCACTCAACTACAGGCTAGTATAACAAAGCTACCACTCAACTACAGACTAGGGTGTCGCTTCACACTCATCTTAGAGTAGGAGTTATCAAATATAACTCAATTGGTATGTATAACAAAGCTACCACTCAACTACAGCCTAGTATAACAAAGCTACCACTCAACTACAGGCTAGGGTGTCGCTTCACACTCATCTTAGAGTAGGAGTTATCAAATATAATTCAATTGGTATGTATAACAAAGCTACCACTCAACTACAGACTAGGGTGTCGCTTCACACTCATCTTAGAGTAGGAGTTATCAAATATAACTCAATTGGTATGTATAACAAAGCTACCACTCAACTGCAGACTAGTATAACAAAGCTACCATTCACCTACAGGCTAGTATAACAAAGCTACCACTCAACTACAGGCTAGGGTGTAGCTTCATACTCATCTTAGAGTATGAGTTATCAAATATAACTCAATTGGTATGTATAACAAAGCTACCACTCAACTACAGGCTAGTATAACAAAGCTACCACTCAACTACAGGCTAGGGTGTCACTTCACACTCATCTTAGAGTATGAGTTATCAAATATAACTCAATTGGTATGTATAACAAAGCTACCACTCAACTACAGGCTAGGGTGTAGCTTCACACTCATCTTCGAGTATGAGTTATCAAATATAACTCAATTGGTATGTATAACAAAGCTACCACTCAACTGCAGACTAGTATAACAAAGCTACCACTCAACTACAGGCTAGTATAACAAAACTACCACTCAACTACAGGCTAGGGTGTCGCTTCACACTCATCTTAGAGTAGGAGTTATCAAATATAACTCAATTGGTATGTATAACAAAGCTACCACTCAACTACAGGCTAGGGTGTAGCTTCACACTCATCTTAGAGTAGGAGTTATCAAATATAACTCAATTGGTATGTATAACAAAGCTACCACCCAACTACAGACTAGGGTGTCGCTTCACACTCATCTTAGAGTAGGAGTTATCAAATATAACTCAATTGGTATGTATAACAAAGCTACCACTCAACTACAGACTAGGGTGTATCTTCACACTCATCTTAGAGTAGGAGTTATCAAATATAACTCAATTGGTATGTATAACAAAGCTACCACTCAACTACAGGCTAGGGTGTAGCTTCACACTCATCTTAGAGTATGAGTTATCAAATATAACTCAATTGGTATGTATAACAAAGATACCACTCAACTACAATGTATAGCAAAGCTACCAAAAACTACAGACTAGTATAACAAAGCTACCACTCAACTACAGGCTAGGGTGTCGCTTCACACTCATCTTAGAGTAGGAGTTATCAAATATAACTCAATTGGTATGCATAACAAAGCTTCCACTCAACTACAGGCTAGTATAACAAAGCTACCACTCAACTACAGGCTAGGGTGTCGCTTCACACTCATCTTAGAGTAGGAGTTATCAAATATAACTCAATTGGTATGTATAACAAAGATACCACTCAACTACAATGTATTGCAAAGCTACCACTCAACTACAGACTAGTATAACAAAGCTACCACTCAACTACAGGCTAGGGTGTCGCTTCACACTCATCTTAGAGTAGGAGTTATCAAATATAACTCAATTGGTATGCATAACAAATCTACCACTCAACTACAGGCTAGTATAACAAAGCTACCGCTCAACTACAGACTAGGGTGTCGCTTCACACTCATCTTAGAGTAGGAGTTATCAAATATAACTCAATTGGTATGTATAACAAAGCTACCACTCAACTACAGGCTAGTATAACAAAGCTACCACTCAACTACAGGCTAGGGTGTAGCTTCACACTCATCTTAGAGTAGGAGTTATCAAATATAACTCAATTGGTATGTATAACAAAGCTACCACCCAACTACAGACTAGGGTGTCGCTCTCACTCATCTTAGAGTAGGAGTTATCAAATATAACTCAATTGGTATGTATAACAAAGCTACCACTCAACTACAGACTAGGGTGTATCTTCACACTCATCTTAGAGTAGGAGTTATCAAATATAACTCAATTGGTATGTATAACAAAGCTACCACTCAACTACAGGCTAGGGTGTAGCTTCACACTCATCTTAGAGTATGAGTTATCAAATATAACTCAATTGGTATGTATAACAAAGATACCACTCAACTACAATGTATAGCAAAGCTACCACTCAACTACAGACTAGTATAACAAAGCTACCACTCAACTACAGGCTAGGGTGTCGCTTCACACTCATCTTAGAGTAGGAGTTATCAAATATAACTCAATTGGTATGTATAACAAAGCTACCACTCAACTACAGGCTAGTATAACAAAGCTACCACTCAACTACAGGCTAGGGTGTCGCTTCACACTCATCTTAGAGTAGGAGTTATCAAATATAACTCAATTGGTATGCATAACAAAGATACCACTCAACTACAATGTATTGCAAAGCTACCACTCAACTACAGACTAGTATAACAAAGCTACCACTCAACTACAGGCTAGGGTGTCGCTTCACACTCATCTTAGAGTAGGAGTTATCAAATATAACTCAATTGGTATGCATAACAAATCTACCACTCAACTACAGGCTAGTATAACAAAGCTACCGCTCAACTACAGACTAGGGTGTCGCTTCACACTCATCTTAGAGTAGGAGTTATCAAATATAACTCAATTAAACAAAGCTACCACTCAACTACAGGCTAGTATAACAAAGCTACCACTCAACTACAGGCTAGGGTGTCGCTTCACACTCATCTTAGAGTAGGAGTTATCAAATATAACTCAATTGGTATGTATAACAAAGATACCACTCAACTACAATGTATTGCAAAGCTACCACTCAACTACAGACTAGTATAACAAAGCTACCGCTCAACTACAGACTAGGGTGTCGCTTCACACTCATCTTAGAGTAGGAGTTATCAAATATAACTCAATTGGTATGTATAACAAAGCTACCACTCAACTGCAGACTAGTATAACAAAGCTACCATTCACCTACAGGCTAGTATAACAAAGCTACCACTCAACTACAGGCTAGGGTGTAGCTTCATACTCATCTTAGAGTATGAGTTATCAAATATAACTCAATTGGTATGTATAACAAAGCTACCACTCAACTACAGGCTAGTATTACAAAGCTACCACTCAACTACAGGCTAGGGTGTCGCTTCACACTCATCTTAGAGTAGGAGTTATCAAATATAACTCAATTAAACAAAGCTACCACTCAACTACAGACTAGTATAACAAAGCTACCACTCAACTACAGGCTAGGGTGTCGCTTCACACTCATCTTAGAGTAGGAGTTATCAAATATAACTCAATTGGTATGTATAACAAAGCTACCACTCAACTGCAGACTAGTATAACAAAGCTACCATTCACCTACAGGCTAGTATAACAAAGCTACCACTCAACTACAGGCTAGGGTGTAGCTTCATACTCATCTTAAGAGTATGAGTTATCAAATATAACTCAATTGGTATGTATAACAAAGCTACCACTCAACTACAGGCTAGTATTACAAAGCTACCACTCAACTACAGGCTAGGGTGTCGCTTCACACTCATCTTAGAGTATGAGTTATCAAATATAACTCAATTGGTATGTATAACAAAGCTACCACTCAACTACAGGCTAGTATTACAAAGCTACCACTCAACTACAGGCTAGGGTGTCGCTTCACACTCATCTTAGAGTAGGAGTTATCAAATATAACTCAATTAAACAAAGCTACCACTCAACTACAGACTAGTATAACAAAGCTACCACTCAACTACAGGCTAGGGTGTCGCTTCACACTCATCTTAGAGTAGGAGTTATCAAATATAACTCAATTGGTATGTATAACAAAGCTACCACTCAACTGCAGACTAGTATAACAAAGCTACCATTCACCTACAGGCTAGTATAACAAAGCTACCACTCAACTACAGGCTAGGGTGTAGCTTCATACTCATCTTAAGAGTATGAGTTATCAAATATAACTCAATTGGTATGTATAACAAAGCTACCACTCAACTACAGGCTAGTATTACAAAGCTACCACTCAACTACAGGCTAGGGTGTCGCTTCACACTCATCTTAGAGTATGAGTTATCAAATATAACTCAATTGGTATGTATAACAAAGCTACCACTCAACTACAGGCTAGGGTGTAGCTTCACACTCATCTTAGAGTATGAGTTATCAAATATAACTCAATTGGTATGTATAACAAAGCTACCACTCAACTACAGGCTAGGGTGTAGCTTCACACTCATCTTAGAGTATGAGTTATCAAATATAACTCAATTGGTATGTATAACAAAGCTACCACTCAACTGCAGACTAGTATAACAAAGCTACCACTCAACTACAGGCTAGTATAACAAAGCTACCACTCAACTACAGGCTAGGGTGTCGCTTCACACTCATCTTAGAGTAGGAGTTATCAAATATAACTCAATTGGTATGCATAACAAAGCTACCACTCAACTACAGGCTAGTATAACAAAGCTACCACTCAACTACAGGCTAGGGTGTAGCTTCACACTCATCTTAGAGTATGAGTTATCAAATATAACTCAATTGGTATGTATAACAAAGCTACCACTCAACTGCAGACTAGTATAACAAAGCTACCATTCACCTACAGGCTAGTATAACAAAGCTACCACTCAACTACAGGCTAGGGTGTAGCTTCATACTCATCTTAGAGTATGAGTTATCAAATATAACTCAATTGGTATGTATAACAAAGCTACCACTCAACTACAGGCTAGTATTACAAAGCTACCACTCAACTACAGGCTAGGGTGTCGCTTCACACTCATCTTAGAGTAGGAGTTATCAAATATAACTCAATTAAACAAAGCTACCACTCAACTACAGACTAGTATAACAAAGCTACCACTCAACTACAGGCTAGGGTGTCGCTTCACACTCATCTTAGAGTAGGAGTTATCAAATATAACTCAATTGGTATGTATAACAAAGCTACCACTCAACTGCAGACTAGTATAACAAAGCTACCATTCACCTACAGGCTAGTATAACAAAGCTACCACTCAACTACAGGCTAGGGTGTAGCTTCATACTCATCTTAAGAGTATGAGTTATCAAATATAACTCAATTGGTATGTATAACAAAGCTACCACTCAACTACAGGCTAGTATTACAAAGCTACCACTCAACTACAGGCTAGGGTGTCGCTTCACACTCATCTTAGAGTATGAGTTATCAAATATAACTCAATTGGTATGTATAACAAAGCTACCACTCAACTACAGGCTAGTATTACAAAGCTACCACTCAACTACAGGCTAGGGTGTCGCTTCACACTCATCTTAGAGTAGGAGTTATCAAATATAACTCAATTAAACAAAGCTACCACTCAACTACAGACTAGTATAACAAAGCTACCACTCAACTACAGGCTAGGGTGTCGCTTCACACTCATCTTAGAGTAGGAGTTATCAAATATAACTCAATTGGTATGTATAACAAAGCTACCACTCAACTGCAGACTAGTATAACAAAGCTACCATTCACCTACAGGCTAGTATAACAAAGCTACCACTCAACTACAGGCTAGGGTGTAGCTTCATACTCATCTTAAGAGTATGAGTTATCAAATATAACTCAATTGGTATGTATAACAAAGCTACCACTCAACTACAGGCTAGTATTACAAAGCTACCACTCAACTACAGGCTAGGGTGTCGCTTCACACTCATCTTAGAGTATGAGTTATCAAATATAACTCAATTGGTATGTATAACAAAGCTACCACTCAACTACAGGCTAGGGTGTAGCTTCACACTCATCTTAGAGTATGAGTTATCAAATATAACTCAATTGGTATGTATAACAAAGCTACCACTCAACTACAGGCTAGGGTGTAGCTTCACACTCATCTTAGAGTATGAGTTATCAAATATAACTCAATTGGTATGTATAACAAAGCTACCACTCAACTGCAGACTAGTATAACAAAGCTACCACTCAACTACAGGCTAGTATAACAAAGCTACCACTCAACTACAGGCTAGGGTGTCGCTTCACACTCATCTTAGAGTAGGAGTTATCAAATATAACTCAATTGGTATGCATAACAAAGCTACCACTCAACTACAGGCTAGTATAACAAAGCTACCACTCAACTACAGGCTAGGGTGTAGCTTCACACTCATCTTAGAGTATGAGTTATCAAATATAACTCAATTGGTATGTATAACAAAGCTACCACTCAACTACAGACTAGGGTGTCGCTTCACACTCATCTTAGAGTAGGAGTTATCAAATATAACTCAATTGGTATGTATAACAAAGCTACCACTCAACTACAGACTAGGGTTTATCTTCACACTCATCTTAGAGTAGGAGTTATCAAATATAACTCAATTGGTATGTATAACAAAGCTACCACTCAACTACAGGCTAGGGTGTAGCTTCACACTCATCTTAGAGTATGAGTTATCAAATATAACTCAATTGGTATGTATAACAAAGATACCACTCAACTACAATGTATAGCAAAGCTACCACTCAACTACAGACTAGTATAACAAAGCTACCACTCAACTACAGGCTAGGGTGTCGCTTCACACTCATCTTAGAGTAGGAGTTATCAAATATAACTCAATTGGTATGTATAACAAAGCTACCACTCAACTACAGGCTAGTATAACAAAGCTACCACTCAACTACAGGCTAGGGTGTCGCTTCACACTCATCTTAGAGTAGGAGTTATCAACTATAACTCAATTGGTATGTATAACAAAGATACCACTCAACTACAATGTATTGCAAAGCTACCACTCAACTACAGACTAGTATAACAAAGCTACCACTCAACTACAGGCTAGGGTGTCGCTTCACACTCATCTTAGAGTAGGAGTTATCAAATATAACTCAATTAAACAAAGCTACCACTCAACTACAGGCTAGTATAACAAAGCTACCACTCAACTACAGGCTAGGGTGTCGCTTCACACTCATCTTAAGAGTAGGAGTTATCAAATATAACGCAATTGGTATGTATAACAAAGATACCACTCAACTACAATGTATTGCAAAGCTACCACTCAACTACAGACTAGTATAACAAAGCTACCACTCAACTACAGGCTAGGGTGTCGCTTCACACTCATCTTAGAGTAGGAGTTATCAAATATAACTCAATTGGTATGCATAACAAATCTACCACTCAACTACAGGCTAGTATAACAAAGCTACCGCTCAACTACAGACTAGGGTGTCGCTTCACACTCATCTTAGAGTAGGAGTTATCAAATATAACTCAATTAAACAAAGCTACCACTCAACTACAGGCTAGTATAGCAAAGCTACCACTCAACTACAGGCTAGGGTGTCGCTTCACATTCATCTTAGAGTAGGAGTTATCAAATATAACTCAATTGGTATGTATAACAAAGCTACCACTCAACTGCAAACTAGTATAACAAAGCTACCACTCACCTGCAGGCTAGTATAACAAAGCTACCATTCAACTACAGACTAGGGTGTCGCTTCACACTCATCTTAGAGTAGGAGTTATCAAATATAACTCAATTGGTATGTATAACAAAGCTACCACTCAACTACAGACTAGTATAACAAAGCTACCACTCAACTACAGGCTAGGGTGTCGCTTCACACTCATCTTAGAGTAGGAGTTATCAAATATAACTCAATTGGTATGTATAACAAAGCTACCACTCAACTACAGACTAGTATAACAAAGCTACCACTCAACTACAGACTAGGGTGTCGCTTCACACTCATCTTAGAGTAGGAGTTATCAAATATAACTCAATTGGTATGTATAACAAAGCTACCACTCAACTACAGACTAGTATAACAAAGCTACCACTCAACTACAGGCTAGGGTGTCGCTTCACACTCATCTTAGAGTAGGAGTTATCAAATATAACTCAATTGGTATGTATAACAAAGCTACCACTCAACTACAGACTAGTATAACAAAGCTTCCATTCAACTACAGGCTAGGATGTAGCTTCACACTCATCTTAGAGTAGGAGTTATCAAATATAACTCAATTGGTATGTATTACAAAGCTACCACTCAACTACAGACTAGTATAACAAAGCTACCACTCAACTACAGGCTAGGGTGTCGCTTCACACTCATCTTAGAGTAGGAGTTATCAAATATAACTCAATTGGTATGTATAACAAAGCTACCACTCAACTACAGACTAGTATAACAAAGCTACCACTCAACTACAGACTAGTATAACAAAGCTACCACTCAACTACAGGCTAGGATGTAGCTTCACACTCATCTTAGAGTAGGAGTTATCAAATATAACTCAATTGGTATGTATAACAAAGCTACCACTCAACTACAGACTAGTATAACAAAGCTACCATTCAACTACAGGCTAGGGTGTCGCTTCACACTCATCTTAGAGTAGGAGTTATCAAATATAACTCAATTGGTATGTATAACAAAGCTACCACTCAACTACAGACTAGTATAACAAAGCTCCCACTCAACTACAGGCTAGGATGTAGCTTCACACTCATCTTAGAGTAGGAGTTATCAAATATAACTCAATTGGTATGTATAACAAAGCTACCACTCAACTACAGACTAGTATAACAAAGCTACCACTCAACTACAGGCTAGGGTGTCGCTTCACACTCATCTTAGAGTAGGAGTTATCAAATATAACTCAATTGGTATGTATAACAAAGCTACCACTCAACTACAGACTAGTATAACAAAGCTACCGCTCAACTACAGACTAGTATAACAAAGCTACCACTCAACTACAGGCTAGGGTGTCGCTTCACACTCATCTTAGGGTATGAGGTGTGGCTCGGAATCAGAATAATGTGTCTGGCTCGGAATCAGAATAATGTGTCTGGCTCGGAATCAGAATAATGTGTCGGGCTCGGAATCAGAATAATGTGTCTGGCTCGGAATCATAATAATGTGTCTGGCTCGGAATCAGAATAATGTGTCTGGCTTGGAATCAGAAGAATGTGTCTGGCTCGGAATCAGAATAATGTGTCTGGCTCGGAATCAGAATAATGTGTCTGGCTCGGAATCAGAATAATGTGTCTGGCTCGGAATCAGAATAATGTGTCTGGCTCGGAATCAGAATAATGTGTCTGGCTCGGAATCAGAATAATGTGTCTGGCTAGGAATCAGAATAATGTGTCTGGCTCGGAATCAGAATAATGTGTCTGGCTCGGAATCAGGATAATGTGTCTGCCTCGAAATCAGAATAATGTGTCTGGTTCGGAATCAGAATAATGGTCTGAGTGTTACTAGGCTAATTCAAATTTTCGAAAATTTAACTTCTAAGCACATTGGAAATATTACAAAACTTCAAAAACACATACTTGTAATTAAAAATTAAACGCCGAGCTACTTGTGTACTCTTAAGTACTAGTACCCTGTAGCCCTTTTCACAAAAATTCTTACGATAAAAAATTGTCGTAAGTGTAAAACTAAGATTAAAAAGAGTTTCACAAAAATACTTACGATAATCTTAAGTGTAAAAATAGTCCTAACTTTACGTGTAAAACTATCCTGTCCTAAGTGTAAAATTTTGATCGTAAGAGAAATTTTGGTCTTATCTTTTATCGCAAGTGTAAAAAATAGAAAAAAAGATGGACGATGTATTGGCGCTTCGACTTGAAAATAAGAGAGCAATTCATCGTTAGCGCATTTTGTCTGACCGTATGACAAACCTAATTACACATATTGATAAATGTTTATTGAAATGAATATGGTTTAATACAAACAGACGCTACAAATGACATTGCTGTTTACTCCTTTTTGGCGTGACTAATAACAGAGTCTCTAACGATGCATTCCGTACATTTACCTTTTCAATGCAGCAAAGTGTATCGTTTACATGACCAAAAAATTCAGGATAAATCTTTTAATTTTAGATTTCAAATTGGGAACGATCGACAATCGAAAAGACTACTTGCAAACTTGGGGAGAATTCTTTTTTTTCATTATTATTTTTTTTGTTGATAAAACAGGAATACGGGATTTTCTTCTAGACATCTACTCTGCTTACAGAAGTCTTGTATGAACAGTCGCTTTAGGACTGGAATTTTCTGGATCCAATGATATCGTTTTGATTTTGCCTTTATATTAGTAATATAATTTATTATTTTCTGGCAACTTCGATGATCATCGAACACTCTGGCAATACATAAACTTGTGTACATTCTTCTGTTATATTAATATTAATATGTAACAGGGATATTTATTCGTCTTCATGCAGTGATTGATAGATGATAAACACATCTTAATTTGGGTTATCTCAGAAAAATCGGGATAAATTTTCATCAGTAAAAGAACATGCGTTTAATTTTATGTGGGATGGGATTAATTTGAAAAAAGGGGGTAAATAATTTGCTGACAAATATCCGATAAAATGAATTATATGAATAGGTTTTTTTTCACACTCCAGATGCACTTCCTTAAAAAATACTTCTACCAAAAGTAACCACGCGTGGATGATGACGCACAACTCCAAGTAATGATAATTATTATAGATCATTTTAATTTACATGCATTAGAAATGTTCCTCTATACGAAAATCATACCCGTTCATATTTTGTGCAGTTATTGGTGACCGATTCATATATTAGATAAAAATTCAATATAAACATACAAACCATCATAGCATAAAAAACTGCTTATAAATTAGTGCCGGGATATTTTATAGAATAATTTTATTTAAAAAAATGTGTTGTTGTGCTATGGAAATGAAACTAGGTTGCTAAGGAAGATGGTTTATGGTGTTTTAACGCCCCTTTCAACAATATATCGGTCAGTTTTATTGGTGGAGAAAACTGGAGTACTCGGAGAAAACCATTGACCTGTCGCAAATCACTGAAACTTTATCACATAATGTTGTATCGAGTACACCTAAGGAAGAATTTTTATCGTAAGTGTAATTTTAGTCGTAAGATTAAAATTTGTCGTAAGATAATCTTTGTGAAAAGGACTTAGGAATTGTCGTAAGATAATCTTAAGTGAAAAAGTTAGGACTATAGTTACGAATTTTTGTGAAAAGTGCTACTGGTGTTGCCGGTTCTCGAAAAGCGTAAGAGACATTTCTCCCGTGTGTCCCTTATGAACAATACATTTTTACAAAATTGTTTTTGTTTGTTTGTCAAAACTAGTTTTTTTATTTCTACCAAACCTAAAAGTTCTACTCCTAGAAGTTACGGAAAAAACATTATTGTTGTGTATGACCTTATTTCTGCCACCAGTTCTCGATAAGTGTGTAAAATCAATTATGGATGGCATGTTTACTAATAAAAACTATAGGAAGAAAAGAAATAAATGTATTTAAGATATTTGCAAACACCAAGATTATTGATTTCAACCATACATGTAAAATTAAACATGTTTGAAAAAGTGTTCCATTGGGGTTACACAATACAGAAATACGTAGATATAAAGATAAAACTGATAAGATATGACCCGAACGGTGTTCCAAATTTTTTCCCCCTGAACAATGCCACCTGTATATATCCGGTTTTGTATGACGTATACGTACTTGACCTTCTTTGACAGCAAAGTTTTGTTTACATAACAAACATATGTTTTAAGCCGGTGAATTTAGAGTTATTTTTGGAATAAGAAAATGTGCATAAATATCTGAGACTATAAAGATTATGTTCATACATACCTTGATACGTAGAATAGCCATGTTTTCCTTCTTGCGAGGCGAGGTGGTGTTCCGTAGGTAAATTCCTGGCGAGCAGAAGACACGTGCGTTTTCCCGATTTATGTCAAAACTCTCACGCGCATAATTATCGAGAACTGGTAACTATCGAGAACAGGTGACAGAACGATATATGAAATGGGGATAACTCACAATCCGACAGTCATTGGTCAGATGACCATTTGTCTATCAGTCATTAGTCTGACGGTTAATAGATGAGTAGTCATTTGTACTACAGTTAATTGTCCAACAGTCATACGTTCGATAGACATTAGTTGGACAGTCTATGTTTCGCCAGTCATTATTCTAATAGTCGATAGTACGACAGTCTATTTGTTTAAAAGTTATTAGTCCATAGTTTTGTTGCAAATAGAAATGTCTAATAACAAATACTATTTTTGACGGTCAACAGTCCAACAGTCATTAGTGCGACAGTTAATAGTCCGACAGTCACAATTCCAACATACATGAATCTGACAGTCATTATTCCGTTAGTCATTAGTCCAACAGTTATTAATACGACAGTTATTCGTCCGAAAGTTAATAGTCCGACAAACATTAGTCGGACAGTCAATGTTTCGTCAGTCATTAGTCCTATAATTTATTATATTTTTGTTGAAAATACAAATATTATAATTACTCATATTCGTTCTTTTGACAATTTTATTTCTCTTGAAAAAAAAATGGTAAATTCACTACGGTGTCCAGAATTATAACAGTTTCATAACTCGTTATCGTTCCAGTATGTCTCCTACTTGAACAATTTTATTTATTTAATTATATATTTTTTTTTAATATAATTTGGATTACAACCAGAGACCTGTATTGCTCATTCAAATCAAGAAATCAACAAACAAAAAATCTGAAGCTCCTCATACGACGATCGCAGCCAACATGAATTTCAAATCAATATCAAATATATTAATTGCGAAAAAGCACATCTATGAAACAGTGTCCTATAATGTTACAGTTCAATTAGAGAAAAGGGAAATTTCAGTTTATCATAATGCACCATTGCCGTTTGCGGAGCCCTGTTCACTGTTCGGTTGGTGCTATGAACACACATTTGTAAACAACCACCCAATGAACATTCCGTTTCGTTGTATTTGGTCAAGGTTTCCGATGAGAACAAGATTGAATTGTGAAAAGGTTTTGGCAAACGTATTACAATGTAAGATGACCACAGATACAAAGGGATGACAATGCTCGAAAGGTCTTGCTCGCTACAATGTAATATCAACTTACATAGCCTTACGGCGATCTCTACTTCAAAATTCAGCTATTTAAAGAAATCATTATTTGCACTCTCGCATACATTTTAGAAAGAAGACACTTTTAATCCAGATTATGTAGACATCAAGTGTGACTAAAACAACACCAACAACGTACTTTTTGACAGTATGTCTCAAAATTAAAATAATGTCTCCAAGCTGAAAAAAGAGGTATAACTTTGCCTGTCCTTGTTACAAATAGCAGTGATACTGTTCCGTTTGTGTTGAGCCATATTCACAGGCTTATTTGATTGATCAATTGTATATATAATGCTATGAGTGAGCAATTGTTTCTCAGACATATCATAGCGAGGACATTTTCGATTTCGATGAGGTTGATGACCTCCGCTTTGTACTATACTAACGCGCTTAGTTAGATTTTTTAGTGCTAGCTCACTGAAGCAACGGCCCGCTACTAGACATGTCGCCCATCCGATACATTTTACCGATTCCAGAACCAACCAGTATATGCTCTTACTCCTTAAAGGGAAACTTCGCAAAAGAAAAAAAATTGTATATGTTTTTCCTGATGTATAAATATGGATGTTTATATGTATATTAGCGTTTTATTATGTTGGTAAGGGAATGAAATCGATTTTAAAATTCTGTCAACGATACATGGAAGTCGCCATTTTGATAGCATCTCAATACCAAGTATCACGTGACGTCTAAATACCACCACGCCCCAAAACAAGCGTGACAAACCAGGGTCCTCATTCAGTGTCGATATAGCTTGTCAGGCGTACGGTTGTTTAACTTGATGGTAATTCCTTTTTATTTTTCTTATTATTCTAAATATATGAATTTATTACACAATCACTGTTTGTAGATTTACGTTTTGTTTCTATAGATTATGGCAAAACAAATGAATCCTTAACGAGACACATTTACAAAAGATTTTTTTCCAAAATTGAAGAACTACGAAATTAAGTTAAAAAAAGAACGGACATCCGGAACAATGCCCTGAATTCGTTAAAAAAAAATCCAAAAAGGCCTATACTACGGGGCAAAATTGTTTTAATGTCATTATTCAGTAAGATCGCACTTTGTAATCAATCGTGCATGCACTACAATAAAGATACACATAAGCTAAAAGCACAGAAAGTTACAGGGTAGGAAGCCATACAATTGAGAGGATTATGTAAACATACAATTTGTAATAGATTTCATTTGACAATTACAGACGATGAGTATTATAAATACTTTTAAAGTTTATTATACAAAAACAAAGCGTAGCATATAATATGTCTCTGCGTAACATATTTTGTTTATTTTAATCACGTCTTTCGGACTGACGGACCCTTCTGATTAATCTCAGAATAGTCATAAAAAATTTGTTCATCACAATTATTGATATTTCACCGCGAATATTTAGTTTGATGTATTGTTGTTGTGTATCAATCATAATTGTTATTTGTATATGCCCTCCTGGGGCCCTGATTTGGTTAATAAACTTATTTTAATTTCTATTTATATTAGGACAAATTGCATACGAATGGTTTTCTGTCTATTTTGCAAGAAGAATTTCTACCCTGCCCTGGTCACCCTGCTTTATTTCATAATTTTGGTTGTTGCTTCATCATTCTGATGGGGCACAAAAAAATCAAGATAACAATGAACAATTCAATATAGCTTACGATCAATGGTAATCTTAAGATTTTTTTGTGAAAATAGCCCATGAATCATTGCTGCATTAGGTGCGGATGCAGCAGTTTTGAAAACGGGGTGCCAGGCTCTTGTTTGCCAATTTATACACGAATTTTACTAAATTGTCGAACACCCCCTTGATCCGGCAGTGTGCATTAATATGCACCCATTCCTAATGTATACTTCAACGTGATCAGGGTCGTGTATTTTGATCACCTATTAGAACCTTTAAAATGAGCATTGCATCTGCTATTCTAGTCACGGGTAGCGTAATTTGTTTCATTTTATTTTCTGTTCTTATTATGTTTTTGTCTATTTGACTTGTGTACGTTGTTTGTATATATTCCTTGTACATGCCTTCAACCCTTAGGTGTAACATTGAGCATTAATAAAGTTAGTTAGTTAACGGGTCACAAGATGTGCATTGCGTTTCTGATTATTGCCAAATATTGTGACACATGTATTCAGGTATTCGGTCAGAGGCCCGTCGACCAGATGTAAAATGACACTTGTATATTCTGCCTGGCGATTTCCTGTGTGGACCTAAACTCATTGCGCAATATTAGGTACCCTGCTGAGTGAACCGGTGTGAATGTACCTGTCGTTTTCAGAATGAAGATAAAAATAAGTAAATCCCGCATTTCACTTCTTACTTCAGGAATTTGCCTTAATTTATTGAAGAATAAAATATTTAAAATTGAAATATGGTCTCTCGCTTCTGAAAATACATGAAAAATATAAGAAATTTATTTTTCGCATAATATTTTACGTTTCGCTCATCAAAAATGACTAGCAAAAAAAGGAAAAGAAATTAACATTTTTAAATCACTTGCTCGCTCTGGACAACGTTTTTAGCACAAAATCCGAAGAACAAGAAATAAATCAACACGCGTTGAACAAAAGAAAAGTAAAGAAATATTGATTGAGTAAAATCATAATCTTTTGATTAAATTAAATTAATTAAAACATCTTTTATGAACAGCGACTGTTAAAATAATGATTGAGTAAAATCATAATCCTTTGATTAAAATTAAATTAATTAAAACATCTTTTATGAACACCGACTGTTAAAATAATGATTGAGTAAAATCATAATCATTTTATTTAAAATTAAAATTAAAACATCTTTTATGAACATCGATCGTTAAATTATTATGATGAGACAGCTATATATAGTTAGACCAATTTGGCGCCTCTCATAATGAAAACTTATAAATTCAAGGATGGTGTATACTTTTTTATCATCTAAAACATAAATTGTTCCTGTTATTTCAACATTATATTTATTCTAATGTTTTAAGAATATTTTATCTTTAATAGATAATAAACGATACCAACTCGTCTTGGAAAGCTAATAGTGTATATTCAAATTCCCATTTGATTAATACGGTCACCTTGAATTTTACACCTGTATAATTTTACCCTCCGGCTAGAAAACACCCAAGCGGACATCTACATGCGGAGATCAAAATAACAGTAAACAGCATGCCGAATAATGATTATAAAAAAGGGATTAAAACAGAATCTAGAAATCAATACACAAGTTACGCTTTGTCAAAATTATCCATTATATTTTTCAGCACATTAGCAGTAAAACAAAATGAACATAATTGTAAAAGGGATCCGATATATAGCGAACATAGGTGACTGTTGTAAAACACTCTTTCCGTTGTAAATATAAAGGAAATGAAACATTTTGTTCATTTAAAATAGTTGTTTGTCAAAAAGGTACATAGCTGTTCACTTCAGTATTTAATTTTCCAACGGTTATTAGATTTAAATTACATTCCTCTGAGCGCTTTAAATGAAGCGAATTTAACATCAGCGACCCAGACTTTAAATTTCAATCCCACAATGCATTATTAGTTTAAAACGTCACAGCCTGGTTGAAAAATTAGAAATTAAAATTACAAATTTGCGATTTGCTTCGTTATTTGTGGAAATATGTCGATAAAACTTTGTGAATATGTATT
This sequence comes from Bathymodiolus brooksi, assembly GCA_963680875.1. Lineage (NCBI taxonomy): Eukaryota > Metazoa > Mollusca > Bivalvia > Mytilida > Modiolidae > Bathymodiolus > Bathymodiolus brooksi. The sequence goes on from OY804578.1 coordinate 60,304,146, forward strand.
TTATATCACCAAGAACATATTTAGCTAACATGTAAAAAATCGCGAAGTTTCCCTTTAATACGGCGACCGGGGGTCGAGCCCACGACTGACTACCATCTAAGAAGGTAGAATCATATGGTTAACGACCATTCCTTTTAGAGAAAAACATATCCGATACATTTTGTATTTCTAACAGATTTTTAATATCAGTCATAAACATCTAAGGAAATTAATGGTTTAGGTGAGAGACCAGAATAATAAATAGGTTATAGTTTTGTTGTTACTAAATATTGAATATTAAATATACGATAATTTTTATAGTTTAATTGTGATATTACATTCGTAACTACATTAAAAGGAATATGTTTTTCCCCAAGTCCAGCTCTTTTATAAAAACAATATGGGTGCAAATCACTGCACGATTTAACACAACGTCATTGACCTTTAACCCTGGGTATCGACTCCTCTATAGTATGCTTCCCAGAAATAAGCATAATGGTGTTATGATTATTGAGTACCCAATGAGTAGTATTAAAAAGTGTAGGTTATGTTTATTTCACGCCGTCAGCAAATTTTCAGTAATATCATGACGAGACCAAGCTACTTTTTTGACGACGAGATGATAATGTTTAGTTGGAATTTTATAGTACTAGCTCACTAACAGAATATTCCACAGGTAGATATGTCGCTGCGCTCTGACACGTTATTCTGATTTCAAGCAAGCCAGTCTTTTGTTTTAACTCTCCATCACCATTTTTGTATTCTCTAAGGGTTGTTTTTTTTCAGATCTGGCATCGAACCACGCGAGGTGTTTACGCTATCCATTACATCATCGAGCCGGTTTGTGAAAAAGAAAGCAAATTTATTTCAGATAGACATATTACGAATAAACTATGTCTACGTGGTTGTCACATTTCGGTTATTTGTACACTAAATGTTAAGGAAATAATGGTGGACGTTATTACCGTTAATATATATTGGAGCAATTATATATGTTATCATAGATAATTACCAAATCAGTTACTGCCAATCACAACACACTATTTGGCATTTCTTCAAGTAATTCCATGGTTTTGTGCTCGTGTGCAAATTTTTGTGAGGTGTTTCTAAAAATAAACAACAACGAAATATTCATATGTGTTAAGTAACGCATCGATGTTTCCATGTCAAAGGCAGGTTACATTGATAAATAATCAAGTATATTTTTATAGCAAAGGCAAATTCCCAGTGTAAAAATAACGATGTTATATAGAATCGGATATATTTGTGCATTAAAATTACTCTATGTGAAGTACAGGTATAAAATATTATAACGTCTCAATTCATTTGATAATTTTTCGCGAATTGCATTATTGTTATTGTATACACAAAAATCAGGTGTATCAGTGTGTAACGTGGCCAGGGTGAAAATTCTGCTATAAAAAGTGTTAGTTGAGAGTAACGTCTTATGAAGGGCAAACTTAAAATAATCCTCTATTGTGTTAACTATATTAAGAATTACCTTGAACTCAAAGTCAAGGAACAATGTCTGCAACAATTGTATTATTTCATCTTGCACTTTTCCATCCGTTCTCTAGCTTAAGTAAAATAAGTATATACGTGAAAATACTCTCTAAAACAACAAAAATGTAACGAAAAACAGTTTGTTGTAACCGAATGAATAAGTGCTAAAATATTTGTTTTCAACTTTATAGAAAAATATACATCAAATAACCTCCTGTCTTTTATGTTTTGTTTCTGTTTTTGTATTATTGCATTAATATTCCTCTTTATAAACGCAAAAATGAATCATACACGAAACCATCCTTATTGTCAATTGATTATACATCAATCAGATATGTGTCTATAATAAAGGGAACATACATAAAGGATACATAATATTTGTATACCGGGGTATTAGCAAAGGTATAATCCTGGTATAGATTAACGGACTGTTGCTACATGCACCTGTTTAATATTATATGGTGTAGGAATTACTAACCCAGAGCAAAGGCTAAGCAAAAATAAACAAGTCCCACTTTAGATGTAAGGCCATAAATATAACGCATGAAAAGGGCCATAAATAACAAAAAAGAAAAAAGGAAAATGACCACCAGATATATGGTCAATTGCCAACCTCCAAGGGGATCGGCATATATATAAGTGTACAATGTACATACATTTTGTTCTCAAAGGAGTTTCCCATGATTTCGCCACGTTTCGAATGCACTTTTGACATATGTATCGCTGATCATCATAAGAAGGCGATATTTAAATACAAATGAGAACGGCCTTCCTAGGATATAATTGTATTTATTATGTCAATGTTTGCACCAGTGCTCTGTTGTTCATGGATGTATATCTACACCTTTTCAGCAACACACCCACGACTTGACAACAATAAATGATTTCGAGAAAAAACAACACCGACCATGACTCAAGTCAATAACTAATTCGTGTGAAGGAAACCGGAGTATCCCGAGAAAAAACCCACTGACCTTGACTCAAGTCAATAACAAACTCGAGTGAAGGAAATCGGAGTATCCCGAAAACCCGCCGATTTGACACTAGTAAATGACAAACTCGACAACATAAAGTTATATGGAATACACATCTCCTCGTCATCGTTAGACCACGTTTGATTCGCGCGTCTCTTCTGTATGATGGTGGAAAAACAAGTTCAATTAAACCTGTATTACCGACATTTACTTAAACACGGGCGGATCGAGTAGATCTGGAGTTAGTGGAGATAAGCACAACTAAATCTAAATACCATACGATAATAGCAACGGTGATTTTCTAAAACGTATATAAAATTTAGCAATAGTTAGTTAAAAGTACTGTAACCAACTAAGTTCCAACTTAAAAAGGTTAAAATGATATATTGCATATAAATGATAGATTTGGTTAAGATAGCATTTAACATAATTTTAACAAGATTTCCAGCTATATCGAAAAAAAAACGCCGATCTGCCGTAAGTCATTGACTAATCTAACGTTGTACTAAGCTTCTTCTTCTAATACAAAGCAGACATCCGATTATCTCATCGAAGGTAAGTTGTTCTCGCCATGATTAAGCTTACAAATTACTCATGTTGAGTTAAACAACAATCACACATACACTCACTCACATAACGTTGTATGGCCCGGAGTACATCTCCCATCGGACTGGATTATAACTCACAATTCTAGTGGTCATACACTGATTGTATAAGTTGATGTAGACTCAACCACTCTGGTGTCCAGATATATATGTCATACGATACATTAAGAAGTGACACATATTTTATATATCTTTACTACAAGTTTCGAGATGAAAGTATTATTTTTATACAATGTGCCCTAAAACACGTGATGACATTTGTAATTATGAAATATAAATGCAGAATAAAATATTAAAAAAACCTACCACACCGTCAGAACAGTCCCAAAATCTACAGGAAAATCGTAGAAAGAGAGACAACACCGAGACCTCTAACACACATACATGTATACATGATCGCTCGCTCTCCTGGCTTAATACAGGCACTTCTATAAAAGTGGTAGAGTTAAACTAGTTATATGGACCAAAACCTCTTAATAAAAGTAGCCACGTAAATGTGTTCAACATATAATTAAAATGTCGAACCTTAGACTGTGTTCACACTTGGTGAAAAAAGATCGATCTTTAATTGAATCGATCTAATTAGATCCGTTTGCGTTTATACTTAAAACGAGTAAATCGATCGCGATCGAACTAAATAAAACCGATGCGCTTACACTACATCTGCACCAATAACAAATAAGGGTAATAACAAAATTACCGAACACCGAGCAATCTTCCAAAGGGAAAGGCAAAACTCATAAGTCAACAAACAGACAAAATCAGTCAACAACCGGAAAACTGGGAAAACCGCAATGGCCCTGACTTGGTACAGGCATTTCCAAAGAAATGGTGGGTTGAATCAGATTTTACGGCGCCAAACCTCCCGCTTCCATTACGGTTAGAAGGTTATATGACATAGATACTGACTATTTATGTAAACAAATGCTCCTATTTTTATCTACGCCATTTTATAGAAATATCATTCCTCATGGTTAAACAATGAATGAACTTATCTAAAATGTGCACAATTACGGTTGCAAACTTTTGTTTTTCCCTGTGTTTCTATCGCGGTTCATTAATTAGACATCATTTGAAATGAAAGGAAATCGCGATAGAAGAAGATTCGTGAGAATGAAAATTAGACAGAGGGCGAAAAGGTTACGTCTCTTTAAATTCTGCAAGATGATGCAAAGGCGAAGGTAACTATTTATGCGTTTAATAATGAATTTCTCAACACTATCAACAAAACTGTTTCGTCGTGAGTCCATGAATCTCCTCTGACCACCATTGTTTTCGTAATTATAAATAATCTTAATAATGCACGTGTATTTTTCGCGCCAAGCATGTGCATATGAAGTTTCACTTTATTTAATTCGATCGCTATCACTGAACGTTAGATCGATGCAAATAAGATCGATCTTTTTAAATCTACCTCTGGAGCTGGACTTTTTTAGATCGATGTTAGATCGATCTAAACCGTTTACACTAGACAAAGATCGATTTTTTTTGCATCGATCTTCTTTAGATCGATTTATTTGTGCAAGTGTAAACGGGGTCCCAGATACATATGTCTGACTTGTTGAATCATAATCTTGATCTTAATCATAATATATGTTATTCCTCGAACGCAAAAGTTGTCATATGTATAATATATAGCCGATGGCCTGAGCCATCTTTTAATATAGTCTAGTACTTGGTAAATCGATTAAGAAAATTATCGTGCATTTTAACCCACAACATATAATTATCTAGTTGTTAACAATGTGATATATCAACATATTTTTCATTAGATATGTAAAAAGTGAAGAAAAAGGCTAAAAAATATGAATTGCATACTCCTTTGAACATTATGAATTCGTTAACTTAATATCAGCAAAATATTTACAGAATTTTCTTACCTATCAATATTATGAACGTTTCACGTTGCCCACTATTTACGTTATTTGTCGCCAACGTGTTTTATTGGTAGAGGAGCCCATACAGAGTATCCAGAGAAAAAGACTAAAAGTAAGTGAACATATTTGTTCGTAACCTCCGATTTTTACCTATATATTTCATGGAAAACTTTGATTTTTTTCAAACAATTATACAGAGGTCATTTCGTGACAAATTTTGCTGAAATTTTCGCTCACAAACGGAAAATATTTTGAAGTTTTTCGTCATGATCTTCAAAATTGTTTTGGTTATAGTTTTCAACTTTTTACAATTTAAACACAGTCTTAAACTCTTGATGTTCAAAATACTATTATTATATTGTCATCTTTAAATTAAGATGTGTGCTTAAATCGTCACTTTTTAAAATATCTTAAATCACAAAAAATATATGAAGGTTACGAAGAAAAACTTCAAAACAATTCGATTTGTGTTTGTAAATTCAGCAAATTTGGTCAAGAAATGCCATCTGTATATTTTATTTTTGGAAATTGTAAAACATATAAAGGAAAATCGGAGGTGGCGAACAATTATGACCACTTGTAAAATGGTTACACAAGATTTAAACCCACAGACCATACGATCGTTGCCATGTAGACGTACTGTTTCTTTTCATTCAATAGTTCAATGAATCTTTTTAATAATCGAAAATGTTTGTCTTAGTACAATAAATCGCAAAATATACAATTTGAACTCACCAAAATATGTTTCTATTTAATACAGAATATTTTCCTAGATTGAACAAGACAAAACATTATAAAAATGGTCGACCCATAGTTCTGCTTGATGAAAAGAAAGTATATACAGTGGCATGGTCAACAACTTCACCAATATCAACAAAACGAACAATCACCTCTCGATTGATGTCTGTTTAACACAAATTTATCAAATATGATGAGAAATTTGAGATTGACTGTTTTCAACGCTCTTTTATTCTAGGTGTACACTTATAAACACTCTATATAAATATTTATTATGAAACTCCCTATAATATTCACATAGCAGTCTTTGGAATTTATACTTTGTAGTTCAATTTTCTATTAATCATATGGGAAGATCCGCAATTTATCAGATTTAATCGTTTAATGACATTCACGTGTATTTACATTTCCTAGAATCAAAAAACAAATAGAGATTCTGAAAGTTCAAAGAGTTCTGCCTGATCTACCGGTATCTCTAATAGGTTGATTGCCCCCTTACAGTGAAACCATCAATACCAATCACAAGGTCGATTTTATCTGGTATTTAACAAGCTGTTTACAGTAGCCGGTATGATATACAGCCATATGCTTATTATTATGTATAGATGAAAGTGACGTAATATGGAAGGATCTGTTAGTAGGCAAATCATCAAAATTCTTCTGCACTCAATCATTTCACTCGTTCATAAAACACCTACGGGCACATCGTTACAGTGTATTAGTTGTAAATTGTATGTCTTAAAATGGCGAGGGGGTTGGAATTAAATAATTGAATGGACGTTGATAGAAACGATTCTAAAACAATATAAATTACAAATATTTATGTCTTCTTCGAGTGGAAAACATCTTCTGAATCAATACATGCTCATTTGAACACCTTACTCATGTGAATATGCTATATATCTGCAATATTCAAGCTATGCGAAGAAATTATGTGATACATTTTAGTATCTCTGCTTCTAATATTACATATGTATGTCAGGGCGGAAGTATTTTTGCTATCTCCGTTAATATATTTCAGGGCCGTAGCCAGGTTTTTTGAAAGGGGGGTGCACAACTAAAAGACCGCTTTATGCCCCAAGCGGTAGTAGGGGGCCCTGGGGGGCAAAGCATCCCGGAAGCTCTGAGGTTTTAGCATTTTATAAACAGTATAATTAAAGGGAAAAATTGATCAAAATGCAAGAAAATATCAGTACATAGTGATATACTGTGAATCAGTCAACATCAGAAACAGACCATTAGGTCAAGAGGATTAACTGTCAAATGTCAATTAACATTACATTAACTGTTTATCTATGGTAAAATGATAAGCAGCTGATGTGCATAGAGGAAATAAAATCGTAATATTGACGTTAAAATCAAGTATGCGCAAGGTTTTATTTATTTTTATTTTTTTTTATTATTTTTTTTAAGAGAGGGGGGTGCACGTTCACCCAATGCACACCCCCTCCTGGCTACGGCCTTGTATTTATATATCATTTCAATTTCAATATTGCTTAAAAAATAGTTGAGTATATATATCACGTCTTTTATAAGAACGAATGTTAACATGTTGCTTAAAAAACACACAGCTCTGTGCAAGGGAATCGACAATAGGCTACAAAACTAACAAGTCTATGTTGATGTTGTCCAAGATGGCAAGAATAAAACTAACTAGCTAATGCTATCCAGAATAAAAGGATCACCACTGAAATCCACAAAGCTAACCATTCGAAACATACCAATCGGGGAGACAGATAAGATTTATATTACAAGAAATAATAGTTATCATAACATGGATAACCTTAGGCTGATTAAACCTAACATCGTTCTCTTATTAATTATATTTATGTACAAGGGACCGATCATTCGACTCTAAAATGGGGGAGGGGGAATGATTTATCCCTAAGTCAGATTTTTTTTCCCACACGAAGGAAAAATCAGATTATTTATTTTTTTGGCGTCTTTCATGTTATTTATTTTTGTTCTATAAAATTTGGCGACCGCACACCTAAAAGTTAAATTGTCGTTCTATCAATTACTGATATTAGTGTACAAAGTTCAAATTTTCATTTGCCACAAACAATGATAAAAACACGACGAACGGCAATGGTATTAATTTCAAACAATAATAAAAGAAATAATTAGAAGACACTGATTCCTAGCAAAAATGTACAGCCTTATTGATGAGGTTGCCCTTTTCATTACCCCGCAAGAGCTTGTATGATGGAATTACCCCAGTCTTATTTTTTGGATCTGTTTTTTTTTTCAATAACATTTTTATTTATTATTTCAGCTTATTTTCCTACATTATACGTGTTCTTGTCCATATCTACACAACCTCGTGGTAATAGCACCTTCCGTGTGGAAAACAATCTTCGAAACAGTGTGTGTGTGTGCGTAGAAAAAAAGGAGGGGTCCAAGAACATTCAATATTAAAGATGAGAATACCTGTCTTATTGAAGTAGAATATAAAAAAGGGTAGTGTACAGCTGTAAATGAATATTCCTAAACTTTTATATATTTTTATATATATCTCAGCGGTCAAGTAGGATTTCATTTATGTCCACACAGGTCACTTGCAGATCAAAAATATGTAAAATTAATAAATATATGGGGTAAAGACGACAACAGGGGTTTGAATCAAACATAATTTCGCTTATCTGTTATATATCCTAATTATTTGTTTCAATTTTAAAGCGTGTGCGTTTATTTGCCAGTACATGGTAAAAGCGATAGCCATTTCTGGAAATCGGATATGCAATATTTTTTTTATAGAAAAATCCCAAATATAATATTTGTTATATAGATTATCATCATTATAAACTATTAATTATTTTATTAACTTATTATAGTTTTAATTGTTAATCCACGTTAAACGCGGGGGTGTTTATCTGGACCATTAACCAGCTGTTTACATTATCCTTCCTAATTTCTTTTATTGAACCATGTGATTATTAGAAATTACATGCATGTGCTACATTCCTTTTGTTTTTTTGTGTTCTCGATATATACATGCAATAGTAAAAAAAAATATGTTGAACAAAAATGTCGTTCCGTAACATTTCTTTTCTTATTCGTACAAAAATGTAACGGAGATATTTGAAATATTTACCGGTAGTGAAAATTATGCACTCAAAGAACAGACACCACTTTCTAAATACTAAATTCTCCTACTAGAAATAAATATTGATATATTTTTTTTATAATAAATTACAGTACAGTGTGTATATTACAATTCTCATCCTTATCTCCTTATCATTATTTTACATAAGTCTTAGATTCTTTCCACCTGAACGGGAAGATACAAAAATAAATATATATTATATGGCGTAAAATTCCTTTAACCACGGTAATCCTTGTATCTCATCATACACCTGTTCTGTGTAATTAAACATAATCGCTACCGATGCCATATTTTTGTTAATGTGTGCGTGTGTAATGCACAATTCTCAGCAAACATGATGATATTTTTTAATGTGCTTTCATGTATCCATTCTTTCGCATCGGAAGAGGAACTATGGTACTCCAATAGTAGAGATGTTATAATGAATATGATTGGCTATTGATGAAGCTTCAAGTTGCCATGGAACTTTTACCAACATGTGATTTATTCTCTGTACTTATATGGCAAAGGCATGCGCGTATTGAAATACGATAGCAAATAGTGTAGGGTTTTGTGATGTACATAGACCATACATGCCCGTTGTTGTAAATTGCATTATTACTCTCAGCCTTTCACCACTCGTATTTGAACGGCGTCGGAAGCTAGTTCGGGGGACTCTCAGCTCACTTGAAAAGTTGTTCCATACATTAGTGTACCGTCTTTGGTGACCGGGAACAAGTTTGATAACCTTCTCAAAATTTCTGTGTAGATTTTAGTTTTATTTAAACATAAATCAAAATGGCTGATAGAGTGAAACCCATGGGAATGGACCGTGCCCTCATCAGTAAGGTAAGAATCCTTTAGGTTTCAGAATTAAGTTATGTTTTGTTTTAATTTGTTTGTATAATGTGCGCGTTATTTTATTTGCTTGATGAAGTTATTGTACGCCGCTACAAAGTTCTGAATTCTGATCTGGACAATTTTATTTCAAGAATCAAGAATTTTGCGTTATAATTTGACAGAACTTGATACATATTTTTGTACATGTGATGTTATTAGCGATTTAGTGTACCTTAATCGTATGGACTGTTGGAATAGGGAACTCTTAGAGCAGTACATTGAATACCTTACGGATTTTAAAAGCAATTTCTTAAATTTGGTCTGCGAAATTGGCCGCATTCATAATGAGAAATATTGAAAGTTTTCAAGGATAGAATATGTTCGAAAAATTAAGCACAATCAGTATAGGATATTATATTGAAACTCGTTAGAGTGGGAAATATTAACAGTGAAGAATTCGAACACTGATATTTTGATGATTAAGACTATCTATATTCAGGAAAGTGAAGTAATTTGATACATACGTATGTCGTAGTCAAGGTTATTACCTTTGCTGGTTACTAAAAATAGAATCACTTTCAGAATGTCTAATCAGCAAAGATGCGGAGGAAATAATTCTTAGCATTCCTGTGCTCTTCTAGACAAACGATATTACCATAAGTTTCTATATACAATATACGATTTTATCACAAACAAAATCAAGTAAAACTTCTACAAATATCAAAATGACAATAGCACCTGTTCAGCAAACGGAAGTGCGATACTTAGCGATATCAATTGACAGCGGCACGTGCGTTCCACGAGACATAGAGCAATTTATTAATCATCAACAGTTCTTATTTCCCCATTATATATGTTATAATTTGTAATTGTATAAAGTTACTAGCTATTAAGGTACATGACTGACAGCACATAGAAAGTACAAGTACAAAAAGATGTGGTAAAGAAAAGGGGGGGGGGAATATTTTTTGTTATAGTTATTTCAAATATATTATCTATAATACTAGGAAATATACCATTCTTTTACGTTGACGGAGCTGTCATACATGTACCTTAGAGTTGAAGTGCACGGCTTATTGCTTTGTTCGTGTTTGTGTTTACTACCGTGTTATTTTGTCAGTCAGGCAAGACTAAAGCCGAGTTAAAAAATGAGCTGAAATGGAAATTAACATTTGCAAAAATGCAGGTAATATATGATGTTGCCATCCTATCCTTTGAATTATACAGATAAATATTCCCTCAACAATCCTAGATATTCCACCGGAATCCTGTTGAACCTCAGACAAATATCAAAGAATATCTTTACATATATATATAGATGTGATTCCTGATTCATGTCCCTATCTTCACGCGTATTATGACACTCCTTTTATAGTCTTACATATGCGGTTTGTGTACTCCATTCTATATATCCATCCCATTTTTATTTTATTTTATGAACCAGTAGCGATACAACCAGTTTGAAGTGTTCCAAATCTCTTTGATACAGTAAATACATTAAATATCACCCATTTTCATGAGCAAGATGAACATCACTTTGAGTTATAATATAGTTTAGTATAAATATTAAATCGTACATTATATAAACATGAGATGTTTGAAAACTAACCGGGTTTTGTCCACCGTTTCTCTTCTCACAGTAAAAAATTGGAAGATATTTGCTACTTTTTTTAAAACATTTTTTCCAAATGGGTATTCAAATTTATGCAAAAAGACATTTTATCCTGTTCATATGTATTGTCTAAATGACTTGAACATAGCGAACTAATTTCAACATTTTGATTTTTTAGTAGGTATTTCATGTGTGTTTCACTAATATGTGTGGATTTCTTTTGCATGTTTACAATTTTGACTAATACACTTTGTTGCGTTGTGTGACAGGATGCACCAAAGGCGAACAGTTTCAGAAGTTCTCCACTCAGGCGACAACCATCTTGTGACAATCCTTACAAACGGGTATAACGCATGCGCACATCATAGACCTTATAGCGACATCTAACAGCTACATGTATTAGACACGACAAGTTTAGAGCACAAATAGAACATACAATATATAATACAAGTCAACACTTATGCAAAATATGCAACAGTCCTAATATAAGCGAAGCTGGCACAAACTCAAGAATACTTGTTCATGTTGTATGCTGGAATATTGTCGACTCACATTTAGTTTTATTAACCGCCATGCCATTGAACATTGATACAAATAAAATGTATATTGCACCAAGTTATACATCATTAATGATAGATAGTGCATGTTAACAGAACTTGGTTTTATTTCAATACGCAAAACTTATCATTTGTGGTTAAGATAAAAATAGATTATGAAAATTGACCGACTTCTCAATTTATTTTTGTACACTTCGTTTTATCATAGTGGTTAGATTTACTCTACAAGTATGAGATGTTCCGACTGATGTTTAGGTCCACTTACACTCCAAGATCATGTTAATAATCTTACACCCCATTTAAGACGAATGCCTCTGTAAGATCATGTTAATAATCTTACACCCCATTTAAGACGAATGCCTCTATTCTACTTCACAATCTAAAAAAATGTAAAAATAGAATTCGCCCACAATCACTAGAAATATGCGTAAAGTTCATTCATATTGCAAATTATTTCCAAATGAGGCCACTATCACAACTAATGTTGTGAGTTCGAACCTCGTTCATGGCGGGGTGTACTCAATACAACATTACATGATAAAAAATGTCAGTGACTTGCGACTGGTCGGTGGTTTTCTCCGGGTACTCCACTTTCCCCCACAAAAAATTTAGACCGCCATGATATAGCTGAACTATTGTTGAAAGTGGCGTTAAACACCATAAACCAAACTAACCAACTCTACTACACAATCTAGAAAATAGAATTCACTCCCAATCTAGAAAATAGAATTCACTCACAATCTAGAAAATAGAATTCACTCCCAATCTAGAAAAGTACGTAAAGTTCATTTTATATTGCAAATTATTTCCAAATGTGGCCACGGGTGTCGGAACATCCCTACTAACACACTTGTGTATGTCTTGTGAGTAGCAGCTCGACTTTTATTTGTATAACTTAGATAGCTTTCAATATTGATAGAAATGCATTTGTTTATCAATAATCTCACTAAACGTAAATGTAACTGATTTTAATCTTGTGTGAAAGAATAAACAATTATAAATGGGTTGTGTACCTCCTATGAATAGCGTTTGGCATTAGCGATTCAACTTAGATATTCATTAGGAAATGAAGATACAGCCAAATACCAAATACATGAGTCATGTAAACAACAGGCAGATGTTTTCCTCAACAACGTCAGACTTTAATGTATAAAAAATCACACAAGATCTATTTTAGAGGTTCTTTATAGAATACTAATTATGTGTATGCATGCAACATTATTTTCATTTATCATTTTTCAGATAAGAAATATTAATTTGATTGGGAAATTTTAATTTCTACAAACGAGCACTTCCTTGTAGACTACTCATCCGTGTCAAAAGAACAAAAACAAAAACCCAAACAAACAAACAAACAAAAAACAAACATACAAGCAAAGGTGGAATGCAATTACGATCTATAATCTACCATCCCATATTTTGTTTTATGTAAAAGAAAAATACATAATGCTGTTCTTACTTTCATTATTAATGCTAATATTCGATCTTTAGTTTTATGTGTATGTTTTGTAGATCGTTGTATGTCCGTTTGCCATTTTTATTTTGGCCATTGTGTTGTCTGTTCTTCTTCAATTTACGGATTTTGGTATCTTCAAACACTTCTTAGAAATACACAAACAAGAATGAAAGAATGCTATATATGTATTCGGTTCTATTCAACCTAATAAAGATTGATTGATTGGTGTTTAACGTAAACTTTAGCAGTATTTGAGATATATCGTGGCGTGAAGAAATTTTATAAATTAATTTCTTCAACTTAAAGACCATTTGAAATAAAACACATTTGTGTTTTAAAAAAATAGGGTTATTCAACGAATGCATATGATTTAAGCATAATTATCAATTGAATACAACAATAATTACGTATATGCAAATTTAAGAGGTTAGGGGTTAGGATTATGGTGCTTAACGCCACTTTCAACACAGTTATATCAGTTTTATGCAAATTTAAGTGATTAAGATCTTTTATAAAAGCTTACAAGTAAGATACAATAAATACACATTTCTATCTTAACTAGTATAAGTATCTATCTTACGATGAACTTTTACCACAGTGCAGGCTTTATGCTATAATATATTATCTTATCAACAGAAAGTAACGATACATCCCCCAAACTTGAACTGTTGCCAGATATTACAGAGAAATTGTATACTGCTACCAGCCGACCCTAATAAAGCTTCCGTCTCTATACATCTATACACTTGGCTGTTTATCCATCATTATGTACTTTCTTTGTTTCTGTTTGATATATTAAATAAGATAAATGTGTATATTTCGATCGTTATACAATGTTGTCAATAATCACTTTCTACAACAATTTGCTGATATCACATACATTCTGACTTCAGTGTCAGCTGCCAAATTTAAATTATACAATTGAAAACACCTATGATAGGTATATATATAGCGATGGTGGGTAGACGTCTGGTAAAACTCTCCATTTTGTACTCTTCTGAATTTTTACTTATTCATGAAAGACGACTTTATATGTCAAATAGCTGTTTAAAACAATATATTTAGTTTCATTTCATTTAATTTCTTATAACAAGTCACTGTCTGATTCCTTTTGTAAACGGTCACACAGAATAATGAATCAAATTTAAATAGGTTAAATCGTAACACTATAGGAACATTGAATAATAATTCAGTAAGATTTGATATTGCTTATTTAAAATATTTGTGTATCATTTGGACTTAATTGCTACTAATTGAACTGACAATATTTTATACTTATAATTCACACCACAGTATATCTATATATCAACCTAACATCAATTATTCTTCATGCTATGACTGATCACAAACCACGATACGAGTTTATGAGTTTATATATAAACCACGATACGAGTTTATAAGTTTATATAATATATTACTCCATATCCAGGGAAATATATCGGTATATAATCAACCCATTATCTACGACAATCTATATAAGTTTTATACTACTAGTATTTGACAAGTTTTAATTTCCACCTAATGACAATCTGGGTTTTAATTAAATATTATTCCACATCCAGAATAAAACATACATAACGTCACCTCCTGCACCATTCATGATATCTTTATTTGACTTGCGATCATGCACACCAAATGATAATACGAGGTTTAATATCCACGTGATTCAATATCAACGATTGTATCCTTGAGACATCATATATATATTACCATTACATATTGCCACCCTGAGTGTCTATCTGTCACTTGACTTCTACAAATTCCCCATGCCCATGACGTTATATTTGATTTATGACTTCAGCATTTTAGCGAATAAAATTCTTCCGAAAACAAAAACATCCCCCCCCCCCCAAAAGAAAACAAAACAAAAAACAAGATAACAATTTAACAGTATCATTTAAGTGTATACTTTACTGAAAGAATGAACCAATTGTTTCCTGATACTACAGTTGTTCAATTATTTTTTTTTATCTACAGAAGTTAGCACAATTCCTTAAGATGACCAGTTTTCATGCTAGAATTTAATGAAATATGCATTGTCAAAATGTAACTGTCAAGGAAGTTTTAAAGATTATTGTGATTATTCATGATCAATAAGAGTAAACTCACGTTTGGAATAGAGCACTATGTGTGGAGAAGTATACTCCCCTATACTTACAACAGCCCATAAAGAGCAACAATTTGTTAGTTTGTTGTCAGGTGGTTGTTGGTGCTACCTTGTAAGACATAACTTTCCCAATATAAGCCTCTCTTGATTATATTTGGAAAGTTATTCTCATAGTGGACAAATCTGAAATACTTTATAACCTTTTGTCCTCGCCATGAATAAAGTTATATAAACGTTAGAGAAAACCGAAGGGACAATCAATGATGGACAATCCAGGGACACACACAACTTATAGTAATTAACTTAAATAATACAAAAATACAGCTTACTTGACACTAAATTTCGAAGAACTATTACCAATGAAGTTGTATGTATTAGATGACCATTTCAGTCATATCATCAATAGCTATGATTTAAGTATCTAAGTTAACAACAATATGCTATATATTAGACTGTTGACTGTTTTTTTGGAGTCATATCCGTCGTACAGACAATGTTTGGGTTTGGTTGAATATTGTAATTTATAGTGAACTAAAGTGGCTTTGAATAAATGATAGAAAAAAATAAATGAAATACTCTAAAATGTATTGAATGTACTAGGATAATGAAATAAAATGCTATATTTGTGTTTTCAGATGGGCGCTAAATATGACCCAGCTGTAGAAGCTGAGGTCCGGGGGTGGTTGCAACAACTCCTAGGGGAAGACATTGGAGAAGGACCTACTAATTTAGAGAAAAATCTAAGAGATGGTATCACACTTTGCAAGTAAGTTATTATTAGTAAAATAAGAGGGGAGGTTTGGGCCCATAAAACTAGTTTAACCCCGCCATTTTATTAAAGTGCATGTACCAAGCCAGGAAAGTAAGCGTTCATGTATTTGTGTGTTAGGGGTATCGATATTGCCACTATCTACGACTTTTTTTTTTTATTGGATGTTGGAACTGTTCCGACAGTGTGATATTTTAGAACTGTTTCGACAGTGTGGTATTTTAGAACTGTTCCGACAGTGTGGTATTTTAGAACTGTTCCGACAGTGTGGTATTTTAGAACTGTTCCGACAGTGTGGTATTCTAGAACTGTTCCGACAGTGTGATATTTTAGAACTGTTCCGACAGTGTGATATTTTAGAACTGTTCCGACAGTGTGGTATTTTAGAACTGTTCCGACAGTGTGGTATTCTAGAACTGTTCCGACAGTGAGGTATTTTAGAACTGTTCCGACAGTGCGGTATTATAGAACTGTTCCGACAGTGAGGTATTCTAGAACTGTTCCGACAGTGCGGTATTTTAGAACTGTTCCGACAGTGAGGTATTTTAGAACTGTTCCGACAGTGTGGTATTGTAGAACTGTTCCGACAGTGTGGTATTTTAGAACTGTTCCGACAGTGTGGTATTTTAGAACTGTTCCGACAGTGTGGTATTTTAGAACTGTTCCGACAGTGTGGTATTCTAGAACTGTTCCGACAGTGTGATATTTTAGAACTGTTCCGACAGTGTGATATTTTAGAACTGTTCCGACAGTGTGGTATTTTAGAACTGTTCCGACAGTGTGGTATTTTAGAACTGTTCTGACAGTGTGGCATTTTAGAACTGTTCCGACAGTGAGGTATTTTAGAACTGTTCCGACAGTGAGGTATTTTAGAACTGTTCCGACAGTGAGGTATTTTAGAACTGTTCCGACAGCGAGGTATTTTAGAACTGTTCCGACAGTGTGGTATTTTAGAACTGTTCCGACAGTGAGGTATTTTAGAACTGTTCCGACAGTGTGGTATTTTAGAACTGTTCCGACAGTGTGGTATTTTAGAACTGTTCCGACAGTGTGGTATTTTTTGTTTTTCATTTTATAGAACGAAAAAGTCTGGATATGAACAAATAACTAAATAAACCAAAATCCATAAATCTCAATGAAGGTTGTCTTATTCTGTTTAATATTTAATAGTGTCAGGGTTAGGGTTATGGTATTTAATTTCACTTTCAACATTATTTCAGTTATATCGTGGCGGTCAGTTTTATTGGTGAAGGAAACCGGAGTACCCAGAGAAAACCACCGACCTGCCGCAGGTCACTGACAAACTTTCACATAATGTTGTATCGAGTACACCTCTCTATATGCGGGTTTCGAACACACAACTTTTAGTGGTGATATATACTGATTGCATAGATAGTTGTAAATACAACTACCATACGATCACGACGGCCCATATTATTTGTTGGTTGTAAAATATGATTGACGAATACTGCCAGTGTAGGCAGTCAGTAAAGTCAATTATATATTGAACATAAAAAGTATCTTTATAAGGTATATATCACTCAAATATGTTACTTATTGAATAAATTATAATAATATTAAATCGAAAACCATAAATTCTGTCCTATATCATCATTGGAACTTAATGGTGGCTGTCATTTAACGAAAATTGAACATAGGATAGAGCGAATATTTATATGTGTAACTGAACATGAAACTTTCGGTTACACATAGTTAATATATTGATTAAACACAAAATTCAACAACGGACCCCAGGATACCACAAAAATGTCTGTCACATCTGTCAAATACTTTATGAAAAGATTTAAAATTGCACCAGAAAAGTACACATTGACTACAAAGCTGAAGATAACATCATTACTTGCATACTAGAATGTGTCTTGTGTGGCCGTGGCAAACAAGTTGATTCAAATTCATTAACATGTTTGGCTTTTGTCTTTTTCATTTATGGATCTTTCTCTGAATAATAGAATGAGGTTGTGTAAAATAGAACCTTCAAGTGTTTTTTGTTGTGGTGATATTGTTGACTAGCGACGTTATATTATTATTTTTTTTGGTCAGTGTAAAGTAAAATAAAAGTAAAATGTTGAACCGTTAGAAAACGGTTTGCTCGTGAACACAGCATTTTGTTTTTCCTAGCATCTTTGAACAATAGCCTTCCAATTTTCTGTTCTCTAAATCATTGATTTTGAGCGAAGCACAACATTCCCCCACTATTTGACATGGAATTTGTTTATTCTGGCAAATTTAAAAAAAAATGCCTTTCAACTGTGATATAATATTAATCATTTAACACGTGCCCTAGGACCGGTAACAATCATCTTATGAAATGACCCAAATTCCCTATACTACTACACCAAGAAGGGTAATAACGAAAAGTTACCCAGCTCACTACATTTTGGGACATTTTCACCCCGTTTTGGTAGAGATATTAGACTTTGAATTGAACTGGGTAACATTTTGTTGTTACCTTTCTTTGGATACATGTTCATATAGGAATATGGGTCATTTAGTGCGATGATTATTGCCGTACACTGTTGCCATTTTGATTTAAGAAATGTGTACTTTTAGACAGTACTTTACCTGAATTGGTTCTCATAAAATATCCCTACTGCTGTATTCATCTTGTGTGTCTTATCACAATTGTTTACAATGTATCGATTATTTATAGCTTGATGAAGAAGGTTATCGACGGAACCCCATCTGAGAGTCTCCCAACAGCCTGTGCCAAGGTAGACCTAAAATCATCACCAAGCGAACTGCCATTCAAACAGGTAAATTAAAACATTGATTTTAATATAAGATACCAGTGATAGCGGATATGTGTTGTACTGAACCCTGGTGTTGTACAACGCGAGACAACTGTGTGTAAACCATTTCTAGTTGCGATTATTTAATATGCATAGGAGGAAGTGTTTCTACAACATATTTTTAGGAATCTATTTTTTTTTGCTGGTAATAATAAATAAATAATAAGATTGGAGAACTTTCTGACCAAAACTTCAGTAATAAGTTTTAGCTGGATTGTAATCAAAATATCATTTGTTTGGAATGAAATTAACTCTCTTTAAATACGACTTCATCACACCCCAAATGCATATTAAAATTAGAATGTCGAAACTGAACGTAGAATTATAAGTTAACATATGATGAAAATATCGAACTTTATTATAACGCGAAGATATAAATTTGTGTCATGTTCTTTTGGTCTCTTTTTGATACATTTATTAAAACAATACTTTTGTGGAATGACTATGAAAATACATGACAGTATGATAATTATATAACAACTGAATGAGGAAAAACATTATTTAAAACATCAAAGTCATTATTTCCCAAATTGCTCATGAGAAAAGGCAACTGAACAAAATTAACAGCAGAATTACCTCCGTGTTTTTAATGAAAGTTAAAATATGATGGACCGTACAGGAACAATGTATTTTACTTATAAGTTGTGTACTTATACACACTTAATTGACATTCGTTTTCTTAAAAAGAAAAACATATTTTTGACTTATGACTTGATTAGGTACACTAAACATAGTTAAGATGACAATTCTTCATAATAACCCACACAATAGCATATCATTCCACATATTCACCCAATCTGTAAAATCTTTGTAAATCTTCAGAATAATCCATCCAATCACATGTCATTCTACCAAGTCACTCAATCTATGAGGTCTTGGTAAATTCTTCAGAATTATCACCCAATAACACGTAATTCTACACAGTTATCCAAGGTACCAGGTATTTGTAAATTCTTAGGAGAACAAATCTATTACATTTTTGTAGATTGTTAGAATAATTCACCCAATAATATACAATTCTGCAGAGTTTTTCAATCTAAGGGTTCTTGGAAAATTCTTCAGAATAATCGACTCAATATTACGTCGTTCTACATCTCAATCTGTAGGGTCTTGGTAAATTGTTCAGTTCACTCAATGACACTTTATTTGACATAATCACTAAATCAATTTTCGGAAATTCTTCAGAATAATCTATTCAGTAACACGTTGTTCTACCCATTTACCCAATTAGTAGGTTTTAAGTAAATGATTTAAAATAATCCACTCATTAAACCAGTCAATAGATCTATAAATAAATACGTAGATATCAATATTAGTGCGCATGACGCGATTCTAGAATAACATTCATGTAGCTCAAAGCTGCAATATTTGAAATAAGTCAAATAATTTAAAAGTATTTGGGAGGAAGAAATCTAAAGGACCTTAACAGGACAGCCAAAATCATCTAAGATCACATATGCCCGAGGGAGGAGAACCTTAGTTTTAATAATAATCGCATTATTTAGGAAACTCTAAATTTCAATAATAAATACAATGTACAATGTATATCTTTCTGGAATAACCTTCATCGGGTACGCCAAAGACCCATTATTAGCTACGAGTATGCAGTCCGCTGCTCTAAGATTATTACCATAATATATCATATAAGTTCTAACGAATAAAAATAAAGAATAAAATGTATTAATATTGAAATGTTTATTTTACAATTACAGATGGAAAACATTGAAAAGTTTTTGAAGGCAGCTCACAAATACGGAGTACCAAACACAAGTTTATTCCAAACAGTAGAATTATATGAAGCCAGAAATCTGCCCATGGTCCTGGCAACCATCTCCCACGTAGGCACTGAGGTAGGCACATTGATTGTACTCTTAAGTCATCTATATATTTAACCGAAACGTTTTTAACTCAGCGACTTGCAATTTTCTTGTGCGAAAGTTTCACATTGTCTTACTGCAATTTCAGACCAAAATAATTTCTTTACAAACAATTATTTTCGTTTATTCCCAGAATATCAGTTTAGTGTAAAAAGCTGAGTTAAAAATGTCTGTTCAACGATAATAGAATACAAAGAAAATAATAATTTGATTGGTTGTTTATTGATGTTTGACTAATATTGGAAGCTGCATGTACATGTTTATATGTGGAAAGAATGTGAATAAGCCATATGTGATAATTATATAAATATTTCATTATAATATATATATCAATCGAGAATTCTACAAACCTATACAGATGTTTGAGATGAGGTTGATGCATGTTTTGAACTTGTTGGCCAATTGATGACAGTGTTTTTGGATAACATTACGCGTATTTAATAATCCTTCTGATAGCCCCATATCTGTGAGTGTAATAATATGGTATTTTTGAGGACCACTAGAGATAATAAACATTGCTTTACACTAGAGACCTTATGGTGAGCGGAGATAAAGAACGCCAACAGTACCACAATCTAGTAAAAATTAGAGGATGTATGTGGGAAGTTTTAATATTTTTAATTCATATGACGATCCACTAACCTCTAAGAACATCCACTATTGGGTCACGTTAGGTGGCCGGTCACATGCAGAACCTATTGTTTTTCATACAATAGATAAATGCTATGATGTCAATGCTGAAAGATGATGTAAGCTAATCACTGATTTGACAGTACGAAGGGAATATCCATTAGTACGCTTTCTTGTTCTAACAGAACAACCATAAGTTTCACTAGTTCGGCTAGAGCATCCCCATTGTAGTTCAATAGTTAGAAGGGTATAACCACTGAGAACATTTCACAGACAATACTCACTGGTGCTCTATTGTTCTTTAAGTACACATCTTATAGATCTATAGTTCGACAGTATGCAATATAATTGGTCATACCAATTGACTGAAAGACATGCATGCAATATTTATAAATTTTGTAAAATATGACTACATGGGGTGAATCCTTCCATGGTAGAATAAAATGTAGGTCAAAATGAACGTAAGGGCAATTGCCTTTCATGAACCGATCCTGAAGTAGTATTAAGTAGTCTTACACAAATTGTTTTTGCATCAAATGTAAATAGTCTTTGTAGTTTTAATGTAGTGTCACTAATAATGTGTTGTATTTATTTTGTAAGCATTTTATAATGTAATAATGATACATGTATGTCTTCTCTGCTTGCTTAGATGTTGCTTATCTATCTATTGTAACTGTTTGATCGTGCAATGATTGCTTATGTAATACAGTTTATATGTCTGCCTAATATCTTTAATATCTAATTGATAGCTTAGTCGTTGTTAACAAAGATTAGCGTATACTCTCTGCTTTGTCTGTTAGTCTTATAACGATTGTCTACTACTTGCCTGTTGCTGTAGAAGCCATGTGAACGCTTGTTCTGTTGCTGTATTAATTGACTGTACTGTTAGCCTGTCGCTGTAGTAATTGACTGTACTGTTAGCCTGTCGCTGTAGTAACCACTGCACATATTGCCTGCTGCTGTTATAACGATGTTACAGTTTTTGCGAAAGCGATTTCATCGGGACCATTTGTAAGTTTATTACTAAACTCTGTAATGGTCAATGATATCAAGTCTGCTATAGCTTACCCTTAATACATAACATCATACTTTTATATAGTAGTGCAAATAAAAACTAAACTTTATTTACACGCAACGATAACATAAATATAATATATATATATATAGCGAAACATGTATATCATTTTATCTTTTATGTTATTAGCATGGTAAGCTATCATAATTTGGTTAATTGTCACAAATTAGTTTCACGTGATTTTCTTATCTCGTTATGAAATTATAATTTGTAGGTCGAATTCAGTTGCCTGGAAACAGATTTTATTTTTTTTTTTTTTTTTTTTAATAATATAGTATTAGTTATTTTGTTAATGTTAATAAACGAGGCTAAAGAACAGACTTATGATGATTGAATAACAATTAAATTGTGAAAGCATGTACATCCTACTTGTATCTAAAAAGCAATTACATCCTTACGTTTATTTCCATGGCAACTGGAAATCGATCAACATATAGGGATGCCTATCGTCGGTTTCCTTCATCCCTTTGCAGACATTACTTAAATGTTTCTACCCGATGAAATCACAAGTGTTGTATGCTAGTACGCGATGTTTGGGTTTGAACAAAATGCTAACTACATAACATCATTCAAAAGTTTGAAATGACAAGAAACCATTTTTGTTTCTTGTAGGCCCAAAGACATAACTACCAGGGACCGACGATAGGCTCAAAACCAACCGAAAAACACAGAGTTAAATTTTCGTACGAACAGCTTAAGCAAAGTCACGGCACGATCGGTCTTCAGAGCGGTACAAACAAGTTTGCTTCTCAAAAGGGCATGAGAATAGGATCCATTCGTCACATTTCCGACATCAGAGTTGATGACTTAGATAAGGAAAGTAACACAATGTTAACACTTCAAGCTGGTACAAACAGATTTGCCAGTCAAAAAGGTATGACAGGTTTCGGAGCTGTCAGACATATAGCTGATATTAGAGCCGACGACGCTAGTAAAGATGGTGACAACATAATTACACTACAGGCTGGTACTAACAAGTTCGCCAGTCAGAAAGGTATGACTGGTTTCGGTGCTATCCGACACGTTTCAGACATCAGATCTGATGACTGCGATCCAAACACCCAGTCACACATTGGTCTTCAGGCAGGATCAAACCAGTTTGCATCCCAGAAGGGTATGACTGGTTTCGGAGCTGTACGTCACATTTGCGATATCCGGGCGGATGATTTAGATAGAGAGGCTCAGGCCGAAATCCCTCTGCAGTATGGTACAAACAAGGGAGCAAGTCAAAAGGGAATGACAAGCTTTGGAAGCCAAAGGCATATTGCTGATATCAAAGTATCAGATTTGGCAGAAGATATGAAACGCCAAGATTTGGATATGACCCCCAAAGAATATCAACAATACCGTCAACAAATGGAACAAAGTGAACAACAAGCACCAGAATATGAATAAAATAACCTCATCGCTCAAATAACAGAAACATTGAAAGACCTTGAAATGACGTCGTTTAAATTAAGAGAACTGGAAGAAAAAACATAAGACCTCTCAATAACACTGTGCGTGTGATGCACTTCATATCATTGAGAAAAAATATATAAATTTTTATTTTTATATTTTTATCAGACAACTTTTAAAACATAATTCCCTTTCTTCCGCTTACCCTTCGCTTGCATTTCCCCACGGATTGTTGTGCTTTTCTCAGCAGGCCTGCAAAGCGGATATCCGGAGCCGCTCCTTCTTTCGTCCTCAAAGATGTGTAAAATCTATTCAGATGGATACCCTACTAGACTATTGTATTATATAAGATACACTTTTTAACACATTATTTATTACTCTGTACGTACATGGTAACGAATGTAAAAACTTGCTATGTTGTGATCGAATAAAATTTTATAATGTTTTATGTCTTGATAAATAACATAGAAACGAATGCTTATTTCCTGATAAATACCACTGAAACAAATGTTTTATGGCTTGATAAACAACACTGAAACAAATGTTTTATGTCTTGATAAACAACACTGAAACAAATGTTTTATGTCTTGATAAACAACACTGAAACGAATATTTATTTCTTGATAAATAACACTGAAACGAATGTTTTATGTATTGATAAACAACACTGAAACAAATGTTTTATGTATTGATAAACAACACTGAAACAAATGTTTATTTCTTGATAAATAACACTGAAGCGAAAGTTTATTTCCTGATAAACAACAATGAAATGAAGGTGTATTTCAATCTTGTCATGGTATTTCATGTGGTCTGTTATTCGATAGGTACCAAAATGAACTTAGTCATGATACTAATGTCAAGGTGATTAAACAGATAGATTTATGCATCTGATGTTTTATCTGTGGGGTATCAATATTCATAATATCCCTATAAATATAGAAGAAAACAAAACGAAACGAAAAGAAAATTCGTAAAAAAAAAAAAAATAATAATAAAATGAAAAACAAACAAAAAATACGATATTGTGAGAATAATCCGTGAAATACAATATTAACAGTATCCTAGATACAGAGGGACAATCGATAAACCACCAACCACGCTAAAAATATGACAACTCCCTCTCCTGTCTTGTTACAGGCATTCCAATAAAAAGATGGCGGCTTTTGACTAGTTTCGTGGATCTAAACTTAATAGAGTTTATTCAACATTTCTAGTTTATATCTGTCTAGTCCGGAAATGAAATCGTATTGCCATGAAGGCATTGTAAGTTGAATATTCAACTTTGTAACAATAAATGTTCTAGGTTTTATTGGTTCAAGTCTTGAGCGGTAAGCTACAGTAAACAATGGTCCAATAAATCTTCACGTGGTTAGCGATGGTATTTCATGTGACCCTCTAGTTTGAAAAAAAGCAAAGTAATATGTAGATAAATATTTCATTTTGGTAAATGGAATATATAACTTATATATAATATATAACAATATACAATCAGTATGCAGAGACAATATTTTATTTGGTTTTTAGCTCACATTGCCAAAGGCAAGGTGAACTTTTACGTCCGTCGTCCGTCGTTCGTTAACTTTTCACATTTTAATCTTCTCCTTTGAAACCCCTCAGCCAAATGAACTGAAACTTGGTAGGAAGCATCTATGGAAGGTCCTCTATAACGATTGCTCATTTCGTCCCGATCCATTTACAAACATGGCCGCCACAGGCAATTCTTGTTTCTGATTGCTTGATTTCTAAAAATTCTTTTTTTTTTGTTAAAAGAAAGATAACCCTTGTTTAAATATAGATATATTTGTATTCAAAATGCAGTTATCTCTATACAGATATCTGAATTTAAAAAAAAAGCTTCTCCTCTGAAACCGCTGGGCCAAATGAACCGAAACTTGGTAGGAAGCATCTATGGAGGGTCCTCTATAACTATTGCTCATTTCGTTTCGATCCATTAACAAACGTGGCCGCCACACGCAATTCTTGTTTCTGATTGGTCGATTTCTAAAAATCTTCTCATCTGAAACCGCTGGGCCAAATGAACTGAAACTTGCTCGGAAGCATCTATGGAAGGTCCTCTATTAAGATTGCTCATTTCGTCCCGATCCGTTAACAAACATGGCCGCCACAGGCGACTCTTGTTTCTGTATGGCTGATTTTAAAATTTCTTCTCTGAAACCGCTTGGCAAAATGAACCGAAACTTGGTAGGAAGCATCTATGGCCGGTCCTCTATATAGAGTGCTCATTTCGTCCCGATCTGGGAATTCTTCTTTCTGATTGGTCAATTTCTAAAAATTTTCTCCTCTGAAACCGCTTGGCCAAATGATCCGAAACTTGGCATGAAGCATCTATGGAAGGTCCTCTATTAAGATTGTTCATTCCGTCTCGTTCCGTTAACAAACATGGCTGCCATAGACAATTCATGTTTCTGATTGGTTGATTTCTACAACATCTTCTCCTCTGAAACCGCTTTGCCAAATGAACCGAAACTTGGTAGGATGCATCTATGGGGGGTCCTGTATAAAGATTGCTCATTTCGTCCCGATCCACTAACAAATATGGCTGCCACAAATAATTATGTCTCCCCTTCGAACGAAGGGAGACATATTGTTTTAGTCTGATTTTTTCTTCCGCTTCTACTGCTTCTTCTCAGCGAAGCTTGTCCGGGCCATAACATTTTTGTCTTTCCAGATAGGTCAATTATATTTGGTATGTGGGTGCATGACCATAAGGCAGTGTGTTGCATACCGTAATGACATTCGTGGGACCTTGACCCTTGACCTCAAGGTCAAATAATTGTTTTTTAAATAGTATTTTATTGTCCGGGCCATAATATATTTGTCTTTTGAGATAAGTCAATGATATTTGGTATGTGGGTGCATGACCATAAGGCGTGTGTTGCGCACCGTAATGACCTTCGTGGGACCTTGACCTTTGACCTCAAGGTCAAATAATTGTTTTTAAATAGTATCATTCAACTCATAATGTGTAACCTATTGTTGTACAGATGGCCGCATTAAGGGGATACATAAGTATTAGGTATCTAAAACAGTTCTTCCTAGTTCTTGTTTCTAATTGGTCGATTTCTAAAAATCATTTTCTCTGAAACCGCTTTGCCAAATGAACCAAAACTTGGTAGGAAGCATCTATAGAAGGTTCTATATAAAGAATGCTCAGTTTGTCCCGATCCATTAACAAACATGGCTGTCACAGGCAATTCTTGTTTCTGATTGGTCGATTTCTAAAAAAATCTTCTACTCTCAAACAGCTTGGCCAATTGGACCGACACGTGGTAAGAAGCATCTTTGGAAGGTTCTCTATAGAGATTGCTCATTTCGTTTTGATCCATTAACAAACATGGCCGCCACAGGCAATTCCTGTTTTAGATTGGTCGATTTCTAAAAATCTTCTTCTCTGAAACTGCTTTGCCAAAATGAACCGAAATTTGGTGGGAAGCACCTATGGAAGGTTCTGTATTAAGTTTCCTCAAAGCAGAATGAAAGGTGAGTGCGACACAGGCTTAGCCCACTGAGCCTCTAGTTATACACACCTTAAATATTTTAAGTATCACACTTGCATTTGTAAGTAATCTTGGTAGAGAGTTTTATTCGGGTTTACCTTCTGAACGTACCTGATGTAGGTTATTCCAGAAACGAGTCGTGCGCACTAAATTTGATATCTACGTTTTTGTTACTATCACTGGATCGATATCGTTGTTGATGGACTATTAGTCCCTGAGGGTATCATCCGCCCAGTAGTCAGTGTTACTATCACTGGATCGATATCGTTGTTGATGGACTATTAGTCCCTGAGGGTATCATCCGCCCAGTAGTCAGTGTTACTATCACTGGATCGATATCGTTGTTGATGGACTATTAGTCCCTGAGGGTATCATCCGCCCAGTAGTCAGTGATTCGGCACTAACGTGGTTTATTAGATATAATTACTGAAATGTACAGTTCCTAAATAATGTAAGTATTAATAAAACTAAGGTTCTCCTCCCTAAGGCATAGATGACCTTAGCCAAATTTGGCTATCCTGTTTGATATCTACGTTTTTATCACTAATTCATTTGACAATATTTATGAATTATATCCATGTAACGGAATAAAAACGTAAATATGATATCATATTTAGGTTCATTGAAACCTTTGGTTCTCAGAAATCCGATTAGTTTTGTGGTGTATTTGAAGTATGATAGATGATATCAAATAATTGTATGTAAAGCATAGTCTATTCTTTGCGGTAACGAACTGCTTCCTATTACCTTACCCTTTCTACCAAGAATTAGAAGCAATATAAGTTTGAACATTGAAACATTTGGATACATGGCGGTTATGTACTATTTTTATTGCTTGGTCAGATACAATATACGGGAAAAAATATGGTCGTCATCGTAACATACAATTTCTATCAGTCGGAGCCACACATTAATAAACTGGCTATTGACCACCACCACTCTACGACAGTCATATTTCAACTTTATCGACCGGTACAATTGGACCTTTGTATTCCCAGTAGAAGTATATCATAGTCATCTAATATATCATAAAAATAAAAACGTAGATATCAAATGCTAGGACAATCTATGGAACCTACAGTTAGATAATTAAATTAAGCATAATTGCATCATATCTATGACTGCCATTTGTTGCTTGTCAGAAAGGAGTTATATATCACCATGTCTGTTGGCTCTAGCATTAATAAAAATGTTGATATCCAATTTAGTGCGCACGAGTCGTATCTTGAATAACCGTTATCTGTTACGCTCAAAGTATTACATAGGAGATGCAAAATCGGCTAAGGTCGCCTATGTCTGATAGATGAGAACCTTCGTTTTAATAATGATTACATAGCTTAGGAAATCTAAATTTCTTACCAAAAAAGAAAAAAACTGTAATGTAGCGTATCAGAGTATGGCTTAACATACATCAATAGATCAGTAGTTCAGATAGACTCCCGACGTGGGTGGCACAGGGGTGGGACAATGAATCGACGTTTTGATTGCTTCCAGTTAAAAGGCAGGTAACACATTATTTATTTCATTCGTCACGCACAACAACTGGGTGTCTTTTTCGACGGGTTTGCACCCATCGATATATGTACGCATAGAAATTTAGAAGTGACAATGAATGTCCGTTTGGATTATTATGAAAACATTTAGCATTGATATCAAGTTCATCTATTCTCCATTAAACGGAATGTTTTTGTTTGTGCATCGTTTTTTTCTATGTTTAGAGTTCGTGGATTCTGGACATATTTATATTTCACTGGTTATTGTTTTGTCACTCTCAGTGTGATATTTTTGGAATGTTGTGTCTCATTTGTATTGTATTTCATAGAGTTTCAGTTGAGGTTAAAGTTCAGTTTTTGTTGGTATTATAAGTGGCGTATACAATTTATAGTGTGGCGTTGGACATAATTCCGATCTTTGTAATACACTCTTTTCTATTTTGCAAGCACACGAAACACCATAATGTTAATCTGATACGACTCGCGATGATCATATCTTTGTATTTAACGTTTCATAAGTTGCATGGGTGCCATTTGTGGAGCAGAAATTACTTACTATTCCGGGTACCTGAGTTCAGCCCCGGTTGTAGTGGAATTTTTCGTGTTGCTCAATCTTTAGTTTTCTGTGTAGTGTTTTGTAGATCATTGTTTTTTCCTTTTTCCTTTGGCCATTGCATTGTCTGTCTTTAGATTTATGGCTTATGATTACCCGTTTAGTATCTTAGATTTATGGCTTATGATTACCCGTTTAGTATCTTAGATTTATGGCTTATGATTACCCGTTTAGTATCTTAGATTTATGGCTTATGATTACCCGTTTAGTATCTTAGATTTATGGCTTATGATTACCCGTTTAGTATCTTAGATTTATGGCTTATGATTACCCGTTTAGTATCTTAGATTTATGGCTTATGATTACCCGTTTAGCATCTTAGATTTATGGCTTATGATTACCCGTTGATGTACAAGCAAACCTGCCTTAAAGACCACCTCAATATAGCAAATCACAGTCTATGAAAGGCAACCTCATTTTTCCATCAATGAATAGTGTATATGATTTTAACCTGTATATGAAGGCCAACTGCTGATAGACGGCACATTTTAAGGTTTCCGTGTCTTTTGTATGCAAGTTTGACTGTATTTTACTCTTTAAAAATCACGTTGTCTGATAGGCCACTTTGCTGTGTTATGATAGGCCACTTTGCTGTGCTATGATATGCCACTTTGCTGTGTTATGATAGGCCACTTTGCTGTGTTATGATAGGCCACTTTGCTGTGTTATGATAGGTCACTTTGCTTTGCTATGATAGGCCACTTTGCTGTGCTATGATATGCCACTTTGCTGTGCTATGATAGGCCACTTTGCTGTGCTATGATATGCCACTTTGCTGTGTTATGATAGGTCACTTTGCTGTGCTATGATAGGTCACTTTGCTGTGTTATGATAGGTCACTTTGCTGTGTTATGATAGGTCACTTTGCTGTGTTATGATAGGCCACTTTGCTGTGTTATGATAGGTCACTTTACTGTGTTATAATAGGCCACTTTGCTGTGTTATGATAGGTCACTTTACTGTGTTATGATAGTCCACTTTGCTGTGTTATGATAGGCCACTTTGCTGTGTTATGATAGGTCACTTTGCTGTGTTATGATAGGTCACTTTGCTGTGTTATGATAGGCCACTTTGCTGTGTTATGATAGGTCACTTTACTGTGTTATGATAGGCCACTTTGCTGTGTTATGATAGGCCACTTTGCTGTTTTATGATAGTCCACTTTGCTGTGTTATGATAGGTCACTTTGCTGTGTTATGATAGGTCAGTTATGATAGGTCACTTTGCTGTGTTATGATAGGTCACTTTGCTGTGTTATGATAGGTCACTTTGATGTGTTATGATAGGTCACTTTGTTGTGTTATGATAGGTCACTTTGCTGTGTTATGATAGGTCACTTTCCTGTGTTATGATAGGCCACTTTCTGTGTTATGATAGGTCACTTTGCTGTGTTATGATAGGTCACTTTGCTGTGTTATGATAGGTCACTTTGCTGTGTTATGATAGGCCACTTTGATGTGTTATGATAGGTGACTTTGATGTGTTATGATAGGTCACTTTGCTGTGTTATGATAGGTCACTTTGCTGTGTTATGATAGGTCACTTTGCTGTGTTATGATAGGTCACTTTGCTGTGTTATGATAGGTCACTTTGCTGTGTTATGATAGGCCACTTTTCTGTCTTATGATAGGTCACTTTGCTGTGTTATGATAGGTCACTTTGCTGTGTTATGATAGGTCACTTTGCTGTGTTATGATAGGTCACTTTGCTGTGTTATGATAGGTCACTTTGCTGTGTTATGATAGGTCAATTTGCTGTGTTATGATAGGCCACTTTCTGTGTTATGATAGGTCACTTTGCTGTGTTATGATAGGCCACTTTGCTGTGTTATGATAGGCCACTTTGCTGTTTTATGATAGTCCACTTTGCTGTGTTATGATAGGTCACTTTGCTGTGTTATGATAGGTCAGTTATGATAGGTCACTTTGCTGTGTTATGATAGGTCACTTTGATGTGTTATGATAGGTTACTTTGCTGTGTTTTGATAGGCCACTTTGCTGTGTTATGATAGGTCACTTTGCTGTGTTATGATAGGCCACTTTGCTGTGCTATGATAGGCCACTTTACTGTGTTATGATAGGCCACTTTGATGTTTTATGATAGGTCAGTTTACTGTGTTATGATAGGTCACTTTGCTGTGTTATGATAGGTCACTTTACTGTGTTATGATAGTCCACTTTGCTGTGTTATGATAGGCCACTTTGCTGGGTTATGATAGGTCACTTTGCTGTGTTATGATAGGTCACGTTGATGTGTTGTGATAGTCTACTTTGCTGCGTTATGATAGGTCACTTTGCTGTGTTGTGATAGTCCGCTTTGCTGTGTTATGATAGGTCACTTTGCTGTGTTATGATAGGTCACTTTACTATGTTATGATAGGCCACTTTGATGTGTTATGATAGGTCACTTTACTGTGTTATGATAGGTCACTTTGCTGTGTTATGATAGGTCACTTTACTGTGTTATGATAGTCCACTTTGCTGTGTTATGATAGTCCACTTTACTGTGTTGTGATAGGTCACTTTGCTGTGTTATGATAGGCCACTTTTCTGTCTTATGATAGGTCACTTTGCTGTGTTATGATAGGTCACTTTGCTGTGGTATGATAGGTCACTTTGATGTGTTATGATAGGTCACTTTGCTCTGTTATGATAGGTCACTTTGCTGTGTTATGATAGGTCACTTTCCTGTGTTATGATAGGCCACTTTGTGTGTTATGATAGGTCACTTTGCTGTGTTATGATAGGCCACTTTGATGTGTTATGATAGGTCACTTTGCTGTGTTATGATAGGTCACTTTGCTGTGTTATGATAGGTCACTTTGCTGTGTTATGATAGGTCACTTTGCTGTGTTATGATAGGCCACTTTTCTGTCTTATGATAGATCACTTTGCTGTGTTATGATAGGTCACTTTGCTGTGTTATGATAGGTCACTTTGCTGTGTTATGATAGGTCACTTTGCTGTGTTATGATAGGTCACTTTGCTGTGTTATGATAGGTCACTTTGCTGTGTTATGATAGGCCACTTTCTGTGTTATGATAGGTCACTTTGCTGTGTTATGATAGGCCACTTTGCTGTGTTATGATAGGTCACTTTGCTGTGTTATGATAGTCCACTTTGCTGTGTTATGATAGGTCATTTTGCTGTGTTATGATAGGCCACTTTACTGTGTTATGATTGGCCACTTTGCTGTGTTATGATAGTCCACTTTGCTGTGTTATGATAGGTCAGTTATGATAGGTCACTTTGCTGTTTTATGATAGGTCACTTTGATGTGTTATGATAGGTCACTTTGATGTGTTTTGATAGGCCACTTTGCTGTGTTATGATAGGTCACTTTGCTGTGCTATGATAGGCCACTTTGCTGTGTTATGATAGGTCACTTTGCTGTGTTATGATAGGTCACTTTGCTGTGTTATGATAGGTCACTTTGCTGTGTTATGATAGGCCACTTTCTGTGTTATGATAGGTCACTTTGCTGTGTTATGATAGGCCACTTTTCTGTCTTATGATAGGTCACTTTGCTGTGTTATGATAGGTCACTTTGCTGTGTTATGATAGGCCACTTTTCTGTCTTATGATAGGTCACTTTGCTGTGTTATGATAGGTCACTTTGCTGTGTTATGATAGGTCACTTTGCTGTGTTATGATAGGTCACTTTGCTGTGTTATGATAGGTCACTTCGCTGTGTTATGATAGGTCAATTTGCTGTGTTATGATAGGCCACTTTCTGTGTTATGATAGGTCACTTTGCTGTGTTATGATAGGCCACTTTGCTGTGTTATGATATGCCACTTTGCTGTTTTATGATAGTCCACTTTGCTGTGTTATGATAGGTCACTTTGCTGTGTTATGATAGGTCACTTTGCTGTGTTATGATAGGTCACTTTGATGTGTTATGATAGGTTACTTTGCTGTGTTTTGATAGGTCACGTTGATGTGTTATGATAGTCCACTTTGCTGCGTTATGATAGGTCACTTTGCTGTGTTGTGATAGTCCGCTTTGCTGTGTTATGATAGGTCACTTTGCTGTGTTATGATAGGTCACTTTACTGTGTTATGATAGGCCACTTTGATGTGTTATGATAGGTCACTTTACTGTGTTATGATAGGTCACTTTGCTGTGTTATGATAGGTCACTTTACTGTGTTATGATAGTCCACTTTACTGTGTTGTGATAGGTCACTTTGCTGTGTTATGATAGGCCACCTTTCTCTCTTATGATAGGTCACTTTGCTGTGTTATGATAGGTCACTTTGCTGTGTTATGATAGGTCACTTTGATGTGTTATGATAGGTCACTTTGCTGTGTTATGATAGGTCACTTTGCTGTGTTATGATAGGTCACTTTCCTGTGTTATGATAGGCCACTTTGTGTGTTATGATAGGTCACTTTGCTGTGTTATGATAGGCCACTTTGATGTGTTATGATAGGTCACTTTGATGTGTTATGATAGGTCACTTTGCTGTGTTATGATAGGTCACTTTGCTGTGTTATGATAGGCCACTTTGCTGTGTTATGATAGGTCACTTTGATGTGTTATGATAGGTCACTTTGATGTGTTATGATAGGTCACTTTGCTGTGTTATGATAGGCCACTTTGCTGTGTTATGATAGGCCACCTTGCTGTGTTATGATAGGTCACTTTACTGTGTTATGATAGGTCACTTTGCTGTGTTATGATAGGTCACTTTGCTGTGTTATGATAGGTCACTTTGCAGTGTTATGATAGGTCACTTTGCTGTGTTATGATAGGTCACTTTGATGTGTTATGATAGGTCACTTTGCTGTGTTATGATAGGCCACTTTGCTGTGCTATGATATGCCACTTTGCTGTGTTATGATAGGTCACTTTACTGTGTTATGATAGGTCACTTTGCTGTGTTATGATAGGCCACTTTGCTGTGTTATGATAGGTCACTTTGCTGTGTTATGATAGGCCACTTTGATGTGTTATGATAGGTCACTTTACTGTGTTATGATAGGTCACTTTGCTGTGTTATGATTGGACAATCAATTAGTTACGATATCATTTCTTTGAATTCAATAATACATGGGCGATGTTGATTTCCTAAAAGTGTCTAATCTCTTTAGCGATAAATATAGCAAAAAAAAGAAATCAAAGATTAAGTTACATGCAAGATGGGATTTTTATCAACATTTACAATTCGTGTTTATCACAAGAAGGAGCTGTGCTTTCGATTTCCGCTCAACACAGGTGTAATCAATACAGCTAGATGTGGTGAGGTTTGTCAAGGATTTTCGACAGTTCAATGGCTTTACCCAGCAATCCAGTTTTCTCCACCGATAAAACTGACCACCAGGATAGAACTGGATCATTGTTCATTGTGACCATACCCATATATAGTTCTATGTTTAGGTATACCTGTACTATTACATAGACACAAAAGTGCATTTATGATTTATGGACAATATATTTCAGTTTGTTTTGAGCCATGACTAGAATGTGACTTTCTAACAACAAAATACAATTGAAAAGATTCATCTATTTCTGAAGAGGTACGGGAAGTAGTTAAACGGTTGCTGCTAATATATTTAATCGATATACATGGAAACAAACAGCAAACATGATATTGATTAGACTGTCGGGATGAATTCTGGGTAACACACGTCAAGAGATCAACGCCAAATATGTCCACCATATAACAACAAAACAGACATAATTCAAACAGAATGGTGTTATCATTGAAATCTGCAAAGCTTATCAACGTCGTATTAACGTTTTATGGAAAGAAAATTTAAACAGGGATGGTCATCAATTCCACCAATATCAACAAAACGACGTGTCTGTTTTATCGACTTTGGCGTTTGTTTTAGCATTAGGACATATACAGACGTGTTTTTATTCAATGGTAAGCTCCGTAATATAGCCTATACCATATACAAAATGAGTGTGATACAACCATTCCTAAGTCTGAATCAATCCTTCCTATATTAGTTTTAGAAACATTGTCCATTATTATTATCTCTCCCATCTATTATATTAAAAAAAACAACAACATTAGACTCCCCTTGTCATAGACCATATTCGTTCACTTCTTACCTATTGTAGTTAATTCTTAGCAACATTCTTAGCGACGTGCTAAAAAATGAGAAACATGTTGCATTTACATTTCAATATATTAAAGATATTAATAGATCAAAATTGATTTTTGAACATTTTGCTTTAATTTAGGTAATTTATACAATTTCAAAAATATTTATTCATGCATGATGAACACAAAATAACGTTGACCTCTTTGTCCTGTTCTACATAATATTTCATACAAATTTTGGGATCCAAAGCGTTTGCTTCTTGGAATTTTGAGGATATCTTACTATAAAATTACTACATAAAGATTAATTAATTGCTTCCTTAGCAATTCAAGGCTATCCCCGGAACAAGCAGAGAAACATGTTATTTTTATTTATTTTTTAATTTCATTTACGTGGATTTATTTCAATCTTAAGTAAGGTGAAGTTGTTTCCTAAAGGTATTTACTCTAAAGAAATTGGATCAGAAGGGATTTTTTTTGTTAATTGTGAAAGCCAAAATGAAGTTGTATGAATTAATTAAAGAAATGTTTATGTACTATTACACTACGTAATGAAAGATAATGTCTTATTAACAGTGTGAAGTTGCTTTACCTCTGCATGGCTTTTACATGGACTAAATAACAATTAACACACATTTCATTAGGGTTTTTTTTGTTGACAAACTATTCCTATTTGTTCAGAGCAGAATGAAATACATTGGTATAATAGGAATATTATGTTTTTAAAAAACCGAGAAAAAAAGAATTGGTGAAATTTTAATTTGGATGTACCGCCTGGCGCACTTGAGTCCTAGCTTTCTTTATATTCGCTTGTAACCCAAAAAATGTGTCAATAATGTGTTCTATGGTGTTGTCACTTCAGAATATGTCATTTTACTGTTTATTAAAATGTTGATAACTTAATTTAATTCGAAACTAATTTTAGAAAAAAAAAAAGAGGATATTTAATTTACGATTTTTTTTTTTAACATCGTTGATAAACTTTGTTAATGCCAAATTAAGCATTAGTACATTTTTGTATTTGTAGGCCCAAAGATTGAAATTTAGCGGCCCTACAATCGGTGCAAAACCAACAGAAAAACATAAAGTCAGATTTTCTTACGAGCAACTCAAACAAAGCTGTGGACTCATCGGGCTCCAGAGCGGTACAAACAAATTTGCCTCACAAAAGGGTATGAGGTCCATGGGCGCTGTTCGTCACATTGCCGACATACGAGCAGATCAATTCGACAAACAGTCAGAAGGGGAACTTACTCTGCAAGCAGGTACGAATAGATTCGCCAGTCAGAAGGGCATGACCTCAATGGGTGCTGTCAGACATATTTGCGATATTCGTGCAGATCAGTTTGATCCAGAAAGTAGCAAGGATATCAATCTCCAGAGTGGCACAAACAAATTTGATAGCCAGGCAGGAATGAGAGGATTCGGAGCTATTCGTCACATTTCGGATGTCAAGGTCAGCGAATTAGATAGAGAAGGTAGCGCCGTACTTCGTCCAGAGATGGGTTTCACTGCTGGAGACAGTCAGAAAGGAATGACATCCTTCGGTGCTCAACGTCACATCACAAATGTCAAGGTCGTTGATTTAGCTGAGGAATATGCCGAGATTCATGGAAAGCCTGCAACACCAAGGCCTGCCCTTGTAGAGGAAGCAGAAGATGCATAAATTAAAAATTAACGAACTTTGAGTGTTGGAGAAAGATGTATATATTGTCCGTTAATTATTTTATTTCTTGTGATAATGGGTAATGGGTGGACGTACTGACTGCAGGGACAACCTTTCGCAAAAACTCATATTCGTGTCTATTGAAGCTTGCTTAATTCCTTAGTGCTATTGAAAAAAAGATTAGTTTCGTCACAATAAATACCATGGAGGTCTACATAAAAAAAGACTTTTAATAATATTAAATTTAAATTTGAACAAATAATGTTCTTTTTCTTCAGAGTACATTGCATTTTATAGATGTTATTGTTGCGTGATAAAAAGGTGTATGAATGGCAATAAAATAAATTCTTATTAGAAATCATTAACTGACATGTAAAAACAATATACTTATTATTCTTACTATAGATTGGTTTATATCTATGAAAACACACCCATATGATACATGAAGTTGTTATATTTGTAAATACCAAGTGAGAAATGATGAGAATCTTATTCATTCATTGTTTGTCCCCATTCTTTGTTTTTCTTTATTTTCCTGATGGTTGATTGGTTTGTTTTGTGAACGTCATGTGATTGGAACAATGCAGTTCTTTCCTCTTGTAAAATTGCACAAAAACCAATAGAAGGGCATGTTACGGGTCTGGCCAGTATTTGTAACTGATTTCCCACTAACCGGCTAATCACGCATAAAACCAGCATTTATTTATCCACTGACGAAAATTAATTTGATGATAATTATTCAGTAAATTATGCAGAGTGTCTATTCATGCGGTCAGTGTTGTATTGCGCATGTTGGTTTGAACCAACATCAGCAATATTCCAGAACTATCACTTTAAAAGAACTGCGAGGAAGACTGGGTTTAAAAGATCAGTAAACAAACATGAATCACCAAGGAAAATTCACAGATTAGCTTTCATTACTTATATTACTTGAGGTGTCACCCTAAATCACACACTTTCAGTGCTCCACTAAATAACCTACAATCCATGGGAATTCGCATCTGTGATAACAAAGTTTTAAAGTGGCATTATCTGCCAAAATCGTAAATTGTTGCTACCCATAAAAACTATCAGATATGATTGATGCCTTAATAAAACGTGTTTCTGTAACTTATAAATGTTATGAAATGTACGCGCAGCGGGGAAAAAAGGTGCAACTGCTCGTGTTTTGAGATCGATCAAGAAATGGACGCCATCTTATTAATTATCGGCATTGTTTACGAAACTGGCCGAATCGTCATTAAATCAGTACAACAATGCATTTATTTCTTATTTTCTGTGAATCTGCTTTTAGTCGGCGTTAATTACGGACAAAGAACCATGCAAGTTTGCAGTTAATAAGCGACAAAATACAAATTATTCGTTTTTACTTGTCACTAGTAAGGTCAGTTGCATACGGAGAAAGCGAGGTCAAATTATTTGCTTGCAAGGCAATAATAAATCGATGGTAATTTTCGTTCTCAAAAGGCGAAAAGTGGTACGATAAGTTGTTTAATGTTGTTTAAAGCTATTTACCAATTTCCAAAACATATAATTTTTTTGGTCAAAATCGTAGCTAATGCCGTTTTAAATATTTATATACCCCTACTAAGTGATTTAACAACAACGCATTTATGTATATTTTTCTTATTTTTAAAATGAACGAAATGTCAAATATTCCAAAACTGAGACACCTGATAAAATTCAAGCTCGTGTTAGCTCAATATTATCAGAACAATCTTTAATATATTTGCAGTATGTGTGATATGATCATGCCGGTAGTCTATAAGAATGAATAAATTTTGTTGAGTAAGCTTTTCATTGGTCATAAATAATTATATTGTTAGATAAAGTAGTGGTTTAGCAAAAACAAAGGTTATTGCTATTATTAAGCGTTAAATTAGACATGAGCGTTATTCACTTGTAAGCGAGAAGGATTGTACACTTCTGATAGAAAAATAGTGTGCATAATTCTAAACACTATATCATTAGTAAGTATATAAAAAATCTGATTACACTTAACTGAACAACACTGATTTCTTGGAGCAGACATGTTCTGAATAAAATATTTTGTTTGGGTTAGCATATATTTCACGTTATATAACATGCATGAGGATTGAAATTACACAAGGGAATTAGGTGGGATGTGGTACATTTTAAATCATATACTAGTATTTTATTTCGTGGTGCTATACTGTACTAGATTAGATTAAACGTATTTTATTGTTAACTATATAACATTTGGATCGGACACAAGTTATTCCAACTTACAAAGGTCCTCTCCACATATTTACATACAATTATATATTCCATGCACCAGCAAGTAATAATGTATAAATATAACAATTACATTTTATAACAACATTGAGAAAAAAAGAATAAAATGATTTTTGAAATTATATAATATATTGAGTTATAACAGTACAGAATTGTCATATCAACAATGGAGAAAATGTTCATAAAAGAAAATAGTTAAATTCAATATATGAAGTGTGATCACTGTGGGGTAAAACGTTTCGTTTGTTTGATGTACAACTGCACTGATTTGAATATTTGTGCATTTTGTTCCTCAGATAAGCTATCATCGCCAAATAGTAAAGTTTCAATAAGTAAACTGTCAAGAAATGGCAGATTATGTGTCAACTGTTCACGAGCTTCAACATATAAACAACACTCTAGAAAAAAGTGAATCGCATCCTCTATTACCTATCCACAGACACAACCTGGGTCATTAATTAAATTTACCCTAAAAAGGTCGGCATTCAAGTTACTAGATCTATGTCTTAGTCTAGTGTGTAGGACATTTAACACTCTACAACCATATGAATAGTATCTAGATGGTTTCAATAAAGTAACATCATTTATTAGTGACTTTTTAAAACTACTAACTGTCGGGGCACTTCTTATCTCTGGTGTCAAATTGTTCCAAAGTTTGATCGAAGAAGGAAAAAATGAGTTGCGATGCAATTGTAACCTAGTAAATGGGTTACTATAATCTGTTTGATTACGCAAATTGTAAGCATTTTCATTTCGCTCAAAGGGTAATAAACAGTCGCATAAATACGAAGGTGCATTGTTATTTCGAATTTTGTAAAACATATTTAATTTTCTTCTTCTTCGACGAGAGTGAAGTGGTTCCCATCCAGTTTCGAAATAAAGCGATTCCAAACTAGAAAATTTGGGTAATCCAGTTATAATTCTGGCAGCTTCATGCTGAATTTGTTCAATTTTATTATATTCTTCTAAGTACACCCATCCCATAATTCACAAGCATATTCTAAAAGGGGCAAAATATATGTAAAATAAATTGCTTCCAGGTTGTGTCTGGTTAAAGAAAATTTAAATTTTCGTAACATTGATAGTTGACTAGACGTGCTTTTTAGTATATTTTCAATATGACAATGCCATTTACAATTGTGGGAAAAGGTGACACCTAAATGTTTGTGGTTTTCTACAAATTTTACATTCTCATTATTGAAGACAATACAAGGCTTATTGGCTACTTGGTTAGTAGAAAAAATAATACATTCTGTTTTCTTTGGGTTAAAGTCAACGAGCCATTCTTTTGACCAGTTATAAATTTTAGATAAGTCTGAATTAACTATAACTTCAATATCATTTATATTATTAGAAGAATATAATAATGGTCTATCATCAGCAAACAGCCTTGAGAAGCTTTGAGTATTGTCTGCAATATCATTAATATACAACAGAAATAACAAGGGACGTAAGACAGACCCTTGAGGAACACCACCTTTTAAATTCCCCCTTTTAGACAGACAATTCCTTATGATAACTCTCTGATACCTATTACTTATATAGTTCTCGAGCCAACGTAAAAGGTTTCCAGTAATTCCGTAACCTTCGATTTTTTTAATAAGGCCTTTATGCCAGACACGGTCAAATGCCTTGGATATGTCACAAAACACTGAACAAATTATTTCATGATTTTCCAAAGCCAAACAAATATTATGGTAAATTTCTATTAATTTCTAAGTAATCTGCAGTGTAAACCAAGACTCCCCCACCAAAGCAGTTTCTGTCGTTCCTAAAAGGCTCATGATATCCTGGTAGTTTAATTTCCGTTGTCAGAATATTTTCATCTAAATGACTTTCAGTAACACAAATTATTGACGAGTCATTACTTATGGTTTGTAAATGATCAAGTTTATGCCTAATACTTCTAGAGTTCCAATGAAAAACACTGACTTCACCTACCTTAGTTTCTGGTCCAGGATTTTCAGCTACATCATTGCCCAAGAGCAAAAGTTGTAAAAGTATCAAGGTAAATGATATGTTTTGATAAAAGCATCCAAATAAGTAGTTATTGATGAAACTTTGACAATTTATTAGAGACAGTCGACGTATGACTAAAAGTAAAACTAATAGGACGTAGGATGACAATTTTAAGGAAACCAATATGTTTTTGACAACGACAGATCTAGTTCTGAGATAAAATGAACCTATCGCAATTCTGTAAGCGACAATGTCATTACCCATTATCAAACAAAAAAATCAAATAAAAATTATAGCGATAGGTTAAACACAAACAAAAGGCATGTACATCAATGATAGTGATCATAGAAAAAATCATAAGTATGAAACACAAAAATAAAAAAACATTAGTACAATAAAAAAAAAAAAGCAAAACATATGATTCTATATACAAAGCACTTCCCTTTGCACATATCGGCATGATATATTTCCCATCTGGGAGTCCTAAGTATAAATTTGTTGAACCAATAAAAAATATCACAAATAATATATTTATAAAATACCTAAACATATAGAACCCACAACGTGTTGTTACTAAATCATTTCGTTAAAAAAGTTGATTTTAAATAACTAACCTTAATAATAACAAATAAAATAATATCATTTTTATTTCTGCAAATAAATTCAAATTAATAAGTCGAGTACACCCAAACATTGACCTTTATAGACATGTG
The DNA here is from genome assembly GCA_963680875.1 of Bathymodiolus brooksi. Taxonomy (NCBI): domain Eukaryota; kingdom Metazoa; phylum Mollusca; class Bivalvia; order Mytilida; family Modiolidae; genus Bathymodiolus; species Bathymodiolus brooksi. Next base: position 60,346,317 of record OY804578.1, read on the forward strand.
TATAATATATTCACTTAATTCACGCTTTATGAATTGTGGGAGCTATTTTCAGAATAGGACACGTGTTGACTATTTTAGTTTACCATAACAAAAGGATTAATGTTTATTAAAATCCACCTGTGATGTAAATCTATTGTCTAAACTCTCCATTATTTTCAAGGAATGAAGAGTTATGAACAATGTGGACAGGGGCGGAGTTATTGTTCTCTTTATACTTTAGATACTATATACAGACTTTTTTTGTGTTACAAGATTAATAATTAATACAATTAATAAAGTACAATGGGTGGATTTTAAGTTGGAGAATGTCCTCGTATCTCTCCATTCCTTAAAAACAATGGGCCTCGGCTCCATTATTTTTAAGGAATGGAGAGTTACTTGGACATTCTCCTATACGTAACCACACGTTAAGAACAAATAGTCAATAAGTATTGTGATATTATTATATTTCTACGATATCAATGTATTTGTACAAGATGTCATAATATGGAACGTAAACAAAACCACGTGGATTTTACATTTCGTCTCCTTCAGTGTTTGGTTGAACCGACGGATCTACAACAGGTTCAGGCAACTCGGTGTCGGCGGAGGACGGATTTTCTGGATATTTATCAAGTATGAAATAAATGTCATCAATACATGTGATTAAATCGGTGGATCTACTATTCACACCGATAGCGAAAATTCGACCAACAGGCCCGGATTCTGCGTTTAACACGAAGATAATTGAGTTCGTCCATGATTTTCCGTAATAAATACATTATCTTTGTGGTTTTTTAAGTTACGTTTAGCACTGAACACTAAGTTTCTTTGACGGTAAGTAGAAAATCTAGCAATTACTTGGATTTTACCACCACGGACTTTGCCTATTGGGTGTGTTCTCCCGATTTCATTTATTGTAATTGGTACTTTCAATACATCATTACAGATATCTAATATAATTTGATCTGTATTCATTTTATACAAGTTTCTTGTGTCTCCACACGGAATATTATGAAACCGAAAGCTAGTGCGGCGGGAGTATTGCTCCTGGTCTTCTAATCTTATGTCTAGGTCAGATAAGTTGTTTTGGAGATCGGTATTATTTCCCTTAAGATCAGTAACTGTTTGTTGTAGTGTTTTTATATGTTCGTCTTGCTTGTTTACGGTGTGTTCGTGTTGAGTTAGTTTTACTACATGTTTGTCAATTGTAGTGCTTTGTTGTTTTATAAGTTCTGCTTGTTTAATGACAGATTCTTGTAATGGTTTGACAACGTCATTCACAAGATTAACATACTTTTCCTCAAGTTTTTGACAAACGGATTCGCATATCCTTGGAACAAGTTTGTTAATAAAAGAATCATCTTTTAAAACACTACAAACAAGTTCTTGGATGTTAAAGGTGATTCCGGGCTTTTTGCAAGAATTTGCTCAACCTTGGTGTCGTCAATACCAGATTTATCTAAATCGTCGGCTGAATAGCTTAATTTTCTAGGTTTAGTCTGACGGGACACTTGTTTTTGATGACCAGGGAGGTCATCAGGACTACATGGGTTCTTGCGTTTAGTTGAATCGGAAGTTTCACCTATGTTTACACTTTTTATTTTGCTGGTCGCCATTTTTTTTTATTCAATTATGCCCATAGTAGTGTCCACAAGAGGATAAATAAAAGTTATTTTAACAAAGTATGTACACAAAAAGTTGACTCGAGCACACCTAAACCATATTTAGTATCTTTGAAGACTGATTCATTCTAAATTATTCATTTGCACCACTAGGACTCTCGACGGAAGAAGCTCGCAAAATTTACCCGTCCATTACTGCTGGCGCATGAATTCTGTACTATAAAGATACAAATGTTAAACATTAATTTTACGTCATATTCTTGTGAACTCATTTTTTGGTAGGCACATTTATATCTACTATACAATCGGTGGCTGTTACTAGTTTAATTGTTAATTTGATTCCAGTCGTAATGGGGCGTTCTTCATCTAACTTTATGTGATAAAGTGCGGCACCGTTGACTTGCAGTAATTCAGTTGCTTTCTCCTGGTTTCCTCCACTAATAATACTGGCCGTCACAATGTAACTGACATATTGTTGAAAATGGCATTAAACACTAATAATGTATTCACTCACCGACAATACTCTGAATAATTCATTTCTATTTAACACAAAAGCGTTAACAGATTTCAGTTAATCAAGTTATCTGAAAGCTGTCATCAATTGTTGTCACATGGTAAAAGTATGTGGAACTCCGCATCAGCTATGGTGTCAACGTTGTTAATGTAATTTGATGATGGTTTGTCTGATATGTTGGGAATAGCTTGGATTATCTTGTCAAAGCAATTACATTTGATATATTACTCACATAGTGTTGATCAACAAATACTCCCTCACAGTAATATACTACAATGAGTCATAACATCTGCTTCTTCTTCATTTCACTTTCTGTTTTCACTAACATTTACATAATACAGTGGGTCTCAATGTCTGCATCGACTGTAGTATAAGAAAAGTTTAAATATACCATGTGGGTAATCTGAAGCCGTAAATCGAAGGCCAGACAATAAAATATCCAAAGACCACAAAGACAAACAATATGAACAATAAACAACAAAACACTATTCAAACAACAAAACAAAAGAACTAAAGATTGAGCAACAGGAATCCCACTAAAAACCGGGGATGAACTCAGGTGTATTGAAAGGGTACGCAGTTCCTTGTTCACTAATAAAGTGTGCTGCCACATCTGCATCGACTGCAATATTATGCAATATATCCCAACATCTATATGTACTACAATTGGTACTAAGATTTAAGCTGGTGGTAATGTATTACATTGGGTCTCAACATTTTAGCCGATGGCAATATAACACAGTGGTTCCCCACATTTTAGCCGATGGCAATATAACACAGTGGTTCCCCACATTTTAGCCGATGGCAATATAACACAGTGGTTCCCCACATTTTAGCCGATGGCAATATAACACAGTGGTTCCCCACATTTTAGCCGATGGCAATATAACACAGTGGTTCCCCACATTTTAGCCGATGGCAATATAACACAGTGGTTCCCCACATTTTAGCCGATGGCAATATAACACAGTGGTTCCCCACATTTTAGCCGACGATAATATAGCACAGTGGGTCCCAACATTTTAGCCGACGGAAATATAGCACAGTGGGTTCCAACATTTTAGCCGATGGAAATATAGCACAGTGGGTTCCAACATTTTAGCCGACGGAAATATAGCACAGTGTGTCTACATCTACATCGGCAACACGAACCCGACTACAAATCGATGTGAAGTCATGTGCTATGAAAGATCGCACAGTTCATGTTTCACTAATAGAGTGTGTTCGCATTTCTGCACCGACTGCACCGATAGTGGTGTCTCAACTGTTACATCGGCGGTAATATAGTGGCGTGGGTTCATTCATCTACATCGATTGTAATGCAATATACAATATATATAGAACAGACTGACTGAAAGTTTATGATGATCTAGGAAAATCTGATGAAACAAACTTTCTCCACAGTTTTTAAAAAGTATAAGGGTATAATTTGAGGTAAATTATGTCAACATAGTGATAATACCAATTTAATTATTCATTTGTTCCGTATTTATGAATCCTTAACGTATTCAATATTCAAATATTCGGAATTTCTTTCCAATTTGTTACTCAGACAATTCGGTAGCGTTGTCGTTATTCTTGTGATATATATTGTAGACATGACGCCATGAACGTGATTACTTTCACACAGTTGTGTGACTGCGGAAAGCACCCTGATTTCCTTCGACTTGTAACGTTTTTTGTGTTTAGTAGTGTGAAGGTTGCTTGGTTGTCATGGAGACCATTAGTATTGAACGTGTTTTATTTGTAATTGGATCTACTTACATAAAATCACTTTAAATGATAAAATGAAAAAAATAAAATTCACACCACCAGAACATTTTCACAAATTAATAAGAAAATCGTAGAAACATGCAACATCACCTAACACGCATGCGTAACTACTCACTCTTCTGGCATTGTACAGGCACTTCAATAAAAAGTGGCGGATTAAAGCTAGTTTTATGGGTCCAAACCTCCACTCTTTGTAAAATAATGTGCTCATGCAAGTGCTTTCCTGCATGTCAGTAAAATGCCGACCCACACATATAATTGATCCTATAAAAGAAACCCACTGACCCTAGCCATCATATAAATGTTAGATAGTGCTTTCTCATCGGAGGACATGGTATGGTAGCAGTATGTCAACTTTGAATCAAAATGTAATTGACAATACCATATCTCATGATATATACACGAATAACAAAATACTTTGAAACAAGGTGTTGATATGATCCGAAAAACTTTTTCCAATGTAAGATGACACGATTCTGAATCTCTTATTATCCATGACTTTATAGATTAGTGCTCTGAAGACACTTGTAAAATATCTGGAAAAAAACCCGCAAGGTTGAACGTAACGTACGAGTTGTGGTAAATAAAATCCATACGCGGAGTGTTATGGTAAAACTGAAGAGATGACGGTTGGCTTAAAATCTGAGGTAAATGTCAAGAAATGAGGTAGATGAGGTTGTTTCTGTTGGTTTTTTTTATCCCAAGTTCTTTAGAATATATTAATGACATAAATGATATGTTTATCTACTTCAGGCCCAGCGACATAACTTCAATGGTCCAGTCATCGGAAATAGACCCACAGAAAAGCACATCGTAAATTTCTCAAATGAACAACTAAGAGCTGGGCAAGGCATCATCGGTCTTCAGGCAGGAACGAACAAATGTGCATCACAGAAAGGTATGAAAATGGGCGCATCGAGACACATATCGGACATAAAATCAGATGCTATGTCTCAAGAAGGACAAGGTATTATTGGTCTTCAGTCCGGAAGTAACAGAGGTGCAAGTCAAGCTGGCATGCGCATAGGTGCTTGTAGACATATTGCTGATATACGAGCTGATGACATGCTACAGGAAGGGCAGGGAATAATTGGGTTGCAGTCTGGGAGTAATAAGGGAGCGAGTCAAGCGGGAATGCGCATGGGTGCAACACGACATATCTCTGATATCAGAGCTGACGACATGACACAGGAAGGTCAGGGTATGATAGGACTTCAGTCCGGTACAAATAAATTTGCAAGCCAATCTGGAATGAGCTTTGGCGCTACCCGTCACGTTTCGGATATAAAAGTAGACGACATGACACAGGCAGGTCAAGGTGTGATAGGACTACAGTCCGGTAGTAACAAAGGTGCCAGTCAAACAGGAATGTCCTTTGGAGCTACTCGTCATATTGCCGATATCCGAGCAGATGGCTTTCTGCAGGAAGGACAGGGAACGATTGGTCTTCAGTCCGGAAGTAACAAATTTGCAAGTCAAGCAGGCATGCGTATTGGTACTAATAGGCATATTTCAGATATCAGAGCAGACGATATGACACAAGAGGGTCAAGGCTATATTAATCTTCAATCTGGTAGCAATCAAGGAGCAAATCAAGCAGGAATGAGTTTTGGCGCTGGCCGACAGATTGTCAGTGGAGTAGAAGACCTCGCTGAGCAGTATTATGATGGTAGCACTGATGGGTACAGTGATTATTAACACATATATATATATATATAATTCGTATAATTTCGTTTAAACATAACTATACTAAAATTGTGATAATAATTGGAGGGTACGTTTCCTTTAAAAAAGTACCCCAACAAATATTTCTTTCGCGAGTAAAACAAATACATAAGTTAAGCTCAGAATAATACAAACTTTACCAGAAGATAATGATGGTCCAAAACATTGAGCACATATTTGTCAACTGTAAAATACGGATTTGTTCTAGAAAAGAACATCGTTTTTTTTTTCATTGAAATGCCTTGTTGTTTTTAGAAATTTAATTCACTATTACATGCGTATATGATGTTTTGACAAGAATGGGATGTTTCCATTATAATAGCTTCAAACTTTTTAATATTCATATCATCTAACAAAAGGGGTAAATCATTTTAAATGAAGATATATTTAGATAAAATTAAGTTTAGGTGCAAATATATATACGTTTTTAAACCAGATGTTCAGAAGATGTATTTGTATATATATGACAGTTGTTTTCATATTTGTTGTTTTGAAAAGCTTTTTTAAACAAAATAGTCACATGTAAATGTTAGTATCAAATGCTGAATACAAACAGAACGATATTTCTCTTGCATTTCGCGTGTTCTATGCAAATATACTGTTTCCTGGTACATAAAAAACGATAGTTATTTCATTTTGTAGCATGCATGTTTATGGGTATGTGTTAGTATAGAGAGGGAGGGAGTGTGAGTCTCGAGTTGGTGATTGGTTTATTTCATTGTAAATGTTCCATTTCGCTTTATGCAATAAACATTCTTATTCATCGCCTTAATCTTGAATTATATCTTAAATATGTTACTAAATATGACAATGAGAAAAGTTTTAAGATACCAAAGGGGTAATCAGAGGCCGAAATTCGAAGGACAGACAAAACAGTGTCCAAACGAGAGAAGACAACAGGATAAACGAGGATCAACAAAGCACTACACAGAAAACTAATGATTGAACAACGCGAACTCCACTGAAACCGAGGGTGAACTCGTGTGCTAAAGAAGGGTAAGCAAGCAGTTCTTGCTCCACATGTGGCACCCGTCGTGTTCTTGTTACAAACCCAATATGTCATCAATGTCAATACGACAAACGGAACATATACTTGGTCATTTATGACACAGATATTATACAACTTTAAAAACAGAGGCTATTGTGATCCTACAGAGGCAATAGTTGATGTATTTATCATATCCAGAAATCATGGGTAGTTTGCTCATTTGCATATCCAAGATGGCGGTTTCTTCAAGCCAGAAATTTTTACAAAGATTTCTTAAAGAAATATTTCGTTCGAGGGTGCGGGCATTTTTCTGAGGTGAAATATTTGACATTACACCGGTAGAAACAAGCACAGCAAATTTTAGCTAGATGTATAAATTATTCGCGGTTCCCACACTATTTTAAAAACAAGGCATATTTCTGTGAATTCTAATATGGATATCACTGCAGAATTCAAATCTTAGTCGACTTCTGACCATTTTTTAAATTGTTCATCATGGATGCACACTATTTTCTGAACCAAATACGGAAACTTCCGGTGTAGATCTATCCCTTTTTTCACACATTATTTGAATAAAATTTGCTTCCACGGTTCCCAGGAAGATTGAAATGGTCAGATTTTGGGAAATGCCAGCTTTTGTAAGGGCCACTTGAAGGGTAACGTGTATTTTCATTAAAACTCGAATTGTTATCTGCTGAAAAATAGTCAATCATTGTCGACACCGGTTTAAATATAGAAAATAATTAAGTCGAGGCTCCATGAAGGGTGAATACACTTTTTATAATGATACATTTGAATTCGATGAATGTTTATTACACAATATCAACAAAACATTGAATACTTGTAGTAAGCACATTCAAAAAATTTATTTTTTATTTACATCTTTTTATTTATCGTGAAAAGGGGGGAGGGGGCAGTGCATATATTTTCGATCTTTTACACACATCATCGAGTTCCTAATGAACATATGATGACAATTAATTTTGATACGATCACAAATAATTATATGAAGTTATTTATGTGATCAAAACTGATGAAATATTATTAAAAAAAATAGATACGAGTTTTTATCAGCGTTCATTGATCAGCGTCTTCCAAATATGGTTCAACGTTTATTTGCTGACGTCATACATGACGCGATTTGGCTTATGAATATGCATGAGAAAAAGTACCCATGATTTCTGGCTATGTAACAAATTGGTATACTGTGATAAGATGGTTTGGTATGCTTATGGTGTTCTACGCCACTTTCAACAATATTTCAGTTTATATATCGTTATATACACATATACAGAAGCAAATATTTGATTTGATTTTTTGTGTTTAACGCCACTTTCAGCAATATTTCAGCTATATCATGGCGAACGGTGTTAGTGGTGGAAGAAGCCGGAGTACCCGAAGAGAACCACCGACCACGAGCAAGCAACTGGTATACTTTATCACTTGTCAGATACAAAGAAAAACAAATAAAAACAAAATATAGTATAATATTAATGCCACCTATAAATCTAGGCATTGTTACAAATTCATTTGATATTATCCAATAATACATTTCTCTGACGTCACACTATTGTTCGAACAGTGGATTATTTTTAAGAATATAGTTTATTCTTTTGTTCTTGAATATATGAACTTTAACCTTATACTGTTTTAGGCTTAAACACGTGTTATACTTATCTTGTGACTTTCGTGTCTCGAACCAATGCTGTGCTTTTTAAAGTTTACTTTGACTTTCAAAACTTCCATCTAACCACTCGGCTACAGTGACCACACCATTCTCTATCCAGTGTTGTCGTTCCTGCTACGCTACACTCCATCTCTGTCAACGCCCATTTTTCAAGATTTTTGTAAAATTTAGAAACAGTAAGAAAATGTACTTAAGATTGTTTTAATTATTGTAAATATCAAAAAAGATGAAAATAAATCACTCATTTCAAATCAATTCTCTCTTAAAAATCACTTGTGATCGTTTTTAACGTTTTAATTTTTACCTCCGCCAAATAGTTCTCCAAGAAGTGTGTGTGGGGGGGGGGGGGGTCATTTTTAAGAGAGAATTGATTTGAAATGGGTGATTTATTTTCATCTTTATTGATATTTAATATGATTAAAACAATTTCAAGTACATTTTGTTTACTGTTTCTAAATTTTACAAAAATCTTGTAAAATGAGCGTTGACAGATGGTGTTCCTCAGGGTTCAGTGTTGGATCCTTTACTTTTTCTGATATACATCAATGATATTTCTGATCATTTATCTAGCTTGGTAAGACTATTTGCAGACGATACTTCATTATCTTATTCATCAACTAACCTACTTCAAATTGAAAGAAAATTAAATTCTGATATAAATATATTAAATACATGGGCTGAGACATGGTTGGTAAAATTTAATCCACAAAAGACAGAATTTGTCATCTTTAGTAATAAAAAAAATATAGACCAAATAAACATTCTTTTTAATGGTGAGAATATTAAACAGGTAGAATATCATACTCATTCAGGTGTTTGTCTTTCTAGTAACTGTAAATGGTGCTATCATATTAACCACACATGTCAAAGGGCGACCAAACGAATTCACATTTTACGAAAACTAAAATACTTATTAAGTAGATCCCATTTGAGTAAGATTTATAAAACATATATTTTACCTATATTAGAGTATGCTTGTGAACTGTGGGATGACTGTTGTATTCGTGATACCCAAACATTAGAATGTTTGCAACTTGAAGCAGCAAGGATTGTAACGGGTCTACCTATTTATTCTAGTGCTGAAAGTTTATATTTTGAAACTGGGTGGTCAAAATTGGAAGACCGTCGGAAGTCTAGGAAACTCAATTTATTTTATAAAATTGAAAATAATAAGGCTCCCACATACTTATCTGACTGTTTGCCAACTACTATTGGAGAAACGGTAACGTATAATCTCCGTAATAGTGATGACTATCGCACTCAGAGGTGTCGTCTGCAAACTAGTTCCAAGTCTTTCTTTCCTTCCACTATAAAGTTGTGGAATTCCTTACCTGATAGTGTAAAACCTCTACCCACTTTTTCCAAATTTAAAAAAGCCATTCAGCCTGTTCAAATTCCGGTGGCTTCATTTTACAATATTGGCGATAGGAAAACTAACATAATACATACTAAGCTAAGACATAGATGTAGTGGCCTTAATGCCGATTTATATAGAGTAAATTTGAAGAATGATCCACGTTGTGTATGTGGTCATTTATTTGAGGATGCTATACATTTTTTTCTTGAATGTCCACTTTATCAACACGATAGAACTTCTTTGTTTAACTATTTTAATAACATTGTTCCCATCTCTATAGAATATATACTCTTTGGATGTAACGTAATTAGTGAAGAATTGAATACTTTATTGTTCAAATCAGTGCAAAAATTTATTCGACAAACATGTAGATTTAATAATTATTATCCCCAACCGTGATATTATCTCAACACAATTTATTAGTTTTACCCCCCCCCTTTTCTGTTAAATATTAAAACAATATTTAATATGTACGCTTAGTTTGACATGATTTTGCTTAATTTACTAATTATAATTGATATAGCCTGTACATTTGCTGTCATTTGATTTGTTTTGTTTATGCTATTAATGTATTTGTATGGAGAGGGACTAGTAAGTTGTAAAAACTTGTAAAAACTTGTTCCCAATCCAATTGTATATATATATATTGACAATAAAAGCATTATAAAGTAAAAAGACAGATGTTGTGTAGCGTAGCAGGAACGACAACTCTGGATAGAGAATGTGACCACACTACTATGCGCTAAATTAGTATATATGACTCTTGATAGTAAGCTTTGTTAAAAAAATATCAACAATTTGTTCAAAAAAGCAATTAATCAATATATACAAGACATCGAGATGAATACTATATCGAATAGCAAGGTGGTAAGAAGAGCTTGAAGATACCAAAGGGGTAACTTTCCTAATCTACAAATTCCATCTAATAGAAACAAAATGAGTGATGTTATAACTTACGTTGTTATGGAAACTAAATAGAGTTCAGTTACAGAGTTTTTCATATGAATTGACGAAAGGGTGGTGATAGGTATATTCAGAGCGTGATCATTCATGGATTTCCGACAATGGTGCATTCGTGACCTCTACTTTCATTCTCTTAAAGGTCAACAGTTGTTTTTAATTAACCACATGTATTAATAAATAACAACAGAACAGATCAATTAAGATATAACTGACAATCTAAAGATGATGGAGTACACAGCATTCATAATTGTTTATTGAACATCAAACAAAGATGAGACAATGTCAGTAAATATTAACACAAACAAATAAGACAGGAAGCTGTCACTACCTACGTGGTTATAATAATCACGATACCTTCCCTATCCGACAAGTCACATTGTTTACAGATATGGATATATTAAATGAACACATAGTGCTTCTCTTACCACAATAAATGAACTTCAATTAAATTTGAAACCGCATATATGTTGTAATGGTTAGCGTGTTCGTCTCGAGTGCAGTAGATCGTGGGTTCGAATTCCGGTGAGGTCAAACCAAAGACTATATAATCGGTATACATGTATATTGCTCCGCCGCTAAGCATGCAGCATTAAGTAGTAAAACCAAGGTCTGGTTGGCTCGGATTCGGGATAATGTGTTAGTAGAGCGACATGTCTACCCACGGACTATTGTTTCAGTAAGCTAGCACTATCAAAAGCGTGTCTGTCTAGTACACAGCGAACATGCTCTCATCGACATTTAACTTGCTCTCGCACATGATATAACTGACAGTGTCCACATCGCGTTAAACAACAATAAGTCACTCAATAAACTGGTCACTTTCTTCTCATTAAAAAACCGAGGGTGAATTCATGTGCTCCGGGAGTGTTAGCAGTTCCTGCTCCACTAGTGACACCCGTCGTGTTACTGTTGAACGACAGGAACATCATCTGATATGGAAATCGTATTGGACATCACAAAAATATTTTAAAAATATTTTGCAGGCATCGGTTGTCCTTATTGAAAAAAATATATATTTCTTGCAAACATTGGCTGCAAGTTCGTGGCAATTATTTTCAAGTACAATCTATAGTTGGTGCAAGATTGTGGTATAAATACTGCAACCTCCTTCCAACATTTTGTACCCATATATGGATGGTTTCCTGCAAACAAAGCTACAATCCTGCTGCTGTCTGTCTTAAACTTTGCACATCATTACAGAGTAACTTCAGTCCATAACTATGACTTACCATTTTCAAGTTTGAACAGACTGGTAGTTGGAAGTATTCACTTACGAAGCTATATTTTTCTTTAATGTTCTAACAAACATCTTTTATTTTCAATGTTTAATTTCCTTGTAAACAATATACTTTTCCCCAAGTTTTATACAAAGTTATTGCATTGAGATGTTGCAGCAACGTTTCTGCGAATTTTCATTTTGGTTTCCTGTTAAGAAATTTGTTTGATGCAGATCTGATGTTGGTTAGTGACAAGCTTGCTGCAAGCTATTGTGCTTAGTAAGGGCCTTCATTAATTGTGCACTACTTTACAAAAATATTTGTATTTCAATATGGTCCTTATCTTATATCCTGATATGTAAGCCATTTTAGATTTCAGATACATTTCTGACAAAAAGTATATAGAGGACTATCAATGGAACATTCAGGTCTAGCATGCTTTCAAATGTTCAGTGGTATAAGAGAAGATCTTAAAACTTTGTAAAGAGCCATCCAATACCATTCATGTACTATTAATTACAATCCAGCTTGTATTTTCTGACAAGCTCTTCAACCACTTTCTTACAGGATCCCAACTTAAGCCATGTCCTTAATAGCAAGGACAGTTATTAATGTGAGTAATTACGTTTTAATCTGATTCATTGTGTAAAGGAAAACATTTTCTGACCCATGACTTAAACTACATTGTGCCTTAAATGCATAAAAATATATTCCAGTCAGGTTTTGTAGCAAGACAACCATACTAGGACCATTCGAAACCTGCTTGCTTTAAATCGTTCAATATATTGAAAGAAGAGAGACAAAAATTAATACATGACACAGACAATAACAGACACAAAGTGGTGACAATGCCCAAATGTCCTGTTGGGCTAAATGACCTAAAAACGGAAACAATCCTCATTCTTCAACAAATCATGAGAATGAAATCCCCATTACCAGTTGCTTGCCCATGGTCGGTGGTTCTCTCCAGGTACTCCGGCTTCTTCCACCACTAAAACTGGTTGCCATGATATAGCTAAAATATTGCTGAAAGTGGTGTTAAAACACCAAAAATCAATCCATTATCATACTACTAAGACAGTAACATATAGTAAATGTAGAAATGGATAAACTTTATCATTTTCACAGAATTCTGCTGCAGAAATTTTTAACAATAGGGAATTCTAAGAGGATGTTTTTGTATTATTATATTTTTATATATAAAACTGACAGGAGTATTGGTCTCTAAAGAGAGGATAAAAGTTACTTCTTTTGAACTTGATATAAACAAACAATATCCATGCATATAACAGATCTTTATTAATTTACAAAATCCATATCACAGATAATTAGAGTAAAAAGAAAGGACGGATTCAGAAAAAAATAAAATATATCAATAAAACATAAAACAATAAATTATATCTGTTGTAAATAGTACATGTGTTTAAATAATAAAAATGCTTTAGAGTTATTGACACAGATTCATCTGTTTAAGCCTCAAATATCATAACTATATTAAACAATTATATTACCTGTAGTCAACATTTCTGATCGGTTCATTTCAAAAGAAAAAGAAAATTCATATTTTTTATACAAATTATGCATATTTTCTTTGTTCAAAGCCAATTTTTTTCTTCCTTGATATTGCTGTCAATGATAATTGTTGATTGTCCACAGATAAAACAGTGATTTACTAGATATCTCAGTAATTAATTACTAAATGTTCACAATATGGTAATTAACATGCTCTCATAGTAATTAATTACTATTAGTTCAAGAATAAGATGGTAATTTCACTGGCTATCACAGTAGTTAATTACTACTAATCACCAATATGGTAATTTACTTGATATCTAAGTAATTAATTACTAAAAGTTCACATTGTGGTAATTAACATAATATCATAATACTTAATAACAATTAGTCCATGGTAATGTAATTTACATGTCATATCAGTAATTAATTACTATTAGTTCAAGGATAAGATGGTAATTCACTTTCTATCTCAGTAATTTACTTACTAAGTCTAAGATAATTTATTTGCTATCACATTAATTAATTACTAATAGTTCTAAGATTAGGGGGTGTCTGTGGTAGTGGTGGTTGTGCTGGTGGTAGTATATGTCCACCTTTACGTGATAACAACATGATCTCCTCCTTTAGAGCATCAATTTCTTGAGCTTGTAACTGCACTAACTGTATCAATCTCTGTTTCTCATGAACATCAGCTTTGCGAGCACCAGAATATTCCTCACCCTAAAATAATAAGGTAACATGTCAAACTGCATATATTCACTAGGCAAACATAAATTATATTTTATAGGATAAATTTAGCATCTGTTTAACTCTTAAAAGCAGAATTTTTTGTTTTTCTCTGTGTTCTTTAAATTCCACTTCCAGTATTCTTTAAATTTGACTTTCGTTTCTGTTACGTTGTTGAAGTTTAATAAAACTGTACAAATTGATTCATATTTCCAGCATTAGAGATCTGTAACTCACTCCTTGAAATTTTTATTTCTGTTAATGCAGCTATTAATTTTCACAAAGTTGATGTCACAAAAATTCTTAAAATGTATTTTAAATTAAAAAAGACAAAAAAACCTTAATTTTAAACAAGCGGTTTAAGAGGAGAAGATTAAAAAAAATCGGCCAATCAGAAACAAGAATTACCTGTGGTGGCCATGTCTGTTAATGGATCGGGACAAAATGAACAAACTTTATAGAGGACCTTCCATAGATGCTTCCTAACAAGTTTCAGTTCATTTGGCTAAGGGGGTATCAGAGGAGAAGATTAAAATGTGAAAAGTTAACGGACGACAGACGATGGACGCCAAGTGATGGCAAAAGCTCACATTGCCTTAGGCAACGTGAGCTAAAAATCATTTCAAGATGATATTTATGTTTTCCACTGCACATCAAGTGCAAAGTTATAAATGTGTGTAATCTAAAATAAAAATTACTTACCAGATTTTTCTGTCTTGAATCCAATGATTTTTCAAACTGTTTCTGTTCATTCATAAGAACACAAAGTTGATCCAACCTATTTGTATTGTCTCTAATTAATGACGTTATCCTAACCTTCTTGTCTTTTATTTTGTCCTGAAATTATATAAATGATATTTAATATACAATAACCATAATATGTCAGGACATGGATTTCTGATGTCATATGTCATGGTCTTTTTTTATGTTCAATGAGTTGAGGTGAGAAAGGTGCTTGTTTGTTTTGTTGATATTGGTGGAATTGTTGACCATCATTGTTTAAAACTTTCTTTTCATAATAAAAGTTAAAATAAATATTAATTTAACAGAAAATAAACTCATGTGTCAATGAAGTCATCTCTATCTATATATAATAGTGTTTTATCTAAAGAAAAATAGAATGGCGCGGTGCCATGCCCCTTTTTCATGACGCCATGCCCCTTTTTCTGAGCACCATGCCCCTTTTGATAAAAAAAAAACGTGGCACCATGTATTGCCGATGTGCCCTTTTTCATTTCTTCAAACGATCCGTAATATCGCTTGGTCGAAGGGCGACAACTCTAGCGAACTATCAAATTTTGACGCCATTGTGAAAATAAAAAATGCCGACTGCCGACAAAGGAAAAGAAAAAGGGAGGAGATGAGGAAGACAGAAGCAGCCTCATGCCGAAACCTTATGAAATTCTTCAGCAGGTATATAAAATGTTTCAGCCGCCATAAAATTGTGTGAACTTGTAATGAAGTGTCAATTTTTAATCAACATTCATCAGCGGTGATGATGTTTACCTGAGCTTGGTAATCTGTCAACAATGTTTTGATAGCAGTTTATATGGATTCCCCCAAAACACCTGTAGGCCTTTACTATTCAACATTTGTATAAACATTAATTATTGTAGATGTTTTGATAGCAGTTCTCTTTGACCCATTCCACATGTACCTGTGTCATGTGTGTATGAATAAGGCCAGAAAAAAATATATCTCTGTTCAAGGTTTCCTTACAGTACCGTCCCATTCTTTTCTGCCTACCCTAGCACATTTTATTGGTATTTTTTGTAAAACGCCACTAAGTCATCACATTTTGGATAAGCACTATTAAAGTCAAGAAATCATAATAATTTTGAACCAGAGGCTCTCAAGAGCCTGTATCGTTCACCTGGTTATAATAAAAACCAATTGGTCCTATGTAAAAACTATGTCCTGCAGTGGTAGTCATCTTGGAATTACGATCAACATAAAAAACACAAAGTTTGTAAAGGACCTTCCAATGATGGATGCACAGTTTAGGTTCAATCAGTGCAATAGCTTCAGAGAAGAATATATTTCTGCATTTTCCCCATATGGTCCTGTGTTAATACTATGACCTGTGGTGGCAGCCATCTTGGATTTCCGATCGGCATAAAAAACAGAGGACCTTCCAATGATCATTCCTGGGCAGTTTGGTTTCAACTGTCCAAGTGGTTTCAGAGAAGAAGCGTTTTGAAACATTTTTCCCATAGGGTCCAATGTTAAACTAAGTCCTGTCGTAGCCGCCATTTTGATTTTCATATCAGAACAAAAAACGTAAAGTTTGTAGAGGACCATCCAATGAACATTCTTGTGCAGTTTGGCTTTAATCATATTTGTAGTTTCTGAGAAGAAGGCATTTGAACATTTTCCCATAGGGTCCAATGTTAATCTATGTCCTGCGGTGGTGGCCATCTGGGATTTCCGATCGGCATAAAAACACACACCTTGTAGAGGATTTTCCAATGATCATTCCTGGGCAGTTTGGTTTCAATTATCCAAATGGTTTCAGAGAAGAAGCGTTTTGAAACATTTTCCCCATAGGATCCAATGTTAAACTAAGTACTGCCGTAGCCGCCATTTTGAATTTCATATCGGAACAAAAAACCTTAAGATTGTAGAGGACCATCCAATGAACATTCATGTACAGTTTGCCTTAAATCGTATTTGTAGTTTCTGAGAAGAAGGCATTTGAACATTTTCCCATAGGGTCCAATGTTAATCTATGTCCTGCGATGGCGGCCATCTTGGATTTCCGATTGGCATAAAAAACAGTAACTTGGTAAAGGACATTCCAATGATCATTCATTTACAGTTTGGGCTCAGTCAGTTCATTAGTTTCAGAGAAGAAGATCTTAGAAATTTCAGCCAATCAGAGCATATTATTGGCCCTGGCAGCCATATTGAATATCCAACTGGAACGAAAAACAGTAACTTTGTAGAGGACCATCCAAGGAACATTCCTGCTAAGTTTGGTTCCAATCGGCCCAGTGGTTTCGGAGAAGAAGCTTGAAATGTGAAAAGTTTACAGACGACGGACGCCAAGTGATGGCAATAGTTCACCTGGACCTTTGGTCCAGGTGAACTAAAAATAAAATGGTTTTACCTACCTACCTACCTACCCTATTTTTTCCATGTGCCCTTTTTGGTAAATTCTATGTGCAAAGTGCCCTTTTTTAAAAAAAAATTCCATGCCCCTTTTCAGTCCTAGATAAAACACTATATACAGATATCCCTAAGATTATCTTTCAAGGACACAATTTTCTAGTACAGTGGAACCTGTCTAATCTGACACACCAAGGGCCCAGGGAAATGTGTTGGATTGTACAGGATGTCAATACTCAGGTTTTACATTAGTTAACAGAAATACTTTGGGAGCATAAATTTTTGTCGGATGTCACAGGATGTTGGAAAATTCAGGTGTTGAATTGCACAAGTTCCACTAAATGTCTGACAAAAAAGTACAACCCTACATACTAGATAATAAATTTTACATTTATAAAATACTTACGTCCCATTCAACTAGTTCCTCAGAACATTGTATTTCTGTCATTCTCAATTTCTCCTTTAATTCTTCTATAGCTCTATTGACTGTGATTGTTTCTAATTTTTCTAGGTCAACAACACGTCCAAATTTGGCAACCATCATCTCATTTGTCTGTTCTTCCATTTGACTAATCTTGGCATCAAATATTTTCCTGTCTTTAATCAATGTTACATGAGTCTTTCTAGATTCTCTGCAAAATAAACAAAATGTATCATACACATATCAAAAATTCTAAACATGAATAAATTTTATTTGATAATTCAACACAATGAAACAACCCAGGTAAAATAGTACTTCAAACATTTACAAGCATGATATTTATGTCTCTTTCCACAAAATAGTACTTCACACATGTACAAGCATGATATTTATGTCTCTTCCCACAAAAAAGTACTTCATACATGTACAAGCATGATATTTCTGTCTGTTCCCACAAAATAGTACTTCAGACATGTACAAGCATGATATTTATGTCCCTTCCCACAAAATAGTACTTCACACATGTACAAGCATGATATTTATGTCTCTTCCCACAAAATAGTACTTCACACATGTACAAGCATGATATTTATGTCTCTTCCCACAAAATAGTACTTCACACATGTACAAGCATGATATTTATGTCCCTTCCCACAAAATAGTACTTCACACATGTACAAGCATGATATGTATGTCTCTTCCCATAAAATAGTACTTCAGACATGTACAAGCATGATATTTATGTCCCTTCCCACAAAATAGTACTTCACACATGTACAAGCATGATATTTATGTCTCTTCCCACAAAATAGTACTTCACACATGTACAAGCATGATATGTATGTCTCTTCCCACAAAATAGTACTTCACACATGTACAAGCATGATATTTATGTCCCTTCCCACAAAATAGTACTTCACACATGTACAAGCATGATATTTATGTCCCTTCCCACAAAATAGTACTTCACACATGTACAAGCATGATATTTATGTCCCTTCCCACAAAATAGTACTTCACACATGTAAAAGCATGATATTTATGTCTCTTCCCACAAAATAGTACTTCACACATGTACAAGCATGATATTTATGTCTCTTCCCACAAAATAGTACTTCACACATGTACAAGCATGATATTTATGTCTCTTCCCACAAAATAGTACTTCACACATGTACAAGCATGATATTTATGTCTCTTCCCACAAAATAGTACTTCACACATGTACAAGCATGATATTTATGTCCCTTCCCACAAAATAGTACTTCACACATGTACAAGCATGATATTTATGTCTCTTCCCACGAAATAGTACTTCACACATGTACAAGCATGATATTTATGTCCCTTCCCACAAAATAGTACTTCACACATGTACAAGCATGATATTTATGTCTCTTCCCACGAAATAGTACTTCACACATGTACAAGCATGATATTTATGTCCCTTCCCACGAAATAGTACTTCACACATGTACAAGCATGATATTTATGTCTCTTCCCACAAAATAGTACTTCACACATGCACAAGCATGATATTTATGTCCCTTCCCACAAAATAGTACTTCACACATGTACAAGCATGATATTTATGTCCCTTCCCACAAAATAGTACTTCACACATGTACAAGCATGATATGTATGTCTCTTCCCATAAAATAGTACTTCAGACATGTACAAGCATGATATTTATGTCCCTTCCCACAAAATAGTACTTCACACATGTACAAGCATGATATTTATGTCTCTTCCCACAAAATAGTACTTCACACATGTACAAGCATGATATGTATGTCTCTTCCCACAAAATAGTACTTCACACATGTACAAGCATGATATTTATGTCCCTTCCCACAAAATAGTACTTCACACATGTACAAGCATGATATTTATGTCCCTTCCCACAAAATAGTACTTCACACATGTACAAGCATGATATTTATGTCCCTTCCCACAAAATAGTACTTCACACATGTAAAAGCATGATATTTATGTCTCTTCCCACAAAATAGTACTTCACACATGTACAAGCATGATATTTATGTCTCTTCCCACAAAATAGTACTTCACACATGTACAAGCATGATATTTATGTCTCTTCCCACAAAATAGTACTTCACACATGTACAAGCATGATATTTAT
The DNA here is from genome assembly GCA_963680875.1 of Bathymodiolus brooksi. Classification (NCBI taxonomy): domain Eukaryota; kingdom Metazoa; phylum Mollusca; class Bivalvia; order Mytilida; family Modiolidae; genus Bathymodiolus; species Bathymodiolus brooksi. The sequence continues at coordinate 60,366,058 of OY804578.1, forward strand.
GTCTCTTCCCACAAAATAGTACTTCACACATGTACAAGCATGATATTTATGTCCCTTCCCACAAAATAGTACTTCACACATGTACAAGCATGATATTTATGTCTCTTCCCACGAAATAGTACTTCACACATGTACAAGCATGATATTTATGTCCCTTCCCACAAAATAGTACTTCACACATGTACAAGCATGATATTTATGTCTCTTCCCACGAAATAGTACTTCACACATGTACAAGCATGATATTTATGTCCCTTCCCACGAAATAGTACTTCACACATGTACAAGCATGATATTTATGTCTCTTCCCACAAAATAGTACTTCACACATGCACAAGCATGATATTTATGTCCCTTCCCACAAAATAGTACTTCACACATGTACAAGCATGATATTTATGTCCGTTCCCACGAAATAGTACTTCACACATGTACAAGCATGATATTTATGTCTCTTCCCACAAAATAGTACTTCACACATGTACAAGCATGATATTTATGTCCCTTCCCACAAAATAGTACTTCACACATGTACAAGCATGATATTTATGTCTCTTCCCACAAAATTGCATTTGCTGTTTTATTTTTATTTAAAATCCAATTCAAGCAACAAATGGCAGTCAAATATCCATTAATGAGAGGAGTATTGCCAGTCTACATACTTATTCGATATTCTTAAAGAACTATTACAATCTTTAAAAACTTACTTCATTTGTTTTTTCTGTAGTTGTTTTTCATGTTCCAATTCTTTGATTCTCTGTTGTAATCTAGCCACACCATTAGATTCAAACACTAAAGTTTGTGACAAATCTTGAGGTAGTATTCCATTTATCATATACTGTATCTGGTGTAACTTCAAGGTAACAACCACATCTAATTCGTTCAATTTCTGTTGCTTCTCTAACTGTAAAATACAATGAAGTTTTGTTATTATTTACACTTACAAAGTCGTCAAAATCATTTCAAGGGGTTAGAGGTTAGGATTATAGTGTTTAACACCCCTTTCATCAATATATCAGTTATATCGTGGCAATTAATTTTAATGGTGGAGGAAACTGGAGTACCCAGAGAAAACCACTGACATGTTGCAAGTCACTGATGATCATTTCAAGTAACAAAACAAATCAATTGACATGAAAAGTGGGGTATAGCATTGAGCTTTATAATTATTAAATTCATGTTACTGTGAATTAAAAAGATCTATTTCCTAAGTTGAGGTGAAAACAAGACAGGGAGAAGGTAATCATACATAAAATCACATTTCAACATTAATAAACACCAAAGATACTAAACGATATTGAAATATTTTAAAAGTAAATTAATAATTGCTATCAGTAGTATTGAAGTGCCATAACATACTACCCTCCATCCTATGAGTTTAGAGGCATTTATAATAAATACATAAAGATTGCTGTTAAGGTAACATTTACATAAATCTTTTTTGACATCAGACGTTCCTTTCAACTTCATCTTTTTTCCTGTAGATTGAAATTCGTCTTTCAATAGATTGGGTTCACAGTTCAGAAAACATACAATCATCAGTATTGTACTTGTGGGGTAGGTGTACATACAATCATCAGTATTGTACTTGTAGGGTAGGTGTACATACAATCATCAGTATTGTACTTGTGGGGTAGGTGTACATACAATCATCATTATTGTACTTGTGGGGTAGGTGTACATACAATCATCAGTATTGTACTTGTGGGGTAGGTGTACATACAATCATCAGTATTGTACTTGTGTGTAGTAGGTGTACATACAATCATCAGTATTGTACTTGTGGGGTAGGTGTACATACAATCATCAGTATTGTACTTGTGGGGTAGGTGTACATACAATCATCAGTATTGTACTTGTGGGGTAGGTGTACATACAATCATCAGTATTGTACTTGTGGGGTAGGTGTACATACAATCATCAGTATTGTACTTGTGGGGTAGGTGTACATACAATCATCAGTATTGTACTTGTGGGGTAGGTGTACATACAATCATCAGTATTGTACTTGTGGGGTAGGTGTACATACAATCATCAGTATTGTACTTGTGGGGTAGGTGTACATACAATCATCAGTATTGTACTTGTGTGTGGTAGGTGTACATACAATCATCAGTATTGTACTTGTGGGGTAGGTGTACATACAATCATCAGTATTGTACTTGTGGGGTAGGTGTACATACAATCATCAGTATTGTACTTGTGGGGTAGGTGTACATACAATCATCAGTTTTGTACTTGTGGGGTAGGTGTACATACAATCATCAGTATTGTACTTGTGGGGTAGGTGTTAGGGCTATGGTGTTTAACACCACTTTCAACAATATTTCCGTTGTATCGTGGCTGTCAGTTTTTTTGGTGGAGGAAACCGAAGTACTTGGAGAAAATCACAGACCTGCCGCAAGTATAGCAATATAATATATTTCACTGATTCACGAGAAGAAATCTTTAACTTTATATAATAATCTTCCGGAAAAAGAGATACCATTTCATTAAGTTAACATAATTCTGTCTAAAATCACATATATAACAAACCTGGAATGCTTCTAAATCATTCTGTGCTGTCTTCAAGGCATTAATAATGACCTTCAGTTTTTTATTCATACTTTCTAATTCTTTTTTCAGTGTTTCATTATTCTTCTTCTCCTCTGTTAATGCTTCCTCTATATCTAACCTTTTCTCTCTCATGGCACACGTATTATCATACAAATTCTGTAAATATAGTCATAATCTTAAATAAACAAATATATGATGACACATTGAAATATTCTGTTTATAAGGTAAATCTATACACGAGAAAAATCTAACAGAGCTTAAGAATCAAATTGAACTGTTAAATCTGTCCAAAATGAACCTCCTTGGAACAAGTTTTTTGTTTGGGAATAGACAGAGGTTGATTCATACAGGGTAAACTAACAAATATTTCCTACATCAGGACTTTAGTTCTATTTTAATTTATACTCCATTGTTGTATTTAGGGTTTGACTTAGACAGGTTTAACTGTATTGTATATAAGTGAGATCAAAAAATCTAATTATTCAAGGTACAATGTGTAAGGCCAAAAAAAAATATATGTGTGTTTACTGTCACATGTCAAAAAAATCTAGGGTCGGTCGGTCGGCATTAATTTTTTTTTTTTTTCCCTAAACTATCGACAAAACCGGAAATAGTCGTGCCCAGTTCCAGAATCCGATATTTCATTTTCGAAATTTCCGGAAAGCCGTCATTTGTTTTATGACGTGTTACACAGTTTTTCTACCTTCTTTGCTCTCAATTTCGATATAAAGCTACCGGTTGAATAAATAAAACATTGCTGTTGATTAAACAACAAAAATGGTTATTCGAATTCTGTGTAAAAATTGATAGGGTCGTTAGCAAAAATTAGGGTGGAATAATTGCCGATAAAAAAGGTTAGGGTCAGCGGCTGAAAAATAGAGTGGGTCGGGTGACCGTAAACACACATATTTTCTTTTTTTGGCCTAATGGCTCCAATATTTCTACTATTCAATATACAGTATATATTTTTTAAATTACTATTATTTTGATATATATGAATATTACAAATTTATAAAGTACCTGGTCACATCCTGGAGGACATATGTCAAGGTCGTAACCTCCAGCATCATCATCTGATTCATCCTCATCTTCATCCCACTCAGAATCGTCATCAGAATCCTCATCACTTTCATCATCCTCATCTAAAATGTAAGGGTCAAAATAAATCACAATTTTCTTTTTGAAGGGCACCTAAAAAAAACATCGTTCCTTTACTTCAATATCTAAACATGATATTAGTACAGTTAAACTTGTATTAAGAGGTCACCTTTGGGTCAAAGAAAAAGTGGTTTTATAAGACATGTGAATTTCAAAAGAGGTTCAATTCATATGCAATTTTCTATGACAGAACAAGAAAATGGTGACCTTTTAATACAGGTGACTGCTTAATACCTGCTTAATAGAGGTGACTGCATGGACAGGTTTGACTGTATATGATCATTTTTATTCAATGTCATATCCTATGACACCTTTAATTGATATGAGCCTACTATTAACAAAAGAAATTTAAGAAATAATTACCTGTAGCCATATATTTATATTGTTTTTACCACGGGTTGGCACTTAATGCCAAATATTTTACCTCGAGCGGTAGCGAGGGATAAAATGAAGGCATAAAATGACAACCTGTGGTAAAAACAATATAAATATATGGCTACCGGTAATTATTTCGATTCTAATAGGACAATTACGAACATTTTCAAATCGAAGCGGCCTAGGTCATCCAGTGTTTGTGGCTATTCGGTTAATTGACCCGACTCAACTATTACAATAATATTCCGTTTTTTCCAAAGATGTTTGAAATGACAACCGAAAAGGTGTTTCAATGCCTATGGTAAATATGTTTTGAGATTACTAAATGTTGTCATTCATGAATATCAATTCAAAAGAAAGGAAAAATACTGCAAATTCCACTTTGACAAGGAGGCGTGAACGAAGCCAAAAAAACGTTTGATTTTTACGTTCTAAACTGGAAGTCTTCATATGACGTCATGTAGTTTATGTGCCAAAGTCAACAACAACATTTCGCGGAATTTTAATTTGTGTGATTTTTGCAAGAATACTATAATTATGTTATTTGGGATCTTCACACGGGATACAGATTTATATTCCCCGTCTGTTTTCTATATCGCCTGAGCCGATTTCCAATACACGAATGTTTATTTATTTTGTGCATTGCATCATTGGGCATCTTTTACAAGGGAGTGTCATGGAACAGCCACTTTACAAGCATAGACCACGTCTATCTATGACGTAATCGGTCATAGATAAATATTTTTTTTACCAGGGGTTTGGACTCAAAGCATTTGAAGGACGTCATAATAAAATGAAAAATAAGCGTTTGAAGGACGTCATATTAAAATGAAAAATATTCTATGGGATGGCATCAATAAAATTTGTAACTGAGGCTTAATTGATAATGATTCTTTTGAGCACTAAATTTTGTTTGTTTGGATTTACATGTAGTTGTATTTTGATAGCATTATGGAGGGCTTAATACATGATCTACAAATACCGAATTTCTGGAAAAAATAGTACTATTTTCAGAGTAGGAAATCCAGTGAAAGCCAACATTTCATTGTAAAGTTAGAATATGGAGAACTTACATGTATGTATGCTTCAGAAAATATGTGGTCTTGGAAAGGTTAAACTTAAGACAAAATATCCAGGAAGCTTACAAAAAGAACCAAATTTAGTTGAAAATGTTTAGAAGAAATTATTTATTTTTTTACACCTTAAATTTTATAGTACATAATGCATGTTCAATTATTCTCCCTATATGACATTAACTTATTAAGTAATTCATACCATCTTCAGAGACTTTTTTCTTGGCTCGTTTGATCTTTTTCTTATAAACTTTTGTCAGATATTCTGCCCATTGATTTTTGTCTCCCAATAAAAGTAAGAATTGAGCATTCAAAGCTCTGTCTTTCTCTCCTAACTTCTCTATTTCTTTCTTCTTTATTTCTATTTTTCCAGTTATATCTACGATCTATAAATAGTAAATTGTATTAATATCAAAACAATTTCCACTGCAAAAGTAAATAAAGGAAACAAATATAATTTTAGTATAACCTACTCTTGCATTCCAAATATCGAAAAATAAATCATAATTAACCGTACAAAGCAGTATTTCATGAATGCATGTTAGAGCACGAGTGAAATACCATCATTATTCAACTACAAGTGATTTATTTTTTACATTTGAAATACAACAGTATTTATATTCTTTATTACATAGATAATACTCTTTAATTGGTACTATTAAGACGTTCCAAAAAAGAACTTTGCTTTTTTATTGTCAGGCACTTGGTGACATTTTCGATTGTGAAGACATTAGGCACTATAACGTCACATAGTGAAATAAACCTTTTAATTTCATTGAGTGAAATACAGGTTTTTTCTTTAACTTGGAAATCTCAGTATTTCACTGGAATCTATGTAATAATCTGCTGTTTATCAACACATTAAATTTAAAAAAAAACACATATTTTCAAAACTTTGACAGGATTTTAAAAGCTGATTTAAAAATGGATGCTGACAATATAGAACTTGATTCAAACAAGAAAATCAAAGGGAAAACATTTAACACACTCTTAAAAGCAATATATTGATTATCTCCCCTTCCAATACAAAACATATTTACTAGCTTGATTGGAGCAATACAAACAGATGTATCTTATAAAATTTTAAATTATTTTGCTCATCAACTCTTGTGCTTTAATTGTTCCAATTTAGCAGTAAAGATAGATGTATTTACCAGGATTTATTTTTTAAATAAAATTTACCTTATTTTGCATATCAATTTTCTCCTGTGCTTTACTGGTGACTTTGTCTGCTAGAATGTCTTCTCTCTTCTCATACTCCTTCAGCAATACTAACTCCTCAAACAATGTCACTTGTCTGTTACAAAATAATACATTGTTTTATAAGATATTATCATAGTTTTATATTTAGATAAACAATTATGTTCACTTTTAATTGTTCAGAGGGGTTATTGTGGCCGTGATCGTATGGTAGTTGGATTTAAAACTACCTATGCAATTAGTGCCTATCACCATTAACGTTATGAGTCTGAATCCAGCACAGACGAGGTGTGCTCGATACAACATTATGTGATAAAGTTTGTTCTTGACTTGCGACAGGTCGGTGGTTTTCTCTGTGTACTCCAGTTTCCTCAACCAATAAAACAGATTGGCATGATATAACTGAAATATTGTTGAAAGTGGATTTAAACACCATAATCCAAACCAATTTTTCAGAGATATATATAGATGATTAAACGTCAGTAATGTCTACAGAAGACTAGTATTTTGACTGAAATCTGTCTTAGAAAATAAACATAATTCTAAAAGTGTCTCAATCAAGTCTTGAGTAAAAAATGTCCTGATGCCTAGCAATTACCAACATTTGCTTTGTATGTTAAATAAGACAGAATGTGAATCATTGATGTGATATTTACTAGTATAATATACCATTAAGTAATATTTATACCACGGTTCTCCAAGTTAAACGGGGTAAACAATCGAAAACACAGCCCTCTGAGAGTAATAAAATTACAGCCCAGATTTAAAGTGTGCAATATCTCGTATCTGTGTGTAATACTTCATAGTTCTTAGCTGTTGCTTACCTTTTGGCATATCAATTATGAAAAGATCAAAGGAAAAGAACGCATTCATGTTACAACACATATAACATCATAAACTTACCTAAGATCAGCATTCTTCATCACTATATCCAATTTGAATTTGTCATGTCTGAGAATTCTCAGTTCAGCATCAAAGTTTTCCACTAATTCCTGAATTCTGTTCAGTAATGTGTCTTGTTGATATAACATTTTAACATCCTCGGCTTGCTTAAGTTCTATTTCCAAGGGAGTTAACTCAACATCTTCTAATATTTCACTAGCAGCAGAACTTTCAGTTTTAGGTTTTACTACACTCAAACGTCTAGCCAAAGGTGTGGGAGATGCAGCCTAAAATATACATAAACAAAAAGGTAAGAATTACATGAATAAAATAAGCTTATGATAAGTTCCGTCATTTATATGAAGTACATGTCAAAAAAACAAAATTTTACTATTTTTTCAAACAGTATGAAATTTCGAAAATTATTTTTGCTTAATTTTATTGATTTGGAACCTGTCACATGACTGTATATATTAGTATATGAAACATTATCAGATCATCTGATATCTAAATTTGAAATATAAATGTTGACCAATTTCATAATGTGGAAACAATTGACTGGAAAAGTTTCTCATTGTCAGCAATATCAATATACAATAACAGTGTAAATATACACATTTACATCTGTCTGTGGTCTGAAGACTTTCAATTTAGTGTTTCTTTATGAAAAGAAATATTAAACAGTGATAGTTAACATTGTAGAAGATTTGTACATTTTCCTTTTGATCTTTACATGTGATAATATCTATTATCAAGCCACTAGTGCGATATTGAAAGTAACTTCTAATGGCATCTTTGCCTCCGATTTGATATTGCTTTGAAAAATCCATTCTCGCAAAACAAATCAACGAAGTATATATATTACATCAATATCGACAAAATGTTTAATCACATCTCATCTCAACTCATTAAAAATAAAAAAAGACAGTTACATATGACGCTGGAAATCCAGGTGCTGGCTTCGGACAGACACAACTGTAACATATAAACCTCTAACGTTACCTTTGTTTCTCCACCAAATCCTCCAAAGCCCCCAAAACCACCAGATGATGAACCTTTAGCTGCTGCTTTCTGTTTCTCATCAAATTCCTTCTTAAATTTTATCAATGTTTCTCTTGTGTATTCTAATTTTCTGTAAGTATATAGCCATATATATTTATATCAATTAAAATATCACAACGTCACCCATTTTCGAAGGTCACATGTTTTCCACATTTATTTTCCCTATGATCAAATCTCACGTATTTTGACCAGTTCATAGGTCAGAGGTTAAGCTATGATGCTGAAATTATGCAAAACTGTCTCAAGTAATCCAAGCTTTAAATGACATTCTGAAGAACTACAATATCTACTATTTCAGGTTGAAAATCATCCTTTTTTTATAATTCAATTTTTTCTTTAACTTAATACAACTTCATTTTTTTATAAAACATACTAGTGCAGCCCGGTTTTGATTTCATTGTCTGCATTGTTGTTTATATTGTAAGCTTCATGTTTTATTTACCATGACCATCAAAAACAGAAGAAGCAGCAAATGTGCTTTATAAGTAAGCATGCATTGTTTTTCATGTCACCATCTTGAAATGGAAAGAAAATACTGTGGTTTTAATTTAGTAAATCAAACTCAAAAGGATCAGTTGTCCATGTTATATGACAGGGGGTCATCAATAATATTGGTACATTTATGTCATTTTACCCATTTTCATCACAGTCATGAAATGTTTTTCACATCAATTTATTCACTTACATTGTAACTAAAAATCTGGACGATAATGTATATTTTTGTGGATAAAAAATATTAAATATCTATTTGCAATGATATTAATATGATTTAAAAACAAAACTTACTTTTCTGGCATCTCACTTATTTTCATTTCAGGTACTGGTGGTATAGTTTTACGATCGGCTTCCTCTAACTTTTCATGGACAGCTTTCAGATTCTGTACAACATCTTTTATCTCTTCAATAATTCTAATCTTCTTGTCTCTTAATGCCAGTAGTTGTAGATTGAAGTTATATTTATATTCATGAATCTGAAAAAAAATTAAAAAAAATAATTTCAAATGTTAGAAAAATATTGGAAGCCATGATGTTATATTTTCCTGAGACATTTCTCAGTAAGAGTTACCTCCCTTATAACAATAAATTGCCCTTTAGATTATTCAGTTTTAACCCGTTCAAACTCATAAGAACAATCTACTTTTATTTAAAACATACCAATTGTTACTAATCAGACAAAATATAATATAAATTCTTAGACCACAATACATAAGCTGTTTGTAACATATTATTACAAACTTTCTATTAGAAATTAAATCCATTATTACTTTGATAACAATGAAAACCAAACCTCTTTAGAACCAACTTTTATGCTTAGTATAGACAGGTGTTCAGCTTACGCAGGATAAATTAACAAAGGTTTCCTACACTGGGACTTTATTTCAAGTTTGGTTTATATAGGATTTCGGATTCTTCAAGGTTCAGTTTAGACACGTTTCACTGAAGTACATGCAGCAGTAGTAGTATTTAATTTTAGAAAATCTTTCTGATAAAGATATGGTATTCTGAGAATAGTAGGACATACATATTCAGACAATTGTAAAATAGATGACATTTTAAGTTTTTTTAAATTTACTTGGCAATGCAAATGACAACCATTTACATATATATAATTCATTAAAAAAATATATGGTACATAGCTGTCACAATAACATTATCCTAATTACCTATATAATTTACTTACAAGATCTTTGAGTATGAGTAATCTTCCTCTAGCTTTCTCTACATTCATTCTAAGATGATCAGGTACAATATAATCCTTGGCTGTCTTCAGATTGAAGTATCCCATGTTATCCCTGGCCTCTTTAATGGAGGCTAAATCTTTAGGATCCTCAAAATCATCATCTGGTTTGGTATTATACAACTCATCCCACTGTAGATAAACAATAAATATTGGTATTATACAACTCATCCCACTGTAGATAAACAATAAACATTGGTATTATACAACTCATCCCACTGTAGATAAACAATAAATATTGGTATTATACAACTCATCCCACTGTAGATAAACAACAAACATTGGTATTATACAACTCATCCCACTGTAGATAAACAACAAACATTGGTATTATACAACTCATCCCACTGTAGATAAACAATAAACATTGGTACAACTCATCCCACTGTAGATAAACAATAAACATTGGTACAACTCATCCCACTGTAGATAAACAATAAACATTGGTATTATACAACTCATCCCACTGTAGATAAACAATAAACATTGGTATTATACAACTCATCCCACTGTAGATAAACAATAAACATTGGTATTATACAACTCATCCCACTGTAGATAAACAATAAACATTGGTATTATACAACTCGTCCCACTGTAGATAAACAATAAACATTGGTACAACTCATCCCACTGTAGATAAACAATAAACATTGGTATTATACAACTCATCCCACTGAAGATAAACAATAAACATTGGTACAACTCATCCCACTGTAGATAAACAATAAACATTGGTATTATACAACTCATCCCACTGTAGATAAACAATAAACATTGGTATTATACAACTCATCCCACTGTAGATAAACAATAAACATTGGTATTATACAACTCATCCCACTGTAGATAAACAATAAACATTGGTATTATACAACTCATCCCACTGTAGATAAACAATAAACATTGGTACAACTCATCCCACTGTAGATAAACAATAAACATTGGTACAACTCATCCCACTGTAGATAAACAATAAACATTGGTATTATACAACTCATCCCACTGTAGATAAACAATAAACATTGGTATTATACAACTCATCCCACTGTAGATAAACAATAAACATTGGTATTATACAACTCATCCCACTGTAGATAAACAATAAACATTGGTATTATACAACTCATCCCACTGTAGATAAACAATAAACATTGGTACAACTCATCCCACTGTAGATAAACAATAAACATTGGTATTATACAACTCATCCCACTGTAGATAAACAATAAACATTGGTATTATACAACTCATCCCACTGTAGATAAACAATAAATATTGGTATTATACAACTCATCCCACTGTAGATAAACAACAAACATTGGTATTATACAACTCATCCCACTGTAGATAAACAATAAACATTGGTACAACTCATCTCACTGTAGATAAACAATAAACATTGGTACAACTCATCCCACTGTAGATAAACAATAAACATTGGTATTATACAACTCATCCCACTGTAGATAAACAATAAACATTGGTATTATACAACTCATCCCACTGTAGATAAACAATAAACATTGGTATTATACAACTCATCCCACTGTAGATAAACAATAAACCTGTCAGTTTATTTAAGGAATTGAAAAAAGGAAGAATATGTCCCTAGAACACACTTCCAGCTAAAGTATCTTACAGAACAGAAAAAGTGTTAATGGCCGAAATCAAACTTGGCCTTCCTTTTATGGTTCTGGATCTTGCATTAAATTTTAAATGATTTACATAAGGGGAACTTAAGTTATTGAGAAGAAACCAATGCTGGACATCGAGTACATGGGTGAAAACTTAATGCCACTCTCCCAAGGCTTAGCAGCAGGGGCATGAAATACATGTAGATTGATTGTGACTTTTTACCAATTGCATAATAAAAACAATTATTACCTGTGCCTTTCTTTGTGCTCTCTTTTTCTTCTTTTCTTCCACTTTACCCAGAGCTTTAGTAATTCTTTCCCCCATACTACCCTTCAGTGTGGTCATGGTAGTAACTTTAGCTGATGGGTCTTCTTGTTTCTCTCCTGTACCCATATCTGTCAGTCTAGTTTGACCTATGCAAATATACCATTATCATTCTTATATGTGGATTTAACTCTATATTTAAAACTTCTAAATTCCTAATGTAGACAGACAAGACACATCCCTTTTCCAACATACTTAAATGCTTGCCATTCTTTAATAATAATTTATCATCATTAACATTTTAGACAGTTTTTACAAGTATTTTGTGAAACATGACTGAACATGGTAAAAAGTTTTATCAGTATTTTGTGAAACATGGCTTCTATATTTACCATTATTGAATTTGACATAAACCTCCATATTTATATTATTTGTGAATTTTTATTAGAAGAATTAACAACAATTGTAACCAACTGTGTACTGTGAGCACAGCTCACTAAGATATACCCCCTGCATCTGTCCAACCTATTTCCATAACCAAAACATTACTGATTGTTCCGACCAAAAATGAAAGGGACCCTCCTCTCTTCACCGGTAAGCTGCTGATAAAATTTCAAAACATTCTGAGAAACACTACTCAAGTTATCATACGACATAGGGTAAAAATCCTATTTTCCGTCATATCAAGTCCAATAACTCTGGAACGGCAAAAGTGAAAATCGTCAAAAAGGAAAGGGATCCTCCTCTCTTCACCGGTAAGCTGCTGATAAAATTTTAAAACATTCTGAAAAACACTACTCAAGTTATCATACGACATAGGGTTAAAATCCTATTTTCCGTCATATCAAGTCCAATAACTCTGGAACGGCAAAAGTGAAAATCGTCAAAAAGGAAAGGGATCCTCCTCTCTTCACCGGTAAGCTGCTGATAAAATTTCAAAACATTCTGTGAAACACTACTCAAGTTATCATACGACATAGGGTTAAAATCCTATTTTCCGTCATATCAAGTCCAATAACTCTGGAACGGCAAAAGTGAAAATCGTCAAAAAGGAAAGGGATCCTCCTCTCTTCACCGGTAAGCTGCTGATAAAATTTTAAAACATTCTGAAAAACACTACTCAAGTTATCATACGACATAGGGTAAAAATCCTATTTTCCGTCATATCAAGTCCAATAACTCTGGAACGGCAAAAGTGAAAATCGTCAAAAATGAAAGGGATCCTCCTCTCTTCACCAGTAAGCTGCTGATAAAATTTCAAAACATTCTGAGAAACACTACTCAAGTTATCATACGACATAGGGTAAAAATCCTATTTTCCGTCATATCAAGTCCAATAACTCTGGAACGGCATAAGTGAAAATCGTCAAAAATGAAAGGGATCCTCCTCTCTTCACCAGTAAGCTGCTGATAAAATTTCAAAACATTCTGAGAAACACTACTCAAGTTATCATACGACATAGGGTAAAAATCCTATTTTCCGTCATATCAAGTCCAATAACTCTGGAAAGGCAAAAGTGAAAATCGTCAAAAAAGAAAGGGATCCTCCTCTCTTCACCAGTAAGCAGCTGATAAAATTTTAAAAGATTCTAAGAAACACAACTCAAGTTATCGTACGACATAGGATTTGTCTACAGACGGACGGACGACATGGTGAAACCAGTATATCCCCCTACAACTTCGTTGCGGGGGGTATAATTAAAAGTTTTTTTCTTCAAGTTAATAAAATTAAAGATAAAGACAAACAAACACAGTGGTTTGGACATAGGCTTATTTAAGCTTGCATACACATCAGACAAGGACCATCTAGGCACACCAAACTCCAAAATTATTCACTTTCAACCTTACTGTTCCATATTAATTATTACCTGTCAGTAATTCTCTGGTAGGATCTCTAGTTAAGTCTTCTCTAGTCAAATTAGTCTTTCTTCTCTCAAACTCAGCCTTCATATGGTAGAAATCATCAGATAACTTAGCAGCTCTAAAACTGGCCACTTCATGAGGTGTTTTAAAGGCTATCACAACTATTCTTTCACATTCCACTACATCTTTGTATCTGTACAATAACAAGTAATTCTATAATAAAATTCTTATTCAATTCTTGGTTTGGGAGATATATTCTTTTGGTAATTGATTCTGTTAAAGCAGCTGCTCAGGTGAGGTGCATTCTATACAATATTATGTGATAAAGTTTGCCAGTGACTTGCAGCAGGTCAGTGGTTTTTTTCGGGTACTCTGGTTTCCTCCACAAATAAAACTTGACTGCCACAATATAACTTAAATATTGTTGAAAGTGGCATTAAACACCATAACCCTAATCCCTATAAAAGTAGTGACCATGCTATTAAGGATGTGTATGTGGAATTGAACAGTTCCTAAGGTTCAATTAAATCATCTACATATCAATAATGTTTTTTAAAGAGACCAAAAACAGGCTAAAGTACAATATATATAATACAACAACAAATCAACTATAAAAACAGATAAGGCCAAAAAAAAAATATGTGTGTTTACTGTCACATGACCCACCCTATTTTTCAGCCGCCGACCCTAACCTTTTTTATCGGCAATTATTTGACCCAAATTTTTGCTATCAATTTTTACACAGAATTCGGATAACCATTTTTGTTGTTTAATCAGCATCAATGTTATATTTATTCAACCGCTAGCTTTTTGTCGAAATTGAGAGCAAAGAAGGTAGAAAAACTGTGTAAATCATCATAAAACAGTTTCAACAAATGACGGCTTACCCGAAAATGAAATAACCGGAATCGGATTCCGGAACCGGAAACGACTATTTCCGGTTTTGCCGATAGTAAAAAAAAAAAAAAAAAAAAAAAAATAATGCCGACTGACCCTAGATTTTTTTGACATGTGAGAGTAAAAACACATATTTTTTTTTTTGGCCTAAATCAGAATAAAATTACAAGAAGTGTTACAAATGTATATAACAAACCTTTTTCTTAGTTTTTCCAATGATATTCTTTGTTTCTCCGATTCCCAAGCTAATTCTTTCCTCACTATTTCTATCCTTTCATCTCTTTGCTTTTGTAATTCTTCTTTGATTTCTCTGTCCATTTCAAATTCCTAAATAACCAAATATACAACAACCAAAAATAAGATGAAATAATTTAAGGAAAGCATTTCAACTCATAGATGTTTTTTTTTTAATAAAAAGTGATCACAACATATTTCTGGAATTGTAAGAGAAATGTCCTTACATATGAAATATGCAAAAATAACATACAAAACTTCTTAAAGATATTTTAAGGTCAGAGATGTTTAAATACTACAAAAAAATCACATCCTTACCTCTTTTTTAAGTTGTAGATGATTGGGTAAACCTTCATTTTTCTCCAATAACCCTTTAAACTGTCTTCTAAATTTAGAAATCTGTCGTCTAACTTCTCTCTTCTTTTCCTCGGCTAGTTTCATCATCTTGTCATACTCAGCTTTCTGCTTTGCATCTTCAATACTGTACATAGTAAAAATTAAGTGATATTAGGGGGAGATAACTAACATAATAGAAGATCTTGAATTTAAAAATTATCTGTTTATTGTTTAATGATCATTTATGTATAATTTTGGTTCAGTGAGGTTGGCAGTTTCTGAGAAAAAGATATCCAATTAATTTTCCCCATCAATTTCTTTCATTACAAAATAGTTTGACAACCTGCGAAGGATACTCCAAGGATTAAACTTACTCTCACTGTACATTTTATCATGTAAACTTTTAACTGCTTGAAAATACACACACTCTTGCCCATTTAAATGAAATTCTAGGGGGAATTGAAATCTTTTCATCATGACCCAGATTCAATATAACAAGACTCAATATCTATTTAAGGGAGACAACTCATGCACACTGTAAAAGTGATTTGACAGGGATAAATAATTTGATCAATATAATAGTTTTTCATTATCAGTGGACTATACTGTACTATTGCTGTATAAGAGTTGTAATATTTAGCTTGATAAAAACATGTTTTTGAGTATAACTGATGACATCTTACCTGTAGGCTGATGGATCATCAATATCATCTCCTATCTTATCATCATCTTTCTTCTGTAAACAATAAAATACAAACATATAGAAATTAGCAAAAAAATATGTTCATTAAAATACCACATGTCTTTTATCATATAAGATGAATTTGTTTACATATGAAAAGTATACAATACCTAATTTACACTGACAAAATAATTGTCATATATAAAGAGAGTGAACAAAAGTATTCTGACCTTTCTAATTTTCCCTATAAATTTTGCATAAAAATAAACAAAATTTGGAAAAATTTTCCCAGTCAATATTTAGTCTTGAATTAATTTTTTTAATCAACAAAAGCAGAAAAGCATGTACAGTAGAACATCACTGGCTCGAACTCGAAGGGACTGTCAAAATCTGTTCGAGCTATCGGAAGTTCGAGCCACCGAAGTCCCGTAATATTAGAGAAAAAAAAATCTGGTTCTGACCTGGGAGTTTCATTATGCTATGATAACTGATGCACAGTAAAGTGGGCCTTTCTCGTAAAAAATATTTAATCCTTTAGAAAGTTCTCAAAGACTACGGCTTCTGAATACCTCTCTGGTATCTTCAAAAGTTCCTTAGAAACGTTTTTTCACTTTGTTCGCGATCTATTTTATAAACAGGAAATACGAGGTCGGTTATTAACACTTGGATCGATATCGTATAATGCTTGATAATTCGGATATATATTTTTAATGGTCAATTTTCAAATTTTAGCCATTTTCTTTTTCTTTAAAGGCATATTGTCTACCAAAATCGTAATTTTTTCATACCCAAAATTATTGTCGTTTTCCGTACTGGCCTTCAGAAAAAATGAAGATCAACACCGAGTTATGCTGCAAAAGATACGATTTTTTTACAAAAAAGACCCAAAACTATCGCTATCGGAATTATTGTCCAGGATAATAAGAATTCAAATCTATTCATATGACCTTCTATGTGAACCCATCTTGAGCATGCACACTGTTTAGAAACAATAAACAACATGTGGTTCATGGGCAAAAGAGGAAGTGTCAACACGTAGAAGAAAGCGGACTTTGACGGATTCAGAGAGAAAGATGAATAGAAGTGAAGTATCTTCCAAATGGAACAAATGCAGGGTATATGTAGGGGATCAGTTGGACTGTTGGAACAAACTCAAGGAAGTGTTACGCATCCAAAATCGCACTGAAGTGGCAAAGATTTTGCTTGATAAGCAAGCCGAGCATGTTTTTTCCTTCTTTTCTCAATCGTTTTTCATATTTTATGAATTTATGATGATGCCTATGATCATTTTCGGTAGATATTATTCAATATCTGTAATCTTGCACCTGGCAACAGCAAATTATTGTCAATGAGTAGCATAAAACGGCCGTATTTGCGAGGTAAACAAACACGAATCTTAACATCCATGCTGCAGCATCCGGCTTCTGGCATAAAAATAGATAAAAAAAGATTTGCCCTCGCTCAGGTCAGTGCATAATTAAATAGCTTCCAGTAACGATGGTCAGCTTTTTTAAATCGAAAAAAAAACAACGTTTCGTAGCGTATTCGCCAATAATTCGGTGTTTAATCTTCATTTTATGAAGGTCAGTACGGAAAACGACAATAATTTTGGGTATGAAAAAATTACGATTTTGTAAGACAATATGCCTTTAAATTGAATTTGAAGCAATTATATTTGTTTCTTTTGGTATTATATACACATAAAAACTCAGGTTAATCGAAATTTCAGTACGAGTACATATATATATTTTTGGGGTATTTAGATGAACCTTGAGACCACACAGTTTGATATTATTCGATTCCAGCAACTATAAAAATAAAAAAAACTTTAAAAAAAACTCTCAATAATAATAATTCATGTAATAACAATTTTAAATATTGTTTTAATAAACTTTATTACGATTGTAAACATTTGATTGTTTTAATTATTGTCGAGTGTAGGCACGGCTTGGTACAATCAGCGACACAAGTCTAGTGTTCAATAATCGTTCTCTATTAATCGTAATTAATGGTTAACAATCAAGCCACAGCTGAATTTAATGACTAATTAACACAAATGATGACAAGTTTATCCCTCTACCTGTAATTGTTCAGTAAACAATTTATCTGTTGGTAATCTTACATTTATCACACCTTGCAGTAAGCACATTCAACCGTAACATACATCAGTCAGTTAAATTGCGATGTTCAAGTTTGACATGGTAAAACTCGTGATTTTATTATTGACGGGACCATTTATTGAGTTCGACTGTTCGAGGTATCAGTGTTCGAGCAAAGGGGTTTTTTTTACTTAGAAATATAAGGAAAATTGGTGGGACTTTCAAATCAGTTCTAGCCATCCATAGTGTTCGACCCATCCAAGTTCGAGGCACCGAAGTTTGACTGTAGTTTATATATCGACAGACAGTAGAAGTCCCTTTTTTTAATGGTTTGAAACATACGAATTATAGTCTGTCTGTCTTCAATTTGATAACAGTAATTAATATTCAATTCAAGATACATAAAAAAACATAATAATACTAAATATGCAATAAATAAAATTCAACTACAATAACATGGGCAGAATAACCGTAACAATTGATAATGTTCTCAATATAATATGAATCCAAAAAAAAAAATCTTAAATTTGATACCAACCTTAGCTTTAGTATATTAACGATATAGATTATACCAACCTTAGCTTTAGTATATTAACGATATAGATTATACCAACCTTAGCTTTAGTATATTAACGATATAGATTATACCAACCTTAGCTTTAGTATATTAACGATATAGATTATACCAACCTTAGCTTTAGTATATTAACGATATAGATTATACCAACCTTAGCTTTAGTATATTAACGATATAGATTATACCAACCTTAGCTTTAGTATATTAACGATATAGATTATACCAACCTTAGCTTTAGTATATTAACGATATAGATTATACCAACCTTAGCTTTAGTATATTAACGATATAGATTATACCAACCTTAGCAGATGGCAGCTTGGCTTTAGCTTCAGCTATTTCTTTGTCAATATTTTCCTGCGTCATGACATCAAACATGAAGAAGTTACCATCTGAACCAACTGACAATAAGTGTAATGAATCGTAACCCAGTTTGACATTAGTCACATGACCATAATTATTGTCATGGACATTTAACATCCAGGAATGATTTAGGGTAGCAATGTCAAATTCTACATCTAAACTGTGTATTCTGATTGCTCCGTCATCCATACCAAACATAACTTGTTTACCATTTGCACTGAAAGGTAATACACAGTTAAATTAAAGCATTGCTTATACAAATTCTACATCTAAACTGTGAATACAAATGGCTTTATACCAAACATAACTCGTTTACTGATGGCATCTCATTAACAAGATTAACTCATCCACATTTCTGTGCCTGTCCTAAGCCTGGACCTGGATATTCAATGCCATATGTTGTGTTTTTTTTGTGTTCAATGGTTTGAGGTGAGAGGTGGCTGTTGGTTTTGATGATATTGATTGAATTGTTGGCCATCATTGTTTAAACTATCTCTTCATAATTACATTGTCTGAAAACAAGATATGTGTTCTATTACTGCAGTGAATTGTTTTGACAAATCTAGATTCCAAATTTCAATATAGTATGAATTAGTTTTAATGTCTAACATAATGTATGACCACAACAACATATGTGGATTATCAATAATATCAGGGTTGAGTGGGCAATTGTTGCTAAATGTTAAGTGAGCAATTTTTTAGACAAGAATAAGTTGCATTTCGATGAGAAGCTGATGATGTCAGCTTTGTATTAGACTTAGTTAGATTTTTATAGTGCTAGATCACTGTAACAACATTCAGGGTAGACATGATGCACGACTTGGACACATTAATCCAATTCCCATGCTCTTACCCCTGAACTATGTGTGTAAGGCAGAGAAGCAGCACATACCAGTCTTTGGTTATGACAGGGTATCAATCCCACAATCTTCAGCACTAAAAGGAGTATGCTAACCATTACAACATCGATGATGTTTCAATAATGTCCAACAAATTCAAGACTTCTGTACAATAAGTAGTAATATCAAAATACCTGAAAGTAATATTCTGGATAGGGACATCACTGGATTCTAAAACAGGAACATATCTGATAGGCTCATCATGTATTTCTTCTGGTACCCCAGCCTTCTCTGCCTCATTCATAAATTTACATTCGTATAAGTAACCAGAATCAAAATCACCCTAAAAAGTCATTATACCATGAAAATGAGTTTATAATTATAAAATATAAAAATAATAACAGATTTGTTTTTTGTGTGTTTTATTTAAAAAAAATGAGAAGTGCATATTTGATTTAATAAAAAGGCATCTGTTTTTTATTTGACTAAACACAGTAATTTATTCTTTTGATTTTGTCATTTTACACTGTGTATATATATTTATATGTTAGTAGAACTCTTCAGAGTCAATGAAGAAGTAACAATCATATCTTACTCTTGTTCTACTTGTTTGTAGGAGGGGATAAATTAGTATTCCATGTCTGATTTGAAGATGACATGGAACCAGTACTTTTTGGTCCTTTAAAAATGTAAGTAAAATATGTTTTTTTTTTGTTCTTTGAACATATAAGTAAAATAGGGGAGTTTTTTTGGTTCTGTGAAAATGTAAGTATAAAAATAGGGGAGTTTTTTGGTCCTTTGAAAATGTAAGTAAAATAGGGGAGTTTTTTGGTTCTGTGAAAATGTAAGTAAACTAGGGGAGTTTTTTGGTCCTTTGAAAATGTAAGTAAAATAGGGGAGTTTTTTGGTTCTGTGAAAATGTAAGAAATATAGAGGGATTTTTTGGTCCTTTGAAAATGTAAGTAAAATAGGGGAGTTTTTTGGTTCTGTGAAAATGTAAGTAAAATAAGGGAGTTTTTTGGTCCTTTGAAAATGTAAGTAAAATAGGGGAGTTTTTTGGTTCTGTGAAAATGTAAGAAATATAGAGGAGTTTTTTTGGTCCTTTGAAAATGTAAGTAAAATAGGGGAGTTTTTTTTAGTCTTTTAAAATGTAAAATTAAAACAAAAAATGTTCAGTATAAAAAATGACATAGCAAGTGAGATAGCTGTTAAAAGGGACAGTAAATATTACCCATTCTGTGTATTAAATGGAAAAAGGGGGCTTTAGAATTAATTTTTTTTAAATTAGTTTGTATTCCTATAATTATAAATGATAACATTATTTACCATAGAGAGCCAGAACTTCCCTTCCTCACTATAATACCCAGCCAATATAGCACTTGGTATTTCTGGGATATATGGGTGCCATTCTTCTTCTTTCTCTTTTTTGGTCTCTGAAATTACAAAATTTATAATTCAAATTTCTTTTTTAGAAATTATTTTCTATTAACTGAAACAAGAAAGAATATATCACAATACTTTCCAGTGATTTGCTTTGTTAGGGGCTGTCATGGTTTTAGTTGGATTTGCAACTACCTATGCAATCAGCGCCTATCACCATTAACGTTGTGAGTTCTAATCCAGCTCAGGCGAGATGTACTCTATGCAACATTATGTGATGAAGTCTGTCAGTGACTTGCGGCAGGTCAGTAGATTTCTCTGGGTACTCCGGTTTCCTTCACTAATAAAAAGAAATTGACTGCCCCGATATAACTGAAATACTGTTGAAAGTGGCATTAAACACCATAACCCTAACCCCCTCTAGTAATTTTTCAATATCACTAATAAAATATAATAAGGAATTCTGACTTATAGGTGTGATCAAGCATTGAGGGGATGAAATTCCAGCCAAATTTCTCCAGGTATGTTGACAAATAGACGACTAGAGAATGCTTGATTGCTGATTTATTATGGAAATTTTACATATAGTAAGTAAGCTGTTATAATTTAAAATTATTTTAACCTATGTTTTCCTTAATTCTATATAATGCTGAGAGCTTGTTAAATTTCTGTCATATTTGCCACTGTGACCATATATCACACTGTATCTCATTGTTGTACTTATTGTACAAATTGTATCTCATTTCCATATTTTATATCAGTTCTTGTAAAGAAAGAAAACACAATAAAATAAAACAAGGGCAACGCAAAGTGTGGTGTATCCCCTCGCCTAAAAATTAGACCCTGTGACCTTGACCTTTGACCTTGAAAATCAATAGGGTTCCAGATTTTCTTAAGGTCTAAGTATGTACCAGGTTTGGTCAAAATCCATTGAAGGATGTTGATTCTAGAGTGTTCCCAAGGATGTTATGTGGTAAAAATTTGACCCGGTGACATTGACCTTTGACCTTGAAAATCAATAGGGTTCCAGACTCTCCTAAGGATTATGTATGTACCAAGTTTGGTCAAAATCCATTGAAGGATGTTGATTCTAGAGTGTTCACAAGGATGTTATGCAGTAAAAATTTGACCCGGTGACATTGACCTTTGACCTATGACCTTGAAAATCAATATGGTTCCAGACTCTCCTAAGAACTAAGTA
This sequence comes from Bathymodiolus brooksi, assembly GCA_963680875.1. Taxonomy (NCBI): domain Eukaryota; kingdom Metazoa; phylum Mollusca; class Bivalvia; order Mytilida; family Modiolidae; genus Bathymodiolus; species Bathymodiolus brooksi. The sequence continues at coordinate 60,388,475 of OY804578.1, forward strand.
TGTACCAAGTTTGGTCAAAATCCATTGAAGGATCTTGATTCTAGAGTGTTCACAAGGATGCTATGCGGTAAAAATTTGACCCAGTGACCTTGACCTTTGACCTTGAAAATCAATAGGGTTCCAGACTCTCCTAAGGACTAAGTATGTACCAAGTTTGGTCAAAATCCATTGAAGGATGTTGATTCTAGTGTTCACAAGGATGTTATGCGGTAAAATGTTTACCCCTTGACCGTTGACCTTGAAAATCAATAGGGTTCTAGAATCTCCTAAGGACTATGCATGTACCAAGTTTGGTCAAAATCCATTGAAGGATGTTGATTCTAGAGTGTTCACAAGGATGTTATGCAGTAAAAATTTGACACGGTGACATTGACCTTTGACCTTGAAAATCGATAGGGTTCCAGATTCTCTTAAGGACTAAATATGTACCAAGTTTGGTCAACATCCATTGAAGGATGTTGATCCTAGAGTGTTCACAAGGATGTTACAGAAGGATGGACGGACAGAAGGACGAAAGGAAGGAAGGACAGAAGGACGGTAGCATTACTATATCCCTTCGTAACTTCGTTGAAGAGGGGATAATAAACATAATTTGATTGTCAGTGATGTCTCAGACTGACTTATAAGTAAGTCTATGATAAATCCTAGTGATTACAAGAAGTGACTTCCAACTTCTAGACAAATTTACTCATAGTATTTACCCACCTGGTTCATCTCCTTGTTCTGATTCTGTTTCCAATCCTCTCTCTATCCTTCTCCTTCTTTCTTCTTCTTCTTTTCTCTTTCTCTCAGCTTCCTCTGTTCTCTTTCTCTCTAACTCTTCTTCATGCTGTTAAACATATCAATTAAACTATTCAATAATGAAAACAAGAGACCTACCTTAGCCTGTATCACTAACAATTTCTCAAGATTTTTTTTTTCAATTTTCCCATAGTTCTATGTTAATTATGTCTGATATAGCTATCTTTTATTTTTACCATTTTTTGCATACAGTTTTAAGTCCTGCAATAAAGCCATTTTTGGATATCCTTTAAACATAGAAACCATGAACTTTGTAGAGCACAATACCATTAACAAGAACACTTTCCCTCAGAATTCTTTGTTAAAATATGGGTTATGGTGGTAGCCATCATTAATTCAATACCAAACACAAAACATAGGCTTTGTAAAAGACCATCCAATAATCATGGACAGCTTTGGGTTTTTAATTCCTAAGAAAAAGTTTTTTTAAATACATTTTACATGCATAAGACAGTCCATAATTATTTTACCATGTTATTCTTGTATTGTTGTGAACCAAATATTTTATTATGCATTCTAAAAACAAGATTGCCAAATACTATTACATATCAATATTGAAAGAAACTGGTGTCCACTATGTTGTAGTGCCAATTTTGTGTGTGTGTAATATGAAGCAAATTGCACATTTCTTTTCATTGTAACTAACTCTTGTGCTGTCTATTACAACTTCAAAATGAATAAAAAGGTTTGTGGCGTTTATCGACAGAAGTCAACAGTACCTCTCAACACCAGACCAAGGGGCCGTTTCACATTCATTTTAGGGTATGAGTTATCATGAGTTATGTTCATTATTGAAGACCATACTGTGACTATGAAATGTAGAGTAACAATAAAAGCACTCTTCCTTTACATTAATTTCTCTCTCTCAGTGTAAAGTTGCATAGCCTCTCATGTTCATTTACATCCACATCCTTTCTTACTAATTTGTTACTAATCTATGATAATGCATACTGACCCTAAGTCTTGACTTGATACTTTTAAACTTGTACTGTTTCATAGGTAATCCTGTAATATGGAATGTATGAGACGTATCAAACTTGGCTCCTTCAGGAGAATCAATCTCTACAACTAAACCTTCCTCACAAAATACCAACAAGGTCGATTTTTTCTGAAATAAACAAGAAAGCATACATATATGTTAATATTAAAATAATAATGCGACAAAATAAAGTAAAGTTGCAGTAAAATTCAGTAAATATTGCATTCTTATTTATCTATATATACAGGAGACTTTTCTCAGCCAAGGGTCAAGGCCATTCATTGTTTTCACAGAGATATATCAGTATTTCACACAAAGGCTAGAACAAGTTATACACATTGATTCCCATCATTTCCTAAAATGTTGTAATTTGTTTTGAAAAGACATTGTGTTCTTGGGGTAAGATATTAATAAACTAACAGTACAAGTCATGAGCTTTGTAAGACACCACCAATACAAAGATTTTAATCAGTTGTTTTACAAAAAGCTTATCCTTAGTGTCAGTGTACTTTTACAGTTTATCAATAATAAAGAATGCATTCTACCCTGACAATGGTGTAAATGACATCAGTGTATATACATTAACATGTAGTAACTTACAAATCTTCCTGGTGACCACTGTATTTTTCTGACAGGAGTGGGGGTCTGTACAAATCCTATAGGTTCATATGACTGTCCATTGATAGCCAGAAAGAAAATTGTACCATCTTCTCCCTAAAAAAAAATAAAAAATGTATTATTACAAATGATTAAAACCATTATTTACATTAGCTAAATTAAAATCAATACCGGCATATACACTTTTTCAATAACATCAACATTTTTCTATTTCATTCATGGTATTTAACATTTATATCTTAGGAGATTATATATACTATGTAGGTATATCGTTGAAAAATATATAATTTATTTGTACAAATTTTAGAAACAAGTAGAAGAGCGAGCCCTTTGATGAGTTTTCCTGGTCTGTTTTGCATTTTCATTGTGTTGATCCTGCAATTTCAAAAAGTCCAAAACAACAGCCAAATTTTACTGAAAAGAGCTGAAATAACCATTGTTTGACTTGTTTTCAATGGTGTCCTCTTTCATTTCAGAGCTTATACATTTACCGTATCTTAAGTATCACCTTAGATGTATCATGTACCAGTAAAAGTTTTATTAAGTCAACCACTGAAATAACACTTAATCTTATTTGACCCATTTATCAGTATTCAAAAATCACATGACAGCAGGATATTTTTTTAAATCAAATTAGACATCAAACATTACCTATAAAATTCAACATTTTTTTTTACAGTTGTTGTGTAGACAAATCATGCCAAAGATACAAAGACAAAGCTTGATAACAATAATATGTAATGCTAAAATACAATGAAGACTGACCCCTGTAGCCAAAATATCTCCAGAATGATCAGTAGCTATAGACGTAACAGCTTTAGTATGAGGTTTGAAGGCCTGTAGTATGTCTAATTCTACAGAGTTTTTATGTCGTCTACTTTGTAATGAATCCTCATTCATCTGTTTAAGTGACAACACTCTTACTACACCATCCTGGAATCCTGCTATCACTGTGGCACATTTAGTATCAACCTGTTAAATACAAAAACAAATTTCAAAGCTGATAAATAATGAAAGTACATATATGTATATTAGTGCACACATAAAAAAAATGGAAATGGAAGATTTTTTCCTCCAAAAGTTTACATAAAAATGTTTACACTATCCCCACGTAAAATTGTGGTTACCATAGATGTAAAGAAATGTAGATCTTCTGGATACCTTGTGATAGTGTTGTTAAAGTTTTTTACCCTCTGCTTTCTTAAACATTTGTGTTTGTAACTGTTTTTGTATATATTATGTTACTATATATTGACCTTAGTACTATGCATTTGTTCCATATAATTTTGTTGAAGTATAATTCAACCAAAACCATTATCAGAAACTATCAAAATTCTACCAAATATGTTTTAAAGTAAAAATACAATGTTATGATTTGGTAAATAGAATTTTCAAGTTTATGGTTGAAAAAAAGAAGACTTTTTAATGATCTTTTGTTTGTTATGATTCATACAAAAAATATTATAAAATATTTCATATTAACTCATTACAATTATTTTTTAATATATGTTCATGAAATTTGGCACATGTAGTATAAAAAAATAACTACAACTTTTGGTGCCAACAGGAGTGATGTCCCCTTGGCAGCATAATTTTTTTTCTCAAATTTGTTTCTTAATCTGCTACAATTTTTTTCGTATGCATATGCAAGTTGATAGTATAAAAAAATAATTACGAGTTTTGGTGCCCACAAGAGTGATGTCCCCTTTGAAGCATATTTTTTCTCACAAATTTGTTTCTGTTGCACATAATCAAACAGTCTGACAGTATCTGTAAAACAAGAATAAACAATAAGTGTTAAATTGAAGTCATATAAATATAGAATATTGGTGTTGTAAATAAATTTACCACTTAGCTTCATTACCAGACTGATAGGTCTAGACATAATACTAGCTTAATAGTTACACTGGAGATATAAACATCAGCATTTATTATTTTTATTGGCAATTTATGGAAAAATAATATTTGCATTAACTACTTAATTAGATTAAACAACAAATTTAGGAAGTTTGCAATCTATTTTCTGATGAAACCATGTGTTTTGTTGTAGAGTACTCTGATGAAACCATGTGTAATGTTGTAGAGTACTCTGATGAAACCATGTGTAATGTTGTAGAGTACTCTGATGAAACCATGTGTAATGTTGTAGAGTACTCTGATGAAACCATGTGTAATGTTGTAGAGTACTCTGATGAAACCATGTGTAATGTTGTAGAGTACTCTGATGAAACCATGTATAATGGTGTAGAGTACTCTGATGAAACCATGTGTAATGTTGTAGAGTACTCTGATGAAACCATGTGTAATGTTGCAGAGTACTCTGATGAAACCATGTGTAATGTTGTTGAGTACTCTGATGAAACCATGTGTAATGTTGTAGAGTATTCTGATGAAACCATGTGTAATGTTGTAGAGTACTCTGATGAAACCATGTGTAATGTTGTAGAGTACTCTGATGAAACCATGTGTAATGTTGTAGAGTACTCTGATGAAACCATGTGTAATGTTGTAGAGTACTCTGATGAAACCATGTGTAATGTTGCAGAGTACTCTGATGAAACCATGTGTAATGTTGTAGAGTACTCTGATGAAACCATGTGTAATGTTGTAGAGTACTCTGATGAAACCATGTGTAATGTTGTAGAGTACTCTGATGAAACCATGTGTAATGTTGTAGAGTACTCTGATGAAACCATGTGTAATGTTGTAGAGTACTCTGATGAAACCATGTGTAATGTTGTAGAGTACTCTGATGAAACCACGTGTAATGTTGCAGAGTACTCTGATGAAACCATGTGTAATGTTGTAGAGTACTCTGATGAAACCATGTGTAATGTTGTAGAGTACTCTGATGAAACCATGTGTAATGTTGTAGAGTACTCTGATGAAACCATGTGTAATGTTGTAGAGTACTCTGATGAAACCATGTGTAATGTTGTAGAGTACTCTGATGAAACCATGTGTAATGTTGTAGAGTACTCTGATGAAACCACGTGTAATGTTGTAGAGTACTCTGATGAAACCATGTGTAATGTTGTAGAGTACTCTGATGAAACCATGTGTAATGTTGTAGAGTACTCTGATGAAACCATGTGTAATGTTGCAGAGTACTCTGATGAAACCATGTGTAATGTTGTAGAGTACTCTGATGAAACCATGTGTAATGTTGTAGAGTACTCTGATGAAACCATGTGTAATGTTGTAGAATACTCTGATGAAACCATGTGTAATGTTGTAGAGTACTCTGATGAAACCATGTGTTTTGTTGTAGAGTTTTCATGAATATTGAATGACATGCAGACATTTCATTGGTTAGTTAGTTGTAACTGAATTTAGAACCTAATTCATAATTACTGCAGACGTTTTTTTCAGTCTCTGCCTAAAATTATAATGCTGACAATATAAGATTCTAACTTCAAAAAGAAAACTGGCAAATTTTATGTATGTAATCATTTTTTTGGTAATATTTGGTAAACATAAAACTAACAACAAACCACAAATAAATAAATAAGTGACAAATACTTACGATCATCACCAGTAGAAGCTACAAGGTGACTTTGTGGTGATGTATCACATGCTACTATAGAACCAGCATGATATGTAAACATCTTCTCTGGAGCTGATGAAGTGTGAGAGAAAGTCAAATCCAACTTCCATATTCCACCATGGGCATCCTGATAACATCAAAATAAAGTATATAAATGATGCAGGACAATATCAGAAAGGCTCCTATACAAATACTAGCACTGGTAATAATATGAAAAACAAAACAGTCCAATCAAAAACTTGTAGAAACACAGGCAAACTAAACATCTTTAACATATGTATGGTCACTCATGTTGATTAGCAATTGGTGGTTATTTACTAACTATACTCTGGATTGTGTGAAAAATAATTCCAAGATTCATAAAAAGGTGCCAATATTTAACTTCTATTTCTGCCATTAAGCTTGACGTTCATGTGTTATTAAGGACCTACCTGAGCATACCAGACAGTAATTTCATTCTCAGCATCTGTACATTTAATAATTGACCTGAGGTTGACATCATTTCCTACTTTCAGTTCATTCATTGGTTCCATTTCAAATGTAGCAGATTCATCTGTTGCATCAGCTGTGTCAATACTCTCAAAATCCCAGACCTACAAGTTAATGTAAATTAATTATAATATCATCTAAATACATATTGTCTTACTGATGGCATCACATCTGTATTTTATGAGTTCATCCCTTGATATTAATGAGTTTCCTGTTGCACAATCTTTAGTTTCCTGTCTAGTGTTTTGTTCATCATTGTTTTTTGGTTTGTTTTTTTGGCTTTTGTAATTGTCTGTCTACTTTGTGTGGCTGTCATTTGATTTGGTGCAATATGCACATATTGGTATTAGTTTTACTCCCAGGGTTCATATATTTAAACATGCTTGTCATCCTATATTTACTGAAGACATGAGCTACTCACATTTTCATTCAATATAAAATAGCTTAGTTCTTTTTTATTTGATTGTTGTTTGCAAAATATTTATGAACACAAATTTATTGAAAAACAAAATGTCTACCCTGACATGGTTGTGTAAATAAGGTAAATTTGTTGAATTTATGAAACTTTCCAAAATCTTTAGAAAATTCATCAAAACTAAACATATACAGTAGAGTTCGTTTATAACGAAGTCCAGGGGACTCTCGATCTTAGTTCGTTATAGGCATCGTTCGCTATAAGAGAAACAATGTAGAATTACCTCCCCTTTTGAAAATCGCACAGTAGAACTTTGCTGGCTCGAACTCGAAGGGACTGTCAAAATCTGTTCTAGCCACTGAGGTCGCGTAATTTTAGAGAGAAAAAAATCTGGTTCTGACCCGGGCAGTTTCATTACGCTATGATAACTGATGCACAGTAAAGTAGACCTTTATCGTAATAAAATATTTAATCCTTTAGACAGTTCTCAAAGACTACGGCTTCTGAATACCTCTTTGGTATCTTCAAATGTTCCTTAGAAACATTTTTTCAACTTTATTCACGATCTATTTTATAAACAGGAAATATGAGGTCGGGTATTAACGCTTGGATCGATATCGGTATAATGCTGATAATTCGGATAGATATTTTTAATGGCCAATTTTAAGATTGTAGCCATTTTCCTTAATTTGAATTTGAAGAATAATAGTTTCTTTTTGGTATTATATACACATAACAACTCAAGTTAATCGAAATTTCAGAACGAGTACATTTCTTTTGGTTTTGGTATTTAGATGAACCTTGAGACCACGCAGTTTGTTGTTTAATTAAAGAGTCTATCATCAAAGAAAAAATAAACAATAGCGAATGAATTAATCTCACACATGACTTTGTTTTTAATTTCTTTAGCTTGTGCATCCATTCATTAAAATTTAGATTACGTTTTATTAATTTTTAATGCAATAAATTAGCGTGTGTGTTATTAATTGACAACTTGTTAATCACATCATTAATACCTATTTTATTGTTTGAATATTTTAAAGTAAAGTCTTGATTGACATCATTAACAACATCAAAGGTGGAATTATTGATTTTTCAATTATCAATAACGGAAGTGTCAAGTGCACTTGATCATTCTAATATGTGATCGTTCGTGCATAACGGAAGACAGGTAAACGATTTGTTTGTTCAGCAATTTTCTTTGTTATATCATGTCAATTTTGAGTAATAAAAACGTTGTTTGGGTTTAAAATTCTCTTCGTTATAAGCCTGATTTCGTTATAAAAAATTTGTAATAGGCCTTCAGAAATACGTTGTTTAAATAGCGATGGGACCGGGGATTTATCTTTACTTCGCTATAAGCCTGATTTCGTTATAAGCCTGTTCGTTATAAACGAACTCTACTGTATGTATCAGGATGATAAAATTGCAATGGGGTATTTTTTTAGTTAAATACCTACCCTTATAAAACCATCACTGCCAACTGTAATTAACTCTCCTTCATCCAGTAAAATCTGTTGAATAGGTCCATTGTGACAGGGTTTCTTCCCTTTTCTTATAATTTCTACCTTAATCAAACCACCTTCCCATAATAACATATTGCCCCATTCTGCACCAGACAATACCTTCCCATCAGGCAACTCAACATAACCTTCAATATCGGTAATCTCTGTCCTACCAAACTTCCCTAACTGACCTTGAAGCTTGAGACCAGTAAATGTGTCGGCCATCTTCCAGAATCTGCATTGAAACAAATAAACTTTTACTTAGTTTTCAATAGTAGAACACTTCTTCTTTTTTTTTTAAATGAATTTTGGTTATTAAGGATATTCAATTGATGCTAATATATGACTTTGTACACTTGTCTGCTGTCAGCAATCTTAGACAGATTAATATGCAGGTTTATGATAAATCATTGTGCTTCCAGACTTGAAAGATTTTTTGTCTTATAGGAGGATCAACCTATAGTAGAGCATATAGAGTAATAAAATCAAAAAAGTTTTTCCTATGTTTCAAATTTGTTCAGAAAAAACTTAATACATGTATTTCCAAATATCATTTTAAAAGGTAAGAGTTTCAAAATGATAATTAGTGTGAAAGATGGTGAATGATACACCATTGTAGATATAAAATAATTTAGTTATGCTTGGTGCAAAATATTACATAACTATCTTAACAATTACCTGATGTGAGACGTTCCTGCTGTTGTCAACTGACCCTCTAATTCTGTAGAGAACGTTACTTTAAATACATCTTGAGCGAAAGCTTTAGATCTAAGTACTGTTTGTTCTAGTTTCCATTCCCACAGTGTTAACATAAAATCAGGATCTCCTCCTTGTGAAGCTAACAAGTTACCATCAGGACTAAAATGTACAGGATATTAACATATTTAACATTATATTTTAATTTAAACAGACAATCACAGTAACAAGGTATTTATCTCAAAAGATATTTTCATTTTTTTATTCAACATTTACTTTTGTTGTTTAACACCGAATGAATAATTTTTCACCAATACCATTGCAAGAACAAGTTCACTAGATCATGTTTGTTTTGAACTGGACCAACTTGCTTAGTTGGATTTTTATAGTGATAACTGACTGAGACAACAGTCTGGCAGGTAGACCTGTTGCTCCACCACTCCAACACATTTTCCTGATTCCGAGCTAATAAGTTTTTGCTGCTACTCCTGAATGCTACATGTTTAATAGAGAACAGAAAGTACTTTCATAATGTAATAATAGAGTATAATCTTGTTGATTTGAAACTGGATCTTTTATTTAGTTAAAATTGGTACAATATTCAAGGTATCAGTTTAAATTTAGCTAACACTTTCAGAGGCAACATATTTCTGTCCTACTTTTTGCTTGTATCTCTAAGTATTTATCATGCAAAACACTCTACTCTGAGATGTATGATGGCATAAAATTTCTTTGTACCACCTTTAAGTATCAGACAAAATACACTATACCTGAAGTCTAAGGAGGCGTAAGATTTCTCTGTACCACCTCTAAGTATTCTGTATAATTTCAACGAGGGATATTCAAATATGTTAATATTTGGTGTGTTTCCTTTTTCGCCTACAGCAAAGTATTTCTGTGATGGATGTACCTGTAAATTAAAATATATTATTAATGCATCTATTCACATTTTTTGCTGCAAAAAATAAATAAAAAGAAATGTTTAAATGAAACACCTTCAGCATTAATTTTGCTTATTTGGAATAGATTGACGATTGATATTGATACAGATAAGTTTACTAAATATATTTAAACAATAGCAAAAAATTGGAAGTTGGCTTTACAATGTCATTTGTTGGAGTTTACTTTACACAGGAATCACTATGTTCTCATTGTCTTTTTGAAACAGAGATAAATGTTTATAGTCAAGGGTTCAACAGATCACTACAAATAATGACTATGATAAAACAAAACAGACTAATATTCAAAATAGTGATCCTGAAAAATTCTAGAAAATTCCCTTCACCCCCAGTTTTTTGTGGGGTCTGTGTGTGTTGTTCATCTTTTTAGTTTTCTGTGTTGTGTTTTTTTTTGTTTTTTTTTGTGTTCATCCTGCATCTTGTGTGTCCAATGTTGCCAGTGTCTCTAGATTGTCCATTCTTGATTGCCCCTTCAGTTTTCTCTAACATTGTATTTTATTTTGTACTATTCTGTATATAATTAATTATGATAACTTACTGTAATAGCTCCTATACCACCACCACTGGTACTACGTATATATTTCTGTTCTTTAGTATTCAAATTTAACAATTGGACCAGGTTACCAGCAGCAAAACAAACTGTGTGTTCATCTAACATATGGAGATTGTTACGCTTGGTACAGTCATAACCAAAAGAATATCTTGGAAAAGGTTAAGGCCAAATTCAGTAATTTCAAAGGAATGGCTGTTTAATACGTCAGTTGCTGGTATAAAACTCTAAATGGTCTTTGGAAAATATTTTTGCAATCTTAGATTTTTTTGGTCCTAATTTTAACATTGTATTGTCTTTAGATTTAAGTCTTCTGAATACCCCTTTGGTATCTTCAAACTTTTCTTAGAACTACATACAGTGCTCACTCGTTACACTGCCACTTTTGGATACAACGATTCTTTGGAGGTAACAAGAGTGGCAGTATAGCGAGGGAGAGCTGATATGGAGAACTTAAATATCTTCTGAAAAAATATATTTATGGCTACACTAAAGTACTGGTGAATGTACAATATACATTTTAAGGGAAACAACATTTCATCTTTAAAGTGGCATTTAACACCATAAACCCCCCTTTTTTACCACTTTCTATATGCAATCTCTAACCTTAAACCATAAGCATATACACAATATTTCCAAAGGATACTAGGGCCCGGGTGGCTCAATGAGTTAGGTAGTGGATTACCTAGCAACTCATTCAAGCCTATCACCAATATGGCGTGGGCTTGCGCCCGGCTTTGTAAATTACAAAAAAGGGTGCACTCGACTCACAGCCGCAAGTGATAAAGATTACCAGTTGCTTGCCCATGGTCGGTGGTTCTCTCCGGGCACTCCGGCTTCTTCCACCACTAAAACTGGTCGCCATGACATAGCTGAAATATTGCTGAAAGTGGCATTAAACACCAAAATTCAACCAAAGGATACTTTAATCTTAGCATGTCCTCAGGTAAGCCTGAACCTTCAGTAACAGAAGCCTTTGATGCCATCATATTGTAATCATAGAAGAAGTCATCTGCGATCAGTGGAGCTTCTTTCTTCTTTTCTTTCTTCTTCTCACTTTCATCTTCCTCTTTTTCTTCTGTAATAATCATATAAATAAAATGTAAAGCAAATTAAAACCAAAAACAAATGCTTAGAAATGAAATTCAAATGCAATATGATATTTAATGCTTCATTTTGATTTGATATCCATAAAATATGGAAGAATATGTTCCTAGGACATGGATACCCCCGCCTCCACCTAAAGTAAACATGGACATATATTTGATCATATAATATTAACAAAATTCACATTTGGCCTGTATATTGTGGTCAAAATCATTGTGTAAAAAATCAAAACATTTAATCAATGGAAACTCTAGTTGGAGCATGTAAACCAAGAATTTGACATTTGTCAATTTAGGGGCATAAATCTGGAATTGCGTCAGAAATATTTGTGCAATTGATGAGCCTGAGGATATTTTTTGTAGATTTAAACTAATGTTCTTCCTTAATCAGGATTTTTAATACTATGCTATACAAGTATCACCAGTGTTACATATCAACATTAATAAATTTTAGAAAACTGAACACCATATAAAAATACATGTTGAAAGTTAAATTTCACATAGACATGAAAATGATCAATGACAACAGCAAATCTTTATGACACAGTATCTGAATAGCATACTGTATTTACATATTGTCATCAACCATCTTATCAATAACCTAAGTTTGACACACAGCGACACTATGCTTCATCATTCTTTGCTACCTTTAACACTTTTCAAAAAGTGATAGTTGACAATTATAGTAACCACAACAAGAACCATTAACCTGTCTCACCCTAAACAATTTAATCATTACCTTCTATGCCTTCTTTAGCATTCTGGTTTGTATCTCTCTAGTAACCACAACAAGACCTATTAACCTGTCTCACCCTAAACACATCTAAACAATTTAATCATTACCTTCTATGCCTTCTTTAGCACTCTGGTTTGTATCTCCTTCTTTGTCATCTTTCTTTTCACCATCTTCTTCTTTCTTTTCTCCTTCTTCTACTTTCTTCTCTCCCTCTTCAACTTTCTTTTCGCCCTCCTCTACTTTCTTTTCGCCCTCCTCTACTTTCTTTTCGCCCTCCTCTACTTTCTTCTCCCCATCTTCACCTTTCTTTTCTCCTTCATCTGCTTTCTTTTCTCCCTCCTCTGCTTTCTTTTCACCCTCTTCTTTCTTTTCACCATCATCAACTTTCTGTTCTCCTTCTTCCTTTTTATTGCCTGATTCCTCTGTTTTTACATCTTCTTTTACATCAGTTTTTTCTTCAGTCTTTTCAGATTCTTTTTTCTCAGTCTCTGGAGCCTTTTCTTCACTGCCACCTCCTTCATGTGTGGTTTCTGGGGCCTTTTCTTCTACTGTTTCTTCTGGTTTTGATTCTTTAGTTTCTTCTTCTTTTTTGTCTTCTGTTTTTTCTTCTTTAGCTGCATCCTCTTTCTTTTCTTCTGTAGTTACCTCCCCTTCTGTTGGTTTCACGTCTTCCTGTTTTGTACTGTCTGCATCTTTCTGCACTGAATCTAAAATATGTGGAAAATGATATGAAAATTCTGCATATTGAAAGACTATGATTTGTATGAATTATGATAGATTCAGATCAGCGTCTGGACTCAAATCGATGTCCACTGACATCATTATCTCAAATCACGGTCCGATTTAAGGGTATTCTCAAATCAACTGTCTTTCTAAATTCTCAGATCTATGGTCGATTTATTGATTAATGTTAGGTCAGTGACGTCATTGGACGTTGATTTGAGAAAGTGAGAAATGGCCATTAAGATTTGAGAATTTGAAAAAAGGACATAGATCTAGGGTACAGATGTCTGTGACATAGAAATTGGACATGGATCTGAGGATTGGATGTCAATGAGAGGCTGGACGTCGATCTGAGTCTTACATATGTATTGTGTAAATTTATATTTTGATAATATTTCTGGACAGTTTTGTCCTGTGCAATTGGTACAAAACTAAACTTTTTTTGTGCATGTCCCAAACCATGACCTGGATTTGTTAAATGCCATGCATATTGGTCTTTTTTATGTTCAATTGTTTGAGGTGAGAGCAAGGTGATTGTTTGTTTTGATGATGTTGGTGGAATTGCTAATCCTCACTATTTCACCCTTCTTTTCATAATTTCCATTCAACCAATAATTTTGTAAATCAATTCAAATCTCTATAATTACCTTGAGGTTTCTCTTCCTGTTTCTCTTCAGATTTCACCTGGTCCCCTTCAGTTTGTGGTTCTGCAGGTTGCTCAGTCTTGACCTCTTCAGTGGTGCCATCTTTTGGAGCTTCTGGTTCTGCTGAAATAGATGGAAAAAATTACTATACTAAAACAAAACAAAAAGCTAATAAAACTCATAAGAAAATTAGCATGGATAAAAATGCTAGACATACATTTTGCAAAACAGTATATATATATCTTTAAAATTAAAAACAACATGATTTATAAATATTCTACATAAACGAAATATAGTTACTGGTGAACATATCCCTTGTTATTGGGAAATAAACAAAATAGTTAAAATTAATCTGTCTTGTATATATTTATGTATATGTATATTTAACTTAAAAAAAACATTTTGAAAAAATAAAAAGGAATATACATTTATGCATGAAATATGATTGTACAAATGCAGTTGGAAATATAGAAAAGAGAAAACATGCTAAATATTAGTGATCAAATATGACATGCATTTTATGTGACAATCTTCAAAATAAAATAAAGAGTTAAGGTAGGGTTTTAAAGGTTTTTTTCCACTTAATTAAAACACTGACTTTCACTATGAAAATTTCAACTACTGACCACAATGTTTATCAACTGAAACACCTATTAAATCTGTACCATTGTGACAATATATGTATAAAGGCTGAAAGGAATCAAAATACAGATTATTTTGAAACAACATGTGTGTACATTTTCCTTTAACAAAAAGATGTTAGGCATATTAATGATTCTATTTACCACTAACTTAATATGGTTCAATTCTAAGACAATTTATGTGAGGGTTATTATTTTACTCTCATGTGAAGAGCACTTGCATGACCATTTCATTTCATAAAATGGTAGGATTGGGCCAATAAAACTAATTTAATCCCCTCACTTTTTATTAAAGTACCTGTATCAAACCAGGAAAGTGAGCAGTCATGTATTTGTGTTTTAGACGTATCAATTTCACCTCTGTTTCTAACATTTTTCTATTGGGTTTTGAAACTGTTCCGACATCGTGGTATTTTTTATTTTTCATTTTATTGTACAATGTACTACTTTAACTACAAATTATTGTGTCTAGACAAAACAAACGATCTATGACTCATGTGATTTTGAAAATGAAAGAAATAGACAAACATTTATCCATATCAATGTATGTGAACACATGCAAAACATCTGCAGAAGTGTCGATTGTACAATAACTCTGTAGAGCATGCTTAAAAGTTTTGTAACATTTTATCATGCTTCCAAATGCCATCCATGCATGACGCTGGAAAAAGCTGTTGATGAAAGATCATTTACTGATTTAGATACAATAAATGTATGAAAAGTGACACAATTATTATATATGTTTATTGTTTACACAATTCAAATGATTGAAATCCATGGAAAAATAATTAGATATGCATTTTGTAACAATTTGACGTTTGTCTATGTAAACCAATCATTTAAATTGTGTATCAATAATAAATTTAACATGCTATATACAGTATTTGCTGATATGGCTGAAAGCAGAAGCCAGAATTGTGTTGACAGAGGTCTACCTCCTCCTGTACTTTCTCTGGTCACAACAAAACTTAAATACTCCTCAGTTTCTACTTCAAGAGACTGGTCAGTTCTATCATGTCTATGTTTATACATAGTATCATCACTTTCCTTAACAGCCATTGTTGGGTCTGTTTGGATGGACTTCATTGGTTTATATATATCCATTCCCATTGGGATAGTCTTATCACTTCCTGGTTCATCAATTCTGGTAACACTTTTACCATTAATATTGCTAACCTCTTCCTCTATCTGGTCTACATATGAGCTATAAACTGCAGGATCACATACAAATTCTATTGGTGTATCTTGTAACAACTCTGCAGAATCTAATGTCATATTCTCTACATCTGTTGAATCTGATCTCTGGTCACTTTCAAGTGAACTAGTGTCCATATTCTCAGTGTATACCACTCCTTTCAATGATGAAGTTGGTATGTCTATTTCTACAACATTAGGTTTAGCTGACAATGGATTTGAAGCTGTGTTACTCTTATTTGACTCTGGAAAAATTTCTTTCAAGTTAATTTTCTGTTTCTCTTTGTTTGTAAGTCCTAAATCATCTGACTGTAATAGATTTACAGTATGATCTTTGTTGTGTGTCTGGTCACCTTTATCTGTAATAACACTGGTATCATTTGTGTAATCTCTAGACTGAGGTTGTATAGGTGGTAGAACCTTTTCTCTTGAGAATGTTTCTCTTCTCTCTGTTATGTTCTTATCAATGTCAGATTGTTTTTTCACCAACGACTCATCTTTGACTTGCCCAGATTCAGCTCCATTTGATTTGTTCTTTTCTGGCTGAACAGGAGGTTCATACTGTTTGTCATTTGCATGTTTAAGTCTATAACGTCTCAATGCCTCTGCACGTAAGTGTGAAGTGGCAATTTTCAAATTTTTTGACTTCTTCTTCTTCCACAGGTCTGCACCTTATTTTACATAAAAAAAAGATATGTTTTTCATTTAGAATGTCCTTTGGCTTTAAGTGAAATTTGGAAAAATATTCATGAATCAGAATATAAATAACTTTTTTCAAATCGTTAGCAACCTGGGCTACCAACATTTAAATTATGGTAGCCTAAGCTTCAACGTTTCAAAGGTTAGGAGGTTTAATTTGGGAGGCATGCTCATATATGGGGGCATGTCTTATTGTAACGATGTACAGCAAAATAAAACTAGAGGCTCAGGTGAGCCTGTTTCGCTCACCTGACATAAATAAGCCCTCTTAAGAATGTCTGCATGCCGAATACATCTAAGTTACTATTCAAATCCCATAGGGTTCTATGTTAAAACTATGTCTGCTCATGGTAGCCATCTTGGATGGAGGTCGTGGTCACCGGACACAATTTTGAAAGTATACTACCCAAGGACCATCCATGCCATGTTTGCTTTAAATTGGCTGACTGGTTTCAGAGGAGAAGACTTTTAAACAATTTTCCCATAGGGTCCTATGCTAAAACTATGTCCGCTGATGGTGGCCATTTTGGACCGAGATCGGGATCACTGGACACAATTTTGGAAGTTGACCACCTAAGGACCATCGATGACATGTTTGCTATATTGGCTTACTGGTTTCAGAGGAGAAGATTTTAAAACATTTTTTCCCATAGGGTCCTACAATGTATGTTAAAACTATGTCCGCTGAAGGCGGCCATCTTGGATGGAGATCAGGGTTACCGGACACAATTTTGAAAATTGACCACTTAAGGACCATCCATGCCATGTTTGCTTTAAATTGGCTTACTCAGAGATGTTCAAATTCATGAGACTTTTGGTGGACAACAGGTTCAGCACAATGTTCAGTTCTGGTGGACCTGACTACTTTTGGCCAGACCTAAAGTTTTTGTCTTGAAAACCAACAAACGAAATATATATAGGGAAAATTAGGATTTCCGGTAAACAGTTAGCAATTTGGCAAAAAATACTTTTTCATGTTGATATATGCTTTTAATTTGAAAATAAAACGGCTATCAATCTAAATGAGAAATTTATTTCATGTTTATGAATAGTGAACGGACACGATAAATCAATTTTCCATTGCCAGATCAGTTCCGAATCGTAACCGATCCCGATATGTTCGCATTGTCACGTACGGTGCAAATCAAACGCAATCGGACCTTTTTGTTGGAAGATTTCTGTCAGACATCAGGTCCACCAGTGATTAACAAATAGCCGGACCTTGCTAAAATCAGTCCCCTCGGTCCAACAGGTCCGACCGACGGTTTTGAACATCTCTGCTTACTGGTTTCAGAGGAGAAGATTTTTAAACATATTTCCCATAGCCTAGGGTCCTATATTAAAACTATGTCCCCTGATGGTGGCCATCTTGGATGGAGGTCTGGGTCACTGGATATAATTTTGAAAGTTGACCATTTAAGGACCATTCATGCCATGTTTGCTTTAAATTGGCTTACTGGTTTCAGAGGAAACATTTTTTAAACATTTTTCCCATAGGGTCCTATGTTAAAACTATGTTCACTGACGTCGGCCATCTTGGATGGAGGTTGGGGTCACAGGACATCATTTTGAAAGTTGACCACCTAAGCACCATTCATGCCATGTTTGCTTTAAATTGACTTACTGGTTTCAGAGGAGAAGACTTTTAAACATTTTTTCCATAGGGTCCTATGTTAAAACTAAGTCGAGTCATGGTGGCCATCTTGAATTTCCGATCGGCAAACGATTCACAAGTTTAGTACAGGACCACCCAATGATCATTCCTGCAAAGTAACAATTCAATTGGCTTGGTGGTTTCTGACAAGAAGATTTTTAAAATTTCAGTCAATGAGAACACACTATGGACCCTGGCAGCCATGTTGAATTTCAAATCAGCACCAAAAATACAAATCTAGTAGAGGACAATCCAATGAACTTTTCTGGCAAGTTTGGTTCAAATCTGTTCAGTGGTTTCAGAGAAAAAGATTTAAATGTAAAAAGTTAATGGACGTACGACTAGCCATGACAAAAGGTCACATGGCCTATGGCCAGGTGAGCTGAAAAACAACAATAAAAGCATTTTTCTACAAATCTATGCATAATGCTGTTTTGTTATCTGATTCACAATTTTTTTTCTAACAATTAACCTCTTCAATACCAAAATTAAAATATATTAAAAACATATTAAATGTTGATATCTTTCAAGGGGCTCACCAGTCATTACTAATACATATAGTCAGTGTTTTCCCTACAAATTTTGATAGGGGGAGATTTTAGAATTATAGACGGAGAAAAAATTTGGCCGAGAATCAGAAGGCCCCCAGTGGGCTCAGTGTAAAGCCCTGGTAGGGGGTGGAGGTGGAAACACCCAAGTCGATTTTTGAATTGGTGAATTTTGACTTGCTTTTGAGGGGGTTTCCAAGCTTTAAAATGGTTTCTTTTTGCTTCAATTTACACTGACGAGAAAAAGAAAAACGTAATGAACCTTTTTTTCAGACAGGTATACAGGATTTTCAGGATCTTCTTGACCATTGAACAATTTGTCATTGAGAATGATTTCTCAAGATTAACAACCATCAGTCATTTTCCATTGTTATTTCTGAGAAAGATGTCATATGGTTCTGCCATTTTTCAGGTCAAAGATAAATGTACAAGTTTGGTAGGCAGTTAGTAAACTTGATCATTCAGAAAAGAAATATGGACTTCCCATATGATTATGCATCATTGAAAATAAAGATTTGATAATATTGGTGTTTGTTTCATTTCCTTGACATAGTATGAAGTTATATCAACATTCAGATTCTTTGCAGTTTTTGAATAACTAAAATAGCATCATAGCTTATATTATTATATTAAATGCACATTTAAAGAATGTTAATTTGCTAGCCTTTTACTGTAATTTCTCTCTTAAGATTTTGAAATAAAGTATGCATTTAACTTTTTTTAATAACAGAAAAGAACTTTCAAAGGTAAGTAACATTCAAGAATCTGATTGTTAATTATGTAATCAATACAAAATGAAGAATAAAAGTTGTCAAAGACTCCTACATTTCAATAAACTTTTATTTTATTGAAAATATACAATCACAAATGACCAAACAGGGCCTTTAACCCCCATAAAATATTTTAAGGAAGAACTCAAGCATGTGCTTCAGAAGGGGATCGACAGTTCCTTATATCCATAGTCATTATACATCTGCATATAGTCTATAGTTTGACAGACTAGATACTTTTTCATGTTAATGCATATACATGAATATCCCATGTCCTCAAACAGAAAATCTAAATAATTTCAGACAGGGGACTCTTGAAAATGACTAGGGACATCGAATATTTGCAATATCATTTGCGATATTCGAGCCAGAACTTTAAAAGAAACGTGGCATCTTACACCCCAACTGGCAGTCACCGAAATGAACATTTGAATTTACTAGTCCTAATCAAATTCCTGCGATTTATTTTATATAGTTCTAAATAAAAACTGAAAATATTTAGTGGTCTGAACAATTAAACTAAGTTTTACTGGTCTTGGGCAGGAGAACCGGTGTTCATAGTAATCGGTAGTATACCCATCCCCCTTTTCTCCATAGTGATAAAACTTTATAAGATCAGACCCTGCTTACTTTAATAGAAAAACAAAAGTGGGTTATATTCTCTTCACTCTTTCAATAATCTAATTCAAATAATTTTAATCATCTTTTTGCTTTTTTGGACAAAAGTCCAAAATTGACTTCTACCACTTCGTCGATGTTATCAATGTCATTCGGACCAAAGCTACCAGTCGGCCTCAAATCTTCCGTTTAATTAAATTTTTATTTATTATTCCTACTGTGAATCGTAATATTTTAACATAAAGAAATAATTAATTCTTCAATTCTTCAGCCTTCGGTCATTGCATATATTTATCCTCTGAAGTAAACGAAATTAGATAAAAATCGGAAGTAATTGAAATATTATAAATGGGACGAGAATTTGAGGCCGAAAAAAAAAATGACCATCAACTCGTTTCTTTGTCACAGCAGCGCTTTTTCATACACGAAATTAAGATCAAATCGTAACCAAGCTCAAACACTAAGATTTGTTTTCAATCCCCGAATTATCATGATTATATAATAATCCCATGTTCACTCCGAGAGTACATGCCGGCAAATGACAAACTTACAGAATTAAAATAGAAAAGACAACTCGATTTATTTTTGAACATTTAACCCATGCTTGGAAAATTCATAGCCAGGGATTTTATAGCAATAGCCGGTGAAATGTGCCGGTTCCCGGCTTCAAATGAAAACACTGTATAGTATTGATCACCCAATGAAAATATTGAAGTAATTACTTCTGTTCAAAATTTTCTTCAAGACACTAATAAACTTGTGTAGTTAGAATACAGTTTGAGGCCACAATTAAAAATATTTCTGTTTCCCCTTACCCGACCCACAATTTTGTAAGTGGGTAGGTAGGTAGGCTTTTTTTTTTACGACAAAGATGTGCTCGATAATGTGAAAATACCGTTCTTTTGGCGAAACGAATCTAAAATACGGAATTTTCAGCAAAACTAATTTTGAGCGAAACGGAAAAAAAAGAAAAAAAGTGACGGCAAATTTCCAATAAAAAATTTTCAGTCAGCCAATTTTGACAGGGTCGGTCGGGTAAGGTAAAACAAACTTATTTTTAATCTTGGCCTGAGTGCTACAGGACTTACCAAGAAAACCCAGTATTAATCCTTTAATGTGTAAAAAAAAAAACACAAAAAAACTGTAATGTAAATAAAACTGCATTATGATAAAATAAGGAACTTATATATTGTACATGTAGTAAAAAAAAATCCAAATATCCTTGAAAATTTATTTGAAAGACAGCATTGAATCAACATAGCTGAAATTTCAAAACCCAACTTCATTGAAAAAAAAATTCAACTATTGGTGTCATGAAATTATATAGTCGAGTTATGTCACAGCTAGACCTGCTATGACGTTTATGACGCACAGAAACTTGATGCTTTTTCATGTAGATTAGTGATAATTTTTTCTACATTCATATGCCAGTACAACATAGTAAAATGGCAAAATATATGATTTATTCTTCAGTTAGTTTATAGGAGGGTTAGGACTATGAAAGGGTAACACATTGTTGTAAATTAACCTATACACAAGATGCACTAGTCAGCATTCATGACATTTATTCGACAAATTCTTAAGCTTGGTATATGAAATTTTTAGGAGTCAAGATTCATATCACTCTTAACAATTCTCTTATCCGTAGTGATATCGCATTACTATTTAGGTAATTGACCAATCACTGATTAGCATTTTTGATATGAAGAAAATATTTAGAGGTCACAAGCAAAGATTTATTAATCCTCAGGACTCTGCATAGATTTCAATGCAAATTAAATTATCTGATAATCTACAAACAGAAGTTAAAAATAGTAAACAAAATCGACTTTAAAACAAAATAAATTTCAAATTTACCATGCAAATAGAGGTAAAATCCTGAGGATACCTGCTGACTCACTGCCATCAATGAGACTATTATAATTAATTGCCGATTTCGAATGCAGGCATTAAAAACCTATCAACACAAATGTAGAATGGGTAAAATTTATCTTTATTTCATTATTTGGACTCAAATTATTGATGCAGGTTATACTACTTTTCTATGGTATAGCGACACCATAGTTTGGAATGGTATCGGGTCCGTTCGCCCTAACTACACATTCACCCTGATAATTAAAAAGTATTTTAATGAACATAATGCATATTTTAATTTAAAATAAAGAAGTAATGATATAGAAGAGTATAAATTTCCAGAAAAAATATGAGCTTTCGGAAAATAATTCAGTTCTTTTCAAGCAATTATTAGGTATGTTGTTTGAAATGCTTAATTGAAATTAATGATTGTTGATTTAATCATTACAATTGGGGATTATTTTGTATCTTTGATCTCTGTTTTCATTAATTGGTGGCTTTGATATGGAGTATTCTCATGGAACCAATTATTGATACATATCTTTGATGCCAATAACTCACTGGGTATATAAATTTCTACCGATGATATGTATTTCCGTCATTATTTTGTTATTGTTGTGGACCAAGAGAGACTGTTATATTGTATGTTTATTATTAAGCAGTAAAATAGAAAACATTTCTTTAAAGAACACATTCTTTTCAGTGAAATATTATAACATTTTGCAAAGCTATAATCAACGAGACAAGTCAACTCTATTAATTTACGGGACAAGATTGATAAATAAAGGAATGTTACAAGGTGTTTATAACCACTTATTTATCTAATATGATATCAGTTGCAATTTTAAGGCAAATGAATTAACATTATTTAAAAAAATTAACATATCTGTGCTCTACTCATGTAATTGAAACCCATGATTTGAAACAAAATAAGGGTTCAGCGATGAAACAAGATGTTGCACGCTACGTCGTGCTAAGAATACCCCCACTCGTTCATTTGTAAGTCGCACGGTAAACCTGGAAAGGGGAGACACGGTACAAGTCACCATGCCAAAGCCATATATCAAATATAAAATCATTTCTTCCAGTAGAAGCTGAGATAACTGTTAAGAAAGTTTTCATTACGGCAAACATGAAAAATTCTAAGTCGCACTGTAAACAGGAAGTAGATGTGCGGTAAACCTGGAAAGGGGAGACAAGGTGCAAGTCACCATGCCAAAGCCATATATCAAATATAAAATCATTTCTTCCAGTAGAAGCAGAGATATCTGTTATGAAAGTGTGAACGGACGGACAAACGGACGGATGGATGGACAAGGTGATTGCAATATAGCCCCCACTCATACAGTGGGGGTATAATATTGGTATATTTTATTGTTGGTTATTTCTATAAACGGTTGCCAGTATAGTCACTTTCCTGATGACAATCTATAAATTCGTTTTTCTTGACAATTTTTTGGGGGAATTTTTTTTCTGTAATTGTTGCAGTTCCGTGAGAATGAGTCAATTATGCACTTTCGATGTAAGCTTGGTATGAGTAAAACAACGTTGAAATATGGCTTTGTATACTACTATTTAAATCCTTGGTTGAAACAAATTGCAAACATAAAAGAATTTCTCAATTTATTATCTACCGGTATAAACCATCAAATATTATTTATACTCCATTTATATTTAATATCCTAAATATAATTATATATATAATTTTCAGGGCGAACGGACCCAGGGCGAACGTGTATTAGGGTGAACAGGTAATAGGGTAGTCCGAGATTCCTATGCCGTCCGACTGCTTTTTGTTCGACTTGCTGGAGCCGTGGGACGTTTGAGCGCTCCCCATAAGGAAAACAGCGGATTTGCCGCTCCAACTCCGGGTTGGCACATTTCCACGTTTCGTGGCTATCAGATTTTATTTTCTATCCGAAACCCTTATATAAATCGCTTCACCAATCATTTTTCTATTCATTCATAACCATCTTACCCTCAGAAAGTGGTGTTATACTCTATTACGGCACGATTTTTCCCTTACACCCTCTCATTTCGCCATTTCACTTTCGAACCTACAAACGTGATCTCACGATACTAACTGAATGATGACAGCAACGCATTGCATGATGGGAGCTACTTAATGCAGCGTGCCAAATTATTTGCATACGTAAACAACATACAAATCACATGGAAGACGATATAAAGCGTATTCTGCAGGACAAACAGTTCCATCTACAGCTCAAATCAGAGCAGAAGGAAATAATACAAAATGTGTTGGAAAGAAAAGATTCAATGGCAGTGTTACCCACAGGCTTCGGAAAGAGCATGTGTTATGTTCTCCCCCCTCTCATTTTGGACAAGGTAAGATCATATTTGCAAATCATCTCCCATGATACATTGCGGTAATCATAGTTTTCTCGAAGTCACGTGACAAATGTTTGAAAGTTAAAGTGAAATGGCGAAATGAGAGGGTGCAAGGGAAAATCGTGCAGCAATCGAGTGTAACACCACTTTCTGAGAGTTAGATGGTTATGAATGAATAGAAAAATGATTGGTGAAGCAATTTATATAAGGGTTTAGGATAGAAAATAAAATCTGATAGCCACAAAACGAGGAAATGTGCCGACCCGGAGTTGGAGCGGCAAATCCGCTGTATTCCTTATGGAGAGCGCTCTGACGTCCCACGGCTCCAGCAAGTCAAACAAAAAGCCGTCGGACGGCAGAGGAATCTCGGACTAGTAATAGGGCGAACGGACCCGGAACAGTCTGACATATAACACCCAGATAAGCAATGTTTGTTATTCATTTTATCATGAATTGTATTTGTGATAGTCACCATTTAGTAGGGGTATATCAAAAGCAAGTTATCTTTGCCCACATAAAAAATGTTAGTAGCATCTGCAGGAAACAAGTTTCTAAGTTCCAGATTGTCGATGAGCATTATGGACTGTCGAATTAAATCAATATAAACAAATCTTCCGTATGATCATGCTGGAATTTGGAAATAAAACGGGCACCGACTTTTACACCGACGTCATGGTGTCTCAAATAAACACTATTCTCACTGAAACAAACGAGATGTATGACAAATGTTATGTAGCTTATATTGAATTGCATGCATTTATATTTCTGCTTTATGTTACTAATTTTACCAGTTTCTTCTGGTTTTGGCGACGACTTATCCCCTTCGCCGTCCATCTTGAATTTACACCGTTGCTAAGTTCAATGCGCAAGTATTTAACGGGAGATAACCAATGTCCCGCGTAATTATGAAATGAAAGTTAAAAAAAAAAATTTGTGTTAATCACCGAAACTGTTTCGTTTAAAACTTTTATTTTCCGTGACGCCTGATACTTAGGCTACATATTAATATGAAACCGGCACGGCCTTAAATGCTCGCGCATCTGAAAATTATCTGGCAATTTCATCAAAAGTGTCGAGATTTTTTGGGCCGAGATATATTGGGGACGACTTTTTTTAGGGCCGAATCTAGTCTCATTCAATCGAGCTGTCGTTCCTTTATTCGAGTTATCGTTCCTTACGAGAGAGGGTACGAGACTTCAGGATCACCTTAGCGCTTTATGTTAAGAAGATCTCCATTAGTTGAGTGTGTTAGTGTGTTACCCGGAAACCGGTGTTTACAAAACGTAAGGAACGATAACTCGAATAACAAATACAAAACGTAGAATTTTTTTTTCTTCGACAATATGTTCAGCCATGTTTGTTAAAAAATCCTAAGTATACATTTTATACCATAAAGAGCTCGCTTAAGCTCGCATATTACCCTTACTCTCAGAATAATCAAAGCTAAACGTACTGTCATTTGTCAAAGCTATTCGGAAACGTCAAATTATCATCGCTATATATTTCATATAAAACTATGTCTATAAGAATAAGAATAAGAATTTTATTGTCCAATAGAGGGCCCACAAGGGGCAAAGTCATTACAGTGATTCATAAACATTAAAAAATAAAAATATAAATATTGTATGTTACAATTAAAAAAAAAATCATGTTCGATTTTGACAAACTTAGTATCAATAAAAGTAGAATTCAATGTAGTTTTACTCTATCATCTCATTACAATTGTATCAAAGACATACATAGCTTATATAATATGTCTCTGGTTTTATCAACTAAAATGTTGAGAATAAACAAGTTAAACACAAAAAATGAATTAATTTCGCCCAAAACAAAATATGTACAATTATACAGTATGTGGCTAAAAGTATTGGCGCATGTAAAAAAAATCCCTATATAATCAACCAAAACCATATTTTTTCAAAAAATTATTGTGAAGTCATTTCTGGATATATTTTAACAAATGTTACACCAAAACATTCGGAATTGTCCATATATTGGTTGTTTATTTACTCATTATGTTGTTACGAGTGATTTTTATTTGTACATAATTTAAACACAACAAATAAAAAATGACTGATTTTCCATGATATATTTCAACTAAAAATAAATCCTAAAAATTAACAATCATGGAAAAACTATGAACAAATAAAAACAACTCATATAAACATAATGAGCAAATAAACAAACAAATAGATGTCTACGTTAAATAAGTAACCAAGGAAAAACTATTGCAAATTTATTAAGTGCAATATGTATAAATTGACTTTTAAACAAAAACAATTTCTTCAGTTTATCATATTTTGTGCTTAAATGCCAATCTTATAGACAAACAATGCTGCACTGTTTACTGAACTTTAGGAGAAATTTTCATTATTTATTATCATTATGTTTTTACAAATATGTGCACCGACGGGAGTGAACATCGTGTTATTAGTCTTCAATATTAGGGTAGAGGAGGATTACCGCACATTTTTGTGGACGTTTTGTTAATGTCCAGTTCCAGATTACTGCTATAATAATTAATGTTTATCATAATGTAAATTATATTTAATACGCTCTAAATGTCCTGAAGATATTTAACAACGAAAATATCGCCTACGGAAACAAGGCTAATCACTTTCAAACGTCACTTGTCATATATCACATACATACAAGTGTACACATCATCCTATGAGAATGATGACTTTGATGAATGAGAGATATTAATGTACAAGGTGTAGAAATATGCATCATATGAAACAAAGTGGTTGACGTAGTAAAATAAATAAAAACAACAACATAGATATAAGTATTATTCTGGTCCTTGTCATTTACACAAGCTACTAGACATTCACCTTAAGATGATGCTGGCATTGTTTTATCTGGTATTCACTGGTAAGTTTATAAATATTGTAAACGCATGTATATTTAGTCGTCACGACTAGAACAAAATAGTAAGCGATCTGTTCCGTCTGTCTAATGTCGATAACAAGCATATGTTCACTTAACCTGTAGATAATTTCACAGTTGTTATGTCTATAACTTATGATGTGCTGATTTTTTTTTTAAATATTCATAGCAAATTTTATGAATGGCAAAACCAGAAGGTGGACCCAAGTATCTTGTTTAAAACAATCATATTTGTGTATGTTTACCAACACAACACATGGATCCATGGATGCATTAATAAAATATATTGTGTTGGTAATACAATATCACTGGTATTAAACTGATGTTCGTAACTTTAGTTACCTACATCCCAACATGGCGGACACCGAAAATGGTAAATTAGAATGTCCTTGTTTTCTCTTTGTTTTTAGTTTATTTTCAAATATTTTCATTTCAAATGTATAGATATTTTAACAATTAACTGTAGTGATATGCTTAAATCAACTGTAAGTTCTCCTATGTGGCACAAAACCTACTTTAAGAAATACAAATGATGTAAGTAACTGTAGAATTATTTTTGAACGATGTTCGTAACTTTCAAATATGATGTTGGTAACTTTAAAGTTTGGTGTTTCTAAAATAATGTTTAAAACATTTAAAGAACAACGCTTTTGTAATAAATAAAATTTGAAAACAAAGAAAAACATCCCTGAAGTGATAGAGAGGGTAATAGAGGTGGGAGAGATTATATAATGCACGAGAGAGAGAAAATGCAGAGCGGAGGATGAGAGGGTTATGAATGAGTGAGATGAACGAAAGATGAGGGAAGCGGGAGAAGAACACCTTGTCCAACGCTCGTTTCCAATTAGCAATAATAAACACGTGGCTTTGCGTTTCCTGTAATCTTTTGTAATCTTACAGCGATGGATATCGAGAATGACCAGATAATTAATAGTGCTGAGGCCGATGCGGCAGTCGATTCAACATATGTAGTTGTTTAGTATTATATTGATATTTCTATTTGGTCTTGGACTGTGTGCTCTAGAAGGGTCTTTCATAAACTACGACCTTGCAATAGGGCGTTTTGACTTCCGACCTTTAGGTGTTTAGGAGCTCTCATGGATGGCGACCTCCGACATCATCATTAAATTCGATTAGGGCCATTCTGAGTCTCATATATAAATTCTAGCAAAGTATATTTGTATGTAAATTAACAGTTCTATGTGTAAATATGCCGTGAATTATTACCAAATTAATTGTCCTTTGTGTTTTTTGCTTATTTTTAATAAAAATGGACACACCAGATCAAGTATTTTAAGAATGACACATCTAATTATTTCCCTTTAATGCTGAAATGAAACCAGATTAATTTATTATTAATTTGTTAGACTATTGTATTAAATACAGATAAATAAAGATTTATAATACTTTTAACGAATCTATAATGTGTAAGTATTAAAATTGGATTAATCTATGGTAAAGCTGTTTTCGAAAAGTTCATTTTTTTTATATCATACCATTTCAAGTTTTACAAATACATATACATTTATACAAATGCATTGAAATTGACAGGATGTTAGTCTGAACAGTCTTGACGGTATATAAACGAATTAGTTTAATATCAATAGTTTGTATACCCATACCCACCACAAACAAAGTTTGGGGGTGTATAGGAATCACCCCGTCCGTCCGTCTGTCCGTCCGTCCATGTACCTTGTAAGCGCAACTCCTCCTAAACCGCTTATTGGATTTTTATGAAACTTTACACATTTGTAGTACACTACCTGCAGATGTGCATGAAGGAATATGGTTGCTGTCCAAAATTTAAAAGGAGAGATAATTCAACTTATACTTTCACGAAAAGGGGGGGGGGGGGCATGTACCTTGTAAGCGCAACTCCTACTAAGCTGTTTATTGAATTTTTATGAAACTTTACACAGTTGTTGTACACACTCTGCAGATGTGCATGAAGGAATACCGTTGCTGTCTAAAATTTAGAAGGGGAGATAATTCAACTTATACTTTCACGAAAAGGGGGGTCGTGTACTTGTGGCGACCCCTAGATGTATGTTCTTGGTTAGTTTGTTTTGGAGATGGGATATTGTCTCCTTGACATAACTCCATATCCGTTCATTTTTCATAGGTAACTTGCTAATATACCTGTATTCCAAAGTTTGAACATCATAGTATTGCAAGCGGGGGGTATCACTCAGTGAGGTCACTCACAGTTCTAATTTAAATCAGGATCGCATACATGAATTTCCTTCACCCATGTTAAATATAATTATACACATAGATTTCCTACAAGTCCCTTATCTATATTCTTGTATACTTTAGTAAATATGTTGCTATAGGTAATATATCTCTACCGACAATATTTATGTAGTACAGATGCATTGCTTTCAGCAGCAAACGTATTAAAGGGGTACGCACAAGATACACATAGGTTAGAAAGGGACTTATTGTAGCAAGTCTATAATTGTTTACATTGATATGATTACGATGTGTCATGGATCAACACGTCTTCAACTGTCAATAAGTCGCATGTGACGCAAAAACAAATCAACATCCTAAAAATGTGAGAAAGGTAGAATACTGTACATGTATGCGACCCTGAATTGTTTTTCTTCTTAATACTCGTTCTATATGCTTTCGTTTCGTTGCTTGTTGTTCTTTTTACTTTTAAGTTGTCTGCATGCTTAATTTTGCTTTTAAATTGAAACCAAGAGTTTCTTAACGAGCAATTAAACACCTTCTTATTATTTAACAGTTATGGAAATCTGCAGTTACGGACATCTCTTTAAATATCTTTCTAACGTTACGAACATCACTTCAAAGAGTTACGTACATCCTTCAATTTTTTTTTTCAAGTTAATATTTCAATGCTCTCATAAGAGTTTCGTCATTTTTATGTATGCATTCGAGTATCTAATATTCTCACCTGTAATCATACCGTTGGACTTACTAATAAGCACTACTGATAAAGAGAAAACAAGGATATTCTAATTTACAATTTTCCGTGTCCGCCATGTTGGGATGTAGGTAACTAAAGTTACGAACATCAGTTTAATACCAGTGAATATATTACCATTATCTTCTTAATGTCTTAGTTTACCGTATGCTCTAGCTGTGTAGATCGGCTGTATTGGTGATAAACGCACTTTAAATGTTCCTGTTTAACTTGAGCATATGTTACCACCTTGACGGAAGCCTCGGTAAAGCCTAGAAACTGTTATAAAGTCAGAGTATTAACATTGGGTATCATGCTATAACGGAATGGCTTCCACCTAAATTATGGGACATTTTCTAATTATATTCGATTTTATATGAGGTATATAATTCGGTCCAGTTGATTTTAATTGATAATATATGAATTTCAGCAGTAATAGTTTCTGACTGTACACAAGCAGTGCCATCAGTCGCCGGTGGTGTGGCTCAAACTACTGGAACCAACTGTCCAAGATATCCAACCAGATATGAGGGCGATGCTTTGGTTATAGAAATTGAGAAAGGAGAATGCGAAATGTGAGTAATAATAATTGTGATTACAAAGGAGATTTGAGAGTCTAATTAACCGGTTAAATGCCGCTACATGTGTGCACATTCCCAACCAGAACCAGGTTTTCCACCGGTATATGTCATGTTTGCTATTTGCTCAATGATATCTGGTGAGAGGTAGTTGTTTGTTTTGTTGATATTTTTTACCATCACTGTTTAAACCTGTTTTCTCAAAAGAAATGTAAAAAGGAGAATATGATTATGATACAACTCACTGGTCAAAGCTCCATTCACCAGGCACAACTGAAGAAAATCATCCAGTTCTTTATTAGATAATACATGTATGTGTCTTTGTTGTTGATGCATGTTCATTTACTTAAAACACACAATTCATAAAACATTACCTTCTTTTTCAGGGTTATAGCTTCTGTTAACATACACAAAGAAAATGCAGATAAAGTGAAATCCTTCAGAAAACGTGTAAAAGCTATATTAAAGTAAGTTAGACATTATTTTACATGTTTTGTCACTTTTCAGAACCTCCACATACCAGGACTTTAATACTTTAATAAATATCGACTTGATAAATTGCTAAATGTGTTAATCCTGCAATAAGCATTCGTTGACTGTATAAAGGGTATACATATTTGAAGTATCCTGACGCCTTGCTCTTATGTAGAGCAGAGGCTAATAGACAAGCACGTGTTCGCATGGGGTGTCCTCTACAACGTCCGCGTTAAACCCTGGTGGTTTGACATTGTTCTTGAAGTGTATTTTTTTATTCATTAATTGACAAAGTTATGACCTGTTTGACATTGCAGGACACATAATACACTTACATTTTCTAAAGCTCAGTGGAAGCGTTTTGACTTGCATTAGAATAAAAATAAAAATATTGTATTTGAAGAATATCTGGCGTCAATTTGACAGTCACAAATATCCGTTTTACTGACAGCTCCCCTACGCGCCACCAAGTAAAACTTGCGACCATCAAAGCCCCAATCAGTTATTTTTTTTTAATACTAAATGAAAATTAATGGAGTACTGTGTAGAAATGAGCTACTTGATGTTAAATTATTATAAACCGGTTGTTGTGATTTCTTGATAAATTGTTCTGATTTTATTTTATTATAGAATAACGAAATGCCTCTATGCTTTACACTCTACTTCGAAAACAAAAACTATTAGATAAATATTGTTTTTCATTTTAATTTTAGAAAAGTGAATATGCCAACCGTATCATTTCGGCCTTTATTGACAATTTCGGAGGTAGGATCAAACAGTATTTTGAATGACGCAACCGGAACCAAGGCTGTTGACGGCAGTCAACCCACAAACAAAGACACAACTGCTGATTCTCAGTTAACTACTGGAGCCACCGCCGATGTAAAACCTGTTAATGAACTGACTAAACCATGCACTACTACTGGGTACAGGTTCGTTGGACCTGTGCTAGTTATTGATACACTCCCAGGCGTATGCCAAATGTAAGTAAATATACAATTATTTAATCTACCCTTTTCACACAAAGCGACTATTTTGATTTTTGTTCTTCTTAATTGGTTATATCTGATACATTAATTGATTAAAAAATACCGTTTGTTTGTTAAACTGTATTTATATACACAGGGGCCGGTTACAATCATCACACGAAATGACCCAAATCCCTCCACATACTGTTATATAAGGATTTGGGTCATTTTGTGCAATGATTGTTACAAATACAAAATTTTTTTTATCAGAAGTTCAGAATACAATCGAATTAAAATTAGATGTTTGTTGTACTTTAATAAGAAATTAGATTGCTTTTAATGCCACACATATTTCATATTGTCGACATAGAAAGGTGATCTGTATTTTGCAATTTATACCTCAACGTTCAAGACTTTGGAATATCTAATTTGACAAAGAATTAACGGCAAAATTGACGGTACTGAAAAAACAGTTCGAGCGATTCCTGGTGTTCGACCCATCCGAGTTTGAGCTAGCAAAGTTCGACTGTAGTATAATAATGATTTGGGTCTTTTCGTGCGATGATTTTTACAAATAGTATATACATGTATAGGGATTTTGGTCACTTTGTTACTGTCCCATGGGTGTTTATGGACATTAGAATTACCCGGTAGGATAATTACATATTTGAACTGTTGAACTAGGACTCTTTGTGTACATTCTCCACATGTAATCAGTAAAGTAATGTTGTTAGAACATATTTATTTTGCATGGAAATTCATAGCAACTATTTTTCAATAAAAGGATTATTAATAAGAACGGGACTCGTAGTAAGTTTACAATCAGGGTAGATTATTAAATTTGTTACTATACTGATTTATAATGATTGTGTAGAATATACATTTTTTGGATCTCTTTATTTAGGATGATAGTAGCACATGTCGGTAAAAAGAGAAAACATGTGTTAGGACGTCTGAACAGGAAAGGACAACCAAAGAAACCAAGGTATGACAAGTGAAATAAAAAAAAAAACAATGTATGGTTTTACAGACAACGATACCCATTCTCTATCCAGAGTTGTCGTTCCTGCTACGCCTTACACATCATCTCTGTCAACGCTCATTTTACGAGATTTTTGTAAAAATTAGAAACAGTAAAAATAATGTGCTTAAAATTGTTTTAATTATTGTAAATATCAATAAAGATGAAAATAATCACTCATTTCAAATCAATTCTCTCATAAGAATGATTTTCCTCCCATTTCTTGGAGAACTATTTTGCGGAGGTAAAAATTAAAAAGTTAAAAAACGATCACAAATCATTTTTAAGAGAGAATTGATTTGAAATGAGTGATTTATTTTCATCTTTATTGATATTTAAAATAATTAAAACCACTTTAAGTACATTTTTTTTACTGTTTCTAAATTTTACAAAAATCTTGTAAAATGGGGGTTGAGTCAGTGCAATCGTAACTACTCGGCCATTCACGCTACCCTGCACATAACCTCGTATGCATTAGGCGTATAAATCGCACTAATTTTCACATGTCAGTTACATGAAAGTTTGATAAAGTTATATTTTAAACAATTTTCTATATTTCAATTAAAGTTTGAATTAGTTTTGCATGATTAGATTTTACTTAGTATGTCTTACATATTGGATTTTCGTGGACTATATTTTTGTGCGGCTTAACTTAACTTAACTTCCGGCAAACAATTTAAGAAGAATTTCTACTATGTACGTACGAGGTTATTTGCAGGGTAGCGAGAATGACCGAGTAGTTACGATTGAGATGGAGTGTAGCGTAGCAGGAACGACAACTCTGGATAGAGAATGAACGATATCGTGATTTTTCACACACAAAAAAGTTGATACGGGGAGATTTTAGGAAGTTCAGAATACAATCGAATTAAAAATAGATGTTTGTTGTACATTAATAAGAAATTAGATTGCTTTTAATGCCACACATATTTCATATAGTCGACATAGAAAGGTGATCGTGGTGTGGATTTCGATCATTTGTAAACCATTTGTATTTTGCAATTTACACCTAAACGTTCACGACTATTTAATTAAAGTAGTTGCTTCCCAACATACATGTATGTCCATTAGATATTTGAGAACTTCAACAAAGGAGTATGCTGTGGCAGTAATGTGTTTAATAGAACATACTATTTATTAATTGAATTTTTAAATGTTTTATCTGATTTTATCATGTCTCAAATATATTTACACACAAACACTCATAAAATCAAGCAACAGCTGAAAAAAACAGATTAAGCAAAAAACAAAATGAATCACGCGATAAAATCAATGGTAATTAAGGAGTGTAAAATGATTCACTAATATTGACAATTATTGGAAGGTTTCTATTGTTATTGTTCTCTTTTTTCTAGGAAAGAGATAATGTTTGAGTATATTGATGAACCATTCTTCTGAACGTCGACAAATCATCAGTTATAAGTGTGAAATCCGTTATCATTTTATACTTTTGTTAATAAAACATCAGTTATGTAAGACCGATATTTAGTTTGTTGTTATTCCGGGAATGCATTTATGAGTGATGATATCACTATCATAAGTTTGCTCTACAGAACACCTCTGTAAGATAAACCACTATCTGCAAATGACACTTTTATTTTCTATGTTGTGTAAATAATTCATGCTATTTTATCATAGATACAAATACAGATCATACTTTTCCACCTCCCATGACTGTCCTTTTATGCACGGATGTGATTCAATATATATCTATGTTATACATACTTCTATCAATCTGGGTTTTCATAGAACAAAACAAGTCACAAGCTGTGAATATAAACGATACTGTCACAGGAACGGACAATTTAATTTCATGGGAAATCTGTATATATTTCCAAAAAATACAATTCTAAAAAAAATGTATCTAAACTCCTCGACATTGAGGATTGAGCAAAAACACAAAAACAAATAGGAAAACTTATATAAAAAATACCATGCATCTACATATATACGAGTCTTAAATTATTTCTCACTATGCGAGGTCTAAAACATTATACGGGATACCAGGATCTAAAACAATATATTACAACCCCCCGCCCCACCCAAAAAAAATAAAATAAAATAAAATAAAACCAACAAAAGAAACAACAAAATACAAAACAAAACAAAAAAACAAAAGTGAAAACTGTACCACACTTTGACGACCTGGTTTACTTAATTTTTAACAATTAGATTAAATTATCAGTTAGGTACGTCAATGATCACATTGTAGTTTATATCACAATTATAAAAAGAAAATTTAAACAGTGATGGTCAACAATTCATTTACAATGTACAATTGATTATGACATTGTAAAATTGAATGTCGGAGATGAACTGGTGTGGATATTATGGAGAATATGTGTCACAAATGAAAGTATTTGTTGAACATTCATCATTAGGGGTTGTTTTACTGAAAAAAACAGATTTTTTAAAATCCACAATAATCAGCGTCCGAAGTTAGCTCTTCGGAACGGTAGCTCTGTAATAATTGTCACACAAAAAAGACAATAGAAGTTACGGTTATGACCGAATTGTCCCTGATTTCATTATTCTATATCTAAGCCTTTAGATGTGGAATCTTCAATTTATAGCAATTCCAATTCACATCGAAAAAAAGATAATCACACCAGCGGTATCAATTCGGACTTTCATTCGAGAGTACTTTAAATTATATGCATTCAATGTAATCATTATCAGTGTATGCAATTCCTGTAAAATAAATATAACCATATGTAGTTGTGATCGCTCTAAAGTTTAAACACTTCCGAATCGGAAACTAGAAAACCACTTCACTACAATGGTACGAATAATTTCCTTATTCTACATAATTGATAAACACAAATGGACGTGTTATATATTCATTACATTGTCCTGACAGTAATTCTACCATCCTATACCAATGGTAAGTCTACGTTACTGATCACAATTCTATCATTTACCATTTACTCACAGG
The DNA here is from genome assembly GCA_963680875.1 of Bathymodiolus brooksi. Taxonomy (NCBI): domain Eukaryota; kingdom Metazoa; phylum Mollusca; class Bivalvia; order Mytilida; family Modiolidae; genus Bathymodiolus; species Bathymodiolus brooksi. The sequence goes on from OY804578.1 coordinate 60,424,364, forward strand.
AATCTTTAAATTTGATCAACGAGAGACTTTTACTATCCACGTATCTTCACTATCAATCTATTTACGTTCTGTATATGCATTGATAGTAAAGATATGAGGATAGTAAAATTATATCGATGGAGATGTTTTATTGATAAAGTTTCAGATCCCTGTAGTTTACATTAATAGTGACATTACATGTTAATGGAATGAAAAACAAACAAATACCACACTGTCGGAACAGTTAAATAATTAAATCGAAACATCGTAGAAAGCAAATTCAATACCCGGACCCTAACACACATATACACGACCGCGCACTTTCTTGGATTGGTACAGGTATTTCAATAATTAGTGGCGGGGTTAATTAAAAACGTAGATATCAAATTTAGTGAACACAACGTGTTTCTGGAATAACCATCATCAGGTACGCTCAAAATCGAAAGATTGGAAAGCTAAATAATTTAAAGAAGGATAGCGAAGATCGCGGCTAAGGTCTAAACTAGTTCTATGGGCCCAAACCTCATCTGTTAATGAAATGATACAGTCACACGAGTGTAAAGGATCTAAAACAATTGGAAATATTTAAAAATTACTGAAATTGTATGATTATTATCTTTATAATCGTTTGTGCAATTTCAATGTCACTTACAAATATAAATGATATAGATGAAAAATTGCTGAATTGGCGTTAAACACTCACTCACTCACTCACTCACTCAAAATAAAAACAATCAAATAAAAGACTAAAGGGTGTTCTATATTGCTAAACACAGACACCATCAGTTTATTCCATCAAGATTGTAAACATATAGATGATATACTAGCTGTAAATATTCCTGATTATTATAGAAATATTTTATTTGATAAAGATAATATCAACTCAAGAGAGTTAAATGTTTCTTAAAAAAATAATTCATAACACCTTATGACATGTAATTGTCTCAAATGGTTCGTTTTGCACAGTTGTTATTATGTCTCTTAAATTTGTCATCCTTTTTTCTATGGTAATGTGTTCGTCAGGGCCTATGGGAGGGGTGTTCAGTCGGTACATCGGTACGGGGACCGGAGAGCCAAGAAGGGGCATGTGAATCTCTGAAGGCCCCCTTAGCCTTAGCCATATACGTTTTATTTATATTTGTTCATTTTGCTTTTGATATTTTCAACTATTTTTAGTTTACATTGTATTTAGAAAAATGATTATGTAAAATTCATATCGACTTCTGAATTCTGGTTGTTGCTCATCACTCGCATTCATGAAAGTTTACAGGTGGTTTACTCAGCCTGTCTCCGGGGCCCCAAAGCAGTCTTGTTCCGCTTTGCAACATTTCTCTTGAAGGCCCTGGTGTTCGTTACTTCATGTCTGAATATTCTATACCTTTTTGTTACATCTTTGCAAAATATAATTGCCAAAGATATTATTTGTCAATAATAGGTTCGTCTTTTTGAAAGAAATCTTTCCTAGAAGACATTTGTGCATTGATCATTTGTTTGTCGATCTAGTAGAACCAGGAGTTCATATTGGTAAAGTTGAAATAATCAATTAGATAGGTTTACGATCGCCATCATTACTTAGTTAATCGTTACAGAATCGGTATGAACGTTTATAGTAGACAAATCCTGTCCTTTCCTCTTACATGACTTAACATCAGGTTTTAGACAAGAGTAACACCACTGTTGCCACTGTTAGATCAGTAGCTGTCTAACCTTCCGGTGCCTTCTTTAGTTTTCTCTGAAGTATGTTGTTGATCATGACTTGTCCTTTCATGATGTTTCCTTTTGGCCATTGTATTGTCTGTTCTTCAATATACGGCTTCTGATTTCCACTTTGGTATCTTAAACTATTCTTGCAACCTTTAAATAATGTTGAATCGGTTGATGGATCTTTGGACTTCCACTTTCTACTTTTCTTGCCAAATAGAGTGAGTGAGTGACTGTAGTTTAACGCCAACTCAACAATTTTTCAGCTATATCATGGCGAGAACAAGGTAATTTTCAATGAGATGATGATGAGGTCCGCTTTGTACTAGACCAACACGCTTAGTTGGATTTTTAGAGCGCTTGCTCACTGAAACAACAGACATGTCGCCCCACTCGGACACATTATCCTTATTCCTAATAAACCAATCTTGCTATTTCTCCTTAATGCTGCGTGCTTACCGGAGAAGCAATAAATACCAATTTCATAGTCTTTGGTTTGACCAGATCTTGCGCTCCAACCCACATTCAACCGCCCTCGAGGCGAACACGTTATCCATTACACCACCGATGCGGTCCTGTTGCCAAATAGAACAAAGGGCCAAACAGAAATAAGCAAATAATCAAAACTTGTGCTTGTTAGATGGAATTCATCAAGATCATATTCTTTCACCGTAATGACAACCTCAGCACGAATAATACAAATGCATGGCCAGTTAATGTTCGTAGTTAAGTAACAGAATAAGTAATGTTAAATCTAAAAGAAGATACTGGTATAAGTGATTGATTGATTATGGCTTAACATCAAGCGAGCAATATTTCAGCTATATTCAGGACGAGAACAAGTTTGACAATTTATCAAAACTATATAGAAATGAGAGAAGGGATGGGGTCAACCAAGTTCACGACTTTTGACTGCCACTGAAAAAGTAGGAGGAGTTTGGTAGGGACGAGAAATTTAATCTCTTGTAGCAGCTACAAAGCGTGTCCTCTTTTTCGAAAACTACAAAAGAGGCCTGCATAGCGTTTAGGGAGCGTGGCACTCTCAAATACGTTTAGCTTAAGCATATTTTATTTGCTCAAATGTGTAGAAAGGATAAGACACAAGTTAAACAAACTTATAAAGTCTTCACCTATATACAATAAGTATTATTTGATAGAGCTTTCATGCTTATGGATATTTCTTACAATACTATGTGTAAATTGAATAAGAATAGAGAACGAAGAAAGGAATGAGAGAGAGAGAGAGAGAGAGGGGGGGGGGACGGGTTGGTGATGATGGTGTGTGTGGTTGTTCATTTGGTGAACCACTTAAACAAGAAACCTTTCAGACCTCTTTATATACTCAAATACATTACCCACTATGATCCACGGTCAGGCTTTATGCATTCGTCCATGCGAACCTTCACCAGTACATAGGATATTAGTGAGATATCAGTTTGTTGTATAAAAACTACATATTCAATGAAACGCTGACCAACGTAGCTCTTTATATTTCGCTTATATATTAAGACGCGTTCCTGAATATTTGTTGAACTTGATATATCTTGATTCGTAACAAAATGCTTAAAAACCATCTTTAAATATAGTTACACCAGGCACGTGATTAACATGTGACAACGGTCTGGTGTTAATATAATATCAATAAGGGTAAAATTAGTTATACGAATATTACTCAAATTTATTATACTATTGCAAACATATAACGAGTACGTATCTAAATTCGATTGCCAACGACAACTCTGCTGCGGGCAAAGAATTAACCAGACTTCATGACCAATACGGTGATATTTCAACAGACACAAGTTTCTGAGAGAGAGAGAGAGAGAGAGAGAGAGACTGTTTTATGTTAAATAAATCATCTGCATAATATCGGTTCCCTCATTTAATAAAACGGACCGCAAAAATTATATCTGAAATGTTGCTGAAAATGGCATTAAACACTCAATTCAACAGCTAATTCAACCCTAATGTGATAATGAGAGTTAACTCAATATTGTGTCCTAAATAAGGATACAATACAATCAACTAAATTAAAACCCAATGTTATAATGTCATTCTCGTGTTTTTGAATCGTATGTACATGTATAACCCTTTGCCAGCACTTAATAATGAACATGCAACTATATCAAGCTAAATCAACAGTATGGCCTAGTTATCAAACATACCCTTAATGTATTTTGTTCCTATTTATTGTCACAGGTGTACCAGTTATATCTCCACTAGTAGGACAAGTACATTACGCCACTATAGGACATAATTTCTCATTCCGTTGCTTATTTGATGACGATGCTGAAGTTTTTTCATTGGTGAAAGATGATAATACAGAAGTGCAATTGGACAAGACAGCGTGTTATCAAAGTTCACCGGTCACCAACTATGTTGTATCATGTAACGGCAGTGAGCTGACAGTGACCATTCCAACGAACCAAGTGACTGAAACACTAAATAACACATCATGGCAATGTTCCAATACTGTTACAAAAAGTCCGATATATTTACTACATGTTTACGGTCAGTGTATTGAGATATTTTGATTTTTACTAATATTTAAAATAACACTAATCGCCAAGGATGAATATAGATGGGAGTGTAATAATCAAAACTATAAAATTTTGATATGGTGAAAAAATAGACACTAAATTATTATGTGTTATCTCACAACCACGACATAATTGTACACTACAGCTTGTGTAAAGCGAACTCCATATACATCAAAGCTATGTATATTATAGGATGGTCTTATATAATCCCGTTTTGGATAATTAGTGCTTCTATTGGACAATGGTAAACATGATTTTATAAACGTATGTGCCACAATACAGATAATGACATAGCAAATACAAAAGATTTATTTGACGGGTTCTACTAGTGGAGCAGGAACTACCTACCCTTCCAGAGCACCCGAGTTCACCCCCGGTTTTTATTGGGGTTCGTGTTACTCTATCTTTAGTTTTATGTGTAATGTCTTGTATATCGTTGTTTGTCCTTTTGTCTGTTTTCCTTTGGCCATTGTGTTGTCTATCACACTTCAATTTACGGATTCTGATTACCCCTTTCTTATCTGCAAACTCTTCTTATTAAGCTGAAGTACAAAATACAGTTTACAAATGAAATCAAGAATACTATAGAAGAAGTATGTTAACACCAAATGTCTGACTGAAATTCATGTCAGAAGAGTTTGAATATACAAATGGAAAGATCAGGAGCTGTGGAAAATAGGGGATGAACAAAAATAGGGGGAGGGGACAAAGGTGTTTCCGAAGGGAAAGCAGATAATGATCTACTAGTAGTACCCGACGTGTTACCTTATGTAATAAAAAGTCTGTGAAACATCACCAGCGAGGAAAGGTCATGGTGGCGAACGTAATACTTTTGATTTTATTCCATATTAATGCAAGCTGTTAAGGAGGATTTAGAATTGTCAAATATATCTCCAAGTCAATAGTGTTACAAAACATATGTTACACTTTAATTAAAAGTACAAAAAAATGTATACATAATCGAAAGAATATTACGATGGCGAACTATTTAATACTGTATTATCAATAATGTTGCTAAAGCAAGTACAGTACATAAAGTATGGATTTCACGACGAGTGCAACACGTGTTTATAAATAAGGATGGTGTGACAAAATGATATTTATAAAATCATGTATGTGATATGCATGATATAAGACTCTTTGTATCTGAGAGAATTTGTTGTATTAGCCTTATAATATCCACGGGTCGGTCGTCGACAACTAGTAATCAAAAATCATAGCCATACAACATAATGGGACATGATAGAATGAGTTTCAGAATCCTGACTACCTATCATTTACTAATAGACCATTCGTTCATCACTGGAATCATGAGCTTTTGTCTTTTAGCGTACATGTAATATAGCACGGATTTCCATTTGTAAATACGGGAGAAAAGTGTAAAGATACCAAAGGAGTATTTAGATTGCATGCATCAAAGAAGGACATACAGTACAATGGCCAAAAGAAAAAGGACAAAAACAAAGAATATACAAAGCACTACACAGAATACTAAAGATTGAGCAACACGACCTCCACAAAATAATTAGGGATGAACTCAGATACTCCGTATTGGTGTGCAGGTCCTGCTCCATATGTGGCACATGTCGTGTTACCTTTAAACGACACGAACATCATTTGATATGGAAATCTTGTTGGACACCATTATGCGTAGTTAAATATAAATGACATAAATAAAACATGAATTCACTACTAAACACGACTAAATGCATACGAACCGAACATCTTTTATGCGATCCACTGAAAACAGGAGTGAGGTAGATGTAATCGGATGCTCCGGAAGGGTAGGCGGCTCCTCCGTCAGTAATAGAAATAGGCGATTTTCTGTTGTCAAAACTCAGGTCGTAATGAATGAATAAAGGAAGATATTATGACTAAAAGAAATATATCCGTGGTGCAAAAGATATTCCGCAACGGTTAACCAAATCAATGTGGCGACCATAACACATTCAGTAGAAACTATGCTTCGACTCTGTATCTACGCATTATGTATATCTTTATAATTTACATTAACGAGTAAATAACTATCCTTAGGGTAAGGGTCATGGTGTTTAACGCCACATTGAACAATATCTCAGCTATATCGAGGCATTAGTTTTATTGGTGGAGGAACTCGGAATATCCGTATAAAACCACCGACCTATCGCACGTCACTGACAAACTTTATCACATAATGTTGTATCGAGTACACCTTGTATGAATGGGATTCGAACTCACAACGTTAGCGGTAGCTTTGCTTAAGAACGATAAGTATAATCAGTAATAAAGAGTAAGAAAAGGAAAAACGTGTTGTCGATATGAGTAATCATAGATGAAATAAGGACGGGATTGTGACCTTGACACACATTACATATACATGGTCATTTGTGGCACAGATATGTCGTAACGGTTAACCATATCACTTTTCTAATAGCTGATAGGGATAGAGAACGAAATACAACCTCATTGATATGTATACTACAGAATAAATATGATAGAATGTTAGAATTAGCAAATATATTTAACATGACAGCTGTTGGAAATATACAAAATAATGAACTTTGACCTTTTGTGTTGCAGAACGCCCTGAAGCTGGACCATACACCGAGATACATGGGGGAAACAGACCATTTAAAGATGGGGAAGTAGTTACACATGACTGCATAGTGGTTGGTGGAAACCCGAAACCAACACTAAATTGGATTTGTCTTACACCACCACAGTCAAGAAATACACTTAAAATAGGACGAAAATTTATAAATCAAATATCCATTCAATTAAATAACACAGTAATGTTTTATAACTGTGCTTGTCATGCCTACCACCAGACTTGGACTCACAGCATAACTGTCATTTCAGTCTCTTTACTTAGTAGGAGTAAGTCTAAAGTAGTTTATATGTTTTGAAAAGTAAGATAAAAGAAGAAAAGTAGACATTCCAATGGATATTTGATAACTAATGTGTTCACTCCCATTTTTTCTAGGTGGGGGGTAGGGTTCGTGTTGATCAGTCATTTCTGTGTAGTGTTTTGTAGATCATTATCTGTCCATTTGTCCTTTTACGTTTGGTCATTGCATTGTCGGTTCGTTTTCGATTTACGACCTCAAATTACCACTTTTGCATCTTCAAGCATCTCTTGGGGTCATTGTTGAAATATATAACATGACCTTTGAAATAAAGTCAACAATTCGCAGCAGGTTTTTCTAAATATTATAACAAATTCTAAATGATCAAATGTACAATAAAAGCACTGTCTGGAAACGCAAATACGATATCATAAAAACAAAATATACAGAATTAGAGATAGACAGATTGAAAAAATATTTGTACTATATACATCACCGGACTCAAAGTTATATGATATGAATATGAAAGTTGTAATCAGGAGCAGTATATTGAAGAAAACAGACAGTGCAATATATATATCATACATGTATATATTTTGTTGATATCACATTTAATATCAACCGAAAATAACAACAAATGTAAACATCAATAAGCAATATATACATAGTAGAGAAATGCAATACAACACATGTCAACAGTCAAGACTGGAAACAAAACTACTGGATTGACACTACGTACTAAAGTGGTGATCATAAGCCTAGCTGGAAACATAACACAAATTATGTTCGGTTATTACTTCATTTCTTGAAGGATATTTTATAATTTTGTTTACTTATTATTTGTATGCTACACCTATCGCGTTGGTCGTGTATTCCCAAATTACACAACAAATACCATATATGGAGCAGGATCGTCTTACAATTCCGGATAACCTCGTCCGGTTTTTCGTTTTGCTTTACTTTTGTAAATAGCTCTCCATGTGCTTAAATAAAGATCATCCTTTTATTTGAAAGTATTCCATTACATGTGTACTCTGCGGTCGTATATGTTCAATAAAGACTGTCCATAAACTTTTATTTTAATAGCTAAGCCAATCATTGGATATTTTCGAGAGGTTTATTCGGTCGAATCTGGAAAACCCGTCACGGTGAAAGTGGATTACTACGCCTACCCACCCATAACTGCTGCTGTTATCAACAGAACTGATTCTTCACCAATATACAGTGAAAACATTACCAAAATATTCCAAAAGAAAAATAATTTAAGATTTATGAAAAAAGGACTTACTTATCATTCAGAAGGGGAAACAATATACTGGCAAATAGATATGTTTAATGAATCAGATTATGGCAGGTATGAAATGATATTGGAGAATGATGTAGGACCTACAAGGATATATTTTAACATTTCATCGAAAGGTAATAATTATTAATTTATTAATATGATGCCATATTAAAGGAAATTAGGAATCCCCAGAGCTAATAATATACCATTTACCAATTAAACTTGAATTGACAAGAGTTCAATTTTATAATGAATAGGACTAGTATGGATATTAAAATGAACACACCACCTCTCACTTTTCTGGCCCGGCAGTGCTTTGACACTTGTTTGTTTGGTCACGTTTGCATATTCCATTAGTATTTACGAACTATACATTACAATTAGCAGTAGTGGATGAGGAATTACAGATCCTTCCGGGTTTTAGTGATGTTCATGTCACTCAATCTTTAGTTTTCTGTGTAGTGTTTTGTGAACCATTGTTTGTGATTACACGTGTGGTGTCTTCAACATTGACATTCTATGGACGACGAGAAATAAGCTTAAAATATACACGGTATGTACATATGATGCGCTTGTAATATTTTTTATCGACCAAATACGACATACTTATGGATGCCATTTGACCTCTAAGCTTAAACCACAGTGTAAACTATTACTATATTAATGACAAATACTGCCATGATATAACTGAAAATTGTTGAAATCTTTACACACACACATACACGCACTGTTTTTTCATGGCTGATTCAACTCAACCATCGCATACATATATGTGCTGATTAACCCGTCTTTATCTTTGCTTCTATAATATATCTTGTTTTACGGTAAACAGGTCCTCCATCAGAACCATGCAGTGTTACCATAGAGGATGTCACTAGTGAAGGATTCAGACTATTATTTACCCCCGGGTATAATGGAGGGTATACCCAGAGGTTTACATTGGTATATTGGCCAGAGAACGAAAGGTCGAAGAACAAAACTATCACAGCCAGTACAGGTATTATACAAGTCCAGGATCTGAGCCACGACACTAATTATCAACTGTTACTTTATTCTGAAAATGAGAAAGGAAGAAGTGCAGAATCTCACACAGAACCGTGGTTTATAAGAACCGAAAAAGGTCCAGGTAAGATTTACGTATATTTAAGCATAGTTAAAGTATATTGTGAGATGTTGCAGAATTAAAATCAGTTAATAGTTTTAGCGTGAGGCCTTGTCCAGTTTAAGAATGAGAGACGTACATTGTAAAAGTGTATACTTTGTCTCCGTCGATAAGTTATTCATATAAATAATAACAAATTTCAGAACAAAGCAAAATGGAAAAAAATTGCATCCTGTGAAAACAGTTCTAAATTCAATTGAGTTAGTGGGTGATTATTGATTAACGCCAAATGAGCAATTTGTCAGCTGTATCGTGGAGATAACAATTTACATTCGATGAGATAATGTTGATGTCCGCTTTGTACTGGACCAACACGCTTAGTTGTAATTTTATAGAGATAGGTCACCGAAACAACAGTCCGCGGGTAGACATGTCGCTCCACTCGGATACGATATTTTCATTCCGAGCCAACCAATAATTGTTCTTACTCCTTAATGATTTGTGCCTAGCGTGCTTTATAGTCTTTGGTTTGGTCCGACCTGGTCTCGAACCCACAATATACCGCACTCGGTTCGATTTTGCTCCCAGTTCGTTTGTAGGAAGGCTTATTCTTATTTATGTTATGTGCGTGTGTTTGTGTATAGTGATGTCCAACACGTCTTTGACTATATGAGTAACGTGGCGGGTGTGATCCGCGTTCCTCATCTTTTTTGTTTTCTGTGTTCTGTTTTTTGTTTTTCGTCTTCGTTCTATGTCTTGTGTGCGCAATGTTGCCAGTGTCTGAGTATTGTCCATTCTTGATTGTCCCGTTGGGTTTCTCTAACGTTTATTTAGATTAAATTATATTGTCTGTCTGCTAGCTAACTGCATCTTATCTATCTCAGACTAACAACTGTCAGGTACTAACCACTAAGCTGTATAAATGATGCCTTGATGTCATCTACTGTAATTTTAATCTTCATTATTAGGCAGTCACAGTCTGTTACATATACTGTATGGTGTAGTGGCTATGTGTGTTTTAGTTCTGACCTGTTGTATAGTAATAACTACTGTAAACTGCTATAGAGGACGAGGACACATCAAGATAGGTAATGTCACTGTTTGTTTGTTTGTTTGAAGGTGTTTAATGCCACTTTCAACAATATTTCAGTTATAGCGTGGCGGTCAGTTTTATTGGTGGAGGAAACTGGAGGACCAGGAGAAAACCACCGACCTGTCGCAAGTCACTGACGGTAATGTTACTGTAAAGATATGTAATGTGACTATAGCGATAGGTAATGTTACTGCCATATCGTTTTAATATAGCTTTGGTGTATCAAATTTATATTTTGTACCAAATTTATCGTAATGATAGTCAATTCCTTCTACTGTATATGTCGTGAAGAAAATTCATTTGTGATTACAAAGCTGTAAGAAAATTATATTGTATATGCTATCTAATAAAACGAAAAAAAAATACGACACCGTCAGAACAGTTCCAATATCCAATCGGAATATGCAGAAACAGAGACAAAATAGATACCATCAAGACACATTTATATGTTCCACTTGTCGTAAACACTTCCCGGTCCTTTCCTCATTCATGACTTATCACTGGGGTTATAACTAGATTAACACGACGGGTATCACTAGTGGAGCAGGAACTGCTTACCCTTCCGGAGCACTTGAGTTCACCGCGGTTTTTAATGGGGTTCGTGTTACTCGATCTTTAGTTTTATGTATATGTTTTGTAGATCGTTGTTTGTCCCTTTGTCCTTTATCTTTTTGGCTATTGTGTTGTCTGTTCTTCTTCGAATTACGGATTTTAATTAACCCTTTGATATCTTCAAACTCTTCTTGCATAGCTCCTGGTCCACCATAGCGCTCAATAAATTACTTAATAATTAATTCAAAATGCAGTCACAATTTCAAAGTCCAGTTGCTACTCTCAAAAGTAAAGAATCATCAACGATACCTTCATATATTTGTTCACTTGAGAAAGTTTTCCACAACTGGTGTATTCATGTGAAAAAAGTACAAATTTACAGTCTAAAACACTTGATAAAACAGTCATTGTAAATCAGTTTAACGTTTTATACTACTATTGATATTGATAAGTGACATTAAGAAGAAATCAATAAAAGACAGAAGTGTCCTTCACTGTCTAAAATAAAGACATATTTCTCTTCACATTTTGTAGTGCAAGTTAAAAAGACAATGATAAATTATACAATATAAATATTGATAACGGAGCAATATTACCATTGTGTTAGGTAAAGATAATTGGCTTTCATTAGAATAACCATAGTCAGAATTAGCTTACTGTCATATTAATATCTCATATTAATGAAAAAAGATTATCTCAACTCATGAAACTTTTCACTCGCAAGACATTTCAGTTTCTGAGCTAGAACGTGTTTGCTTGAGAAATGATAATACAATAAACAATATTCCAAAAATAAGGATGGGACGGGAAACAAATTAATCAATGTTTATCTTATTTTAATGTGCATTACATCAGGGTTAGGGTCATGGAATTAACGCCACATTCAACAATATTTCAGTTATATCGTGGCGGTCAGTTTTACTGGTGGAGGAAACCGGAGTACCCAGAGAAAACCACCGACCTTCTGAAAGTCACTAACTAGCTTTATCACATAATGTTGTATCGAGTACATCTCGCCAAGAGCAGGATTCGAACCCACAGCTCCAGTGGTGATAGGCACTGATTTCACAGATAGTTGTAAATTCAACAACCATACGATCACGACCACGGCGCCCCCTTCCTTTGAATCTTTGATCGAAAATATGTGATAAAAGTACCATAAGGATAATGAGACTGACATATATATGTAATCAACATCGTTTATGTAGATGTACCAAGTAATTCACACACGGATCCAACATCTACATTGAACACAGATAGGGCAGTGTACACAGACAGAGCTGTGTATAACAGAAGAGACAGGTTGCCAGACGCCAATACCGTAGACCGAATGAACGAACGTACAAAACCAAGACGAGGTAATATGGTCCAAGAATATCGAAAAACAGTCTATATACATGTCCATGAACATTTGGTTCATTCAGCACCTTAAAAATTTGGTTAAATAAATTAATAACAATAGCTCTTTTTGGAAAGTTGAAAATGACTCTTGCAAATAACATTACAGTAAGCAGAAATATATTGGAATACAATTTTGAAAACTGAGATAAGGTTATTAGAAGAAATATATTCTAGCATGTTAAATAGCACGAACCATAACTCTAAAAAAATACATATACTGAAAAAGAAAGAAATTAGCAACCAAAAACAAAAAACAAAAAACAGGAGAGCGTACAATATTTGAATTAACAATATGAATTTCATTAAAACTCCAAGCAACAAACTACGTAAGTTACATGATCATCGCAGTAAATCTAACATTACCTTGCTGCGTTTTGATCATCCAAGCATTATTTTGACTTGCTATGCTTGTAATCAAAAGATATTATTTCTGTATTTCTATTGACTATATTATATATTAGATTATGTAAATCAAGTTTCCACATGTTCTTCCTGTGTTTATTATGACCAACTTTTCATGCTACCTCCTAGCAATCAAGGTTCCACCTATACTTGCTGTGTTTAGAATATCCCGGGGGCCTCCAGACGTTAACGTCTTATCAGAAGCACATGATGCTGTACATAGGAGTACAAATAATATCATTAATGGCAAGTATTAGATAAACGTTAAAGAATACCGAAGGGGCAATACAAAAATGGACTATCCAGATAAACTGGAAACATAGGGTACACAAGACGAAGAAAATCAAAACGAACATACAACACAATATATTTTTGACACCGCTATATACGTAAACAAACACAAATATAGGAAATAAGACATCGTCCTCCTACAAACAACTGCAGGTAGAGACGAACCGAACATCATTTTTATTAAAATATATTATTAATAGGTTAAAGTACCACTCATTTGTTGTCTAGTAGTAACAACTCTCAATGTGTACGTTACGTGTTTATTAGCTTCCCCTTTATGTAGATTTTGAGTCATATTTAAATTATGTCGGCTTCTAAATCCTAAAAAGGGAACAGTTGTATGTAATATGAATATCTTCCGTTTGTCGACGCAATATTTGCTTGCTGTCAAAGAAACGGCAATATTAGTTAAATATTTTATCTAACTACATAAAATAGAATGCGAATAGTACGAATGCTGCAGCAATAAATATGAGTTAGTACCTCTTATCTACAGATTCTCACATCGATGCGATGCGTAGGTTTACGCATGTATTGTAGAAGGGTCATGTCAAATACAGAGTTACTAAGACCAATCAATGCGTGGCACAGGACATTAATGTATAGTTATCCTCTGGGAATATGTATGTGTATCTTTTGTTGTGGCTGCACAAGTGTTGATCAGTAGAAATAAATATAGGATACGAACTCGTTAATTGCTTGAATTAAATTGTTTTGTCTTTTTTTTGTCAGAAGAAGAAGTAACAAAAAGACAAAGGGAACCCCACGATCTGCCACCCCGACAGGCATCAACAGTATGTAGAAATGATCTATTACAAATAGAACAGCAAAGTTCATCTTCATCATTGTCCTACCCTCAATTTCTACAGGGTCATTAAATATGTGATAAGTTGTATCCCTGCTAATAAGGAAGCTACTGAATCAAGGGTACCTTTTGGTAAAGTTGAAGTCATCACTTCGAAAATGTTACGTTATGGAATATCTGTGTCACAAATGACCACGGATATGTTCTACTTGTCGTAAACACTTCCCGGTCCCTTCCCCATTCACGACTTATTACCGGGTTTGTGACTAGATTAACACGACGGGTGCCACTAGTGGAGCTGATTACCCTTCCGGAGCACCTGAGTTCACCCCCGGTTTTTAGTGGGGTTCGTGTTACTCGATCTTTAGTTTTATATGTATGTTTTGTAGATCGTTGTTTGCCCTTTTGTACTTTTTATTTTGGCCATTGTGTTGTCTGTTCTTCTTCGATATACGGTTTCTGATTGCCCCTTTGGTATCTTCAAACTCTTCTTGTAAGATCGAATCCCGCTCAGGCGAGGTGTGCTCGAAACAACATTTTGTGATAAAGTTTGTCACTATCTTGCGGCAGGTCGGTGGTTTTCCCCGGGTATTTTGGTTTCCTCCAGCAATAAAACTAACACCCACGATATAACTAAAATATTGTTGAAAGTGGCATTAAACACCATGATCATAACCCTAGCCCTATTCATGGACTGAAATTATAATTTTGTATGAATGAGATTTGTCAAATAACTGTTTTAATATATTATACAATTAATAGATCTAAATTGGTCTTAAATATATATCCGAGTTGACAATTTTGTTTGTATGGGTATGTTTCCTCCAGTAATAAAACTGACTGCCACGATATAGCTGAAATATTGTTGAAAGTGACATCAAACACCATGACCCTAACGCCAAACTGTCGACAAATATAATCTTTTACCAATGGTACCTCAGACAGTGCGGATTAGTATCTAACAACATCTAACAAGAACCATTTCTATTTATCTCTTGTTTTTGAGATAGTAAATCTCACCAATGGAAGCATAGCACATACTTATGTAAACAGTTACAAGGAACATACATGGCATCACAACCGATAGCTTAAATACGAGGACACCACAAAAGTTTTATACCAGGTACAACGTGTGAAACAACTTAATTGTACCCCTTGATTTGCTTTGTAGGAGTTTATGTTAACCAGACATTTGTATATAACTCTTCCTATTGTTCCTTTTGGTTAGCGTTATGCAAATACCTTCTATAAATGCACCTTAGATATTCATGCACACAGGGAATGCTTACTCTTTTTATCAGCCTTATTTTACTCCGGTCTGTTTTAAGAGAATTCATGATAGCCTCATAAAGGGTAAGCCAAAGTAATAATATGCGGTTATAACACATTGAAAACGAGAATAAAAAAGCTGTTAGAATATGCATATTTTCGAAATAATTGTTTTCGCAAATATTATTTTTTTCATACACTTGTTGAGTATTTGTTTATTAGGACTCTACATAATTCTCCAAATCACTGTTGTTGCATTTGTCTGTTTAAATGATGGAAGTATCATATTTGTTTCTTTTAGAGACATTATTTGAATTATCCACTGATTGAGATAAGTACTGTTGACAGACGGAGTCCTTTACCACCACCACGAAATAGAAAAAGAACAAATTACAGCCAAATTAACTTTGGCACAAGTGTAAGTAATTCAAATACATTGAAGACGTGTCAACAAATTCATTATTATCTAGAAATAAAGAAAATTCTAATCATTAGGAGATTTGTCAGAGGTGATTGAAAAATCATTGAATTAAAATAAAAAAAAAAAACAAAAAAAACCCCCCAAATCGTGAGATATTCCGCTTCACTTTTCTACTATATAAATTAATTAGAGAGTGATGCATTTTTATTTTTATTTTTGACCCTGATTCCTAAACAACAGAAATAATTCGCGTTGCTTTGATTAGTGCGATTGTTGACCATTACTGTCTAACCTAGAACCGTACCTCGAGTATTTCGTTTTGACTAACGAACATCACTTTCTTACTTTCTGTTTTGTTAGCAATAACTATCAATTAATTTTCATAGTTATCATACGATGTTGTAAATTCTGCAAAAAACATCTCCCAAAATGTTAAGCTAAAAGGGTAATCAGAAGCCGTCATTCGAAAAAGGACAAACAATGCAATGTCCGAAAGCAAAAGAACAAAAGAAGAAACAATGGTCAACAAAATCCTACACAGAAATCTAAAGATTAAAAAACACTAGCACTTTGATAAACCGAGTGGGGTTGAACTCAGGTAGTGCTCTGTAAGGGTAATCAGTTTCTACTAGTAGTGGCACCCTTCATGTCATTCGTAGTCTAATCCGGTGATAAAGAATGAACAAGGAAAGAAGGACGGGATCGTGACTAAGACAAACGGAACATATTCATGGCCATCTGTGATTCCTTAATGGTTAACCAAGTCATGATGGCAATCGTAAAACATTCGAACTGAGGACTTCAACTTTGCCACTATGAATCATTTGTCTTTCAAATGTTAGATTAATACATTATTCATACAAAAGTAATAGACATTCATTTCATTAGGTACCACAGTTGAATGAACAGAACGACACAGGAATCATTTGTCTTTGAAATGTTAGATTAATACATTATTCATACAAAAGTAATAGAAATTCATTTCATTAGGTACCACAGTTGAATGAACAGAACGACACAGGAATCATTTGTCTTTGAAATGTTAGATTAATACATTATTCATACAAAAGTAATAGACATTCATTTCATTAGGTACCACAGTTGAATGAACAGAACGACACAGGAATCATTTGTCTTTGAAATGTTAGATTAATACATTATTCATACAAAAGTAATAGAAATTCATTTCATTAGGTACCACAGTTGAATGAACAGAACGACACAGGAATCATTTGTCTTTGAAATGTTAGATTAATACATTATTCATACAAAAGTAATAGACATTCATTTCATTAGGTACCACAGTTGAATGAACAGAACGACACAGTAATCATTTGTCTTTGAAATGTTAGATTAATACATTATTCATACAAAAGTAATAGAAATTCATTTCATTAGGTACCACAGTTGAATGAACAGAACGACACAGGAATCATTTGTCTTTGAAATGTTAGATTAATACATTATTCATACAAAAGTAATAGACATTCATTTCATTAGGTACCACAGTTGAATGAACAGAACGACACAGGAATCATTTGTCTTTGAAATGTTAGATTAATACATTATTCATACAAAAGTAATAGACATTCATTTCATTAGGTACCACAGTTGAATGAACAGAACGACATAGAAGAAGATGGAATAGAAAGTGGCTATGGACAAATTTTCATCGAATCCGCAACATTGCCACCACGTGCTAACATGTAATGAAGACTTGGTTGACACATATTTCCAGTACCAGAAACGACGAGAAGTGTCCGCTCAATTCAATCCTCCGTTTGCATATGCTATTTTTACATTTTATTATTAACTTATTATGTACAGTATTTACCAGTTGTTCTGTTGTTATATAATGACTCTTAATTACATATTTTGCAAGAATATGACACAATTGCATGTACACTAAAGCTGAAAGTGAATGGATCATTAATGCATATCAAGGCTGATATGGTGTTACGATTCCACCAGGATGATAACATCATATCAGTCTGGTTAGTTAGGTTGATAACGTCACATCAGTCTGGTTGGTTAGGTTGATAACGTCATATCAGTCTGGTTGGTTCGGCTGATAACGTAATATCAATCTGGTTGGTTAAGCTGATAATATCATATCAGTCTGGTTGGTTAGGCTGATAACGTCATATCAGTCTGGTTGGTTAGGTTGATAACGTCATATCAATCTGGTTGGTCAGGCTGATAACGCCATACCGCACGACTCATATCATTACATGAATTAAATGTAAGCATATAATAAAAGGTGTTACAATATGACATTTTCCATATCGGCTTGGTTATTACCCTTCGACCCATATAGCCGATATGTGTGTATTGGTGTGATAACCAGGCCGATATGGAAAAGGTCATGTATCTAATCTGTATGCAAAAACACATCATATCAAAAATCGGTCTTTTTTGTAAACATCCTTATATGTGTTGTTCATTGTTTTGTCATTAAAAATAATAAAATATTTTCTATAAATGATATAAGAATAGCATTGACCAAAACAACAAATATGAAACATGAATTTAAACACCAGATAGGAAAAGCATAGATATTCATATTAGTGCTGACGGTGCGTTTCTGTTATAACATTCATCAGGTTTCATCAAGTCACAAAATGAGAAAGTCAAATAATTAAAAATGTTCGGAGGCAAGAAAACAAACAACTGTTGATCAGAACTAAATACGTAACAAATATGAATTCAAAGTTCTAGACATTTGCGAAAACAAAAGACACACATGAAAAATATGAAGATCAAACATTTAAATGCAAAATCTGAACAGTTTATAGACAAATGATATGTTACAGCTACGAATGTACACAATCAGGTGACTGATAAACATTAATACCAATTCAGGACAATTGGTCAACACAACAAGCCTGACAAATATAAATATAGAATTCTGGACAGTATGATAGGAATAGAAATTGTGTTAGACAATTGGCTCTCTTTTACAGTACTAGTATTATGACTATGGGAACTTTTGCGTCACGAATAACATGATATATAATGCATAATCTTCAAGATTATGACGCAGTGTTGTTGTGACCTTATATATGTGAGAGTTGTGACTTTATATATGTGAGAGTTGTCATCTTACAAACATGTGGTAAACAGTTGCATTACCGCATCAATTCATTAAGAGGATGTCCTAAAAAGACTAGCTTAACTTCGACGCTTTTTAATCTTTTTATATATTGTCATTTTGATAAATAATACAATTACATATTCTAAAAAAATGATTAATTATACTGCAGTAGTTTTGGAAGATAACCTAAGTTTTTATCCAACATCTACCAAAACGAGTAATACTTACATGCACAACCCCACATATGTTATTGCATATGATCATAATTAAATGTCATATTGTAAAGGAGGGATACTAACAATCATGGGCTTTACGTCTATTTGGTGCTAGGAGGATATTCATTAATGCCAATATCCCCCGTTGACAAATAATAGACAAATACATGCAATTGGAAAGTAGAGATAAACAGATATTGTTAGACTTATATGCAAACGATAGTCCTGAAATAAATTTCCGCATTATCGATAAAAAGGAAATATTTTTTAAACTGGCATAGCACATTCACAATCCATATCTCACCTTAATATACATACAACATATTCTAATATTTTTTAATTATTTTCCACTATTGAAAGTTACACATAAAAATATTAAATATATCAAAGTCAACAAATCCCGCTCAGGAAAGGTGTACTCGATACAACATTATGTGATATTGTTTGTCTGTGACTTGCGGCAGGTCGATGGTTTTCTCCGGGTACTCCGGTTTCCTCCACCAATAAAACTGACCGCCACGATATAATTGAAATATCGTTTATTGTGGCGTTAAACACCATAACCCTAACCCTAAATGTCAAAGTCAACAGAAAAACATAGCTATGGCGAAAACCTGAGTAGTTATCAAACTGTACGATCAAGCTCACTTTTTTCTATGTTAATCCTATGGGAGTGAGGCTAACCTCCCGGAGTTAACGTCCCTGGTTTATGACACCACATAATTAGGTGGTTAATTAATTAATGTGTTAATAAGTGCATTGCAATTAATCGATGTCTAATCGGTGTATTGTAATTAATTTGTGTATTTAATTGATAATATTTTGATTGGTATACATCATGTCTATATTGAAATCACCTAGGGTTCACCGGAGGGCATGTGTAGATAGATTACGAAAACAAACAACGTATATAGTTTACATAGTTTAATGTCCCCGTAACGATATAGACAGACGTGGGTCGGAGAGCCATCCACACACTGCCTTTACAGTATATACCCCTAACCTTAACCATTTATGCATCGAGATGAGAAAGTTAAGAGAGTCGTCTACCACCCAAACACTATCTTCAACCTCACGAAAGGGCCAATAGTATGCTATCTTTCGTGCAGGGGCGTAAATTGTCGAGACTTGAAGTTAGCCTTTCCAGAATAGTTCACTCTCATTGATAACAAGATCAAAGATTATTTACATCGCGAGCAGAGATCCACGAGTTGAATTTCTTTGGCCAGTGTAGCCATTTGACGAAATAATGTTTATTGTTTCCCTTTCCTATCGTCTTCAGAATTTTCTCTATTTTCCACATGTCATCGTCCCGTATATTGACTTTCTGCAACTCTGAACGTTCCTTTAATTTCTTCGTCATGAAAATCCTTCAATATGTATATTGGGAGTCCACCACGCAGTATTGGTGGTGTCAGTGGTGGTGGTGGTGGTATCAGTGGTGGTGTCAGTGGTGATGGTGTCAGTAGTGGTGGTGGTGGTGGTGGATATGCTTGACTGCTCGGTGGATACGCATCACTGCTCTGTGGATACGGCTGAGTTGTTCCATGCCTATTTCTTTTATGTCTCTGCAGGGCGTTTTTTCTCGAATATTCCATATCACACTCCGTACAAGTCGTAGACATCGTAGAGACTCTGTTAAACACGTCTAACTCCTTCAACTGCTCTGACCAAGATGACAAAAAATGTCTGCTCTGTTGCTATTTATATTCTCCAGTGGCCATAAGCAACACTGTTGCTACCATCATCTAAGATATACCGTTTATCGTCAAATGGAGATAGTCCAAGTTTACTGATGGTGATATTGTATAACTGATGATCGTAGGATCTGATCTGGTTCATGGAAGACAAATGCACAGACATTCCTTGTAATGGTCGTGCTTGGTGTGATGTTTAATGACGCTCTTTTTTATTCCTTTGGCAGTTTTCTTCTCTGTCAGTTTTCGTCCTCCTCATAGATCATGGAATACATCTTTGATTTGAGACCCACGAATTCTTGTATTGGGATGCCATGTGTTTCGTCTTTCATTTTCCCCAGGACTTTCTTATTTTCTGTACTATATAATGGATGGTCTGGGTCATATTCCGATGTGTCGAAAAGATGTTTGTGTTTCATCATATCTTGATAAACATCCTCTGTGTAGATGGAATAGCATAAACTATCAGTGTCGGTAAACAGCAGCTGTGCGTTAGGTCCATACTTTGTCTTCATATAGTTGTAATGGAAATCGTACATAAGTGTTTTTGACAGATCTAAAATGGAAAAGCCTACATAGATAGGTCTGTTGAGATAGAGACGCTGTTTCAACATGTGAACGGCCACTAGTTCTTCGTTAAATATTCTGAAAGCGGAAAACTGGGTTTACTTGTCAACTTCATGGCTTTTGATTGGTTGTTTACCAACTGGACTATAAGTCTATTACGTAGGTTCTCCATCGTTTTTCCGAACACCGCATTATTCATCAATTTTAAAAAATCCTTTTCAAAATCGTTTTTGGCCATTTTCCTCTTCTCTGTGTTGAAATCTATATATTGTTTTAGCCGGGGTGTCTGCCTAACGGTCACCACTTTGTGAATCCTGGTGAGCTTCATGCCAAAAGATAAATACAACTTTAAATTTCGGTAATGAACCACATATTTCTCTTTCGAATTAAGGTTGGGTATGAGTTTTTCTGTTGATGTTCCTCTTAGGTCTAAGTCTTCTAGAAACTTTTTTGCATAGTGTGACAGCATGTCTTCTGTTACTTTCAGATATTCATTGTGGTGGTCGTGAAGTTCCGGTGGATAATTGAGATCCACTTCTAAGATATAGCCATTCTCATTATTGTCAGAAATTTCAAGTACGTTTAAGCTTTCTATTTCCTGGTCTTCTAACCATCTGAACACATCAACCGGAAGTGTTGGTATCTAGATAGGTCACGTGACTACTTGGTTGACTGGGATTGTAGTCGGGTACGTATCTGTTGTTGACTTTGGCGTGTCTATGCGTAACGGTAGAAATACCACCTCGTAGTCCTTTTTCAATAAACAAGTGCATATCAGTGTCGGTCAGTAATTCAAGTCGTACACATGCCATTTTTAATGCAGCCTGTCATGTAAGCCCGGTAGAGGTGTAAAAATGAGCAGCATCCAATCCGTAGTAGTTGAGACAGATATCTCTGAAATTCTCAAAGACATCAGCTAAAGATAAAACATCAGTAAAAACATATAGATCGTGGTATTGTCCAATATTTTGTAATTCAAACTCACGCCAAGCGGTCTGTGCATGTGCATAATCTTCTTCTGTAATACATTACCCCGACAATGAACTGTAAAAGGCTTCAATGGGGGGTAGCTCTTGTTCTGTAATCTTGGATTCAGAGTCAAAATACTCGTAAGGATAAACTTGTTTTCTCAAAAATAAGATCATCTTGTCGTCATGAAAGTATGTCATCATGTGCTTAAACGTTTTTGGTCCTTCCATTGCAAGATTTTCTATTAGTTTTGCCAACGATGATGACATAAATTGGAAGGAATCTATAAAATCCATGCATCCAAGCGAAAACGATATATACTTTTCCATGTTGTTTGGTATACATTTTATCTGTTTGTTGACTTTTCCGATGGCCTGCATTATTAGATGGCTGTCATAACCTCTGAGATTGTGAAATATGACGGGAATTCGACCCGTAAATTTGTAATTGATGTTGCAATCGTTATGGGCTGCACCTATGAATTTTCCGATCACGTGACAGTGGTCTCTGACTCGATCTTGATTGAGTTCTTTGTTGCATATGTCACCATGTGTAACCTTCTTGAATGACTGTCAGTCGCTGCCTGTCATGATCATAGGTTCACAATGTTTGAATTTCTGTTCTATTTCTTCTTGTTCCATGACCATATATTCTACGAATTTATCAGCTGCATCGACGCCTCATTTTCATAACCTTCAATTGGAATCAGCAGACTCTCGAAGTCGGCGTAAATGACATAAGGAACTTTTAGTTGTTTCCGTATGTCTTTATATTATAACCATTTATCTTCTTTTGTTGGAAGCTCTATCTTCTGAGGTCCATAGGTTTGACAATATTGAACATGATCATTCAACAAGCGTTCTTTGGTGAATCCATGAAGACAATATGGGCAGTAATGATGGCGTTGGTGGCTAGAGTGTTGATCGCCTAATAACCGGTTTAAGTCCTTGATCCAGCAATAGTGGGACTTCTTTCCGTCAGAGATCGTTAGAAGGTCGACATGTTTATCATAAGGTTGTTTAGTTGTGTGAATGGAAAATACACCACCTTTCTCGTATCCGAATACGTTTATCTCTATTTTGTTTTGCTTTTCAAATTTCGGAATGTCTGTCTTCTTTACATGGAAGTCTATTCCTTCTAAGTTTATCGAGTTTATGTGATCTTTATATTTGACAATTCGTTCCATTTTTGTTTGTTGGATATAAAGCGGCTAAGACTGACCACATGAAACATTTATTGTCCTTGTTCTTCACGTTGATGATGGCATGTTTGGATCGTAAATTGATGGGTAGTGGAATGTAGCTGGAACCACGCAGAGGTCTGTACCGTGCCATATGTACGGTGAGATTCACCACTTGACTATCGTCCAATTACTACCTTGTCTCTGGAATTCTATGAAGGAGTTATAAATCTTTTTGATGGACTCCTTCATACCTTCATCGATGTCTTCAAACTTTAGACTAGTCTGATATTTTCCGCGGAAATGTGGTTCAGCCTTTTCATTTTCCTCTCCTTTGCGTCTTGTCATTTTGACTTTCATTGACAAATACCATTTAATCCTTGATAGCTTGTTTAATTACGTCTTTCAGATCATCATATTTGCTTTTTAAAAATGTCATGGGATCGAATTTAGATACCCCTTCTGCTGGAATAACATGAGTCTCTACTGTCCCATTCAGTACCTTGAAACTACATGGGTAAAAATTTTTGCTACCATTTCTTGTATCACCTGAACCAGTTTGTACTATTGCATTTTCGTGCTTCTTCATATGACGCTGATAGTTATCCTTCCTCGTCAACGTAGAATCGCAGGTATTGCATCGCCATTTGCTCATTGCATGAACATTCATTTTATGGCGGGATAGTCCTTCCTTCTGCTTAAATAATTTTCGGCATTCATAGCAGAAATATATTTTTCTTTGCAGACTTTCCATGACTTTTCGGTATCTGAAATTAAAATGAACTCAATATGGATGAACCTTAGTTTAAATGAAAACAACTCACGTGACCCAATACTTAATTTATTACAACCATTAAATCCCCCGGATAAATAAATGATTTGAAAATTAACACACCGCATGGGGTTTCGGTTCATTTACAAATATAATCAAAGTCGCTTGACAACGGCTACCTCTAATGTAAAAGTCCAATACACAAATGTTTAACACTTATTATCCCCCTATTTTATACTGCAATAACGCACTAGTCACGTTCCTTAAAGTGCCCTTTTTCAAGCGTTGGTAGTAATGCTTGTAACTATTGTGGAGACTTGCGAGCATTTAGAACTACCGCTCTCGCCTTCCACAACGGAGCCACTCTTCAAAGTCTATGACTGAAGCGTCTCGGGGAAGCTCTGGGTGACCTCCATTTGAGACTATATTCCCCTTTTTTCATCTCACATAGTCGTGCGCTACGCCAACAGTCGATTCCAGAGCAGATGCATACATATAAGTGTTAAATTATAAATTTATGAAATCAAACACCATTGAAAAGAAATGATATTTACAATACCTATTTCAAATGTCTAAATATTATACTATAGTTACTGTAATGCGGCGCACCATACCTTTAAATCGTTTATAATATTGATTAAATAATCTGACGTGACTTCACCGTTTGGTTGTCTTAGATAAGACTGATGAACCCGTTAAATTTTTGTCACTTTTATAAGTAAATGCCGATGAAAAGGGAAATACCCTTATTTACGTAATTTGATTGGTTGATTGGCCGCTGAGAGAAATTTTTTAATCGATTTTCCATTTAGTAGTCATTTAACCATCTAACAGATAAGACGCGTGTCTTAAATCCTCCACGGTGTCATAGTTTTAACATGCATAGTTTTTCCATGAGTTTATATGCGATATATACAATTGTGAACAATAAGACTGCTTTGAAGGATTAAACTCAATTTTTTCACAGTTTTCCGGTTGTTGACTGATTTTGTCTGTTTATATAATCATGAGTTTTGACTTTCCCTTTGTAAGATTGTTCGGAGTTCGGTAATTTTGTTATTACCCTTATTTGTTAGATAATTTTGGAATCTATTTCAAAACATAAACAACAAACAAGTATGTAATAATAATAATTTTATTGTTCAACCGCATGCATACAATGGGTTTGACAAATGCATACACAAACATTATTACGACGGAAGTGCCCCGGACATCGCAAGAGCCGCGATGCTTTACGGGAACAACATCCCTATCTCCGGGCAAGAAGTAGTAACAGTAATAAACACTGTAAAAACAATATCATTTCAAGTGGGGAAAAGACATTTTTGTATAAAAATTGCAGTATTTAGAATAAGTATTGGATCTTTATTTGACATTAAGAAAACATATATATATTTGGCATTCCAATGTTTAAATGACTTATGTTTAACAAATTTAATAAGACTAAGTCTTTCAGCTTCATAGTTTTTTTTACAAGAAACAAGAAAATGTTCTTCGTCCTCTATTACATTACATACTGAGCAAAGGCGATTTTGTCTAGGCAAAGGGGGTTTACAATGACGCCCTTTTTCGATTTTCAATGGGTGACAACTGGTTCTTAATCTACTCATTGCTCTAAGGAGGTGTTTTTCTTTTAAAATGTCAATATAGTTTTCTTTGATAAATTCATTCTTTAGAAGCACTGTTTCAAGTTTATGTATATCACCGGTTGGTCAATTTTACGGATTATCATACCTTTGATTTATATAAATATTGATTTGTTTCATATTCTATGTTTTCACTGATCATTGCTTGGCTAGGTTAGGATTATTCATCAGAAGCTGAAACTACAGATAAAGAAACTTTGCTATGATTGTGCAATATCGCCGCATCGGATGTAATGACAATGTTCAAATTTAGTTACCGTAGTGTAAAATTACCTTCTTTATGAAAAAAAAAATTGAGCAGGCTATATTTAATGAAAATAATTGACATTTTATGATTTTAGTTGTCATATTAAAAGAAACATACTTCTTTTTTTAACGAAAGTATTTTCCCTGTATCAATGTTAGATTTACAGTAGCATAATATACAAACAAACCAATTATTATTTGTCATATTAGAAAGAATTACATAAATAGCTGTGGGTATTATTTTTTTAATATTTTCCTACATCGATGTTCAATTCAAAGGAACATAATACAGAATAAAACCCGCCATTTTGAATAAACGTCCAACGGCGGGAAATATAATAGTACTATTGTACCTCCTTCACAAAAGACTTTCTAACTCCGAACTTCCGTATTAAAGAGAAAATTACAATTGACCAAATCACATATACGTGTATATATATACAAGTAAAGTAGAAATTATATTACTTTCAAATAGGCTTCAAATCGACATAATAATATAATCTGGACAAGAGGAATTTAATGTTTACGATTAAAATCCATCATGGCTGCCAAAGGACGCTATGTTTATGCGGAAACTACTATTTATTATTAACTTTGATTTTGAAAAAAGGAATGAATAAATTAATAAAAGTGAATAAAATTTCAAATTTAATTTCTGACTGGTTTATTTCTTTTGATGATAGCTACGTGTAATATAGCAAGTGTAAACATACCCGAGGTCACTGACATGAACTACTTGTCTGAACATGTTAACCCAGCGAAGCACGACACGTTGGTGTCGTGTGCAAAAATTTACATGTTGCTTAACCGGAAGTCGGCATCAATATATCGTTATCTGATGAGGGTGACATTATCGAATTTTCAATGTTTTATTAAGCCGATTACTGCGTTCATGGATGATTAATGGCGAGTCCCTCTCGGTAAATTATTGATAGAATTATATGAATGGAATTAACAAAAGAATGGTTTGGGTTGAATGTTAAATGTGATCATCTGCAATTTTCGAGAGGGATATTTTGTCGCCATCTTTTTTTTCATTCATAGCTTCCTCAACCCAAGGACGTATATAAGATATACGTCCTTGCTCAACCGATCAACATTAAAAATGAAAATTTGTATAATCTGTTGGAGACGTTTCCTATCCCTTTTAGTATGACATAGATCAATCATAGTGCTTCCAATATTCTCTTAAGTCTCAATTTTTCTTAATTCCAAATTTTTCGTGATTTGTGTTGTATCAAGCATCTCCTGTGACAAATTGAATCCACAGAATGTCATAGTTTAGCCTTTTTTAATGGTGATTATACGATTTCACACTAAAACATATTGAGGATCACGTGAACTTTATGTATACAAATATATAATACAAAAAAATATATGATAAAAAAAAGTACAAGTATTGTCGAAGTATTGTTACCTGTATTTTACCTGAGAACTAATTAGTGCATACCAGGGGCGGATCCAGGATTTCAAGTTAGGGGGGGCGTACTTAAAAAAATTGCGCCGAGCGGAGGGAGGCGCGAAAATTTTTTGGGTATTTCGTGTGAGAATTCGCGATTTTACGCCAAATTACAGAATTACAGATTACAGAATCTCTCTCCTACCCCTAACCTCCAATTCTAAAAATAAAACCGTGATGAGCAAACTACATTGTATGTCAAATTTGTAGTTTAAGTTTCACTTCAATCCATTGAGTGGTTATTTAGGAGTTGCGGGTTGCAGAATCCTCCTCTTACCCCCTCCACCCGGCCTTCAATGAAAATTCTAAAAAACATTGTGCACAACTACAATGTATTTCAAGTACATTATATAGTTTAAGTCAATCAATTGCGTGGTTACAGTCAGGGGAGTTGCGGATTGCAGAAATCTTACTGACGGACGGACGGAGATCAAGTGTTTGAGCAACGGGCGTAAAAACCTCATTACACTAAAAGGTCAAACAACAAAAATGTATCAAAGTTCTCGAGAAATATGCTTACGGAAATCAGGTGTGAGATATGCATAAACCATTTTGTCGAGATTATTTTCACACTTTCATGTGCAGTTGTAGATATTAATTTATTACAAATAAATTGTAGTCAGAATTTTTTGTTAAAAATGTGTAAAAAAATTGTCCAGACATCCATTGGTAGATATAAATAATATAAACGTATACGGACAAAGGATTTGTACACAATTTCTTGTGCAGATACCTTGGGCAGATGCAGAGATTGTTACAAATATTTTTTTTTTATTAATATGTTACTTTTGTATTTTAATGTACAATATACCAACGCGTATTTTTACTGATCTTTACTTGAAAAGTAAAAGGCAACATTTTCGGGTATTTATATACAAATCAAATTTATATTTTTTTTTCATATGAAATTGCAGAATTTCGAATTCAAGAACTATTTGAACCATTATTTAAAGAGAAGTGACCATTTTTTTGGGACACTCAAGTTTCTACACACTGTCTCAGTTTCATCATCTGATTCTCTCGTTATAGGTTTTCGTTGTATGTTTTATAAATGAGATCAATTGTTAAATTAATTATTCGAAGTATTGATTGAATTTACTTTTTAGTTTACCTTTGACTTTTCTGGTCTCGTCGAGGAATACGAAATGTATCCAATCTTGCTTGTTTTCTTGGCCTATAATTTTCGTCCATTTTATAATTTCTAAATAGCACGTGTACATGTAGTTGTAAAATTGACTGCAGAAATAATGTTTAATTAGCGTGAGAAAATAGTTGATGTCTGGTATCTCGGAACCAATCAGAATGGAATAATCTTTGAACTACTGACGGCGAATACATATATGAATCAGCGAACACATCCAACGTGTATTTACAATGTGTAAGAATATTTTACTACAGGTCACGAGTAAACCATTCATGAAAAAGTTATTTATTGAACTGCTTAATTAACGTTGTATAACATATGCTTTGCGAATTTAGGGGGGGGGGGGCGCACGCACCGCACGCCCCCTCTAAATCCGCCACTGCATACACTGTATGTGATTTTGATAAGAATGTTTTAGTATTGTTGCGTAACTAAATGTAATTAAGTTTAATGATCTTCAATAATTATGATAAATGTTGTAGATGTGTATTGCAGAGACATGTTTGTGTATTGTGCAATAACTAAACTATAACACTTTTTCTATAAAATAAAAATAAGAGTCAAATAAGTGAAAAAAGATATGTATTTGGACAATTAATTATGATTTTTTAAATAAAAAACACAATTCATTAAAACTCCATAACAGAACAGAAAAATAATCATAATCAATAGAGTTCAACTATTGAGGGGGAGGGAATAACAATACTTGTACACTTTTGTATACAAGTATTGTTGACAATACTTGTATACAAGTATTGCGATCATACATTTCAAGAGATCCCATATTGAAAATAAATTTAGACAGCTGGATAAATTCACTTTTAATTTAAGTATTTTTTTTAACGAGATGTTTTCACTTAAAAGTCCATTTTCAAACTGAATCGTAAACATCCGGTTGTCGATAATGTACTTGCTATATGCGTGTCGTGTGCAATGCGTCGCGCCTCCTCTGATGTTAACCCAAACAGATTGTCATGCTAGAGTAGAGATGGTTTAATATATTTAAGAACTCTGATATGTATACAGTACGCTGGGATCAATGTAATTTTCCTGAATTTCTCACAATCTTTGGTTTCAAAGAAAAATATTGCAAGAGTTATATCGCGAATGTACGTTAAATATGTATACAGTTTTTATTTATCTTACAAAAGTAAATATTAAATGCAGTAAAAACATGAATTTCATTCAGTTTAAATACAACATTTTAAATGTAGGACATTTCTTTAATCTTCATAAATCCAACATGTCGTCTATTATTGATTTTTCAACTGGATTGGTCCAGTTGACACATCACACGCATAACAGAACTTTAATTGTTCATGTCTGAATGCGTCTCGACAAGCTTAAACATAATCCGATTAAAAGGCCACTGATGTTTGTTGATAGGTACTTAAGTCATTCGCTAGCAGACAATATCTAAATTATTGAAAGGAAGTAACCGCCCCTGTGTTCTCCTTCGCTTTGCTCATCTGAACATAAAATATTTCTGAACTAACTTAATTAATAAACAACTAAGACTTGAATGGGATGAGATTCGCACCAACCAGTTTTAATACAAAATCATACGAATGTATATATACTTATAACACAATTAAAGTTCATATTGGTCTCCATTTGGTATAATCTAGCTACAAAGAGAAAATAAAGTTGCTTAAATATAAACGATACTATGTCATATAACATTATAATTCTAAATTCTATTACAAAACGTAATAAACCTGTCGAACTGGTTTGGTGTGAAGTAATTCTCGACAAAAGAAAAAGGCACGAGGAATCTTTTATAAAGCTCACTGAACCGAATTACTTGTAAGCCCATGAACAAATTACTACGCAGAATTAATAATAATTGACAACTTTTAGAAATGCATTTGTTTGAACTATACGTTGTTTGTTTTCCTAATCTACACATGCCCTCCGGTGAACCCTAAGTGATTTAAATATAGACATGATGTATACCAATCAAAATATTATCAATTAGATACACAAATAATTACAATACACCAATTAGACCATTCTCTATCCAGAGTTGTCGTTCCTGCTATGCTACACTCCATCTCTGTCAACGCCCATTTTACAATATTTTGTAAAATTTAGAAACAGTAAAAAAATGTACTTAAAATTGTTTTGATTATTGTAAATATCAATAAAGATGGAAATAAATCACTCATTTCAAATCAATTCTCTCTTAAAAATTATTTGTGATCGTTTTTAACTTTTTAATGTTTACCTCCGCAAAATAGTTCTCCAAGAGAGAATTGATTTGAAATGAGTGATTTATTTTCATCTTTATTGATATTTACAATAATTAAAACAATTTTAAGTACATTTTTTTTACTATTTCTAAATTTTAAAAAATCTTGTAAAATGAGCGTTGACAGAGATGTTCTAACGCTCATTTTACAAGATTTTTTAAAATTTAGAAATAACATAAAAAAATGTACTTAAAATTGTTTTAATTATTGTAAATATCAATGGTGGTGGTGTAAATTTTACAAAAATATTGTAAAATGGGCGTTGACAGAGATGGAGTGTAGCGTAGCAGGAACGACAACTCTGGATAGAGAATGCAATTTGACATTCGATTAATTGCAATACACTTATTAACACATATCAATTACCGGAGTGTGATATGGAATTTTCGAGAAAAGACGCCCTGTGGAGACATAAAAGAAATAGGCATGGAACAACTCATCCGTATCCTCAGAGCAGTGATGCGTATCCACTGAGCAGTCAAGCATATCCACAACCACCACCACCACCACTGACACCACCACCACCACCATTGACACCACCACCACTGCACCACCAACCACCACCACCACCACTGACACCACAAATACTGCGTGGTGGACTCCCAATATACAGATTGAAGGATTTTCATGACGAAGAAATTAAAGGAACGTTCTATCAGTCGGAATTGCAGAAAGTAGATATACGGGACGATGACATGTGGAAAATAGAGAAAATTCTGAAGACGATAGGAAAGGGAAACAATAAACATTATTTCGTCAAATGGCTACACTGGCCAAAGAAATTCAACTCGTGGATCTCTGCTCGCGATGTAAATAATCTTTGATCTTATTATCAATGAGAGTGAACTATTCTGGAAAGGCTAACTTCAAGTCTCGACAATTTACGCCCCTGCACGAAAGAAGCATACTATTGGCCCTTTCGTGAGGTTGAAGATATTGTCAGGTGGTAGACGACTCTCTTAACTTTCTCATCTCGATGTATAAATGGTTAATGTTAGGGGTATATATTGTAAAGGCAGCGTGTGGATGGCTCTCCGACCCACGTCTGTCTATATCGTTACGGGGACATTAAACTATGTAAACTATATACGTTTTTTGTTTTCCTAATCTACACATGCCCTCCGGTGAACCCTAGGTGACTTAAATATAGACATGATGTATGCCAATCAAATATTACTAATTAAATACACAAATTAATTACACTACACCAATTAGACATATCGATTAATTGCAATAAACTTATTAGCGCATATTAATTAATTAACCACCTAGTTATGTGACGTCATAAACCTGGGAGGTTAACTCCGGGAGGTTAGCCTCACTCCCACACGATTAACATAGAAAAAAGTGATCTTGAACGTACAGTTTGATAACTACTAACCTGATTTAAACAAGAACTGTCCCATAGGGCATAGACATTCTATTATTGACTGATCAAATTAAAAATAAACATTTATGCTTAGTACACGCCTATTAGTTGGCAAAACTCTTTTGGTAAATTGTGTTGACTCGATGTCACAGTGTAGAAAGCCTTTACATTTGTATATCTAGAATTATGAATGTTATCGGCATGGTAAAGCGATATTGGACCGATGTAATATTGGACCGAGGTATTACTTGGCGGCTATTACATAAAATATAATAGTTATATCTTATCATGACTGTAAACTTTAATTAACATTCATTGATTAGACTATTTACATTTCCACTGCATAAGAAACGTACATAGTAGATACACAAATAACACTGTAACGTTGTAAATACAGTGGACAAAAATGTCGGGTATGTATTATTATTTTAGTTAAAATAGTTAAGAAAATATTCCTTTATTAAAATAGCTAATAGTCTAATTATCTTTAACATTTGAAATTCTAAGCTACTATTTCAATACGGAACAGATGAATATTATGAAGCAATAAACCCCGTACGAAGTACATGGTCTCATTCCATATAAAGCGTTGAAGGGATTTCCGTGCTGTTTTCACGTTGTTTTTTGCGAAGATCTATTGCATCATTATATATAAAGATGTTGATATTTAATTAAGTGTGCACGAGGCGTTTTCAGAATAGCGTTATTCAGGTAACTCATATTAAAAAGATTGCATAGTCAAATAATTTACAATACTGGTATTGCTTTCCTTTTCATCGGACGGCTCATGAAATATTGGTGTCGTTTTGGTTCTGTTTTTTTTCTCCATGAGCTAATTGATATATTAATGTCGGTATGATTGAACGTTTTAGTATGTTAGTGATGTCATTGTTTAATATTTATTAATATGCATAAAAATCATAAACAAGGAAAGATAAGATACAATACAAAATAAGAATAACACTTAACAGGAATCTTCTAATGTGGTCTAAGTATTATTTATAAAATTCTTATTATTTTACTGAACAGAACAAAATGCAGACAACCAGATGACAATAGAAGGTATTGACATTGGTAAAGTCAAGAACTTTCCATTCTCTGCACTGAAAACCTTAGGTTCTGTACAGATAGGACATGGTGCCATAAGTATATGCATTGGAATAGTTGACTTTCTAATGTACATATTCTTCGAAGACAAATTCCTTGCCAATACTGCGTTAAAGAAGACTGACGCATATCAAACAGTGGGCACATTAACGAAGACATGTACACCAGTATGGTGTGGCATTTGGGTAAGATTAATATAGGATTATTTTGTCAATAACATTGAACTATAATAAAAACAAAGAATATTCTGAAATGGGTTGAATATTTTTAACATGTAATTTTACGTCATATTTTAATGGAATGAGTATTAGGAAAATCAAAGGTAATAAAAATTGGAAGTATTCACGTAGTGAACATACTCATAGAATAATGAATACATTTCCTCGAATATCTTTTAAATCGCCAATATAAGACTACGGGTTATTATCTTTGGAGAATGACTTCGATTACTGTTCATCTACAGTGCAGCTATATACATACAAAGCGAAGCAGAATCTTGACTTGTAATATTAGCAGATTCATTTTCAACAGGAATGTAATCACTAAATATTCTTATTAAACAATGGCAAACGAGAACTATAATTTATACATGCCTCATACTATACTATAAGGATATATTCAACATATATGTATTGTTATTCATGAACTGGGGATCTTCGTGGTAGTGATCGGATGGTAGTTGGATTTACAAATACTTGTGAAATTAGTGTCTATCACCACTAAAGTCGTGAGTTCGAATCCCACCCATGGCGAAGTGTACTAGATACAACATGATATTATGGCAGGTCGGTGGTTTTTTCCCGGTACTCCGGTTCCTTCCACCAATAAAACTGACAGCCGCGATATAACTAAATTATTGTTGAAAGTGGCGTTAAACACCATAACCTAACTATATTCATGGACTGAAACTTTAATTTTATATGGATGACATTTTCTAAATAGCTATTCTAGTATATTACGCAATTGATAAATTTAAATTTGTCTTATATGTACATAAGATATGACAGATTTGTTTGTATGAGTATGTATGACCAAACGAAAATAACATGTATAATTTCAGTTTTGTGTAACGGGAGCCTTTGCTGTTAAACTTTCTGAGAAAAGGAAGGCCAACATTAACTATTACGTATGTATAGATCAAATAAACAGAAAATCCCTGGTTAAATCTTTTTCACAATAATAATAACGAAATATAAACATAATATAAGTAGCGAAGGGTGCGATAATCTTTATTTCAATATATGCAACTTTTTATTCTTATTTAGTTGAATTTGAAGTTTCTATATTATGAGGTGTAAAATATTTAGTGGGCATCGTCGAAAATGATCATTAATCATGAATTTTGTAAACAAGATGGGTGAATTTCTATTATATAATTATGTTTGCCTAAGTAAAAGCATACATTTTCTTGTCACTCTATAATATTTGTTTCACCAATAAACCCCATTTCTAAACAGTAAAATAAGCAATTGACGTCGACAAGATTTGATATTTAATACATTAACAGGACATTTGTATAATGGAGATTTCATACAGAATACATGTACATACTATTTTTTCCATTACAGAAAATGACTTTTTTGATTTTGAGCATAACATGTGGAGGCATATCTGGACCATTATGTTTTATTGTCAGTGTTACTTCAGCATATCTAGTAAGTCTTACAGGAATATAGCAACTTGTGTTCTCCTACCTTATGTTTGGTAATCTTATGACTTATGCTATTAGAAATTAACAAATCTGAATGAGAGTAAATATGCATCTGGATTTCAACAATACACCCTGTATTGTGACTATTAACTTGCATACGAAAATAATGATTCAGTATATAAAGACATAAATGATAACAATAACTAGAATAGCACCAGTACAAAAATAAATGATAACAATAACTAGAATAGCACCAGTACAAAAATAAATGATAACAATAACTAGAATAGCACCAGTACAAAAATAAATGATAACAATAGCTAGAATAGCACCAGTACAAAAATAAATGATAGCAATAACTAGAATAGCACCAGTACAAACATAAATGATAACAATAACTAGAATAGCACCAGTACAAAAATAAATGATAACAATAACAAGAATAGCACTAGTACAAAAATAAATAAATACAATTCTTATTTTTTTTTAAGAAAGACTATACTTTAAGACGCCAAACCGAAGAACACTTCATCAAAATAGAAAATAATGAAGTTAATTATTTCAAGATACACATGATATAAACGGATCAGTAACGACACATTATGTCAGAAAACACATAATAAAACAAGATTCAAAACAACACCTTAATATCACGAAACAGATACATTTGTGATTAGGAAACGGTGCATATCCATGGTCTTTTGTGACACCGATATTGCGTAACGGTTATCTTGTGAAATGTCGGATAACATTATAAAGTATTAAGTATGACAAAAGTAAGGACGGATAAATATATGATGGAAAAAAAAGACAAGCTCGGAATAAACAATTCTGGATAAATGTACTGTTGAATAGTCAACATGAACACAAAACCAACAACAAGAGTTGGAAGATACCAAATGGGTAATCAGAATCCGTATATCGAAGAAGAACAGACAACACAGTGGCCAACAGAAAAGGTGCAAAAAGACAAACAACGATCTAAAAAACATACACATAAAACTAAAGATCGAGTAACACGAACCTATTAATAACCGGGGGTGAACTCAGGTGCTTCGGAAGGGTAATCAGTTCATGCTCCACTAGTGGCACCCGTCGTGTTAATCTAGTGACAAACCCGGTGATAAGTCGTGAATGAGGAAAGCGCCAGGAAGTGCTTTCGACAAGTGGAACATATCCGTGGTCATTTGTGACACAGATATTCCATAACGGTCAACCAGGTCATGATGGCGACATAAAATTTTCGAAGTGATGACATCAACTTTACCTAGAGGAACCCTTCGTTCAATAGCTTTCTTGTGAGCAGCAACATAGACACAAAGAAAAGACAATAAAATAATTGATTGTATTGTCTTCTGTCTTTTTCTTTTGGTCATTGTATTGTCTTCTGTCTTTTTATTTTGGTCATTGTATTGTCTTCTGTCTTTTTCCTTTGGTCATTGTATTGTCCTCTGTCTTTTTCTTTTGGTCATTGTATTGTCTTCTGTCTTCTGTCTTTTTCTTTTGGTCATTGTATTGTCTTCTGTATTTTTCTTTTGGTCATTGTATTGTCTTCTGTCTTTTTCTTTTGGTCATTGTATTGTCTTCTGTCTATTTCTTTTGGTCATTGTTTTGTCTTCTGTCTTTTTCTCTTGGTCATTGTATTGTCTTCTGTCTTTTTCTTTTGGTCATTGTATTGTCTTCTGTCTTTTTCTTTTGGTCATTGTATTGTTCTCTGTCTTCTTCTTTTGGTCATTGTATTGTCCTCTGTCTTTTTCTTTTGGTCATTGTATTGTCTTCTGTCTTTTTCCTTTGGTCATTGTATTGTCTTCTGTCTTTTTCTTTTGGTCATTGCATTGTCCTCTGTCTTTTTCTTTTGGTCATTGTATTGTCTTCTGTCTTCTGCCTTTTTCTTTTGGTCATTGTATTGTCCTCTGTCTTCTTCTTTTGGTCATTGTATTGTCCTCTGTCTTCTTCTTTTGGTCATTGTATTGTCTTCTGTCTTTTTCCTTTGGTCATTGTATTGTCCTCTGTCTTTTTCTTTTGGTCATTGTATTGTCTTCTGTCTTCTGTCTTTTTCTTTTGGTCATTGTATTGTCTTCTGTCTTTTTCTTTTGGTCATTGTATTGTCTTCTGTCTTTTTCTTTTGGTCATTGTATTGTCTTCTGTCTATTTCTTTTGGTCATTGTATTGTCTTCTGTCTTTTTCTCTTGGTCATTGTATTGTCTTCTGTCTTTTTCTTTTGGTCATTGTATTGTCTTCTGTCTTTTTCTTTTGGTCATTGTATTGTCCTCTGTCTTCTTCTTTTGGTCATTGTATTGTCTTCTGTCTTTTTCCTTTGGTCATTGTATTGTCTTCTGTCTTTTTCTTTTGGTCATTGTATTGTCCTCTGTCTTTTTCTTTTGGTCATTGTATTGTCCTCTGTCTTCTTCTTTTGGTCATTGTATTGTCTTCTGTCTTTTTCCTTTGGTCATTGTATTGTCTTCTGTCTTTTTCTTTTGGTCATTGTATTGTCCTCTGTCTTTTTCTTTTGGTCATTGTATTGTCCTCTGTCTTCTTCTTTTGGTCATTGTATTGTCTTCTTTCTTTTGGTCATTGTATTGTCTTCTGTCTTTTTCTTTTGGTCATTGTATTGTCTTCTGTCTTTTTCTTTTGGTCATTGTATTGTCTTCTGTCTTTTTCTTTTGGTCATTGTATTGTCTTCTGTCTTTTTCTTTTGGTCATTGTATTGTCTTCTGTCTTTTTCTTTTGGTCATTGTATTGTCTTCTGTCTTTTTCATTTGGTCATTGTATTGTCTTCTGTCTTTTTCTTTTGGTCATTGTATTGTCTTCTGTCTTTTTCTTTTGGTCATTGTATTGTCTTCTGTCTTTTTCTTTTGGTCATTGTATTGTCTTCTGTCTTTTTCTTTTGGTCATTGTATTGTCTTCTGTCTTTTTCTTTTGGTCATTGTATTGTCTTCTGTCTTCTGTCTTTTTCTTTTAGTCATTGTATTGTCTTCTGTCTTCTGTTTTTTTCTTTTGGTCATTGTATTGTCTTCTTTCTTTTTCTTTTGGTCATTGTATTGTCTTCTCTCTTTTTCTTTTGGTCATTGTATTGTCTTCTGTCTTCTGTCTTTTTCTTTTAGTCATTGTATTGTCTTCTGTCTTCTGTCTTTTTCTTTTGGTCATTGTATTGTCCTCTGTCTTTTTCATTTGGTCATTGTATTGTCTTCTGTCTTTTTCATTTGGTCATTGTATTGTCCTCTGTCTTTTTCTTTTGGTCATTGCATTGTCTTCTGTCTTTTTCTTTTGGTCATTGTATTGTCTTCTGTCTTTTTCTTTTGGTCATTGTATTGTCTTCTGTCTTTTTCTTTTGGTCATTGTATTGTCCTCTGTCTTCTTCTTTTGGTCATTGTATTGTCTTCTGTCTTTTTGTTTTGGTCATTGTATTGTCTTCTGTCTTTTTCTTTTGGTCATTGTATTGTCTTCTGTCTTTTTCTTTTGGTCATTGTATTGTCTTCTGTCTTCTACTTTTGGTCATTGTATTGTCTTCTGTCTTTTTCTTTTAGTCATTGTATTGTCCTCTGTCTTTTTCTTTTGGTCATTGTATTGTCCTCTGTCTTCTTCTTTTGGTCATTGTATTGTCTTCTGTCTTCTGTCTTTTTCTTTTGGTCATTGTATTGTCTTCTGTCTTTTTCATTTGGTCATTGTATTGTCTTCTTTCTTTTGGTGATTGTATTGTCTTCTGTCTTTTTCTTTTGGTCATTGTATTGTCTTCTGTCTTTTTCTTTTGGTGATTGTATTGTCTTCTGTCTTTTTCTTTTGGTCATTGTATTGTCTTCTGTCTTTTTTTCTTTTGGTCATTGTATTGTCTTCTGTCTTTTTCTTTTGGTGATTGTATTGTCTTCTGTCTTTTTCTTTTGGTCATTGTATTGTCTTCTGTCTTTTTCTTTTGGTCATTGTATTGTCTTCTGTCTTTTTCTTTTGGTGATTGTATTGTCTTCTGTCTTTTTCTTTTGGTCATTGTATTGTCTTCTGTCTTTTTTCTTTTGGTCATTGTATTGTCCTCTGTCTTTTTCCTTTGGTCATTGTATTGTCCTCTGTCTTCTTCTTTTGGTCATTGTATTGTCTTCTGTCTTTTTCTTTTGGTCATTGTATTGTCTTCTGTCTTTTTCTTTTGGTCATTGTATTGTCTTCTGTCTTCTGTCTTTTTTCTTTTGGTCATGTATTGTCTTCTGTCTTTTTCTTTTGGTCATTGTATTGTCTTCTGTCTTCTGTCTTTTTTCTTTTGGTCATTGTATTGTCCTCTGTCTTCTTCTTTTGGTCATTGTATTGTCCTCTGTCTTTTTCTTTTGGTCATTGTATTGTCTTCATTCTTTTTCTTTTGGTCATTGTATTGTCTTCTGTCTTTTTCTTTTGGTCATTGTATTGTCTTCTGTCTTTTTCTTTTGGTCATTGTATTGTCCTCTGTCTTTTTCTTTTGGTCATTGTATTGTCTTCTGTCTTCTGTCTTTTTCTTTTGGTCATTGCATTGTCTTCTGTCTTTTTCTTTTGGTCATTGTATTGTCCTCTGTCTTCTTCTTTTGGTCATTGTATTGTCTTCTGTCTTTTTTCTTTTGGTCATTGTATTGTCCTCTGTCGTTTTCTTTTGGTCATTGTATTGTCTTCTGTCTTTTTCTTTTGGTCATTGTATTGTCTTCTGTCTTTTTCTTTTGGTCATTGTATTGTCTTCTGTCTTTTT
Source organism: Bathymodiolus brooksi (assembly GCA_963680875.1). NCBI lineage: Eukaryota > Metazoa > Mollusca > Bivalvia > Mytilida > Modiolidae > Bathymodiolus > Bathymodiolus brooksi. The sequence continues at coordinate 60,464,097 of OY804578.1, forward strand.
CTTTTGGTCATTGTATTGTCTTCTGTCTTTTTCTTTTGGTCATTGTATTGTCTTCTGTCTTCTACTTTTGGTCATTGTATTGTCTTCTGTCTTTTTCTTTTGGTCATTGTATTTTCCTCTGTCTTTTTCTTTTGGTCATTGTATTGTCTTCTGTCTTTTTCTTTTGGTCATTGTATTGTCTTCTGTCTTTTTCTTTTGGTCATTGTATTGTCTTCTGTCTTCTGTCTTTTTCTTTTAGTCATTGTATTGTCTTCTGTCTTCTGTCTTTTTCTTTTGGTCATTGTATTGTCTTCTGTCTTTTTCTTTTGGTCATTGTATTGTCTTCTGTCTTTTTCTTTTGGTCATTGTATTGTCTTCTGTCTTCTGTCTTTTTCTTTTAGTCATTGTATTGTCTTCTGTCTTCTGTCTTTTTCTTTTGGTCATTGTATTGTCCTCTGTCTTTTTCATTTGGTCATTGTATTGTCCTCTGTCTTTTTCATTTGGTCATTGTATTGTCCTCTGTCTTTTTCTTTTGGTCATTGCATTGTCTTCTGTCTTTTTCTTTTGGTCATTGTATTGTCTTCTGTCTTTTTCTTTTGGTCATTGTATTGTCTTCTGACTTCTGTCTTTTTCTTTTGGTCATTGTATTGTCTTCTGTCTTTTTCTTTTGGTCATTGTATTGTCTTCTGTCTTTTTCTTTTGGTCATTGTATTGTCTTCTGTCTTTTTCTTTTGGTCATTGTATTGTCTTCTGTCTTCTTCTTTTAGTCATTGTATTGTCTTCTGTCTTCTGTCTTTTTCTTTTGGTCATTGTATTGTCCTCTGTCTTCTTCTTTTGGTCATTGTATTGTCCTCTGTCTTTTTCTTTTGGTCATTATATTGTCTTCTGTCTTTTTCTTTTGGTCATTGTATTGTCTTCTGTCTTTTGGTCATTGTATTGTCTTCTGTCTTTTTCTTTTGGTCATTGTATTGTCTTCTGTCTTTTGGTCATTGCATTGTCTTCTGCCTTTTTCTTTTGGTCATTGTATTGTCCTCTGTCTTCTTCTTTTGGTCATTGTATTGTCTACTGTCTTTTTCTTTTGGTCATTGTATTGTCTTCTGTCTTTTTCTTTTGGTCATTGTATTGTCTTCTGTCTTTTGGTCATTGTATTGTCTTCTGTCTTTTGGTCATTGTATTGTCTTCTGTCTTTTTCTTTTGGTCATTGTATTGTCTTCTGTCTTCTGTCTTTTTCTTTTGGTCATTGCATTGTCTTCTGTCTTCTGTCTTTTTCTTTTGGTCATTGTATTGTCTTCTGTCTTTTTCTTTTGGTTATTGTATTGTCTCCTGTCTTTTTCTTTTGGTCATTGTATTGTCTTCTGTCTTTTTCTTTTGGTCATTGTATTGTCTCCTGTCTTTTTCTTTTGGTCATTGCATTGTCTTCTGTCTTTTTCTTTTGGTCATTGTATTGTCTTCTGTCTTTTTTCTTTTGGTCATTGTATTGTCTTCTGTCTTTTTCTTTTGGTCATTGTATTGTCTTCTGTCTTTTGGTCATTGTATTGTCTTCTGTCTTTTTTTTTGGTCATTGTATTGTCTTCTGTCTTCTGTCTTTTTCTTTTGGTCATTGTATTATCTTCTGTCTTCTGTCTTTTTCTTTTGGTCATTGTATTGTCTTCTTTCTTTTGGTCATTGTATTGTCTTCTGTCTTTTTCTTTTGGTCATTGTATTGTCTTCTGTCTTCTGTCTTTTTCTTTTGGTCATTGTATTGTCTTCTGTCTTTTTCTTTTGGTCATTGTATTGTCTCCTGTCTTTTTCTTTTGGTCATTGCATTGTCTTCTGTCTTTTTCTTTTGGTCATTGTATTGTCTTCTGTCTTTTTCTTTTGGTCATTGTATTGTCTTCTGTCTTCTGTCTTTTTCTTTTGGTCATTGTATTGTCTTCTTGTCTTTTTCTTTTGGTCATTGTATTGTCTTCTGTCTTCTGTCTTTTTCTTTTGATCATTGTACTGTCTTCTGTCTTCTGTCTTTTTCCTTTGGTCATTGTATTGTCTTCTGTCTTTTTCTTTTGGTCATTGTATTGTCTTCTGACTTTTTCTTTTGGTGATTGCATTTGTCTTCTGTCTTTTTCTTTTGGTCATTGTATTGTCTTCTGTCTTTTTCTTTTGGTCATTGTATTGTCTTCTGTCTTCTGTCTTTTTCCTTTGGTCATTGTATTGTCTTCTGTCTTTTTCTTTTGGTCATTGTATTGTCTTCTGTCTTTTTCATTTGGTCATTGTATTGTCTTCTTTCTTTTGGTCATTGTATTGTCTTCTGTCTTTTTCTTTTGGTCATTGTATTGTCTTCTGTCTTTTTCTTTTGGTCATTATATTGTCTTCTTTCTTTTCCTTTTGGTCATTGTATTGTCTTCTGTCTTTTTCTTTTGGTCATTGCATTGTCTTCTTGGTTTTTTCTTTTGGTCATTGTATTGTCTTCTGTCTTCTGTCTTTTTCTTTTGGTCATTGTATTGTCTTCTGTCTTTTTCCTTTGGTCATTGTATTGTCTTCTGTCTTTTTCTTTTGGTCATTGTATTGTCTTCTGTCTTTTTCTTTTGGTCATTGTATTGTCTTCTGTCTTTTTCTTTTGGTCATTGTATTGTCTTCTGTCTTTTTCTTTTGGTCATTGCATTGTCTTCTGTCTTTTTCTTTTGGTCATTGTATTGTCTTCTGTCTTTTTCTTTTGGTCATTGTATTGTCTTCTGTCTTTTTCTTTTGGTCATTGCATTGTCTTCTTGTCTTTTTCTTTTGGTCATTGTATTGTCTTCTGTCTTCTGTCTTTTTCCTTTGGTCATTGTATTGTCTTCTGTCTTTTTCTTTTGGTCATTGTATTGTCTTCTGTCTTTTTCTTTTGGTCATTGTATTGTCTTCTGTCTTTTTCTTTTGGTCATTGCATTGTCTTCTTGTCTTTTTCTTTTGGTCATTGTATTGTCTTCTGTCTTCTGTCTTTTTCCTTTGGTCATTGTATTGTCTTCTGTCTTTTTCTTTTGGTCATTGTATTGTCTTCTGTCTTTTTCTTTTGGTCATTGTATTATCTTCTGTCTTTTTCCTTTGGTCATTGTATTGTCTTCTGTCTTTTTCTTTTGGTCATTGTATTGTCTTCTGTCTTTTTCTTTTGGTCATTGTATTGTCTTCTGTCTTTTTCTTTTGGTCATTGCATTGTCTTCTGTCTTTTTCTTTTGGTCATTGTATTGTCCTCTGTCTTTTTCTTTTGGTCATTGTATTGTCTTCTGTCTTTTGGTCATTGCATTGTCTTCTGCCTTTTTCTTTTGGTCATTGTATTGTCCTCTGTCTTTTTCTTTTGGTCATTGTATTGTCCTCTGTCTTCTTCTTTTGGTCATTGTATTGTCTTCTGTCTTTTTTCTTTTGGTCATTGTATTGTCCTCTGTCTTTTTCTTTTGGTCATTGTATTGTCTTCTGTCTTTTTCTTTTGGTCATTGTATTGTCTTCTGTCTTTTTCTTTTGGTCATTGTATTGTCTTCTGTCTTTTTCTTTTGGTCATTGTATTGTCTTCTGTCTTTTTCTTTTGGTCATTGTATTGTCTTCTGTCTTCTACTTTTGGTCATTGTATTGTCTTCTGTCTTTTTCTTTTGGTCATTGTATTGTCCTCTGTCTTTTTCTTTTGGTCATTGTATTGTCTTCTGTCTTTTTCTTTTGGTCATTGTATTGTCTTCTGTCTTTTTCTTTTGGTCATTGTATTGTCTTCTGTCTTTTTCTTTTGGTCATTGTATTGTCTTCTGTCTTCTGTCTTTTTCTTTTAGTCATTGTATTGTCTTCTGTCTTCTGTCTTTTTCTTTTGGTCATTGTATTGTCTTCTGTCTTTTTCTTTTGGTCATTGTATTGTCTTCTGTCTTTTTCTTTTGGTCATTGTATTGTCTTCTGTCTTTTGTCTTTTTCTTTTAGTCATTGTATTGTCTTCTGTCTTCTGTCTTTTTCTTTTGGTCATTGTATTGTCCTCTGTCTTTTTCATTTGGTCATTGTATTGTCCTCTGTCTTTTTCATTTGGTCATTGTATTGTCCTCTGTCTTTTTCTTTTGGTCATTGCATTGTCTTCTGTCTTTTTCTTTTGGTCATTGTATTGTCTTCTGTCTTTTTCTTTTGGTCATTGTATTGTCTTCTGTCTTTTTCTTTTGGTCATTGTATTGTCTTCTGTCTTTTTCTTTTGGTCATTGTATTGTCTTCTGTCTTTTTCTTTTGGTCATTGTATTGTCTTCTGTCTTCTTCTTTTGGTCATTGTATTGTCCTCTGTCTTTTTCTTTTGGTCATTGTATTGTCTTCTGTCTTCTGTCTTTTTCTTTTAGTCATTGTATTGTCTTCTGTCTTCTGTCTTTTTCTTTTGGTCATTGTATTGTCCTCTGTCTTCTTCTTTTGGTCATTGTATTGTCTTCTGTCTTTTGGTCATTGCATTGTCTTCTGCCTTTTTCTTTTGGTCATTGTATTGTCTTCTGTCTTTTTCTTTTGGTCATTGTATTGTCTTCTGTCTTTTTCTTTTGGTCATTGTATTGTCCTCTGTCTTTTTCTTTTGGTCATTATATTGTCTTCTGTCTTTTTCTTTTGGTCATTGTATTGTCTTCTGTCTTTTTCTTTTGGTCATTGTATTGTCTTCTGTCTTTTTCTTTTGGTCATTGTATTGTCTTCTGTCTTTTGGTCATTGTATTGTCTTCTGTCTTTTTCTTTTGGTCATTGTATTGTATTCTGTCTTCTGTCTTTTTCTTTTGGTCATTGTATTGTCTTCTGTCTTTTTCTTTTGGTCATTGTATTGTCTCCTGTCTTTTTCTTTTGGTCATTGCATTGTCTTCTGTCTTTTTCTTTTGGTCATTGTATTGTCTTCTGTCTTTTTTCTTTTGGTCATTGTATTGTCTTCTGTCTTTTTCTTTTGGTCATTGTATTGTCTTCTGTCTTTTGGTCATTGTATTGTCTTCTGTCTTTTTCTTTTGGTCATTGTATTGTCTTCTGTCTTCTGTCTTTTTCTTTTGGTCATTGTATTGTCTTCTGTCTTCTGTCTTTTTCTTTTGGTCATTGTATTGTCTTCTGTCTTCTGTCTTTTTCTTTTGGTCATTGTATTGTCTTCTTTCTTTTGGTCATTGTATTGTCTTCTGTCTTTTTCTTTTGGTCATTGTATTGTCTTCTGTCTTCTGTCTTTTTCTTTTGGTCATTGTATTGTCTTCTGTCTTCTGTCTTTTTCTTTTGGTCATTGTATTGTCTTCTGTCTTCTGTCTTTTTCTTTTGGTCATTGTATTGTCTTCTGTCTTTTTCTTTTGGTCATTGTATTGTCTCCTGTCTTTTTCTTTTGGTCATTGCATTGTCTTCTGTCTTTTTCTTTTGGTCATTGTATTGTCTTCTGTCTTCTGTCTTTTTCTTTTGGTCATAGTATTGTCTTCTTGTCTTTTTCTTTTGGTCATTGTATTGTCTTCTGTCTTCTGTCTTTTTCTTTTGGTCATTGTACTGTCTTCTGTCTTTTTCCTTTGGTCATTGAATTGTCTTCTGTCTTTTTCTTTTGGTCATTATATTGTCTTCTGACTTTTTCTTTTGGTGATTGCATTGTCTTCTGTCTTTTTCTTTTGGTCATTGTATTGTCTTCTGTCTTTTTCTTTTGGTCATTGTATTGTCTTCTGTCTTCTGTCTTTTTCCTTTGGTCATTGTATTGTCTTCTGTCTTTTTCTTTTGGTCATTGTATTGTCTTCTGTCTTTTTCTTTTGGTCATTGTATTGTCTCCTGTCTTTTTCTTTTGGTCATTGCATTGTCTTCTGTCTTTTTCTTTTGGTCATTGTATTGTCTTCTGTCTTCTGTCTTTTTCTTTTGGTCATAGTATTGTCTTCTTGTCTTTTTCTTTTGGTCATTGTATTGTCTTCTGTCTTCTGTCTTTTTCTTTTGGTCATTGTACTGTCTTCTGTCTTCTGTCTTTTTCCTTTGGTCATTGTATTGTCTTCTGTCTTTTTCTTTTGGTCATTGTATTGTCTTCTGACTTTTTCTTTTGGTGATTGCATTGTCTTCTGTCTTTTTCTTTTGGTCATTGTATTGTCTTCTGTCTTTTTCTTTTGGTCATTGTATTGTCTTCTGTCTTCTGTCTTTTTCCTTTGGTCATTGTATTGTCTTCTGTCTTTTTCTTTTGGTCATTGTATTGTCTTCTGTCTTTTTCTTTTGGTCATTGTATTGTCTTCTTTCTTTTGGTCATTGTATTGTCTTCTGTCTTTTTCTTTTGGTCATTGTATTGTCTTCTGTCTTTTTCTTTTGGTCATTATATTGTCTTCTTTCTTTTCCTTTTGGTCATTGCATTGTCTTCTGTCTTTTTCTTTTGGTCATTGCATTGTCTTCTTGGTTTTTTCTTTTGGTCATTGTATTGTCTTCTGTCTTCTGTCTTTTTCTTTTGGTCATTGTATTGTCTTCTGTCTTTTTCTTTTGGTCATTGTATTGTCTTCTGTCTTTTTCTTTTGGTCATTGTATTGTCTTCTGTCTTTTTCTTTTGGTCATTGTATTGTCTTCTGTCTTTTTCTTTTGGTCATTGTATTGTCTTCTGTCTTTTTCTTTTGGTCATTGCATTGTCTTCTGTCTTTTTCTTTTGGTCATTGTATTGTCTTCTGTCTTTTTCTTTTGGTCATTGTATTGTCTTCTGTCTTTTTCTTTTGGTCATTGCATTGTCTTCTTGTCTTTTTCTTTTGGTCATTGTATTGTCTTCTGTCTTCTGTCTTTTTCCTTTGGTCATTGTATTGTCTTCTGTCTTTTTCTTTTGGTCATTGTATTGTCTTCTGTCTTTTTCTTTTGGTCATTGTATTGTCTTCTGTCTTTTTCTTTTGGTCATTGCATTGTCTTCTTGTCTTTTTCTTTTGGTCATTGTATTGTCTTCTGTCTTCTGTCTTTTTCCTTTGGTCATTGTATTGTCTTCTGTCTTTTTCTTTTGGTCATTGTATTGTCTTCTGTCTTTTTCTTTTGGTCATTGGTTTATCTTCTGTCTTTTTCCTTTGGTCATTGTATTGTCTTCTGTCTTTTTCTTTTGGTCATTGTATTGTCTTCTGTCTTTTTCTTTTGGTCATTGTATTGTCTTCTGTCTTTTTCTTTTGGTCATTGTATTGTCTTCTGTCTTTTTCTTTTGGTCATTGTATTGTCTTCTGTCTTTTTCTTTTGGTCATTGTATTGTCTTCTGTCTTTTTCTTTTGGTCATTGCATTGTCTTCTTGTCTTTTTCTTTTGGTCATTGTATTGTCTTCTGTCTTCTGTCTTTTTCCTTTGGTCATTGTATTGTCTTCTGTCTTTTTCTTTTGGTCATTGTATTGTCTTCTGTCTTTTTCTTTTGGTCATTGTATTGTCTTCTGTCTTTTTCTTTTGGTCATTGCATTGTCTTCTTGTCTTTTTCTTTTGGTCATTGTATTGTCTTCTGTCTTCTGTCTTTTTCCTTTGGTCATTGTATTGTCTTCTGTCTTTTTCTTTTGGTCATTGTATTGTCTTCTGTCTTTTTCTTTTGGTCATTGTATTATCTTCTGTCTTTTTCCTTTGGTCATTGTATTGTCTTCTGTCTTTTTCTTTTGGTCATTGTATTGTCTTCTGTCTTTTTCTTTTGGTCATTGTATTGTCTTCTGTCTTTTTCTTTTGGTCATTGCATTGTCTTCTGTCTTTTTCTTTTGGTCATTGTATTGTCCTCTGTCTTTTTCTTTTGGTCATTGTATTGTCTTCTGTCTTTTGGTCATTGCATTGTCTTCTGCCTTTTTCTTTTGGTCATTGTATTGTCCTCTGTCTTTTTCTTTTGGTCATTGTATTGTCCTCTGTCTTCTTCTTTTGGTCATTGTATTGTCTTCTGTCTTTTTTCTTTTGGTCATTGTATTGTCTTCTGTCTTTTTCTTTTGGTCATTGTATTGTCTTCTGTCTTTTTCTTTTGGTCATTGTATTGTCTTCTGTCTTCTGTCTTTTTCTTTTAGTCATTGTATTGTCTTCTGTCTTCTGTCTTTTTCTTTTGGTCATTGTATTGTCTTCTGTCTTTTTCTTTTGGTCATTGTATTGTCTTCTGTCTTTTTCTTTTAGTCATTGTATTGTCTTCTGTCTTCTGTCTTTTTCTTTTGGTCATTGTATTGTCCTCTGTCTTTTTCATTTGGTCATTGTATTGTCCTCTGTCTTTTTCATTTGGTCATTGTATTGTCCTCTGTCTTTTTCTTTTGGTCATTGCATTGTCTTCTGTCTTTTTCTTTTGGTCATTGTATTGTCTTCTGTCTTTTTCTTTTGGTCATTGTATTGTCTTCTGTCTTTTTCTTTTGGTCATTGTATTGTCTTCTGTCTTTTTCTTTTGGTCATTGTATTGTCTTCTGTCTTTTTCTTTTGGTCATTGTATTGTCTTCTGTCTTCTTCTTTTGGTCATTGTATTGTCCTCTGTCTTTTTCTTTTGGTCATTGTATTGTCTTCTGTCTTCTGTCTTTTTCTTTTAGTCATTGTATTGTCTTCTGTCTTCTGTCTTTTTCTTTTGGTCATTGTATTGTCCTCTGTCTTCTTCTTTTGGTCATTGTATTGTCTTCTGTCTTTTGGTCATTGCATTGTCTTCTGCCTTTTTCTTTTGGTCATTGTATTGTCTTCTGTCTTTTTCTTTTGGTCATTGTATTGTCTTCTGTCTTTTTCTTTTGGTCATTGTATTGTCCTCTGTCTTTTTCTTTTGGTCATTATATTGTCTTCTGTCTTTTTCTTTTGGTCATTGTATTGTCTTCTGTCTCTTGGTCATTGTATTGTCTTCTGTCTTCTGTCTTTTTCTTTTGGTCATTGTATTGTCTTCTGTCTTTTTCTTTTGGTCATTGTATTGTCTTCTGTCTTTTTCTTTTGGTCATTGTATTGTCTTCTGTCTTTTGGTCATTGTATTGTCTTCTGTCTTTTTCTTTTGGTCATTGTATTGTCTTCTGTCTTCTGTCTTTTTCTTTTGGTCATTGTATTGTCTTCTGTCTTCTGTCTTTTTCTTTTGGTCATTTTATTGTCTTCTGTCTTTTTCTTTTGGTCATTGTATTGTCTCCTGTCTTTTACTTTTGGTCATTGCATTGTCTTCTGTCTTTTTCTTTTGGTCATTGTATTGTCTTCTGTCTTTTTTCTTTTGGTCATTGTATTGTCTTCTGTCTTTTTCTTTTGGTCATTGTATTGTCTTCTGTCTTTTGGTCATTGTATTGTCTTCTGTCTTTTTCTTTTGGTCATTGTATTGTCTTCTGTCTTCTGTCTTTTTCTTTTGGTCATTGTATTGTCTTCTTTCTTTTGGTCATTGTATTGTCTTCTGTCTTTTTCTTTTGGTCATTGTATTGTCTTCTGTCTTCTGTCTTTTTCTTTTGCTCATTGTATTGTCTTCTGTCTTCTGTCTTTTTCTTATGGTCATTGTATTGTCTTCTGTCTTCTGTCTTTTTCTTTTGGTCATTGTATTGTCTTCTGTCTTTTTCTTTTGGTCATTGTATTGTCTCCTGTCTTTTTCTTTTGGTCATTGCATTGTCTTCTGTCTTTTTCTTTTGGTCATTGTATTGTCTTCTGTCTTTTTCTTTTGGTCATTGTATTGTCTTCTGTCTTCTGTCTTTTTCTTTTGGTCATTGTATTGTCTTCTTGTCTTTTTCTTTTGGTCATTGTATTGTCTTCTGTCTTCTGTCTTTTTCTTTTGGTCATTGTACTGTCTTCTGTCTTCTGTCTTTTTCCTTTGGTCATTGTATTGTCTTCTGTCTTTTTCTTTTGGTCATTGTATTGTCTTCTGACTTTTTCTTTTGGTGATTGCATTGTCTTCTGTCTTTTTCTTTTGGTCATTGTATTGTCTTCTGTCTTTTTCTTTTGGTCATTGTATTGTCTTCTGTCTTCTGTCTTTTTCCTTTGGTCATTGTATTGTCTTCTGTCTTTTTCTTTTGGTCATTGTATTGTCTTCTGTCTTTTTCTTTTGGTCATTGTATTGTCTTCTGTATTTTTCTTTTGGTCATTGTATTGTCTTCTGTCTTTTTCTTTTGGTCATTGTATTGTCTTCTGTCTTTTGTCTTTTTCTTTTAGTCATTGTATTGTCTTCTGTCTTCTGTCTTTTTCTTTTGGTCATTGTATTGTCCTCTGTCTTTTTCATTTGGTCATTGTATTGTCCTCTGTCTTTTTCATTTGGTCATTGTATTGTCCTCTGTCTTTTTCTTTTGGTCATTGCATTGTCTTCTGTCTTTTTCTTTTGGTCATTGTATTGTCTTCTGTCTTTTTCTTTTGGTGATTGTATTGTCTTCTGTCTTTTTCTTTTGGTCATTGTATTGTCTTCTGTCTTTTTTTCTTTTGGTCATTGTATTGTCTTCTGTCTTTTTCTTTTGGTGATTGTATTGTCTTCTGTCTTTTTCTTTTGGTCATTGTATTGTCTTCTGTCTTTTTCTTTTGGTCATTGTATTGTCTTCTGTCTTTTTCTTTTGGTGATTGTATTGTCTTCTGTCTTTTTCTTTTGGTCATTGTATTGTCTTCTGTCTTTTTTCTTTTGGTCATTGTATTGTCCTCTGTCTTTTTCCTTTGGTCATTGTATTGTCCTCTGTCTTCTTCTTTTGGTCATTGTATTGTCTTCTGTCTTTTTCTTTTGGTCATTGTATTGTCTTCTGTCTTTTTCTTTTGGTCATTGTATTGTCTTCTGTCTTCTGTCTTTTTTCTTTTGGTCATGTATTGTCTTCTGTCTTTTTCTTTTGGTCATTGTATTGTCTTCTGTCTTCTGTCTTTTTTCTTTTGGTCATTGTATTGTCCTCTGTCTTCTTCTTTTGGTCATTGTATTGTCCTCTGTCTTTTTCTTTTGGTCATTGTATTGTCTTCATTCTTTTTCTTTTGGTCATTGTATTGTCTTCTGTCTTTTTCTTTTGGTCATTGTATTGTCTTCTGTCTTTTTCTTTTGGTCATTGTATTGTCCTCTGTCTTTTTCTTTTGGTCATTGTATTGTCTTCTGTCTTCTGTCTTTTTCTTTTGGTCATTGCATTGTCTTCTGTCTTTTTCTTTTGGTCATTGTATTGTCCTCTGTCTTCTTCTTTTGGTCATTGTATTGTCTTCTGTCTTTTTTCTTTTGGTCATTGTATTGTCCTCTGTCTTTTTCTTTTGGTCATTGTATTGTCTTCTGTCTTTTTCTTTTGGTCATTGTATTGTCTTCTGTCTTTTTCTTTTGGTCATTGTATTGTCTTCTGTCTTTTTCTTTTGGTCATTGTATTGTCTTCTGTCTTTTTCTTTTGGTCATTGTATTGTCTTCTGTCTTCTACTTTTGGTCATTGTATTGTCTTCTGTCTTTTTCTTTTGGTCATTGTATTTTCCTCTGTCTTTTTCTTTTGGTCATTGTATTGTCTTCTGTCTTTTTCTTTTGGTCATTGTATTGTCTTCTGTCTTTTTCTTTTGGTCATTGTATTGTCTTCTGTCTTCTGTCTTTTTCTTTTAGTCATTGTATTGTCTTCTGTCTTCTGTCTTTTTCTTTTGGTCATTGTATTGTCTTCTGTCTTTTTCTTTTGGTCATTGTATTGTCTTCTGTCTTTTTCTTTTGGTCATTGTATTGTCTTCTGTCTTCTGTCTTTTTCTTTTAGTCATTGTATTGTCTTCTGTCTTCTGTCTTTTTCTTTTGGTCATAGTATTGTCTTCTTGTCTTTTTCTTTTGGTCATTGTATTGTCTTCTGTCTTCTGTCTTTTTCTTTTGGTCATTGTACTGTCTTCTGTCTTTTTCCTTTGGTCATTGAATTGTCTTCTGTCTTTTTCTTTTGGTCATTATATTGTCTTCTGACTTTTTCTTTTGGTGATTGCATTTTCTTCTGTCTTTTTCTTTTGGTCATTGTATTGTCTTCTGTCTTTTTCTTTTGGTCATTGTATTGTCTTCTGTCTTTTTCTTTTGGTCATTGTATTGTCTTCTGTCTTCTGTCTTTTTCCTTTGGTCATTGTATTGTCTTCTGTCTTTTTCTTTTGGTCATTGTATTGTCTTCTGTCTTTTTCTTTTGGTCATTGTATTGTCTCCTGTCTTTTTCTTTTGGTCATTGCATTGTCTTCTGTCTTTTTCTTTTGGTCATTGTATTGTCTTCTGTCTTCTGTCTTTTTCTTTTGGTCATAGTATTGTCTTCTTGTCTTTTTCTTTTGGTCATTGTATTGTCTTCTGTCTTCTGTCTTTTTCTTTTGGTCATTGTACTGTCTTCTGTCTTCTGTCTTTTTCCTTTGGTCATTGTATTGTCTTCTGTCTTTTTCTTTTGGTCATTGTATTGTCTTCTGACTTTTTCTTTTGGTGATTGCATTGTCTTCTGTCTTTTTCTTTTGGTCATTGTATTGTCTTCTGTCTTTTTCTTTTGGTCATTGTATTGTCTTCTGTCTTCTGTCTTTTTCCTTTGGTCATTGTATTGTCTTCTGTCTTTTTCTTTTGGTCATTGTATTGTCTTCTGTCTTTTTCTTTTGGTCATTGTATTGTCTTCTGTCTTTTTCTTTTGGTCATTATATTGTCTTCTTTCTTTTCCTTTTGGTCATTGCATTGTCTTCTGTCTTTTTCTTTTGGTCATTGCATTGTCTTCTTGGTTTTTTCTTTTGGTCATTGTATTGTCTTCTGTCTTCTGTCTTTTTCTTTTGGTCATTGTATTGTCTTCTGTCTTTTTCTTTTGGTCATTGTATTGTCTTCTGTCTTTTTCTTTTGGTCATTGTATTGTCTTCTGTCTTTTTCTTTTGGTCATTGTATTGTCTTCTGTCTTTTTCTTTTGGTCATTGTATTGTCTTCTGTCTTTTTCTTTTGGTCATTGCATTGTCTTCTGTCTTTTTCTTTTGGTCATTGTATTGTCTTCTGTCTTTTTCTTTTGGTCATTGCATTGTCTTCTTGTCTTTTTCTTTTGGTCATTGTATTGTCTTCTGTCTTCTGTCTTTTTCCTTTGGTCATTGTATTGTCTTCTGTCTTTTTCTTTTGGTCATTGTATTGTCTTCTGTCTTTTTCTTTTGGTCATTGTATTGTCTTCTGTCTTTTTCTTTTGGTCATTGCATTGTCTTCTTGTCTTTTTCTTTTGGTCATTGTATTGTCTTCTGTCTTCTGTCTTTTTCCTTTGGTCATTGTATTGTCTTCTGTCTTTTTCTTTTGGTCATTGTATTGTCTTCTGTCTTTTTCTTTTGGTCATTGGTTTATCTTCTGTCTTTTTCCTTTGGTCATTGTATTGTCTTCTGTCTTTTTCTTTTGGTCATTGTATTGTCTTCTGTCTTTTTCTTTTGGTCATTGTATTGTCTTCTGTCTTTTTCTTTTGGTCATTGTATTGTCTTCTGTCTTTTTCTTTTGGTCATTGTATTGTCTTCTGTCTTTTTCTTTTGGTCATTGTATTGTCTTCTGTCTTTTTCTTTTGGTCATTGCATTGTCTTCTTGTCTTTTTCTTTTGGTCATTGTATTGTCTTCTGTCTTCTGTCTTTTTCCTTTGGTCATTGTATTGTCTTCTGTCTTTTTCTTTTGGTCATTGTATTGTCTTCTGTCTTTTTCTTTTGGTCATTGTATTGTCTTCTGTCTTTTTCTTTTGGTCATTGCATTGTCTTCTTGTCTTTTTCTTTTGGTCATTGTATTGTCTTCTGTCTTCTGTCTTTTTCCTTTGGTCATTGTATTGTCTTCTGTCTTTTTCTTTTGGTCTTTGTATTGTCTTCTGTCTTTTTCTTTTGGTCATTGTATTATCTTCTGTCTTTTTCCTTTGGTCATTGTATTGTCTTCTGTCTTTTTCTTTTGGTCATTGTATTGTCTTCTGTCTTTTTCTTTTGGTCATTGTATTGTCTTCTGTCTTTTTCTTTTGGTCATTGCATTGTCTTCTGTCTTTTTCTTTTGGTCATTGTATTGTCCTCTGTCTTTTTCTTTTGGTCATTGTATTGTCTTCTGTCTTTTGGTCATTGCATTGTCTTCTGCCTTTTTCTTTTGGTCATTGTATTGTCCTCTGTCTTTTTCTTTTGGTCATTGTATTGTCCTCTGTCTTCTTCTTTTGGTCATTGTATTGTCTTCTGTCTTTTTTCTTTTGGTCATTGTATTGTCTTCTGTCTTTTTCTTTTGGTCATTGTATTGTCTTCTGTCTTTTTCTTTTGGTCATTGTATTGTCTTCTGTCTTCTGTCTTTTTCTTTTAGTCATTGTATTGTCTTCTGTCTTCTGTCTTTTTCTTTTGGTCATTGTATTGTCTTCTGTCTTTTTCTTTTGGTCATTGTATTGTCTTCTGTCTTTTTCTTTTAGTCATTGTATTGTCTTCTGTCTTCTGTCTTTTTCTTTTGGTCATTGTATTGTCCTCTGTCTTTTTCATTTGGTCATTGTATTGTCCTCTGTCTTTTTCATTTGGTCATTGTATTGTCCTCTGTCTTTTTCTTTTGGTCATTGCATTGTCTTCTGTCTTTTTCTTTTGGTCATTGTATTGTCTTCTGTCTTTTTCTTTTGGTCATTGTATTGTCTTCTGTCTTTTTCTTTTGGTCATTGTATTGTCTTCTGTCTTTTTCTTTTGGTCATTGTATTGTCTTCTGTCTTTTTCTTTTGGTCATTGTATTGTCTTCTGTCTTCTTCTTTTGGTCATTGTATTGTCCTCTGTCTTTTTCTTTTGGTCATTGTATTGTCTTCTGTCTTCTGTCTTTTTCTTTTAGTCATTGTATTGTCTTCTGTCTTCTGTCTTTTTCTTTTGGTCATTGTATTGTCCTCTGTCTTCTTCTTTTGGTCATTGTATTGTCTTCTGTCTTTTGGTCATTGCATTGTCTTCTGCCTTTTTCTTTTGGTCATTGTATTGTCTTCTGTCTTTTTCTTTTGGTCATTGTATTGTCTTCTGTCTTTTTCTTTTGGTCATTGTATTGTCCTCTGTCTTTTTCTTTTGGTCATTATATTGTCTTCTGTCTTTTTCTTTTGGTCATTGTATTGTCTTCTGTCTCTTGGTCATTGTATTGTCTTCTGTCTTCTGTCTTTTTCTTTTGGTCATTGTATTGTCTTCTGTCTTTTTCTTTTGGTCATTGTATTGTCTTCTGTCTTTTTCTTTTGGTCATTGTATTGTCTTCTGTCTTTTGGTCATTGTATTGTCTTCTGTCTTTTTCTTTTGGTCATTGTATTGTCTTCTGTCTTCTGTCTTTTTCTTTTGGTCATTGTATTGTCTTCTGTCTTCTGTCTTTTTCTTTTGGTCATTTTATTGTCTTCTGTCTTTTTCTTTTGGTCATTGTATTGTCTCCTGTCTTTTACTTTTGGTCATTGCATTGTCTTCTGTCTTTTTCTTTTGGTCATTGTATTGTCTTCTGTCTTTTTTCTTTTGGTCATTGTATTGTCTTCTGTCTTTTTCTTTTGGTCATTGTATTGTCTTCTGTCTTTTGGTCATTGTATTGTCTTCTGTCTTTTTCTTTTGGTCATTGTATTGTCTTCTGTCTTCTGTCTTTTTCTTTTGGTCATTGTATTGTCTTCTTTCTTTTGGTCATTGTATTGTCTTCTGTCTTTTTCTTTTGGTCATTGTATTGTCTTCTGTCTTCTGTCTTTTTCTTTTGCTCATTGTATTGTCTTCTGTCTTCTGTCTTTTTCTTATGGTCATTGTATTGTCTTCTGTCTTCTGTCTTTTTCTTTTGGTCATTGTATTGTCTTCTGTCTTTTTCTTTTGGTCATTGTATTGTCTCCTGTCTTTTTCTTTTGGTCATTGCATTGTCTTCTGTCTTTTTCTTTTGGTCATTGTATTGTCTTCTGTCTTTTTCTTTTGGTCATTGTATTGTCTTCTGTCTTCTGTCTTTTTCTTTTGGTCATTGTATTGTCTTCTTGTCTTTTTCTTTTGGTCATTGTATTGTCTTCTGTCTTCTGTCTTTTTCTTTTGGTCATTGTACTGTCTTCTGTCTTCTGTCTTTTTCCTTTGGTCATTGTATTGTCTTCTGTCTTTTTCTTTTGGTCATTGTATTGTCTTCTGACTTTTTCTTTTGGTGATTGCATTGTCTTCTGTCTTTTTCTTTTGGTCATTGTATTGTCTTCTGTCTTTTTCTTTTGGTCATTGTATTGTCTTCTGTCTTCTGTCTTTTTCCTTTGGTCATTGTATTGTCTTCTGTCTTTTTCTTTTGGTCATTGTATTGTCTTCTGTCTTTTTCTTTTGGTCATTGTATTGTCTTCTGTCTTTTTCTTTTGGTCATTGTATTGTCTTCTGTCTTTTTCTTTTGGTCATTGTATTGTCTTCTGTCTTTTTCTTTTGGTCATTGTATTTTTCTTCTGTCTTTTTCTTTTGGTCATTGCATTGTCTTCTGTCTTTTTCTTTTGGTCATTGTATTGTCTTCTGTCTTTTTCTTTTGGTCATTGTATTGTCTTCTGTCTTTTTCTTTTGGTCATTGCATTGTCTTCTTGTCTTTTTCTTTTGGTCATTGTATTGTCTTCTGTCTTCTGTCTTTTTCCTTTGGTCATTGTATTGTCTTCTGTCTTTTTCTTTTGGTCATTGTATTGTCTTCTGTCTTTTTCTTTTGGTCATTGTATTGTCTTCTGTCTTTTTCTTTTGGTCATTGCATTGTCTTCTTGTCTTTTTCTTTTGGTCATTGTATTGTCTTCTGTCTTCTGTCTTTTTCCTTTGGTCATTGTATTGTCTTCTGTCTTTTTCTTTTGGTCATTGTATTGTCTTCTGTCTTTTTCTTTTGGTCATTGGTTTATCTTCTGTCTTTTTCCTTTGGTCATTGTATTGTCTTCTGTCTTTTTCTTTTGGTCATTGTATTGTCTTCTGTCTTTTTCTTTTGGTCATTGTATTGTCTTCTGTCTTTTTCTTTTGGTCATTGTATTGTCTTCTGTCTTTTTCTTTTGGTCATTGTATTGTCTTCTGTCTTTTTCTTTTGGTCATTGTATTGTCTTCTGTCTTTTTCTTTTGGTCATTGCATTGTCTTCTTGTCTTTTTCTTTTGGTCATTGTATTGTCTTCTGTCTTCTGTCTTTTTCCTTTGGTCATTGTATTGTCTTCTGTCTTTTTCTTTTGGTCATTGTATTGTCTTCTGTCTTTTTCTTTTGGTCATTGTATTGTCTTCTGTCTTTTTCTTTTGGTCATTGCATTGTCTTCTTGTCTTTTTCTTTTGGTCATTGTATTGTCTTCTGTCTTCTGTCTTTTTCCTTTGGTCATTGTATTGTCTTCTGTCTTTTTCTTTTGGTCATTGTATTGTCTTCTGTCTTTTTCTTTTGGTCATTGTATTATCTTCTGTCTTTTTCCTTTGGTCATTGTATTGTCTTCTGTCTTTTTCTTTTGGTCATTGTATTGTCTTCTGTCTTTTTCTTTTGGTCATTGTATTGTCTTCTGTCTTTTTCTTTTGGTCATTGCATTGTCTTCTGTCTTTTTCTTTTGGTCATTGTATTGTCCTCTGTCTTTTTCTTTTGGTCATTGTATTGTCTTCTGTCTTTTGGTCATTGCATTGTCTTCTGCCTTTTTCTTTTGGTCATTGTATTGTCCTCTGTCTTTTTCTTTTGGTCATTGTATTGTCCTCTGTCTTCTTCTTTTGGTCATTGTATTGTCTTCTGTCTTTTTTCTTTTGGTCATTGTATTGTCTTCTGTCTTTTTCTTTTGGTCATTGTATTGTCTTCTGTCTTTTTCTTTTGGTCATTGTATTGTCTTCTGTCTTCTGTCTTTTTCTTTTAGTCATTGTATTGTCTTCTGTCTTCTGTCTTTTTCTTTTGGTCATTGTATTGTCTTCTGTCTTTTTCTTTTGGTCATTGTATTGTCTTCTGTCTTTTTCTTTTAGTCATTGTATTGTCTTCTGTCTTCTGTCTTTTTCTTTTGGTCATTGTATTGTCCTCTGTCTTTTTCATTTGGTCATTGTATTGTCCTCTGTCTTTTTCATTTGGTCATTGTATTGTCCTCTGTCTTTTTCTTTTGGTCATTGCATTGTCTTCTGTCTTTTTCTTTTGGTCATTGTATTGTCTTCTGTCTTTTTCTTTTGGTCATTGTATTGTCTTCTGTCTTTTTCTTTTGGTCATTGTATTGTCTTCTGTCTTTTTCTTTTGGTCATTGTATTGTCTTCTGTCTTTTTCTTTTGGTCATTGTATTGTCTTCTGTCTTCTTCTTTTGGTCATTGTATTGTCCTCTGTCTTTTTCTTTTGGTCATTGTATTGTCTTCTGTCTTCTGTCTTTTTCTTTTAGTCATTGTATTGTCTTCTGTCTTCTGTCTTTTTCTTTTGGTCATTGTATTGTCCTCTGTCTTCTTCTTTTGGTCATTGTATTGTCTTCTGTCTTTTGGTCATTGCATTGTCTTCTGCCTTTTTCTTTTGGTCATTGTATTGTCTTCTGTCTTTTTCTTTTGGTCATTGTATTGTCTTCTGTCTTTTTCTTTTGGTCATTGTATTGTCCTCTGTCTTTTTCTTTTGGTCATTATATTGTCTTCTGTCTTTTTCTCTTGGTCATTGTATTGTCTTCTGTCTCTTGGTCATTGTATTGTCTTCTGTCTTCTGTCTTTTTCTTTTGGTCATTGTATTGTCTTCTGTCTTTTTCTTTTGGTCATTGTATTGTCTTCTGTCTTTTTCTTTTGGTCATTGTATTGTCTTCTGTCTTTTGGTCATTGTATTGTCTTCTGTCTTTTTCTTTTGGTCATTGTATTGTCTTCTGTCTTCTGTCTTTTTCTTTTGGTCATTGTATTGTCTTCTGTCTTCTGTCTTTTTCTTTTGGTCATTTTATTGTCTTCTGTCTTTTTCTTTTGGTCATTGTATTGTCTCCTGTCTTTTACTTTTGGTCATTGCATTGTCTTCTGTCTTTTTCTTTTGGTCATTGTATTGTCTTCTGTCTTTTTTCTTTTGGTCATTGTATTGTCTTCTGTCTTTTTCTTTTGGTCATTGTATTGTCTTCTGTCTTTTGGTCATTGTATTGTCTTCTGTCTTTTTCTTTTGGTCATTGTATTGTCTTCTTTCTTTTGGTCATTGTATTGTCTTCTTTCTTTTGGTCATTGTATTGTCTTCTGTCTTTTTCTTTTGGTCATTGTATTGTCTTCTGTCTTCTGTCTTTTTCTTTTGCTCATTGTATTGTCTTCTGTCTTCTGTCTTTTTCTTATGGTCATTGTATTGTCTTCTGTCTTCTGTCTTTTTCTTTTGGTCATTGTATTGTCTTCTGTCTTTTTCTTTTGGTCATTGTATTGTCTCCTGTCTTTTTCTTTTGGTCATTGCATTGTCTTCTGTCTTTTTCTTTTGGTCATTGTATTGTCTTCTGTCTTTTTCTTTTGGTCATTGTATTGTCTTCTGTCTTCTGTCTTTTTCTTTTGGTCATTGTATTGTCTTCTTGTCTTTTTCTTTTGGTCATTGTATTGTCTTCTGTCTTCTGTCTTTTTCTTTTGGTCATTGTACTGTCTTCTGTCTTCTGTCTTTTTCCTTTGGTCATTGTATTGTCTTCTGTCTTTTTCTTTTGGTCATTGTATTGTCTTCTGACTTTTTCTTTTGGTGATTGCATTGTCTTCTGTCTTTTTCTTTTGGTCATTGTATTGTCTTCTGTCTTTTTCTTTTGGTCATTGTATTGTCTTCTGTCTTCTGTCTTTTTCCTTTGGTCATTGTATTGTCTTCTGTCTTTTTCTTTTGGTCATTGTATTGTCTTCTGTCTTTTTCTTTTGGTCATTGTATTGTCTTCTGTCTTTTTCTTTTGGTCATTGCATTGTCTTCTTGTCTTTTTCTTTTGGTCATTGTATTGTCTTCTGTCTTCTGTCTTTTTCCTTTGGTCATTGTATTGTCTTCTGTCTTTTTCTTTTGGTCATTGTATTGTCTTCTGTCTTTTTCTTTTGGTCATTGTATTGTCTTCTGTCTTTTTCTTTTGGTCATTGCATTGTCTTCTGTCTTTTTCTTTTGGTCATTGTATTGTCCTCTGTCTTTTTCTTTTGGTCATTGTATTGTCTTCTGTCTTTTGGTCATTGCATTGTTTTCTGCCTTTTTCTTTTGGTCATTGTATTGTCCTCTGTCTTTTTCTTTTGGTCATTGTATTGTCCTCTGTCTTCTTCTTTTGGTCATTGTATTGTCTTCTGTCTTTTTTCTTTTGGTCATTGTATTGTCCTCTGTCTTTTTCTTTTGGTCATTGTATTGTCTTCTGTCTTCTGTCTTTTTCATTTGGTCATTGTATTGTCCTCTGTCTTTTTCTTTTGGTCATTGCATTGTCTTCTGTCTTTTTCTTTTGGTCATTGTATTGTCCTCTGTCTTTTTCATTTGGTCATTGTATTGTCTTCTGTCTTCTGTCTTTTTCATTTGGTCATTGTATTGTCCTCTGTCTTTTTCTTTTGGTCATTGCATTGTCTTCTGTCTTTTTCTTTTGGTCATTGTATTGTCTTCTGTCTTTTTCTTTTGGTCATTGTATTGTCTTCTGTCTTTTTCTTTTGGTCATTGTATTGTCTTCTGTCTTTTTCTTTTGGTCATTGTATTGTCTTCTGTCTTTTTCTTTTGGTCATTGTATTGTCTTCTGTCTTCTTCTTTTGGTCATTGTATTGTCCTCAGTCTTTTTCTTTTGGTCATTGTATTGTCTTCTGTCTTCTGTCTTTTTCTTTTAGTCATTGTATTGTCTTCTGTCTTCTGTCTTTTTCTTTTGGTCATTGTATTGTCCTCTGTCTTCTTCTTTTGGTCATTGTATTGTCCTCTGTCTTTTTCTTTTGTTCATTGTATTGTTTTCTGTCTTTTGGTCATTGCATTGTCTTCTGCCTTTTTCTTTTGGTCATTGTATTGTCTTCTGTCTTTTTCTTTTGGTCATTGTATTGTCTTCTGTCTTTTTCTTTTGGTCATTGTATTGTCTTCTGTCTTTTTCTTTTGGTCATTGTATTGTCCTCTGTCTTTTTCTTTTGGTCATTATATTGTCTTCTGTCTTTTTCTTTTGGTCATTGTATTGTCTTCTGTCTTTTGGTCATTGTATTGTCTTCTGTCTTCTGTCTTTTTCTTTTGGTCATTGTATTGTCTTCTGTCTTTTTCTTTTGGTCATTGTATTGTCTTCTGTCTTTTTCTTTTGGTCATTGTATTGTCTTCTGTCTTTTTCTTTTGGTCATTGTATTGTCTTCTGTCTTTTGGTCATTGCATTGTCTTCTGCCTTTTTCTTTTGGTCATTGTATTGTCTTCTGTCTTTTTCTTTTGGTCATTGTATTGTCCTCTGTCTTCTTCTTTTGGTCATTGTATTGTCTACTGTCTTTTTCTTTTGGTCATTGTATTGTCTTCTGTCTTTTTCTTTTGGTCATTGTATTGTCTTCTGTCTTTTGGTCATTGTATTGTCTTCTGTCTTTTTCTTTTGGTCATTGTATTGTCCTCTGTCTTCTGTCTTTTTCTTTTGGTCATTGTATTGTCTTCTGTCTTCTGTCTTTTTCTTTTGGTCATTGTATTGTCTTCTGTCTTTTTCTTTTGGTCATTGTATTGTCTCCTGTCTTTTTCTTTTGGTCATTGCATTGTCTTCTGTCTTTTTCTTTTGGTCATTGTATTGTCTTCTGTCTTTTTTCTTTTGGTCATTGTATTGTCTTCTGTCTTTTGGTCATTGTATTGTCTTCTGTCTTTTTCTTTTGGTCATTGTATTGTCTTCTGTCTTCTGTCTTTTTCTTTTGGTCATTGTATTGTCTTCTGTCTTCTGTCTTTTTCTTTTGGTCATTGTATTGTCTTCTTTCTTTTGGTCATTGTATTGTCTTCTGTCTTTTTCTTTTGGTCATTGTATTGTCTTCTGTCTTTTTCTTTTGGTCATTGTATTGTCTTCTGTCTTCTGTCTTTTTCTTTTGGTCATTGTATTGTCTTCTGTCTTCTGTCTTTTTCTTTTGGTCATTGTATTGTCTTCTGTCTTTTTCTTTTGGTCATTGTATTGTCTCCTGTCTTTTTCTTTTGGTTATTGCATTGTCTTCTGTCTTTTTCTTTTGGTCATTGTATTGTCTTCTGTCTTTTTCTTTTGGTCATTGTATTGTCTTCTGTCTTCTGTCTTTTTCTTTTGGTCATTGTATTGTCTTCTTGTCTTTTTCTTTTGGTCATTGTATTGTCTTCTGCCTTCTGTCTTTTTCTTTTGGTCATTGTACTGTCTTCTGTCTTCTGTCTTTTTCCATTGGTCATTGTATTGTCTTCTGTCTTTTTCTTTTGGTCATTGTATTGTCTTCTGTCTTTTTCTTTTGGTCATTGTATTGTCTTCTGTCTTCTGTCTTTTTCCTTTGGTCATTGTATTGTCTTCTGTCTTTTTCTTTTGGTCATTGTATTGTCTTCTGTCTTTTTCTTTTGGTCATTGTATTGTCTTCTTTCTTTTGGTCATTGTATTGTCTTCTGTCTTTTTCTTTTGGTCATTGTATTGTCTTCTGTCTTTTTCTTTTGGTCATTGTATTGTCTTCTGTCTTTTTCTTTTGGTCATTATATTGTCTTCTTTCTTTTCCTTTTGGTCATTGTATTGTCTTCTGTCTTTTTCTTTTGGTCATTGCATTGTCTTCTTGGTTTTTTCTTTTGGTCATTGTATTGTCTTCTGTCTTCTGTCTTTTTCTTTTGGTCATTGTATTGTCTTCTGTCTTTTTCTTTTGGTCATTGTTTTGTCTTCTGTCTTTTTCTTTTGGTCATTGTATTGTCTTCTGTCTTTTTCTTTTGGTCATTGTATTGTCTTCTGTCTTTTTCTTTTGGTCATTGTATTGTCTTCTGTCTTTTTCTTTTGGTCATTGCATTGTCTTCTGTCTTTTTCTTTTGGTCATTGTATTGTCTTCTGTCTTTTTCTTTTGGTCATTGTATTGTCTTCTGTCTTTTTCTTTTGGTCATTGCATTGTCTTCTTGTCTTTTTCTTTTGGTCATTGTATTGTCTTCTGTCTTCTGTCTTTTTCCTTTGGTCATTGTATTGTCTTCTGTCTTTTTCTTTTGGTCATTGTATTGTCCTCTGTCTTTTTCTTTTGGTCATTGTATTGTCTTCTGTCTTTTTCTTTTGGTCATTGCATTTTCTTCCCTTCTTTTTCTTTTGGTCATTGTATTGTCTTCTGTCTTCTGTCTTTTTCCTTTGGTCATTGTATTGTCTTCTGTCTTTTTCTTTTGGTCATTGTATTGTCTTCTGTCTTTTTCTTTTGGTCATTGTATTGTCTTCTGTCTTTTTCCTTTGGTCATTGTATTGTCTTCTGTCTTTTTCTTTTGGTCATTGTATTGTCTTCTGTCTTTTTATTTTGGTCATTGTATTGTCTCCTGTCTTTTTCTTTTGGTCATTGCATTGTCTTCTGTCTTTTTCTTTTGGTCATTGTATTGTCTTCTGTCTTTTTTCTTTTGGTCATTGTATTGTCTTCTGTCTTTTGGTCATTGTATTGTCTTCTGTCTTTTTCTTTTGGTCATTGTATTGTCTTCTGTCTTCTGTCTTTTTCTTTTGGTCATTGTATTGTCTTCTTTCTTTTGGTCATTGTATTGTCTTTTTTCTTTTGGTCATTGTATTGTCTTCTGTCTTTTTCTTTTGGTCATTGTATTGTCTTCTGTCTTTTTCTTTTGGTCATTGTATTGTCTTCTGTCTTCTGTCTTTTTCTTTTGGTCATTGTATTGTCTTCTGTCTTTTTCTTTTGGTCATTGTATTGTCTCCTGTCTTTTTCTTTTGGTTATTGCATTGTCTTCTGTCTTTTTCTTTTGGTCATTGTATTGTCTTCTGTCTTTTTCTTTTGGTCATTGTATTGTCTTCTGTCTTCTGTCTTTTTCTTTTGGTCATTGTATTGTCTTCTTGTCTTTTTCTTTTGGTCATTGTATTGTCTTCTGCCTTCTGTCTTTTTCTTTTGGTCATTGTACTGTCTTCTGTCTTCTGTCTTTTTCCATTGGTCATTGTATTGTCTTCTGTCTTTTTCTTTTGGTCATTGTATTGTCTTCTGTCTTTTTCATTTGGTCATTGTATTGTCTTCTGTCTTCTGTCTTTTTCCTTTGGTCATTGTATTGTCTTCTGTCTTTTTCTTTTGGTCATTGTATTGTCTTCTGTCTTTTTCTTTTGGTCATTGTATTGTCTTCTGTCTTTTTCTTTTGGTCATTGTATTGTCTTCTTTCTTTTGGTCATTGTATTGTCTTCTGTCTTTTTCTTTTGGTCATTGTATTGTCTTCTGTCTTTTTCTTTTGGTCATTATATTGTCTTCTTTCTTTTCCTTTTGGTCATTGTATTGTCTTCTGTCTTTTTCTTTTGGTCATTGCATTGTCTTCTTGGTTTTTTCTTTTGGTCATTGTATTGTCTTCTGTCTTCTGTCTTTTTCTTTTGGTCATTGTATTGTCTTCTGTCTTTTTCTTTTGGTCATTGTATTGTCTTCTGTCTTTTTCTTTTGGTCATTGTATTGTCTTCTGTCTTTTTCTTTTGGTCATTGTATTGTCTTCTGTCTTTTTCTTTTGGTCATTGTATTGTCTTCTGTCTTTTTCTTTTGGTCATTGCATTGTCTTCTGTCTTTTTCTTTTGGTCATTGTATTGTCTTCTGTCTTTTTCTTTTGGTCATTGTATTGTCTTCTGTCTTTTTCTTTTGGTCATTGCATTGTCTTCTTGTCTTTTTCTTTTGGTCATTGTATTGTCTTCTGTCTTCTGTCTTTTTCCTTTGGTCATTGTATTGTCTTCTGTCTTTTTCTTTTGGTCATTGTATTGTCCTCTGTCTTTTTCTTTTGGTCATTGTATTGTCTCCTGTCTTTTTCTTTTGGTTATTGCATTGTCTTCTGTCTTTTTCTTTTGGTCATTGTATTGTCTTCTGTCTTTTTCTTTTGGTCATTGTATTGTCTTCTGTCTTCTGTCTTTTTCTTTTGGTCATTGTATTGTCTTCTTGTCTTTTTCTTTTGGTCATTGTATTGTCTTCTGCCTTCTGTCTTTTTCTTTTGGTCATTGTACTGTCTTCTGTCTTCTGTCTTTTTCCATTGGTCATTGTATTGTCTTCTGTCTTTTTCTTTTGGTCATTGTATTGTCTTCTGTCTTTTTCTTTTGGTCATTGTATTGTCTTCTGTCTTCTGTCTTTTTCCTTTGGTCATTGTATTGTCTTCTGTCTTTTTCTTTTGGTCATTGTATTGTCTTCTGTCTTTTTCTTTTGGTCATTGTATTGTCTTCTGTCTTTTTCTTTTGGTCATTGTATTGTCTTCTTTCTTTTGGTCATTGTATTGTCTTCTGTCTTTTTCTTTTGGTCATTGTATTGTCTTCTGTCTTTTTCTTTTGGTCATTATATTGTCTTCTTTCTTTTCCTTTTGGTCATTGTATTGTCTTCTGTCTTTTTCTTTTGGTCATTGCATTGTCTTCTTGGTTTTTTCTTTTGGTCATTGTATTGTCTTCTGTCTTCTGTCTTTTTCTTTTGGTCATTGTATTGTCTTCTGTCTTTTTCTTTTGGTCATTGTATTGTCTTCTGTCTTTTTCTTTTGGTCATTGTATTGTCTTCTGTCTTTTTCTTTTGGTCATTGTATTGTCTTCTGTCTTTTTCTTTTGGTCATTGCATTGTCTTCTGTCTTTTTCTTTTGGTCATTGTATTGTCTTCTGTCTTTTTCTTTTGGTCATTGTATTGTCTTCTGTCTTTTTCTTTTGGTCATTGCATTGTCTTCTGTCTTTTTCTTTTGGTCATTGTATTGTCTTCTGTCTTCTGTCTTTTTCCTTTGGTCATTGTATTGTCTTCTGTCTTTTTCTTTTGGTCATTGCATTGTCCTCTGTCTTTTTCTTTTGGTCATTGTATTGTCTTCTGTCTTTTTCTTTTGGTCATTGCATTGTCTTCTTGTCTTTTTCTTTTGGTCATTGTATTGTCTTCTGTCTTTTTCCTTTGGTCATTGTATTGTCTTCTGTCTTTTTCTTTTGGTCATTGTATTGTCTTCTGTCTTTTTCTTTTGGTCATTGTATTGTCTTCTGTCTTTTTCCTTTGGTCATTGTATTGTCTTCTGTCTTTTTCTTTTGGTCATTGTATTGTCTTCTGTCTTTTTCTTTTGGTCATTGTATTGTCTTCTGTCTTTTTCTTTTGGTCATTGCATTGTCTTCTGTCTTTTTCTTTTGGTCATTGTATTGTCTTCTGTCTTCTGTCTTTTGGTCATTATATTGTCTTCTTTCTTTTTCTTTTGGTCATTGTATTGTCTTCTTGTCTTTTTCTTTTGGTCATTGTATTGTCTTCTGTCTTCTGTCTTTTTCTTTTGGTCATTGCATTGTCTTCATTCTTATTCTTTTGGTCATTGCATTGTCTTCTGTCTTTTTCTTTTGGTCATTGTATTGTCTTCTGTCTTCGCTTTACAGCTTTTGATTACCCCATTATCTTCAAACTTTTCTTGTGGATTGAACAATTATAACATTAAACCTCTAGATTTTACATTAATAAATTGGAAGCTCTAGATTTATATTTATAACTTGGAAGCTCTAGATGTGACAATAACAGCATTGAAGTTCTAGATTTGACTATCATCACTTTTGAAACTGTATATTTGTCACTGTCATATATATTCTGTCGCTAACGTACATATCACGAAAGATGGTATTGACAATTAGATTTTGGTTCAAAGTTGACTATTGTTTACCTATTATGTCTTCTGATGGCCTTGTGTATTATATGTCACGAATGTTAAATATAGCATGAAGAAGTAAAACGATGGGACTCAGTTTTAATTAGAACAACACTGCTTATCTTGTTGTATGTGAGGGGGACTCAGTTTTAATTAGAACAACACTGCTCATCTTGTTGTATGTGAGGGTTGACTTTTTTACTCACATGTGAAAAACAATAACATGACAGCATCATTTCACAACGAAGGAATATTAGGGCTTATAAAACTAGCTTAACCCCACCACATTTGATTGAAGTGCCTGCACCATCCAAGATAATGGGAGGGCATGAATATTTGTTCGCGGTATTGATGTTGTATCTCTGTCAACACTTTTTCGATTATAATTTGGAGCTGTCCCGTGTTTTGTTTTTCACTTTGTTACTATTAATATGATATATTTACAGAGACATCAATTATCACCGGAGGGATTCCGATGGTTAGTACCATTGCTGATTACATTCTTTGCCTTCTGTGAGGTTGTTTTTGCCATTGTTTCTGCTTCTGTTTGCTGCTGTTGTGCACCATTTGATTCGTCAAGGGTAAATAAATAAATGGACTTTTGTCTATATTACATATATATGCACAATATGTCAGATAATATCTGAGAACAACGCAGTATTCAGTTTCTATATAAAGTTAACTAGATGATACCAATATGTAATTGAATAGACAATAAGCAGTAAAATAAAAATGGAGAATAACGAACACCACAAAAACCGGGGTGAACACAGGTGCTCCGGATGGGTAGGCAGTTCCTGCTCCATCACTACTTGATGTTTCATATTCTTGCATGAACTTCAGTTCGTGGTTTGATTTATGAGAGTAGTAATTTAACTTTGCATTCCTGTTAGATATCCTAACAATGGCATATATGTTCCAACGTATATATATATTAATCAAAATCAGAAAGATATATATTTTTCATGATGTATGTCTACATTGGAATATCTGGTAGTAGCAACAATATCTAATAAAAATGTAGATATCAAATATAGTGGACAAAATATTGACTATCTTTTGAGTTGTTTGTGTCATTGGCGGTCTATCTTAGAGCAGTATTTGTTTAAAGTGGTCCGGTATTTGCATTTTTTTTAGAGCGGCGGTAGTTAAATATAGTGCGCTATTACTTTCACTACAGGCTTTATGCAATGCCGCAAAGCTATAGCAGCTAAAACTACCAAGTTTCATGTTACTGTGATACATCCTACTCGAGATAGATTTCGACATTTTATTGATTTTGGTTCCAATGGCTTCTGGACATTGCTTACTGATATTAATAAGTTTGTAGGTCATTGTACCAGCAAAGTTTCTTGAATATCACCCGAGTCCAGCAATGGACATTTGAGTACTGCGTTGCCTTTGCCTTTAACTTTGATCAACTGATCCCAAGTCGATATGGTTCTTTGATTCATATGAATGGAAATTCCAGGGACATTCGTGTTACCCCAAATAAATCTGGCGACCGTTTCACCAAAGGTCGTAAGTCGTAAACGTAGACGTAAGTGTACTCTTAAGAGTTACGACCGTTTCACTAATACTTAGGATTTATGACTTACGATAAAAAGTGATCGCAAAGTTAAGAGTGGTGGAAGGTACTCGCAAGTCGTAAATCGTAAACCTATTTTTGAAGAGAAGAATTGCTATCTATATATTTTTTTAATATGAACATTAATCAAATGAAGCAATCAATAAATATTAGATGCACGCAACATTGTTTATATTTCGAGAGCCATAGCAAATTATTAAAACAGCCACACATTATTGTTTGTTTCAGTGTAGTTTCTATCAGTTCTGCATTTACAATATCAACATATTTTATTAACGAGTGTATGTACCTATATGAAATTTCAAGAAAACAATTATATCGGGTGCATGTACAAACAGCACAAACAGAGGGCACATTACATTACAGTGGATTTGAGGATTAACAGGTATCACTTTTGCACGGAGAAAGAGCATTACAATTACCCGTAAAATATACCCGAGACTTTTTTTTTTACATTTGCGCGTTAATGATTTATGTTAGTACAGTATTTTTCACAAATAGCTCTCAAATTATGAAGTAAATAAAATAAGGAGCTCTAACATGGGCCACCAATGGCACGAATAATTATCCATACTACTAGTACTGTTTCTACCCTATTTTACAGTATAAATATTATTACGAAAAAAGTAATTATCTATAGAATGTAATAAATAGAAAACAACAGCAATCATATACTATTGAATATTTATTGAATAATGCTGATCGGAAAAATATTTGAAAGATAAATTAATTGATATTTGCCCACAAGGATGCTATGATATGTTGACAAAGATTGAATGTATTTTATTGTCAGGTTCGGGTGTTATTGGCAAAACAGCAAGATAATGAATTCCATGCCATTGTCAACAAGGAAAAATCAAAAGAATCTTTTGACATTTTCACAACAGTCGACAAAAGGGGCAAACCTCTGCCGCCCAGGCACGAAGAGATCAAACAACCGCCTTCAAAGGATACCCCAAAACAACGACCAACAAAACAAGACATAAAGGAGAAACCAACGAACACAGATGACAGGAAACCAGAACAGAAGACACTCTCACCAAAGGCAGACGACAACAGGCGTACACGTGACCGGAAACCCGAAAGGAAACAATCCCCTAACAATGATGTTAAAAGACGTAATAACAGCGATAACTTCGATGAGCATAGGTTTGAGGATGATGAACCAATACGTAGCCATGGATACAATAACAGACCATATACAAAGGACTCCAGTTATGAACAACTTAAAAGTTTAGTGATCCCGAAAACCGCACCAAAGCAAACATTTTAAAACAAGTTTTCATTAAAATAAAGTACCACATACGTAACATGTATATTTGCCGATGAATGTTTTAATATGTAATCAATGGACTATTCTGGAGGAATTGGCCTTACAGTAATAACACGTCCAAGTACAATTGTATACCCTACTCAAATATCGCCCAATCATAATACTAGTTGTATATTTAAAGGATATACAATCAAACCTGTATTAAGAGGTCACCTTTGGGACAAAGATAAAGTCGCCTTATAAGATAGGTGACCTCTTAAAAGAGGTTTTATTCATATGAAATTTGCTATGTCTGGACAAGAAAAATCTGACCTCTTATTACAGGTGACTGCTTAATAGAGATGACCACATGAGCATGTTTGACTGTAGTGTGTTCTGATCGAACGTTTTTCGAGAAGGAGTACAAAACAAGTGGTCCAATGTTTACGCCTTCCACCCTGGTAGCACTTCCATTTTAAGTGGAATTTTATTGTGGACCGAGTTATTTTTGCTTGTCATTTTTTCATACTGTTGTGTTCGTTTCTTGACATTAGCTTTTAGGTTTTTTTGTGCTCGTATTATATCATATAGCCACCCAAAACAACACGAAGAACCAATAACTTTATACAGAATTGGTCGACAATATAGCCACTCACAACAACACGGACCCTTCTTGTGGCTAAAATCTGTGATGTAAAAACAAATTGTCATCAAAATAGGGTTTATGACAACAGTAAAATGTACACCTAGAATATTTTAGATGCTCAACACGTCTTGACTATATGAGTAGCATTGGCGGGTGTCTGATAAGAGGCGGGAATTGTGTTCCCTTCGCAAGCACCTTGGTTCACTCCTGGTTAGTGTTGATATTGGGATGAGTTCGTTTCAATGTTATGGATTGTCATTTGAAATTCAACTCCTATATGTTAACACTGAGAATGTAAAGAATAATTAAAAAAAATATCTATATGACGTAAAGAAAACGAATATTATACATTTGGTTTCATTTGGTATAATAACACATTTATAGCATGCGGGTTCAGGGAATATGAAAAATGTATTCTCCCCCGAGTATCATATTCACCTCGGGTGTTGACCTCAGGGAATATGATACTCTTGGGTGAATAAACTTTCATATTTCCCTCACCAGCAGTATAATGTGCACTGATGTAAAATATATGAATGTGATATGCAATCTTCTCTTTGGAAAACATTTTGATTTTCTCTTGTTCATATCAAGAAATTGTTGATACTATTCCTCACAAATATTCATCATAATTAAATTAGATTTTGAGAACGTGACTGAAGTTTCAAACTGGGCAGATTGCTAATTAGATTTGTCAAATAATTCCATACTATACAGAAATTCAATGTGTCTGCCAACAATTCGATAACAAAATGTTATTGTTGAAGTTCTTTTCTGCCAAAATTCATATTGTGTTATTGTATTGAAACGATTTTAATGTATTTCAGTCAATCAAGTTTACATAGACTCGTAAGGCCAATATAATGGTTTGACTCTCAGATTTTCATTTTCGCCAGGATCTTCGAATATTTCATGGTTGTCGTTATTTTTTTAATTTCATTTTATCTGACTTGTTTTAATGTATCATTATCATTTCCAGAGGTTAACATGCACGCAATATAGGAAGTAGATCTGCAATATAGATCAGATTAAGCTTTAGATGTCCTGATGTTGTCATCTTAGATATTTAAATGATCAAATGGCACATAATATCTGGCTATGTGTCAATTGTTAATCACCCACTCCTGGGAAATTAAATAATAATGCCTTACACGTAGGCAATGGCATGTATGAATAGTTACAAAAAAATCAGGAATGCATCTAGATTCGGAGCAGTTGTATACCAATACATGTTCTGATAGCGGTTGCTAAGTTCCAGATGTAAGTTCTGACAGCAGTTGCTAAGTTCTAGATGTAAGTTCTGACAGTGGTTGCTAAGTTCCTGCTGAAAGTTCTGACAGCGGTTCCTAAGTTCCAGATGTAAGTTCTGATAGTGGTTGCTAAGTTCCAGATGTAAGTTCTGATAGCGGTTGCTAAGTTCCAGATGTAAGTTCTGACAGCGGTTGCTAAGTTCCAGATGTAAGTTCTGATAGTGGTTGCTAAGTTCCAGATGTAAGTTCTGATAGCGGTTGCTAAGTTCCAGATGTAAGTTCTGACAGCAGTTGCTAAGTTCCAGATGTAAGTTCTGACAGCGGTTGCTAAGTTCCAGATGTAAGTTCTGATAGTGGTTTCTAATTTCCAGATGTAAGTTCTGATAGCGGTTGCTAAGTTACAGATGTAAGTTCTGATAGCGATTGCCAAGTTCCAGATGTAAGTTCTGATAGCGGTTGCCAAGTTCCAGATGTAAGTTCTGACAGCAGTTGCTAAGTTCCAGATGTAAGTTCTGATAGCGGTTGCTAAGTTCCAGATGTAAGTTCTGATAGTGGTTGCTAAGTTCCAGATGTAAGTTCTGATAGCGGTTGCTAAGTTCCAGATGTAAGTTCTGATAGCGGTTGCTAAGTTCCAGATGTAAGTTCTGACAGCGATTGCTAAGTTCCAGATGTAAGTTCTGATAGTGGTTGCTAAGTTCCAGATGTAAGTTCTGATAGTGGTTGCTAAGTTCCAGATGTAAGTTCCAGTTACTGATTAATTAATTGCAATGCAATTTAATCACAGAACAGTACAGGAGCCGTCGTGGTCGTGATCGTATGGTTGTTGGATTCATAACTACCTATGCATTCAGTGCCTATCACCACTAACGTTGTGAGTTGGAATCCCACTCAGGAGAGGTGTTCTCGATACAGCATTATGTTATAAAGTTTGTCTGTGGTTTTTTCAGGTGCTCTGGTTTCCTCCACCAATAAAACTGACTGCCACATATAACTGAAATATTGTTGAAAGTGGCGTTAAACACCATAACCATAACCCCAGAACAGTACATACATTATTGTAGATCCTCAACCTAAATAACGCATATTCTTTGGAAGCGTATATTTTCTGGAAACTGTTGAATTTCTTTATCTTGAATATTTGACATATTAACTTGCTGTTGTGGTTTTCAAAAAGTTGTGTATGTTAATCTTACACAATTCCCCACACGCTCTAATAAACATTAGAAACTGATCTGTATCTACCCATCTAAAACCCATCAAATGTACACATTGCATTCCCTGTGGTGACTGAATTTATAAAAAAACAACCTTGTTTGCTCATATTATATAATAGTCTTTGTAAATTGCCACAGAAGACGAAGCAGAACACCCAGGTAGGGAAATACATGTACTTGCAAATGAACATTCGAACTCGCAATATAGTTTTGCTGTTATATATAATCCATGATTAGTTTAATCTTAGTTTAAAAATATTTTATTTGTCAATTAAACAGACAGAATGGATTAGACACAAGTTAAACAAACTTATGAAGTCTTCTCCAAATTACAATTTGTTACATAAAAGAAGTACATACTCATTAATCTTAACTCGTCACAATTATTATTATTATTTATTATTATAATTGTTTTTAAATTTCAGATCATTTTATTCAAAAGCCCTGCTATATAATTACCCTATGTAGCCCAGGGGAGCTACATAGGGGCCCCTGTGGTTAACATATTATATAACTCATTTGACCAGGGAAAATATCATAATGAGAAAAAAAATACACTCCCTTTCATTCACAAAATGAAAATTACAAACATACATGTACATTTAATTTAACAACATATATATTATCATTTTGTCTTCTCACAAAAGAGTTTGGATTATCAATAATTAAATTAATAATTGCGACCAATTCGGTCAATTAAAATTTTATTGGACAATCTTATTTTACCTATGATTTCTTACCCTTCAGGGTACCCCACTTATGTGTCGCCCTATTTATTAAATACGTAACAGTCCTTTTGTGTGCAGACAGTAATAAAGGGTGGAGCCCTTCTAACGGTTCATTCAACATATGCCAACATTTTAAAAAATATATATAAAAAGGTAAAAAAGATTGTTGGCATAGGTTGAATAGGTTAATTGTTATATAAACATGACTAGTCATGTTTTATTCGTGTAAAATCGGGGGAGATGTCAATGTAAGGTTGTCTTGTTTTTGTGTGAGTATTGAGTGAATAAACTAAGTAGGAAATAAGTATTTAAAATCATATTTTATGGAAATAACAAACAAAAAATCAGTATATCAGCACATATATTTAATATCAAACTTTATAAAAATAATTAGGATATTATAACCACATATATTTTAACATCCATCATTATGAAAATAAAATAGGATATTATAAGCATATATATTTTTATATCATACTTCATGAAAATAAATTAGGATATTATAAGCACATATATTTTTTTTTTATCATACTTCATGAAAATGAATTAAAGATATTATAGGCACAGATATTATTCATTAGCTACTGTAATCAAATATTATCCCCAATCACATCAATATAAAAATGACTGATCTTATGATTAATTAGTTTGTTATCTTATGATTAATTAGCTTGGAATGAGCAATTAAAAAATACTCTTCAAAATTATGATAATTCTAAATTTACAAATAAATTTTATTAAAAACTTTTGAATTTAGATTTTAAGAAAATTGTTTAATTGCATGAGTATCCTATAATATTTTAAATTCATACATTTTAGAAAGATTGTTTATTTAAATTATTCTAAAATTTTATATTTTCATCTTTTTATTTACAGATTTTTGTTTAATTTAAATTTATATATAAATTTTTACAAAAGTTTAATTATATTTTTTTCAAGTTGTTAAATTTTAGCAGACTTTTTCTTATATTTTTAGATTGTTTTTTGTTTAGTTTTTTTTCTTTTTATAATAAATTTCACTTTTGAGACCTGCATTTCCAAAAGTGTGTATCGTGTTGGATAAATGAGTTTGCCAGACATTTATTTATGGATATATTGTGACAAAATATGGATGTAATAGTTTGAAATATATATTTCCCAAGGAGGTTTGTATTATTTTACATTCAACATACGTCTTCTTGTAAAATTTTGGATGTGAAGTAAAATATAATCAAATTTTGGGCCAAATGTTACCTGCGAGCTGCTGGTAAGATCAGGATCAGAATCAGGAAGATTTTTAGTTTGACAAATTTTTCTGAATGGTTTTTTGTTCTTTTGTAAGGTATTTTTACCTTAATAATTATATATAAAAACAGAAAATATAGGTTATATATTTTCATAAAATAAATTAATTAAAAAAAAGTCTTATATATATATATTCATACATGTTTGAAAATCAATATATATATATATATATTGATTTTCAAACATGTATGAATATATATATAAGACTTATCTTAATTCATACATGTTTGAAAATCAATATATATATATATATATTGATTTTCAAACATGTATGAATATATATATAAGACTTATCATATATTCTTATTTTTATTTATTCAAATATTCAACCAATAAACATCACAGGAAACTTTGCATTTATACTCATAGAATCTGAAACTAATAGAAAATAAACATCCGTTTTATTTAATAGAATCTGTTACTTGCCCCTTTGGTATCTTCAGACTCTCATATATATATATATGTTTTTTTTCTTCTAAAAAGTCATTCAGAAAAGAACTTTTTGATTATGTAATTTGTGAAGCTTCATCTGAAAGTCAAAAGGTTTATTTCAATTTCAATTGAAAACCAGGACTTGTCTTAAACATTTCAAGAATGAATTAAATTTCTTTAAAGAATTTGGCTCAGAAGATAAATTATATTGTGGTACATATTGTTATAACAGTTGCAACACATTTTCTAGGTCAGAAAGTGGAGCTGAAACAAGATCTCAAACTTTTCAATTTCTTATAGATATATTGAACCAGAACTAAGTTGTTGAACAAGTTTCTACAGACATTTAGACCTGTATACACTCCAACATATTGTTGAATTTGTTATTCATGTTTTTTTTTTTAGATGAAAAGGTACTTATGTTGCCTGT
Organism: Bathymodiolus brooksi; assembly: GCA_963680875.1. Lineage (NCBI taxonomy): Eukaryota > Metazoa > Mollusca > Bivalvia > Mytilida > Modiolidae > Bathymodiolus > Bathymodiolus brooksi. Next base: position 60,499,165 of record OY804578.1, read on the forward strand.
TGTTTATGAGAAATATAATTATCTTTTATCTATGAATATTAATGCCGAAATTTATAAATTTTCTTTTACAGAAAAGAATTTTTCAAAATGTGCCCATTTATTAACTTTTTTCCAGTCATTGGAACAAATAAAATAATTTTTTTAACTTCAATTTTAAACAATATTAACCAATACTTGGTTATTTTGCCAACAGAAAACATATTCATTCTATTCTAGTCATTTAATTTACTTAGTGAAATTTGGAATTCTGGTTTGTCCTTTCATGTGAATGCAAGTATTCTGTATGTGTCTTAAAATTATGTGAATGGTAGTATTCAATATGCTCTTTTATGTGAATGCTAGTTATTCTGTATGTGTCTTTTATGTGAATGCTAGTCATTTTGTGTCTGTCTTTTATGTGAATGCTATAGTCATTCTGTTTGTGAATGTCATGGTGGAAAAATTATTGCAATCTAAGTATCCATATTTTTGTAAATGCGGGTAATTTTGTGAATGTCCTGGAGAAAGAATTATTGCAAACTAAGTACCCATATTTGTAAATGCTGGTCATTTTGTGAATGTCCTGGAGAAAGAATTATTGCAACCTAAGTACTCATATTTGTAAATGCTGGTCATTTTGTGAATGTCAAGGGGAAAGAATTGTTACAACTTGACCACCCATATATATGATATAAAAGCTAGTTTGTAGTTGTGTCAAACACATGAATATTCCAAATACATTGATATTTACATTGTGAGATAAACATGAAACTTAGTAGCTTTCATTCAGATAATATAATTTCCTAATTTCAAGAAAAATATTTGCTTACACTGATTTTTTTTAAATTTGCCTTCATATAATAGGAAGGGTTAAGATATCTGAATACAATTTTTTATGCCCCTTTTTGTCTCAAGGTTTCACTTTATTTTTAGATTTTAAAAAAATTATTAATTTTTTTACATGTTTTTTTTTTACAATATTTTCATATTTATTCAATTCGCTTAATTTTTGTTTACATGCTTTTATTTTTTCCACACATTTATTTATTTCTATTTATCTTGTACCTGTTGTATTGAAATTAAATTAAATTGAAATTATTAATTGTTGTACAGTCTTGTATCATAGATGATTTTTTTTTTTAATTTAAAGTGATAATAAATAGTAATTCCCCAGTCTAAATTACAAAATGCACAATGTCTAAAACAATATTGCAATACAAATAATTCAATTAAACTGAAAAATACGGTATTAATACAAGAAAATTAAAAAAAGACATAGACACCCCTTTCCCAAATGAAATATACTCTTTCGGATGTACGCTTAGGTGTCGTTTATTGTTGATGTTAAGAAACACCACCGATGTGTTCCGAAAGACAATGAATTTCGATGTTTGGCAAATAGTCGATCCGATCAAGGTGGGTGTAGGGCTAAGTGGAACAATTGCATCCCACAAGACATTGACACTAGTTGTCGGTATGACAATGATCCTAGATGATTTCCTCAGGCAATGTATGTTACAGAAAGCCATCATATTGTTTTAATTAAATTTTTTCTTTTGAATAGAACCACCTTAACATTTGTTTTGAAATTGAGTCCACTTCAAGTAGCAAAATTCGATGTTTGTACACAATATAAATAAAAACTGAAGTGATACAATAAATTTCTATTTATCCATAGACATCTTCCGTATATTTTAATTGATTTCAAGCATACATATTTATTGTAAACCGACGTATTTTAAGCGAAGGGTTGAACGTCATTTTTCATCAAAAATGAAGCGAAAGTCACGTGACTGGGACTTGACTTTGGAGCTCTCCTGTCACGCTGGCTGTCCTACTGAAAGTGGTATTTAAAAACAAAATAAAAATCATTTCAATAAGAAATTCGCAAATCTGTAACCATTTCAATTCTTCTCAATTGAAATAAACTTTAAAAGAAAATTATATCAATTGAAATAAACTTAAAAGAAAATTATAATATCAAAATCGGGTGCTACCATGGCTACGGGAAATGATCGTTTGTACATGGATGACGTCATTTTCTAGTGTGCACATATGTATTGCATTTCGTCTGCTTCGGAGAGGAAACATGAAATTGCATGCATTTCTTGGTCATCCTGTCTCTGAAAACTTTGTGAGCTGGTGTCAAACATTGAAGAACAGCTCTGCATCGTTTTTATGTATACAGGAAACCTATCGATCATCTCCACGATCTCGCAATTTGAAAGTGATAAAACAATGTGTACGTTTGATTTGATTTGAAGTGCATTTGTGTATGATGTCTGGACAACTGATCTCGGATTTTGTCAGGTAAGCCTTTTAACACATTTTCCATGGCAAGGTTAAAAACAGTGCAATTTCGTCTGACCCCAACTCCCCTTTTCACTGCCACGCATGCATTTTTTTCTCTCTTTCACCATTTTTTTTTCATGATCTGTGATTGGGGTAGTCCGAGTTTCCTCTGCCGTCGTATTTTTTTTTTATTCTCGTGACCCTCGATTTATGTCTCTTATTGATTCACCGTGATTTATGAAATTCTCAAAAATGGCAAATTTTAATTTCCAATCTTCAATCTTTGTCGTAATTTCCGTGAATCGTGATTTTGATTTTTTTTAATTTTCTGAGATTCGTGACCAGAAACCCCTCCCCCCCTTTTTTTTTATAAGTTTTCGTCTATGGAAAAGGTGTTCAAAATGCCTCCCTCTTAATTGTCATTATCATCAAATAAGCTTCGCCCTTAAACAGGTTGTGCCTGTCTCATATTAATACAAGTACATTTAATTATCGATAAGAACAATAGGAAGCTGATACAATTGTTAGCCTGGTAGTTGGAAACTAAAATATATAAACAATTTGCACATGTTACAGAAGCTTCAGTTTGTGGGAGTGTCTACTTAATATACCCGTGTACAAAGTGAGTTTTTCAATTCTAAAAAATTATCACCATCATAAATAGCAGATAGAAACGACAATTCATTTTTTAACAGATTAATAATTCTAATTTTACTCATAGCCTTTTTCTGATATTTAACAACATTTCTTTCTTTCCAAATAAAATATTTTGTAGACAACAAAATAGTGTTAACAAACTTTGCAATTTTCTTCAAGTCTTTATCAAAAATTCCTAAACATATATTTTTTCCAGATTTTTCGCCAATATATTAAATTTTCTAAGAAAAAAGTCATTGAACTTATCAAAAACTTCTATCCAGACACTGTCAACAAATTTACAGTGTACAAATAAATGTAATAAAGTTTCCTTTTCTTTACAAAAATGACAAGATCCATTTAATGATAAACCCATACGTTGCAGTCTTTCCTCGGTATACACTATGTTAGGTAAAAGTTTGATTTTGTATTAGCCCGGTTTGAATAAATTATAGCCCAGATAGATTTCCAGGGTAGTTCTGTGTCGAAGTGCGTATCCCATTTGTTTTGACATATAGGAACACAATTCGCCACAAAATAACCCTGAATTTCTTTCAAACGTAATTTATTGTTTTCTAATATTTTTTGTTTTTATAAAACTGATACGAGTTTTTGATTCGAAATGGAAGATTATCAATTATCATTAATTAATATGCTACATTCGAAATTGCTAAAGTTTTAAAATAATAATTCATTCAAAACTATAAAACCTTGAAAACTTTGAAATAATTCTTAGAGAAACTCGGATGGAAAATATATTTACAAAACATGTTTTATACCTTTGTAAATCACACATACAGAGCAGTACATATTAAGTGTGAAGTGAAGTTCAGCTGTGACCGTCATTATCCTAAAGTACGCATAGTCTGTAGTCGTATAATTCCATATATTTTATAACTATTAAATATCATAAATAATAAAACATGCATGTAGCAGTGGTACCTTGAGACTATTTAACACGCCAATATATGTACAATAAAAAATCAATGTTACGTTATCGAGTAAATAAATCTTCAGTAGAACATCTGTCTTACATGGTTCTATAATATCTAAACAGTACAATGGGATTGTACCACGTAGACAGTAAAGGTAATTCAAATGTTAACTATATGATCTTTTTATTATTATTTTGTTCGTTTTCGTGATTTTATATTTTCATGTACATAAATGTATATTATTCGAATAACCTTGTATCTGCAGGAACACGCAACCGCATCGGTGGTGTAATGGTTATCGTGATCGCCTCGGGTTTTGTAGATCGTGGGTTCGACCCCCCAGTCTGGTCAAACGAAAGATTATGAAATCAATATTTGCTGTTTTTTCGCTAAGCACGCAGTATAAAAGAGTATCAACAAAGACTAGTTGGCTCGGAATCTGTAGCCCTTTTCACAAAAATTCGTAACTATAGTCCTAACTTTTTCACTTAAGATTATCTTACGACAATTCCTAAGTCCTTTTCACAAAGATTATCTTACGACAAATTTTAATCTTACGACTAAAATTACACTTACGATAAAAAAATTCTTCCTTAGGTGTACTCGATACAACATTATGTGATAAAGTTTGTCAGTGATTTGCGACAGGTCAATGGTTTTCTCCGAGTACTCCAGTTTTCTCCACCAATAAAACTGACCGATATATTGTTGAAAGGGGCGTTAAACACCATAAACCATCTTCCTTAGCAACCTAGTTTCATTTCCATAGCACAACAAAGCATTTTTTTTTAATAAAATTATTCTAAAAAATATCCCCGGCACTAATTTATAAGCAATTTTTATGCTATGATGTGTTTGTATGTTTATATTGAATTGTTATCTAATACAAAAAAATGTATATGAATCGGTCACCAATAACTGCACAAAATATGAACGGGTATGATTTTCGTATAGAGGAACATTTCTAATGCATGTAAATTAAAATGATCTATAATAATTATCATTACTTAGAGTTGTGCGTCATCATCCACGCGTGGTTACTTTTGGTAGAAGTATTTTTTAAGGGAGTGCATCTGGAGTGTGAAAAAAACCCTATTCATATTATTCATTTTATCGGTTATTTGTCAGCAAAATATTTACTCCTTTTTCCAATTAATCCCATCCCACATAAATTAAATGCTTGTTCTTTTACTGATGAAAATTTATCCCGATTTTTCTGAGATAACCCAAATAAAGATGTGTTTATCATCTATCAATCATGAAGACGAATAAATATCCCTGTTATATATTAATATTAATATAACAGAAGAATGTACACAAGTTTATGTATTGCCAGAGTGTTCGATGTTCGAAGTTGCCAGAAATTAATAAATTATATTACTAATATAAAGGTAAAATCAAAACGATATCATTGGATCCAGAAAATTCCAGACCTAAAGCGGCTGTTCATACAAAACTTTTGTAAGCGAAGTAGATGTCTAGAAGAAAATCCCGTATTCCTGTTTTTATCCCCAAAAAAATGAAAAAAAAGAATTCTCCCCAAGTTTGCAAGTACATGTAGTCTTTTGATTGTCGATCGTTCCCAATTTGAAATCTAAAATTAATGAGAATTATCCTGATTTTTTGGTCATGTAAACGATACACTGCTGCATTGAAGAGGTAAATGTACGGAATGCATCGTTATAGACAGACTCTGTTATTAGTCACGCCAAAAAGGAGTAAACAACAATTCCATTTGTAGCGTCTGTTTGTATTAAACCATATTCATTTCAATAAACATTTATCAATATGTGTAAATAGGTTTGTCATACGGTCCGAGAAAATGCGCTAACGATGAGTTGCTCTCTTATTTTCAAGTCGAAGCGCCAATACATCGTCCATCTTTTTTTCTATTTTTTTCACTTACGATAAAAGATAAGACCAAAATTTCTCTTACGATCAAAATTTTACACTTAGGACAGGGTAGTTTTACACGTAAAGTTAGGACTATTTTTACACTTAAGATTATCGTAAGTATTTTTGTGAAACTCTTTTTAATCTTAGTTTTACACTTACGACAATTTTTTATCGTAAGAATTTTTGTGAAAAGGGCTACTGGATAATGTGTTCATGTGGGGTGACATGTTTCAGTGAGATAGCACTATAAAAATCCTACTAAGCGTGTTGATATAATACAAAGCAGACATCATCATCATCATTTCAGTAAATGCAATTTGTTCTCGCCAATTGCCATGATATTACTGGGGAAAAAAATGTTCATATGGCTTTAAAAGCAATCACTCACCCACCCCTTCATCAAGAATGTAATTGTTCACATTTAATGTATTAATTGTGTAATTGCCGGATGTCCTATTATTTGTTTTTTGTGGGAAGGGGTAATTTTGGGAATTACTGGTGTTGTTTTATCTATCTGAACTGTGATTTGTTAATGAAAAGAAAAAGAGTTAAAAGAAGGATGTCAACGATTTGTTTGTCATATACATTACATTTGTATTGTAGAAGGTAGAATCGTATCAATGTAAGGCCAACAAAAATATATGTGTGTTTCCAATTCAAAATTAGGGTCGGTAGGTAGTGATTTTTTTTTAAACCTACAAGTATGCTCCTTCCTCTAAAATCACACAAACTTGTTTGTTTCTTTCTAACTACAGCTTATTAATTATTTAACATGCAGTATAGTACCTTCCTATGGTACCTAGGGTTCTATCATACCACGGTATTTACGTTTCACGCGATTGTGCAATTGCAGCGCCACCTGGTAGCAGATCTATTTTGGTATAGTGGAGTGCCCATATCCTCCGTGTTTAACATCTTCTTGCAATCAGCTCATGTTTAGTTTTGGGAAGTAAAAAACCTCTGCCGTTTCCGAAAAAGGATCTGCGGATTCTATCCCTAATGGCCACAGGCCAGGTGGGCCGTTGTATTTCATAAAACATTATTTCCCATAACTCAAAATAAATATTCTAATTGACATTATATTTTTTAATAACAAGTTGTAAGCTATATAATACATTAGTCTGACAATGTACAATACACATCTCCATGTAATACTTCTTCAGCAGTTGGAATGGTATTGTAAGCGAAGGAACCTCGCCTCCAAGTGCTACCCATGCTGGATTTTCCCTTACTTTTACTTTCAATGGATCAAATCCACTTTCCATTTCCCAAACAAGGAACTTTTACAAATGAATTTACGCTGTTCCAGATTTCTTTACTGGTCTGTGGAAAACAATATTCTTGAAAACAAGTGTACAACAGCCAGCATAAGCCACATTTAAAGGAGAAATCCCCTCGCCTACAATTCGCGTGGAAAATCCACTAGGGAATCAGTGCCCCTTGAACTGTAGACGAAGACATTTCAAACCTATCATGTAAATAATAAGAAAACATATTGTGAAAAATTAAAGCAACATTAACACATACTTTATTATCAATATAAATTATTTCAAAATAGTCACATTAAGATTTAGAATACAAGCAATATATTATTCATCTAATTCCAAAACAAATACATGTCAAATATAAGTTTACTTTCCCTTTTGCTACTTTCATTTTGTCACAATCTTGACCCTTTCCACCTTTGTTGATTTTTCTATCGAATCAATACGACCTTCTAAGCTGTCAGTATCAGTATTCCTCTCCCTTTTCCTCTTTCTGTTTTCTTCATTAGAGGTACCGCTACCACTTGTACCACTTGTACTGGGAGCCTGGAAAATTTAAGGTAATTTAATGCATACATATGCCCCTTTCTGTCAAGATCAATATATCACAAGTAATTGTTAAAATTAAACAATCTATTTCAAATTCATACATGTTATCTTAAGCAAATGAATGAACTAAGTGACCCACGTGTACAAAAAAAATTCACCTCGCCCCATTAGTCAAATGCATAAATCTGTTTGGTAAATACTGTCCTTAAATGTTCTAAAGTTATTCTGTATGAATATACACTATACATTTGATATATAAATATCAATTAAAATATAAGAAAGCTCACGCAGTTATACATCTAATTCTGAAATAACATATCATATATGGTATTTTCATGTTTCATACACTATTATAATAAACACGTTTCATAAAAGGTAGTGTTGAATTCCTCTTAGTTAACATGTACTTAATATTAAAATTACCATATATCTACAAAACTGTAGTCAAGTTGTTATACCCGGTAATACTTTAAATTTTATAAAAGTACAGGTAACACATGCTATTTGTACATTTCGTTGTATTTTGAATGAATGGATTTACTATCAAATTCCATAGCAGATGTGTATTTAAATCAGAAAAGATTTACATTGGTATATGGAAATGTATACCTCTCTCAGATTAATTCAATTTTTTTTAATTTTTTTTTATTATTATCAAATTGAACTCAACTTTAAATTGTTTCGACAGTTTCCAAAGTTTAATATACCGGAGCCCTGAATATATAAATATGCAATACACTTAATTGAATCTTTTCCGCCAATCAAACATAAAAAAATAAACCTAGTACACGGGTTCCTTGTTGAACCCGTGATCAAGAGTTCAGTAACAAACTTTAATCATTACACCAGCCGAACATGGGACTAGAGACCAACCATGCAACTAGGACCAATCACCCGGCCAGCCCAATCACAAGCTCAACAACGGACCCCAGAAGTATTTACTTCCATTTAATACCGAACAAAAACCATGAATTAAATAACACCCGTAAATTGATCAGATTGATATAATTTCCCAATTAACCGCGATTTATATAGTATACAAATACAAAATACTCACTGGGTCCCCATCAGTCAAATCCTGGCTCTTTGGCTGCCCATACTCATTTGCATAAATGATAATTAAATAAAGATCCCATCGTGCCTCTTTCGGTGTCTCATCCCTTCCTGCAAGCTGCAAGATTTCCAATAAGTCCTCCCTGTGATGTTTTTAATAACATATTTGCCTAAATCTTCCATCATCAATTCATCGGTATTCGTATCCTTCTGAAGTCTACCAAATTCTTTTAAACCTTTTGGCTGCCCCGCCCTTATCCTTTTAATAACTGGTAAAAAAAAATAATTCTCCCTTCAAAGTTCAAGTGCTTCTTAAGCACCGTAGGTAACAGCATCTGAAAAGAAAACCACTGTTCCGTTAATTCTGCCAATCAATATCAATTGTTAAGATAAAGCTCAGTAATTTAAAAGTATACACATTACAAGTGACACCGATTTACACAAAACACTGGGATATTTAAGTCTTATTGTTTTTGCTCCGTTTCTTATTAAGTCTCCCAAACAAAGTTTGTTTTGCTCCGTTTCTTATTATTATTCTCTTTCTCCTTTCTTTCCGCGGACCATGAACTTGTCCACGGCAGATCTCAGGAACTACTGGACAGAATTTCATGACACATGGTGGAGTTATAGATATATGTTTCTAGTTGGTCCTAAAGTTTTCAGCTTTGTGGTAAAGGAGGTCAAAGTCATATTTTGAGGGGTTCAAAGGGGGTGGGGGTTACTGTAGAATCCTATGGGAAACTTGAAATTCGTACATTAAGGTTGATAACTTCTAAATGGATATTCATAGAGACATACAATTTGACCTAGTGATAGGTCACCATTAGAGGAGCAATTCTGCGTTTTCAAAATTTTCGAGATGTCTGCCATTTCCAAAATGGCTGCCAAAACACGGTATAAAAAATGGGCGGTAAAAAATCAACATTGCCCGATATCATCAAAATTTGATATGTGGGTAGATAATGATGTCCCGAATTGATTCCCAACATTGAAAAATTCTACCGGTCGCCATTTTCAAAATGGCCGCCACAATACTGCAAAAAATCAACATTGTCCGATATCATCAAAATTTGATATGTGAGTAGATAATGATGTCCCGAATTGATTACATACATTGAAAAATGTCTAACGGTCGCCATTTTCAAAATGGCCGCCACAATACCGCAAAATTCAACATTGTCCGATATCATTAAAATTTCATATGTAGGTAGATTATGATGTCTCGAATTGATTCCCGACATTGAAAAATTTCTAGCGGTCGCCATTTTCAAAATGGTCGCCACAATACCGCACAAATTCAACATTGTCCGATTTCAACACCATTTCATATGTTGGTAGATTATGATATCCCGAAAGGATTCCTGACATCGAAAAATTTCTACCGGTCGCCATTTTCAAAATGGCCGCCACAATACCGCACAAATTCAACATCGTTCGATTTTAACGTCCTGAATTGATTCTCGACATTGAAAAATTTCTACCGGTCTCCATTTTCAAAATGGCCACCACAATACCGCAAAAATTCAACATTGTTCGTTTTTAAAGGTAGCTTTTAATTTATTTTTTAAACCGGTTGTCAGTGGCAGGTTTGGGAGACTTCATAATCGTTAGATTATAATCATATCTTGTTATTTTTATATTTATCGCATCGAGCTGATTTTAAATTTACAAGACAATTGTTTAAAACAAAATTAAACATCGAATGACATAATCACTGAACAACTGAGTATATACTTGATTAAATTAAATCAAAGGTCGTTCAATGCCAAAATATATTGTATATTTCCCAGACATTTTTAACATGAATCTTAAGCAATTTCATATTTAATCCTATCTATATGAATCAAGTGTCTTACTTAAAAAGCAGTAATAATTGAAACAATTTATCCTTTAACAATATTCACTTCAATTCAAACACACCCTCTGTGTGACCTTGCCATATTGTATTCTCGGCTAGTAGTATATGGGCACAGCTCAAGCCATATTTGCGGTGGATCAGGACCGGAAGTGACGTGACCGAAAGTGACATCAGTCACGTGACCGGAAGTGACGTCAGTCACGTGCCCTGTCCGTAAGTATGTTTTGCGCATGCGCAACCAGAAGTTGCACAATATCCGCCCTAGTGGGGCCTTTTGACCGGAAGTGACAAAGTCACGTGATCAAAAGAGGCCCTGACCGGAAGTATGTTCTGCGCATGCCCGGTTCCCCCCGCGCTTTTTTCTTTGTAGTAGTACAGTAGTAACATGGCTACCGCATGTGACGGAAGGGTACTTGACCCTTTCGAGGTTCCCTTGGGTGTGCGCATGCGCAACCGGAAGTTGTGCAACCCCCGTAGTGACCGAAGGTCACGTGACCCCTTCGGAAGTGTCCTTGGGGTGTTCTCTACGACGTCCGCGTCCTATATTTAGCATGGTTACCGGAACTAGCCACCCGCGTCCAGATTCCTTCTTTCCTTCATATCCTTTACGAGTCTATAATTGGCAATCACAACAGCGTTCATTTTATAGGCATAGGTTCTTATGGTACCGAGGTAGTTCCGAAAATCAGTTAATGGAGTGCTGTATTAAATGATAACAGCGGAAATCTGATAAATTATTGTCTTATATGATTAAACAAGAAAACGTCCTTAAAATCATTTGTTATTGATTTGTTCTAACTGTAAAACACTCGACTTGTCGTCTGTTTGTTTATGTTCAAAACGAGGCCAAATGTAATTCCATTCCATCTATAAATAGATTCCCGCCGAAAAAACGTGTAGGTTGGGATAGCCTCATTGGTTAATATCTTGGGCGGAAGTACATGCGACACTGTCTCATTCTTTCAACATCCACGCCAGTGACCAGACGTGCCGAGAATAGGAGCCGGCATTTGAAGGTAACATGAATTTTTCAATTGCCTTGGTGGCTTTAATATTTAGAAATTTTGCCTAGAGTGGCAAAGACCTTGGTGGTCAGAATATATAGTTTTGCCTAGGTGGCAAAGACCTTGGTGGTCAGAATATAAAATTTTGCCTAGGTGACAAAGACCTTGGTGGTCAGAATATAAAATTTGCCTGGGTGGCAAAGACCTTGGTGGTCAGAATATATCAACCTAGGTGGTTTTCATATAGATTTAATGTGACTGAGTAGCCGAAGTAGTATATGGACACAGCTCAAGCCATATTTGCGGTGGATCGTGCGGTGGATCAGGACCGGAAGTGACGTGACCGAAAGTGACGTCAGTCACGTGACTGGAAGTGACGTCAGTCACGTGCCCTGTTCGGAAGTATGTTTTGTGCATGCATAACCGGAAATTGCGCAATATCCTCCCTAGTGGGGCCTTTTGACCAGAAGTGACAAAGTCACGTGACCGGAAGTGATCCTGACCGGAGGTATGTTCTGCGCATGCCCGGTTTTCCCCGCGCTTTTTTCTTAGTAGTAGTACAGTAGTAACATGGCTACCGGATGTGACGGAAGGTCACTTGAACCCTTCGGGGTTCCATTGGGTGTGCGCATGCGCAGCCGGAAGTTGTGACCCATTCGGAAGTGTCCTTGGGGTGTTCTCTACGACGTCCGCGTCCTATATTTAGCATGGTTACCGGAACTAGCCACCCGCGTCCAGATTCCTTCTTTCCTTCATATCCTTTACGAGTCTATAATAGGAAATCACAACAGCGTTCATTTTATAGGCTTAGGTTCTGATGGTACCGAGGTAGTTCCGAAAATCAGTATGGAGTGCTGTATTAAATAACAGCGGAAATCTGATAAATTATTGTCTAATATGATTAAACAAGAAAACGTCCTTAAAATCATTTATTATTGATTTGTTCCAACTGTAAAACACTCGACTTCACTGACGTCACTTTCAGTCATGTGACTGACGTCACTTTCGGTCACGTCACTTCCGGTCCTGATCCACCGCAAATATGGCTTGAGCTGTGCCCATATACTACTTCGGCTACTCAGCCACATTAAATCTATATGAAAACCACCTAGGTTGATATATTCTGACCACCAAGGTCTTTGCCACCCAGGCAAATTTTATATTCTGACCACCAAGGTCTTTGTCACCTAGGCAAAGTTATATATTCTGACCACCAAGGTCTTTGCCACTCTAGGCAAAATTTCTAAATATTGTAGCGGGCTAGCTGGTGAAATAGATAGACCACAAGTTCTATTCTATCCCTTGATAGAATTCTCAAATATACCAAGATATAACTGATATGAAAATATGGACAAAGTGATTCTATGTGTCGCTATATGTGTCTCGCGTACGGTACTAACTTTCAGTACCGGGTCATTTAAACTTCACTAAGGCGAACGGAAAACATGGCAAAATTGATGGAAAACATGTTCAGTTATAAATAGTTTATTTTTATACTATATTTGATAATTCAATATTCAGCAATAAAACAATTATCCGGATCCTGAGACCTTACAGGATATGTGGATAAATACAAATTAACAAAATATATGTCTCCAGATACACTTATTGTACACAAACATGAATTGATGTCTCAATATTAGGTTTTAAGGTGTTTATGTAGTATTGTGTTTTGTAATTATATATCTGTTTAAACAGAATTGAGACCTGGTTTTTAGTTCTTATAATGGTTCTGCCTTTCAATGAGTAAAATCTATTACAATTGAAAGTGTTTACTGACTAAACACTAATACAGAGATTATGCAATATGTGTTTAATAGTTAATCATATACTGTTGATCTCAAAATTTACTCAGAGCAAACTGATATTCTATTAATTAATACTCTAACTAACAAATCTTATATAGCCTTATGAAGTGTTTAAGGATTAAACACTAGAATTTCAAGTTTCTTATATTATCTATTTAAATTTGGACAAGACAGGTACTAACAACCTCGTTAGTAATGTATGTCTTGAATTATTACAAGTTTATATCTATTTAAATTTGGACAAGACAAGTACTAACTACCTCGCTAGTAATGTATGTCTTGAATTTCTAAAGTATTGGTATTTTACACATAGTTTAACAAGACAGGTACTAACAATCTCGCTAGTAATGTATGTCTTGAATTATTACAAGTTTATATCTATTTAAATTTGGACAAGACAGGTACTAACAACCTCGTTAGTAATGTATGTCTTGAATTATTACAAGTTTATATCTATTTAAATTTGGACAAGACAGGTACTAACAACCTCGTTAGTAATGTATGTCTTGAATTATTACAAGTTTATATCTATTTAAATTTGGACAAGACAGGTACTAACTACCTCGCTAGTAATGTATGTCTTGAATTTCTAAAGTATTGGTATTTTACATATAGTTTAACAAGACAGGTACTAACAATCTCGCTAGTAATGTATGTCTTGAATTATTTCAAGTTTATATCTATTTAAATTTGGACAAGACAATTACTAACTACCTCGCTAGTAATGTATGTCTTGAGTTTCTAAATAGTGACTCATATTTTTGTATAACTGGAGATCAGTGACAAAATAATTATACTCATAACCAATATAATTTCAATACCTCATATAGACAAAATTCTGGCTAAAACATTAACCTAAACCACTCAATTTATTAACTGAATTGGTTCTTCAATGCAAAACAAAATTAAACTAATTTGGTCAATTCTGAACTTTTCACTAAAATAACAAAGAACTTCAACTTGAACATTTTGATTTTCACCAAAAAGTTTGTAATGAATTATAAAAAAAATGTATTTAAACCTTAATTTACTATTATCAGTCAAGAAAATATCTTACTTTAAATATTCAGAAAATTTAACACAATCCTGCTTTTGAAAATAATTTTAACGTGACGTCTACTTTCGAAAATAAATGAGCCTGAAATTAAATGAATGTGAAGTGACGTCAGTTTCAGCGTTACGTCGCTATTTATAGTTGCACTAACATTTTCTGTGCAGTGCACCAAAAATCTGGTGCAGGCTCGCGCATTGAATATAAATTTATTTATCAATCAAAACAGTGTATCGAAAAATCTTTGACCAATCAGAAATAAGTGCACCAAAAGTTGGTGCAGGCTTGTGCATGAAAGCCTAAATCAATAATCAATCAGAAATAACGTATCTAATAATCTCGAACCAATCAGAAAAATCGATACATCAAATACTCAAAAGCGAATTATAACAATATATCATCAATTATAATAAAACAATAAATTATGTCCATTTTACATAACTATAAGATTCATCAAAACAAACGTCATCAATAGCAATTATGTAATATAATCTCTGAGTTCAAATGTCAATAATGACCGACGACGAGAAAGTGGAAGTGTTAGCCAACACAGAGATCGAAAAATTAACACGTTTAACTAAATACTATCGACTTCAGAATATGATTCTATGAACAAATATGACGTAAAGAAACAATAGATATTTGTAAGTTAATATGCCGTGCCCTAAGAAATGACAAATTTTATGAAACATGTTTTGATCTCTGTTTGGCTACAGGAAGGGGACATCTCAAAATACAAAATAACCATAATATTATCATCACCATGTGCTAATTAATATCAGCGGTAAACTTTATCACTTAATTCATTCTGAATTCGAATGAAACAATATTTCTGATTACTATACAGAAATGAATATCAACAATTGTGTTTTCTGACACATACAAGTAAATATACAAAATAAATAATGAAAAGATAGGGGAAATATGGAAGAAATCCAAGTTGAAAAGTGAAAAGATATGGAAAATATGGAAGAAAAGTAAGGTGAAATGTGAAAAGATATTAAAAATATGGAAGAAAAGTAATTTAAAAAGTGAAAAGATTTGGAAAATACAGAATATAAGTAAGTTGAATAGTGAAAAGATTTGGAAAATACGGAAGAAAGGTAAGTTGAATAGTGAAATGATATGAACAAATATGGAAGAAAGGCAAGTTGAATAGTGAAATGCTATGGAAATTATGGAAGAAAGGAAAGTTAAATAGTGATAAGATATGGACAATATGGAAGAAAGGCAAGTTGAATAGTGAAAAAATATGAAAAATATGGAAGAAAAGTAAGTTGAATTGTGAAATGATATGGAAAATATGGATGAAAAGTAAGTTGAATAGTAAAAAGATTTGGAGAATATAGAAGAAATATTAGTTGAATATTGAAAAGATTTGGAAAGTACAGAAGACAATTGTGAAATGATATGGAAAATATGGATGAAATGTGAAATGATATGGAAAATATGGAAGAAAGGAAAGTTAAATAGTGATAAGATATGGACCATATGGAAGAAAGACAAGTTGAATAGTGAAAAAATATGAAAAATATGGAAGAAAAGTAAGTTGAATTGTGAAATGATATGGAAAATATGGAAGAAAAGTAAATTGAATAGTAAAAAGATTTGGAGAATATAAAAGAAATATTAGTTGAATATTGAAAAGATTTGGAAAATACAGAAGAAAATTGTGAAATGATAGGGAAAATATGGAGGAAAGGTAAGTTGAATAGTGAAAAGATAGGGGAAATATGGAAGAAATCCAAGTTGAAAAGTGAAATGATATGGAAAATATGGATGAAATATGAAATGATATGGAATATATGGAAGAAAGGCAAGTTGAAAAGTGAAAAGATATGGAAAATATGGAGGACAAGTAAGTTGAATAGTGAAAAGATATGGAAAATTCTGAAGAAAAGTAAGTTGAATAGTGAAATGATATGGAAAATACAGAAGAAAAGTAAGGTGAAATGTGAAAAGATATTAAAAATATGGAAGAAAAGTAATTTAAAAAGTGAAAAGATTTGGAAAATACAGAATATAAGTAAGTTGAATAGTGAAAAGATTTGGAAAATACGGAAGAAAGGTAAGTTGAATAGTGAAATGATATGAACAAATATGGAAGAAAGGCAAGTTGAATAGTGAAATGCTATGGAAATTATGGAAGAAAGGAAAGTTAAATAGTGATAAGATATGGACAATATGGAAGAAAGGCAAGTTGAATAGTGAAAAAATATGAAAAATATGGAAGAAAAGTAAGTTGAATTGTGAAATGATATGGAAAATATGGATGAAAAGTAAGTTGAATAGTAAAAAGATTTGGAGAATATAGAAGAAATATTAGTTGAATATTGAAAAGATTTGGAAAATACAGAAGACAATTGTGAAATGATATGGAAAATATGGATGAAATGTGAAATGATATGGAAAATATGGAAGAAAGGAAAGTTAAATAGTGATAAGATATGGACCATATGGAAGAAAGACAAGTTGAATAGTGAAAAAATATGAAAAATATGGAAGAAAAGTAAGTTGAATTGTGAAATGATATGGAAAATATGGAAGAAAAGTAAATTGAATAGTAAAAAGATTTGGAGAATATAAAAGAAATATTAGTTGAATATTGAAAAGATTTGGAAAATACAGAAGAAAATTGTGAAATGATAGGGAAAATATGGAGGAAAGGTAAGTTGAATAGTGAAAAGATAGGGGAAATATGGAAGAAATCCAAGTTGAAAAGTGAAATGATATGGAAAATATGGATGAAATATGAAATGATATGGAATATATGGAAGAAAGGCAAGTTGAAAAGTGAAAAGATATGGAAAATATGGAGGACAAGTAAGTTGAATAGTGAAAAGATATGGAAAATTCTGAAGAAAAGTAAGTTGAATAGTGAAATGATATGGAAAATACAGAAGAAAAGTAAGTTGAAAAGTGAAAAGAGATGGAAAATATGGAGGACAAGTAAGTTGAATAGTGAAAAGATATGGAAAACATGGAAGAAAGGCAAGTCGAATAGTGAAAAGATATGAACAATATGCAAGAAAGATAGCCACCGCCGTCGCGCCATAACGTTGGAATTCCACCCAAAACACGTTGCAAACAAAAACAAAACGAAACACATTATGAAAATATCACACATTAACATTATCTATGACAAAACTGCAACAAGTCAACAAAATAGTGATTAAGATGTTGAATAAACACGAAAATTAGAGGAAGGAATCAAGAAACGTCAAGACCTCTGAAAATATAACAAAAATGCAAAGCGGACGTGATAGACTACCTGGAGTACTACATAACCTATCTGAAAAACCGTAGGTGAAAACCATTATTGAAATATATTATATTATATGAAAATAAAAGGGGCAGATAACCAGTGAAAGGGCTAGTTCCGGTAGCTATGCTACTTATAGGACGCATATGTACTAGAGAACACCCCAAGGGACACTTCCGGTCAAGAGGCCCCATTAGGGCGGATATTGCGCAACATCCGGTTGCGCATACACACACCCAAGGGAACCCCGAAGGGCTCACGTGACCTTTGGTTACTACGGGTGACGTTTCATAACGTCACTTCTGGTCAAAAGCCCCCACTAGGCCGGATATTGCGCAACTTCTGGTTGCGCATGCGCGCACCCAAGGGAACATCACAAGCCTGGATAAATGCAGAGTGACCTTATATGGAAGGCGCTCCCCATGAAAATAAAATGGCGGGAAAGGGGCAGTTTCCTATGGTTATAGGACGCATATTTTTTAATATGGGAGCTTCGAAGATCACTAGGCCAACAGGGATTAGGGTACACTACGAAGTTAGGCGAACGCCAATGACGCGAGAGTTCGTACTAAAAACAAATGTCTGGGTGAGGGTCTATTCTTAACAGTTAATTCTATACTATCAATGAGGAAGATCGATTGACGTCACCCAGCTTGCTTATGACTTCACTGAGAGGTTTGAAAGTACCATAGATCGATAAATAAATGAAAGGGCTACAAGTTACGTAAAAGGTACGATGCTACGAAAAAGGTAACGAAGAGATTACGAAATAAGTTACGAAAGACCTTAGTTACAAAGTTACCAAGTTACGAGATACTAACGCCACCTATCGGGATAATTTATTATGACGTATAGTGATGCATTATGGGGGAAATGCCTCGGGTGACGTTGGGGTCACGTGACCTTTGGTCACATTCGGTAGCCATGGTACTTGTACTACTGCTATAGTAAGAAAGAAAACGCGGGAAAAGGCCGGGCATGCGCAGAACATACTTCCGTGACTTCCGGTTCCGGTGACTTCCGTTCATGACCTCTTCCGGTCATGCGACTGACGTCACTTCCGGACACGTCACTTCCGGTGATGATCCCCCACAAGTGAGGTTTTGTCCGTCCCCATATACTACTCATATCGAACCCAGATCAAAGTAATATGACAATAAATATGTAAATTGAGCAGTCAATAATACGAGGATTAAAATGCAAATACTCTACTTTCAATAAAGCTTCTATCGACCCGGAATCAATAATCAATCAAGCGCTTTAACTCAAGTCACGTGTGATTTCACCGGGAGTTCACATAACTGGGGGCAATACATATTTATTGATCGATCGTCAAGGACGCACATAAGTTGTCAATTGAAGGAATTAAATGTCTATATCAGAGGTAAAGTTTTCACGGACTTGGTTCCAGTCAACCGTGGAAAAAGGTGAATGGGAAAAACATTTGAAAGATTTGCCCGAATTTGACATTTCCAAATTGAAAAGATACCTTACGGAAAGCAGAAATAAAACGTTCGACAAAGAAGGTATGAGAGCATACAAATCTCTCAAAGCATACACATATTTTGAAGAGGGATATGTACAACGGATTAGTTCTGCACAAAAACATGACGTTTACTTTGTGAAAGCAGAAGTGATGGCCTCAATGGCTAGGAGGATATATACATCTTGTATTTACATGTCAAAAGAGGGAGATGTTCATGGAGGATCTTGTGACTGTCTTGCAGGGTAAGTGCACGATGTATTCAGTTTTGCTTAGTATTTTTTATCATGATACGTAGTTATAATTATTATAAATGTCAATTGAAATAACATTACACATGTCACAGAGAGGAATTTACATTTGATATTTATGCAACAAGTGACAGTTCACACATATTTTTTTTTTATATTTCTTTTAATGAAATGACATTACACATGTCACAGAGAGGAATTTACATTTGATATTTATGCAACAAGTGACAGTTCACACATATTTTTTTTTTATATTTCTTTTAATGAAATGACATTACACATGTCACAGAGAGGAATTTACATTTGATATTTATGCAACAAGTGACAGTTCACACATATTTTTTTTTTAATATTTCTTTTAATGAAATGACATTACACATGTCACAGAGAGGAATTTACATTTGATATTTATGCAACAAGTGACAGTTCACTCAAATTATTAAAAATATATTTCACTTTTTTATGCTGACACAGCTTACAACCAGATTGGCTCATAATGATACTATTACAAAGTTAATTTATTGTTCAGTTTTCATTAACTGGGGGATTGTTTTCTCCTGGTAAAAAAAAACTGAAATTATTCCTACACATTTAAAAAATACTATAGTTTTTCTGCAGAGCAGGGTGTAACTGGCAAGCTTTGTGAATGGAATAAGCCAGCAAAGAGAACCGTGGAACCTAAGACCATTCACAATATCAGAGTTGTCAAGTAAGAATTTGTTTTTGCTTGTCAATGTATATATAATAATATTACTTAGATGTAATAATAAAATGTCCTGAAGCATACTGAATGTTGCTAAAGCTTTTAAAATACCAATACTAGAAGTTATTGAAATGTAAATAAAGATATCATTTAGTCAACATTATTTTCTTGTCATAAATAACCAAGTTACAAAAATATACAGGAGCAGTCGTGGCTGTGATCGTATGGTAGTTGGAGTTACAACTACCTTTGCCATCAATGCCTATCACCACTGATGTTCATTGTTGTTAGTTCGAATCTCGAACAGGGTGAAGGGCCCGGGTGGCTCAATGAGTTAGGTAGTTGGAATACCTAACAACTCGTACAAGCCTATCACCAACCCAGATTTGTAAATTACCAAAAATGGCGCACTCGACTCGCAGCCGCAAGTGATAAAGTTTACCAGTTGCTTGCCCATGGTCGGTGGTTCTCTCCGGGTACTCCAGCTTCTTCCACCACTAAATCTGGTCACCATGATATAGTTGAAAGTGGCGTTAAACACCAAAAATCAATCAATCGAACAGGGTGATGTGTACAACATTATGTGATAAAGTTTGTCAGTGACTTGAGATAGGTCGGTGTTTGTCTCAGGGTCCTCCAGTTTCCTCCACCAATAAAACTGACCGCTACGATATAACTGAAATTATGTTGAAAGTGGCGTTAAACACCATCAAACAAACAAACAAAAATATACATATTTAGTATTATTTTGCAGTTTGAAAAGGAATACAAACATGAAAGTAAAATTTGCATGTTTAAAGTATGATTTGCTTTTGTATTTCAGACAAGAACATGGCAAGATTCAAAAGGAACGTCAAACATTAAATGCAGTTGATTTGATCCTCGTCATCCCAAGGACAAAACAGTTAACCAAGGGAGTTTAGACAAATTGATACAAGCTTTAATTTTAGCCAAACCTACTTGTAGATTTGTGAAATACAACACAGAAAGGTGGAACACTGATAGGGTAAGATGAAAGTTTTAATATAATTTGAATGGTTATCATATACAGTTTTATTTTTACGTAAGACTTGGTAGTTAACCCGCCTCCCATCCTACTTTTCAATCGGAAAGTCTGGATCTGCCAGACAAATGAATTCAGAGTGGAAATTTTTGTTAAAGATTTCAAACATTGGGTAGATACCAATGAGACAATATACATAAAACAATAAATACTACAGTTTTATTGCACATATATTGAAGAACATTGTCCCAAGTACAATTGTACATGTATATAGCAAAGAAAGTACAAAATATTGTTCTATGTGGGACAATATTCCACAATCTTCATGCAATAACCATAGGAAGGCATGAAAATTTAAAATGCATTTCTGGTATCAATGTAGTGGTCGTCATGGTCATATTGTAGTTGGATTTACAACTACCTGTGCAATCAGTGCCTATCACCACTAAAGATAAGAGTTCTAATCTCTCTCATAGATTTTGTCAGTGACTTGCAGCAGGTCTCTGGTTACCTCTACCAATAAAACTGACCGCCATGATATAACTGAAATATTGTTGAAAGTGGCATTAAACACCATAGCCCTGGTATTTTAGTTAATATATGTGTACTAGATATAAATCAAAACCTCTTAGAATATTACTCCATTTGTAAATAGAGCTGTTCTATATGTTTTAGGAGTGCCAGAACCATAGAGATGAACATATAGATGAACAGTCAGCTTCTGTGTGCATAAGTGACATAAAATTAGCATGTGAGTGGGTAAAGAATTCACTGGAGGTATCCCCTGAAGAAATCAAACAGATTGACCAACAAACTGTGAAACAATTGTTATCAGATAAGTGGTATGCAGTGAGGAGACACAGGTTAACAGCCTCAGTTTTCCACTCAGCAATATGTAGAAGAGAGAAAACAGCGAGAGCCCAAGAGCCTACTCTTAGCGAAATCTGCTAGAGGGATCTTTTACGTACACAGGGCGTGACATTTCCCTGAACACAGGACCTCGGTTTAAAATCTCATCCGAAGGACGCATACAAACTACATTATTTTATGACAAAGTCAACAAGCACAAATATAAACTCAAAACTGCTCCTTGCAGTTATTACTTTTTTTCTTAACTCCATATATAAACATACTTTTTTACTTTCCTATGGATTTGTGCTAACAATTTCTATAAACAACAAACAAATTAGTTTCATGGCATTCTATTAGCAAGCAACAATTTCTACAAACTATATATATGAATGCCTTGTCATCTCCTGCCTGTTTCTGACAAAATATTTGTCACAGTGTCTACTATATATACAATATTCTGTTTGTGTGTGTCCGTTTGTGCTACAATCTATTTCGTAGAGAACATCAGAAATGTTCTTCTTTATTTCAAGTAGACCTCTCCAAAGTGAAGCAAGCTTTGGATATCTGGTTTTCTGTTGTGGAACGAAAACACATATCTCTTCTGTGTCTCCCATATTACTGCCAGAAGGCAAGTCTGCAGCTGATGCGACACTATCAATTATATCGTCCCACATGGATCCGATATACCAGTTTTATTAGAACCAGTTTCATTCATAGAGCATCTTTTTGATTCATCTTCTTGTTTTTTCTTGCTTTGGGGACACTACAACCTGTTCCATGCTTGAAATTTTATATGCATGGCATTTCTGCATGTGTCGTCGCAAGTAAGCAGCTTTCTTAAATTCGTTATTGCACTAATTGCAAGAGAGTCTGCATTTCTCTTTAATCTGCTTCTTATAGACAGGAATTTCATCATTTGCAAGGAAACCAACTTTTTTAACTTTCCTTTTTAAAATATCCTCTCTTCTTGATGGCATCCTCGCAGTCTTCGACGGTGCTATTTAATAGCATCCGATGTGTCCCTCAAACTGTAGGTAGACTTTATGTCCATGGATTAAAATACTACCCTTTGCAACATTGATAGTACAATTTTGGCTTCTTTGGAAATCTAAGCCCAAAATGCCATCGCCATCTATATCTGCAACTATTGCAACATTTGAACAGACATAACCGTTGACATCAATGTCGATAATCGTTTTTCCCAATACATTTAACTTTGACCCACTGGCCGCTATGATGTCTCTCGTCATCTCAGTCATAACAGGGGAAGCCATGCTTTCGAACAGTTTAATAGAAATAAGAGTTACTGTTGCTCCTGTATCCACCAACATGTTAGCGTTCAACCCATTTACTCAGGTCTTTATAAACATCCCAGCTTCATTAGCTAACCTACTTAACACCTATTGAACCACTTCTCTGATCTTCATTGTTTTTGGTCGTGTTGGTTTGCGTAGTTCTTATTTGACCCTTAATGCCACTTGCCTTGCTTTTCTTGCAATATCTTGCTATATGTCCTAAGCTACCACAACTGAAACACTTTGTTTTTGACAAATCTTTTTGTTTGTAAGCCGATATCTTGTATCGACGTTCATCTTTCAAAGATGTGACCTCCTGTTGTAGCTCAGACAACATTGTCTGCATATTCTTTATCAGAGTCAATGTCTGTGTGTCATAATCCTGTGTTTCGTTGGCTTGAGACGTTGTCCTTAGGTATCCACGTCCATCGTCACGCTTACGTTCAGCTTTATTGAAGGCCTCCAGTTCCACTGCATGTCGAACTGCATCGTTCAAGTTTAATGGCCTTGCCTGTTTTGCACGCAGTTGCATATCAGTACTGGCTAGACCATCTATAAATTATTCTTTGGCCAGTATTTCTCTAACGTCATTAGGGGCCGTAGGATAAGCGAGATTTGTTTGTCGTCTGACATCTTGTCCTAACTCTGGCAAACTTTCAGTGGCCTTTTGAAGACGTTCTCGCAGTTGTGTTCTATACAACTCTGTTTGATTAGATGGAGAAAACCTTTCTTCCAATGACCTTACAAGTTCATCAGTCTTGTCTAGCATTTAAATGTAAGTTTCCCAACACCCCTTGAGCCTCTCCCGGAAGAGATACAGCCAGGTACAAACCTTTTTCTGTATCTGTCCAATCATTACTTTTGGCACAAACATCGAAATGGGACTTGTAATCAAGCCATGGACCCTTCCCGTCATATGTTGCTGGCTTGATCATGCTGTTTCTTTTGGTACCAACACTACCATTTACATGGATTATGTGTTCGTCATAAGCTTCAGCATTTGGTTTGGACTGATGCTTCATTTATCTTTGAGTGACAAACTTATTGTCGACAGCAAAGTCTGGAATAGGTCTCCTGACTGGGGATACCCTTTCATTATCGAAACCCATGTACATTTTATTTTCCTGTTGTCTATTGCGTTTTGCCACTGCAGATCTACCAAAAAATGTTTTTGACCTAGTCCCAGTTCCAACTTGCTTAAGGTACATGCCATTTTCACATGCAACGCCAATATATGAAGCTCTGGATGTAGCTATACCAGAGTCAACGTGTCTAGCAATAGTTGCTCTAGTCATCGGCGTTGAATGGGCTAAACTCGGCGTAGTGCCTGAGCATTTTGCTCCAAACCCTTCTATCTCTTTGTTTAAAAGTTCTATTTCTGCAGCCAACTTTTCTTGATAAGAAATGAGAATATATTAGATGTCATTTCATTTTACATTTTACAAGACTCGGTAAAGGAAACACCTTTTGCAAAGTTGATTGAGTGTGTTATGGTAATTTCTTGCAGCACAGCCAGCTGTGAGCGAGGGTTTTCTAATATGAATCTCGTTAAAACAATTATGAGAACCATGTTAACACAATTAAATTTGAGGAATCAGTTAATGATTATGTGTGAAGGACCAGAGATTAAAGACTTCAAATGTGAAGCATGTATTGAACATTGGCTACTGTCTTCAGAGAGAAAACGTCATGTTTCTGGTCACAAACTTCCAGGTCCAAGGAACAAAGATAACAATGACAATGACATGGATGATGAGGTTTATGATGTTGAATTTGATAAAATTTGATTGAATGACATTATGATGTGTCTGTCAGTGTTAAAATTGAAATCTAGTCTGTCTTGGAGTTCTAGTCATTGTCAGTTATTGTTATATATGTAGTTAGTATTCTGAAATCATTAAAATGTCTTGAATCTGAATGTTTTATTGATATTGATCCCACATGATAATTTGCAAGGGTGAACACAGAAGTTTTCTCCATGCTTGAACTAGTACTTGAATCTGTCTGGCTAGCAAAAAATCATCTCCAATTAGCCCGGGGCTAGTTAGGTGTGAAAGAAAATTTCAAGCCATGATCATACTGATCAAAGTCATACAAAACGTTTGTGTCATCGCTTGTCAACGACATTTCGTTTTAAGAAATCAACACAACTACTTGTTTTTTTATTTAAATAGCTTTATTTATACACAAGCTAAAACAACAAATACAAAACCTCTCTGAGTTACTATAAAACAAAACATAAACACAATATATTTTTCTATGGGTGCTTCTCAAATCCCACCAAGCGGCCACCACTTCTGTAACGTGTACGGCGCGGTACTCTACTTTGTTCGTATCCGTTTTCACGGAGTTTGAGAAGCTATACAATTGAGACTCAAACTATTGAAAGTCAAATCCAAACTTTCATAAACAATTACAACAATAACATATGGTTTGGAAACTCAACACAATATGTATCCTTTAAAACAATTCCCAGACCTTAATCGTTAGAACAAACTAACTTCCAGACCACCTGGAAACTACAAATAAAACAGCGTTCAAATGTATACATATTATAAGACAATTCATACAACCACGAAAATACAAAACAAACACAAAACTTTGTCAAACCTTGAAACACTTATGTTTCGCAAATGCTGAATATAAACAGCACAATCTATAGAACAATCAAGAGTTACCTGTTCTGATATGTTGTGACCATTTCATGCGGAAATTACAACATCAAAAAACCTGGTAACTTCGATAGTCTATTAAATCATGTGGCCATCTCTTTTAACGCTGCTCTTCCCTGCAACTTTGCAGGTCGCTTTCACGATACGAAATGACGAACCAAATTGATTGATTGATTTTTGGTGTTTTAACGCCATTTTCAACAAAATTTCAGCTATATCATAATGACCAGTTTTAGTGGTGATTTTTCATATTTTGGCAGTCCCCCTAGATCCCCCGCTGACAATTTTGTTGATAAAGTGGATAATAATATTGTTGGGATAATTTAAAGATCAGTCGTTTAAAAACATGAAAATAGGAGATTATTTATAATTAGCAAAATATATATATAACCAAGACATTATAAATTATAAATCACATGTGTCAACATGTAAAATTAAGAAAACAATTAATACACTAATTCAGTTATTATTAGAACAATATGTACATCATCATCTACATGTAATCAACACTATTGTTGGTTACATGATACTATTGTGTTAACTTCTGTAATTGTAGTTTCTTTATTTAAAGCGGCATTATCTGCCAAAATCGTAAATTTTTGTTACCCATAAAAACTATCAGATATGATTGATGCCTTAATAAAACGTGTTTCTGTAACTAATAAATGTTATGAAATGTACGCGCATCGGAGGAAAAAGGTGCAACTGCTCGTGTTGAGATCGAGCAAAAAATGCACGCCATCTTATTAATTATCGGCATTGCTTACGGAGTTTGCCGAGTCGTCATTAAATCAGTACAACAATGCACTTATTTCTTATTTTCTGTGAATCTGTTTTTAGTCGGCGTTAATTACGGACAAAGAACCATGCAAGTTTGCAGTTAATAAGCGACAAAATACAAATTATTCGTTTTTACCTGTCACTAGTAAGGTCAGTTGCATACGGAGAAAGCGAGGTCAAATTATTTGCTTGCAAGGAAATAATAAATCGATGGTAATTTTCGTTCTGAAAAGGCGAAAAGTGGTACGATAAGCTGTTTAATGTGAAATATTTACCTTTATTTCATCATTTTAAAGCTATTTACCAATTTCCAAAACATATAATTTTTTGGGTCAAAATCGTAGCTAATGCCTCTTTAATTTACCTGTGTCATATCTAGTGATATTAGTAGTCAATTATTATTAAAAAAAACATGTTGTTTATCTTTCAGGAAATAGGAATAAGGACTAAAACAGGTGTCACCAACAATGCGTATAAATAGAGGAATATGAAACGTTCTCGTGTGACAATGGCTTTGACTAATGCCTTGGTTGTGTTCTTTATTTGTTACAGTGTAACGAATATATCGTCTAATGAAAAGTCAGTGACAGTATCGCCTAAAGCTAAATTTAGCGAGTCATTGTCAGTCTCGAAGGTGAGTATGAGTCAAACCATATCTAGTTCTGCGACTGTGATTTACAACAATGCTACAGCGACACCAGTATTGCCTTGCTGCGACAACCAAACAGAAATGGTTCATATATATGAACACCCGTTTTCGTTTCTGCGTGTGCCGACGAACACATGCCAATCAAATGGTGCTAAATATGATCCGTTCCTATTGGTAGTGATTAAATCAGATGTAAACCACATGGCACATAGGATGGCTATTCGAACAACATGGGGCAAGGCGTCGAAAGTTAGATTGAAATTTGTCTTTTTATTAGGATATTCTCCACTCCTAAAAACATTTATTCAGATGGAAAGTAATCTATACAAGGATATCATACAAGAGACGTTTTTGGATGACTATAGGAACAATACAATGAAAACAATCATGGGTTTTAACTGGGTTTCTACAAACTGTCCAGGTGCAAAATATGTCTTGTTTGTAGACGACGATTATATTGTTAACATCAAATATCTATGGGATCATTTAAACAGATTATATGTAGCCGGTCAACGCAGCATTTTTACTGGTTTTTTATGGACGAAAGCAACAGTTGAACGCAACATTGCCTCAAAATGGTATGTTTCAAAAGAGGAATTTCCGGATGATGTTTGGCCTGCCTACGTTAGTGGTGGATCTATGGTTATAACCACCGATATTGTGGCGACCATTTCCAACAATTTCAAGTTTGTTAAACCTTTATTTATAGATGATGCTTATTTGGGGATTATAGCACAGAAGTTAAAGATTGTGTTAATACACGAACAACGGTTCTCTCGCTTTTATACACCAGATAGAATGGGATATTTATTTACTTCTCATGGATATAAATCGCCTAAGACTTTGGTAGACGACTGGGCGAGATTTCATATCAAGCTTGATATGGTGGTATAGATTAAAATATAATTATTTTTTAAATTTCAAGAAATATTTTCAATTTAAAGGGTTACATTTTCTACGAGTTTTCTTTTCTACTAGTTTAACGCCGCCACTCTTGATTACAGTGCCAGTGTCAGGTCAGGAGAGTACACGGTAATCTATATGTGTTTTATGTCGATTTTTCCTCTGTTCATACGATTTTCCTATTAGATTTTGTAACTGTTCTGGCGTAGTATTTTTTTGTTTTTCATTTGATTTCAAGTTAATATAATGTTTAAGAGCTGTAACACCATTATATTTTGTCGTCCTAGTTTGGTTGATTTATAGTGTTTAAACGCCACTTTCAACAATATTTCAGTTATATCTAGGCTGTCAGTTTTATTCGTGGAGGAAGCCGGAGAAAACCATTTTGTCGTCCTAATAAAGTTGTCTAAATGTAAGCCACGACGATACAATATTTACCATCACATATGATCAACTGAAAGCCTTTATTATTTGATTACTATCACCATTTAGGCATTAGGGATTTATCTTCGCGAACAAATATATGTATGTCTTTTAGAATTCAGAATTATTATTTTTTATCTTTAGATAAAACTATGATAACTGATGACAATTGAATATCACAAATACAGTATTTTTCACATTTGGAATATTTGTCATTTTAGAAAAAAAAAACCAGATATAGGACACTTTTATTATCTCATACATATGTATGTCTTTTAGAATTCAGAATTATTATTTTTTATCTTTAGATAAAACTATGACAACTGATGACAATTGAATATCACAAATACAGTATTTTTCACATTTGAAATATTTGTCATTTTAGAAAAAAAACCCAGATATAGGACACTTTTATTATCTCATACATGATTAAATATTTGATATGATATCTTATCACTTGGATTCAATTTAAAATATTTTTTAAAATTAAATTTGACCTTTTTATGACTAATATATCCATTCTTTACATTGAATCATTGTACATTAATGTAATATACTACAGTGTGTATTTGAACAGAAACTATATAAATTGGTCAATTTACACAATTGCATGTTTATTAAAACAGAAGATAAGCTATGTTACTGTTTATATATACATGTATTGCATTTGTTAGAGAATTTTAAAAACTAGAAAGATTCATGTAGGTATTGAAATATAAAAAGAAACAATTATTTTAATTAATTCGATAATGGATTTTATTAAAAGAATACTAACAGTGTCACATGGAAGACGTCGATGTGTACGATGCATAATCACATGTTTACATGTGTGCATATTTACGAGCGTCGTACACAGGCCCGGATCCAAAATGTTACGTTAGGGGGGACGCACTTCTTAGCGATGGGTCTGGGTACCGCGTAGGTCCCCAGCTGGTTCAGGGCAGCGCCCGGTGTGGGAACCGGGGGGCGAAGCCTCCCGTAGGCTCCTGTGAATTAGAAAATATAGGACCTCTTTTCTGAACCGAAATTGATTAAAATTGTACCATGTGCGGCATGATGCTTCACATCGAAGGTACGTACAATGAAGTATGGTATTTTACTCATGACGTAAGGCCTTGTTACGACTTCAATATGGAGACCAGCAATCAAAGGCTTTTGCTTGTTCCAGGAAAATATGTGTGATTTTGTTTAATGCACATTACCCTATATCCCTTCCCACAAAAGAGAAAGAACTAATTCGTATGTTTGAAATAGTATTAGGAAGGGGGAAATGGACATGTCTCAAACAGAATGGAAAAGAACAGGTGAAAAATAGTCACAACTTAACGCCGCATGCATGACTTTCAGAAAACTGTGAAGTCTGCTTTAAAATTGATCAATAATTGGTAATCCTAGGGAAGATTTATATATTACATGTACAAACAAATAGATCACGAAATAAAAAAAAATTGCAAAAAAATGACCAAACCGAAATTATATTATGCGCATATAACCAGAACACATACACATTGTTATATAAATTCCTAAACACAATATAAAGGTATGCATACATCCTGCAGTTATCATAGTTTCTTACGCAGTCATTACAAAGGGATTTTATTTGATTTTAGAATATAATCATGTAACTATTCTAAGTAAATACCTTCTTTCTCTAACAAATGGCTTATTGAAGAAAAAATCAAGCTACCTTTGAACTTTCGCTCGTTTTGCTCGTGGTTCATTAGACTCAGCAACCATGATTGCAAAAAGTGGAATGCAACCGACGCCGGTTTTTACATGATCCGGAACGGGGCAGCAAAAACATGAAAGAATATTCATTGCAATGGAGAGACGAGTCGAAAGAACAAAGTGTTAATATCACGTATTTAACATCAACCAATTGTCACGCCAAACGTTTTTTTTTTTTTTTTTTTTTTTTCTTAGTGGGGGGGGGGTGTACATATATATATATATATCTTTATTCTCTTAAACCATTGTTATACATAGGTATAGAAATACATACAAACTGACATAATTAAAGAGACAAAGAAGTTAAAGAAAAAAAAAAAAAAACAACATATACACGAATACATGTCAAAGAGCAGAAATGACAAATTAAACGAAAAAGAAAATAATAATAATAAAAAAGAAATACTTATATATTAATGAAAGACATACATTCAGTTTAATTGATGATATAAACGCTTTAAATATTGGTATTGATATTGATAATGGACAATTAGCAATTTTGTTATATGCTGATGATGTGGTACTATTGACAGAAAATGAAAAAGACCTTCAGAAGATGTTGGATGTGCTTAATTTTTGGTGTATAAATAATGCTTTGTATGTTAATGTCAATAAGTTCAAAATTATGCATTTTAGAAACCCCTCGGTACCACGGACATATTTTAATTTTACAGTAAATGGTAACTCAGTGGGGTGTGTTAATTGTTACCAATACTTAGGATTATTGTTAACATAATTTTTAGATTATCAATTAATGGCTAAAGCAGTTGTTAGATCAGCCAGTAGAGCATTGGGTTTGTTAATTGTAAAAAGCAAAATACATGACGGTTTCCAGCACAATATATTTTGAAAGTTGTATGATACCATGGTTTGGTCAGTTATAAACTATGGATCCTGCATTTGGGGAACTCGAGACTTCTCGTGCATTAATGCTGTCCAAAACAGGGCTATGAGATTTTTCATGGGAGTTGGTAAATACACACCAAATGATGCTATAGCTGGTGATATGGGCTGGAAACCGGCATATATAAGAAAATGGTCAAATGTATTTAGACACTCGGCAAGATGTTCCATTATGGAACATGATAGAATAAATTTTAAAGTATGTAAATGGTCAATCAAAAAGGCCAATGGTAGAATTAAGAATTGGAGCTATAGAATTTGTGAAATGTTAAAAGCTCAAAACTTAGAAGCATATTGTAATTTTGAGAATAATATTATTACTAAGCATACTATTTTGCAAATTGAACAATTAATGTTTGATAAGTATAAATTAGATTGGAAAAATAGAGTCTCTGCATATAATCAAGGTAACAAATTAAGGACATATAAATGGTTTAAACATGATTTTTGTACTGAGCCTTATATAGAATATAAGATGCCACTAAAATATAGAAGTGCATATGCAAAGTTTAGATGTGGGGTTGCACCCCTTAGAGTAGAAACAGGTAAATACGAAAGAAAAGCAGTTCATGAAAGAGCTTGTTTATATTGTATTGATTGTGTAGAGGATGAGTTTCATGTTTTGATGCAGTGCCCGTTATATGCAGATCTTAGACAAAAAAATGTCAAATGATGTTTTACATTTTAATGCAAATTTTAGCTTTTTATCAGATGCAGATAAATTTGTATTTTTATTTAGTAACGAAAACGACTGTAATATTGTAGCCAAAACCTGCTATTATATTTTAATTAGGGGAAATAGTTTTTTATACCATTAGTTATTGTGTAAATATAATACTATATAGTTTTAGAATGCTATATTCTATGGAATATAAGTCTCTCATCAATCTTTTAAGATTGCTACATGCAATATGATTTGTGATGGTGAACGAATATTTTATTATGTAAATGTAATCTGTTTAAATGATCCCATATATATGTGATGTTAACAATATAATTGTCGTCTACACACAAGACATATTTTGCACCTGGACAGATTGTAGAAACCCAGTTAAAACCCATGATTGTTTTCATTGTATTGTTCCTATAGTCATCCAAAAACGTCTCTTGTATGATATCCTTGAATAGATTACTTTCCATCTGAATAAATGTTTTTAGGAGTGGAGAATATCCTAATAAAAAGACAAATTTTAATCTAACTTTCGACGCCTTGCCCCATGTTGTTCGAATAGCCATCCTATGTGCCATGTGGTTTACATCTGATTTAATCACTACCAATAGGAACGGATCATATTTAGCACCATTTGATTGGCATGTGTTCGTCGGCACACGAAGAAGCGAAAACGGGTGTTCATATATATGAACCATTTCTGTTTGGTTGTCGCAGCAAGGCAATATCTGTGTCGGTGCAGCATTGTTGTGAATCACAGTCGCAGAACTAGATATGGTTTGACTCATACTCACCTCCGAGACTGACAATGGCTCACTAAATTTAGCTTTAGGCAATACTGTCACTGACTTTTCATTAGATGATATATTCTTTACACTGTAACAAATAAAGAACACAACCAACGCATTAGTCAAAGCCATTTTAACACGACAACGTTTCATGTACATATTCCTCTATTTATACGCATTGTTGGTGACACCTGTTTTAGTCCTAATTCTTATTTCCTGAAAGATAAACAACTTGTTTGTTTAATAATAATTGACTACTAATACCACTAGATATGACACAGGTAGATTAGATAAAGAACCTACAATTACAGAAGTTAACACAATACATGTGCATATTGTTCTAATAATAACTGAATTAGTGTATTAATTGTTTTTTAATTTTACATGTTGACACATGTGATTTGTAATTTATAATGTCTTGTTTATATATATGTTACAGTAAATCTGTATAATTAGTAATTATGCATAATTACTGAAATTTTTAGGAATTATGTATAATAACTGACGGGTTTAGGAATTATATATAATTACTGAAATGTTCAGTGATTATGTATAATTACTAAACATATTGCCAGTTATTATGCATAGTTACTGAAATGAGTTAGAAAAGGGCTAAAAAATTTAACGCTTTAATCAAATCAATGTCACATAAAACACTTTACAAAGAAAAAGTGATAAATACATTCATTTATTTTTACAAGCAAGATTTGGATGGCATCTACTATTGCACATTTGTCCAGCCTTTCTGCATGCACATCTATTTGTTTCACATCTGTTTTTACCACAACAACCACATTTTAAAAAACCCTGTCCTTCAAATAGTGAATCTGCTTTTACAGCACGTCTAAGAGAAATACAATTTTCAATTGATATGTCGGAAGGCTCCAAATATAGAGAATCTGTCAAATCAAATTGATTCCTTGTGTATGAGCCTAGCATAATTCCGTGCTTTGTATCCAAACGATACCCCTTATCAGTCTTGTCATGCACAATTGTCATTATATTCTTTGGGTCACCTTTACCATGATCAACTTGGGGTATTGGAATCAAAACATTGCAACCAATATCAACTTCCTCCAAAATGTTATTCGATCTACTAAGCATTCGCTCCGCCTGTTTTTCGGTACAGACTGGCATTTGATCTTTCAAGTTCAATTTCTTTTTCATTAAAACATAAGAAACATAAGACTGATCCCCCGAAGCCTCATTCTCCATTTGTTTTTCCACAAATCACATGTACAGTGTTGCTACATTTTGAACATGAATGAGCGTTTGAAGCTGGTTTCTGACACACACTACATGTTACACTGTCTGTGTTTCCAGTGCCAGAAACCTCATCGGTTGTTTCAATTATGTCAAAGTCATTTCTAAATCCAGTGTTTGTGATTTCTTGTGATCATTTTATCTCGGCCTCCATGTCCGGTTGCAATGTGAATTTTTTGTAGCTTCTAGACAAACATAATACTCTATGTCATCTTCACAAGAACTGCGTTTCCTGATTATCTTTTGTACATCACCACACTGAAGAATGTCATACCTAAAACAGATGTAAGAAAGTGCTCAGAGTCAAAACAGAAAATGGAAACTTTTTGTCTATATCAATGTTACCATATGCTTTCAATTTTTAGTGACTGGTTTAGGTTCAGTTCTATGTAATTGCAATGTTCAAGTTCATAACTAAGCAACAACAAGTACTTAATATAGTGCTTAAGTCTATGAATATTTTGTTGACAGATATAGTAAGGGTCTCATTTTAAATACCTTTCAAACCCATATATCTTTGTAATTTTAAAACTTTCGTCATAGAAAATATTTTTGCATTGGTAATAGCTCACATAAGTTATAGAGTAAGCAAAAGTAAAATGCTTAAAATAAACTTACTTTTTAAACAGGTAATAATATGAAGGATTTTTGTCATCTTTGTATGTCTCTTTTGTCATCAAGTCCACAATCTCATCATATTTGCTCGTGGTCCATATCTTACACTTAGATTTATTTTCTGCAAGTTGCAGTAACTTTTGAGCATATTTTTGCTCCAATCCAAGAGACATTTGTGCCTGAGCCATATTTTATGCATCAATGTTGTTAAACAGTTGAATTTAAAGTACCATCCTTAAAACTAGTGTTCACTTAAGATTAACTAACTTGAGAAGAAATAACCAAACTAAATCTACTCACTTTTAAGGTTTTTAAACAGATTAACATTCAATATCTATGTTTTAATATATGGCATTAACATTGACTGATCAAGTCAAATTTGTCTAGAGATGATTATTATTATTCAAATTTCCTAAAATCAAACCAGTAAATTTGTAGAATAATTAACACAATTTTCAGTAATTATGTATATTTACTGGTCAATTTCAGGGATTATATATAATCACTAGCATGTTTAGTAATTATATATAATTACTGAAAATTCAGTAATTATGCATAATTCCTGATTATGCAAATTTACTGTAACATATATATATATTGCTAATTATAAATAATCTCCTATTTTCATGTTTTTAAACGACTGTGATAAAGTTTACCAGTTGCTTGCCCATGGTCGGTGGTTCTCTCCAGGTACTCCGGTTTCTCCACCACTAATACTGGTCGCTATGAAATAGCTGACATATTGCTGAAAGTGGCGTTAAAACACCAAAAATCAAATCAAATCAAGCTATGAGGCGCCATTCGCATTAGACGGAAATTACATGACAGAGTCACTATCACGTGAGCCGCATATGGTTTTTAGATCTCCCACGCAGTTACATATCAGAGAATCGGATCAAGGAAGAGAGGTGATTTAAATCAGATTGAATAATTTATACCAATTTGAATGTTTGTTAACAATTATCTAATCATATTTCATTTCCAGGTCATATATATTATATTTCACACGTATACAATTGGTTATTCCGTGACAAGTGATTTAACTACAATTAAATTATTTTAAAATAACAAATGAATGATGTTAGTATACTCCATTATGTAGTTGCAGTGTCGAAGGCTTTCTTAAAGGGATATTGTCTACCAGCTGCGTAATGTTTTCATACCCAAAATTATTGTCGATTTCCGTACTGACCTTCATAAAATGAAGATTAAACACCAAATTATTGATGAATACGCTCCGAAACGTTGTTTTTTCGACTAAAAAAGCTGACCATCGTTACCGGAAGCTAATTAATTATGCACTGACCTGGGCGAGGCCAACTCTATTTATTTATCTATTTTTATGTCAGTAGCCCGGATGCTGCAGCATGGATATTGAGGTAAGTTTCTATAAAAGTTGAGGAAAAAAGCTATTTGCGAACGGATTGTATCTAAAAGACGTAGAATAAATAATTTCTGTATCAGGAATAGATTTTCTAGATGAAAACTACATGCCTTAACAAATTCAGCCGATATTTCCACGATAACCATTGAAAACATGCCAGGAGGCACCCCATGGGGACAAGCTCAACTACGTATTTTCGATCGGAAATTTTTGCCGGCGTTAAAAATAACTAAATTAGTTTTTTTCTTCTTATAAGTTATGTTCCCGAGATTTTGATACACATGTTAAATTAATTTATTTTAGCCAGTTTTACCGACAATATGAAAACAGAGACATACATGTAGAACACAGTGAAATACATGTCTGATGAAAACGAATGACGTAGCCAGTGTTGTTTTATTTGTTAATTGACTGGAATGTTTCAGAGAAATTTGGGCTGGATTAGAAACAAAAGAGACCTTACTTCTAGTTCCACAAGACAGTTGCTGCAAAATAATATGGGACTGACCATTTACCTTGAAGGGGGCTATGTCACGTTTTTTCGCCGTAGAAATGTTTTTTTCAGACGCCACAGAAATCATATTTTCTTATTTTCCGCGAAGTGCCAATCTGATTAAAACAAGGTGAACTGTGATCGAATGCTCACTTATGATACCCCTGCCACTTCCCATGATATGGGGTACCTATATGAAGCTTGTGACCAAATACCAGATTTCTGCCATCAATAGTTTTTGAGAAAAATGTGCATATATGTTCAATGTGGATAAAAACCAACTAAGTCGGCAAACAGGAAGTAGGAATCTGATGGTTCCAAAAACGCTTCCCACGATATGGCATACCTATGTGAAGCTTGTGACCAAATATCAGATTTCTGCCATCAATAGTTGCTGAGAAAAATGTGACGAAAAATATTTTGGAAGGACGGACGGACAGAGGTAAAACAGTTTACCCCCTCCCCCTTCGGGGAGCGGGGGTATAATTAGATCTAAAATAGGGAGCAAGTGCGTAGATCTAATTTTAATTAGATTGGCGAAGTGCTGGAATAATTTTTTTTCTTCCAAATTTTGTATATGATTATACTGTGAAAATGGCAAGTATATGATTATACTGTGAAAATGTCAAGTCGGAATATATTTTTTTCTCCTGTCCAGCCAAATTTTTTTCTTCAAGATTCAGAATCAAAATAAATTTTTAGGAAAAAAAACATAAAATTAAAATTGAATAGCTTGAGGGGTAAATTGATAAAAAAAAATTGCAAGACCAAAATGGTTCTCCCATATACCAACAAAAAAACGAAATAAAACTGTGGTCATAAGAAAGTCCCACGAGAAAATCTTTCCTTCCAAAATAAGACTTTTTTTTATTTCTCTAAGCTGAATTTGTGCAAACTATTTCACTAATAATGAATTATATTTCTTTTTAAAATAGAGCTAATTTTTCTAGATGAATGTATAACCATCTCTCTTTACTCTGTTTTAATTAAATCTCTTGTCTTTATTACAGGACTTTGATCGGATTGTCCTTGATGAGGCAGTGTTGGGGGTTGCTAGAATGTTTCGAGAGGAACTTGTAGTAATGCCCCATGACGAGGATTACAACAGATCCAATAAGTATGCAGCCTACCGCCAGTATACGGTAATACCATTTGGGCACATGGCCGACTTGGAGCTGGGGTCAGACGTGTGATCCCAAGCTGTTGTACTTGGAAAATTAGGGACAAGTATCCTGATCTATATGGACAATACAAGGGTTTCATTCCTAGACGATTTAATTAAAACTTGTTCATGAAATATTTTGTATTTTATCCCATATACCCTAATGATAAAGTTTACCACTTGCTTCCCTATGGTCGGTGGTTGTCGGGTACTCTGGCTTCCTCCACTACTAAAACTGGTCGCCATGATATAGCTGAAATATTGCTGAAAGTGGCGTTAAAACACCAAAAATAAAAAATAAATCAACCCTAATGAGTTGTTAATCTCACAAGTTGGTCAGTTGGAATTGTAAATTTAATTTGAAAGTTTTGCCATCTTATTATTATTTTGTGTTCTATCAGCACTGACAACTTCTTCTAAGATGGACTGACAGTCTTTTATATAATTCAAAACCAAACTTGGCAGAGATGTTTCTATGAGGTCCTACACAAGAGTTGTTACTTTTGTGCAGATTCGTCAAAAAACATGGCCACCATGTGACTTTGAAAATTCTGATTGGTCGATTTTCAAGAAACTTCTTCTCAAGAACTGCTGAAGGGATTGAATTGAAATCTGGTATATATGTTCCTATGAATGTCTTTAACATGTGTTGTTACTGTTTGCGCCATTTGAAAATTCAAAATGGCCACCAGCGGAGGTTAAAGTTTGCATTGAAACCCTATGGGAAACAACATTTTCATCTTCTTCTTGAGAACAGCCGAACAGAATTTAACCAAACTTGGCAGAGATGTTTCTTGTGAGGTCCTAAAAAGTTGTCCTGGTTTGTACTAACTAGACCAACACACTGAGTGCTATCATTATTGTGCATTGGACAATTTGTAATGCCCATTATCCTGACTTGGGTACTTTTCTGCTCTAAATGTGCAGAACTTCTGTTAGACCAGGAAAAACAAAGAGTGACAATCTAAATTTATTTTATGCGACAATATAGTCAATTGTTTTGTCTTGGTCTTCAAATCTGAATTTCTGAGATGCTACAATATTATCCCGAGTTGGAGGTTGTGGAATTGGTGCAAGATGGACCGAGGTTCTTCTGGGATCATCTACTTCCAACTGCACACGTTAATTCATTCCTTCATTATCGTGCAGTCTCATACATATGATGACCCTTAATAGTCTTGGAACACAGGAATATGACTTGTCAGCTTTAACAGGCTGCACAGACCATCTAGTTGTCTTTTTGTTGTAACTTCTCTGCCACCTGAAGTAGAAAAATACATACAATGTAATTCACAAGAATAAAACAATAGAATTGAGATTATGATCTATGGAGCCCTAACTTTCAATTCAAGATGAATATCTCGAATGTATAGTGAATGAGCAACTAAACATATCATTACAAGTCCCCTTTATGAAGGATTTGAGTGATTTGTAGACAGATTTTAGGTTGTGGTCATCCCTCAAGAAGTTCTACGGCAGGCATCACGAGCTGGTCAATGGTTACAGAGTGTCTGTTACCCAAATCAGAACTGATCTTCATTTGTTGTTGATGTCTTTCCCTTCATCGGATGGGACTTCTACCGGACTTGACCATGGACAATGCAGCAGGTTTGTGACTTTCGATTGACCCTTCTGAAGCCTATGATCAAATATCAGATTGCTGCCATAAATAATTACTGAGAAAAATGCTATGAACATCTTGGGGCAAACGGACGGACAGAGGTAAAACAGCATACCCCCCTTCCAGGGGAGCGGGGGTATAATAAAGCTCCTATGACATATGATCATGCATGGTTCTGTTATTAGGACAAAATTATATGAAATTAACATGACAAACCTTAGAGTGAAGTTGAGGCTAGGTTCAAAATCTCCATCGTCAGAATCATCACCAACATCACTGCCCTCTTCAGTAATATCTATTGAGAGACTGTAAGAATAAAAAATAATTGTTTATTACAGTGTATGTGTATAATATTGAAACAAATTTTGTTATATGGTTCTGATGTGCAGCTGTATAACGAAAAAGCTTTTCAAAATAATATTAAATCTATATACATGTATCCAGCACACATCTACACAACCCAATATAAAGAGACAAAATTACATCAAAGTTCCAGGAACAAATTTGGTGCGCCAGACGTGCGTCAATTCTGTCCCAGTTTGGTTTCATTCCCGTAAGTAGCTAAGGAGGACTGGCCATTTCAGCTTGTGGATTGATGAAAATGTAACGATGACGCAGAAGCCAACATGATCCCTATATAATATAGCTACTAGTAGTATCACTATGCAAGCCACAATAATTAATAGGAAACTGTTATACAAGTGACTGTGTTGAACAATATTGACAATGTTACATATAAACATAATGTAGAATATGTCTAAATGAACATACTCAAATGGGTTCACAAATGAACTCGATTTCTCCAGTTTCATCCGTTTCGTTGAAATGTGATGGCTGCTCATTTCTTCTACTCTAGAAATACCTTGGTCAGAATATCTAAATCAAAAGTACAAATATCAATCACTACAAAATCACATTTGTCTGAAATTACCAGTTTTTGTAGTAATTTGCCTAAAAAATTAAGATAATTTTACAAAAACCTGCATGATTTTAACACAGACATGGGCCATCGGTCTACTGTTAAATTCACACACTGTGAAACATGCAAATTGCTATGGGTCTTCACATTATTTCTAAAAAATCTTGTTTATAAATCATACTTACAAGATCCAAACTAAACAAGGGCAAAGCGTGGCGTATCCCCTCGCCTAAAAATTTGACCCGGTGACCTTGACCTTTGACTTTGAAAATCAATAGGGTTCCAGATTCTCTTAAAAACTAAGTATGTTCCAAGTTTGGTCAAAATCCATTGAAGGATGTTGATTCTAGAGTGTTCACAAGGATGTTATGCGGTAAAATTTTGACCCGGTTATCTTGACCTTTGACCTATGAGGCTATGACCTTGAAAATCAATAGGGTTTCGGTTATTTTAAGGACTAAGTATGTACCAAGTTTTGTCAAAAATCCATTGAAGGATGTTGATTCTAGTGTTCACAAGGATGTTATGCAGTAAAAATTTGAGCCTGTGACCTTGATCTTTGACATACAATGTACGACCTTGAAAATCAATAGGGTTCCAGATTCTCTTAAGGACTAAGTATGTACCAAGTTTGGTCAAAATCCATTGAAGGATGTTGATTCTAGAGTGTGCACAAGGATGTTACGCAGTAAACATTTGACCCTGTGACCTTGAAATTTTTAGGCGAGGGGATACGCCACGCTTTGCCCTTGTTTAGTTTGGATCTTGTAAGTATGATTTATAAACAAGATTTTTAAGAAATAATGTGAAGACCCATAGCAATTTGCATGTTTCACAGTGTGTGAATTTAACAGTAGACCGATGGCCCATGTCTGTGTTAAAATCATGCAGGTTTTTGTAAAATTATCTTAATTTTTTAGGCAAATTACTACAAAAACTGGTAATTTCAGACAAATGTGATTTTGTAGTGATTGATATTTGTACTTTTGATTTAGATATTCTGACCAAGGTATTTCTAGAGTAGAAGAAATGAGCAGCCATCACATTTCAACGAAACGAATGAAACTGGAGAAATCGAGTTCATTTGTGAACCCATTTGAGTATGTTCATTTAGACATATTCTACATTATGTTTATATGTAACATTGTCAATATTGTTCAACACAGTCACTTGTATAACAGTTTCCTATTAATTATTGTGGCTTGCATAGTGATACTACTAGTAGCTATATTATATAGGGATCATGTTGGCTTCTGCATCATCGTTACATTTTCATCAATCCACAAGCTGAAATGGCCAGTCCTCCTTAGCTACTTACGGGAATGAAACCAAACTGGGACAGAATTGACGCACGTCTGGCGCACCAAATTTGTTCCTGGAACTTTGATGTAATTTTGTCTCTTTATATTGGGTTGTGTAGATGTGTGCTGGATACATGTATATAGATTTAATATTATTTTGAAAAGCTTTTTCGTTATACAGCTGCACATCAGAACCATATAACAAAATTTGTTTCAATATTATACACATACACTGTAATAAACAATTATTTTTTATTCTTACAGTCTCTCAATAGATATTACTGAAGAGGGCAGTGATGTTGGTGCTGATTCTGACGATGGAGATTTTGAACCTAGCCTCAACTTCACTCTAAGGTTTGTCATGTTAATTTCATATAATTTTGTCCTAATAACAGAACCAAGCATGATCATATGTCATAGGAGCTTTATTATACCCCCGCTCCACTGGAAGGGGGGGTATGCTGTTTTACCTCTGTCCGTCCGTTTGCCCCAAGATGTTCATAGCATTTTTCTCAGTAATTATTTATGGCAGCAATCTGATATTTGATCATAGGCTTCAGAAGGGTCAATCGAAAGTCACAAACCTGCTGCATTGTCTATGGTCAAGTCCGGTAGAAGTCCCATCCGATGAAGGGAAAGACATCAACAACAAATGAAGATCAGTTCTGATTTGGGTAACAGACACTCTGTAACCATTGACCAGCTCGTGATGCCTGCCGTAGAACTTCTTGAGGGATGACCACAACCTAAAATCTGTCTACAAATCACTCAAATCCTTCATAAAGGGGACTTGTAATGATATGTTTAGTTGCTCATTCACTATACATTCGAGATATTCATCTTGAATTGAAAGTTAGGGCTCCATAGATCATAATCTCAATTCTATTGTTTTATTCTTGTGAATTACATTGTATGTATTTTTCTACTTCAGGTGGCAGAGAAGTTACAACAAAAAGACAGCTAGATGGTCTGTGCAGCCTGTTAAAGCTGACAAGTCATATTCCTGTGTTCCAAGACTATTAAGGGTCATCATATGTATGAGACTGCACGATAATGAAGGAATGAATTAACGTGTGCAGTTGGAAGTAGATGATCCCAGAAGAACCTCGGTCCATCTTGCACCAATTCCACAACCTCCAACTCGGGATAATATTGTAGCATCTCAGAAATTCAGATTTGAAGACCAAGACAAAACAATTGACTATATTGTCGCATAAAATAAATTTAGATTGTCACTCTTTGTTTTTCCTGGTCTAACAGAAGTTCTGCACATTTAGAGCAGAAAAGTACCCAAGTCAGGATAATGGGCATTACAAATTGTCCAATGCACAATAATGATAGCACTCAGTGTGTTGGTCTAGTTAGTACAAACCAGGACAACTTTTTAGGACCTCACAAGAAACATCTCTGCCAAGTTTGGTTAAATTCTGTTCGGCTGTTCTCAAGAAGAAGATGAAAATGTTGTTTCCCATAGGGTTTCAATGCAAACTTTAACCTCCGCTGGTGGCCATTTTGAATTTTCAAATGGCGCAAACAGTAACAACACATGTTAAAGACATTCATAGGAACATATATACCAGATTTCAATTCAATCCCTTCAGCGGTTCTTGAGAAGAAGTTTCTTGAAAATCGACCAATCAGAATTTTCAAAGTCACATGGTGGCCATGTTTTTTGACGAATCTGCACAAAAGTAACAACTCTTGTGTAGGACCTCATAGAAACATCTCTGCCAAGTTTGGTTTTGAATTATATAAAAGACTGTCAGTCCATCTTAGAAGAAGTTGTCAGTGCTGATAGAACACAAAATAATAATAAGATGGCAAAACTTTCAAATTAAAATTTACAATTCCAACTAATCAACTTGTGAGATTAACAATTCATTAGGGTTGATTTATTTTTTATTTTTGGTGTTTTAACGCCACTTTCAGCAATATTTCAGCTATATCATGGCGACCAGTTTTAGTAGTGGAGGAAGCCAGAGTACCCGACAGCCACCGACCATAGGGAAGCAAGTGGTAAACTTTATCATTAGGGTATATGGGATAAAATACAAAATATTTCATGAACAAGTTTTAATTAAATCGTCTAGGAATGAAACCCTTGTATTGTCCATATAGATCAGGATACTTGTCCCTAATTTTCTAAGCACAACGGCTTGGGATCACACGTCTGACCCCAGCTCCAAGTCGGCCATGTGCCCAAATGGTATTACCGTATACTGGCGGTAGGCTGCATACTTATTGGATCTGTTGTAATCCTCGTCATGGGGCATTACTACAAGTTCCTCTCGAAACATTCTAGCAACCCCCAACACTGCCTCATCAAGGACAATCCGATCAAAGTCCTGTAATAAAGACAAGAGATTTAATAAAAACAGAGTAAAGAGAGATGGTTATACATTCATCTAGAAAAATTAGCTCTATTTAAAAAAGAAATATAATTCATTATAAGTGAAATAGTTTGCACAAATTCAGTTTAGAGAAATAAAAAAAAGTCTTATTTTGGAAGGAAAGATTTTCTCGTGGGACTTTCTTATGACCACAGTTTTATTTCGTTTTTTTGTTGGTATATGGGAGAACCATTTTGGTCTTGCAATTTTTTTTTATCAATTTACCCCTCAAGCTATTCAATTTTAATTTTATGTTTTTTTTCCTAAAAAATTATTTTGATTCTGAATCTTGAAGAAAAAAATTGGGCTGGACAGGAGAAAAAAATATATTCCGACTTGACATTTTCACAGTATAATCATATACTTGCCATTTTCACAGTATAATCATATACAAAATTTTGAAGAAAAAAAATTATTCCAGCACTTCGCCAATCTAATTAAAATTAGATCTACGCACTTGCTCCCTATTTTAGATCTAATTATACCCCCGCTCCCCGAAGGGGGAGGGGGTAAACTGTTTTACCTCTGTCCGTCCGTCCTTCCAAAATATTTTTCGTCACATTTTTCTCAGCAACTATTGATGGCAGAAATCTGATATTTGGTCACAAGCTTCACATAGGTATGCCATATCGTGGGAAGCGTTTTTGGAACCATCAGATTCCTACTTCCTGTTTGCCGACTTAGTTGGTTTTTATCCACATTGAACATATATGCACATTTTTCTCAACAACTATTGATGGCAGAAATCTGGTATTTGGTCACAAGCTTCATATAGGTACCCCATATCATGGGAAGTGGCAGGGGTATCATAAGTGAGCATTCGATCACAGTTCACCTTGTTTTAATCAGATTGGCACTTCGCGGAAAATAAGAAAATATGATTTCTGTGGCGTCTGAAAAAAACATTTCTACGGCGAAAAAATGTGACATAGCCCCCTTCAAGGTAAATG
This sequence comes from Bathymodiolus brooksi, assembly GCA_963680875.1. Classification (NCBI taxonomy): domain Eukaryota; kingdom Metazoa; phylum Mollusca; class Bivalvia; order Mytilida; family Modiolidae; genus Bathymodiolus; species Bathymodiolus brooksi. The sequence continues at coordinate 60,543,954 of OY804578.1, forward strand.
GTCAGTCCCATATTATTTTGCAGCAACTGTCTTGTGGAACTAGAAGTAAGGTCTCTTTTGTTTCTAATCCAGCCCAAATTTCTCTGAAACATTCCAGTCAATTAACAAATAAAACAACACTGGCTACGTCATTCGTTTTCATCAGACATGTATTTCACTGTGTTCTACATGTATGTCTCTGTTTTCATATTGTCGGTAAAACTGGCTAAAATAAATTAATTTAACATGTGTATCAAAATCTCGGGAACATAACTTATAAGAAGAAAAAAACTAATTTAGTTATTTTTAACGCCGGCAAAAATTTCCGATCGAAAATACGTAGTTGAGCTTGTCCCTATGGGGTGCCTCCTGGCATGTTTTCAATGGTTATCGTGGAAATATCGGCTGAATTTGTTAAGGCAAGTAGTTTTCATCAAGAAAATCTATTCCTGATACAGAAATTATTTATTCTACGTCTTTTAGATACAATCCGTTCGCAAATAGCTTTTTTCCTCAACTTTTATAGAAACTTACCTCAATATCCATGCTGCAGCATCCGGGCTACTGACATAAAAATAGATAAATAAATAGAGTTGGCCTCGCCCAGGTCAGTGCATAATTAATTAGCTTCCGGTAACGATGGTCAGCTTTTTTAGTCGAAAAAACAACATTTCGGAGCGTATTCATCAATAATTTGGTGTTTAATCTTCATTTTATGAAGGTCAGTACGGAAATCGACAATAATTTTGGGTATGAAAAAATTACGCAGCTGGTAGACAATATCCCTTTAAGAAAGCCTTCGACACTGCAACTACATAATGGAGTATACTAACATCATTCATTTGTTATTTTAAAATAATTTAATTGTAGATAAATCACTTGTCACGGAATAACCAATTGTATACGTGTGAAATATAATATATATGACCTTGGAAATGAAATATGATTAGATAATTGTTAACAAACATTCAAATTGGTATAAATTATTCAATCTGATTTAAATCACCTCTCTTCCTTGATCCGATTCTCTGATATGTAACTGCGTGGGAGATCTAAAAACCATATGCGGCTCACGTGATAGTGACTCTGTCATGTAATTTCCGTCTAATGCGAATGGCGCCTCATAGCTTGATTTGATTTGATTTCAGCAATATGTCAGCTATTTCATAGCGACCAGTATTAGTGGTGGAGAAACCGGAGTACCTGGAGAGAACCACCGACCATGGGCAAGCAACTGGTAAACTTTATCACAGTCGTTTAAAAACATGAAAATAGGAGATTATTTCTAATTAGCAATATATATATATGTTACAGTAAATTTGCATAATCAGGAATTATGCATAATTACTGAATTTTCAGTAATTATATATAATTACTAAACATGCTAGTGATTATATATAATCCCTGAAATTGACCAGTAAATATACATAATTACTGAAAATTGTGTTAATTATTCTACAAATTTACTGGTTTGATTTTAGGAAATTTGAATAATAATAATAATCATCTCTAGACAAATTTGACTTGATCAGTCAATGTTAATGCCATATATTAAAACATAGATATTGAATGTTAATCTTTTTAAAAACCTTAAAAGTGAGTAGATTTAGTTTGGTTATTTCTTCTCAAGTTAGTTAATCTTAAGTGAACACTAGTTTTAAGGATGGTACTTTAAACTCAACTGTTTAACAACATTTATGCATAAAATATGGCTCAGGCACAAATGTCTCTTGGATTGGAGCAAAAATATGCTCAAAAGTTACTGCAACTTGCAGAAAATAAATCTAAGTGTAAGATATGGACCACGAGCAAATATGATGAGATTGTGGACTTGATGACAAAAGAGACATACAAAGATGACAAAAATCCTTCATATTATTACCTGTTTAAAAAGTAAGTTTATTTTAAGCATTTTACTTTTGCTTACTCTATAACTTATGTGAGCTATTACCAATGCAAAAATATTTTCTATGACGAAAGTTTTAAAATTACAAAGATGTATGGGTTTGAAAGGTATTTAAAATGAGACCCTTACTATATCTGTCAACAAAATATTCATAGACTTAAGCACTATATTAAGTACTTGTTGTTGCTTAGTTATGAACTTGAACATTGCAATTACATAGAACTGAACCTAAACCAGTCACTAAAAATTGAAAGCATATGGTAACATTGATATAAACAAAAAGTTTCCATTTTCTGTTTTGACTCTGAGCACTTTCTTACATCTGTTTTAGGTATGACATCCTTCAGTGTGGTGATGTACAAAAGATAATCAAGAAACGCAGTTCTTGTGAAGATGACATAGAGTATTATGTTTGTCTAGAAGCTACAAAAAATTCACATTGCAACGGACATGGAGGCCGAGATAAAATGATCACAAGATATCACAAACACTGGATTTAGAAATGACTTTGACATAATTGAAATAACCGATGAGGTTTCTGGCACTGGAAACACAGACAGTGTAACATGTATTGTGTGTCAGAAACCAGCTTCAAACGCTCATTCATGTTCAAATTGTAGCAACACTGTACATGTGATTTGTGGAAAAACAAATGGAGAATGAGGCTTCGGGGGATCAGTCTTATGTTTCTTATGTTTTAATGAAAAAGAAATTGAACTTGAAAGATCAAATGCCATAGTCTGTACCGAAAAACAGGCGGAGCGAATGCTTTGTAGATCGAATAACATTTTGGAGGAAGTTGATATTGGTTGCAATGTTTTGATTCCAATACCCCAAGTTGATCATGGTAAAGGTGACCCAAAGAATATAATGACAATTGTGCATGACAAGACTGATAAGGGGTATCGTTTGGATACAAAGCACGGAATTATGCTAGGCTCATACACAAAGAATCAATTTGAGTTGACAGATTCTCTATATTTGGAACCTTCCGACATATCAATTGAAAATTTTATTTCTCTTAGGCGTGCTGTAAAAGCAGATTCACTATTTGAAGGACAGGGTTTTTTAAAATGTGGTTGTTGTGGTAAAAACAGATGTGAAACAAATAGATGTGCATGCAGAAAGGCTGGACAAATGTGCAATAGTAGATGCCATCCAAATCTTGCTTGTAAAAATAAATGAATGTATTTATCACTTTTTCTTTGTAAAGTGTTTTATGTGACATTGATTTGATTAAAGCGTTAATTTGTTTAGCCCTTTTCTAACTCATTTCAGTAACTATGCATAATAACTGGCAATGTGTTTAGTAATTATACATAATCACTGAACATTTCAGTAAATATATATAATTCCTAAACCCGTCAGTTATTATACATAATTCCTAAAAATTTCAGTAATTATGCATAATTACTAATTATACAGATTTACTGTAACATATATATAAACAAGACATTATAAATTACAAATCACATGTGTCAACATGTAAAATTAAAAAACAATTAATACACTAATTCAGTTATTATAAGAACAATATGCACATGTATTGTGTTAACTTCTGTAATTGTAGGTTCTTTATCTAATCTACCTGTGTCATATCTAGTGGTATTAGTAGTCAATTATTATTAAACAAACAAGTTGTTTATCTTTCAGGAAATAAGAATTAGGACTAAAACAGGTGTCACCAACAATGCGTATAAATAGAGGAATATGTGCATGAAACGTTGTCGTGTTAAAATGGCTTTGACTAATGCGTTGGTTGTGTTCTTTATTTGTTACAGTGTAAAGAATATATCATCTAATGAAAAGTCAGTGACAGTATTGCCTAAAGCTAAATTTAATGAGCCATTGTCAGTCTCGGAGGTGAGTATGAGTCAAACCATATCTAGTTCTGCGACTGTGATTCACAACAATGCTGCACCGACACAGATATTGCCTTGCTGCGACAACCAAACAGAAATGGTTCATATATATGAACACCCGTTTTCGCTTCTTCGTGTGCCGACGAACACATGCCAATCAAATGGTGCTAAATATGATCCGTTCCTATTGGTAGTGATTAAATCAGATGTAAACCACATGGCACATAGGATGGCTATTCGAACAACATGGGGCAAGGCGTCGAAAGTTAGATTAAAATTTGTTTTTTTATTAGATATTCTCCACTCCTAAAAACATTTATTCAGATGATAAGTAATCTATTCAAGGATATCATACAAGAGACGTTTTTGGATGACTATAGGAACAATACAATGAAAACAATCATGGGTTTTAACTGGGTTTCTACAATCTGTCCAGGTGCAAAATATGTCTTGTGTGTAGACGACGATTATATTGTTAACATCACATATATATGGGATCATTTAAACAGATTATATTTAGCCGGTCAACGCAGCATTTTTACTGGTTTGTTGTGGACGAATGCAAGAGTTGTACGCAACATTGCCTAAAAATGGTATGCTTCAAAAGAGGAATTCCCGGATGATGAGAAACATTAAACCTCACAAAGCCACAGGACCAGACAACATACAGGCTAGAAACTTAAAAGAACTGGCACTAGAACTCACCCCGGATATCACCTTCCTATTCCAAACATCTTTAGAGCAAGGTAAACTGCCTAATGACTGGTTACAAGCACACATAGTACTTGTATTTAAAAAAGGTGACAAAAACACTGCATCCAATTATCGACCGGTGTCATTAACATATATACTATGCAAAACACTCGAGCATATAGTAAATTCAAGTATCATGAAACATCTAGATATTCATAAAATACTATCAGATTCGCAACATGGGTTTAGAGCTAGAAGATCCTGCGAAACCCAGTTGCTAGAGACCCTTGATGACATCACCAAAAGGGAGGCAAAATAAACAAATTCATTTCATTCTGCTGGACTTCTCGAAGGCCTTTGATAAAGTGCCGCATAAAAGACTATTAAACAAGCTAAACTATTATGGCATTCGCAGCAACACATTGCAATGGATTTACTCATTCCTACATGACCGCAAGCAACTTGTACTTTTAGAAGGGGTCAAATCATCTACAGCCACAGTTGACTCAGGGGTGCCTCAAGGTACAGTCTTGGGACCACTATTATTCCTGATCTACATAAACGACTTACCTGAAAACATACAGTATTCAGCCAAGCTCTTTGCAGACGATTGTTTATTGTATAGGGAGGTAAATACAACATCAGATACCAATAAACTCCATGAAGATCTTGACATGTTACAAAAGTGGGAAAGCAAATGGCAAATGCAGATAAATGTTTTGTCATAAGAGCTGGTACAAAACGCAAAACCATCAAACAAGATAATACCATCCACAATCACATATTAGAAGTTGTTGAAGAAAGCAAATACATTGGCGTTACCATAAGTAAAGATCTCACTTGGAACGCACACATCAACAAAATCACTAAGGGACCGACCATTTAACTTGAAAGGGAGGGCGGGGATTATGGTTTTTTGCTTCGTTCTGAAATTTTTTTTCGGACAACACAAGAGTTAGAATATATTTTGTTTGTCGCGCGAAGAGCGAATTTTTTTTTACAGAATTTAACATTAGGTTATATGACAAAAACTCTGAATCAGATTTTTTTTTTTTGCTCCACCAAAATCAGAATATTTTTTTCAGCAACATTGGGAATCAGAATATTTTTTTAGAAAAAAACCATAACCCCCCCTCCCCCCCCCCCCTTCAAGTTAAATGGTCGTTCCCTAACAAGACCAACAAAACACTAGGTTTTATGAAGCGAAATATTCATGGGTGCACTCAGAAAGTAAAAAACACACTTTCACTACAATGGTAAGACTCACATTGGAATATGCATACACATGCAGGGATCCACAGAGCAAAGATCTGATTGGGGACATAAAACAAGTGCAAAAAAGAGCAGCACGTTTTATTTACAATAATTACAGGAATAAAGAACCAGGGTGCGCTACAAACATGCTAGACGTACTAAATTGGGAGCCTTTGAGTCAACGAAGAGCCAAAAACAGTCACCATGCTATATAAGATCATTAACAACCAGGTGTATATAGATCCAAGCACATATTTAGACAAAAGTGACACACGCACTAAAAGGGAAGATAAGGGACCGACCATTTAACTTGAAGGTGGGGGGGGGGGGGGGGGTGGGGTTATGGTTTTTTGTTTCGTTCAGAATTTTTTCTTCGGACGACACGAGAGTTAGAATTTTTTTTTTTTGTCGCGCAAAGTGCGAATTTTTTTTTTACATAATTTAACATTAGATTATATGACAAAAACTCTAATTCAGATTTATTTTTCCTCCATCAAAATCAGAATATTTTTTTCAGCAACATTGGGAATCAGAATATTTTTTTAGAAAAAAAACATACCCCCCCCCCCCCCCCCCCCCTTCAAGTTAAATGGTCGTTTCCTAAATATAAACGTATTGCAACTTCAAAAAACATATATAAGTTTTCTTTTTTACCCGCACCATCAGAAGCTGGAACTACCTCCCGACAGCAGTAGCAAAGGCTACAGACCTTGACAGCTTCAGTTCTGGTTTGGAGGGTACACAATTCCCTCCAGCCCTCATGTAATTCCACTGTTAAATTGTAAATATGTAATTATGTAAATATATTTTTATCAATTTATAAATTCAAACTTTATAGTCTCCACGCCGGGATAATTTCACTCGACCCTTCGAGTCTATCCTGTATTTGGAAGAAGAAGAAGAAGAAGAAGAAGAAGAAGAAGAAGAAGAAGAAGAAGAAGAAGAAGAAGAAGAAGAAGAAGAAGAGGAAGAAGAAGAAGAAGAAAAACAAGAACAAGAACAAGAGGAAGAAGAAGAAGAAGAAGATCACGAAATTAAAAAACAATGCAAAAAATATACCAAACCGAAACTATGTTATGCACATATAACCAGAACACATACACATTGCTATATAAATTCCTTAACACAATATAAAGGTATGTGGTATCGGGTCCGTTCGCCCTAACTACACATTCGCCCTGCGCCCGTTCGCCCTGGGTTCATTCGCCCTAAAAGTGGGTCCGTTCGCCCTGATAATTAAAACGTATCTTAATGAACATAATAAATATTGTAATTGAAATTAAAGAAGTAACACTATAGAAAATTTTAATTAAAAAAATAAGATTTTGTTTAAGATATTAAGCAGCTATTAGATATTGTTTTAAATGAACGATTGTTGATTTCATCATTACAATTAATTGATGTAAGCATGGATTGAGTAAGAGAACGATCATTTAACTTGAAGGGGGGGGGGGGTTATGGCTTTTTTCTAAAAAAATATTCTGATTCCCAATGTCGCTGAAAAAAATATTCTAATTTCGGTGGAGGAAAAAAAATAATCTGATTCAGAGTTTTTGTCATATAACCTAATGTTAAATTCTGGAAAAAAAATTCGCGCTTAGCGCGACAAAAAAATTAAATATTCTAACTCTTGTGTTGTGCGAAAAAAAAAATTCTGAACGAAACAAAAAACCATAACACCCCCCCCCCCCCCCCCTCTACAAGTTAAATGGTCGGTCCCTAAAGCAAATTCCAAACATAAAAGAATTATTTACTTCACAGCTGGTGTTCCTTGATCTCCTGTGTGCTTTGATAAACTTTTTTATTATCGAAATACACTTTTTAGCATGTCAACACCATATTTAAAATTTCTCAATTTTTAAACCATCAAATATCATTAATACTTCATTTATTTTCAATAACTTTCATATATATAATCATCAGGGCGAATGGACCCAGGGCGAACAGGTAATAGGGCGAACGTGGATTAGGGCGAACGAACCCAGAACCAAGGTATGCATACATCCTGCAGTTATCATAGCTTATTGCGCAGTCTTTACAGAGGGATTTAATTTGATTTTAGAATATAATCATGTAACTATACTAAGTAAATAAGGGAAATAACAAAATTACCGAACTCCGAACAATCTTACAAAGGGAAAGTCAAAACTCATAAGTATATAAACAGACAAAATCAGTCAACAACCGGAAAACTGTGAAAACCGTAATGACCCTGACTTGGTACAGGCATTTCGAAAGAAATGGTGGGTTGAATCAGATGTTAAAGCGCCAAACCTCCCGCTTTCATTACGGCTCAAAGGTCCCGGCTGTCACTATAACAGTATTTATAACAATACTGGAACAAAATAGGTAAAATAGTTGTCAAAGCAGTACCAAACCCAGTGAAGCAAATGTCAAAAACAATTTCACGTCACACATTGATAAAAAAATATTTTTGACATTTTTGTTGACTTCCTTATCTTTATAAATTTTCACTATATGAAAATGCATCGTTTATCATCGTCTCTGCAGAGACGGAATATATTTCGACAAGATCTTGGTATCGGAATATAAACTTTTTAAGAGATCGAATAAGGCGAATCTTTGCATAGCCCTGGTCCAGTAGCCTGTTTCTCAGATGAAGATGACGTTTCAGGAAATCAGAATAATTGCTACTGGCCCTTGTATAACGAATCAATTGTCAGATGTAAACACCATATGCAGGAGAAGCTAATATTTTGCTGCACATATTTGGAAAATTTATGATTTTAAAATTGAAGTCGTCCCGTTTATCATAAATTTTAGTACTGAGTTGATCACTGTCGTCAAATTCGAGGTAGATGTCCAAAAATGATGCGGACGAAGCTGTATCTGTGGTCTCTTTAACTTCCAGCTCTGGAGGATATATCAATGGAAGAAATTCTCCAAATCTAGAATTATTGATAGATAAAACGTCATCAATATACCTGTATATGAAATTAAAGGCTCTAGCCTCATGAATCTTTTTATCTTTTACAAGCTTTTGAAGATACTCCGACTCATATGAGTATAAAAATAAATCGGCTAGAAGAGGGGCACAATTCGTACCCATTGGTACGCCGACGACCTGCTGAAACAGTGTCCCTCCAAAGGAGACAAACATGTTATCGATGAGGAACTCCAGCATACTGATCACTTGTTCCTCGGAGTAGCATAGTTTACCTTTTTGAATTTTGTTTGAAAAATATGTGGAATTGTAGCCTAACACAACAAATTTTGAGCCATAGTTTCTATGACTGAAAGCTTTGTGAATTGTTTCTTTTAAGCGGATGTTTAATTTGTCATGCGGTAGGGTGGTATATAGAGTTGAAAAATCAAAAGTTTTGATGGAGGATACCTGAGAGAAAGATCTTGAGTTAAGGTTATCCAAAAGATCTTTAGAGTTTTTCAAAATCCACATGTGATTTATGTCACTACGCGAGTAAACAGCTTCACAATATTTCTGTTGTCCCTCTTTTACTGCAGACATAATCTTTGTTAGGTGAATAGACAATTCTTTCGTCGAATAAGTTAATGATCCCGCTATGTACCTTTTTTTGTATGGTGTCTTATGGAGATTAGGTATCCAATATAAATAGGGTAAACCCTCTGACTCTTTACCAGAGGGAATGTTTAAAGAGGTCATGCATGATCTGTGGTTAGCTAGGATTTCATCTTTGTCGAACGAAGTTGGTTTGTATGTGGTATTACTAGAGGTGTTGCTATTTATGCCTAATTCCTTGAAGTAATATGATTTACATACAAACACGATATTGTTTTCTAACAAGGGATTTGTTGAAGAAAAAATCAAGCTGCCTTTGAACTTTCGCTCATTTTGCTCGTGGTTCATCAGACTCAGCATCCATGATTGCAAAAAAGTGAAATGTAACCTATGCCGGCTTTTACATGATCCGGAACGGGGCAGCAACGATATGTAAGAATATTCATTGCAATGGAGAGATGAGTGGAAAGAACAAAGTGTTATTATCACGTATTTAACATAAAACGATTGTCAGTCCAGTCACGCCAATCCCTTAATTTGTTTTTCTTTTAGGGGGGCGCCGGATACATATATATATATCGTTATTCTCTTAAACCATTGTTATACATAGGTATAGAGAAACATGCAAACTAAAATAATTAAAGAGACAAAAGAAGTAAATGAAGAGAAAAAAAACCCAACATATACACGAATACATGTCAAAGAGCAGAAATGTCAAATTAAGCGAAAAAGAAAATAATAATAATAAAAAAGAAATACTTATATATTAATGAAAGACATACATGCCATGATGATATTAGTAGGGAACATACACAATAGAAAAAGATATCGATTTAGCCTGGGGTACACATAGCTTTATTAATAAACTTAATGAATTTAATTTAATTTGTAAGTTTAATTTTGTTTTTATGCTCATTAATTCACCCAATTTAATAATAGTTGGTCTTTTTCTGTAACAGTCGTCAATATATTTTTTCAGAACATTATTAAAGTAATAACATTCCAAAATATAGTGAAATTCGTCTCCAATTACATTTTCATCTCAAAGGTTGCAGATTCTCGTGTTTCGGTCAAAATTTTGCCATCTTTATACGTCATGTCACATGCGGTAAAAATACAAATATCTGTTAAAACATGTTAAAGATTTATGTTTCATATTCTAAAATGTCATGTTTTAATCTGGTTTTTATTCTTAAAGGTATAATGTCGTTGATTTTGGTGATTGATTTGAAAGTTGGTTTTTATATATATACTTTCAAAACATGAGTATAAAACGACGTTTGGCGAAATTCCACAAAACAACGTGTATATTCCTTGTTTTTTTTGGCGTGCAGGTTGTCTCTCAGCATCATTAATTAGGCATGTCCCAATTTCCGAACTACATGCGCAATGGCACCTGTGCTTACACTCCCACCGCGCTTCCTTCAATCCCATCCAACGGTCATGTTGGTGGCCTATTTCAATTTTTGTTTTATTATAATTCGCCAAAGCTTCTTTCCTTTTCTTTTTCTAGCGGACTCAGTTAAAATTCTCGTACGTAAAATAAGTATACAACGAAGGTTGAATTTTGAAATTATTAGTTTCATATTTTAGCTATTCATTTTGTCCGTTTGTATTAGGAAAACCAAAAATGTATTCGTATACTATATTTGTACATAGCAAATGTAATAATTACAGGATTACTTGCGTTATTTGATATTAGATCAAATCTCGTTATTTTTTCTTTCATGGTTTTGACATTTAAAATTCCCCATTAATGTCTTTTTTGAAGATCACTAATGATAAAATGTCATTTTGTTTTAGCTGTGTTGATGTTCTAATATTTCCCCCTCGTTAATAGTTAAAGAAGTCATATACACTTTAATATATTATTTCAGACGTTTTGATAATATGATATATGTATCATAACATTTAAAAACCCCAAATCCATTTGAATATTTTTCACAAAAAGTTGAATAATTATTAAACGCCTTTTATTCAAATATGTTGTAGAGGTATGTGTGTGTGACCGGTGAAATCATGTCTTATTCATAACGTGGAGCCGGGCTAGTATATTATGATAGAGGAATGACTACTATTGTGATGTCCTAGTAGGCAAGCCCATTAAGAAAGACAATGTTTTATTGGTTAGGTTAGGTTAGGTTAGGTTATTGTGTTTAACGCCACTTTTGCCGATTCTAAGACATTAACAGTATGTTAAGAACAAGACACATAGTTCAATGTACTTCAGTAGCAAAGTAAAATACATGCAATAGAAGATATGCCTATGGAATAAATTACACTATTACTTAAAATAATAATGTCTTGGTCGAACATGACTAAGCATTCTTTACAAGAACACTACTCATCCACTTACATGCTAGGGTTGACATTTTACTCATATGTGGAACACTTTTTCATTGCCGCATCATTTTACCGAGAGAATGTTTTGGGGTACATAAAACACATAAAACTAACTTAGCCCTGTCACATTTGATCGAACTGCAAGTACCAAGCCATGAAAGTGAGTGGTCATGTATTTGAGGAGTATCGATCTTGTCTCTGTTTTGTGCGATTTTTCTATTGAATTTAGGAAATGTTCCGACAATGCGGTATTTTGGGGTTTTTTCATTGGATCACTCGTATATTTAATCGGCATGCATCGAATAAGAAACTGAAAATAAATATTGTCTTTATGTTCATGTACAATTATGACATCAATAAGGTAGGGACATTCACTTAGTGTCACAGCTGCTCACAGCTGTTCACATTTCATTGGAACAGTATCTTAATCTGCCAATCATAACACAGACAAAACACTACTGAAGCCATAATAAAAATAATATCAAATCTAATAATATAACTTAGTTTCCTATGCTCAAACACGTATACATAATTGTTTATTGATATCTTATATAGCAGAGCCATTTCTATTACTAAGTGATCTAACTTACGATAAAACAGAAACAAAATAGCGCAAGGGTTTATAAGTTTTGCTATGCTTTGCTTACTATTATTCTTTGTCCTTACACGTGAAAAAGACACAATATCTCTATTTTATGCTCCCTTAATATATAGCAACACATCTCAACAACACCAAGGGAATCAACGACATACCTCCTATCAAACGATAATATATATACACCTAAGCAGCTTACAACAGTAAGCAGCTTGCTCTGTTTGCCTCGTAGGATAAAAACAACTAGACACCAACTGCAATTTTATGGGTCACCTATTGTGGCCATTTAATCTATCTATTTTTAACAATTATACATTAAGGTTTCATCACGAGGCAAAGGTGGGTGAACAAAAAAGTGCTCACCTTAAAACTAATTAAAAAGTAATATCAACTCTAATCATAAAATATGCTATCCTTAACTATGCACAATGCAAAAACTATAGCAATAATTATATAGTAAACAGACAAAAATACTAAAATCATAATGGTATCATCGACATTATTAATAAGAGGGAGGAGGAGGGGCATAGGGAGGAATTAAAAATTGTCACAAATATTCACAATAAACTTCGATCATAAATTGACATGGATATGTCTCTCTCGCTTTATCTACAGGAATGACCCTTGACCCCACGCGCGCGGAAACAAGCTAATTAATCATTCACGAGGAGCTCAGTCAAGGGTTATACCATAATCATTTCTCCCTCGCATAAAGCATCTTATTCTTTAAATAAAATGTATTTATGCTCCCTCAATATATAGCAACACATCTCAGCAACACCAATTGAATCAACGACATACCTCCTACCAAAAGATAATATATATACACCTAAGCAGCTTGCTCTGTTTGCCTTGTAGGATAAAAACAACTAGACACCAACTGGAATTTTCTGGTCCACCTATTGTGGCCATTTAATCTATCTATTTTTATCAATTATACATTAAAGTTTCATCACGAGGCAAAGGTGGGTGAACAAAAAAGTGCCAGAAGATCAAGTGCTCCTCACCGCCCAAGCTGCTATTTCTTCCATTATTGTTTGAATTCTTTTACCAAATTAAAGCTTATTTATAAGGACAGGGAGTAAAATAACACATATATGTAAGCCAATGATACCAACCACATTTGTAATGAATAAACTTTGCTTTACATATATGCAGTACATAAATTATTTACCTATAGATGCATGTAAATTTACATATTTATGTAGAAAAAAACCATACCCCCCACTTCAAGTTAAATGGTCCGTCCCTTAAGGTTTATGTATTTCGTCCATTTCATTTCATATAGAAAGTATCATTGATAGGGTAAGTTTGGGCCACAGTTAAGCATTTTGAAGTCAGGGAATTCGGTATTAAGTCACTAGGAGCTACCATACAATTTAGATAAGCAAGCAAAACCACAATTCGGCAGATCCAGGGAATAACCTTGGTACGGACTCTCGTGTACTGCAAGGTACAAAACCCCACTGGCGTGTAGAACGTGGGAGACCCCCTGCACGTTACAAATCAATAAGTAATTATGTTTTTTATAAAATAATAAATTAGTGATATACTATGTGTATGCTATTTCATTCCTTTTTAGATGTATTGTAATCTTTGTAAAGAATGAAATAAAGAGTCATTGATATCTAGTATTTTACCATAGAAATAAGATATTTGTGTGGATATTTTTTCATTGACGGATAATTGTATTTGTATGCTTTGTTGCCGTTTGTGTTTCTAAGTTAATTTCTTAGTCACAAAAAAGTGTGCACTCGACACGCAGCTGCAAGTGATAAAGCTTACCAGTTGCTTGCCCAAGGGTCGGTGGTTATCTCCGGGTACTCCGGTTCACCCCCCCCCCCCTCCCCCCCACACACACACCCACACACTATAACTAGTCGCCATCATATATGACTGGAACTGGGCTTACTTCTCGACAACGTTTTTTCACTGACACGATGAATGCATCAGCAGCAAGACCAAATTGGTTGGCAGGATGGTTGTGCTGTGGGTGTCCATTGGCAACAGGAATGTTGTCTAAAGTTATCATAGTAGCAGGATCAATAAGTGAAATATCACTTGCTATATTTAGTTAAATCCAATGAAAATGCACTAACATATGTTGATTTAAGAAAAAAATAAAATGACAAATTTAATGAGAAATGAAATAATATATTTGTTGTAATGTAATTTATAAGAGCAATATCACATGCTATAGTTAGTTAAAATCTAATGAAAATGAAGTAAAACAGATTTGAAATAATATATTTGCTGAAATTTAATCTAAAATCAAGTAATTAATAAGTGAGGTATCACATGCTATATTTAGTTAAAATCTAATGAAAATGAAGTAAGACAAAACAAATTATTTCTTTCATTAAGTTTATTAATAAAGCTGTGTGTGCCCCAGGCTAAGTCTATATCTTTTTCTATTGTGTATGTTCACTACTAATATCATCATGGCAGATTCAATTTTTTATCATAGTCTCACCACATACAATTACAAACAAGTATTTACATAATAAAATATTCGTTCACCATCACAAATCATATTGCATGTAGCAATCTTAAAAGATTGATGAGAGACTTATATTCCATAGAATATAGCATTCTAAAACTATATAGTATTATATTTACACAATAACTAATGGCATAAAAAACTATTTCCCCTAATTAAAATATTATAGCAGGTTTTGGCTACAATATTAAAGTCGTTTTCGTTACTAAATAAAAATACAAATTTATCTGCATCTGATAAAAAGCTAAAATTTGCATTAAAATGTAAAACATCATTTGACATTTTTTTGTCTAAGATCTGCATATAACGGGCACTGCATCAAAACATGAAACTCATCCTCTACACAATCAATACAATATAAACAAGCTCTTTCATGAACTGCTTTTCTTTCGTATTTACCTGTTTCTACTCTAAGGGGTGCAACCCCACATCTAAACTTTGCATATGCACTTCTATATTTTAGTGGCATCTTATATTCTATATAAGTAATAAACTATGATAACTGCAGGATGTATGCATACCTTTATATTGTGTTTAGGAATTTATATAACAATGTGTATGTGTTCTGGTTATATGTGCATAATATAATTTCGGTTTGGTCATTTTTTTGCAATTTTTTTTTATTTCGTGATCTATTTGTTTGTACATGTAATATATAAATCTTCCCTAGGATTACCAATTATTGATCAATTTTAAAGCAGACGTCACAGTTTTCTGAAAGTCATGCATGCGGCGTTAAGTTGTGACTATTTTTCACCTGTTCTTTTCCATTCTGTTTGAGACATGTCCATTTCCCCCTTCCTAATACTATTTCAAACATACGAATTAGTTCTTTCTCTTTTGAGGGAAGGGATATAGGGTAATGTGCATTAAACAAAATCACACATATTTTCATGGAACAAGCAAAAGCCTTTGATTGCTGGTCTCCATATTGAAGTCGTAACAAGGCCTTACGTCATGAGTAGAATACCATACTTCATTGTACGTACCTTCGATGTAAAGAATCATGCCGCACATGGTACAATTTTAATCAATTTCGGTTCAGAAAAGAGGTCCTATATTTTCTAATTCACAGGAGCCTACGGGAGGCTTCGCCCCCCGGTTCCCACACCGGGCGCTGCCCTGAACCAGCTGGGGACCTACGCGGTACCCAGACCCATCGCTAAGAAGTGCGTCCCCCCTAACGTAACATTTTGGATCCGGGCCTGTGTACGACGCTCGTAAATATGCACACATGTAAACATGTGATTATGCATCGTACACATCGACGTCTTCCATGTGACACTGTTAGTATTCTTTTAATAAAATCCATTATCGAATTAATTAAAATAATTGTTTCTTTTTATATTTCAATACCTACATGAATCTTTCTAGTTTTTAAAAAATTTCTAACAAATGCAATACATGTATATATAAACAGTAACATAGCTTATCTTCTGTTTTAATAAACATGCAATTGTGTAAATTGACCAATTTATATAGTTTCTGTTCAAATACACACTGTAGTATATTACATTAATGTGCAATGATTCAATGTAAAGAATGGATATATTAGTCATAAAAAGGTCAAATTTGATTTTAAAAAATATTTTAAATTGAATCCAAGTGATAAGATATCCTATCAAATATTTAATCATGTATGAGATAATAAAAGTGTCCTATATCTGGGTTTTTTTTCTAAAATGACAAATATTTCAAATGTGAAAAATACTGTATTTGTGATATTCAATTGTCATCAGTTGTCATAGTTTTATCTAAAGATAAAAAATAATAATTCTGAATTCTAAAAGACATACATATGTATGAGATAATAAAAGTGTCCTATATCTGTTTTTTTTTTTCTAAAATGACAAATATTCCAAATGTGAAAAATACTGTATTTGTGATATTCAATTGTCATCAGTTATCATAGTTTTATCTAAAGATAAAAAATAATAATTCTGAATTCTAAAAGATATACATATATTTGTTGGCGAAGATAAATCCCTAATGCCTAAATGGTGATAGTAATCAAATAATAAAGGCTTTCAGTTGATCATATGTGATGGTAAATATTGTATCGTCGTGGCTTACATTTAGACAACTTTATTAGGACGACAAAATGGTTTTCTCCGGCTTCCTCCACGAATAAAACTGACAGCCTCGATATAACTGAAATATTGTTGAAAGTGGCGTTTAAACACTATAAATCAACCAAACTAGGACGACAAAATATAATGGTGTTACAGCTCTTAAACATTATATTAACTTGAAATCAAATGAAAAACAAAAAAATACTACGCCAGAACAGTTACAAAATCTAATAGGAAAATCGTATGAACAGAGGCAAAATCGACATAAAACACATATAGATTACCGTGCACTCTCCTGACCTGACACTGGCACTGTAATCAAGAGTGGCGGCGTTAAACTAGTAGAAAAGAAAACTCGCAGAAAATGTAATCCTTTAAATTTAAAATATTTCTTGAAATTTAAAAAATAATTATATTTTAATCTATACCACCATATCAAGCTTGATATGAAATCTCGCCCAGTCGTCTACCAAAGTCTTAGGCGATTTATATCCATGAGAAGTAAATAAATATCCCATTCTATCTGGTGTATAAAAGCGAGAGAACCGTTTTTCGTGTATTAACACAATCTTTAACTTCTGTGCTATAATCCCCAAATAAGCATCATCTATAAATAAAGGTTTAACAAACTTGAAATTGTTGGAAATGGTCGCCACAATATCGGTGGTTATAACCATAGATCCACCACTAACGTAGGCAGGCCAAACATCATCCGGAAATTCCTCTTTTGAAACATACCATTTTGAGGCAATGTTGCGTTCAACTGTTGCTTTCGTCCATAAAAAAACAGTAAAAATGCTGCGTTGACCGGCTACATATAATCTGTTTAAATGATCCCATAGATATTTGATGTTAACAATATAATCGACGTCTACAAACAAGACATATTTTGCACCTGGACAGTTTGTAGAAACCCAGTTAAAACCCATGATTGTTTTCATTGTATTGTTCCTATAGTCATCCAAAAACGTCTCTTGTATGATATCCTTGTATAGATTACTTTCCATCTGAATAAATGTTTTTAGGAGTGGAGAATATCCTAATAAAAAAACAAATTTCAATCTAACTTTCGACGCCTTGCCCCATGTTGTTCGAATAGCAATCCTATGTGCCATGTGGTTTACATCTGATTTAATCACTACCAATAGGAACGGATCATATTTAGCACCATTTGATTGGCATGTGTTCGTCGGCACACGAAGAAGCGAAAACGGGTGTTCATATATATGAACCATTTCTGTTTGGTTGTCGCAGCAAGGCCATACTGGTGTCGCTGTAGCATTGTTGTGAATCACAGTTGCAGAACTAGATATGGTTTGACTCATACTCACCTTCGAGACTGACAATGACTCGCTAAATTTAGCTTTAGGCGATACTGTCACTGACTTTTCATTAGACGATATATTCGTTAAACTGTAACAAATAAAGAACACAACCAAGGCACTAGTCAAAGCCATTATCACACGAGAACGTTTCATGCACATATTCCTCTATTTATACGCATTGTTGGTGACACCTGTTTTAGTCCTTATTCCTATTTCCTGAAAGATAAACAACATGTTTTTTTTAATAATAATTGACTACTAATATCACTAGATATGACACAGGTAAATTAAAGAGGCATTAGCTACGATTTTGACCCAAAAAATTATATGTTTTGGAAATTGGTAAATAGCTTTAAAATGATGAAATAAAGGTAAATATTTCACATTAAACAGCTTATCGTACCACTTTTCGCCTTTTCAGAACGAAAATTACCATCGATTTATTATTTCCTTGCAAGCAAATAATTTGACCTCGCTTTCTCCGTATGCAACTGACCTTACTAGTGACAGGTAAAAACGAATAATTTGTATTTTGTCGCTTATTAACTGCAAACTTGCATGGTTCTTTGTCCGTAATTAACGCCGACTAAAAACAGATTCACAGAAAATAAGAAATAAGTGCATTGTTGTACTGATTTAATGACGACTCGGCAAACTCCGTAAGCAATGCCGATAATTAATAAGATGGCGTGCATTTTTTGCTCGATCTCAACACGAGCAGTTGCACCTTTTTCCTCCGATGCGCGTACATTTCATAACATTTATTAGTTACAGAAACACGTTTTATTAAGGCATCAATCATATCTGATAGTTTTTATGGGTAACAAAAATTTACGATTTTGGCAGATAATGCCGCTTTAAATAAAGAAACTACAATTACAGAAGTTAACACAATAGTATCATGTAACCAACAATAGTGTTGATTACATGTAGATGATGATGTACATATTGTTCTAATAATAACTGAATTAGTGTATTAATTGTTTTCTTAATTTTACATGTTGACACATGTGATTTATAATTTATAATGTCTTGGTTATATATATATTTTGCTAATTATAAATAATCTCCTATTTTCATGTTTTTAAACGACTGATCTTTAAATTATCCCAACAATATTATTATCCACTTTATCAACAAAATTGTCAGCGGGGGATCTAGGGGGACTGCCAAAATATGAAAAATCACCACTAAAACTGGTCATTATGATATAGCTGAAATTTTGTTGAAAATGGCGTTAAAACACCAAAAATCAATCAATCAATTTGGTTCGTCATTTCGTATCGTGAAAGCGACCTGCAAAGTTGCAGGGAAGAGCAGCGTTAAAAGAGATGGCCACATGATTTAATAGACTATCGAAGTTACCAGGTTTTTTGATGTTGTAATTTCCGCATGAAATGGTCACAACATATCAGAACAGGTAACTCTTGATTGTTCTATAGATTGTGCTGTTTATATTCAGCATTTGCGAAACATAAGTGTTTCAAGGTTTGACAAAGTTTTGTGTTTGTTTTGTATTTTCGTGGTTGTATGAATTGTCTTATAATATGTATACATTTGAACGCTGTTTTATTTGTAGTTTCCAGGTGGTCTGGAAGTTAGTTTGTTCTAACGATTAAGGTCTGGGAATTGTTTTAAAGGATACATATTGTGTTGAGTTTCCAAACCATATGTTATTGTTGTAATTGTTTGTGAAAGTTTGGATTTGACTTTCAATAGTTTGAGTCTCAATTGTATAGCTTCTCAAACTCCGTGAAAACGGATACGAACAAAGTAGAGTACCGCGCCGTACACGTTACAGAAGTGGTGGCCGCTTGGTGGGATTTGAGAAGCACCGATAGAAAAATATATTGTGTTTATGTTTTGTTTTATAGTAACTCAGAGAGGTTTTGTATTTGTTGTTTTAGCTTGTGTATAAATAAAGCTATTTAAATAAAAAAACAAGTAGTTGTGTTGATTTCTTAAAACGAAATGTCGTTGACAAGCGATGACACAAACGTTTTGTATGACTTTGATCAGTATGATCATGGCTTGAAATTTTCTTTCACACCTAACTAGCCCCGGGCTAATTGGAGATGATTTGTTGCTAGCCAGACAGATTCAAGTACTAGCTCAAGCATGGAGAAAACTTCTGTGTTCACCCTTGCAAATTATCATGTGGGATCAATATCAATAAAACATTCAGATTCAAGACATTTTAATGATTTCAGAATACTAACTACATGTATAACAATAACTGACAATGACTAGAACTCCAAGACAGACTAGATTTCAATTTTAACACTGACAGACACATCATAATGTCATTCAATCAAATTTGATCAAATTCAACATCATAAACCTCATCATCCATGTCATTGTCATTGTTATCTTTGTTCCTTGGACCTGGAAGTTTGTGACCAGAAACATGACGTTTTCTCTCTGAAGACAGTAGCCAATGTTCAATACATGCTTCACATTTGAAGTCTTTAATCTCTGGTCCTTCACACATAATCATTAACTGATTCCTCAAATTTAATTGTGTTAACATGGTTCTCATAATTGTTTTAACGAGATTCATATTAGAAAACCCTCGCTCACAGCTGGCTGTGCTGCAAGAAATTACCATAACACACTCAATCAACTTTGCAAAAGGTGTTTCCTTTACCGAGTCTTGTAAAATGTAAAATGAAATGACATCTAATATATTCTCATTTCTTATCAAGAAAAGTTGGCTGCAGAAATAGAACTTTTAAACAAAGAGATAGAAGGGTTTGGAGCAAAATGCTCAGGCACTACGCCGAGTTTAGCCCATTCAACGCCGATGACTAGAGCAACTATTGCTAGACACGTTGACTCTGGTATAGCTACATCCAGAGCTTCATATATTGGCGTTGCATGTGAAAATGGCATGTACCTTAAGCAAGTTGGAACTGGGACTAGGTCAAAAACATTTTTTGGTAGATCTGCAGTGGCAAAACTCAATAGACAACAGGAAAATAAAATGTACATGGGTTTCGATAATGAAAGGGTATCCCCAGTCAGGAGACCTATTCCAGACTTTGCTGTCGACAATAAGTTTGTCACTCAAAGATAAATGAAGCATCAGTCCAAACCAAATGCTGAAGCTTATGACGAACACATAACCCATGTAAATGGTAGTGTTGGCACCAAAAGAAACAGCATGATCAAGCCAGCAACATATGACGGGAAGGGTCCATGGCTTGATTACAAGTCCCATTTCGATGTTTGTGCCAAAAGTAATGATTGGACAGATACAGAAAAAGGTTTGTACCTGGCTGTATCTCTTCCGGGAGAGGCTCAAGGGGTGTTGGGAAACTTACATTTAAATGCTAGACAAGACTGATGAACTTGTAAGGTCATTGGAAGAAAGGTTTTCTCCATCTAATCAAACAGAGTTGTATAGAACACAACTGCGAGAACGTCTTCAAAAGGCCACTGAAAGTTTGCCAGAGTTAGGACAAGATGTCAGACGACAAACAAATCTCGCTTATCCTACGGCCCCTACTGACGTTAGAGAAATACTGGCCAAAGAATAATTTATAGATGGTCTAGCCAGTACTGATATGCAACTGCGTGCAAAACAGGCAAGGCCATTAAACTTGAACGATGCAGTTCGACATGCAGTGGAACTGGAGGCCTTCAATAAAGCTGAACGTAAGCGTGACGATGGACGTGGATACCTAAGGACAACGTCTCAAGCCAACGAAACACAGGATTATGACACACAGACATTGACTCTGATAAAGAATATGCAGACAATGTTGTCTGAGCTACAACAGGAGGTCACATCTTTGAAAGATGAACGTCGATACAAGATATCGGCTTACAAACAAAAAGATTTGTCAAAAACAAAGTGTTTCAGTTGTGGTAGCTTAGGACATATAGCAAGATATTGCAAGAAAAGCAAGGCAAGTGGCATTAAGGGTCAAATAAGAACTACGCAAACCAACACGACCAAAAACAATGAAGATCAGAGAAGTGGTTCAATAGGTGTTAAGTAGGTTAGCTAATGAAGCTGGGATGTTTATAAAGACCTGAGTAAATGGGTTGAACGCTAACATGTTGGTGGATACAGGAGCAACAGTAACTCTTATTTCTATTAAACTGTTCGAAAGCATGGCTTCCCCTGTTATGACTGAGATGACGAGAGACATCATAGCGGCCAGTGGGTCAAAGTTAAATGTATTGGGAAAAACGATTATCGACATTGATGTCAACGGTTATGTCTGTTCAAATGTTGCAATAGTTGCAGATATAGATGGCGATGGCATTTTGGGCTTAGATTTCCAAAGAAGCCAAAATTGTACTATCAATGTTGCAAAGGGTAGTATTTTAATCCATGGACATAAAGTCTACCTACAGTTTGAGGGACACATCGGATGCTATTAAATAGCACCGTCGAAGACTGCGAGGATGCCATCAAGAAGAGAGGATATTTTAAAAAGGAAAGTTAAAAAAGTTGGTTTCCTTGCAAATGATGAAATTCCTGTCTATAAGAAGCAGATTAAAGAGAAATGCAGACTCTCTTGCAATTAGTGCAATAACGAATTTAAGAAAGCTGCTTACTTGCGACGACACATGCAGAAATGCCATGCATATAAAATTTCAAGCATGGAACAGGTTGTAGTGTCCCCAAAGCAAGAAAAAACAAGAAGATGAATCAAAAAGATGTCCTATGAATGAAACTGGTTCTAATAAAACTGGTATATCGGATCCATGTGGGACGATATAATTGATAGAAAGTGTCGCATCAGCTGCAGACTTGCCTTCTGGCAGTAATATGGGAGACACAGAAGAGATATGTGTTTTCGTTCCACAACAGAAAACCAGATATCCAAAGCTTGCTTCACTTTGGAGAGGTCCACTTCAAATAAAGAAGAACATTTCTGATGTTCTCTACGAAATAGATTGTAGCACAAACGGACACACACAAACAGAATATTGTATATATAGTAGACACTGTGACAAATATTTTGTCAGAAACAGGCAGGAGATGACAAGGCATTCATATATGTAGTTTGTAGAAATTGTTGCTTGCTAATAGAATGCCATGAAACTAATTTGCTTGTTGTTTATAGAAATTGTTAGCACAAATCCATAGGAAAGTAAAAATGTATGTTTATATATGGAGTTAAGAAAAAAAGTAATAACTGCAAAGAGCAGTTTTGAGTTTATATTTGTGCTTGTTGACTTTGTCATAAAATAATGTAGTTTGTATGCGTCCTTCGGATGAGACGTTAAACCGAGGTCCCGTGTTCAGGGAAATGTCACGCCCTGTGTACGTAAAAGATCCCTCTAGCAGATTTCGCAAAGAGTAGGCTCTTGGGCTCTCGCTGTTTTCTCTCTTCTACATATTGCTGAGTGGAAAACTGAGGCTGTTAACCTGTGTCTCCTCACTGCATACCACTTATCTGATAACGATTGTTTCACAGTTTGTTGGTCAATCTGTTTGATTTCTTCAGGGGATACCTCCAGTGAATTCTTTACCCACTCACATGCTAATTTTATGTCACTTATGCTAGGTGGAAGCTGTAAAAGGCACACAGAAGCTGACTGTTCATCTATATGTTCATCTCTATGGTTCTGGCACTCCTAAAACATATAGAACAGCTCTATTTACAAATGGAGTAATATTCTAAGAGGTTTTGATTTATATCTAGTACACATATATTAACTAAAATACCAGGGCTATGGTGTTTAATGCCACTTTCAACAATATTTCAGTTATATCATGGCGGTCAGTTTTATTGGTAGAGGTAACCAGAGACCTGCTGCAAGTCACTGACAAAATCTATGAGAGAGATTAGAACTCTTATCTTTAGTGGTGATAGGCACTGATTGCACAGGTAGTTGTAAATCCAACTACAATATGACCATGACGACCACTACATTGATACCAGAAATGCATTTTAAATTTTCATGCCTTCCTATGGTTATTGCATGAAGATTGTGGAATATTGTCCCACATAGAACAATATTTTGTACTTTCTTTGCTATATACACGTACAATTGTACTTGGGACAATGTTCTTCAATATATGTGCAATAAAACTGTAGTATTTATTGTTTTATGTATATTGTCTCATTGTTATCTACCCAATGTTTGAAATCTTTAACAAAAATTTCCACTCTGAATTCATTTGTCTGGCAGATCCAGACTTTCCGATTGAAAAGTAGGATGGGAGGCGGGTTAACTACCAAGTCTTACGTAAAAATAAAACTGTATATGATAACCATTCAAATTATATTAAAACTTTCATCTTACCCTATCAGTGTTCCACCTTTCTGTGTTGTATTTCACAAATCTACAAGTAGGTTTGGCTAAAATTAAAGCTTGTATCAATTTGTCTAAACTCCCTTGGTTAACTGTTTTGTCCTTGGGATGACGAGGATCAAATCAACTGCATTTAATGTTTGACGTTCCTTTTGAATCTTGCCATGTTCTTGTCTGAAATACAAAAGCAAATCATACTATAAACATGCAAATTTTACTTTCATGTTTGTATTCCTTTTCAAACTGCAAAATAATACTAAATATGTATATTTTTGTTTGTTTGTTTGATGGTGTTTAACGCCACTTTCAACATAATTTCAGTTATATCGTGGCGGTCAGTTTTATTGGTGGAGGAAACTGGAGGACCCTGAGACAAACACCGACCTATCTCAAGTCACTGACAAACTTTATCACATAATGTTGTACACATCACCCTGTTCGATTGATTGATTTTTGGTGTTTAACGCCACTTTCAACTATATCATGGTGACCAGATTTAGTGGTGGAAGAAGCTGGAGTACCCGGAGAGAACCACCGACCATGGGCAAGCAACTGGTAAACTTTATCACTTGCGGCTGCGAGTCGAGTGTGCCATTTTTGGTAATTTACAAATCTGGGTTGGTGATAGGCTTGTACGAGTTGTTAGGTATTCCAACTACCTAACTCATTGAGCCACCCGGGCCCTTCACCCTGTTCGAGATTCGAACTAACAACAATGAACATCAGTGGTGATAGGCATTGATGGCAAAGGTAGTTGTAACTCCAACTACCATACGATCACAGCCACGACTGCTCCTGTATATTTTTGTAACTTGGTTATTTATGACAAGAAAATAATGTTGACTAAATGATATCTTTATTTACATTTCAATAACTTCTAGTATTGGTATTTTAAAAGCTTTAGCAACATTCAGTATGCTTCAGGACGTTTTATTATTACATCTAAGTAATATTATTATATATACATTGACAAGCAAAAACAAATTCTTACTTGACAACTCTGATATTGTGAATGGTCTTAGGTTCCACGGTTCTCTTTGCTGGCTTATTCCATTCACAAAGTTTGTCAGTTACACCCTGCTCTGCAGAAAAACTATAGTATTTTTTTAAATGTGTAAGAATAATTTCAGTTTTTTTTACCAGGAGAAAACAATCCCCCAGTTAATGAAAACTGAACAATAAATTAACTTTGTAATAGTATCATTATGAGCCAATCTGGTTGTAAGCTGTGTCAGCATAAAAATGTGAAATATATTTTTAATAATTTGTGTGAACTGTCACTTGTTGCATAAATATCAAATGTAAATTCCTCTCTGTGACATGTGTAATGTTATTTCAATTGACATTTATAATAATTATAACTACGTATCATGATAAAAAATACTAAGCAAAACTGAATACATCGTGCACTTACCCTGCAAGACAGTCACAAGATCCTCCATGAACATCTCCCTCTTTTGACATGTAAATACAAGATGTATATATCCTCCTAGCCATTGAGGCCATCACTTCTGCTTTCACAAAGTAAACGTCATGTTTTTGTGCAGAACTAATCCGTTGTACATATCCCTCTTCAAAATATTTGTATGCTTTGAGAGATTTGTATGCTCTCATACCTTCTTTGTCGAACGTTTTATTTCTGCTTTCCGTAAGGTATCTTTTCAATTTGGAAATGTCAAATTCGGGCAAATCTTTCAAATGTTTTTCCCATTCACCTTTTTCCACGGTTGACTGGAACCAAGTCCGTGAAAACTTTACCTCTGATATAGACATTTAATTCCTTCAATTGACAACTTATGTGCGTCCTTGACGATCGATCAATAAATATGTATTGCCCCCAGTTATGTGAACTCCCGGTGAAATCACACGTGACTTGAGTTAAAGCGCTTGATTGATTATTGATTCCGGGTCGATAGAAGCTTTATTGAAAGTAGAGTATTTGCATTTTAATCCTCGTATTATTGACTGCCCAATTTACATATTTATTGTCATATTACTTTGATCTGGGTTCGACATGAGTAGTATATGGGGACGGACAAAACCTCACTTGTGGGGGATCATCACCGGAAGTGACGTGACCGGAAGTGACGTCAGTCGCATGACCGGAAGAGGTCATGAACGGAAGTCACCGGAACCGGAAGTCACGGAAGTATGTTCTGCGCATGCCCGGCTTTTTCCCGCGTTTTTTTTCTTACTATAGCAGTAGTACAAGTACCATGGCTACCGAATGTGACCAAAGGTCACGTGACCCCAACGTCACCCGAGGCATTTCCCCCATAATGCATCACTATACGTCATAATAAATTATCCCGATAGGTGGCGTTAGTATCTCGTAACTTGGTAACTTTGTAACTAAGGTCTTTCGTAACTTATTTCGTAACCTCTTCGTTACCTTTTCGTACCTTTTTCGTAGCATCGTACCTTTTTCGTAACTTGTAGCCCTTTCATTTATTTATCGATCTATGGTACTTTCAAACCTCTCAGTGACGTCATAAGCAAGCTGGGTGACGTCAATCGATCTTCCTCATTGATAGTATAGAATTAACTGTTAAGAATAGACCCTCACCCAGACACTTGTTTTTAGTACGAACTCTCGCGTCATTGGCGTTCGCCTAACTTCGTAGTGTACCCTAATCCCTGTTGGCCTAGTGATCTTCGAAGCTCCCATATTAAAAAATATGCGTCCTATAACCATAGGAAACTGCCCCTTTCCCGCCATTTTATGTGTGATTTTGTTTAATGCACATTACCCTATATCCCTTCGCTCAAAAGAGAAAGAACTAATTCGTATGTTTGAAATAGTATTAGGAAGGGGGAAGTGGACATGTCTCAAACAGAATGGAAAAGAACAGGTGAAAAATATTCACAACTTAACGACGCATGCATGACTTTCAGAAAACTGTGACGTCTGCTTTAAAATTGATCAATAATTGGTAATCCTAGGGAAGATTTATATATTACATGTACAAACAAATAGATCACGAAATAAAACAAAATTGCAAAAAAATGACCAAACCGAAACTATATTATGCACATATAACCAAAACACATACACATTGTTAAATAATTCCTCAACACAATATAAAGGTATGTATACATCCTGCAGTTATCATAGTTTATTACGCAGTCTTTACAAAGGGATTTAATTTGATTTTAGAATATAATCATGTAACTATACTAAGTAAAGACCTTCTTTCTCTAATAAATGGCTTATTGAAGAAAAAATCAAGCTGCCTTTGAACTTTCGCTCGGTTTGCTCGTGGTTCATCAGACTCAGCATCCATGATTGCAAAAATTGAAATGCAACCGACGCCGGTTTTTACATGATCCGGAACGGGGCAGCAAAAACATGTAAGAATATTCATTGCAATGGAGAGATGAGTCGAAAGAACAAAGTGTTAATATCACGTTTTTAATATCAAGCGATGGTCAGTCCAGTCACGCCAATCCTTTTTTGGTAGGGGTCGGGTGCGCCCCCGCCTGGATCCGCGCCTGGTACATATATATATATCTTTATTCTCTTAGACCATTGTTATACATAGGTATAGAGATACATACAAACTGACATAATTAAAGAGACAAAGAAGTAAAAGAAGAGAAAACTACCAACATATACACGAATACATGTCAAAGAGCAGAAATGTCAAATTAAACGAAACAGAAAATAATAATAATAAAAAAGAAATACTTATATATTAATTAGTTTAAACATATTTTATTGTCCAAAAACATGACAATAAGATCAGATACAAGTTTTTCAACTTAGAACATCTTCTCCTTTATATAAGCATTATACAAATACAGTTGAACATAAATACACAAAAGCTACAGTCTTTCTTAATAATTAGAAAAAAGAAAAGAAAAAAAACAACAACATGAAATGTACGAGTGCAATACAATTTGATATTTGCCAAATGACGAATCGAACAGACCTTTACAATAATTGGGACTAGTTTATAGAACACACCTAGAATGAAGAAAATCAATAATTGTTATACAATGTAGTGGGATTATTAATTCGGTAAAGTTAGGATCTTTTAGAATTTAGTTTCAAAATATATAACAATATCATTATTTATTCAGTAAGAATTTAAACATAAAGTGCTCACACGTGTGTATTGCAACATTTACTAATTCACACCAGCAGGTCAGCCACAGACCAATTGTCACCTGATTACATTCACGATAATCAGCGGAAAGAAAAGCGGCATGTTTCCTTAATATATGTCTGTACAGTAATGAATGCATGCCTATTTGTGTCAATATTATAAATTTGACTTCCAAACAGCAAGGTGTACATTTGCAGCTAATAAAGAACGGTACGAAATATTTCTTTGTGCATCAAGCCTCTTGCAGTACAATAAAAAATGTTCGGCATTCTCTGTGGAATATCCACAAGAACAAGATGGGCTATGAATCAAATTAGCATGAAACAGAGCATTATGTAATGCACTACAATTATTCCTTATTCTAGTCTGCAGTATATTTAAATATCTGTTGCCAATATTATAATAGGAGGGGGGTTTAGCATTTTTATAGTAGTGTTGTTTCAATTTGTATATAGGATTCAAAAGTTGAAAGTTGACGTATTC
The DNA here is from genome assembly GCA_963680875.1 of Bathymodiolus brooksi. Taxonomy (NCBI): domain Eukaryota; kingdom Metazoa; phylum Mollusca; class Bivalvia; order Mytilida; family Modiolidae; genus Bathymodiolus; species Bathymodiolus brooksi. The sequence goes on from OY804578.1 coordinate 60,572,850, forward strand.
TCAGGTCTAATAAAAACCATAACTTGGTCGTCGACGGAAAAAATGACTGTTGGGATATCGATAATCTGTTTGTAGTTTGACTAATATTATGACTATTTCGTAAATTATAGTTGTTAGTTTCTCCAACACTGGGAGGAATCAAATCACATAAAAACTCAGGAGAATTACCAACATTTAATTTATAAAACATACATAATTTTTTAACCTCTCGCCTAGTGCTAAGTTTCTCCCAACCCGCCTCCCTGTATATTGAATCCAAACTTGTGTAGCATGTTAGCCCTGTAACAATACGAGCCGCTTCCAATTGTAGTTTTTCTAGTCTATCAGAATTGACTTGCCCGCAGTTATCCCATACCTCAGATAAATATTCCGAAATTGGTCTAATGAAAGTAAAATAAATATTTTCCAGATATTCCATCTTTAATCTAAATTTAAGCTTCCTCAAGACATTAAGTTGCTTTGAAATTCTCTGAATTAGACTGTATATGTTTTTGTCCATTTACAATCACTACTGATAATTATGCCTAAATGTTTGTGCTTATTAACAGAATTAAGGACGATTCTGTCGAAATCGAAGCTGAGTTCATCTTGTTGGTTTCTAATATTGAATATCATTATCTCAGTTTTATTAGGATTAAATTTTACTAACCAAGTATCCCCCCACTTTTTTATATTGTTTAGGTCGATGTTAATCATATTTTTAAAGTAGATTCGTCTAAGGCTGTATGTCCAATAGATGTATCGTCGGCAAAAAGTCTACTGAGTCCAAGCATGTCATCGGCAATGTCATTTATGAATACTAAAAATAACAGAGGACCGAGGACTGACCCTTAGGAAACACCAGCTTTTAGATCATCTAACTCAGATAATGCTTCTTTGATAGCTACTTTTTGTGATCTGTTAGTAAGATAGCTTTTAAGCCACATGAGTAAATCTCCCTTAATGCCATATCTTTCTAATTTTAATAGTAGCCCCCCAATCCAAACACGGTTAAACGCTTTACTTACATCAGCAAAAGTGATACTTGTAAAAAATTGGCTATCAAGTGCAGTCAAAATAGTGTGATATATCTCAAGTAATTGGTGAGTAGTCGAAAGGCCAGGGATAAAACCTGATTGGAATTTGCATAGAAGTTTATTTTTATGTAAATGGTTAAAAATGTTTTTAAATACAATTTTTTCAAATATTTTACTTACACAAGATAATAATGAAACTGGTCTATAATTTGAAGGTAAGGATTTGTCGCCGTTTTTGAATAAAGGAATCACATGAGCAATTTTCCAGGACCGTGGATATTTTTTTAGGCGTAAAGATTTGTTAAAAAGTAAACATAGGGGTTTGGCTATTTCGTTTTGTATAGATATAATCATTTTGTTGCTAATTTTATCAGGACCAGTAGCCTTATTACTATCTAAAATAGAAATTATATCAATGATTTCTTCTTCTCTCACCCAAATATTTTCAAGCACATTACCTCCCCTGTCATCAAAATCTGGTAAAGTTTTGTTTTCGTCGACTAAATTAGTGATCGAACAAAAATATTTATTTAAGACATCTGCATTTTCTTTACCTTCATAAGACAAGCAATATCTATTTTTGGGGTCTTGAATAGGAGGAATATCGTTCATTGTAGACTCCCCCTTCAGAAGTGTATTGATGGTCTTCCAATAAGTTTTACTATTTATAGTTTTAAGTTCGTTCAAATTTTCATTTATATTAGTATAAATTTTTTCTTTTAATTGTTTCTTTAAATTATTAACCCGGTTTTTTTGTTGTTTGAAAATAGTTTGAGATAATGCAATCTTGAGTTTTAAGTATTTTCTGCGGAATCGGTCTCGTTTACGTATCTTCCCTCCGAATATTTGAATCGAACCATATTTTATCATTACATCTAATAGTAATCTCTCGTCTAGGAATACACTCTTCTGACACAGAAAGAATTACATTGGTAAAATTAATACATGCTTTGTCAAGATCAGGTTCTCTTTTAATCAAGGCATCCCAATCAAATTCCAAAAACAAAATATTATAGTCCCCTTTTTTATAATCCCAGATAAGTCTCTTAAAACTTTTTGAGTTACTATAACCACTTCTTATTGTTATATAAGTACCGTCATGATCACTAATAGATCTGTCAATATGCATAGTATCAGAGTCCACATACTGAATAGAGTCCGTTATCAAAATCGGATCAAGTAATGAAAAGCTACCAGTGCGTGAATCAAAATGAGTAGGCTGGTGTATTGCATTGAAATGTCCATTAATACTAATCAAATCATTTATATTTGATGGTAAATTTAATTTTTTTTTGTTCAAATCACCCATGCATATCAAATGATTAGATTCTTCCATTACATTTTTCAACATATCATCAAAGAAGTCCCAAACACGATGATGAGACTGTCTCTCAGATCTGTAAATTATATTTATTAAAATATTTTGTAGCTTTGTTTTTAATTCGAACCACATATATTCAACAAGTGGGTTCTCTAAATCTACACGTCTTTTGATATTAACATGAGTTTTATAATACATTTTTATACCACCTCCATCGGAGTTTCTATCTTTTCGCACTGGAATATCGTAACCCGAAAGATGTATATTTTTGTCTAATACCAATTTATCAAGATGTGTCTCTGTAAAAAATACAATATCATAATCTTCAATAATATTGGAAATATAATCTACCTTATTACGAAGACTTCTAATGTCGCCGTGAAAAATTGACAAACAGTGATCTTCAAAATTTACTGGTGTTTCCCCAGGGCCAGGATTCAGTTCCACATCCCCAGCGATTATAAGCGTATAAATAATAATCAAACAAAATGACATTGCCGTAAAATTAGACCGGAACATAGTCAACCCTGCTTTGATAAACTTAAAAAATTTAACATATAGTGAAAACAGTATGTCGCTAAAATGAAAATGAATAAATGACATCTTTTTACAAGCAATGCTAATTTTATGATATAACAACCCTATAGCAATTCTATGTGATATGATATCACTACCCATTGTCAAAAATAAGATGTCTGCAAAATAAAAATGGTTGGTCTATCATAGAAATTTAATAATAAATGTGACAAGTTGTGGCCGACCTAGGGCAAATCATGAGAAGTGCAAAAAATTCAAACGGTGTCAAAAACATTACAAACAATATGTACAAGAAACAAATCATTTTTGTAGAAATTGACAAAAACACGAATTCAAAAGAGAAAAAAATGGTGGTATCATATTTTTACAATATACTCTAGTTAATCAAAGAACAAAATAATTATATATACACATAAGGAACATTAGTATATGCATTGCTTAATTATTCAAGAAAAATAACTGAGAAGATAGACCTGAAAAATAAACGTATACAAGTGTAACATACTGACCATCTCACATAATATTACATACATGTAGTTCAGTATTGATTTGACAATAAAATCAACTAAATTGTTTTCGATTTACTTATGAAAAAAGAATATCCGACATGAAACATTATGTTTAACGCTTAGAGAAGCAAGCTTTCAACCGTGACTATTTACACAAGATATTACTTATCGAACCGACCGTGATCCATATTATCAACATAGGATAACGGATTTTTATGTCAAAATGCCAACTTATTTTTCTACAAATATATAAGAGAACATTAACACGATTTAATGCAGAATAACAAGATAACACAGCAACTATTTCCGTGACTGATTAAATAATTACGTCAATAAATATATATATATATAAAGTATAACAGTGTCAATTACAATGAAATTGCCGTTTTAATTATGATATAACTGCTAACAATACAAAACAAATGTAGTACTAAGTAGAATATATATAACAGTAGATTATTCCACAAAAATATGGTAGCATTTCGTATTCATAATAAATAAATATTACTGTTGTTTAAAGGGATATTGTCTACCAGCTGCGTAATTTTTTCATACCCAAAATTATTGTCGATTTCCGTACTGATCTTCATAAAATGATGATTCAACACCGAATTATTGACGAATACGCTCCGAAACGTTGTTTTTTTCGACTAAAAAAGCTGACCATCGTTACCGGAAGCTAATTAATTATGCACTGACCTGGGCGAGGCCAACTCTATTTATTTATCTATTTTTATGTCAGTAGCCCGGATGCTGCAGCATGGATATTGAGGTAAGTTTCTATAAAAGTTGAGGAAAAAAGCTATTTGCGAACCGATTGTATCTAAAAGAAGTAGAATAAATAATTTCTGTATCAGGAATATATTTTCTTTAATGAAAACTACATGCCTTAACAGATTCAGCCGATATTTCCACGATAACCATTGAAAACATGTCAGGAGGCACCCCATGGGGACAAGCTCAACTACGTATTTTCGATCGGAAATTTTTCCCGGCGTTAAAAATAACTAGATTAGTTTTTTTCTTCTTACAAGTTATGAAGTTGTTCCCCGAGATTTTGATACGTGTTAAATTAATTTATTTTAGCCAGTTTTACCGACAATATGAAAACAGAGACATACATGTCACGTTTTTTCGCCGTAGAAAATTTTTTTTCAGACGCCACAGAAATCATATTTTCTTATTTTCCGGCGAAGTGTCAATCTATTTAAAACAAGGTGAACTGTGATCTAATGCTCACTTATGATACCCCTGCCACTTCCCATGATATGGGGTACCTATATGAAGCTTGTGACCAAATACCGGATTTCTGCCATCAATAGTTGTTGAGAAAAATGTGCATATATGTTCAATGTGTATAAAAACCAACTAAGTCGGCAAACAGGAAGTAGGAATCTGATGGTTCCAAAAACGCTTCCCACGATATGGCATACCTATGTGAAGCTTGTGGCCAAATATCAGATTTCTGCCACCAATAGTTGCTGAGAAAAATGTGACGAAAAATATTTTGGAAGGACGGACGGACAGAGGTTAAACAATATACCCCCCTCCCCCTTCGGGGAGCGGGGGTATAATTAGATCTAAAATAGGGAGCAAGTGCGTAGATCTAATTTTAATTAGATTGGCGAAGTGCTGGAATAATTTTTTTTCTTCAAAATTTTGTATACGATTATACTGTGAAAATGGCAAGTATATGATTATACTGTGAAAATGTCAAGTCGGAATATATTTTTTTCTCCTGTCCAGCCAAATTTTTTTCTTCAAGATTCAGAATCAAAATATTTTTTTAGAAAAAAATAATATAAAATTAAAATTGAATAAGCTTGAGGGGTAAATTGATAAAAAAAATTGCAAGACCAAAATGGTTCTCCCATATACCAACAAAAAAAACGAAATAAAACTGTGGTCATAAGAAAGTCCCACGAGAAAATCTTTCCTTCCAAAATAAGACTTTTTTTTATTTCTCTAAACTGTATTTGTGCAAACTATTTCACTTATAATGAATTATATTTCTTTTTTAAATAGAGCTCATTTTTATAGATGAATGTATAACCATCTGTCTTTACTCTGTTTTTATTAAATCTCTTGTCTTTATTACAGGACTTTGATCGGATTGTCCTTGATGAGGAAGTGTTGGGGGTTGCTAGAATGTTTCGAGAGGAACTTGTACTAATGCCCCCAATGACGAGGATTACAACAGATCCAATAGGTATGCAGCCTACCGCCAGTATACCATTTGGGCACATGGCCGACTTGGAGTCAGATGTGTGATCCCAAGCTGTTGTACTTGGAAAATTAGGGACAAGTATCCTGATCTATATGGACAATACAAGGGTTTCATTCCTAGACGATTTAATTAAAACTTGTTCATGAAATATTTTGTATATTATCCCATATACCCTAATGATAAAGTTTACCACTTGCTTCCCTATGGTCGGTGGTTGTCTGGGTACTCTGGCTTCCTCCACCACTAAAACTGGTCGCCATGATATAGCTGAAATATTGCTGAAAGTGGCATTAAAACACCAACAATTAAAAATAAATCAACCCTAATGAGTTGTTAATTTCACAAGTTGGTCAGTTGGAATTGTAAATTTAATTTGAAAGTTTTGCCATCTTATTATTTTTTTGTGTTCTATCAGCACTGACAACTTCTTCTAAAATGGACTGACAGTCTTTTATATAATTCAAAACCAAACTTGGCAGAGATGTTTTCTATGAGGTCCTACACAAGAGTTGTTACTTTTGTGCAGATTCGTCAAAAAACATTGCCACCATGTGACTTTGAAAATTCTGATTGGTCGATTTTCAAGAAACTTCTTCTCAAGAACTGCTGAAGGGATTGAATTGAAATCTGGTATATATGTTCCTTTGAATGTCTTTAACATGTGTTGTTACTGTTTGCACCATTTGAAAATTCAAAATGGCCACCAGCGGAGGTCAAAGTTTGCATTGAAACCCTATGGGAAACAACATTTTCATCTTCTTCTTGAGAACAGCCGAACAGAATTTAACCAAATTTGGCAGAGATGTTTCTTGTGAGGTCCTAAAAAGTTGTCCTGGTTTGTACTAACTAGACCAACACATTGAGTGCTATCATTATTGTGCATTGGACAATTTGTAATGCCCATTATCCTGACTTGGGTACTTTTCTGCTCTAAATGTGCAGAACTTCTGCTAGACCAGTAAAAACAAAGAGTGACAATCTAAATTTATTTTATGCAACAATAAAGTCAATTGTTTTGTCTTGGTCTTCAAATCTGGATTTCTGAGATGCTACAATATTATCCCGAGTTGGAGGTTGTGGAATTGGTGCAAGATGGACCTAGATTCTTCTGGGATCATTTACTTCCAACTGCACATGTTAATTCATTCTTTCATTATCTTGCAGTCTCATACAAATGATGACCCTTAATTGTCTTGGAACATAGGAATATGACTTGTCAACTTTAACAGGCTGCACAGACCATCTAGCTGTCTTTTTGTTGTAACTTCTCGGCCACCTGAAGTAGAAAAATACATACAATGTAATTCACAAGAATAAAACAATAGAATTGAGATTATGATCTATGGAGCCCTAACTTTCAATTCAAGATGAATATCTCGAATGTATAGTGAATGAGCAACTAAACATATCATTACAAGTCCACTTTATGAAGGATTTGAGTGATTTGTAGACAGATTTTAGGTTGTGGTCATCCCTCAAGAAGTTCTATGGCAGGCATCACGTGCTGGTCAATGGTTACAGGGTGTCTGTTACCCAAATCAGAACTGATCTTCATTTGTTGTTGATGTCTTTCCCTTAATTGGATGGGACTTCTACCAGACATGGGGTAATCGTAATTTGTAATTGTAATCAGTTGTAATCGATTACATTTTTTCATGTAATCGGATGTAATCTGTAATTGGCCATTTTTTAGATTACATGTAATCGTAATGTAATCGATTACATTCATTTTGACCCTGTAATCATGATTACTTTCTGATGACATTTAGATGACTTTTCATCATTTTGACTTAATTTTTCTTAACTGAAACATATATCTCCTTAGATATTTAATGTATGATTTATGTAAATGAATTTTCTTCATGGAATTTATTTAACAAATAATGTAGAATGGTTTACTAGAAAACATATAAAGTTTATTGACATCTAAATAAAAAAATATGTTATGAAATTTAAAAAAAACCTCTATTAAAATAAAGTGGCAATCACAACATGATCAAAAGATATTCTTCTATGTTTAATTGCAATCAAAACTATCACAAGTACAAAAAAAATATTAAGTATGGCTTCAAAGACTTGATATCCAAACAAATAATATCTCAATTTCAATGGGGTTTAAAAATTTCAGTGAAAACAGCTCTAAAATTTTAAATTATATTTCATTAAACCTATTTACATAAATTAAAGATTTAATTTTCATATTTAGACTGAGAAATTATGCATATTTTTAAGCAAATGTTTAGAATCAGAATGACTTGGTTTTTTTTATCTTCTGAATTATATATCAAGGACACCCATGTAAATGGTGTGAAATTTAGTAATGATGATTGTTACATAATTTGGTGTCATAAATAAGACCTTAATTACAAATTTTATCTGTGGCTCAGGTGGGGTGTTCCCGGAACGCCAACATTCTTCTTCTTTTTCTTCCATGTACAGAGTGTACTCATCATTGAGCGTTATACTCCAGCATGACAGTCAAGATAAAAGCCCTGCAGGGCAATATTTAGTTAAAAACAGGTGGGAATCTTATCTACACGGTCAGGAACTGGGCAGGTGGTAAGTTGCCCAGCGTTTCCCTGAACTCCTCCACGGAACTGGCTGTTGTTGCTGCCGATGGAAGGTTGTTCCAATCCCGGATGGATCTTGGGAAAAAGGAGTTTCGGTAGACATCCTTCCTGGTTGATGGAATCCGAAAGGTATTCTGACCTCTAGTCCTGGAGTCTGATGGAAGAAGATATGCTTCTGCCGGAATAGCCACTAGGTTATGCTGGGTCTTAAATAGCAAAAGGAGGTGGATCTTAACTCTCCTAACCTGGAGTGGTTCCCATCCAAGTTGGGTTACCATCTGAGTGACACTTCCTGGCTGTCTGTCTGTGTAGTTCTTGGTGGTAAATCATTAAAACAACATATAGTGTAGATTGTTGTTTTAGCAATTAAGTTGAGGCCACTTGAAGGTTTTTTAAAGTAATTAATCAGTGAAATATTATATGCTAAATTTGATTAAAATATAATGAGAAATGAAATAAAATATTTTTTGTAATTAAAAAAAATATATAAATATATATGAAGAATAATTGAAATAAACAAAAGGACAAATTTAATAAGAAATTAAATAATATATTTTTTGTGATTCATTAAAAAAATATATATATATATATATATATATATTGAAATTGAAGTAAAGAAAATGACAAATTTAATGAGAAATAAAATAATTTATTTGTTGTAATTTAGTTTTAAAAAAGTAATTAATAAGTGAAATATGACATGCTATATTTAATTAAAATATAATGAAAATGAAGTAAAATATATTGATTTTAAAAAGAAAATTGAATTAAAGAAAATGACAAAGTAATGAGAAAATAAGCCATTAATTAAAACTTTAATATATGGAGAGCAGATGATCCAAGGGCTACCCATCCAAGCTAAATACCAACATCATTGACATTTATATATTTCTAAATGTAGTGCTTATAATAGTTTTAAAGTTTATTATTACGTTTTCATATTTCATATATATAGTTTTAAAATTGAAAAATAAATATTCATTCTTCTTCTTCTTTATCCTTAACCCCCTCTGTAGGAGAACCATACGTCAGTATGTAGAGCAGGTGCTCCGTTTATGTACAGTGCTCGTATTCCCTCCACCATTAGATTTTGTGCACATATATACAGTGAAGTCCTACCCACACACACTTAGCATAAAAATCCTTCTATATACAGTTAAGATTTTACAATTTGTCAGATTGCTGCTAAAAGTTAATTACAGGAATAGGATAGTCTAAAATTTGTCATTGGCATACATGAATATTATATCACTTTGCTGTATTTCACATCTGTTTCCCCCAACCGTGTCGCCATTTAAAAAGTTCATTAAAATTATAGATTCGCATCTGATTGACTACTTTAGATATAAAAATATGCATTTCACCACTAATTCTAAAAAGTTATCATCTCATCAGCTAAAAGATAAGATCCATTTTATTACAGTTCACATAATACGTATAAAACCTTTTATTAACACAGTTAAAAAGTCGTCTAAAAAGAATATTCATAATGTTTCATATTTCATGTCTGCTTATATAGTTTGAAAATTTAATATAAATAGTAACTATAATGTTCTCATATTTTATGTGTGCTTATATAGTTTGAAAATTTAATAATAAATATTCCTTATTATTTTTTTCATATTTCATGTGAGCTTATATTATAGTTTTAAAATTTAATAATAAATATTCATTGATTATTATGTTTTCGTATTTTATTTTATTCCATTTATATAGAAAATACAAATAAGAGAATCAAATTTACCTTTATTTACCTGTGATTGCTCTGATCATCCACCCTTAATGGGACCCCTTAATCCCTCTTAATTAGGAAGGACAACTTTCTTTGATCTTTCAAAATGTTGGCTTCCAGGATACAGCCACTCAGGTTAACTGCTAGTTTATTATCCACAATAAACTATTGACAGGATGTTTGAAATTATTTGATATATATTATTAAAATGTGCAAATGTATTATAATATTTACTAATACTAGTAGTATAAGATGGAATGAATATTGGTCATAGTAATAAGACACAACTTATTTTATGAAAAAAGGAAAATGAGAATTGCTATTTATAATTTACAACGTAAATGATATATTTATTAATTAACCATAAATTTTTATCTTATAATGGGTAATTATAAAATCATAAACTCGGCCAATATAAAAAAAACTAAGCCAATATCGATATTGGTTTAGTTTTTTTTATATTGGCCGAGTTTATGATTTTATATTGTAAAGACAGTTTAGGTTGTATTGACAACAATAATATAGAGTCAATTAATAATGTATCTTATTGCATGTAATGATCACATTAAAATTGAATTGTAATTCATTGTTCTGAGTAAGAAATACATTAAAAAAGGAGATATTGGATAGATGCATATGAGACAAAATTATAACATAAAACACTAATATTGGTTGTCATGACATTAAATGTAATCAGTAATGTAATCGATTACATTTACAAAGTAATTGTAATTCAATCGATTACATTTGAAAATTGATGTAATCGTAATGTAATGTAATCATGAAAATTGCAAAGTAATTGTAATGTAATCGATTACATTTGAAAGTAATTGACCCCAAGTCTGACTTCTACCAGACTTGACCATGGACAACACAGCAGGTTTGCGACTTTCGATTGACCCTTCTGAAGCCTATGACCAAATATCAGATTGCTGCCATAAATAATTACTGAGAAAAATGTTATGAACATCTTGGGACGAACGGACGGACAGAGGTAAAACAGTATATCCCCCCCTTCCGTTGGAGCGGGGGTATAATAAAGCTCCTATGACATATGATCATGCATGGTTCTGTTATTAGGACAAAATTTCAAGTATGTAAGCTACAACTGAAACATATGAAATTAACATGACAAACCTTAGAGTGAAGTTGAGGCTAGGTTCAAAATCTTCATCGTCAGAATCATCACCAACATCACTGCCCTCTTCAATAATATCTATTGAGAGACTAAGAATAAAAAATAATCGTTTATTACAGTGTATGTGTATAATATCGAAACAAATTTTGTTATATGGTTCTGATGTGCAGCTGTATAACGAAAAAGCTTTTCAAAATAATATTAAATCTATAATCTAAATACATGTATCCTGCACACATCTACACAACCCAATATAAAGAGACAAAATTACATCAAAGTTCCAGGAAAAAATTTGGTGCGCCAGACGTGCGTCAATTCTGTCCCAGTTTGGTTTCATTCCGTTTCAGCTTGTGGATTGATGAAAATGTAACGATGACGCAGAAGCCAACATGATCCCTATATAATATAGTTCTAGTAGTATCACTATGCAAGCCACAATAATTAATAGGAAACTGTTATACAAATGACTGTGTTGAACAATATTGACAATGTTACCTATAAACATAATGTAGAATATGTCTAATCTTTAACAATATGAACATACTCAAATGGGTTCACAAATGAACTCGATTTCTCCAGTTTCATCCGTTTCGTTGAAATGTGATGGCTGCTCATTTCTTCTACTCTAGAAATACCTTGGTCAGAATATCTAAATCAAAAGTACAAATATCAATCGCTACAAAATCACATTTGTCTGAAATTACCAGTTTTTGTAGTAATTTGCCTAAAAAATTTAGATAATTTTACAAAAACCTGCATGATTTTAACACAAACATGGGCCATCGGTCTACTGTTAAATTCACACACTGTGAAACATGCAAATTGCTATGGATCTTCACATTATTTCTTAAAAATCTTGTTTATAAATCATACTTACAAGATCCAAACAAACAAGAGCAAAGCGTGGCGTATCCCCTCGCCTAAAAATTTGACCCAGTGACCTTGACCTTTGACTTTGAAAATCAATAGGGTTCCAGATTCTCTTAAGGACTAAGTATGTACCAAGTTTGGTCAAAATCCATTGAAGGATGTTGATTCTAGAGTGTTCACAAGGATGTTACGTGGTAAAATTTTGACCTAGTTATCTTGACCTTTGACCTATGAGGCTATGACCTTGAAAATCAATAGCGACCATGATATTGCAGGACCGCACAGAATAATTAATAAAAGAAAACTAGATATAAAAAGAATTACGACCGATTACTGGACAATTGAACTAAAAGATATACATTTTATTTAGTTGGTAAGCTTCTGACATTTTTTTGTGACCAGTAAGCAGTCGTAATTTTTTTTATATCTAGTTTTCTTTTATTAATTATTCTGTGCGGTCCTGCAATATCATGGTCGCTCCACAATGGAAGTCGAATATTTCTGGGGACGTCACAAAAGTATGGTTTAGTGAAGTATGATCGTCTGCTCTCTAATAAATGATGCGGCGGAGAAACTATTAGGTAGGTCTCCATCCATAAATACTGCAAAGGTCAAGCCAAAACCGTATACGAAAAAATAAACCGATTTGTTTACATGTGTGCCGAAAAATGCATTGGAAGCCTTCTCTTTATCATAGCAGTGACACTATTTTTTTCCCACATTGACCCTACATTTTATTCATTGAACGTCGAGTGCCTGTGTACCAGTATTGCAGATACTGGAAGATTCTGGAAAATACTGGTTATACCAGTATTGCAGATATTGGAAGATTAGGTAGAATTCCGGTTAACCCGAGTTTTTATGTCTACATTATACTAAAAGAATTGAATATAATTCATACTCGTACGTCATTTCTGCTGTACATAACATAAGAGGCAAAAGCCCTGTAATGTCAAAATATTTTGTATGGTCCCTTAGAGTTTGATATATATTGGTAAGGTAATTTGATATGACTGGGCGGAGCCTAATACTAACGGTAAATACAATGAGCTGTGATTTACAGTTAGAATTAGGCTCTGCCCACTCTGTCAAATTACCAGATACTAGAGTTTCCAATATTGTGTGTTTTGCAATACTAGTATTACCAGTATTGCTGGATGAAGAATACTGGAGCTTCCAGTATTGTGTGTTTTACAATACTAGTATGACCAGTATTGTGTACTTTACAATACTAGTATTACCAGTATTGTTGGATGAAGAATACTGGAGCTTCCAGTATCGTGTGTTTTACAATACTATTATTACCAGTATTGTTGGATGAAGAATACTGGAGCTTCCGGTATTGTGTATAGATCAACGATTCTGGTATTCCAGTATTGTAAATGCATGATACTGGTACATCCAGTATTGTAAATGCATGATACTGGTACATCCAGTATTGTATATGTACGATACTGGTATTACCAGTATTGTAACATTACAATACTGGTATTTCTAGTATTGTACAGTGTTACAATACTGGTATTACCAGTATTGTAATATTTACAATACTGGTATTTCCAGTATTGTGAATATTATAATACTGGTAATACCAGTATTGTAAATATTACAATACTGGTAATACCAGTATCACGGCCGGCTGCTTCACATTATCCGATTTTTTTGTTGGGGGGAGATCGTGCGGGAGATTAATGTCTCCCGCGCAGGAGACTCACTTCATGCGGGAGATAAGGCTCTTACGCGGGAGACTCCCGTGAAAAGGGGGAGGGTTAACAGGTATGCATATATAGAAAAGTTTCTGAAACTTGCAAATTTCTATCGATCTTCATATTATTTTTTAAAAACCTTGTTTATGTATCATACTTACAGGATCCAAACTAAAAATGCTACTGAAATGACACTTATTTAAATGGAAAGCTTTTTATATGAAAGATACATACTGATTTTCCACTATGGAGATAATTCACAGAAAGGAAGATATAATTTTGGCTCCCATAACAAAGTTTTATGTTCAAACTTGTTGAAAAGTACTTAAAACCTTATATATGTAATGTATTTCCAGTACCCAAGATATAAACTTGTTTGCATAAAGGAATTGAAAATGATTTTCATTTAGCCATGGTCTAAAATATGCATTTTAGGACATTTCTGAAATTTTCAGTAAAATTTTGTAGTCATATATAAAAAAAGTTCTGAAACTTTTCAATGGATATTATTCATATCATTTCTTCAAAACCTTGTTTATAATTATATATTATACTTACAGGATCCAAACTAAAAGTGCAATTGAAATGAAGCTTCTTTAAATAGAAAGCTTTTATTTGAAAAATACATACTGATTTTCCATTATAGTGATAATTCGCAGAAAGTAAGGTATATACTTTTGGTTCCCAAAACTAAGTTTCATGTCCAATTTGTTGAAATTTGATAAAATTAAAAGCCTAATTATATGTTGTACCGGTATATCAAAGAAATAAATTTGCTTGAATAAAAAGAACTTTATAGGGTTTTCATTAAGCCATGTAGAGTTTTAATTCTTGCATTAAAAATGAATTGATTCGATATTTTTTCCTAAATTGATAATAATAAACTGCATTGTCATTGATATCAATTTTGCACTCCCATTTCCCCTTTGCTGGCCTCTTAAAATTTGTGTTTGTTTACTTCGCAAATACGGCCGTTTTATGCTACTCATTGACAATAATTTGCTGTTGCCAGGTGCAAAATTACATATATTGATTAATATCTACCGAAAATGATCATAGGCATCATCATAAATTCATAAAATATGAAAAACGATTGAGAAAAGAAGGCAACATGCTCGACTTACCTATCAACAATAATCAAGCAAAATCTTTGCCACTTCAGCGTGAGATTTGAGGCGTAGCACTTCTTTGAGTTCGCTCCATCCAACGGCAACGGTCCAACTGATCCCCTACATTTGTTCCATTTGGAAGATACTTCACTTCTATTCATCTTTCTCTCTGAATCCGTCAAAGTCCGTTTTCTTCCACGCGTTGACAGTTTCTCTTTTGCCCAAGAACCACATGTTGTTTATTGTTTTTAAACAGTGCGCATGCTCAAGACGTGTTCACATAGAAGGCCATATGAATAGATTTGAATATTGTCATCCAGACAATAATTCTGATAACGATAGTTTTGGGTCTTTTTTGTCCAAAAAATCGTATCTTTTGCAGCATAACTAGGTGTTAATCTTCATTTTATGAAGGTCAGTACGGAAATCGACAATAATTTTGGGTATGAAAAAATTACGCAGCTGGTAGACAATATCCCTTTAACATAGATGGACATTTAACAACAACAACAAAAAAGGTAGATTTAAATCCTTTTGATTCAGGTAATTTTATGATTGACATAGCCGCGGTATTCCTAACGTGCGTTCATGCGTACAAAGTTAAACAATGAAACTGGAAAACTATTGTTAGTACAGTTAACATACACATATTGTTAGTAAATAAGGGTAATAACAAAATTACCGAAGTCCGAACGCACATGGTCTTTCAAAACAAACTTAACTGACAGATCATTTATATACAAATGTTTAATAATCATCTACAATTTCTTCGTCAGTAAATACACCGCCAAGTTTTATATATATGATACATATATTTGAAACTTGACGTGAAATATCCTTAAGACATTTATTTTATAAGCTGATCACGGTGCACAATGCGCATGCCCGAAAAGATCAGTGGCAATTTTAAAACCAGCGCAAATTTTCTAAGAAAATATGAAAATTCTAGATAACTAAAGAACTTGAAATCACTGTGCTTGATGAGGAAACGTGTAGAAACGACTTATTATCTATGCAAATTGTGTGAAAACATTTTAATCGTTAATTATTTGAGTTTTATTTTTTACGTATGCAGTTCGAAACTTTAAATACTGACTTACGATACTTCCGGTGTTGATGTAAACACATTATCAGCTGTTCAGAATGCTGTTTTATCGAGTGTTTGTTTTACTACTGTCTGCCAATTTTTATCAACAATATGAACAGATCAGAAATCCAAATTTGTTTCTAGTGTCAACGCATAATTACAGTCGAGATTTCACACTTAACAAGCTGTCTGAAAGTGCATATGAGGTAACATTTGCCAATGACCTATATATTGACATTTTTACCACACTTTTCTACCACCTAAAACACAACAGGATAGTTCCACTCTCAATCCCTGTTGAGTTTAAACAAAGACACCATAGACTTTTACTTATCTTGATACTCAGTGGTGACATTTCGGTAAATCCTGGACCACCCAAACATCCATGCGGCTATTGCTATAAGCCAGTTGCGAAAAATCATCGTGCTGTATTGTGCGAGGCCTGCAACTACTGGAGCCACATCAAATGTGCTAAGGTTTCACCAACCGAGTATATATCGTTGAGTAATTCTGATGAGCCATGGCTATGCGGTGAATGCAACTCCTTCAAATTCACTGATTCAATTTTTGACAATTCGTTACAAAATGCAGATATAAGCTCTCTGTCGTTATCTTCAGAAGGTTCAAATATTAACATGTTCACCGAACTAATAGATGCCAGAAAGAAACATACGAAAAACTTTCTAATTTGTCACCTGAATATAAACAGTCTGAGATACAAATATGATGAAATCAAAGATATTTTATTAGATAAAGTTGTTGACTGTCTCATAATATCAGAAACTAAATTAGATTCATCTTTTAAAGATTCCATATTTGAGGTTGATGGCTACAAACTTCAGCGGAGAGACCGTACTGACCACGGAGGGGGCATAGCTACTTTCATGCGTGCCGACATACCAGCACGGAGACGTTTTGACATTGAATGTAAGACTCTTGAAAATATTGTGTATGAAGTTACTCTTGATAAAACCAAATGGTTAATATATGCTATTTATAGACCTCCATCAATGGCTAATGATATTTTCACTAACCATATGAACATTTTATTAGATAAAGGTTCTAAATTTATAGAAAATTACATGGTTATTGGTGATCTTAACTATGATATTTTGACTCCTGATAAATCGCAGGTACTTGATGATTTATGTGATATTTTTGATTTAAGAAATATTGTTAAAAATCCTACATGTTTTATGAAAGGATATGAACCATCATTAGTAGATGTTATACTTACTAATAAAAACAATCTTTGTTTTAAGACACTTAATTTTAATACTGGAGTCAGTGATTGTCATCATATGATATCGACATTTATTAAAGGTAATACACCAAATTGTGTAAACAGCAAGATACAATATAGAAGTTTTAAAGATTTTGATGTTAATAAATATATTAGTGATCTAGATAATACTGTTTATCTACATGATTCTAGTGAGTGTGTAGATGATATAAACACTATGTATAATGATTTTGAAACTAAAGTCTCGCAGGTCATTGATCATCATGCACCCATAAAGTATAGATACCCTCGAAAAAACTCAGTACCGTATATGAACAGAGAGCTGAGAAAAGCCATATACAAAAAACAAATGCTACGATCGAAATTTGAGAAATACAAAACAAATAAAACCTGGGAAGCATACAGAAAACAAAGAAATCTTGTTACCAAACTAAAAAGAAAATCTATCAACACATATTTTCAAGAAAGATGTACTGGTGGACAAAAATCTAAACATTTTTACACCACAGTCAAACCATTTCTATCAAAAAAATCTACAGGTAGTCAACAGAAAATTGTTCTAGTAGAAAATGATAAGATTGTGAACAACACTAAAGATATATGTGATACCTTTAACACCTTTTTTGTAAATGTTGCAAATGACATTGGCAAAGATGTTATTTTTGATGGAAATAGTCACCCTAGTATATTGAAAATTAAGAACAATACACAACATAATACACTGTTTGATTTTAAACCTACAGATGTTGACACTATAAACAAACTGGTTAGCAAAATAAACATCAAGAAAGCTACTGGTGTAGATCAGATCTCATCTAAACTTTTACGTGCTGGTGCACCTGTACTTAACAAGCATATAACAACACTTGTTAATAACACTATCAAAACCAGTGTTTTTCCAACCAGGTTAAAAGAAGCTCAGGTTGTTCCACTACATAAAAAAATGACCCTTTAGACAAAAAGAACTACCGGCCAGTTAGCATCTTACCCACAATTTCTAAAGTTTATGAAATGGTTTTATCTGACCAACTAACTGATTTATTTGAAAATATTTTTCATACTTTTTTATGCGCTTTTAGAAAGGGTCATGGTTGTCAGACAACTTTGCTGAGACTCCTTGAAGATTGGAAAACAGCTCTAGATAAAAATCAGTATGTGGCAGCAATTCTTATGGATCTTTCGAAGGCTTTTGACTGTCTGCCACATGACATTCTCCTTTGTAAGCTGTCTGCATACGGCCTATCTCCAAAATCTGTGGAATTACTTAGAAATTATTTAACTGGTCGTAAACAACAAATCAAACTTCAGGGAGATCTCAGCAGTTGGGCTGATATACAAAAAGGGGTACCTCAAGGCTCTATACTTGGCCCCTTGTTATTTAAAATTTTTATTAACGACATCTTTTATTTTATTGAATATGGTACATTGTATAATTATGCTGATGATAACACCTTGTCTTATGTAAATGATAATTATGAGAAATTAATTGATATACTTGAAAAAGAAAGCTCAGTATTGATAGACTGGTTCAAATTCAATTGTATGCAGGCTAATCCAGATAAGTTTCAAGCCATTGCAGTTGGCAACAAGACACATGCCAAGACACCAGTATTTAAAATAGATTCAGTTGAAATTACTTGTGATGAAGTGGTAAAATTACTAGGAATAGATATTGATTACCAACTTAATTTCAATTATCATATTAAAAATATATGTCGTAAAGCTTCTCAACAGTTGAATATTTTAAAGCGCATTGGTTGTTTCCTTTCAAAATTAAATAAATTAACAATTTTTCATACTTTCATTTTGTCTAATTTTAATTTTTGTCCTTTGGCGTGGCATTTTTGCAATAAAAGTAATACCTCTAAATTAGAAAAAATCCAGGCGAGGGCTTTACGATTTATATACGAGGACTATGAGAGCACATATGATGAGTTATTAGAAAAAGCTAAAGTTCCATCTCTGAAAGTTAGAAGAATGCGTACCATGGCTATTGAATGTTTTAAGATTTTAAACAAACTTTCACCATCTTGTTTACATGATTTAGTTGTTTTTAAAGATTGTAAATATAATTTTAGATATTCCAATATTGTAGATATACCTAGGGTACGAACATCTACCTACGGTAAGAATAGTTTTAAATATGCAGCAGCTGTTTTATGGAATGACCTACCTGATGATTTTAGAAAAATTTCCAATTTTAATCAGTTTAAGAATATTTTAAAATCTTGGAATGGAAATGTATGTAAATGTTCAGCTTGTGCTGACTTTTAAATTTGTTTAAATTTCTACCATCTAGGTCATATCCAGTTTTTATTTATTGTGCTTATAAAATTTTTATGCTTTGCTCATAATATCAGCTTTTAGTTGTTCATAGTTTGCTACATTAGCTCTTGGTATGCTTAGCTTATAACATCAGCTTTTAATCTGCTTTTTTGCTTATCTTATAACTGTTAGTATTTTACATGTAGTGCTTACTTAGTCTTGTATTGTAGCTGTATGTTGCATGCTTGTTATTTGTTATTTATTATGTGTCTGTGTATGTCGGTTAAAAGCTCAACAGAGCTTATGTTGTATGTTGTTTTAACCATGCCGACTCTAAATAAAGCTTATTTATTATTTATTATTTATTTATTATATTTATGTATATCCATAACGGACATCGACGTTACGCAATTCTTGGGGAACAAGTAACGTCCTTGGTAGATTTTTGAGGTAAGTTGAAAAATCGGTCTCTTTATTTTTACGATTTAATACGATCAAGGATGTATATGAACTATATATTAAGTGTCACGGAACTCAACTATTATTACATTTGCCATTTCTACAAAATTTATCGCATCTGTTCATACGCAGAAGCGCATTTATAAAAAAAAAAAAACGATTGCAGTTTTCACCGCATCAACATATTGAAAAGACGTTTTCATCACATAGTTTGTCTTATATCATCAATTTTACAGTATTCTGTTATTTGATTATTAGCAAGAGTATATCTTGGATGTTCATTTCAATGCCAAAACAAGTATGAAAACCAATTAATGTATAATAAAATCAATAATGATGAAAAAAATTCATCTCGGCAAAGCAACGGATCTTTATGATGGTGGAACTGCAACCTTCGGGATTGCCAAAGGAAATATTCAAAGCGTTCCTACACCGGTGATTAGGGACACGGGGGGGGGGGGGGGGGATTACAACCATACTTTTTACGGGGATGTACCACTGAAGGATTGGTTAATTGATTGAATGGGGGTTAACGCCACTTTCAGCAGTATTTCAGCTATATCGTGGCGGTCTGAAGGATTGAAAACTGTCCCAAATTAATATACCCTAAACAGGTATATTATACACTATATTTGACTATTTTCTTTACTAGAAAAGGAGAAAAATTGCCCCCAAATTGATATAATTGTTTCATAAGCTTACAAAACTTGCTACCCTTTCATATTTGCACACCCCAGTATACCGTACACAATAGGAAGTTGCCCCCTTCCTCATCAGGAAGCACCTTATACTTATTAAACCCCGTCATCGTTTTTGTAAGAAAAGCTTTAACTTATGAATAAACTCTTTATTTCTTAGTTAATGCAGAATAATTAAGGGTTTGATTGTGGAAATATTTTTCCACAACATTTTATTTCCGCCTACAATATTTATATTTAGAATTAAATTAAAATGCAGAATGTAACTAAAATACCATTTTTCTGACTTGTCACCCTTTGATATCCAGGAGGGGATATCGATAATATATATATATTGTCGAAATCACAGGGGTTTGTAGCCGTAAAGCCCTACCCCCCCCCCCTTTTTGAGAAAAATCCAGGATTTTTTCCCTTTGTATATTGTTTTTTTTTTTTTTTTTTTTTTTTTTTTACATTTCAAGACGAAAATTCCCAAAAAGAAAGATATAATGAGAGGACATATAAATTTTATTTTTTCTTTCTTTTCGGTAATTTTCTTCTAAAAATGTGAAAAAAACAATGAAAGGGGAAAAAAAAGGGAAGGGGGTATAGGGCTTATTTCTAATAATAAAACCCTAAATGCTCGCTTACTCGCAAGGGTTATAACGGGATCCCATTACACGTAATGGAGCAACCGCCGAGATTTTTTGCGCTCGCTTACAGAGCTTCTGACGCCTGCATTTATCAATAATAAGACATAACCTTTCCTTTTGTCCATTATTATAACAAGTTTTTATCACCTACCAGTATTTTAGAATGTAATTCCCACAAAATAAAAATCTTCTCTCTGAACATTTTGAATTTCGTCATTTCCGGCCTCACTATTTGGATGTCGATACCCTATTTGACGATTTGAGGCGTGAATGTTTACATCAGCGTGTAGTAAGAAATAACATATTTAGAAAAGCTCCGCCTTCCATAGTTTCCGGTTATGGAAAACGATCGATAAATTTGAACAAGGTTGTTGCTACCTTTGAAAAGCATATATTTCTCAGCCAAACGGATTTAACAAGGACTGGGATCATCAGTAATAGTTATAATGAAATGTTTGAGGCGTAAATAGTGAGTTTTTATGTTTCAACTGCAACTTTTTTTTTTGCTCCATTGTGACGAATGGGACCGCGTTGTAGCTCTGCCGAGACACAAGTTTGTCACAGGAGCTACATTATTGCAGCTAGGTGTCGAGGTGTACAGCATTATTTGATAAAGTTTGTCAGTGACTTGCGGTAAGTCGGTGGTTTTCTCCGGCTACTCCGGTTATTATCACCAATAAAACTGACCGCCACGATATAACTGAAATATTGTTGAAAGTGGCGCTAAACACCATAATCCCCATCCTCCTATATAAGATATGTTCTTCGTAATGAGCTATCTTATTTACAGCTAACTACATCATATATATATATAATGCTGCTAAGACATACATGCCATGATGATATTAGTAGTGAACATACACAATAGAAAAATATATAGATTTAGCTTGGGGCACACATAGCTTTATTAATAGACTTAATGAATTTAATTTAATTTTGTATGTTTAATTTTGTTTTTTATGTTAATTAATTCACCGAATTTAATAATATTTGGTCTTTTTCTGTAACGGTCGTCAATATATTTTTTCCGAACATTATTAAAGTAATTACATTCCAAAATATAGTGAAATTCGTCTCCAATTACATTTTCATCACAAAGGTTGCAGATTCTCATGTTTCGGTCTAAATTTTGCCATCTTTACACGTCATGTCACATGCGGTAAAAAATACAAATATTTGTTAAAACATGTGAAAGATATATGTTTCATATTCTAAAATGTCATGTTTTAATCTGGTTTTTATTCTTAAAGGTATATTATTATACCCTACATTATATATTATGTATAAAATAAAAGTGATGTTTTAACAAAATTGGTACCCCAGGGAAACATCACTGTTGTTCACCGGTCGACAAATGCTATGTTCCATGTCTGTCCGGAAATGTATCCGTTTTTGCATTCCGGAATTACAATCTTGACCGGAAGTTAAAAACACATATATGAAATTTATGAAAACACAAGATAAAAACACACATATAAGTGTTTATTGCATTAAACATTATTGTAAATAGAGTTTCGGTATAATAAAACAATTATTGCCTGCACTTGCGGTGAACATCATAATTGTTAACCCTTGGGATGTTGTTTTCCCTCGGGCTAAAGCCTGCGGGAAAGCAACATCCCTCGGGTGAACAATTATGATGTTCACCTTAAGTGCAGGCAATAATTGTATAATGTCGTTGATTTTGGTGATTGATTTTGAAAGTTTTTTTTTTTTTTGCGTTGAAAGTTAATATATACTTTCAAGACATGAGTATAAAACGTTGTTTGGCGAGATTCGACAAGAAAAACGTGTATATTCCTTGGTTTTTGTGTGCAGCTTGTCTCCTAGCATCATTAATTAGGCATGTCCCAATTTCCGAACTACATGCGCAATGGCACCCGTGTTTACACTTCCACCACACTTCCTTCAATCCAATCCAACGGTCATGTTGGTGGCCTATTTCAATTCTTGTTTTATTATAATTCGCCAAAGCTTCTTTCCTTTTCTTTTTCTAGCGAACTCAGCTAAAATGTTCGTACGTAAAATAAGTATACAACGAATGTTGAATTTTGAAATTATTAGTTTCATATTTTAGCTACTGATTTTGTCTGTTTGTATTAGAAAAACCAAAAATGTATTCGTTTGCTATATTTGTACATAGTAAATGTAATAATTACAGGATTAATTGCGTTATTTGATATCAGAGAAAACCTTATTCCTGAATATTACACAATGTATCAAAATAAACAAATCATGATCAGGACTGCTATCCTATTGCAATGTTAACCTATATAGGAAAATTTCATCTTATATGAAAAAGCTTAATAATATATTGTGAAACATTAATGTTTTGTGCCTGTTAATTTGGTCATATTTAATGTTTGATATTGTAAATATATTTTATGTTATTCATATGTTATGAAACATTATTGTATTGTACCTTTTGTACCTGTTCATTTCGTCATTTCATGTTTATTATTGTATATTTACCTCATGTTGCACATATGTGTTTGAGCGTTGTTTAATACAATCTTGAAATCTTGAAATAAAATCTCGTTATATTTTCTTCCATGGCTTTGACATTTAAAATTCCCCATTAATGTCTTTTTTGAAGATCTCTAATGATAAGATGTCATTTTTGTATTTAGCTATTTTGATGTTTTAATATTCCCCCCTCGTTAATAGTTAAAGAAGTCATATACACTTTAATATATTATTTCAGACGTTTGGATAATATGATATATGTATCATAACATTTAAAAACCCCAAATCCATTTGAATATTTTTCACAAAAAGTTGAATAATTATTAAACGCCTTTTATTCAAATATGTCGTAGAGGTATGTGTGTGTGACCGGGCAAATCATGTCTTATTCATAACGGAGAATACTATTGTTGTACATCTATTTGGGTACGATTTTAATGTTGGAACAGGGGTCGTGGTTGTAATCAGTACTTATCACCACTAACGTTATGAGTTCGAATCCCACTCAGGCGATACAACATTATGTGATAAAGTTTGCATGTGACTTACGGTATGTCGGTTGTTTTCTCGGGGTACTGCGGTTTCCTCCACCAATGAAACTGATATAACTGAAATATTGTTTAAAGTGACGCTAAACACCACAAACCAACCAACCAACTATTGTTGGAAAAGAATACTATAATTTGATTGGGACATGTTACATTACTATTATATTACAGAACTTACTATTGTGGTTGCTGAATTGACACACCCTCGTAGCCAGTGTCTGTCGAATTCCTCTTTAAATAAAGAGTATAATTAAAAGGAATTACAAATGAAAGAAATACCTAACACGAAGGAAATCATTGAGCTCAAAAACATGATGTCATTAGGTTTAGTTATTTGAATTACGGCTTCTAATTATCCCTTTGGTACCTTCAAACGGTTTTGAATTAACATTCAATAGCGTTTTAAATCGTGTAATGACTTAAAAAAAAACCCATAAAATAGAGATATTGTGTCTTTTTCACGTGTAAGGACAAAGAATAATAATAAGCAAAGCATAGCTAAACTTATAAACCCTTGCGTTATTTTGTTTCTGTTTTATCGTAAGTTAGATCACTTAGTAATAGAAATGGCTCTGCTATATAAGATATCAATAAACAATTATATATACGTGTTTGAGCATAGGAAACTAAGTTATATTATTAGATTTGATATTATTTTTATTATGGCTTCAGTAGTGTTTTGTCTGTGTTATGATTGTCAGATTAAGATACTGTTCCAATGAAATGTGAGCAGATATCGGTTAGCAGCTGTGACACTAAGTGAATGTCCTTACCTTATTGATGGCATATAATTGTACATGAACAGAAAGAAAATATTTATTTTCAGTTTCTTATTCGATGCATGCCGATTAAATACACGAGTGATCCAATAACAAACCCCAAAAATACCGCATTTTCGGAACATTTCCTAAATTCAATAGAAAAATCGTACAAATCAGAGACAAGATCGATACTCCTCAAATACATCACCACTCACTTTCATGGCTCGGTACTTGCAGTTCGATCAAATGTGACAGGGCTAAGTTAGTTTTATGTGGACCAAAAAAGTCTCTCGGTAAAATGATGCGGCAATGAAAAATTGTTCCACATATGAGTAAAATGTTAACCCTAGCATATAAGTGGATGAGCAGTGTTCTTGTAAAGAATGCTTAGTCATGTTCGACCAAGACATTATTCTTTTAAGTAATTGTGTAATTTATTCCATAGGCATATCTTCTATAGCATGTATTTTACTTTGCTACTGAAGTACATTGAACTATGTGTCTTGTTCTTAACATGATGTTAATGTCTTAGAATCGGCAAAAGTGGCGTTAATCACAATAACCTAACCTAACCTAACCAATAAAGCATTGTCTTCCTAATGGGCTTGCCTACTACGACATCACAATAATAGTCATTCGTCTATCATAATATACTAGCCCGGCTCCATCTGGAGAGGTTTATGGTGTTCATCGCCACTTTCAACAATATTTCGGTTATATGGTGGCGGTCAGTTTTATTGGTGGAGGAAACCGGAGTACCCGGAGAAATTCACCGACCTGTCGCAAGTCACTGACAAACTTTATCACATAATGTTGTATCGAGTACTCCTCGTTAATGAGCGAGATTCGAACTCACAGCTTCAGTGGTGATATACACTGATTGCACATGTAGTTGTAAATCAAACTATCATACGATCACGACCAATGCGGCCGCGGCTTCACCTAGAGCATGTATTCTCTTTCGAGTTTATTGTGTTGTTCAAGCCATTTGTATTACCATCTCAGATACTAAGATGTTGGCATATTAATGATCAACTATAAAAAAAAATATGTTAAACATCTTGAAGGAAAGCAACTACATGTATTTTACTTTTTCATCCCACTCGAATCACAGAATGAACAACAGTTTGTAGAAATAGAACTTAGTTGCCTCATTACTGACTATGACTATTCCATAACGGCGTTCACTGAGTGGGCAGGATGTATCAAGGCAATATATTTAGACCATATATATTATCTCCCTTTTATCTATCTCAAACGATACATTCCTACATATATCAATACCACAATCTTACATATAATGATATAAGTTTCTTGTACTCTATTGCTCTTTTAACTTTAAATAATAACAAAACTTATATAATCCGTGAAGATGTATTATACATGTATTTATATAATTATCATGATAGGTATATTTTGTTTTAAATTTTTAAGTTTTCGTTTTAATCAGTTTAAAAAAGATACACTAATTTAATATCTCAAAATATGAGATTAACTTATGCACAGATGTCATAGTCCTATTGATTAGCTTTTAAAAGATAAAATTCATGTCCTGATTTGTAGCATAATCTACAAACTACTTTAATGCATCGCCAAGCTTCTTAATAAAAACTTTTTTTGGATCGATAAAGAATCATATGCAACGATACCTTTATTCCGTTAAAGTCGTTTATTTTTTGCTTAAAGTAGTAGCATCTGTTCAGGGTAGATTGTTTAATGATTGTAAGCAGCTTTACATGTAGAACAATAATTATAACACGACGTCCTTCATTGGCTATATAAATTATGTCGTGATAAAACTCCCGATATATTTTGATTTGCACATGCGTATTGTTGAAAGAATTATTAATCTCATTCTTGGGTGAGTTCATGTATTCATACAAGACCGTGGTACATACAAATATAGAAATGCTCGTTTTGTTTCTTTGCAAATAATTTTTTTCCGGAAAAATATTAATGATAACCATTTATCGACTTTAACTTTTGTAAATTGTTGTTTTCTGTTTACAAGGAACGTGCGTAACATTGACACAAGCTGGTTACTGAGTTATTTTATGATTTTGTGAGCATTTCACTTGCTTAAATTGCTAAAATCAAAATGACATTAAAATATCAGTAAGTTAATTACAACGCTGTATTGTTATCAGCATAAGAAAAACAACTGTAAGCATGAAGGTTAGTAGATTTTGATATGACATGCATTTCCACTACTGCCTTCCAATTAAAAAAATAGATTGATATTTCCTACTGGAATCTAAACGAATCATAGTTTGCATAACGATTTAACATGGGTAACATTATTGGTCACCTGATTTATATCAAGTGATTTAAAATAAAACAATCGTCATTCTTTCAAAATGGGATTGTCTTCTTAAAACCACAAAGAAGTGACAAATATATATAAATACCGATAAAGGAACTAACTCCAAGGCATTGCATTTCAAGAAAAGAAAGACAAGTCAATTTGTGTTAAGTATGCATACGCCGTTACATATATTTGTGTTGTATCTGTATTGTCAATCGATAAAAAGCAAATCACTCCTGAAATGTAATATTAAATCTCTAAACCAGTCCATACACTTTGATATTAGCTTTCATTAAGATGTGATAACATCTCAGGTAGACTATCGCATCTCTAAATTATACTGGCAAATGAAGTTCTGTGTCGAATTTAATTTCAGCATTTGTCCTTAAGTGTTGGATTAGTGTGTTTTGTTTTGATCGGCATGTTTACAAAAATCACACGACAGATGCCAGTGGAGCAGGAACTACTTACCGTTCCGGAGTATCTTAGCTCACCCATAGTTTTAGTGGGTTATTGTTGTCAATTTCATCCAATTTCATGTGTTTAAGTTTTTAGTTCAGTGTTTAGTTCGTCTTACTGCTATTTTATTTTGTAGATAGTAAATGTGTTATCTATGTAATGTTCATTAAGTTACGTATACTGGAGTCTAACCTGTTTTTCCATATCAGATGATATTCATGTCGCTTTAACGTAACACTAACGCGACGGGTGCCATTAATGGAACAAGGACTGCTTACCCTTCCGTAGCACTTGAGTTCATCTCCTGCTTACCCTTCCGTAGCACTTGAGTTCATTTCCTGCTTACCCTTCCGTAGCACTTGAGTTCATCTCCTATTTTTAGTGGGGTGGTCCAATCCTTAGTTTACTGTGAAGTACTTTGTCGATCATTGATTGTTTCTTTGTCCTCTTTCTTTTGCCCATTGTAATGTATGTCCGTCGTCAATGTACGACTTTTTATTACATCTCTTGTTATCTTTAAGCATTTTCGTAGGCCATGATTAATGTAAAACACTTTCGTACAAAAACAAACCAAACGCAATACCTACAGCTGCAGAAATTTAATATTCTATATGCAACTGTTACAAACCATTATATATTATAGTATTATTAAATGGGTGTTTTGATATTAATCTTGTATTATGTCCAAGTACAGTCGTATTGAGTCGAGGACAGCTGTATTGACCAAAGGCAACGCCGAGGGTCAATACAGCTGTACGAGACTCAATACGACTGTACGAGGACATAATGCAGGATTAATATCAAAACACCCATTTCATGATACCTTTATTAACCAATACACCAATGTGTAAAATACAACCAATATCAAAGCATCCAATATTAACCAATACACTAATATGTAAAATACAACCAATAAATGCAATATGAAGGGGTGGTTGTTTCAGACACATTCCACATTTCAATGTTTGTACGAGGAAATAATGTAGGATAAATATCAAAACACCCATTTCATGTAACTTTCAGTAACCATACACCAATTTGAACAATACAACCTATTTAGAAACAGTGTCAGTGGACCAGGGCTATAAAAAGATTCGCCTTATTCGATCTCTTAAAAAGTTTATATTCCGATACCAATATCTTGTCGAAATATATTCCGTCTCTGCAGAAAAAATTATAAGCGATGCATTTTCATATAGCGAAAATGTATAAAGATAAAGAAGTCAAAAATGTCAAGGATATTTTTTTTCTCAATGTGTGACGTAAAAATATTTTTGACATTTACGTCACCGAATATGGTACTGCTTTGACAACTATTTTACCTATTTTGTTCCTGTATTTAAATACTGTTACAGTGACAACCGGAACCTTTGAACAGTAATGAGAGCGGGAGGTTTGGCGCCTTAAAATCTGATTCAACCCACCATTTCTTTAGAAATGCCTGTACCAAGTCAGGGTCATTACGGTTTTCACAGTTTTCCGGTTGTTGACTGATTTTGTCTGTTTATATAATTATGAGTTTTGACTTTCCCTTTGTAAGATTGTTCGGAGTTCGGTAATTTTGTTATTACCCTTATTTATGTCGTCTGCCATTTTTTTTATTGCTAAGTGCGCATGCCCACTCATGTATAAAGACCAGTTCGAAGCCGTATTAAACCTGTTTTTCCGTATAAAGACCTGTACAAATACCACTTAAAAAGTCTGTATTAACTGGTCAGTTTCCTATTACATTGGTTAATAATTTTAAATATAAAATACAAATAAATTCCTAGCATACGTAAGCTATTATTGTAATAAATTCTTAGCATACGTAAGCTATAATTGTAATATATTCTTAGCATAGGTAAGCTATTATTGTAATAAATTCTTAGCATGCGTAAGCTATTATTGTAATAAATACATAGCATACGTAAGCTATTATTGTAATACATTTTTAGCATACGTATGCTATTATTGTAATAAATTCTTAGCATACGTATGCTAGTATTGTAATAAATTATTAGCATACGTAAGCTATTATTGTAATACATTCTTAGCATACGTAAGCTATTATTGTAATACATTCTTAGCATACGTAAGCTATTATTGTAATAAATTCTTAGCATACGTAAGCTATTATTGTAATAAATTCTTAGCATGTGTAAGCTATTATTGTAATAAATTCTTAAGCTATTATTGCAATAAATTCTTAAGCTATTATTGTAATAAATTATTAGCATACGTAAGCTATTATTGTAATAAATTATTAGCATACGTAAGCTATTATTGTAATAATTTGTCAGCATACGTAAGCTATTATTGTAATAAATTCTTAGCATACGTAAGCTATTATTGTAATACATTCTTAGCATACGTAGGCTATTATTGTAATAAATTCTTAGCATACGTAAGCTGTTACTGTAATAAATTCTTAGCATACGTAAGCTATTATTGTAATAAATTCTTAGCATACGGAAGCTATTATTGTAATAAATTATTAGCATGCATAAGCTATTAGTGTAATACATTCTTAGCATGCGTAAGCTATTATTGTAATACATTCTTAGCATACGTAAGCTATTATTGTAATAAATTCTTAGCATACGTAAGCTATTATTGTAATAAATTCTTAGCATGTGTAAGCTATTATTGTAATAAATTCTTAAGCTATTATTGCAATAAATTCTTAAGTTATTATTGTAATAAATTATTAGCATACGTAAGCTATTATTGTAATAAATTATTAGCATACGTAATCTATTATTGTAATAATTATTTAGCATACGTAAGCTATTATTGTAATACATTCTTAGCATACGTAAGATATTATTGTATTAAATTCTTAGCATACGTAAGCTATTATTGTAATACATTCTTAGCATACGTAAGCTATTATTGTAATAAATTCTTAGCAAGCGTAAGCTATTATTGTAATAAATTCTTAGCATACGTAAGCTATTATTGTAATAAATTCTTAGCATGTGTAAGCTATTATTGTAATAAATTCTTAAGCTATTATTGCAATAAATTCTTAAGTTATTATTGTAATAAATTATTAGCATACGTAAGCTATTATTGTAATAAATTATTAGCATACGTAAGATATTATTGTAATAAATTCTTAGCATACGTAAGCT
The DNA here is from genome assembly GCA_963680875.1 of Bathymodiolus brooksi. Classification (NCBI taxonomy): domain Eukaryota; kingdom Metazoa; phylum Mollusca; class Bivalvia; order Mytilida; family Modiolidae; genus Bathymodiolus; species Bathymodiolus brooksi. Next base: position 60,603,624 of record OY804578.1, read on the forward strand.
ATTATTGTAATACATTCCTAGCATACGTAAGCTATTATTGTAATAAATTCTAAGCAAGCGTAAGCAATTATTGTAGTAAATTCTTAGCATACGTAAGCTATTATTGTAATAAATATTATGTATAAATGTTAGATGATCGCTACTGTTTCATAGAATATAATGACGTTGATATGTAATATTGAGGGACATTAACAGATGTGATTAAATATACTTCAAGCTTAAATCATATTTGTGGCAGAGTTCATGATCATTGTAGTATTGGTGTCTTATAAATACATAAAAAGAAGATATCAAAGTGGTAAGCAGAAGTTATTCATGGAAGAAGGAAAGACAATATAATGACAAAAAGGATAAATGATGATCTACAAGTCATTATGCAGAAAATAAAAGATTAAGCAAGCTGAACACCAAGCAAAACTGAGAGTGAACTCAGGTGATCCGGGAGGATAAACAGTTTCTGCTCTACTCATGGCAACAGTTGTGCTACTCTTGTTGTTGTTGTTGTTGTCCTATTATGTGTCTTTACGTTCTAGGTTCAGTGTTGTGATGTCCGTTACGATTTACGTATAACACGATGTTCGATTCGTCTTTACATTCGGTTGTTTGGAAAAGGGCTCATGTCTTGTTTACGTTATTTGTGCTTGTTTGCGTATACTAGTGTCCAACAAATAGTGTGTTGTATGTTTCGTCTTGTGTACCTTATATTGCCTGTTTTCCTGGATTGCCATTTTTGATTTCCCCTTCGATGTACTCTAACGTTTATTTGTTACAAACACATTGCTGTCAGAAATGAGGAAAGGACCGAAACATATCCATTATCATATTTGTCATAGATATTCCATAACCACTAACCACTAACGAAGTCATAATGGTGACCGTAAATCTTTCGACTTGATTACTTCAATTAGAAACCCTGTATCACGGAAGTCATGGTAGGAACCAAAAGTCATGGAATATCATATTAATTGAGAGATATCTACTCTATATATAAGCTCTGCTGGAATGTTGCTACATATAAATGGAAAGTTCACAATGAAAAAAATCGAAATAGTCTCTTTTGTCCTAAGTTTTCGTTCTTAACCGGTCCTCGCTGTCAGTTTCTAGGTTGAAATCAGGTATGAAGCAGACATAGGTGTATATGTGATATCTTTTATCTTAGACTTAATGCGATGGATGTTTATTATTTACGACAACAGTGATGGTATAAGTATTGTGTCTAGGCCTACCTGGAGATCGCTGAATGTCATAGGTATTTTCAACTCCACTCCTTGCCGTAAACGAAGCCATGGTCATCGTCATTATACATCCCCTATACTCCATGATATTTCACGTATGACCTTCTACCATTTATGCAGAAACCGGTGGGCATGCATTACATTTGTTCGAAACTGTTTTCACTGCCCCTTTCAAAAATACATTCCTTGTACAACTCATGTTTGAAAAACCACGTTACAAATCCGTATTCAAATGTGCCGTTTAACTGTAAAGCGTCGGGTGTCACATGTAGAGCAGGAACTGCTAACCTTTCCGGAGCACCTGAGTTCACCCGGTTTTTAGTGTGGTTTGTGTTGCTCGATCTTTGGTTTTCTGTGCTGTGTTTTGTAGATCGTTGTTTTTCCTTTTGTCCCTTTTCCTTTGGCCATTGTGTTGTTTGTTCTTCTTCCTTTGGCCATTGTGTTGTATGTTCCTCTCTGAATTACGGCTTTTGGTTACCCGTTTGATATCTTCAAACTTTTCTTAGTGAAAAGACATTATCATATATATAGCGGAAAGTGAAATTACAGGATCAGACTCGCTTCTTTTCGTTTTTCATGGGAAGCCCATGTATGAAGTCTGCCTCATATGAATAAAGGAACACATCAGTAATAAGAAAACCACAGTTGGTATCCATATTATTTACTAGTCACCAAAAGAAACGATACAAAAACGTTTTTGAAATATATTTTTATATTAAAACCAAAACAATTATTTTTATCATATACGTCAATGTTTGCGTGAAACGCATTTATTCTCACAAAGCAAACAATGTCATCTTGTTCCGTTACGGAAAAAATCCGGAATGTCAATGTTCCGTCTCCTGGTCGAGTTTGCGATGATCAAATTATGCATTTAAATCACCTGCGGTCATTAATTGTGCTGTCAACAAAAGAAAACAATTTGCCATTCACCAGAACGTCGATGCCACGACTCCGTCAAAATGACCGTGAGCGAGCGGTGGGTATGGTTCAGACTGGAATGACTCACCAGGCCGTTGCAGACCACTTTAATGTGCCAAGAATAACCATTTCAAGGCTGATAAATCGTCTTCGACAAACAGGTAGGACGAATGACAGATCCCGTAACAACAGGCCGCATGTAACGTCACAACGTCAAGACAGACATTTACACATTTTCACCTCCGGAACCGTATGATAACGCCTGAAGGGCACTGCCCGTAGAACACCTGATCTAGCAAACATCCGAATTTTGGGTCAGATTACGCAGAAGACTACGTGAATCTGGACTCCGAGCTAGGCACCCGGTGGTATGATCAATCCTTAATCAACGAGACTAGCCTGGTCTCGTGCACGCCGTCGTTGGAGGCTTTACACCTGGCAACACATCCTTTTTAGTGATGAATTCAGATTTTCACTTCATTTTAGCGATGGACGTTATCGTGTGTACCGCAGTCGTGGGAACGTTTTACGGACTAGTGTGTGTACGAGTCCGATCGTTTTGGAGGCGTAAGTGTTATGGTCTGCGCTGGAATTTCTCATGGTGGTCACACTCAGCTCAATATTGTTCAAGGAACATTGAATGCCGTAAAATACAGAGACGATGTTCTTGATCCTATCGTTCTACCCTTCCTTTGATCAGCGCAACTTTGATCACGTCTTTCAACGTGACAATGCAAGATGTCACATGGCTCGTGTTTGTCAATACTTTCTGAACCGGATCTGTTACCAATTGAACATTTATGAGATGAACTCGGTAGACGTGTTCGCCACCGCCATAATCCATTTGAAACATTACAGGAGCTGCGCGACGCACTTTGTGCACGTGTGGAACAACATCCCACAAGCCTTTATCCAACGATTGATTGGTTCTATGCGTCGGAAATGCGAAACTGTCGTTACTACAAGAGGTGGTCACACACGTAATTGAACTCCACAATCCTCCATGCTGCATGACAATTTCTGTCTGTCCATGATTTGTTCTGATAATGATGTTGAGAAATTTTGTTGATATTGCCTTATTTGTTATGCCCATATGAATCTAAATTATACGATTTTTATCGATTTTTTTTCTCTATGTAAAAAATATTGAGCATCAAACCCTTGTATCGTTGCTTTTGTTGACTAGTATATAATGTCTTTATTTTGAACTGAGGTCTTGGTGGCCGAGTGGTATGATCTAATCTTAATCCTTACAACAGTGACGTGGTTTCTCCCTCCAATACCTACTTCAAGTAAAGATGTTCAGACATTTACCCATTGATTTAGTAGGGAAAAACACAGAGCTGACGCTAAGCCCCCATTAACCAAATTAATCTTATAGATTGTGATTCAAAATATTCCATTGAAATATATCTGCCGATTCTATCTTTTCTGTTTGGGCCCCTTTGATTTCTTGCTCCCAGGAACTATTGGATTATTTCCCTTGGCAATTTTTTGACTTTGAGCGTACCTGATGAAGGTTATTCCACAGATGCATCGTACGCACTTAATTAGATATCAACGTATTTGTTACTATCACTGGGTCGATACCTCTGCTGCTCAGCTATTAGACCCAGAGGATAACATCCACCCAGTAGTCAGTGTTACTATCACTGGGTCGATACCTCTGCTGCTGAGCTATTAGACAAAGAGGATAACATCCACCCAGTAGTCAGTGTTACTATCACTGGGTCGATGCCTCTCCTGGTGAGCTATTAGACCCAGAGGATAACATCCACCCAGTAGTCAGTGTTACTATCACTGGGTCGATACCTCTGCTGCTGAGCTATTAGACCCAGAGGATAACATCCACCCAGTAGTCAGTGTTACTATCACTGGGTCGATACCTGGCGAACTATTAGACCCAGAGGATAACATCCACCCAGTAGTCAGTGTTACTATCACTGGGTCGATACCTCTGCTGCTGAGCTATTAGACCCAGAGGATAACATCCATCCAGTATTCAGTGTTACTATAACTGGGTCGATACCTGGTGAGCTATTAAACCCAGAGGATAACATCCACCCAGTAGTCAGTGTTACTATCACTGGGTCGATACCTGGTGAGCTATTAGACCCAGAGGATAACATCCACCCAGTAGTCAGTGTTACTATCACTGGGTCGATGCCTCTGCTGCTGAGCTATTAGACCCAGAGGATAACATCCACCCAGTAGTCAGTGTTACTATCACTGGGTCGATACATCTGCTGGTGAGCTATTAGACCCAGAGGATAACATCCACCCAGTAGTCAGTGTTACTATCACTGGGTCGATGCCTGGTGAGCTATTAGACCCAGAGGATATCATCCACCCAGTAGTCAGTGTTACTATCACTGGGTCGATACCTCTGCTGGTGAGCTATTAGACCCAGAGGATATCATCCACCCAGTAGTCAGTGTTACTATCACTGGGTCGATGCCTCTGCTGGTGAGCTATTAGACCCAGAGGATATCATCCACCCAGTAGTCAGTGTTACTATCACTGGGTCGATGTCTCTGCTGGTGAGCTATTAGAAAAAGAGGACAACATCCACCCAGTAGTCAGTGTTACAATCACTGGGTCGATACCTCTACTGGTGAGCTATTAGACCCAGAGGATATCATCCACCTAGTAGTCAGTGTTACTATCACTGGGTGGATGCCTCTGCTGCTGAGCTATTAGACCCAGAGGATATCATCCACCCAGTAGTCAGTGTTACTATCACTGGGTCGATGCCTCTGCTGGTGAGCTATTAGACCCAGAGGATAACATCCATCCAGTAGTCAGTGTTACTATCACTGGGTCGATGCCTCTGCTGCTGAGCTATTAGACCCAGAGGATATCATCCACCCAGTAGTCAGTGTTACTATCACTGGGTCGATACCTCTGCTGGTGACCTATTAGACCCAGAGGATATCATCCACCCAGTAGTCAGTGTTACTATCACTGGGTCGATGCCTGGTGAGCTATTAGACCCAGAGGGTATCATCCACCCAGTAGTCAGTGTTACTATCACTGGGTCGATGCCTCTGCTGGTGAGCTATTAGACCCAGAGGATATCATCCACCCAGTAGTCAGTGTTACTATCACTGGGTCGATGCCTCTGCTGGTGATCTATTAGACCCAGAGGATATCACCCACCCAGTAGTCAGTGTTACTATCACTGGGTCGATACCTCTGCTGCTGAGCTATTAGACCCAGAGGATAACATCCATCCAGTAGTCAGTGTTACTATCACTGGGTGGATACCTCTGCTGCTGAGCTATTAGACCCAGAGGATAACATCCACCCAGTAGTCAGTGTTACAATCACTGGGTCGATACCAGGTGAGCTATTAGACCCAAAGGATAACATCCACCCAGTAGTCAGTGTTACTATCACTGGGTCGATACCTGGTGAGCTATTAGACCCAGAGGATAACATCCACCCAGTAGTCAGTGTTACTATCACTGGGTCGATGCCTCTGCTGCTGAGCTATAAGACCCAGAGGATAACATTCACCCAGTAGTCAGTGTTAATATCACTGGGTCGATACATCTGCTGGTGAACTATTAGACCCAGAGGATAACATCCACCTATTAGTCAGTGTTACTATCACTGGGTCGATACCTCTGCTGCTTAGCTATTAGACCCAGAGGATAGCATCCACCCAGTAGTCAGTGTTACTATCACTGGGTCGATACCTGGTGAGCTATTAGACCCAGAAGATATCATCTACCCAGTAGTCAGTGTTACTATCACTGGGTCGATGCCTCTGCTGGTGAGCTATTAGACCCAGAGGATAACATCCACCCAGTAGTCAGTGTTACTATCACTGCGTCGATGCCTCTGCTGCTGACCTATTAGACCCAGAGGATATCATCCACCCAGTAGTCAGTGTTACTATCACTGGGTCGATACCTCTGCTGGTGACTTATTAGACCCAGAGGATATCATCCACCAAGTACTCAGTGTTACTATCACTGGGTCGATGCCTCTGCTGGTGAGCTATTAGACCCAGAGGATATCATCCACCCAGCAGTCAGTGTTACTATCACTGCGTCAATGCCTCTGCTGGTGAGCTATTCGACAAAGAGGATATAATCCACCCAGTAGTCAGTGTTAATATCACTGGGTCGATGCCTCTGCTGGTGAACTATTAGACCCAGAGGATATCATCCACCCAGTAGTCAGTGTTACAATCACTGGGTCGATGCCTCTGCTGGTGAGCTATTAGACCCAGAGGATATCATCCACCCAGTAGTCAGTGTTACTATCACTGGGTCGATGCCTCTGCTGGTGACCTATTAGACCCAGAGGGTATCATCCACCCAGTAGTCAGTGTTACTATCACTGGGTCGATGCCTCTGCTGGTGAGCTATTAGACCCAGAGGATATCATCCACCCAGTAGTCAGTGTTATTATCACTGGGTCGATGCCTCTGCTGGTGAGCTATTAGACCCAGAGGCTATCAACCACCCAGTAGTCAGTGTTACTATCACTGGGTCGATACCTGGTGAACTATTAGACCCAGAGGATAACATCCACCCAGTAGTCAGTGTTACTATCACTGGGTCGATACCTCTGCTGCTGAGCTATTAGACCCAGAGGATAACATCCATCCAGTATTCAGTGTTACTATAACTGGGTCGATACCTGGTGAGCTATTAGACCCAGAGGATAACATCCACCCAGTAGTCAGTGTTACTATCACTGGGTCGATACCTGGTGAGCTATTAGACCCAGAGGATAACATCCACCCAGTAGTCAGTGTTACTATCACTGGGTCGATGCCTCTGCTGCTGAGCTATTAGACCCAGAGGATAACATCCACCCAGTAGTCAGTGTTACTATCACTGGGTCGATACATCTGCTGGTGAGCTATTAGACCCAGAGGATAACATCCACCCAGTAGTCAGTGTTACTATCACTGGGTCGATGCCTTGTGAGCTATTAGACCCAGAGGATATCATCCACCCAGTAGTCAGTGTTACTATCACTGGGTCGATACCTCTGCTGGTGAGCTATTAGACCCAGAGGATATCATCCACCCAGTAGTCAGTGTTACTATCACTGGGTCGATGCCTCTGCTGGTGAGGTATTAGACCCAGAGGATATCATCCACCCAGTAGTCAGTGTTACTATCACTGGGTCGATGTCTCTGCTGGTGAGCTATTAGAAAAAGAGGACAACATCCACCCAGTAGTCAGTGTTACAATCACTGGGTCGATACCTCTACTGGTGAGCTATTAGACCCAGAGGATATCATCCACCTAGTAGTCAGTGTTACTAACACTGGGTGGATGCCTCTGCTGCTGAGCTATTACACCCAGAGGATATCATCCACCCAGTAGTCAGTGTTACTATCACTGGGTCGATGCCTCTGCTGGTGAGCTACTAGACCCAGAGGATAACATCCATCCAGTAGTCAGTGTTACTATCACTGGGTCGATGCCTCTGCTGCTGAGCTATTAGACCCAGAGGATATCATCCACCCAGTAGTCAGTGTTACTATCACTGGGTCGATACCTCTGCTGGTGACCTATTAGACCCAGAGGATATCATCCACCCAGTAGTCAGTGTTACTATCACTGGGTCGATGCCTGGTGAGCTATTAGACCCAGAGGGTATCATCCACCCAGTAGTCAGTGTTACTATCACTGGGTCGATGCCTCTGCTGGTGAGCTATTAGACCCAGAGGATATCATCCACCCAGTAGTCAGTGTTATTATCACTGGGTCGATGCCTCTGCTGGTGAGCTATTAGACCCAGAGGCTATCAACCACCCCGTAGTCAGTGTTACTATCACTGGGTCGATGCCTCTGCTGGTGATCTATTAGACCCAGAGGATATCACCCACCCAGTAGTCAGTGTTACTATCACTGGGTCGATACCTCTGCTGCTGAGCTATTAGACCCAGAGGATAACATCCATCCAGTAGTCAGTGTTACTATCACTGGGTGGATACCTCTGCTGCTGAGCTATTAGACCCAGAGGATAACATCCACCCAGTAGTCAGTGTTACTATCACTGGGTCGATACCAGGTGAGCTATTAGACCCAAAGGATAACATCCACCCAGTAGTCAGTGTTACTATCACTGGGTCGATACCTGGTGAGCTATTAGACCCAGAGGATAACATCCACCCAGTAGTCAGTGTTACTATCACTGGGTCGATGCCTCTGCTGCTGAGCTATAAGACCCAGAGGATAACATTCACCCAGTAGTCAGTGTTAATATCACTGGGTCGATACATCTGCTGGTGAACTATTAGACCCAGAGGATAACATCCACCCAGTAGTCAGTGTTACTATCACTGGGTCGATACCTCTGCTGCTTAGCTATTAGACCCAGAGGATAGCATCCACCCAGTAGTCAGTGTTACTATCACTGGGTCGATACCTGGTGAGCTATTAGACCCAGAAGATATCATCTACCCAGTAGTCAGTGTTACTATCACTGGGTCGATGCCTCTGCTGGTGAGCTATTAGACCCAGAGGATAACATCCACCCAGTAGTCAGTGTTACTATCACTGCGTCGATGCCTCTGCTGCTGACCTATTAGACCCAGAGGATATCATCCACCCAGTAGTCAGTGTTACTATCACTGGGTCGATACTTCTGCTGGTGACTTATTAGACCCAGAGGATATCATCCACCAAGTACTCAGTGTTACTATCACTGGGTCGATGCCTCTGCTGGTGAGCTATTAGACCCAGAGGATATCATCCACCCAGCAGTCAGTGTTACTATCACTGCGTCAATGCCTCTGCTGGTGAGCTATTCGACAAAGAGGATATAATCCACCCAGTAGTCAGTGTTAATATCACTGGGTCGATGCCTCTGCTGGTGAACTATTAGACCCAGAGGATATCATCCACCCAGTAGTCAGTGTTACAATCACTGGGTCGATGCCTCTGCTGGTGAGCTATTAGACCCAGAGGATATCATCCACCCAGTAGTCAGTGTTACTATCACTGGGTCGATGCCTCTGCTGGTGACCTATTAGACCCAGAGGGTATCATCCACCCAGTAGTCAGTGTTACTATTACTGGGTCGATGCCTCTGCTGGTGAGCTATTAGACCCAGAGGATATCATCCACCCAGTAGTCAGTGTTATTATCACTGGGTCGATGCCTCTGCTGGTGAGCTATTAGACCCAGAGGCTATCAACCACCCAGTAGTCAGTGTTACTATCACTGGGTCGATACCTCTGCTGCTGAGCTATTAGACCCAGAGGATAACATCCATCCAGTAGTCAGTGTTACTATCACTGGGTGGATACCTCTGCTGCTGAGCTATTAGACCCAGAGGATAACATCCACCCAGTAGTCAGTGTTACTATCACTGGGTCGATACCAGGTGAGCTATTAGACCCAAAGGATAACATCCACCCAGTAGTCAGTGTTACTATCACTGGGTCGATGCCTCTGCTGCTGAGCTATAAGACCCAGAGGATAACATTCACCCAGTAGTCAGTGTTACTATCACTGGGTCGATACATCAGCTGGTGAACTATTAGACCCAGAGGATAACATCCACCTATTAGTCAGTGTTACTATCACTGGGTCGATACCTCTGCTGCTTAGCTATTAGACCCAGAGGATAGCATCCACCCAGTAGTCAGTGTTACTATCACTGGGTCGATACCTGGTGAGCTATTAGACCCAGAAGATATCATCTACCCAGTAGTCAGTGTTACTATCACTGGGTCGATGCCTCTGCTGGTGAGCTATTAGACCCAGAGGATAACATCCACCCAGTAGTCAGTGTTACTATCACTGGGTCGATACCTCTGCTGGTGACTTATTAGACCCAGAATATATCATCCACCCAGTACTCAGTGTTACTATCACTGGGTCGATGCCTCTGCTGGTGAGCTATTAGACCCAGAGGATATCATCCATCCAGTAATCAGTGTTACAATCACTGGGTCGATGCCTCTGCTGGTGAGCTATTAGACCCAGAGGATATCATCCACCCAGTAGTCAGTGTTACTATCACTGGGTCGATGCCTCTGCTGGTGAGCTATTAGACCCAGAGGATATCATCTACCCAGTATTCAGTGTTACTATCACTGGGTCGATACCTCTGCTGGTGAGCTATTAGACCCAGAGGATAACATCCATCCAGTAGTGAGTGTTACTATCACTGGGTCGATACATCTGCTGGTGAGCTATTAGACCCAGAGGATAACATCCACCCAGTAGTCAGTGTTACTATCACTGGGTCGATGCCTGGTGAGCTATTAGACCCAGAGGATAACATCCACCCAGTAGTCAGTGTTACTATCACTGGGTCGATGCCTCTGCTGGTGAGCTATTAGACCCAAAGGATATCATCCACCCAGTAGTCAGTGTTACTATCACTGGGTCGATGTCTCTGCTGGTGAGCTATTAGACAAAGAGGACAACATCCACCCAGTAGTCAGTGTTACAATCACTGGGTCGATACCTCTACTGGTGAGCTATTAGACCCAGAGGATATCATCCACCTAGTAGTCAGTGTTACTATCACTGGGTGGATGCCTCTGCTGCTGAGCTATTAGACCCAGAGGATATCATCCACCCAGTAGTCAGTGTTACTATCACTGGGTCGATGCCTCTGCTGGTGAGCTATTAGACCCAGAGGATAACATCCACCCAGTAGTCAGTGTTACTATCACTGGGTCGATGCCTCTGCTGCTGAGCTATTAGACCCAGAGGATATCATCCACCCAGTAGTCAGTGTTACTATCACTGGGTCGATACCTCTGCTGGTGACCTATTAGACCCAGAGGATATCATCCACCCAGTAGTCAGTGTTACTATCACTGTGTCGATACCTCTGCTGGTGAGCTATTAGACCCATAGGATAACATCCACCCAGTAGTCAGTGTTACTATCACTGGGTCGATGCCTCTGCACCTGAGCTATTAGACCCAGAGGATATCATCCAGCCAGTAGTCAGTGTTACTATCACTGGGTCGATACCTCTGCTGGTGACCTATTAGACCCAGAGGATATCATCCACCCAGTAGTCAGTGTTACTCTGCTGGTGAGCTATTAGACCCAGAAGATATCATCCACTCAGCAGTCAGTGTTACTATCATTGCGTCAATGCCTCTGCTGGTGAGCTATTCGACCCAGAGGATATAATCCACCCAGTAGTCAGTGTTAATATCACTGGGTCGATGCCTCTGCTGGTGAACTATTAGACCCAGAGGATATCATCTACCCAGTAGTCAGTGTTACAATCACTGGGTCGATGCCTCTGCTGGTGAGCTATTAGACCCAAAGAATATCATCTACCCAGTAGTCAGTGTTACTATCACTGGGTCGATACCTCTACTGGTGAGCTATTCGACCCAGAGGTTATCATCCACCCAGTAGTCAGTGTTACTATCACTGGGTCGATGCCTGGTGAGCTATTAGACCCAGAGGCTATCATCCACCCCGTAGTCAGTGTTACTATCACTGGGTCGATGCCTCTGCTGGTGAGCTATTAGACCCAGAGGCTATCATCCACCCCGTAGTCAGTGATACTATCACTGGGTCGATGCCTCTGCTGGTGAGCTATTAGACCCAGAGGATATCATCCACCCAGTAGTCAGTGTTACTATCACTGGGTCGATACCTCTGCTGCTGAGCTATTAGACCCAGAGGATAACATCCATCCAGTAGTCAGTGTTACTATCACTGGGTGGATACCTCTGCTGCTGAGCTATTAGACCCAGAGGATAACATCCACCCAGTAGTTAGTGTTACTATCACTGGGTCGATACCAGGTGAGCTATTAGACCCAGAGGATAACATCCACCCAGTAGTCAGTGTTACTATCACTGGGTCGATACCTGGTGAGCTATTAGACCCAGAGGATAATATCCACCCAGTAGTCAGTGTTACTATCACTGGGTTGATGCCTCTGCTGCTCAGCTATTAGACCCAGAGGATAACATTCACCCAGTAGTCAGTGTTACTATCACTGGGTCGATACATCTGCTGTTGAACTATTAGACCCAGAGGATAACATCCACCTATTAGTCAGTGTTACTATCACTGGGTCGATACCTCTGCTGCTTAGCTATTAGACCCAGAGGATAACATCCACCCAGTAGTCAGTGTTACTATCACTGGGTCGATACCTGGTGAGCTATTAGACCCAGAAGATATCATCCACCCAGTAGTCAGTGTTACTATCACTGGGTCGATGCCTCTGCTGGTGAGCTATTAGACCCAGAGGATAACATCCACCCAGTAGTCAGTGTTACTATCACTGCGTCGATGCCTCTGCTGCTGAGCTATTAGATCCAGAGGATATCATCCACCCAGTAGTCAGTGTTACTATCACTGGGTCGATACCTCTGCTGGTGACTTATTAGACCCAGAGGATATCATCCACCAAGTACTCAGTGTTACTATCACTGGGTCGATGCCTCTGCTGGTGAGCTATTAGACCCAGAGGATATCATCCACCCAGCAGTCAGTGTTACTATCACTGCGTCAATGCCTCTGCTGGTGAGCTATTCGACAAAGAGGATATAATCCACCCTGTAGTCAGTGTTAATATCACTGGGTCGATGCCTCTGCTGGTGAACTATTAGACCCAGAGGATATCATCCATTCAGTAATCAGTGTTACAATCACTGGGTCGATGCCTCTGCTGGTGAGCTATTAGACCCAGAGGATATCATCCACTCAGCAGTCAGTGTTACTATCACTGCGTCAATGCCTCTGCTGGTGAGCTATTCGACCCAGAGGATATAATCCACCCAGTAGTCAGTGTTAATATCACTTTGTCGATGCCTCTGCTGGTGAACTATTAGACCCAGAGGATATCATCCACCCAGTAGTCAGTGTTACAATCACTGGGTCGATGCCTCTGCTGGTGAGCTATTAGACCCAGAGGATATCATCCACCCAGTACTCAGTGTTACTATCACTGGGTCGATGCCTCTGCTGGTGACCTATTAGACCCAGAGGATATCATCCACCCAGTAGTCAGTGTTACTATCACTGGGTCGATGCCTGGTGAGCTATTAAACCCAGAGGGTATCATCCACCCAGCAGTCAGTGTTACTATCACTGGGTCGATGCCTCTGCTGGTGAGCTATTAGACCCAGAGGATATCATCCACCCAGTAGTCAGTGTTATTATCACTGGGTCGATGCCTCTGCTGGTGAGCTATTAGACCCAGAGGCTATCAACCACCCCGTAGTCAGTGTTACTATCACTGGGTCGATGCCTCTGCTGGTGAGCTATTAGACCCAGAGGATATCACCCACCCAGTAGTCAGTGTTACTATCACTGGGTCGATACCTCTGCTGCTGAGCTATTAGACCCAGAGGATAACATCCACCCAGTAGTCAGTGTTACTATCACTGGGTCGATACCAAGTGAACTATTAGACCCAAAGGATAACATCCACCCAGTAGTCAGTGTTACTATCACTGGGTCGATACCTGGTGAGCAATTAGACCCAGAGGATAACATCCACCCAGTAGTCAGTGTTACTATCACTGGGTCGATGCCTCTGCTGCTGAGCTATAAGACCCAGAGGATAACATTCACCCAGTAGTCAGTGTTACTATCACTGGGTCGATACATCAGCTGGTGAACTATTAGATCCAGAGGATAACATCCACCTATTAGTCAGTGTTACTATCACTGGGTCGATACCTCTGCTGCTTAGCTATTAGACCCAGAGGATAGCATCCACCCAGTAGTCAGTGTTACTATCACTGGGTCGATACCTGGTGAGCTATTAGACCCAGAAGATATCATCTACCCAGTAGTCAGTGTTACTATCACTGGGTCGATGCCTCTGCTGGTGAGCTATTAGACCCAGAGGATAACATCCACCCAGTAGTCAGTGTTACTATCACTGCGTCAATGCCTCTGCTGCTGACCTATTAGACCCAGAGTATATCATCCACCCAGTACTCAGTGTTACTATCACTGGGTCGATGCCTCTGCTGGTGAGCTATTAGACCCAGAGGATATCATCCACCCAGCAGTCAGTGTTACTATCACTGCGTCAATGCCTCTGCTGGTGAGCTATTCGACAAAGAGGATATAATCCACCCAGTAGTCAGTGTTAATATCACTGGGTCGATGCCTCTGCTGGTGAACTATTAGACCCAGAGGATATCATCCATCCAGTAATCAGTGTTACAATCACTGGGTCGATGCCTCTGCTGGTGAGCTATTAGACCCAGAGGATATCATCCACCCAGTAGTCAGTGTTACTATCACTGGGTTGATGCCTCTGCTGCTCAGCTATTAGACCCAGAGGATAACATTCACCCAGTAGTCAGTGTTACTATCACTGGGTCGATACATCTGCTGTTGAACTATTAGACCCAGAGGATAACATCCACCTATTAGTCAGTGTTACTATCACTGGGTCGATACCTCTGCTGCTTAGCTATTAGACCCAGAGGATAACATCCACCCAGTAGTCAGTGTTACTATCACTGGGTCGATACCTGGTGAGCTATTAGACCCAGAAGATATCATCCACCCAGTAGTCAGTGTTACTATCACTGGGTCGATGCCTCTGCTGGTGAGCTATTAGACCCAGAGGATAACATCCACCCAGTAGTCAGTGTTACTATCACTGCGTCGATGCCTCTGCTGCTGAGCTATTAGATCCAGAGGATATCATCCACCCAGTAGTCAGTGTTACTATCACTGGGTCGATACCTCTGCTGGTGACTTATTAGACCCAGAGGATATCATCCACCAAGTACTCAGTGTTACTATCACTGGGTCGATGCCTCTGCTGGTGAGCTATTAGACCCAGAGGATATCATCCACCCAGCAGTCAGTGTTACTATCACTGCGTCAATGCCTCTGCTGGTGAGCTATTCGACAAAGAGGATATAATCCACCCTGTAGTCAGTGTTAATATCACTGGGTCGATGCCTCTGCTGGTGAACTATTAGACCCAGAGGATATCATCCATTCAGTAATCAGTGTTACAATCACTGGGTCGATGCCTCTGCTGGTGAGCTATTAGACCCAGAGGATATCATCCACTCAGCAGTCAGTGTTACTATCACTGCGTCAATGCCTCTGCTGGTGAGCTATTCGACCCAGAGGATATAATCCACCCAGTAGTCAGTGTTAATATCACTTTGTCGATGCCTCTGCTGGTGAACTATTAGACCCAGAGGATATCATCCACCCAGTAGTCAGTGTTACAATCACTGGGTCGATGCCTCTGCTGGTGAGCTATTAGACCCAGAGGATATCATCCACCCAGTACTCAGTGTTACTATCACTGGGTCGATGCCTCTGCTGGTGACCTATTAGACCCAGAGGATATCATCCACCCAGTAGTCAGTGTTACTATCACTGGGTCGATGCCTGGTGAGCTATTAAACCCAGAGGGTATCATCCACCCAGCAGTCAGTGTTACTATCACTGGGTCGATGCCTCTGCTGGTGAGCTATTAGACCCAGAGGATATCATCCACCCAGTAGTCAGTGTTATTATCACTGGGTCGATGCCTCTGCTGGTGAGCTATTAGACCCAGAGGCTATCAACCACCCCGTAGTCAGTGTTACTATCACTGGGTCGATGCCTCTGCTGGTGAGCTATTAGACCCAGAGGATATCACCCACCCAGTAGTCAGTGTTACTATCACTGGGTCGATACCTCTGCTGCTGAGCTATTAGACCCAGAGGATAACATCCACCCAGTAGTCAGTGTTACTATCACTGGGTCGATACCAAGTGAACTATTAGACCCAAAGGATAACATCCACCCAGTAGTCAGTGTTACTATCACTGGGTCGATACCTGGTGAGCAATTAGACCCAGAGGATAACATCCACCCAGTAGTCAGTGTTACTATCACTGGGTCGATGCCTCTGCTGCTGAGCTATAAGACCCAGAGGATAACATTCACCCAGTAGTCAGTGTTACTATCACTGGGTCGATACATCAGCTGGTGAACTATTAGATCCAGAGGATAACATCCACCTATTAGTCAGTGTTACTATCACTGGGTCGATACCTCTGCTGCTTAGCTATTAGACCCAGAGGATAGCATCCACCCAGTAGTCAGTGTTACTATCACTGGGTCGATACCTGGTGAGCTATTAGACCCAGAAGATATCATCTACCCAGTAGTCAGTGTTACTATCACTGGGTCGATGCCTCTGCTGGTGAGCTATTAGACCCAGAGGATAACATCCACCCAGTAGTCAGTGTTACTATCACTGCGTCAATGCCTCTGCTGCTGACCTATTAGACCCAGAGTATATCATCCACCCAGTACTCAGTGTTACTATCACTGGGTCGATGCCTCTGCTGGTGAGCTATTAGACCCAGAGGATATCATCCACCCAGCAGTCAGTGTTACTATCACTGCGTCAATGCCTCTGCTGGTGAGCTATTCGACAAAGAGGATATAATCCACCCAGTAGTCAGTGTTAATATCACTGGGTCGATGCCTCTGCTGGTGAACTATTAGACCCAGAGGATATCATCCATCCAGTAATCAGTGTTACAATCACTGGGTCGATGCCTCTGCTGGTGAGCTATTAGACCCAGAGGATATCATCCACCCAGTAGTCAGTGTTACTATCACTGGGTCGATGCCTCTGCTGGTGAGCTATTAGACCCAGAGGATATCATCCACCCAGTAGTCAGTGTTATTATCACTGGGTCGATGCCTCTGCTGGTGAGCTATTAGACCCAGAGGCTATCAACCACCCCGTAGTCAGTGTTACTATCACTGGGTCGATGCCTCTGCTGGTGAGCTATTAGACCCAGAGGATATCACCCACCCAGTAGTCAGTGTTACTATCACTGGGTCGATACCTCTGCTGCTGAGCTATTAGACCCAGAGGATAACATCCACCCAGTAGTCAGTGTTACTATCACTGGGTCGATACCAGGTGAGCTATTAGACCCAAAGGATAACATCCACCCAGTAGTCAGTGTTACTATCACTGGGTCGATACCTGGTGAGCTATTAGACCCAGAGGATAACATCCACCCAGTAGTCAGTGTTACTATCACTGGGTCGATGCCTCTGCTGCTGAGCTATAAGACCCAGAGGATAACATTCACCCAGTAGTCAGTGTTACTATCACTGGGTCGATACAGCAGCTGGTGAACTATTAGACCCAGAGGATAACATCCACCTATTAGTCAGTGTTACTATCACTGGGTCGATACCTCTGCTGCTTAGCTATTAGACCCAGAGGATAGCATCCACCCAGTAGTCAGTGTTACTATCACTGGGTCGATACCTGGTGAGCTATTAGACCCAGAAGATATCATCTACCCAGTAGTCAGTGTTACTATCACTGGGTCGATGCCTCTGCTGGTGAGCTATTAGACCCAGAGGATAACATCCACCCAGTAGTCAGTGTTACTATCACTGCGTCGATGCCTCTGCTGCTGACCTATTAGACCCAGAGGATATCATCCACCCAGTAGTCAGTGTTACTATCACTGGGTCGATACCTCTGCTGGTGACTTATTAGACCCAGAGTATATCATCCACCCAGTACTCAGTGTTACTATCACTGGGTCGATGCCTCTGCTGGTGAGCTATTAGACCCAGAGGATATCATCCACCCAGCAGTCAGTGTTACTATCACTGCGTCAATGCCTCTGCTGGTGAGCTATTCGACAAAGAGGATATAATCCACCCAGTAGTCAGTGTTAATATCACTGGGTCGATGCCTCTGCTGGTGAAATATTAGACCCAGAGGATATCATCCATCCAGTAATCAGTGTTACAATCACTGGGTCGATGCCTCTGCTGGTGAGCTATTAGACCCAGAGGATATCATCCACCCAGTAGTCAGTGTTACTATCACTGGGTCGATGCCTCTGCTGGTGAGCTATTAGACCCAGAGGATATCATCTACCCAGTATTCAGTGTTACTATCACTGGGTCGATACCTCTGCTGGTGAGCTATTAGACCCAGAGGATAACATCCACCCAGTAGTGAGTGTTACTATCACTGGGTCGATACATCTGCTGGTGAGCTATTAGACCCAGAGGATAACATCCACCCAGTAGTCAGTGTTACTATCACTGGGTCGATGCCTGGTGAGCTATTAGACCCAGAGGATAACATCCACCCAGTAGTCAGTGTTACTATCACTGGGTCGATGCCTCTGCTGGTGAGCTATTAGACCCAGAGGATATCATCCACCCAGTAGTCAGTGTTACTATCACTGGGTCGATGTCTCTGCTGGTGAGCTATTAGACAAAGAGGACAACATCCACCCAGTAGTCAGTGTTACAATCACTGGGTCGATACCTCTACTGGTGAACTATTAGACCCAGAGGATATCATCCACCTAGTAGTCAGTGTTACTATCACTGGGTGGATGCCTCTGCTGCTGAGCTATTAGACCCAGAGGATATCATCCACCCAGTGGTCAGTGTTACTATCACTGGGTCGATGCCTCTGCTGGTGAGCTATTAGACCCAGAGGATAACATCCACCCAGTAGTCAGTGTTACTATCACTGGGTCGATGCCTCTGCTGCTGAGCTATTAGACCCAGAGGATATCATCCACCCAGTAGTCAGTGTTACTATCACTGGGTCGATACCTCTGCTGGTGACCTATTAGACCCAGAGGATATCATCCACCCAGTAGTCAGTGTTACTATCACTGGGTCGATGCCTCTGCTGCTGAGCTATTTGACCCAGAGGATAACATCCAACCAGTAGTCAGTGTTACTATCACTGGGTCGATGCCTCTGCTGCTGAGCTACTAGACCCAGAGGATATCATCCACCCAGTAGTCAGTGTTACTATCACTGTGTCGATACCTCTGCTGGTG
The DNA here is from genome assembly GCA_963680875.1 of Bathymodiolus brooksi. NCBI lineage: Eukaryota > Metazoa > Mollusca > Bivalvia > Mytilida > Modiolidae > Bathymodiolus > Bathymodiolus brooksi. The sequence continues at coordinate 60,622,575 of OY804578.1, forward strand.
AGCTATTAGACCCATAGGATAACATCCACCCAGTAGTCAGTGTTACTATCACTGGGTCGATGCCTCTGCAGCTGAGCTATTAGACCCAGAGGATATCATCCACCCAGTAGTCAGTGTTACTATCACTGGGTCGATACCTCTGCTGGTGACCTATTAGACCCAGAGGATATCATCCACCCAGTAGTCAGTGTTACTATGACTGGGTCGATGCCTCTGCTGGTGAGCTATTAGACCCAGAGGATATCATCCACTCAGCAGTCAGTGTTACTATCACTGCGTCAATGCCTCTGCTGGTGAGCTATTCGACCCAGAGGATATAATCCACCCAGTAGTCAGTGTTAATATCACTGGGTCGATACCTGGTGAACTATTAGACCCAGAGGATAACATCCACCCAGTAGTCAGTGTTACTATCACTGGGTCGATACCTCTGCTGCTGAGCTATTAGACCCAGAGGATAACATCCATCCAGTATTCAGTGTTACTATAACTGGGTCGATACCTGGTGAGCTATTAGACCCAGAGGATAACATCCACCCAGTAGTCAGTGTTACTATCACTGGGTCGATACCTGGTGAGCTATTAGACCCAGAGGATAACATCCACCCAGTAGTCAGTGTTACTATCACTGGGTCGATGCCTCTGCTGCTGAGCTATTAGACCCAGAGGATAACATCCACCCAGTAGTCAGTGTTACTATCACTGGGTCGATACATCTGCTGGTGAGCTATTAGACCCAGAGGATAACATCCACCCAGTAGTCAGTGTTACTATCACTGGGTCGATGCCTTGTGAGCTATTAGACCCAGAGGATATCATCCACCCAGTAGTCAGTGTTACTATCACTGGGTCGATACCTCTGCTGGTGAGCTATTAGACCCAGAGGATATCATCCACCCAGTAGTCAGTGTTACTATCACTGGGTCGATGCCTCTGCTGGTGAGGTATTAGACCCAGAGGATATCATCCACCCAGTAGTCAGTGTTACTATCACTGGGTCGATGTCTCTGCTGGTGAGCTATTAGAAAAAGAGGACAACATCCACCCAGTAGTCAGTGTTACAATCACTGGGTCGATACCTCTACTGGTGAGCTATTAGACCCAGAGGATATCATCCACCTAGTAGTCAGTGTTACTAACACTGGGTGGATGCCTCTGCTGCTGAGCTATTAGACCCAGAGGATATCATCCACCCAGTAGTCAGTGTTACTATCACTGGGTCGATGCCTCTGCTGGTGAGCTACTAGACCCAGAGGATAACATCCATCCAGTAGTCAGTGTTACTATCACTGGGTCGATGCCTCTGCTGCTGAGCTATTAGACCCAGAGGATATCATCCACCCAGTAGTCAGTGTTACTATCACTGGGTCGATACCTCTGCTGGTGACCTATTAGACCCAGAGGATATCATCCACCCAGTAGTCAGTGTTACTATCACTGGGTCGATGCCTGGTGAGCTATTAGACCCAGAGGGTATCATCCACCCAGTAGTCAGTGTTACTATCACTGGGTCGATGCCTCTGCTGGTGAGCTATTAGACCCAGAGGATATCATCCACCCAGTAGTCAGTGTTATTATCACTGGGTCGATGCCTCTGCTGGTGAGCTATTAGACCCAGAGGCTATCAACCACCCCGTAGTCAGTGTTACTATCACTGGGTCGATGCCTCTGCTGGTGATCTATTAGACCCAGAGGATATCACCCACCCAGTAGTCAGTGTTACTATCACTGGGTCGATACCTCTGCTGCTGAGCTATTAGACCCAGAGGATAACATCCATCCAGTAGTCAGTGTTACTATCACTGGGTGGATACCTCTGCTGCTGAGCTATTAGACCCAGAGGATAACATCCACCCAGTAGTCAGTGTTACTATCACTGGGTCGATACCAGGTGAGCTATTAGACCCAAAGGATAACATCCACCCAGTAGTCAGTGTTACTATCACTGGGTCGATACCTGGTGAGCTATTAGACCCAGAGGATAACATCCACCCAGTAGTCAGTGTTACTATCACTGGGTCGATGCCTCTGCTGCTGAGCTATAAGACCCAGAGGATAACATTCACCCAGTAGTCAGTGTTAATATCACTGGGTCGATACATCTGCTGGTGAACTATTAGACCCAGAGGATAACATCCACCCAGTAGTCAGTGTTACTATCACTGGGTCGATACCTCTGCTGCTTAGCTATTAGACCCAGAGGATAGCATCCACCCAGTAGTCAGTGTTACTATCACTGGGTCGATACCTGGTGAGCTATTAGACCCAGAAGATATCATCTACCCAGTAGTCAGTGTTACTATCACTGGGTCGATGCCTCTGCTGGTGAGCTATTAGACCCAGAGGATAACATCCACCCAGTAGTCAGTGTTACTATCACTGCGTCGATGCCTCTGCTGCTGACCTATTAGACCCAGAGGATATCATCCACCCAGTAGTCAGTGTTACTATCACTGGGTCGATACTTCTGCTGGTGACTTATTAGACCCAGAGGATATCATCCACCAAGTACTCAGTGTTACTATCACTGGGTCGATGCCTCTGCTGGTGAGCTATTAGACCCAGAGGATATCATCCACCCAGCAGTCAGTGTTACTATCACTGCGTCAATGCCTCTGCTGGTGAGCTATTCGACAAAGAGGATATAATCCACCCAGTAGTCAGTGTTAATATCACTGGGTCGATGCCTCTGCTGGTGAACTATTAGACCCAGAGGATATCATCCACCCAGTAGTCAGTGTTACAATCACTGGGTCGATGCCTCTGCTGGTGAGCTATTAGACCCAGAGGATATCATCCACCCAGTAGTCAGTGTTACTATCACTGGGTCGATGCCTCTGCTGGTGACCTATTAGACCCAGAGGGTATCATCCACCCAGTAGTCAGTGTTACTATTACTGGGTCGATGCCTCTGCTGGTGAGCTATTAGACCCAGAGGATATCATCCACCCAGTAGTCAGTGTTATTATCACTGGGTCGATGCCTCTGCTGGTGAGCTATTAGACCCAGAGGCTATCAACCACCCAGTAGTCAGTGTTACTATCACTGGGTCGATACCTCTGCTGCTGAGCTATTAGACCCAGAGGATAACATCCATCCAGTAGTCAGTGTTACTATCACTGGGTGGATACCTCTGCTGCTGAGCTATTAGACCCAGAGGATAACATCCACCCAGTAGTCAGTGTTACTATCACTGGGTCGATACCAGGTGAGCTATTAGACCCAAAGGATAACATCCACCCAGTAGTCAGTGTTACTATCACTGGGTCGATGCCTCTGCTGCTGAGCTATAAGACCCAGAGGATAACATTCACCCAGTAGTCAGTGTTACTATCACTGGGTCGATACATCAGCTGGTGAACTATTAGACCCAGAGGATAACATCCACCTATTAGTCAGTGTTACTATCACTGGGTCGATACCTCTGCTGCTTAGCTATTAGACCCAGAGGATAGCATCCACCCAGTAGTCAGTGTTACTATCACTGGGTCGATACCTGGTGAGCTATTAGACCCAGAAGATATCATCTACCCAGTAGTCAGTGTTACTATCACTGGGTCGATGCCTCTGCTGGTGAGCTATTAGACCCAGAGGATAACATCCACCCAGTAGTCAGTGTTACTATCACTGGGTCGATACCTCTGCTGGTGACTTATTAGACCCAGAATATATCATCCACCCAGTACTCAGTGTTACTATCACTGGGTCGATGCCTCTGCTGGTGAGCTATTAGACCCAGAGGATATCATCCATCCAGTAATCAGTGTTACAATCACTGGGTCGATGCCTCTGCTGGTGAGCTATTAGACCCAGAGGATATCATCCACCCAGTAGTCAGTGTTACTATCACTGGGTCGATGCCTCTGCTGGTGAGCTATTAGACCCAGAGGATATCATCTACCCAGTATTCAGTGTTACTATCACTGGGTCGATACCTCTGCTGGTGAGCTATTAGACCCAGAGGATAACATCCATCCAGTAGTGAGTGTTACTATCACTGGGTCGATACATCTGCTGGTGAGCTATTAGACCCAGAGGATAACATCCACCCAGTAGTCAGTGTTACTATCACTGGGTCGATGCCTGGTGAGCTATTAGACCCAGAGGATAACATCCACCCAGTAGTCAGTGTTACTATCACTGGGTCGATGCCTCTGCTGGTGAGCTATTAGACCCAAAGGATATCATCCACCCAGTAGTCAGTGTTACTATCACTGGGTCGATGTCTCTGCTGGTGAGCTATTAGACAAAGAGGACAACATCCACCCAGTAGTCAGTGTTACAATCACTGGGTCGATACCTCTACTGGTGAGCTATTAGACCCAGAGGATATCATCCACCTAGTAGTCAGTGTTACTATCACTGGGTGGATGCCTCTGCTGCTGAGCTATTAGACCCAGAGGATATCATCCACCCAGTAGTCAGTGTTACTATCACTGGGTCGATGCCTCTGCTGGTGAGCTATTAGACCCAGAGGATAACATCCACCCAGTAGTCAGTGTTACTATCACTGGGTCGATGCCTCTGCTGCTGAGCTATTAGACCCAGAGGATATCATCCACCCAGTAGTCAGTGTTACTATCACTGGGTCGATACCTCTGCTGGTGACCTATTAGACCCAGAGGATATCATCCACCCAGTAGTCAGTGTTACTATCACTGTGTCGATACCTCTGCTGGTGAGCTATTAGACCCATAGGATAACATCCACCCAGTAGTCAGTGTTACTATCACTGGGTCGATGCCTCTGCACCTGAGCTATTAGACCCAGAGGATATCATCCAGCCAGTAGTCAGTGTTACTATCACTGGGTCGATACCTCTGCTGGTGACCTATTAGACCCAGAGGATATCATCCACCCAGTAGTCAGTGTTACTCTGCTGGTGAGCTATTAGACCCAGAAGATATCATCCACTCAGCAGTCAGTGTTACTATCATTGCGTCAATGCCTCTGCTGGTGAGCTATTCGACCCAGAGGATATAATCCACCCAGTAGTCAGTGTTAATATCACTGGGTCGATGCCTCTGCTGGTGAACTATTAGACCCAGAGGATATCATCTACCCAGTAGTCAGTGTTACAATCACTGGGTCGATGCCTCTGCTGGTGAGCTATTAGACCCAAAGAATATCATCTACCCAGTAGTCAGTGTTACTATCACTGGGTCGATACCTCTACTGGTGAGCTATTCGACCCAGAGGTTATCATCCACCCAGTAGTCAGTGTTACTATCACTGGGTCGATGCCTGGTGAGCTATTAGACCCAGAGGCTATCATCCACCCCGTAGTCAGTGTTACTATCACTGGGTCGATGCCTCTGCTGGTGAGCTATTAGACCCAGAGGCTATCATCCACCCCGTAGTCAGTGATACTATCACTGGGTCGATGCCTCTGCTGGTGAGCTATTAGACCCAGAGGATATCATCCACCCAGTAGTCAGTGTTACTATCACTGGGTCGATACCTCTGCTGCTGAGCTATTAGACCCAGAGGATAACATCCATCCAGTAGTCAGTGTTACTATCACTGGGTGGATACCTCTGCTGCTGAGCTATTAGACCCAGAGGATAACATCCACCCAGTAGTTAATGTTACTATCACTGGGTCGATACCAGGTGAGCTATTAGACCCAGAGGATAACATCCACCCAGTAGTCAGTGTTACTATCACTGGGTCGATACCTGGTGAGCTATTAGACCCAGAGGATAATATCCACCCAGTAGTCAGTGTTACTATCACTCGGTTGATGCCTCTGCTGCTGAGCTATTAGACCCAGAGGATAACATTCACCCAGTAGTCAGTGTTACTATCACTGGGTCGATACATCTGCTGTTGAACTATTAGACCCAGAGGATAACATCCACCTATTAGTCAGTGTTACTATCACTGGGTCGATACCTCTGCTGCTTAGCTATTAGACCCAGAGGATAACATCCACCCAGTAGTCAGTGTTACTATCACTGGGTCGATACCTGGTGAGCTATTAGACCCAGAAGATATCATCCACCCAGTAGTCAGTGTTACTATCACTGGGTCGATGCCTCTGCTGGTGAGCTATTAGACCCAGAGGATAACATCCACCCAGTAGTCAGTGTTACTATCACTGCGTCGATGCCTCTGCTGCTGAGCTATTAGATCCAGAGGATATCATCCACCCAGTAGTCAGTGTTACTATCACTGGGTCGATACCTCTGCTGGTGACTTATTAGACCCAGAGGATATCATCCACCAAGTACTCAGTGTTACTATCACTGGGTCGATGCCTCTGCTGGTGAGCTATTAGACCCAGAGGATATCATCCACCCAGCAGTCAGTGTTACTATCACTGCGTCAATGCCTCTGCTGGTGAGCTATTCGACAAAGAGGATATAATCCACCCTGTAGTCAGTGTTAATATCACTGGGTCGATGCCTCTGCTGGTGAACTATTAGACCCAGAGGATATCATCCATTCAGTAATCAGTGTTACAATCACTGGGTCGATGCCTCTGCTGGTGAGCTATTAGACCCAGAGGATATCATCCACTCAGCAGTCAGTGTTACTATCACTGCGTCAATGCCTCTGCTGGTGAGCTATTCGACCCAGAGGATATAATCCACCCAGTAGTCAGTGTTAATATCACTTTGTCGATGCCTCTGCTGGTGAACTATTAGACCCAGAGGATATCATCCACCCAGTAGTCAGTGTTACAATCACTGGGTCGATGCCTCTGCTGGTGAGCTATTAGACCCAGAGGATATCATCCACCCAGTACTCAGTGTTACTATCACTGGGTCGATGCCTCTGCTGGTGACCTATTAGACCCAGAGGATATCATCCACCCAGTAGTCAGTGTTACTATCACTGGGTCGATGCCTGGTGAGCTATTAAACCCAGAGGGTATCATCCACCCAGCAGTCAGTGTTACTATCACTGGGTCGATGCCTCTGCTGGTGAGCTATTAGACCCAGAGGATATCATCCACCCAGTAGTCAGTGTTATTATCACTGGGTCGATGCCTCTGCTGGTGAGCTATTAGACCCAGAGGCTATCAACCACCCCGTAGTCAGTGTTACTATCACTGGGTCGATGCCTCTGCTGGTGAGCTATTAGACCCAGAGGATATCACCCACCCAGTAGTCAGTGTTACTATCACTGGGTCGATACCTCTGCTGCTGAGCTATTAGACCCAGAGGATAACATCCACCCAGTAGTCAGTGTTACTATCACTGGGTCGATACCAAGTGAACTATTAGACCCAAAGGATAACATCCACCCAGTAGTCAGTGTTACTATCACTGGGTCGATACCTGGTGAGCTATTAGACCCAGAGGATAACATCCACCCAGTAGTCAGTGTTACTATCACTGGGTCGATGCCTCTGCTGCTGAGCTATAAGACCCAGAGGATAACATTCACCCAGTAGTCAGTGTTACTATCACTGGGTCGATACATCAGCTGGTGAACTATTAGATCCAGAGGATAACATCCACCTATTAGTCAGTGTTACTATCACTGGGTCGATACCTCTGCTGCTTAGCTATTAGACCCAGAGGATAGCATCCACCCAGTAGTCAGTGTTACTATCACTGGGTCGATACCTGGTGAGCTATTAGACCCAGAAGATATCATCTACCCAGTAGTCAGTGTTACTATCACTGGGTCGATGCCTCTGCTGGTGAGCTATTAGACCCAGAGGATAACATCCACCCAGTAGTCAGTGTTACTATCACTGCGTCGATGCCTCTGCTGCTGACCTATTAGACCCAGAGTATATCATCCACCCAGTACTCAGTGTTACTATCACTGGGTCGATGCCTCTGCTGGTGAGCTATTAGACCCAGAGGATATCATCCACCCAGCAGTCAGTGTTACTATCACTGCGTCAATGCCTCTGCTGGTGAGCTATTCGACAAAGAGGATATAATCCACCCAGTAGTCAGTGTTAATATCACTGGGTCGATGCCTCTGCTGGTGAACTATTAGACCCAGAGGATATCATCCATCCAGTAATCAGTGTTACAATCACTGGGTCGATGCCTCTGCTGGTGAGCTATTAGACCCAGAGGATATCATCCACCCAGTAGTCAGTGTTACTATCACTGGGTCGATGCCTGGTGAGCTATTAGACCCAGAGGGTATCATCCACCCAGCAGTCAGTGTTACTATCACTGGGTCGATGCCTCTGCTGGTGAGCTATTAGACCCAGAGGATATCATCCACCCAGTAGTCAGTGTTATTATCACTGGGTCGATGCCTCTGCTGGTGAGCTATTAGACCCAGAGGCTATCAACCACCCCGTAGTCAGTGTTACTATCACTGGGTCGATGCCTCTGCTGGTGAGCTATTAGACCCAGAGGATATCACCCACCCAGTAGTCAGTGTTACTATCACTGGGTCGATACCTCTGCTGCTGAGCTATTAGACCCAGAGGATAACATCCACCCAGTAGTCAGTGTTACTATCACTGGGTCGATACCAGGTGAGCTATTAGACCCAAAGGATAACATCCACCCAGTAGTCAGTGTTACTATCACTGGGTCGATACCTGGTGAGCTATTAGACCCAGAGGATAACATCCACCCAGTAGTCAGTGTTACTATCACTGGGTCGATGCCTCTGCTGCTGAGCTATAAGACCCAGAGGATAACATTCACCCAGTAGTCAGTGTTACTATCACTGGGTCGATACAGCAGCTGGTGAACTATTAGACCCAGAGGATAACATCCACCTATTAGTCAGTGTTACTATCACTGGGTCGATACCTCTGCTGCTTAGCTATTAGACCCAGAGGATAGCATCCACCCAGTAGTCAGTGTTACTATCACTGGGTCGATACCTGGTGAGCTATTAGACCCAGAAGATATCATCTACCCAGTAGTCAGTGTTACTATCACTGGGTCGATGCCTCTGCTGGTGAGCTATTAGACCCAGAGGATAACATCCACCCAGTAGTCAGTGTTACTATCACTGCGTCGATGCCTCTGCTGCTGACCTATTAGACCCAGAGGATATCATCCACCCAGTAGTCAGTGTTACTATCACTGGGTCGATACCTCTGCTGGTGACTTATTAGACCCAGAGTATATCATCCACCCAGTACTCAGTGTTACTATCACTGGGTCGATGCCTCTGCTGGTGAGCTATTAGACCCAGAGGATATCATCCACCCAGCAGTCAGTGTTACTATCACTGCGTCAATGCCTCTGCTGGTGAGCTATTCGACAAAGAGGATATAATCCACCCAGTAGTCAGTGTTAATATCACTGGGTCGATGCCTCTGCTGGTGAAATATTAGACCCAGAGGATATCATCCATCCAGTAATCAGTGTTACAATCACTGGGTCGATGCCTCTGCTGGTGAGCTATTAGACCCAGAGGATATCATCCACCCAGTAGTCAGTGTTACTATCACTGGGTCGATGCCTCTGCTGGTGAGCTATTAGACCCAGAGGATATCATCTACCCAGTATTCAGTGTTACTATCACTGGGTCGATACCTCTGCTGGTGAGCTATTAGACCCAGAGGATAACATCCACCCAGTAGTGAGTGTTACTATCACTGGGTCGATACATCTGCTGGTGAGCTATTAGACCCAGAGGATAACATCCACCCAGTAGTCAGTGTTACTATCACTGGGTCGATGCCTGGTGAGCTATTAGACCCAGAGGATAACATCCACCCAGTAGTCAGTGTTACTATCACTGGGTCGATGCCTCTGCTGGTGAGCTATTAGACCCAGAGGATATCATCCACCCAGTAGTCAGTGTTACTATCACTGGGTCGATGTCTCTGCTGGTGAGCTATTAGACAAAGAGGACAACATCCACCCAGTAGTCAGTGTTACAATCACTGGGTCGATACCTCTGCTGGTGAACTATTAGACCCAGAGGATATCATCCACCTAGTAGTCAGTGTTACTATCACTGGGTGGATGCCTCTGCTGCTGAGCTATTAGACCCAGAGGATATCATCCACCCAGTGGTCAGTGTTACTATCACTGGGTCGATGCCTCTGCTGGTGAGCTATTAGACCCAGAGGATAACATCCACCCAGTAGTCAGTGTTACTATCACTGGGTCGATGCCTCTGCTGCTGAGCTATTAGACCCAGAGGATATCATCCACCCAGTAGTCAGTGTTACTATCACTGGGTCGATACCTCTGCTGGTGACCTATTAGACCCAGAGGATATCATCCACACAGTAGTCAGTGTTACTATCACTGGGTCGATGCCTCTGCTGCTGAGCTATTTGACCCAGAGGATAACATCCAACCAGTAGTCAGTGTTACTATCACTGGGTCGATGCCTCTGCTGCTGAGCTACTAGACCCAGAGGATATCATCCACCCAGTAGTCAGTGTTACTATCACTGTGTCGATACCTCTGCTGGTGAGCTATTAGACCCATAGGATAACATCCACCCAGTAGTCAGTGTTACTATCACTGGGTCGATGCCTCTGCAGCTGAGCTATTAGACCCAGAGGATATCATCCACCCAGTAGTCAGTGTTACTATCACTGGGTCGATACCTCTGCTGGTGACCTATTAGACCCAGAGGATATCATCCACCCAGTAGTCAGTGTTACTATGACTGGGTCGATGCCTCTGCTGGTGAGCTATTAGACCCAGAGGATATCATCCACTCAGCAGTCAGTGTTACTATCACTGCGTCAATGCCTCTGCTGGTGAGCTATTCGACCCAGAGGATATAATCCACCCAGTAGTCAGTGTTAATATCACTGGGTCGATGCCTCTGCTGGTGAACTATTAGACCCAGAGGATATCATCTACCCAGTAGTCAGTGTTACAATCAATGGGTCGATGCCTCTGCTGGTGAGCTATTAGACCCAAAGAATATCATCTACCCAGTAGTCAGTGTTACTATCACTGGGTCGATACCTCTACTGGTGAGCTATTCGACCCAGAGGTTATCATCCACCCAGTAGTCAGTGTTACTATCACTGGGTCGATGCCTGGTGAGCTATTAGACCCAGAGGCTATCATCCACCCCGTAGTCAGTGTTACTATCACTGGGTTGATGCCTCTGCTGGTGAGCTATTAGACCCAGAGGCTATCATCCACCCCGTAGTCAGTGATACTATCACTGGGTCGATGCCTCTGCTGGTGAGCTATTAGACCCAGAGGATATCATCCACCCAGTAGTCAGTGTTACTATCACTGGGTCGATACCTCTGCTGCTGAGCTATTAGACCCAGAGGATAACATCCATCCAGTAGTCAGTGTTACTATCACTGGGTGGATACCTCTGCTGCTGAGCTATTAGACCCAGAGGATAACATCCACCCAGTAGTCAGTGTTACTATCACTGGGTCGATACCAGGTGAGCTATTAGACCCAGAGGATAACATCCACCCAGTAGTCAGTGTTACTATCACTGGGTCGATACCTGGTGAGCTATTAGACCCAGAGGATAATATCCACCCAGTAGTCAGTGTTACTATCACTGGGTTGATGCCTCTGCTGCTGAGCTATTAGACCCAGAGGATAACATTCACCCAGTAGTCAGTGTTACTATCACTGGGTCGATACATCTGCTGGTGAACTATTAGACCCAGAGGATAACATCCACCTATTAGTCAGTGTTACTATCACTGGGTCGATACCTCTGCTGCTTAGCTATTAGACCCAGAGGATAACATCCACCCAGTAGTCAGTGTTACTATCACTGGGTCGATACCTGGTGAGCTATTAGACCCAGAAGATATCATCCACCCAGTAGTCAGTGTTACTATCACTGGGTCGATGCCTCTGCTGGTGAGCTATTAGACCCAGAGGATAACATCCACCCAGTAGTCAGTGTTACTATCACTGCGTCGATGCCTCTGCTGCTGAGCTATTAGATCCAGAGGATATCATCCACCCAGTAGTCAGTGTTACTATCACTGGGTCGATACCTCTGCTGGTGACTTATTAGACCCAGAGGATATCATCCACCCAGTACTCAGTGTTACTATCACTGGGTCGATGCCTCTGCTGGTGAGCTATTAGACCCAGAGGATATCATCCACTCAGCAGTCAGTGTTACTATCACTGCGTCAATGCCTCTGCTGGTGAGCTATTCGACAAAGAGGATATAATCCACCCAGTAGTCAGTGTTAATATCACTGGGTCGATGCCTCTGCTGGTGAACTATTAGACCCAGAGGATATCATCCACCCAGTAGTCAGTGTTACTATCACTGGGTCGATGCCTCTGCTGGTGAGCTATTAGACCCAGAGGATATCATCTACCCAGTATTCAGTGTTACTATCACTGGGTCGATACCTCTGCTGGTGAGCTATTCGACCCAGAGGTTATCATCCACCCAGTAGTCAGTGTTACTATCACTGGGTCGATGCCTCTGCTGGTGACCTATTAAACCCAGAGGAATCATCCACCCAGTAGTCAGTGTTACTATCACTGGGTCGATGCCTGGGGAACTATTAGACCCAGAGGGTATCATCCACCCAGTAGTCAGTGTTATTATCACTGGGTCGATGCCTCTGTTGGTGAGCTATTAGACCCAGAGGATATCATCCACCCAGTAGTCAGTGTTACTATCACTGGGTCGATGCCTCTGCTGGTGAGCTATTAGACCCAGAGGATATCATTCACCCAGTAGTCAGTGTTACTATCACTGGGTCGATACCTCTGCTGGTGAGCTATTAGACCCAGAGGATATCATCCACCCAGTAGTCAGTGTTACTATCACTGGATCAATGCCTCTGTTGGTGAGCTATTCGATCCAGAGGATAAAATCCACCCAGTAGTCAGTGTTACTATTACTGGGTCGATGCCTCTGCTGGTGGGCTATTAGACCCAGAGGGTATCATCCACCCAGTAGTCAGTGTTACTATCACTGGGTCGATGCCTCTGTTGGAGAGTTATTCGATCCAGAGGATATAATCCACCCAGTAGTCAGTGTTACTATCACTGGGTCGATACCTCTGCTGGTGAGCTATTAGACCCAGAGGATATCATCCACCCAGTAGTCAGTGTTACTATCACTGGGTCGATGCCTCTGCTGGTGAGCTATTAGACCCAGAGGATAACATCCACCCAGTAGTCAGTGTTACTATCACTGCGTCGATGCCTCTGCTGCTGGGCTATTAGATCCAGAGGATATCATCCACCCAGTAGTCAGTGTTACTATCACTGGGTCGATACCTCTGCTGGTGACATATTAGACCCAGAGGATATCATCCACCCAGTACTCAGTGTTACTATCACTGGGTCGATGCCTCTGCTGGTGAGCTATTAGACCCAGAGGATATCATCCACCCAGCAGTCAGTGTTACTATCACTGCGTCAATGCCTCTGCTGGTGAGCTATTCGACAAAGAGGATATAATCCACCCAGTAGTAAGTGTTAATATCACTGGGTCGATGCCTCTGCTGGTGAACTATTAGACCCAGAGGATATCATCCACCCAGTAGTCAGTGTTACTATCACTGGATCGATGCCTCTGCTGGTGAGCTATTAGACCCAGAGGATATCATCTACCCAGTATTCAGTGTTACTATCACTGGGTCGATACCTCTGCTGGTGAGCTATTCGACCCAGAGGTTATCATCTACCCAGTAGTCAGTGTTACTATCACTGGGTCGATGCCTCTGCTGGTGACCTATTAGACCCAGAGGAATCATCCACCCAGTAGTCAGTGTTACTATCAATGGGTCGATGCCTGGGGAGCTATTAGACCCTGAGGGTATCATCCACCCAGTAGTCAGTGTTATTATCACTGGGTCGATGCCTCTGTTGGTGAGCTATTAGACCCAGAGGATATCATCCACCCAGTAGTCAGTGTTACTATCACTGGGTCGATGCCTCTGCTGGTGAGCTATTAGACCCAGAGGATATCATTCACCCAGTAGTCAGTGTTACTATCACTGGGTCGATACCTCTGATGGTGAGCTATTAGACCCAGAGGATATCATCCACCCAGTAGTCAGTGTTACTATCACTGGATCAATGCCTCTGTTGGTGAGCTATTCGATCCAGAGGATAAAATCCACCCAGTAGTCAGTGTTACTATTACTGGGTCGATGCCTCTGCTGGTGAGCTATTAGACCCAGAGGATATCATCCACCCAGTAGTCAGTGTTACTATCACTGGGTCGATGCCTCTGTTGGTGAGCTATTCGATCCAGAGGATATAATCCACCCAGTATTCAGTGTTACTATGACTGGGTCGATGCCTCTGCTGGTGAGCTATTAGACCCAGAGGGTATCATCCACCCAGTAGTCAGTGTTACTATCACTGGGTCGATGCCTCTGTTGGAGAGTTATTCGATCCAGAGGATATAATCCACCCAGTAGTCAGTGTTACTATGACTGGATCGATCCCTCTGCTGGTGAGCTATTAGACCCAGAGGATATCATCCACCCAGTAGTCAGTGTTACTATCACTGGGTCGATACCTCTGTTGGTGAGCTATTAGACCCAGAGGATATCATCCACCCAGTAGTCAGTGTTACTATCACTGGGTCGATGCCTCTGTTTGTGAGCTATTAGACCCAGAGCATATCATCCACCCAGTAGTCAATGTTACTATCACTGGGTCGATACCTCTGCTGGTGAGCTATTCGACTCAGAGGATATAATCCACCCAGTAGTCAGTGTTACTATCACTGGGTCGATGCCTCTGCTGGTGAGCTATTAGACCCAGAGGATAACATCCACCCAGTAGTCAGTGTTACTATCACTGGGTCGATACCTCTGCTGGTGAGCTATTAGACCCAGAGGATATCATTCACCCAGTAGTCAGTGTTACTATCACTGGGTCGATGCCTGGTGAGCTATTAGACCCAGAGGATATAATCCAACCAGTAGTCAGTGTTACTATCAATAGGTCGATGCCTCTGCTGGTGAGCTATTAGGCCTAGAGAATATCATTCACCCAGTAGTCAGTGTTACATTCACTCGGTCGATGCCTCTGCTGGCGAGCTATTAGACCCAGAGGATATCATCCACCCAGTAGTCAGTGTTACTATCAATGGGTCGATGCCTCTGCTGCTGAGCTATTAGACCCAGAGGATATCATCCACCCAGTAGTCAGTGTTACTATCACTGGGTCGATGCCTGGTGAGTTATTAGACCCAGAGGATATCATTCACCCAGTAGTCAGTGTTACTATCACTGGGTCGATACCTCTGCTGGTGAGCTATTAGACCCAGCGGATATCATCCACCCAGTAGTCAGTGTTACTATCACTGGATCGCTGCCTCTGTTGGTGAGCTATTCGATCCAGAGGATATCATCTACCCAGTTGTCAGTGTTACTATGACTGGGTCGATGCCTCTGCTGGTGAGCTATTAGAACCAGAGGATATCATCCACCCAGTAGTCAGTATTACTATAACTGGGTCGATGCCTCTGTTGGTGAGCTATTCGATCCAGAGGATATAATCCACCCAGTTGTCAGTGTTACTATGACTGGGTCGATGCCTCTGCTGGTGAGCTATTAGACCCAGAGGATATAATCCACCCAGTAGTCAGTGTTACTATCACTGGGTCGATGCCTCTGTTGGAGAGCTATTCGATCCAGAGGATATAATCCACCCAGTAATCAGTGTTACTATCACTGAGTCGATGCCTCTGCTGGTGAGCTATTAGACCCAGAGGGTATCATCCACCCAGTAGTCAGTGTTATTATCACTGGGTCGATGCCTCTGCTGGTGGGCTATTAGACCCAGAGGA
Source organism: Bathymodiolus brooksi (assembly GCA_963680875.1). Lineage (NCBI taxonomy): Eukaryota > Metazoa > Mollusca > Bivalvia > Mytilida > Modiolidae > Bathymodiolus > Bathymodiolus brooksi. The sequence continues at coordinate 60,638,250 of OY804578.1, forward strand.
TATCATCCACCCAGTAGTCAGTGTTACTATCACTGGGTCGATACCTCTGCTGGTGAGCTATTAGACCCAGAGGATATCATCCACCCAGTAGTCAGTATTACTATCACTGGGTCGATACCTCTGCTGCTGAGCTATTAGACCCAGAGGATAACATCCACCCAGTAGTCAGTGTTACTATCACTGGGTCGATACCTCTGCTGGTGACCTATTAGACCCAGAGGATAACATCCACCCAGTAGTCAGTGTTACTATCACTGGGTCGATACCTGATGAGCTATTAGACCCAGAGGATAACATCCACCCAGTAGTCAGTGTTACTATTACTGGGTCGATGCCTCTACTGCTGAGCTATTAGACCCAGAGGATAACATTCACCCAGTAGTCAGTGTTACTATCACTGGGTCGATACATCTGCTGGTGAGCTATTAGACCCAGAGGATAACATCCACCTATTAGTCAGTGTTACTATCACTGGGTCGATGCCTCTGCTGCTGAGCTATTAGACCCAGAGGATATCATCCACCCAGTAATCAGTGTTTCTATCACTGGGTCGATACCTCTGCTGGTGACCTATTAGACCCAGAGGATATCATCCACCCAGTAGTCAGTGTTACTATCACTGGGTCGATGCCTCTGCTGGTGAGCTATTAGACCCTAACGATATCATCCACCCAGCAGTCAGTGTTACTATCACTGGGTCGATACCTCTGCTGGTGAGCTATTCGACCCAGAGGTTATCATCCACCCAGTAGTCAGTGTTACTATCACTGGGTCGATGCCTGGGGAGCTATTCGACCCAGAGGATATAATTCACCCAGTAGTCAGTGTTAATATCACTGGGTCGATGCCTCTGCTGGTGAACTATAAGACCCAGAGGATATCATCCACCCAGTAGTCAGTGTTACAATCACTGGGTCGATGCCTCTGCTGGTGAGCTATTAGACCCAGAGGATATCATCTACCCAGTAGTCAGTGTTACTATCACTGGGTCGATACCTCTGCTGGTGAGCTATTCGACCCAGAGGTTATCATCCACCCAGTAGTCAGTGTTACTATCACTGGGTCGATGCCTCTGCTGGTGACCTATTAGACCCTGAGGATGTCATCCACCCAATAGTCAGTGTTACTATCACTGGGTCGATGCCTGAGGAGCTATTAGACCCAGAGGGTATCATCCACCCAGTAGTCAGTGTTACTATCACTGGGTCGATGCCTCTGCTGCTGAGCTACTAGACCCAGAGGATATCATCCACCCAGTAGTCAGTGTTACTATCACTGGGTCGATACCTCTGCTGCTGAGCTATTTGACCCAGAGGATAACATCCACCCAGTAGTCAGTGTTACTATCACTGGGTCGATGCCTCTGCTGCTGAGCTATTAGACCCAGAGGATATCATCCACCCAGTAGTCAGTGTTACTATCACTGGGTCGATACCTCTGCTGGTGACCTATTAGACCCAGAGGATATCATCCACCCAGTAGTCAGTGTTACTATCACTGGGTCGATGCCTCTGCTGGTGAGCTATTAGACCCAGAGGATATCATCCACTCAGCAGTCAGTGTTACTATCACTGAGTCAATGCCTCTGCTGGTGAGCTATTCGACCCAGAGGATATAATCCACCCAGTAGTCAGTGTTAATATCACTGGGTCGATGCCTCTGCTGGTGAGCTATTAGACCCAGAGAATATCATCTACCCAGTAGTCAGTGTTACTATCACTGGGTCGATGCCTCTACTGGTGAGCTATTAGACCCAGAGGATATCATCCACCCAGTAGTCAGTGTTACTATCACTGGGTCGATGCCTCTGCTGGTGAGCTATTAGACCCAGAGAATATCATCTACCCAGTAGTCAGTGTTACTATCACTGGGTCGATACCTCTACTGGTGAGCTATTCGACCCAGAGGTTATCATCCACCCAGTAGTCAGTGTTACTATTACTGGGTCGATGCCTCTGCTGGTGAGCTATTAGACCCAGAGGATATCATCCACCCAGTAGTCAGTGTTACTATCACTGGGTCGATGCCTCTGCTGGTGAGCTATTAGACCCAGAGGATATCATCTACCCAGTATTCAGTGTTACTATCACTGGGTCGATACCTCTGCTGGTGAGCTATTCGACCTAGAGGTTATCATCCACCCAGTAGTCAGTTTTACTATCACTGGGTCGATGCCTCTGCTGGTGACCTATTAGACCCAGAGGATATCATCCAGCCAGTAGTCAGTATTACTATCACTGGGTCGATGCCTGGGGAGCTATTAGACCCAGAGGGTATCATCCACCCAGTAGTCAGTGTTATTATCACTGGGTCGATGCCTCTGTTGGTGAGCTATTAGACCCAGAGGATATCATCCACCCAGTAGTCAGTGTTACTATCACTGGGTCGATGCCTCTGCTGGTGAGCTATTAGACCCAGAGGATATCATTCACCCAGTAGTCAGTGTTACTATCACTGGGTCGATACCTCTCCTGGTGAGCTATTAGACCCAGAGGATATCATCCACCCAGTAGTCAGTGTTACTATCACTGGATCGATGCCTCTGTTGGTGAGCTATTCGATCCAGAGGATAAAATCCACCCAGTAGTCAGTGTTACTATCACTGGGTCGATGCCTCTGCTGGTGAGCTATTAGACCCAGAGGATATCATCCACCCAGTAGTCAGTGTTACTATCACTGGGTCGATGCCTCTGTTGGTGAGCTATTCGATCCAGAGGATATAATCCACCCAGTATTCAGTGTTACTATGACTGGGTCGATGCCTCTGCTGGTGAGCTATTAGACCCAGAGTGTATCATCCACCCAGTAGTCAGTGTTACTATCACTGGGTCGATGCCTCTGTTGGAGAGTTATTCGATCCAGAGGATATAATCCACCCAGTAGTCAGTGTTACTATGACTGGATCGATCCCTCTGCTGGTGAGCTATTAGACCCAGAGGATTTCATCCACCCAGTAGTCAGTGTTACTATCACTGGGTAGATACCTCTGTTGGTGAGCTATTAGACCCAGAGGATGTCATCCACCCAGTAGTCAGTGTTACTATCACTGGGTCGATACCTCTGCTGGTGAGCTATTAGACCCAGAGGATAACATCCACCCAGTAGTCAGTGTTACTATCACTGGGTCGATGCCTCTGCTGCTGAGCTATTAGACCCAGAGGATATCATCCACCCAGTAGTCAGTGTTACTATCACTGGGTCGATACCTCTGCTGGTGACCTATTAGACCCAGAGGATATCATCCACCCAGTAGTCAGTGTTACTATCACTGGGTCGATGCCTCTGCTGGTGAGCTATTAGACCCAGAGGATATCATCCACTCAGCAGTCAGTATTACTATCACTGCGTCAATGCCTCTGCTGGTGAGCTAATCGACCCAGAGGATATAATCCACCCAGTAGTCAGTGTTAATATCACTGGGTCGATGCCTCTGCTGGTGGACTATTAGACCCAGAGGATATCATCCACCCAGTAGTCAGTGTTACAATCACTGGGTCGATGCCTCTGCTGGTGAGCTATTAGAAGCAGAGGATATCATCCACCCAGTAGTCAGTGTTACTATCACTGGGTCGATGCCTCTGCTGGTGAGCTATTAGACCCAGAGAATATCATCTACCCAGTAGTCAGTGTTACTATCACTGGGTCGATACCTCTACTGGTGAGCTATTCGACCCAGAGGTTATCATCCACCCAGTAGTCAGTGTTACTATTACTGGGTCGATGCCTCTGCTGGTGAGCTATTAGACCCAGAGGATACCATCCACCCAGTAGTCAGTGTTACTATCACTGGGTCGATGCCTCTGCTGGTGAGCTATTAGACCCAGAGGATATCATCTACCCAGTATTCAGTGTTACTATCACTGGATCGATACCTCTGCTGGTGAGCTATTCGACCTAGAGGTTATCATCCACCCAGTAGTCAGTGTTACTATCACTGGGTCGATGCCTCTGCTGGTGACCTATTAGACCCAGAGGATATCATCCACCCAGTAGTCAGTGTTACTATCACTGGGTCGATGCCTGGGGAGCTATTAGACCCAGAGGGCATCATCCACCCAGTAGTCAGTGTTATTATCACTGGGTCGATGCCTCTGTTGGTGAGCTATTAGACCCAGAGGATATCATCCACCCAGTAGTCAGTGTTACTATCACTGGGTCGATGCCTCTGCTGGTGAGCTATTAGACCCAGAGGATATCATTCACCCAGTATTCAGTGTTACTATCACTGGGTCGATACCTCTGCTGGTGAGCTATTAGACCCAGAGGATATCATCCACCCAGTAGTCAGTGTTACTATCACTGGATCGATGCCTCTGTTGGTGAGCTATTCGATCCAGAGGATAAAATCCACCCAGTAGTCAGTGTTACTATTACTGGGTCGATGCCTCTGCTGGTGAGCTATTAGACCCAGAGGATATCATCCACCCAGTAGTCAGTGTTACTATCACTGGGTGGATGCCTCTGTTGGTGAGCTATTCGATCCAGAGGATATAATCCACCCAGTATTCAGTGTTACTATGACTGGGTCGATGCCTCTGCTGGTGAGCTATTAGACCCAGAGTGTATCATCCACCCAGTAGTCAGTGTTACTATCACTGGGTCGATGCCTCTGTTGGAGAGTTATTCGATCCAGAGGATATAATCCACCCAGTAGTCAGTGTTACTATGACTGGATCGATCCCTCTGCTGGTGAGCTATTAGACCCAGAGGATATCATCCACCCAGTAGTCAGTGTTACTATCACTGGGTAGATACCTCTGTTGGTGAGCTATTAGACCCAGAGGATGTCATCCACCCAGTAGTCAGTGTTACTATCACTGGGTCGATACCTCTGCTGGTGAGCTATTAGACCCAGAGGATAACATCCACCCAGTAGTCAGTGTTACTATCACTGGGTCGATGCCTCTGCTGCTGAGCTATTAGACCCAGAGGATATCATCCACCCAGTAGTCAGTGTTACTATCACTGGGTCGATACCTCTGCTGGTGACCTATTAGACCCAGAGGATATCATCCACCCAGTAGTCAGTGTTACTATCACTGGGTCGATGCCTCTGCTGGTGAGCTATTAGACCCAGAGGATATCATCCACTCAGCAGTCAGTGTTACTATCACTGCGTCAATGCCTCTGCTGGTGAGCTATTAGACCCAGAGGATACCATCCACCCAGTAGTCAGTGTTACTATCACTGGGTCGATGCCTCTGCTGGTGAGCTATTAGACCCAGAGGATATCATCTACCCAGTATTCAGTGTTACTATCACTGGATCGATACCTCTGCTGGTGAGCTATTCGACCCAGAGGTTATCATCCACCCAGTAGTCAGTGTTACTATTACTGGGTCGATGCCTCTGCTGGTGAGCTATTAGACCCAGAGGATACCATCCACCCAGTAGTCAGTGTTACTATCACTGGGTCGATGCCTCTGCTGGTGAGCTATTAGACCCAGAGGATATCATCTACCCAGTATTCAGTGTTACTATCGCTGGATCGATACCTCTGCTGGTGAGCTATTCGACCTAGAGGTTATCATCCACCCAGTAGTCAGTGTTACTATCACTGGGTCGATGCCTCTGCTGGTGACCTATTAGACCCAGAGGATATCATCCACCCAGTAGTCAGTGTTACTATCACTGGGTCGATGCATGGGGAGCTATTAGACCCAGAGGGCATCATCCACCCAGTAGTCAGTGTTATTATCACTGGGTCGATGCCTCTGTTGGTGAGCTATTAGACCCAGAGGATATCATCCACCCAGTAGTCAGTGTTACTATCACTGGGTCGATGCCTCTGCTGGTGAGCTATTAGACCCAGAGGATATCATTCACCCAGTATTCAGTGTTACTATCACTGGGTCGATACCTCTGCTGGTGAGCTATTAGACCCAGAGGATATCATCCACCCAGTAGTCAGTGTTACTATCACTGGATCGATGCCTCTGTTGGTGAGCTATTCGATCCAGAGGATAAAATCCACCCAGTAGTCAGTGTTACTATTACTGGGTCGATGCCTCTGCTGGTGAGCTATTAGACCCAGAGGATATCATCCACCCAGTAGTCAGTGTTACTATCACTGGGCCGATGCCTCTGTTGGTGAGCTATTCGATCCAGAGGATATAATCCACCCAGTATTCAGTGTTACTATGACTGGGTCGATGCCTCTGCTGGTGAGCTATTAGACCCAGAGGGTATCATCCACCCAGTAGTCAGTGTTACTATCACTGGGTCGATGCCTCTGTTGGAGAGTTATTCGATCCAGAGGATATAATCCACCCAGTAGTCAGTGTTACTATGACTGGATCGATCCCTCTGCTGGTGAGCTATTAGACCCAGAGGATATCATCCACCCAGTAGTCAGTGTTACTATCACTGGGTAGATACCTCTGCTGGTGAGCTATTAGACCCAGAGGATATCATCCACCCAGTAGTCAGTGTTACTATCACTGGGTCGATGCCTCTGTTTGTGAGCTATTAGACCCAGAGCATATCATCCACCCAGTAGTCAGTGTTACTATCACTGGGTCGATACCTCTGCTGGTGAGCTATTCGACTCAGAGGGTATCATCCACCCACTAGTTGGTGTTACTATCACTGGGTCGATGCCTCTGCTGGTGAGCTATTCGACCCAGAGGATATAATCCACCCAGTAGTCAGTGTTACTATCACTGGGTCGATGCCTCTGCTGGTGAGCTATTAGACCCAGAGGATAACATCCACCCAGTAGTCAGTGTTACTATCACTGGGACGATACCTCTGCTGGTGAGCTATTAGACCCAGAGGATATCATCCACCCAGTAGTCAGTGTTACTATCACTGGGTCGATGCCTGGTGAGTTATTAGACCCAGAGGATATCATTCACCCAGTAGTCAGTGTTACTATCACTGGGTCGATACCTCTGCTGGTGAGCTATTAGACCCAGCGGATATCATCCACCCAGTAGTCAGTGTTACTATCACTGGATCGCTGCCTCTGTTGGTGAGCTATTCGATCCAGAGGATATCATCCACCCAGTAGTCAGTGTTACTATGACTGGGTCGATGCCTCTGCTGGTGAGCTATTAGACCCAGAGGATATCATCCACCCAGTAGTCAGTGTTATTATCACTGGGTCGATGCCTCTGCTGGTGAGCTATTAGATCCAGAGGATATCATCCACCCAGTAGTCAGTGTTACTATCACTGGGTCGATGCCTCTGCTGGTGAGCTATTAGACCCAGAGGATATCATTCACCCAGTAGTCAGTGTTACTATCACTGGGTCGATACCTCTGCTGGTGAGCTATTAGACCCAGAGGATATCATCCACCCAGTAGTCAGTGTTACTATCACTGGATCGATGCCTCTGTTGGTGAGCTATTCGATCCAGAGGATAAAATCCACCCAGTAGTCAGTGTTACTATGACTGGGTCGATGCCTCTGCTGGTGAGCTATTAGACCCAGAGGATATCATCCACCCAGTATTCAGTGTTACTATCACTGGGTCGATGCCTCTGTTGGTGAGCTATTCGATCCAGAGGATATAATCCACCCAGTATTCAGTGTTACTATGACTGGGTCGATGCCTCTGCTGGTGAGCTATTAGACCCACAGGGTATCATCCACCCAGTAGTCAGTCTTACTATCACTGGGTCGATGCCTCTGTTGGAGAGTTATTCGATCCAGAGGATATCATCCACCTAGTAGTCAGTGTTACTATCACTGGGTCGATGCCTCTGCTGGTGAGCTATTAGACCCAGAGGATATCATCCACCCAGTAGTCAGTGTTACTATCACTGGATCGATGCCTCTGTTGGTGAGCTATTCGATCCAGAGGATAAAATCCACCCAGTTGTCAGTGTTACTATGACTGGGTCGATGCCTCTGCTGGTGAGCTATTAGACCCAGAGGATATAATCCACCCAGTATTCAGTGTTACTATGACTGGGTCGATGCCTCTCCTGGTGAGCTATTAGACCCAGAGGGTATCATCCACCCAGTAGTCAGTGTTACTATCACTGGGTCGATGCCTCTGTTGGAGAGTTATTCGATCCAGAGGATATAATCCACCCAGTAGTCAGTGTTACTATGACTGGGTCGATCCCTCTACTGGTGAGCTATTAGACCCAGAGGATATCATCCACCCAGTAGTCAGTATTACTATCACCGGGTCGATACCTCTGCTGCTGAGCTATTATACCCAGAGGATAACATCCACCCAGTAGTCAGTGTTACTATCACTGGGTTGATACCTCTGCTGCTGAGCTATTAGACCCAGAGGATAACATCCACCCAGTTGCCAGTGTTACTATCACTGGGTCGATACCAGGTGAGCTATTAGACCCAGAGGATAACATCCACCCAGTAGTCAGTGTTACTATCACTGGGTCGATACCTGGTGAGCTATTAGACCCAGAGGATAACATCCAGCCAGTAGTCAGTGTTACTATCACTGGGTCGATGCCTCTGCTGCTGAGCTATTAGACACAGAGGATAACATTCACCCAGTAGTCAGTGTTACTATCACTGGGTCGATGCATCTGCTGGTGAGCTATTAGACCCAGAGGATAACATCCACCTATTAGTCAGTGTTACTATCACTGGGTCGATACCTCTGCTGCTGAGCTATTAGACCCAGAGGATAGCATCCACCCAGTAGTCAGTGTAACTATCACTGGGTCGATACCTGGTGAGCTATTAGATCCAGAAGATATCATCCACCCAGTAGTCAGTGTTACTATCACTGGGTCGATGCCTCTGCTGGTGAGCTATTAGACCCAGAGGATAACATCCATCAAGTAGTCAGTGTTACTATCACTGCGTCGATGCCTCTGCTGCTGAGCTATTAGACCCAGAGGATATCATCCACCCAGTAGTCAGTGTTACTATCACTGGGTCGATACCTGATGAGCTATTAGACCCAGAGGATAACATCCACCCAGTAGTCAGTGTTACTATCACTGGGTCGATGCCTCTGCTGCTGAGCTATTAGACCCAGAGGATAACATTCACCCAGTAGTCAGTGTTACTATCACTGGGTCGATACATCTGCTGGTGAGCTATTAGACCCAGAGGATAACATCCACATATTAGTCAGTGTTACTATCACTAGGTCGATGCCTCTGCTGCTGAGCTATTAGACCCAGAGGATATCATCCACCCAGCAGTCAGTGTTACTATCACTGGGTCGATACCTCTGCTGGTGAGCTATTAGACCCAGAGGATATCATCCACCCAGCAGTCAGTGTTACTATCACTGGGTCGATACCTCTGCTGGTGACCTATTAGACCCAGAGGATATCATCCACCCAGTAGTCGGTGTTACTATCACTGGGTCGATGCCTCTGCTGGTGAGCTATTAGACCCAGAGGATATCATCCACCCAGCAGTCAGTGTTACTATCACTGGGTCGATACCTCTGCTGGTGAGCTATTCGACCCAGAGGTTATCATCCACCCAGTAGTCAGTGTTACTATCACTGCGTTAATGCCTCTGCTGGTGAGCTATTCGACCCAGAGGATATAATTCACCCAGTAGTCAGTGTTAATATCACTGGGTCGATGCCTCTGCTGGTGAACTATTAGACCCAGAGGATATCATCCACCCAGCAGTCAGTGTTACTATCACTGGGTCGATACCTCTGCTGGTGACCTATTAGACCCAGAGGATATCATCCACCCAGTAGTCGGTGTTACTATCACTGGGTCGATGCCTCTGCTGGTGAGCTATTAGACCCAGAGGATATCATCCACCCAGCAGTCAGTGTTACTATCACTGGGTCGATACCTCTGCTGGTGAGCTATTCGACCCAGAGGTTATCATCCACCCAGTAGTCAGTGTTACTATCACTGCGTTAATGCCTCTGCTGGTGAGCTATTCGACCCAGAGGATATAATTCACCCAGTAGTCAGTGTTAATATCACTGGGTCGATGCCTCTGCTGGTGAACTATTAGACCCAGAGGATATCATCCACCCAGTAGTCAGTGTTACAATCACTGGGTCGATGCCTCTGCTGGTGAGCTATTAGACCCAGAGGATATCATCCACCCAGTAGTCAGTGTTATTATCACTGGGTCGATGCCTCAGCTGGTGAGCTATTAGATCCAGAGGATATCATCCATCCAGTAGTCAGTGTTACTATCACTGGGTCGATGCCTCTGCTGGTGAGCTATTAGACCCAGAGGATATCATTCACCCAGTAGTCAGTGTTACTATCACTGGGTCGATACCTCTGCTGGTGAGCTATTAGACCCAGAGGATATCATCCACCCAGTAGTCAGTGTTACTATCACTGGATCGATGCCTCTGTTGGTGAGCTATTCGATCCAGAGGATAAAATCCACACAGTAAGCAGTGTTACTATGACTGGGTCGATGCCTCTGCTGGTGGGCTATTAGACCCAGAGGATATCATCCACCCAGTATTCAGTGTTACTATCACTGGGTCGATGCCTCTGTTGGTGAGCTAATCGATCCAGAGGATATAATCCAGCCAGTATTCAGTGTTACTATGACCTGGTCGATGCCTCTGCTGGTGAGCTATTAGACCCAGAGGGTATCATCCACCCAGTAGTCAGTGTTACTATCACTGGGTCGATGCCTCTGTTGGAGAGTTATTCGATCCAGAGGATATCATCCACCCAGTAGTCAGTGTTACTATCACTGGATCGATGCCTCTGTTGGTGAGCTATTCGATCCAGAGGATAAAATCCACCCAGTAGTCAGTGTTACTATGACTGGGTCGATGCCTCTGCTGGTGAGCTATTAGACCCAGAGGATATAATCCACCCAGTATTCAGTGTTACTATGACTGGGTCGATGCCTCTGCTGGTGAGCTATTAGACCCAGAGGGTATCATCCACCCAGTAGTCAGTATTACTATCGCTGGGTCGATGCCTCTGTTGGAGAGTTATTCGATCCAGAGGATATAATCCGCCCAGTAGTCAGTGTTACTATGACTGGGTCGATCCCTCTGCTGGTGAGCTATTAGACCCAAAGGATATCATCCACCCAGTAGTCAGTATTACTATCACTGGGTCGATACCTCTGCTGCTGAGCTATTAGACCCAGAGGATAACATCCACCCAGTAATCAGTGTTACTATCACTGGGATGATACCTCTGCTGCTGAGCTATTAGACCCAGAGGATAACATCCACCCAGTTGTCAGTGTTACTATCACTGGGTCGATACCAGGTGAGCTATTAGACCCAGAGGATAACATCCACCCAGTAGTCAGTGTTACTATCACTGGGTCGATACCTGGTGAGCTATTAGACCCAGAGGATAACATCCACCCAGTAGTCAGTGTTACTATCACTGGGTCGATGCCTCTGCTGCTGAGCTATTAGACCCAGAGGATAACATTCACCCAGTAGTCAGTGTTACTATCACTGGGTCGATACATCTGCTGGTGAGCTATTAGACCCAGAGGATAACATCCACCTATTAGTCAGTGTTACTATCACTGGGTCGATACCTCTGCTGCTGAGCTATTAGACCCAGAGGACAGCATCCACCCAGTAGTCAGTGTTACTATCACTGGGTCGATACCTGGTGAGCTATTAGACCCAGAAGATATCATCCACCCAGTAGTCAGTGTTACTATCACTGGGTCGATGCCTCTGCTGGTGAGCTATTAGACCCAGAGGATAACATCCATCCAGTAGTCAGTGTTACTATCACTGCGTCGATGCCTCTGCTGCTGAGCTATTAGACCCAGAGGATATCATCCACCCAGTAGTCAGTGTTACTATCACTGGGTCGATACCTCTGCTGGTGAGCGATTCGACCCAGAGGTTATTATCCACCCAGTAGTCAGTGTTACTATCACTGGGTCGATGCCTCTGCTGGTGACCTATTAGACCCAGAGGATGTTATCCACCCAGTAGACAGTGTTACTATCACTGGGTCGATGCCTGGGGAGCTATTAGACCCAGAGGGTATCATCCACCCAGTAATCAGTGTTACTATCACTGGGTCGATACCTCTGCTGGTGACCTATTAGACCCAGAGGATATCATCCACCCAGTAGTCAGTGTTACTATCACTGGGTTGATGCCTCTGCTGGTGAGCTAATAGACCCAGAGGATATCATCCACCCAGCAGTCAGTGTTACTATCACTGGGTCGATACCTCTGCTGGTGAGCTATTCGACCCAGAGGTTATCATCCACCCAGTAGTCAGTGTTACTATCACTGCGTTAATGCCTCTGCTGGTGAGCTATTCGACCCAGAGGATATAATTCACCCATTAGTCAGTGTTACTATCACTGGGTCGATGCCTCTGCTGGTGAACTATTAGACCCAGAGGATATCATCCACCCAGTAGTCAGTGTTACAATCACTGGGTCGATGCCTCTTCTGGTGAGCTATTAGACCCAGAGGATATCATCTACCCAGTAGTCAGTGTTACTATCACTGGGTCGATACCTCTGCTGGTGAGCTATTCGACCCAGAGGTTATCATCCACCCAGTAGTCAGTGTTACTATCACTGGGTCGATGCCACTACTGGTGACCCATTAGTCCCAGAGCATGTCATCCACCCAGTAGTCAGTGTTACTATCACTGGGTCGATGCCTGGGGAGCTATTAGACACAGAGGTAATCATCCACCCAGTAGTCAGTGTTACTATCACTGGGTCGATGCCTCTGCTGGTGAGCTATTAGATCCAGTGGATATCATCCACCCAGTAGTCAGTGTTACTATCACTGGGTCGATGCCTCTGCTGGTGAGCTATTAGACCCAGAGGATATCATTCACCCAGTAGTCAGTGTTACTATCACTGGGTCGATACCTCTGCTGGTGAGCTATTAGACCCAGAGGATATCATCCACCCAGTAGTCAGGGTTACTATCACTGGATCGATGCCTCTGTTGGTGATCTATTCGATCCAGAGGATAAAATCCACCCAGTAGTCAGTGTTACTATGACTGGGTCGATGCCTCTGCTGGTGGGCTATTAGACCCAGAGGATATCATCCACCCAGTATTCAGTGTTATTATCACTGGGGCAATGCCTCTGTTGATGAGCTATTCGATCCAGAGGATATAATCCACCCAGTATTCAGTGTTACTATGACTGGGTCGATGCCTCTGCTGGTCAGCTATTAGACGCAGAGGGTATCATCCACCCAGTAGTCAGTGTTACTATCACTGGGTCGATGCCTCTGTTGGAGAGTTATTCGATCCAGAGGATATCATCCACCCAGTAGTCAGTGTTACTATCACTGGATCGATGCCTCTGTTGGTGAGCTATTCGATCCAGAGGATAAAATCCACCCAGTAGTCAGTGTTACTATGACTGGGTCGATGCCTCTGCTGGTGGGCTATTAGACCCAGAGGATATCATCCACCCAGTATTCAGTGTTACTATCACTGGGTCGATGCCTCTGTTGGTGAGCTATTCGATCCAGAGGATATACTCCACCCAGTATTCAGTGTTACTATGACTGGGTCGATGCCTCTGCTGGTGAGCTATTAGACCCAGAGGGTATCATCCACCCAGTCGTCAGTGTTACTATCACTGGGTCGATGCCTCTGTTGGAGAGTTATTCGATCCAGAGGATATCATCTACTCAGTAGTCAATGTTACTATCACTGGATCGATGCCTCTGTTGGTGAGCTATTCGATCCAGAGGATAAAATCCACCCAGTAGTCAGTATTACTATCACTGGGTCGATACCTCTGCTGCTGAGCTATTAGACCCAGAGGATAACATCCACCCAGTAGTCAGTGTTACTACCACTGGGTTGATACCTCTGCTGCTGAGCTATTAGACCCAGAGGATAACATCCACCCAGTAGTCAGTGTTACTATCACTGGGTCGATACCTGGTGAGCTATTAGACCCAGAGGATAAAATCCACCCAGTAGTCAGTGATACTATCACTGGGTCGATGCCTCTGCTGCTGAGCTATTAGACCCAGAGGATAACATTCACCCAGTAGTCAGTGTTACTATCACTGGGTCGATACATCTGCTGGTGAGCTATTAGACCCAGAGGATAACATCCACCTATTAGTCAGTGTTACTATCACTGGGTCGATACCTCTGCTGCTGAGCTATTAGACCCAGAGGATAGCATCCACCCAGTAGTCAGTGTTACTATCACTGGGTCGATACCTGGTGAGCTATTAGACCCAGAAGATATCATCCACCCAGTAGTCAGTGTTACTATCACTGGGTCGATGCCTCTGCTGGTGAGCTATTAGACCCAGAGGATAACATCCATCCAGTAATCAGTGTTACTATCACTGGGTCGATACCTCTGCTGGTGAGCTATTCGACCCAGAGGTTATCATCCACCCAGTAGTCAGTGTTACTATCACTTGGTCGATGCCTGGGGAGCTATTAGACCCAGAGGGTATCATCCACCCAGTAGTCAGTGTTACTATCACTGGGTCGATGCCTCTGCTGGTGAGCTATTAGACCCAGAGGATATCATCCACCCAGTAGTCAGTGTTACTATCACTGGGTCGATGCCTCTGCTGGTGAGCTATTAGACCCAGAGGATATCATCCACCCAGTAGTCAGTGTTACTATCACTGGGTCGATGCCTCTGCTGGTGAGCTATTAGACCAAGAGGATATCATTCACCCAGTAGTCAGTGTTACTATCACTGGGTCGATACCTCTGCTGGTGAGCTTTTAGACCAAGAGGATATCATCCACCCAGTAGTCAGTGTTACTATCACTGGATCGATGCCTCTGTTGGTGAGCTATTCGATCCAGAGGATAACATCCACCCAGTAGTCAGTGTTACTATCACTGGGTCGATGCCTCTGCTGGTGGGCTATTAGACCCAGAGGATATTATCCACCCAGTATTCAGTGTTCCTATCACTGGGTCGATCCTCTGTTGGTGAGCTATTCGATCCAGAGGATATAATCCACCCAGTATTCAGTGTTACTATGACTGGGTCAATGCCTCTGCTGGTGAGCTATTAGACCCAGAGGGTATCATCCACCCAGTAGTCAGTGTTACTATCACTGGGTCGATGCCTCTGTTGGAGAGTTATTCGATCCAGAGGATATCATCCACCCAGTAGTCAGTGTTACTATCACTGGATCGATGCATCTGTTGGTGAGCTATTCGATCCAGAGGATAAAATCCACCCAGTAGTCAGTGTTACTATGGCTGGGTCGATGCCTCTGCTGGTGAGCTATTAGACCCAGAGGATATAATCCACCCAGTATTCAGTGTTACTATGACTGGGTCGATGCCTCTGCTGGTGAGCTATTAGACCCAGAGGGTATCATCCACCCAGTAGTCAGTGTTACTATCACTGGGTCGATGTCTCTGTTGGAGAGTTATTCGATCCAGAGGATATAATCCACCCAGTAGTCAGTGTTACTATGACTGGGTCGATCCCTCTGCTGGTGAGCTATTAGACCCAGAGGATATCATCCAAACAGTAGTCAGTATTACTATCACTGGGTCGATATCTCTGCTGCTGAGCTATTAGACCCAGAGGATAACATCCACCCAGTAGTCAGTGTTACTATCACTGGGTTGATACCTCTGCTGCTGAGCTATTAGACCCAGAGGATAACATCCACCCAGTTGTCAGTGTTACTATCACTGGGTCGATACCAGGTGAGCTATTAGACCCAGAGGATAACATCCACCCAGTAGTCAGTGTTACTATCACTGGGTCGATACCTGGTGAGCTATTAGACCCAGAGGATAACATCCACCCAGTAGTCAGTGTTACTATCACTGGGTCGATGCCTCTGCTGGTGAGCTATTAGACCCAGAGGATAACATCCACCCAGTAGTTAGTGTTACTATCACTGGGTCGATACCTCTGCTGGTGACCTATTAGACCCAGAGGATAACATCCACCCAGTAGTCAGTGTTACTATCACTGCGTCGATGCCTCTACTGCTGAGCTATTAGACCCAGAGGATATCATCCACCCAGTAGTCAGTGTTACTATCACTGGGTCGATACCTCTGCTTGTGACCTATTAGACCCAGAGGACATCATCCACCCAGTAGTCAGTGTTACTATCACTGGGTCGATGCCTCTGCTGGTGAGCTATTAGACCCAGAGGATATCATCCACCCAGCAGTCAGTGTTACTATCACTGGGTCGATACCTCTGCTGGTGAGCTATTGGACCCAGAGGTTATCATCCACCCAGTAGTCAGTGTTACTATCACTGCGTTAATGCCTCTGCTGGTGAGCCATTCGACCCAGAGGATATAATTCACCCAGTAGTGAGTGTTAATATCACTGGGTCGATGCCTCTGCTGGTGAACTATTAGACCCAGAGGATATCATCCACCCAGTAGTCAGTGTTACTATCAATGCGTTAATGCCTCTGCTGGTGAGCTATTCGACCCAGAGGATATAATTCACCCAGTAGTCAGTGTTACTATCACTGGGTCGATGCCTCTGCTGGTGAACTATTAGACCCAGAGGATATCATCCACCCAGTAGTCAGTGTTACAATCACTGGGTCGATGCCTCTGCTGGTGAGCTATTAGACCCAGAGGATATCATCTACCCAGTAGTCAGTGTTACTATCACTGGGTCGATACCTCTGCTGGTGAGCTATTCGACAGAGGTTATCATTGCTGGTGACCTATTAGACCCAGAGGATATCATCCACCCAGTAGTCAGTGTTACTATCACTGGGTCGATGCCTGGGGAGCTATTAGACCCAGAGGGTATCATCCACCCAGTAGTCAGTGTTACTATCACTGGGTCGATGCCTCTGCTGGTGAGCTATTAGACCCAGAGGATATCATCCACCCAGTAGTCAGTGTTACTATCACTGGGTCGATGCCTCTGCTGGTGAGCTATTAGACCCAGAGGATATCATCCACCCAGTAGTCAGTGTTACTATCACTGGGTCAATGCCTCTGCTGGTGAGCTATTAGACCCAGAGGATATCATTCACCCAGAAGTCAGTGTTACTATCACTGGGTCGATACCTCTGCTGGTGAGCTATTAGACCCAGAGGATATCATCCACCCAGTAGTCAGTGTTACTATCACTGGATCGATGCCTCTGTTGGTGAGCTATTCGATCCAGAGGATAAAATCCACCCAGTAGTCAGTGTTACTATGACTGGGTCGATGCCTCTGATGGTGGGCTATTAGACCCAGAGGATATCATCCACCCAGTATTCAGTGTTACTATCACTGGGTCGATGCCTCTGTTGGTGAGCTATTCGATACAGAGGATATAATCCACCCAGTATTCAGTGTTACTATGACTGGGTCGATGCCTCTGCTGGTGAGCTATTAGACCCAGAGGGTATCATCCACCCAGTAGTCAGTGTTACTATCACTGGGTCGATGCCTCTGATGGAGAGTTATTCGATCCAGAGGATATAATCCACCCAGTAGTCAGTGTTACTATGACTGGGTCGATCCCTCTGCTGGTGAGCTATTAGACCCAGAGGATATCATCCACCCAGTAGTCAGTGTTACTATCACTGGGTCGATACCTCTGTTGGTGAGCTATTAGACCCAGAGGATATCATCCACCCAGTAGTCAGTGTTACTATCACTGGGTCGATGCCTCTGTTTGTGAGCTATTAGACCCAGAGGATATCATCCACCCAGTAGTCAGTGTTACTATCACTGGGTCGATGCCTCTGCTGGTGAGCTATTCGACCCAGAGGATAAATCCACCCAGTAGTCAGTGTTACTATCACTGGGTCGATGCCTCTGCTGGTGAGCTATTAGACCAAGAGGATAACATCCACCCAGTAGTCAGTGTTACTATCACTGGGTCGATACCTCTGCTGGTGAGCTATTAGACCCAGAGGATAGCATTCACCCAGTAGTCAGTGTTACTATCACTGGGTCGATGCCTGGTGAGCTATTAGACCCAGAGGATATAATCCAACCAGTAGTCAGTGTTACTAACACTGGGTCGATGCCTCTGCTGGTGAGCTATTAGGCCTAGAGGATATCATCCACCTAGTAGTCAGTGTTACTATCACTGGGTGGATGCCTCTGCTGCTGAGCTATTAGACCCAGAGGATATCATCCACCCAGTAGTCAGTGTTACTATCACTGGGTCGATGCCTCTGCTGGTGAGCTATTAGACCCAGAGGATAGCATCCTCCCAGTAGTGAGTATTACTATCACTGGGTCGATGCCTGGTGAGTTATTAGACCCAGAGGATATAATCCAACCAGTAGTCAGTGTTACTATCACTGGGTCGATGCCTCTGCTGGTGAGCTATTAGACCCAGAGGGTATCATCCACCCAGTAGTCAGTGTTACTATCACTGGGTCGATGCCTCTGCTGGTGAGCTATTAGACCCAGAGGGTATCATCCACCCAGTAGTCAGTGTTACTATCACTGGGTCGATGCCTCTGTTGGAGAGTTATTCGATCCAGAGGATATAATCCACCCAGTAGTCAGTGTTACTATGACTGGGTCGATCCGTCTGCTGGTGAGCTATTAGACCCAGAGGATATCATCCACCCAGTAGTCAGTGTTACTATGACTGGGTCGATACCTCTGTTGGTGAGCTATTAGACCCAGAGGATATCATCCACCCAGTAGTCAGTGTTACTATCACTGGGTCGATGCCTCTGTTTGTGAGCTATTAGACCCAGAGGATATAATCCACCCAGTAGTCAGTGTTACTATCACTGGGTCGATGCCTCTGCTGGTGAGCTATTAGACCCAGATGATAACATCCACCCAGTAGTCAGTGTTACTATCACTGGGTCGATACCTCTGCTGGTGAGCTATTAGACCCAGAGGATATCATTCACCCAGTAGTCAGTGTTACTATCATTGGGTCGATGCCTGGTGAGCTATTAGACCCAGAGGATATAATCCAACCAGTAGTCAGTGTTACTATCACTGGGTCGATGCCTCTGCTGGTGAGCTATTAGGCCTAGAGGATATCATTCACCCAGTAGTCAGTGTTACATTCACTCGGTCGATGGATGCCTCTGCTGGTGAGCTATTAGACCCAGAGGATATCATCCACCCAGTAGTCAGTGTTACTATCACTGGGTCGATGCCTCTGCTGGTGAGCTATTAGACCCAGAGGATAACATCCTCCCAGTAGTCAGTATTACTATCACTGGGTCGATGCCTCTGCTGGTGAGCTATTAGACCCAGAGGATATAATCCAACCAGTAGTCAGTGTTACTATCACTGGTTCGATGCCTCTGCTGGTGAGCTATTAGGCCTAGAGGATATCATTCACCCAGTAGTCAGTGTTACATTCACTCGGTCGATGCCTCTGCTGGTGAGCTATTAGACCCAGAGGATATCATCCACCCAGTAGTCAGTGTTACTATCACTGGGTCGATGCCTCTGCTGGTGAGCTATTAGACCCAGAGGATATCATCCACCCAGTAGTCAGTGTTACTATCACTGGGTCGATGCCTCTGCTGGTGAGCTATTAGATCCAGAGGATATCATTCACCCAGTAGTCAGTGTTACTATCACTGGGTCGATATCTCTGCTGGTGAGCTATTAGACCCAGAGGATATCATCCACCCAGTAGTCAGTGTTACTATCACTGGATCGATGCCTCTGTTGGTGAGCTATTCGATCCAGAGGATATCATCCACCCAGTAGTCAGTGTTACTATGACTGGGTCGATGCCTCTGCTAGTGAGATATTAGACCCAGAGGATATCATCCACCCATTATTCAGTGTTACTATCACTGGGCCGATGCCTCTGTTGGTGACCTATTCGATCCAGAGGATATAATCCACCCAGTTGTCAGTGTTACTATGACTGGGTCGATGCCTCTGCTGGTGAGCTATTAGACCCAGAGGATATCATCCACCCAGTAGTCAGTGTTATTATCACTGGGTCGATACCTCTGCTGGTGAGCTATTAGACCCAGAGGATATCATCCACCCAGTAGTCAGTGTTACTAACACTGGGTCGATGCCTCTGCTGGTGAGCTATTAGACCCAGAGGATATCATTCACCCAGTAGTCAGTGTTACTATCACTGGGTCGATACCTCTGCTGGTGAGCTATTAGACCCAGAGGATATCATTCACCCAGTAGTCAGTGTTACAATCACTGGGTCGATACCTCTGCTGGTGAGCTATTAGACCCTGAGGATATCATCCACCCAGTAGTCAGTGTGTTACTATCACTGGGTCGATGCCTGGTGAGCTATTAGACCCAGAGGATATAATCCAACCAGTAGTCAGTGTTACTATCACGGGGTCGATGCCTCTGCTGGTGAGCTATTAGGCCTAGAGGATATCATTCACCCAGTAGTCAGTGTTACATTCACTCGGTCGATGGATGCCTCTGCTGGTGAGCTATTAGACCCAGAGGATATCATCCACCCAGTAGTCAGTGTTACTATCACTGGGTCGATGCCTCTGCTGCTGAGCTATTAGCCCCAGAGGATAACATCCTCCCAGTAGTCAGTATTACTATCACTGGGTCGATGCCTGGTGAGCTATTAGACCCACAGGATATAATCCAACCAGTAGTCAGTATTACTATCACTGGGTCGATGCCTCTGCTGGTAAGCTATTAGGCCTAGAAGATATCATTCACCCAGTAGTCAGTGTTACATTCACTCGGTCGATGCCTGGTGAGCTATTAGACCCAGAGGATATCATTCACCCAGTAGTCAGTGTTACTATCACTGGGTCGATACCTCTGCTGGTGAGCTATTAGACCCAGAGGATAAAATCCACCCAGTAGTCAGTGTTACTATGACTGGGTCGATGCCTCTGCTGCTGAGCTATTAGCCCCAGAGGATAACATCCTCCCAGTAGTCAGTATTACTATCACTGGGTCGATGCCTGGTGAGCTATTAGACCCACAGGATATAATCCAACCAGTAGTCAGTATTACTATCACTGGGTCGATGCCTCTGCTGGTAAGCTATTAGGCCTAGAAGATATCATTCACCCAGTAGTCAGTGTTACATTCACTCGGTCGATGCCTGGTGAGCTATTAGACCCAGAGGATATCATTCACCCAGTAGTCAGTGTTACTATCACTGGGTCGATACCTCTGCTGGTGAGCTATTAGACCCAGAGGATATCATCCACCCAGTAGTCAGTGTTACTATCACTGGATCGATGCCTCTGTTGGTGAGCTATTCGATCCAGAGGATAAAATCCACCCAGTAGTCAGTGTTACTATGACTGGGTCGATGCCTCTGCTGGTGAGCTATTAGACCCAGAGGATATCATCCACCCAGTATTCAGTGTTACTATGACTGGGTCGATTCCTCTGTTGGTGAGCTATTCGATCCAGAGGATATAATCCACCCAGTATTCAGTGTTACTATGACTGGGTCGATGCCTCTGCTGATGAGCTATTAGACCCAGAGGGTATCATCCACCCAGTAGTCAGTGTTACTATCACTGGGTCGATGCCTCTGTTGGAGAGTTATTCGATCCAGAGGATATAATCCACCCAGTAATCAGTGTTACTATGACTGGGTCAATGCCTCTACTGGTGAGCCATTAGACCCAGAGGATATCATCCACCCAGTAGTCAGTGTTACTATGACTGGGTCGATGCCTCTGCTGGTGAGCTATTAGACCCAGAGGATATCATCCACCCAGTATTCAGTGTTACTATCACTGGGTCGATGCCTCTGTTGGTGAGCTATTCGATACAGAGGATATAATCCACCCAGTATTCAGTGTTACTATGACTGGGTCGATGCCTCTGCTGGTGAGCTATTAGACCCAGAGGGTATCATCCACCCAGTAGTCAGTGTTACTATCACTGGGTCGATGCCTCTGATGGAGAGTTATTCGATCCAGAGGATATAATCCACCCAGTAGTCAGTGTTACTATGACTGGGTCGATCCCTCTGCTGGTGAGCTATTAGACCCAGAGGATATCATCCACCCAGTAGTCAGTGTTACTATCACTGGGTCGATACCTCTGTTGGTGAGCTATTAGACCCAGAGGATATCATCCACCCAGTAGTCAGTGTTACTATCACTGGGTCGATGCCTCTGTTTGTGAGCTATTAGACCCAGAGGATATCATCCACCCAGTAGTCAGTGTTACTATCACTGGGTCGATGCCTCTGCTGGTGAGCTATTCGACCCAGAGGATAAATCCACCCAGTAGTCAGTGTTACTATCACTGGGTCGATGCCTCTGCTGGTGAGCTATTAGACCAAGAGGATAACATCCACCCAGTAGTCAGTGTTACTATCACTGGGTCGATACCTCTGCTGGTGAGCTATTAGACCCAGAGGATAGCATTCACCCAGTAGTCAGTGTTACTATCACTGGGTCGATGCCTGGTGAGCTATTAGACCCAGAGGATATAATCCAACCAGTAGTCAGTGTTACTAACACTGGGTCGATGCCTCTGCTGGTGAGCTATTAGGCCTAGAGGATATCATCCACCTAGTAGTCAGTGTTACTATCACTGGGTGGATGCCTCTGCTGCTGAGCTATTAGACCCAGAGGATATCATCCACCCAGTAGTCAGTGTTACTATCACTGGGTCGATGCCTCTGCTGGTGAGCTATTAGACCCAGAGGATAGCATCCTCCCAGTAGTGAGTATTACTATCACTGGGTCGATGCCTGGTGAGTTATTAGACCCAGAGGATATAATCCAACCAGTAGTCAGTGTTACTATCACTGGGTCGATGCCTCTGCTGGTGAGCTATTAGACCCAGAGGGTATCATCCACCCAGTAGTCAGTGTTACTATCACTGGGTCGATGCCTCTGCTGGTGAGCTATTAGACCCAGAGGGTATCATCCACCCAGTAGTCAGTGTTACTATCACTGGGTCGATGCCTCTGTTGGAGAGTTATTCGATCCAGAGGATATAATCCACCCAGTAGTCAGTGTTACTATGACTGGGTCGATCCGTCTGCTGGTGAGCTATTAGACCCAGAGGATATCATCCACCCAGTAGTCAGTGTTACTATGACTGGGTCGATACCTCTGTTGGTGAGCTATTAGACCCAGAGGATATCATCCACCCAGTAGTCAGTGTTACTATCACTGGGTCGATGCCTCTGTTTGTGAGCTATTAGACCCAGAGGATATAATCCACCCAGTAGTCAGTGTTACTATCACTGGGTCGATGCCTCTGCTGGTGAGCTATTAGACCCAGATGATAACATCCACCCAGTAGTCAGTGTTACTATCACTGGGTCGATACCTCTGCTGGTGAGCTATTAGACCCAGAGGATATCATTCACCCAGTAGTCAGTGTTACTATCATTGGGTCGATGCCTGGTGAGCTATTAGACCCAGAGGATATAATCCAACCAGTAGTCAGTGTTACTATCACTGGGTCGATGCCTCTGCTGGTGAGCTATTAGGCCTAGAGGATATCATTCACCCAGTAGTCAGTGTTACATTCACTCGGTCGATGGATGCCTCTGCTGGTGAGCTATTAGACCCAGAGGATATCATCCACCCAGTAGTCAGTGTTACTATCACTGGGTCGATGCCTCTGCTGGTGAGCTATTAGACCCAGAGGATAACATCCTCCCAGTAGTCAGTATTACTATCACTGGGTCGATGCCTCTGCTGGTGAGCTATTAGACCCAGAGGATATAATCCAACCAGTAGTCAGTGTTACTATCACTGGTTCGATGCCTCTGCTGGTGAGCTATTAGGCCTAGAGGATATCATTCACCCAGTAGTCAGTGTTACATTCACTCGGTCGATGCCTCTGCTGGTGAGCTATTAGACCCAGAGGATATCATCCACCCAGTAGTCAGTGTTACTATCACTGGGTCGATGCCTCTGCTGGTGAGCTATTAGACCCAGAGGATATCATCCACCCAGTAGTCAGTGTTACTATCACTGGGTCGATGCCTCTGCTGGTGAGCTATTAGATCCAGAGGATATCATTCACCCAGTAGTCAGTGTTACTATCACTGGGTCGATATCTCTGCTGGTGAGCTATTAGACCCAGAGGATATCATCCACCCAGTAGTCAGTGTTACTATCACTGGATCGATGCCTCTGTTGGTGAGCTATTCGATCCAGAGGATATCATCCACCCAGTAGTCAGTGTTACTATGACTGGGTCGATGCCTCTGCTAGTGAGATATTAGACCCAGAGGATATCATCCACCCATTATTCAGTGTTACTATCACTGGGCCGATGCCTCTGTTGGTGACCTATTCGATCCAGAGGATATAATCCACCCAGTTGTCAGTGTTACTATGACTGGGTCGATGCCTCTGCTGGTGAGCTATTAGACCCAGAGGATATCATCCACCCAGTAGTCAGTGTTATTATCACTGGGTCGATACCTCTGCTGGTGAGCTATTAGACCCAGAGGATATCATCCACCCAGTAGTCAGTGTTACTAACACTGGGTCGATGCCTCTGCTGGTGAGCTATTAGACCCAGAGGATATCATTCACCCAGTAGTCAGTGTTACTATCACTGGGTCGATACCTCTGCTGGTGAGCTATTAGACCCAGAGGATATCATTCACCCAGTAGTCAGTGTTACAATCACTGGGTCGATACCTCTGCTGGTGAGCTATTAGACCCTGAGGATATCATCCACCCAGTAGTCAGTGTGTTACTATCACTGGGTCGATGCCTGGTGAGCTATTAGACCCAGAGGATATAATCCAACCAGTAGTCAGTGTTACTATCACGGGGTCGATGCCTCTGCTGGTGAGCTATTAGGCCTAGAGGATATCATTCACCCAGTAGTCAGTGTTACATTCACTCGGTCGATGGATGCCTCTGCTGGTGAGCTATTAGACCCAGAGGATATCATCCACCCAGTAGTCAGTGTTACTATCACTGGGTCGATGCCTCTGCTGCTGAGCTATTAGCCCCAGAGGATAACATCCTCCCAGTAGTCAGTATTACTATCACTGGGTCGATGCCTGGTGAGCTATTAGACCCACAGGATATAATCCAACCAGTAGTCAGTATTACTATCACTGGGTCGATGCCTCTGCTGGTAAGCTATTAGGCCTAGAAGATATCATTCACCCAGTAGTCAGTGTTACATTCACTCGGTCGATGCCTGGTGAGCTATTAGACCCAGAGGATATCATTCACCCAGTAGTCAGTGTTACTATCACTGGGTCGATACCTCTGCTGGTGAGCTATTAGACCCAGAGGATAAAATCCACCCAGTAGTCAGTGTTACTATGACTGGGTCGATGCCTCTGCTGCTGAGCTATTAGCCCCAGAGGATAACATCCTCCCAGTAGTCAGTATTACTATCACTGGGTCGATGCCTGGTGAGCTATTAGACCCACAGGATATAATCCAACCAGTAGTCAGTATTACTATCACTGGGTCGATGCCTCTGCTGGTAAGCTATTAGGCCTAGAAGATATCATTCACCCAGTAGTCAGTGTTACATTCACTCGGTCGATGCCTGGTGAGCTATTAGACCCAGAGGATATCATTCACCCAGTAGTCAGTGTTACTATCACTGGGTCGATACCTCTGCTGGTGAGCTATTAGACCCAGAGGATATCATCCACCCAGTAGTCAGTGTTACTATCACTGGATCGATGCCTCTGTTGGTGAGCTATTCGATCCAGAGGATAAAATCCACCCAGTAGTCAGTGTTACTATGACTGGGTCGATGCCTCTGCTGGTGAGCTATTAGACCCAGAGGATATCATCCACCCAGTATTCAGTGTTACTATGACTGGGTCGATTCCTCTGTTGGTGAGCTATTCGATCCAGAGGATATAATCCACCCAGTATTCAGTGTTACTATGACTGGGTCGATGCCTCTGCTGATGAGCTATTAGACCCAGAGGGTATCATCCACCCAGTAGTCAGTGTTACTATCACTGGGTCGATGCCTCTGTTGGAGAGTTATTCGATCCAGAGGATATAATCCACCCAGTAATCAGTGTTACTATGACTGGGTCAATGCCTCTACTGGTGAGCCATTAGACCCAGAGGATATCATCCACCCAGTAGTCAGTGTTACTATGACTGGGTCGATGCCTCTGCTGGTGAGCTATTAGACCCAGAGGATATCATCCACCCAGTATTCAGTGTTACTATCACTGGGTCGATGCCTCTGTTGGTGAGCTATTCGATCCAGAGGATATAATCCACCAAGTAGTCAGTGTTACTATGACTGGGTCGATCCCTCTGCTGGTGAGCTATTAGACCCAGAGGATATCATCCACCCAGTAGTCAGTGTTACTATAACTGGGTCGATACCTCTGTTGGTGAGCTATTAGACCTAGAGGGTATCATCCACCCAGTAGTCAGTGTTACATTCACTCGGTCGATGGATGCCTCTGTTGGTGAGCTATTCGATCCAGAGGATAAAATCCACCCAGTAGTCACTGTTACTATGACTGGGTCGATGCCTCTGCTGGTGAGCTATTAGACCCAGAGGATATCATCCACCCAGTAGTCAGTGTTACTATCACTGGATCGATGCCTCTGTTGGTGAGCTATTCGATCCAGAGGATAAAATCCACCCAGTAGTCAGTGTTACTATGACTGGGTCGATGCCTCTGCTGATGAGCTATTAGACCCAGAGGGTATCATCCACCCAGTAGTCAGTGTTACTATCACTGGGTCGGTGCCTCTGTTGGAAAGTTATTCGATCCAGAGGATATAATCCACCCAGTAATCAGTGTTACTATGACTGGGTCGATGCCTCTGCTGGTGAGCTATTAGACCCAGAGGATATCATCCACCCAGTAGTCAGTGTTATTATCACTGGGTCGATGCCTCGACTGGTGGGCTATTAGACCCAGAGGATATCATCCACCCAGTAGTCAGTGTTACTATCACTGGGTCGATACCTCTGTTGGTGAGCTATTAGACCCAGAGGATATCATCCACCCAGTAGTCAGTGTTACTATCACTGGGTCCATGCCTCTGTTTGTGAGCTATTAGACCCAGAGGATATCATCCACCCAGAAGTCAGTGTTACTATCACTGGGTCGATGCCTCTGCTGGTGAGCTATTCGACCCAGAGGATATAATCCACCCAGTAGTCAGTGTTACTATCACTGGGTCGATGCCTCTGCTGGTGAGCTATTAGACCCAGAGGATAACATCCACCCAGTAGTCAGTGTTACTATCACTGGTTCGATACCTCTGCTGGTGAGCTATTAGACCCAGAGGATATCATTCACCCAGTAGTCAGTGTGTTACTATCACTGGGTCGATGCCTGGTGAGCTATTAGACCCAGAGGATATAATCCAACCAGTAGTCAGTGTTACTATCACGGGGTCGATGCCTCTGCTGGTGAGCTATTAGGCCTAGAGGATATCATTCACCCAGTAGTCAGTGTTACATTCACTCGGTCGATGGATGCCTCTGCTGGTGAGCTATTAGACCCAGAGGATATCATCCACCCAGTAGTCAGTGTTACTATCACTGGGTCGATGCCTCTGCTGGTGAGCTATTAGCCCCAGAGGATAACATCCTCCCAGTAGTCAGTATTACTATCACTGGGTCGATGCCTGGTGAGCTATTAGACCCACAGGATATAATCCAACTAGTAGTCAGTGTTACTATCACTGGGTCGATGCCTCTGCTGGTAAGCTATTAGGCCTAGAAGATATCATTCACCCAGTAGTCAGTGTTACATTCACTCGGTCGATGCCTCTGCTGGTGAGCTATTAGACCCAGAGGATATCATCCACCCAGTAGTCAGTGTTACTATCACTGGGTCGATGCCTCTGCTGGTGAGCTATTAGACCCAGAGGATATCATCCACCCAGTAGTCAGTGTTACTATCACTGGATCGATGCCTCTGTTGGTGAGTTATTCGATCCAGAGGATAAAATCCACCCAGTAGTCAGTGTTACTATGACTGGGTCGATGCCTCTGCTGGTGAGCTATTAGACCCAGAGGATATCATCCACCCAGTATTCAGTGTTACTATCACTGGGTCGATTCCTCTGTTGGTGAGCTATTCGATCCAGAGGATATAATCCACCCAGTATTCAGTGTTACTATGACTGGGTCGATGCCTCTGCTGATGAGCTATTAGACCCAGAGGGTATCATCCACCCAGTAGTCAGTGTTACTATCACTGGGTCGATGCCTCTGTTGGAGAGTTATTAGATCCAGAGGATATAATCCACCCAGTAATCAGTGTTACTATGACTGGGTCGATGCCTCTGCTGGTGAGCCATTAGACCCAGAGGATATCATCCACCCAGTAGTCAGTGTTACTATCACTGGGTCGATGCCTCTGCTGGTGAGCTATTAGACCCAGAGGATATCATCCACCCAGTATTCAGTGTTACTATCACTGGGTCGATGCCTCTGTTGGTGAGCTATTCGATCCAGAGGATATAATCCACCCAGTAGTCAGTGTGTTACTATCACTGGGTCGATGCCTGGTGAGCTATTAGACCCAGAGGATATAATCCAACCAGTAGTCAGTGTTACTATCACGGGGTCGATGCCTCTGCTGGTGAGCTATTAGGCCTAGAGGATATCATTCACCCAGTAGTCAGTGTTACATTCACTCGGTCGATGGATGCCTCTGCTGGTGAGCTATTAGACCCAGAGGATATCATCCACCCAGTAGTCAGTGTTACTATCACTGGGTCGATGCCTCTGCTGGTGAGCTATTAGCCCCAGAGGATAACATCCTCCCAGTAGTCAGTATTACTATCACTGGGTCGATGCCTGGTGAGCTATTAGACCCACAGGATATAATCCAACTAGTAGTCAGTGTTACTATCACTGGGTCGATGCCTCTGCTGGTAAGCTATTAGGCCTAGAAGATATCATTCACCCAGTAGTCAGTGTTACATTCACTCGGTCGATGCCTCTGCTGGTGAGCTATTAGACCCAGAGGATATCATCCACCCAGTAGTCAGTGTTACTATCACTGGGTCGATGCCTCTGCTGGTGAGCTATTAGACCCAGAGGATATCATCCACCCAGTAGTCAGTGTTACTATCACTGGATCGATGCCTCTGTTGGTGAGTTATTCGATCCAGAGGATAAAATCCACCCAGTAGTCAGTGTTACTATGACTGGGTCGATGCCTCTGCTGGTGAGCTATTAGACCCAGAGGATATCATCCACCCAGTATTCAGTGTTACTATCACTGGGTCGATTCCTCTGTTGGTGAGCTATTCGATCCAGAGGATATAATCCACCCAGTATTCAGTGTTACTATGACTGGGTCGATGCCTCTGCTGATGAGCTATTAGACCCAGAGGGTATCATCCACCCAGTAGTCAGTGTTACTATCACTGGGTCGATGCCTCTGTTGGAGAGTTATTAGATCCAGAGGATATAATCCACCCAGTAATCAGTGTTACTATGACTGGGTCGATGCCTCTGCTGGTGAGCCATTAGACCCAGAGGATATCATCCACCCAGTAGTCAGTGTTACTATCACTGGGTCGATGCCTCTGCTGGTGAGCTATTAGACCCAGAGGATATCATCCACCCAGTATTCAGTGTTACTATCACTGGGTCGATGCCTCTGTTGGTGAGCTATTCGATCCAGAGGATATAATCCACCCAGTATTCAGTGTTACTATGACTGGGTCGATGCCTCTGCTGGTGAGCTATTAGACCCAGAGGGTATCATTCACCCAGTAGTCAGTGTTACTATCACTGGGTCGATGCCTCTGTTGGAGTGTTATTCGATCCAGAGGATATAATCCACCCAGTAGTCAGTGTTACTATGACTGGGTCGATCCCTCTGCTGGTGAGCTATTAGACCCAGAGGATATCATCCACCCAGTAGTCAGTGTTACTATCACTGGTTCGATACCTCTGCTGGTGAGCTATTAGACCCAGAGGATATCATTCACCCAGTAGTCAGTGTGTTACTATCACTGGGTCGATGCCTGGTGAGCTATTAGACCCAGAGGATATAATCCAACCAGTAGTCAGTGTTACTATCACGGGGTCGATGCCTCTGCTGGTGAGCTATTAGGCCTAGAGGATATCATTCACCCAGTAGTCAGTGTTACATTCACTCGGTCGATGGATGCCTCTGCTGGTGAGCTATTAGACCCAGAGGATATCATCCACCCAGTAGTCAGTGTTACTATCACTGGGTCGATGCCTCTGCTGCTGAGCTATTAGCCCCAGAGGATAACATCCTCCCAGTAGTCAGTATTACTATCACTGGGTCGATGCCTGGTGAGCTATTAGACCCACAGGATATAATCCAACCAGTAGTCAGTATTACTATCACTGGGTCGATGCCTCTGCTGGTAAGCTATTAGGCCTAGAAGATATCATTCACCCAGTAGTCAGTGTTACATTCACTCGGTCGATGCCTGGTGAGCTATTAGACCCAGAGGATATCATTCACCCAGTAGTCAGTGTTACTATCACTGGGTCGATACCTCTGCTGGTGAGCTATTAGACCCAGAGGATATCATCCACCCAGTAGTCAGTGTTACTATCACTGGATCGATGCCTCTGTTGGTGAGCTATTCGATCCAGAGGATAAAATCCACCCAGTAGTCAGTGTTACTATGACTGGGTCGATGCCTCTGCTGGTGAGCTATTAGACCCAGAGGATATCATCCACCCAGTATTCAGTGTTACTATGACTGGGTCGATTCCTCTGTTGGTGAGCTATTCGATCCAGAGGATATAATCCACCCAGTATTCAGTGTTACTATGACTGGGTCGATGCCTCTGCTGATGAGCTATTAGACCCAGAGGGTATCATCCACCCAGTAGTCAGTGTTACTATCACTGGGTCGATGCCTCTGTTGGAGAGTTATTCGATCCAGAGGATATAATCCACCCAGTAATCAGTGTTACTATGACTGGGTCAATGCCTCTACTGGTGAGCCATTAGACCCAGAGGATATCATCCACCCAGTAGTCAGTGTTACTATGACTGGGTCGATGCCTCTGCTGGTGAGCTATTAGACCCAGAGGATATCATCCACCCAGTATTCAGTGTTACTATCACTGGGTCGATGCCTCTGTTGGTGAGCTATTCGATCCAGAGGATATAATCCACCAAGTAGTCAGTGTTACTATGACTGGGTCGATCCCTCTGCTGGTGAGCTATTAGACCCAGAGGATATCATCCACCCAGTAGTCAGTGTTACTATAACTGGGTCGATACCTCTGTTGGTGAGCTATTAGACCTAGAGGGTATCATCCACCCAGTAGTCAGTGTTACATTCACTCGGTCGATGGATGCCTCTGTTGGTGAGCTATTCGATCCAGAGGATAAAATCCACCCAGTAGTCACTGTTACTATGACTGGGTCGATGCCTCTGCTGGTGAGCTATTAGACCCAGAGGATATCATCCACCCAGTAGTCAGTGTTACTATCACTGGATCGATGCCTCTGTTGGTGAGCTATTCGATCCAGAGGATAAAATCCACCCAGTAGTCAGTGTTACTATGACTGGGTCGATGCCTCTGCTGATGAGCTATTAGACCCAGAGGGTATCATCCACCCAGTAGTCAGTGTTACTATCACTGGGTCGGTGCCTCTGTTGGAAAGTTATTCGATCCAGAGGATATAATCCACCCAGTAATCAGTGTTACTATGACTGGGTCGATGCCTCTGCTGGTGAGCTATTAGACCCAGAGGATATCATCCACCCAGTAGTCAGTGTTATTATCACTGGGTCGATGCCTCGACTGGTGGGCTATTAGACCCAGAGGATATCATCCACCCAGTAGTCAGTGTTACTATCACTGGGTCGATACCTCTGTTGGTGAGCTATTAGACCCAGAGGATATCATCCACCCAGTAGTCAGTGTTACTATCACTGGGTCCATGCCTCTGTTTGTGAGCTATTAGACCCAGAGGATATCATCCACCCAGAAGTCAGTGTTACTATCACTGGGTCGATGCCTCTGCTGGTGAGCTATTCGACCCAGAGGATATAATCCACCCAGTAGTCAGTGTTACTATCACTGGGTCGATGCCTCTGCTGGTGAGCTATTAGACCCAGAGGATAACATCCACCCAGTAGTCAGTGTTACTATCACTGGTTCGATACCTCTGCTGGTGAGCTATTAGACCCAGAGGATATCATTCACCCAGTAGTCAGTGTGTTACTATCACTGGGTCGATGCCTGGTGAGCTATTAGACCCAGAGGATATAATCCAACCAGTAGTCAGTGTTACTATCACGGGGTCGATGCCTCTGCTGGTGAGCTATTAGGCCTAGAGGATATCATTCACCCAGTAGTCAGTGTTACATTCACTCGGTCGATGGATGCCTCTGCTGGTGAGCTATTAGACCCAGAGGATATCATCCACCCAGTAGTCAGTGTTACTATCACTGGGTCGATGCCTCTGCTGGTGAGCTATTAGCCCCAGAGGATAACATCCTCCCAGTAGTCAGTATTACTATCACTGGGTCGATGCCTGGTGAGCTATTAGACCCACAGGATATAATCCAACTAGTAGTCAGTGTTACTATCACTGGGTCGATGCCTCTGCTGGTAAGCTATTAGGCCTAGAAGATATCATTCACCCAGTAGTCAGTGTTACATTCACTCGGTCGATGCCTCTGCTGGTGAGCTATTAGACCCAGAGGATATCATCCACCCAGTAGTCAGTGTTACTATCACTGGGTCGATGCCTCTGCTGGTGAGCTATTAGACCCAGAGGATATCATCCACCCAGTAGTCAGTGTTACTATCACTGGATCGATGCCTCTGTTGGTGAGTTATTCGATCCAGAGGATAAAATCCACCCAGTAGTCAGTGTTACTATGACTGGGTCGATGCCTCTGCTGGTGAGCTATTAGACCCAGAGGATATCATCCACCCAGTATTCAGTGTTACTATCACTGGGTCGATTCCTCTGTTGGTGAGCTATTCGATCCAGAGGATATAATCCACCCAGTATTCAGTGTTACTATGACTGGGTCGATGCCTCTGCTGATGAGCTATTAGACCCAGAGGGTATCATCCACCCAGTAGTCAGTGTTACTATCACTGGGTCGATGCCTCTGTTGGAGAGTTATTAGATCCAGAGGATATAATCCACCCAGTAATCAGTGTTACTATGACTGGGTCGATGCCTCTGCTGGTGAGCCATTAGACCCAGAGGATATCATCCACCCAGTAGTCAGTGTTACTATCACTGGGTCGATGCCTCTGCTGGTGAGCTATTAGACCCAGAGGATATCATCCACCCAGTATTCAGTGTTACTATCACTGGGTCGATGCCTCTGTTGGTGAGCTATTCGATCCAGAGGATATAATCCACCCAGTAGTCAGTGTGTTACTATCACTGGGTCGATGCCTGGTGAGCTATTAGACCCAGAGGATATAATCCAACCAGTAGTCAGTGTTACTATCACGGGGTCGATGCCTCTGCTGGTGAGCTATTAGGCCTAGAGGATATCATTCACCCAGTAGTCAGTGTTACATTCACTCGGTCGATGGATGCCTCTGCTGGTGAGCTATTAGACCCAGAGGATATCATCCACCCAGTAGTCAGTGTTACTATCACTGGGTCGATGCCTCTGCTGGTGAGCTATTAGCCCCAGAGGATAACATCCTCCCAGTAGTCAGTATTACTATCACTGGGTCGATGCCTGGTGAGCTATTAGACCCACAGGATATAATCCAACTAGTAGTCAGTGTTACTATCACTGGGTCGATGCCTCTGCTGGTAAGCTATTAGGCCTAGAAGATATCATTCACCCAGTAGTCAGTGTTACATTCACTCGGTCGATGCCTCTGCTGGTGAGCTATTAGACCCAGAGGATATCATCCACCCAGTAGTCAGTGTTACTATCACTGGGTCGATGCCTCTGCTGGTGAGCTATTAGACCCAGAGGATATCATCCACCCAGTAGTCAGTGTTACTATCACTGGATCGATGCCTCTGTTGGTGAGTTATTCGATCCAGAGGATAAAATCCACCCAGTAGTCAGTGTTACTATGACTGGGTCGATGCCTCTGCTGGTGAGCTATTAGACCCAGAGGATATCATCCACCCAGTATTCAGTGTTACTATCACTGGGTCGATTCCTCTGTTGGTGAGCTATTCGATCCAGAGGATATAATCCACCCAGTATTCAGTGTTACTATGACTGGGTCGATGCCTCTGCTGATGAGCTATTAGACCCAGAGGGTATCATCCACCCAGTAGTCAGTGTTACTATCACTGGGTCGATGCCTCTGTTGGAGAGTTATTAGATCCAGAGGATATAATCCACCCAGTAATCAGTGTTACTATGACTGGGTCGATGCCTCTGCTGGTGAGCCATTAGACCCAGAGGATATCATCCACCCAGTAGTCAGTGTTACTATCACTGGGTCGATGCCTCTGCTGGTGAGCTATTAGACCCAGAGGATATCATCCACCCAGTATTCAGTGTTACTATCACTGGGTCGATGCCTCTGTTGGTGAGCTATTCGATCCAGAGGATATAATCCACCCAGTATTCAGTGTTACTATGACTGGGTCGATGCCTCTGCTGGTGAGCTATTAGACCCAGAGGGTATCATTCACCCAGTAGTCAGTGTTACTATCACTGGGTCGATGCCTCTGTTGGAGTGTTATTCGATCCAGAGGATATAATCCACCCAGTAGTCAGTGTTACTATGACTGGGTCGATCCCTCTGCTGGTGAGCTATTAGACCCAGAGGATATCATCCACCCAGTAGTCAGTGTTACTATCACTGGGTCGATACCTCTGTTGGTGAGCTATTAGACCTAGAGGGTATCATCCACCCAGTAGTCAGTGTTACTATCACTGGATTGATGCCTCTGTTGGTGAGCTATTCGATCCAGAGGATAAAATCCACCCAGTAGTCACTGTTACTATGACTGGGTCGATGCCTCTGCTGGTGAGCTATTAGACCCAGAGGATATCATCCACCCAGTATTCAGTGTTACTATCACTGGGTCGATGCCTCTGTTGGTGAGCTATTCGATCCAGAGGATATAATCCACCCAGTATTCAGTGTTACTATGACTGGGTCGATGCCTCTCCTGGTGAGCTATTAGACCCAGAGGGTATCATCCACCCAGTAGTCAGTGTTACTATCACTGGGTCGATACCTCTGTTGGTGAGCTATTAGACCCAGAGGATATCATCCACCCAGTAGTCAGTGTTACTATCACTGGGTCGATGCCTCTGTTTGTGAGCTATTAGACCCAGAGGATATAATCCACCCAGTAGTCAGTGTTACTATCACTGGGTCGATGCCTCTGCTGGTGAGCTATTAGACCCAGATGATAATATCCACCCAGTAGTCAGTGTTACTATCACTGGGTCGATACCTCTGCTGGTGAGCTATTAGACCCAGAGGATATCATTCACCCAGTAGTCAGTGTTACTATCACTGGGTCGATGCCTGGTGAGCTATTAGACCCAGAGGATATAATCCAACCAGTAGTCAGTGTTACTAACACTGGGTCGATGCCTCTGCTGGTGAGCTATTAGGCCTAGAGGATATCATCCACCTAGTAGTCAGTGTTACTATCACTGGGTGGATGCCTCTGCTGCTGAGCTATTAGACCCAGAGGATATCATCCACCCAGTAGTCAGTGTTACTATCACTGGGTCGATGCCTCTGCTGGTGAGCTATTAGACCCAGAGGATAACATCCTCCCAGTAGTGAGTATTACTATCACTGGGTCGATGCCTGGTGAGCTATTAGACCCAGAGGATATAATCCAACCAGTAGTCAGTGTTACTATCACTGGGTCGATGCCTCTGCTGGTGAGCTATTAGACCCAGAGGGTATCATCCACCCAGTAGTCAGTGTTACTATCACTGGGTCGATGCCTCTGTTGGAGAGTTATTCGATCCAAAGGATATCATCCACCCAGTAGTCAGTGTTACTATCACTGGATCGATGCCTCTGTTGGTGAGCTATTCGATCCAGAGGATAAAATCCACCCAGTAGTCAGTGTTACTATGACTGGGTCGATGCCTCTGCTGGTGAGCTATTAGACCCAGAGGATATCATCCACCCAGTATTCAGTGTTACTATCACTGGGTCGATGCCTCTGTCGGTGAGCTATTCGATCCAGAGGATATAATCCACCCAGTATTCAGTGTTACTATGACTGGGTCGATGCCTCTGCTGGTGAGCTATTAGACCCAGAGGGTATCATCCACCCAGTAGTCAGTGTTACTATCACTGGGTCGATGCCTCTGTTGGAGAGTTATTCGATCCAGAGGATATAATCCACCCAGTAGTCAGTGTTACTATGACTGGGTCGATCCCTCTGCTGGTGAGCTATTAGACCCAGAGGATATCATCCACCCAGTAGTCAGTGTTACTATGACTGGGTCGATACCTCTGTTGGTGAGCTATTAGACCCAGAGGATATCATCCACCCAGTAGTCAGTGTTACTATCACTGGGTCGATGTCTCTGTTTGTGAGCTATTAGACCCAGAGGATATAATCCACCCAGTAGTCAGTGTTACTATCACTGGGTCGATGCCTCTGCTGGTGAGCTATTAGACCCAGATGATAACATCCACCCAGTAGTCAGTGTTACTATCACTGGGTCGATACCTCTGCTGGTGAGCTATTAGACCCAGAGGATATCATTCACCCAGTAGTCAGTGTTACTATCACTGGGTCGATGCCTGGTGAGCTATTAGACCCAGAGGATATAATCCAACCAGTAGTCAGTGTTACTATCACTGGGTCGATGCCTCTGCTGGTGAGCTATTAGGCCTAGAGGATATCATTCACCCAGTAGTCAGTGTTACATTCACTCGGTCGATGGATGCCTCTGCTGGTGAGCTATTAGACCCAGAGGATATCATCCACCCAGTAGTCAGTGTTACTATCACTGGGTCGATGCCTCTGCTGGTGAGCTATTAGACCCAGAGGATAACATCCTCCCAGTAGTCAGTATTACTATCACTGGGTCGATGCCTCTGCTGGTGAGCTATTAGACCCAGAGGATATAATCCAACCAGTAGTCAGTGTTACTATCACTGGTTCGATGCCTCTGCTGGTGAGCTATTAGGCCTAGAGGATATCATTCACCCAGTAGTCAGTGTTACATTCACTCGGTCGATGCCTCTGCTGGTGAGCTATTAGACCCAGAGGATATCATCCACCCAGTAGTCAGTGTTACTATCACTGGGTCGATGCCTCTGCTGGTGAGCTATTAGACCCAGAGGATATCATCCACCCAGTAGTCAGTGTTACTATCACTGGGTCGATGCCTCTGCTGGTGAGCTATTAGATCCAGAGGATATCATTCACCCAGTAGTCAGTGTTACTATCACTGGGTCGATATCTCTGCTGGTGAGCTATTAGACCCAGAGGATATCATCCACCCAGTAGTCAGTGTTACTATCACTGGATCGATGCCTCTGTTGGTGAGCTATTCGATCCAGAGGATATCATCCACCCAGTAGTCAGTGTTACTATGACTGGGTCGATGCCTCTGCTAGTGAGATATTAGACCCAGAGGATATCATCCACCCATTATTCAGTGTTACTATCACTGGGCCGATGCCTCTGTTGGTGACCTATTCGATCCAGAGGATATAATCCACCCAGTTGTCAGTGTTACTATGACTGGGTCGATGCCTCTGCTGGTGAGCTATTAGACCCAGAGGATATCATCCACCCAGTAGTCAGTGTTATTATCACTGGGTCGATACCTCTGCTGGTGAGCTATTAGACCCAGAGGATATCATCCACCCAGTAGTCAGTGTTACTAACACTGGGTCGATGCCTCTGCTGGTGAGCTATTAGACCCAGAGGATATCATTCACCCAGTAGTCAGTGTTACTATCACTGGGTCGATACCTCTGCTGGTGAGCTATTAGACCCAGAGGATATCATTCACCCAGTAGTCAGTGTTACTATCACTGGGTCGATACCTCTGCTGGTGAGCTATTAGACCCTGAGGATATCATCCACCCAGTAGTCAGTGTGTTACTATCACTGGGTCGATGCCTGGTGAGCTATTAGACCCAGAGGATATAATCCAACCAGTAGTCAGTGTTACTATCACGGGGTCGATGCCTCTGCTGGTGAGCTATTAGGCCTAGAGGATATCATTCACCCAGTAGTCAGTGTTACATTCACTCGGTCGATGGATGCCTCTGCTGGTGAGCTATTAGACCCAGAGGATATCATCCACCCAGTAGTCAGTGTTACTATCACTGGGTCGATGCCTCTGCTGCTGAGCTATTAGCCCCAGAGGATAACATCCTCCCAGTAGTCAGTATTACTATCACTGGGTCGATGCCTGGTGAGCTATTAGACCCACAGGATATAATCCAACCAGTAGTCAGTATTACTATCACTGGGTCGATGCCTCTGCTGGTAAGCTATTAGGCCTAGAAGATATCATTCACCCAGTAGTCAGTGTTACATTCACTCGGTCGATGCCTGGTGAGCTATTAGACCCAGAGGATATCATTCACCCAGTAGTCAGTGTTACTATCACTGGGTCGATACCTCTGCTGGTGAGCTATTAGACCCAGAGGATATCATCCACCCAGTAGTCAGTGTTACTATCACTGGATCGATGCCTCTGTTGGTGAGCTATTCGATCCAGAGGATAAAATCCACCCAGTAGTCAGTGTTACTATGACTGGGTCGATGCCTCTGCTGGTGAGCTATTAGACCCAGAGGATATCATCCACCCAGTATTCAGTGTTACTATGACTGGGTCGATTCCTCTGTTGGTGAGCTATTCGATCCAGAGGATATAATCCACCCAGTATTCAGTGTTACTATGACTGGGTCGATGCCTCTGCTGATGAGCTATTAGACCCAGAGGGTATCATCCACCCAGTAGTCAGTGTTACTATCACTGGGTCGATGCCTCTGTTGGAGAGTTATTCGATCCAGAGGATATAATCCACCCAGTAATCAGTGTTACTATGACTGGGTCAATGCCTCTACTGGTGAGCCATTAGACCCAGAGGATATCATCCACCCAGTAGTCAGTGTTACTATCACTGGGTCGATGCCTCTGCTGGTGAGCTATTAGACCCAGAGGATATCATCCACCCAGTATTCAGTGTTACTATCACTGGGTCGATGCCTCTGTTGGTGAGCTATTCGATCCAGAGGATATAATCCACCAAGTAGTCAGTGTTACTATGACTGGGTCGATCCCTCTGCTGGTGAGCTATTAGACCCAGAGGATATCATCCACCCAGTAGTCAGTGTTACTATAACTGGGTCGATACCTCTGTTGGTGAGCTATTAGACCTAGAGGGTATCATCCACCCAGTAGTCAGTGTTACATTCACTCGGTCGATGGATGCCTCTGTTGGTGAGCTATTCGATCCAGAGGATAAAATCCACCCAGTAGTCACTGTTACTATGACTGGGTCGATGCCTCTGCTGGTGAGCTATTAGACCCAGAGGATATCATCCACCCAGTAGTCAGTGTTACTATCACTGGATCGATGCCTCTGTTGGTGAGCTATTCGATCCAGAGGATAAAATCCACCCAGTAGTCAGTGTTACTATCACTGGGTCGATGCCTCTGCTGATGAGCTATTAGACCCAGAGGGTATCATCCACCCAGTAGTCAGTGTTACTATCACTGGGTCGGTGCCTCTGTTGGAAAGTTATTCGATCCAGAGGATATAATCCACCCAGTAATCAGTGTTACTATGACTGGGTCGATGCCTCTGCTGGTGAGCTATTAGACCCAGAGGATATCATCCACCCAGTAGTCAGTGTTATTATCACTGGGTCGATGCCTCGACTGGTGGGCTATTAGACCCAGAGGATATCATCCACCCAGTAGTCAGTGTTACTATCACTGGGTCGATACCTCTGTTGGTGAGCTATTAGACCCAGAGGATATCATCCACCCAGTAGTCAGTGTTACTATCACTGGGTCCATGCCTCTGTTTGTGAGCTATTAGACCCAGAGGATATCATCCACCCAGAAGTCAGTGTTACTATCACTGGGTCGATGCCTCTGCTGGTGAGCTATTCGAC
This sequence comes from Bathymodiolus brooksi, assembly GCA_963680875.1. Taxonomy (NCBI): domain Eukaryota; kingdom Metazoa; phylum Mollusca; class Bivalvia; order Mytilida; family Modiolidae; genus Bathymodiolus; species Bathymodiolus brooksi. Next base: position 60,678,027 of record OY804578.1, read on the forward strand.
CCAGAGGATATAATCCACCCAGTAGTCAGTGTTACTATCACTGGGTCGATGCCTCTGCTGGTGAGCTATTAGACCCAGAGGATAACATCCACCCAGTAGTCAGTGTTACTATCACTGGTTCGATACCTCTGCTGGTGAGCTATTAGACCCAGAGGATATCATTCACCCAGTAGTCAGTGTGTTACTATCACTGGGTCGATGCCTGGTGAGCTATTAGACCCAGAGGATATAATCCAACCAGTAGTCAGTGTTACTATCACGGGGTCGATGCCTCTGCTGGTGAGCTATTAGGCCTAGAGGATATCATTCACCCAGTAGTCAGTGTTACATTCACTCGGTCGATGGATGCCTCTGCTGGTGAGCTATTAGACCCAGAGGATATCATCCACCCAGTAGTCAGTGTTACTATCACTGGGTCGATGCCTCTGCTGGTGAGCTATTAGCCCCAGAGGATAACATCCTCCCAGTAGTCAGTATTACTATCACTGGGTCGATGCCTGGTGAGCTATTAGACCCACAGGATATAATCCAACCAGTAGTCAGTGTTACTATCACTGGGTCGATGCCTCTGCTGGTAAGCTATTAGGCCTAGAAGATATCATTCACCCAGTAGTCAGTGTTTGATTCACTCGGTCGATGCCTCTGCTGGTGAGCTATTAGACCCAGAGGATATCATCCACCCAGTAGTCAGTGTTACTATCACTGGGTCGATGCCTCTGCTGGTGAGCTATTAGACCCAGAGGATATCATCCACCCAGTAGTCAGTGTTACTATCACTGGATCGATGCCTCTGTTGGTGAGTTATTCGATCCAGAGGATAAAATCCACCCAGTAGTCAGTGTTACTATGACTGGGTCGATGCCTCTGCTGGTGAGCTATTAGACCCAGAGGATATCATCCACCCAGTATTCAGTGTTACTATCACTGGGTCGATTCCTCTGTTGGTGAGCTATTCGATCCAGAGGATATAATCCACCCAGTATTCAGTGTTACTATGACTGGGTCGATGCCTCTGCTGATGAGCTATTAGACCCAGAGGGTATCATCCACCCAGTAGTCAGTGTTACTATCACTGGGTCGATGCCTCTGTTGGAGAGTTATTAGATCCAGAGGATATAATCCACCCAGTAATCAGTGTTACTATGACTGGGTCGATGCCTCTGCTGGTGAGCCATTAGACCCAGAGGATATCATCCACCCAGTAGTCAGTGTTACTATCACTGGGTCGATGCCTCTGCTGGTGAGCTATTAGACCCAGAGGATATCATCCACCCAGTATTCAGTGTTACTATCACTGGGTCGATGCCTCTGTTGGTGAGCTATTCGATCCAGAGGATATAATCCACCCAGTATTCAGTGTTACTATGACTGGGTCGATGCCTCTGCTGGTGAGCTATTAGACCCAGAGGGTATCATTCACCCAGTAGTCAGTGTTACTATCACTGGGTCGATGCCTCTGTTGGAGTGTTATTCGATCCAGAGGATATAATCCACCCAGTAGTCAGTGTTACTATGACTGGGTCGATCCCTCTGCTGGTGAGCTATTAGACCCAGAGGATATCATCCACCCAGTAGTCAGTGTTACTATCACTGGGTCGATACCTCTGTTGGTGAGCTATTAGACCTAGAGGGTATCATCCACCCAGTAGTCAGTGTTACTATCACTGGATCGATGCCTCTGTTGGTGAGCTATTCGATCCAGAGGATAAAATCCACCCAGTAGTCACTGTTACTATGACTGGGTCGATGCTTCTGCTGGTGAGCTATTAGACCCAGAGGATATCATCCACCCAGTATTCAGTGTTACTATCACTGGGTCGATGCCTCTGTTGGTGAGCTATTCGATCCAGAGGATATAATCCACCCAGTATTCAGTGTTACTATGACTGGGTCGATGCCTCTCCTGGTGAGCTATTAGACCCAGAGGGTATCATCCACCCAGTAGTCAGTGTTACTATCACTGGGTCGATACCTCTGTTGGTGAGCTATTAGACCCAGAGGATATCATCCACCCAGTAGTCAGTGTTACTATCACTGGGTCGATGCCTCTGTTTGTGAGCTATTAGACCCAGAGGATATCATCCACCCAGTAGTCAGTGTTACTATCACTGGGTCGATGCCTCTGCTGGTGAGCTATTAGACCAAGAGGATAACATCCACCCAGTAGTCAGTGTTACTATCACTGGGTCGATACCTCTGCTGGTGAACTATTAGACCCAGAGGATATCATTCACCCAGTAGTCAGTGTTACTATCACTGGGTCGATGCCTGGTGAGCTATTAGACCCAGAGGATATAATCCAACCAGTAGTCAGTGTTACTATCACTGGGTCGATGCCTCTGTTGGAGAGTTATTCGATCCAGAGGATATAATCCACGCAGTAGTCAGTGATACTATGACTGGGTCGATCCCTCTGCTGGTGAGCTATTAGACCCAGAGGATATCATCCACCCAGTAGTCAGTGTTACTATGACTGGGTCGATACCTCTGTTGGTGAGCTATTAGACCCAGAGGATATCATCCACCCAGTAGTCAGTGTTACTATCACTGGGTCGATGCCTCTGTTTGTGAGCTATTAGACCCAGAGGATATAATCCACCCAGTAGTCAGTGTTACTATCACTGGGTCGATGCCTCTGCTGGTGAGCTATTAGACCCAGATGATAATATCCACCCAGTAGTCAGTGTTACTATCACTGGGTCGATACCTCTGCTGGTGAGCTATTAGACCCAGAGGATATCATTCACCCAGTAGTCAGTGTTACTATCACTGGGTCGATGCCTGGTGAGCTATTAGACCCAGAGGATATAATCCAACCAGTAGTCAGTGTTACTATCACTGGGTCGATGCCACTGCTGGTGAGCTATTAGGCCTAGAGGATATCATTCACCCAGTAGTCAGTGTTACATTCACTCGGTAGATGGATGCCTCTGCTGGTGAGCTATTAGACCCAGAGGATATCATCCACCCAGTAGTCAGTGTTACTATCACTGGGTCGATGCCTCTGCTGGTGAGCTATTAGACCCAGAGGATAACATCCTCCCAGTAGTCAGTATTACTATCACTGGGTCGATGCCTCTGCTGGTGAGCTATTAGACCCAGAGGATATAATCCAACCAGTAGTCAGTGTTACTATCACTGGGTCGATGCCTCTGCTGGTGAGCTATTAGGCCTAGAGGATATCATTCACCCAGTAGTCAGTGTTACATTCACTCGGTCGATGCCTCTGCTGGTGAGCTATTAGACCCAGAGGATATCATCCACCCAGTAGTCAGTGTTACTATCACTGGGTCGATGCCTCTGCTGGTGAGCTATTAGACCCAGAGGATATCATCCACCGAGTAGTCAGTGTTACTATCACTGGGTCGATGCCTCTGCTGGTGAGCTATTAGATCCAGAGGATATCATTCACCCAGTAGTCAGTGTTACTATCACTGGGTAGATACCTCTGCTGGTGAGCTATTAGACCCAGAGGATATCATCCACCCAGTAGTCAGTGTTACTATCACTGGATCGATGCCTCTGTTGGTGAGCTATTCGATCCAGAGGATATCATCCACCCAGTAGTCAGTGTTACTATGACTGGGTCGATGCCTCTGCTGGTGAGATATTAGACCCAGAGGATATCATCCACCCATTATTCAGTGTTACTATCACTGGGCCGATGCCTCTGTTGGTGAGCTATTCGATCCAGAGGATATAATCCACCCAGTTGTCAGTGTTGCTATGACTGGGTCGATGCCTCTGCTGGTGAGCTATTAGACCCAGAGGATATCATCTACCCAGTAGTCAGTGTTATTATCACTGGGTCGATACCTCTGCTGGTGAGCTATTAGACCCAGAGGATATCATCCACCCAGTAGTCAGTGTTACTATCACTGGGTCGATGCCTCTGCTGGTGAGCTATTAGACCCAGAGGATATCATTCACCCAGTAGTCAGTGTTACTATCACTGGGTCGATACCTCTGCTGGTGAGCTATTAGACCCAGAGGATATCATCCACCCAGTAGTCAGTGTTACTATCACTGGGTCGATGCCTCTGCTGGTGAGCTATTAGGCCTAGAGGATATCATTCACCCAGTAGTCAGTGTTACATTCACTCGGTCGATGGATGCCTCTGCTGGTGAGCTATTAGACCCAGAGGATATCATCCACCCAGTAGTCAGTGTTACTATCACTGGGTCGATGCCTCTGCTGGTGAGCTATTAGACCCAGAGGATAACATCCTCCCAGTAGTCAGTATTACTATCACTGGGTCGATGCCTCTGCTGGTGAGCTATTAGACCCAGAGGATATAATCCAACCAGTAGTCAGTGTTACTATCACTGGGTCGATGCCTCTGCTGGTGAGCTATTAGGCCTAGAGGATATCATTCACCCAGTAGTCAGTGTTACATTCACTCGGTCGATGCCTCTGCTGGTGAGCTATTAGACCCAGAGGATATCATCCACCCAGTAGTCAGTGTTACTATCACTGGGTCGATGCCTCTGTTTGTGAGCTATTAGACCCAGAGGATATCATCCACCCAGTAGTCAGTGTTACTATCACTGGGTCGATGCCTCTGCTGGTGAGCTATTAGACCAAGAGGATAACATCCACCCAGTAGTCAGTGTTACTATCACTGGGTCGATACCTCTGCTGGTGAACTATTAGACCCAGAGGATATCATTCACCCAGTAGTCAGTGTTACTATCATTGGGTCGATGCCTGGTGAGCTATTAGACCCAGAGGATATAATCCAACCAGTAGTCAGTGTTACTATCACTGGGTCGATGCCTCTGTTGGAGAGTTATTCGATCCAGAGGATATAATCCACCCAGTAGTCAGTGATACTATGACTGGGTCGATCCCTCTGCTGGTGAGCTATTAGACCCAGAGGATATCATCCACCCAGTAGTCAGTGTTACTATGACTGGGTCGATACCTCTGTTGGTGAGCTATTAGACCCAGAGGATATCATCCACCCAGTAGTCAGTGTTACTATCACTGGGTCGATGCCTCTGTTTGTGAGCTATTAGACCCAGAGGATATAATCCACCCAGTAGTCGGTGTTACTATCACTGGGTCGATGCCTCTGCTGGTGAGCTATTAGACCCAGATGATAATATCCACCCAGTAGTCAGTGTTACTATCACTGGGTCGATACCTCTGCTGGTGAGCTATTAGACCCAGAGGATATCATTCACCCAGTAGTCGGTGTTACTATCACTGGGTCGATGCCTGGTGAGCTATTAGACCCAGAGGATATAATCCAACCAGTAGTCAGTGTTACTATCACTGGGTCGATGCCTCTGCTGGTGAGCTATTAGGCCTAGAGGATATCATTCACCCAGTAGTCAGTGTTACATTCACTCGGTAGATGGATGCCTCTGCTGGTGAGCTATTAGACCCAGAGGATATCATCCACCCAGTAGTCAGTGTTACTATCACTGGGTCGATGCCTCTGCTGGTGAGCTATTAGACCCAGAGGATAACATCCTCCCAGTAGTCAGTATTACTATCACTGGGTCGATGCCTCTGCTGGTGAGCTATTAGACCCAGAGGATATAATCCAACCAGTAGTCAGTGTTACTATCACTGGGTCGATGCCTCTGCTGGTGAGCTATTAGGCCTAGAGGATATCATTCACCCAGTAGTCAGTGTTACATTCACTCGGTCGATGCCTCTGCTGGTGAGCTATTAGACCCAGAGGATATCATCCACCCAGTAGTCAGTGTTACTATCACTGGGTCGATGCCTCTGCTGGTGAGCTATTAGACCCAGAGGATATCATCCACCGAGTAGTCAGTGTTACTATCACTGGGTCGATGCCTCTGCTGGTGAGCTATTAGATCCAGAGGATATCATTCACCCAGTAGTCAGTGTTACTATCACTGGGTAGATACCTCTGCTGGTGAGCTATTAGACCCAGAGGATATCATCCACCCAGTAGTCAGTGTTACTATCACTGGATCGATGCCTCTGTTGGTGAGCTATTCGATCCAGAGGATATCATCCACCCAGTAGTCTGTGTTACTATGACTGGGTCGATGCCTCTGCTGGTGAGATATTAGACCCAGAGGATATCATCCACCCATTATTCAGTGTTACTATCACTGGGCCGATGCCTCTGTTTGTGAGCTATTCGATCCAGAGGATATAATCCACCCAGTTGTCAGTGTTGCTATGACTGGGTCGATGCCTCTGCTGGTGAGCTATTAGACCCAGAGGATATCATCTACCCAGTAGTCAGTGTTATTATCACTGGGTCGATACCTCTGCTGGTGAGCTATTAGACCCAGAGGATATCATCCACCCAGTAGTCAGTGTTACTATCACTGGGTCGATGCCTCTGCTGGTGAGCTATTAGACCCAGAGGATATCATTCACCCAGTAGTCAGTGTTACTATCACTGGGTCGATACCTCTGCTGGTGAGCTATTAGACCCAGAGGATATCATCCACCCAGTAGTCAGTGTTACTATCACTGGGTCGATGCCTCTGCTGGTGAGCTATTAGGCCTAGAGGATATCATTCACCCAGTAGTCAGTGTTACATTCACTCGGTCGATGGATGCCTCTGCTGGTGAGCTATTAGACCCAGAGGATATCATCCACCCAGTAGTCAGTGTTACTATCACTGGGTCGATGCCTCTGCTGGTGAGCTATTAGACCCAGAGGATAACATCCTCCCAGTAGTCAGTATTACTATCACTGGGTCGATGCCTCTGCTGGTGAGCTATTAGACCCAGAGGATATAATCCAACCAGTAGTCAGTGTTACTATCACTGGGTCGATGCCTCTGCTGGTGAGCTATTAGGCCTAGAGGATATCATTCACCCAGTAGTCAGTGTTACATTCACTCGGTCGATGCCTCTGCTGGTGAGCTATTAGACCCAGAGGATATCATCCACCCAGTAGTCAGTGTTACTATCACTGGGTCGATGCCTCTGCTGGTGAGCTATTAGACCCAGAGGATATCATCCACCCAGTAGTCAGTGTTACTATCACTGGGTCGATGCCTCTGCTGGTGAGCTATTAGATCCAGAGGATATCATTCACCCAGTAGTCAGTGTTACTATCACTGGGTCGATACCTCTGCTGGTGAGCTATTAGACCCAGAGGATATCATCCACCCAGTAGTCAGTGTTACTATCACTGGATCGATGCCTCTGTTGGTGAGCTATTCGATCCAGAGGATATAATCCACCCAGTAGTCAGTGTTACTATGACTGGGTCGATGCTTCTGCTGGTGAGATATTAGACCCAGAGGATATCATCCACCCACTATTCAGTGTTACTATCACTGGGCCGATGCCTCTGTTGGTGAGCTATTCGATCCAGAGGATATAATCCACCCAGTTGTCAGTGTTGCTATGACTGGGTCGATGCCTCTGCTGGTGAGCTATTAGACCAAGAGGATATCATCCACCCAGTAGTCAGTGTTATTATCACTGGGTCGATACCTCTGCTGGTGAGCTATTAGACCCAGAGGATATCATCCACCCAGTAGTCAGTGTTACTATCACTGGGTCGATGCCTCTGCTGGTGAGCTATTAGACCCAGAGGATATCATTCACCCAGTAGTCAGTGTTACTATCAATGGGTCGATACCTCTGCTGGTGAGCTATTAGACCCAGAGGATATCATCCACCCAGTAGTCAGTGTTACTATCACTGGATCGATGCCTCTGTTGGTGTGCTATTCGATCCAGAGGATAAAATCCACCCAGTAGTCAGTGTTACTATGACTGGGTCGATGCCTCTGCTGGTGAGCTATTAGACCCAGAGGATATCATCCACCCAGTATTCAGTGTTACTATCACTGGGTCGATGCCTCTGTTGGTGAGCTATTCGATCCAGAGGATATAATCCACCCAGTATTCAGTGTTACTATGACTGGGTCGATGCCTCTGCTGGTGAGCTATTAGACCCAGAGGATATCATCCACCCAGTAGTCAGTGTTATTATCACTGGGTCGATGCCTCGGCTGGTGGGATATTAGACCCAGAGGATATCATCCACCCAGTAGTCAGTGTTACTATCACTGGGTCGATACCTCTGTTGGTGAGCTATTAGACCCAGAGGATATCATCCACCCAGTAGTCAGTGTTACTATCACTGGGTCCATGCCTCTGTTTGTGAGCTATTAGACCCAGAGGATATCATCCACCCAGTAGTCAGTGTTACTATCACTGGGTCGATGCCTCTGCTGGTGAGCTATTCGACCCAGAGGATATAATCCACCCAGTAGTCAGTGTTACTATCACTGGGTCGATGCCTCTGCTGGTGAGCTATTAGACCCAGAGGATAACATCCACCCAGTAGTCAGTGTTACTATCACTGGTTCGATACCTCTGCTGGTGAGCTATTAGACCCAGAGGATATCATTGACCCAGTAGTCAGTGTGTTACTATCACTGGGTCGATGCCTGGTGAGCTATTAGACCCAGAGGATATAATCCACCCAGTAGTCAGTGTTACTATCACGGGGTCGATGCCTCTGCTGGTGAGCTATTAGGCCTAGAGGATATCATTCACCCAGTAGTCAGTGTTACATTCCCTCGGTCGATGGATGCCTCTGCTGGTGAGCTATTAGACCAAGAGGATATCATCCACCCAGTAGTCAGTGTTACTATCACTGGGTCGATGCCTCTGCTGGTGAGCTATTAGACCCAGAGGATAACATCCTCCCAGTAGTCAGTATTACTATCACTGGGTCGATGCCTGGTGAGCTATTAGACCCAGAGGATATAATCCAACCAGTAGTCAGTGTTACTATCACTGGGGCGATGCCTCTGCTGGTAAGCTATTAGGCCTATAGGATATCATTCACCCAGTAGTCAGTGTTACATTCACTCGGTCGATGCCTCTGCTGGTGAGCTATTAGACCCAGAGGATATCATCCACCCAGTAGTCAGTGTTACTATCACTGGGTCGATGCCTCTGCTGGTGAGCTATTAGACCCAGAGGATATCATCCACCCAGTAGTCAGTGTTACTATCACTGGGTCGATGCCTGGTGAGCTATTAGACCCAGAGGATATCATTCACCCAGTAGTCAGTGTTACTATCACTGGGTCGATACCTCTGCTGGTGAGCTATTAGACCCAGAGGATATCATCCACCCAGTAGTCAGTGTTACTATCACTGGATCGATGCCTCTGTTGGTGAGCTATTCGATCCAGAGGATAAAATCCACCCAGTAGTCAGTGTTACTATGACTGGGTCGATGCCTCTGTTTGTGAGCTATTAGACCCAGAGGATATCATCCACCCAGTATTCAGTGTTACTATCACTGGGTCGATGCCTCTGTTGGTGAGCTATTCGATCCAGAGGATATAATCCACCCAGTATTCAGTGTTACTATGACTGGGTCGATGCCTCTGCTGATGAGCTATTAGACCCAGAGGGTATCATCCACCCAGTAGTCAGTGTTACTATCACTGGGTCGATGCCTCTGTTGGAGAGTTATTCGATCCAGAGGATATAATCCACCCAGTAATCAGTGTTACTATGACTGGGTCGATGCCTCTGCTGGTGAGCTATTAGACCCAGAGGATATCATCCACCCAGTAGTCAGTGTTACTATCACTGGGTTGATGCCTGGGGAGCTATTAGACCCAGAGGGTATCATCCACCCAGTTGTCAGTGTTACTATCACTGGTTCGATGCCTCTGTTGGTGAGCTATTAGACCAAGAGGATATCATCCACCCAGTAGTCAGTGTTATTATCACTGGGTCGATGCCTCTGCTGGTGAGCTATTAGACCCAGAGGATATCATCCACCCAGTAGTCAGTGTTACTATCACTGGGTCGATGCCTCTGCTGGTGAGCTATTCGACCCAGAGGATATAATCCACCCAGTAGTCAGTGTTACTATCACTGGGTCGATGCCTCTGCTGGTGAGCTATTAGACCCAGAGGATAACATCCACCCAGTAGTCAGTGTTACTATCACTGGTTCGATACCTCTGCTGGTGAGCTATTAGACCCAGAGGATATCATTCACCCAGTAGTCAGTGTGTTACTATCACTGGGTCGATGCCTGGTGAGCTATTAGACCCAGAGGATATAATCCACCCAGTAGTCAGTGTTACTATCACGGGGTCGATGCCTCTGCTGGTGAGCTATTAGGCCTAGAGGATATCATTCACCCAGTAGTCAGTGTTACATTCCCTCGGTCGATGGATGCCTCTGCTGGTGAGCTATTAGACCCAGAGGATATCATCCACCCAGTAGTCAGTGTTACTATCACTGGGTCGATGCCTCTGCTGGTGAGCTATTAGACCCAGAGGATAACATCCTCCCAGTAGTCAGTATTACTATCACTGGGTCGATGCCTGGTGAGCTATTAGACCCAGAGGATATAATCCAACCAGTAGTCAGTGTTACTATCACTGGGGTGATGCCTCTGCTGGTAAGCTATTAGGCCTATAGGATATCATTCACCCAGTAGTCAGTGTTACATTCACTCGGTCGATGCCTCTGCTGGTGAGCTATTAGACCCAGAGGATATCATCCACCCAGTAGTCAGTGTTACTATCACTGGGTCGATGCCTCTGCTGGTGAGCTATTAGACCCAGAGGATATCATCCACCCAGTAGTCAGTGTTACTATCACTGGGTCGATGCCTGGTGAGCTATTAGACCCAGAGGATATCATTCACCCAGTAGTCAGTGTTACTATCACTGGGTCGATACCTCTGCTGGTGAGCTATTAGACCCAGAGGATATCATCCACCCAGTAGTCAGTGTTACTATCACTGGATCGATGCCTCTGTTGGTGAGCTATTCGATCCAGAGGATAAAATCCACCCAGTAGTCAGTGTTACTATGACTGGGTCGATGCCTCTGTTTGTGAGCTATTAGACCCAGAGGATATCATCCACCCAGTATTCAGTGTTACTATCACTGGGTCGATGCCTCTGTTGGTGAGCTATTCGATCCAGAGGATATAATCCACCCAGTATTCAGTGTTACTATGACTAAGTCGATGCCTCTGCTGATGAGCTATTAGACCCAGAGGGTATCATCCACCCAGTAGTCAGTGTTACTATCACTGGGTCGATGCCTCTGTTGGAGAGTTATTCGATCCAGAGGATATAATCCACCCAGTAATCAGTGTTACTATGACTGGGTCGATGCCTCTGCTGGTGAGCTATTAGACCCAGAGGATATCATCCACCCAGTAGTCAGTGTTATTATCACTGGGTCGATGCCTCGGCTGGTGGGCTATTAGACCCAGGGGATATCATCCACCCAGTAGTCAGTGTTACTATCACTGGGTCGATACCTCTGTTGGTGAGCTATTAGACCCAGAGGATATCATCCACCCAGTAGTCAGTGTTACTATCACTGGGTCGATGCCTCTGTTTGTGAGCTATTAGACCCAGAGGATATCATCCACCCAGTAGTCAGTGTTACTATCACTGGGTCGATGCCTCTGCTGGTGAGCTATTCGACCCAGAGGATATAATCCACCCAGTAGTCAGTGTTACTATCACTGGGTCGATGCCTCTGCTGGTGAGCTATTAGACCCAGAGGATATCATTCACTCAGTAGTCAGTGTGTTACTATCACTGGGTCGATGCCTGGTGAGCTATTAGACCCAGAGGATATAATCCAACCAGTAGTCAGTGTTACTATCACGGGGTCGATGCCTCTGCTGGTGAGCTATTAGTCCTAGAGGATATCATTCACCCAGTAGTCAGTGTTACATTCACACGGTCGATGGATGCCTCTGCTGGTGAGCTATTAGACCCAGAGGATAACATCCTCCCAGTAGTCAGTATTACTATCACTGGGTCGATGCCTGGTGAGCTATTAGACACAGAGGATATAATCCAACCAGTAGTCAGTGTTACTATCACTGGGTCGATGCCTCTGCTGGTGAGCTATTAGGCCTAGAGGATATCATTCACCCAGTAGTCAGTGTTACATTCACTCGGTCGATGCCTCTGCTGGTGAGCTATTAGACCCAGAGGATATCATCCACCCAGTAGTCAGTGTTACTATCAATGGGTCGATGCCTCTGCTGGTGAGCTATTAGACCCAGAGGATATCATCCACCCAGTAGTAAGTGTTACTATCACTGGGTCGATGCCTGGTGAGCTATTAGACCCAGAGGATATCATTCACCCAGTAGTCAGTGTTACTATCACTGGGTCGATACCTCTGCTGGTGAGATATTAGACCCAGAGGATATCATCCACCCAGTAGTTAGTGTTACTATCACTGGACCGATGCCTCTGTTGGTGAGCTATTCGATCCAGAGGATATCATCCACCCAGTAGTCAGTGTTACTATGACTGGGTCGATGCCTCTGCTGGTGAGCTATTAGACCCAGAGGATATCATCCACCCAGTATTCAGTGTTACTATCACTGGGTCGATGCCTCTGTTGGTGAGCTATTCGATCCAGAGGATAACATCCACCCAGGTGTCAGTGTTACTATGACTGGGTCGATGCCTCTGCTGGTGAGCTATTAGACCCAGAGGATATCATCCAACCAGTAGTCAGTGTTACTATCACTGGGTCGATGCCTCTGTTGGAGAGCTATTCGATCCAGAGGATATAATCCACCCAGTAGTCAGTGTTGCTATCACTGGGTCGATGCCTCTGCTGGTGAGCTATTAGACCCAGAGAATATCATCCACCCAGTAGTCAGTGTTACTATCACTGGGTCGATACCTCTGTTGGTGAGCTATTAGACCCAGAGGATATCATCCACCCAGTAGTCAGTGTTACTATCACTGGGTTGATGCCTGGGGAGCTATTAGACCCAGAGGGTATCATCCACTCAGTTGTCAGTGTTACTATCACTGGTTCGATGCCTCTGTTGGTGAGCTATTAGACCAAGAGGATATCATCCACCCAGTAGTCAGTGTTACTATCACTGGGTCGATGCCTCTGCTGGTGAGCTATTAGACCCAGAGGATATCATTCACCCAGTAGTCAGTGTTACTATCACTGGGTCGATACCTCTGCTGGTGAGCTATTAGACCCAGAGGATATCATCCACCCAGTAGTCAGTGTTACTATCACTGGATCGATGCCTCTGTTGGTGAGCTATTCGATCCAGAGGATAAAATCCACCCAGTAGTCAGTGTTACTATGACTGGGTCGATGCCTCTGCTGGTGAGCTATTAGACCCAGAGGATATCATCCACCCAGTATTCAGTGTTACTATCACTGGGTCGATGCCTCTGTTGGTGAGCTATTCGATCCAGAGGATATAATCCACCCAGTATTCAGTGTTACTATGACTGGGTCGATGACTCTGCTGGTGAGCTATTAGACCCAGAGGGTATCATCCACCTAGTAGTCAGTGTTACTATCACTGGGTCGATGCCTCTGTTGGAGAGTTATTCGATCCAGAGGATATAATCCACCCAGTAATCAGTGTTACTATGACTGGGTCGATGCCTCTGCTGGTGAGCTATTAGACCCAGAGGATATCATCCACCCAGTAGTCAGTGTTATTATCACTGGGTCGATGCCTCTGCTGGTGGGCTATTAGACCCAGAGGATATCATCCACCCAGTAGTCAGTGTTACTATCACTGGGTCGATACCTCTGTTGGTGAGCTATTAGACCTAGAGGATATCATCCACCCAGTAGTCAGTGTTCCTATCACTGGGTCGATGCCTCTGTTTGTGAGCTATTATACCCAGAGGATATCATCCACCCAGTAGTCAGTGTTACTATGACTGGGTCGATGCCTCTGCTGGTGAGCTATTAGACCCAGAGGATAACATCCACCCAGTAGTCAGTGTTACTATCACGGGGTCGATGCCTCTGCTGGTGAGCTATTAGTCCTAGAGGATATCATTCACCCAGTAGTCAGTGTTACATTCACACGGTCGATGGATGCCTCTGCTGGTGAGCTATTAGACCCAGAGGATAACATCCTCCCAGTAGTCAGTATTACTATCACTGGGTCGATGCCTGGTGAGCTATTAGACACAGAGGATATAATCCAACCAGTAGTCAGTGTTACTATCACTGGGTCGATGCCTCTGCTGGTGAGCTATTAGGCCTAGAGGATATCATTCACCCAGTAGTCAGTGTTACATTCACTCGGTCGATGCCTCTGCTGGTGAGCTATTAGACCCAGAGGATATCATCCACCCAGTAGTCAGCGTTACTATCAATGGGTCGATGCCTCTGCTGGTGAGCTATTAGACCCAGAGGATATCATCCACTCAGTAGTAAGTGTTACTATCACTGGGTCGATGCCTGGTGAGCTATTAGACCCAGAGGATATCATTCACCCAGTAGTCAGTGTTACTATCACTGGGTCGATACCTCTGCTGGTGAGCTATTAGACCCAGAGGATATCATCCACCCAGTAGTTAGTGTTACTATCACTGGACCGATGCCTCTGTTGGTGAGCTATTCGATCCAGAGGATATCATCCACCCAGTAGTCAGTGTTACTATGACTGGGTCGATGCCTCTGCTGGTGAGCTATTAGACCCAGAGGATATCATCTACCCAGTATTCAGTGTTACTATCACTGGGTCGATGCCTCTGTTGGTGAGCTATTCGATCCAGAGGATAACATCCACCCAGGTGTCAGTGTTACTATGACTGGGTCGATGCCTCTGCTGGTGAGCTATTAGACCCAGAGGATATCATCCAACCAGTAGTCAGTGTTACTATCACTGGGTCGATGCCTCTGTTGGAGAGCTATTCGATCCAGAGGATATAATCCACCCAGTAGTCAGTGTTGCTATCACTGGGTCGATGCCTCTGCTGGTGAGCTATTAGACCCAGAGGATATCATCCACCCAGTAGTCAGTGTTACTATCACTGGGTCGATACCTCTGTTGGTGAGCTATTAGACCCAGAGGATATCATCCACCCAGTAGTCAGTGTTACTATCACTGGGTTGATGCCTGGGGAGCTATTAGACCCAGAGGGTATCATCCACCCAGTTGTCAGTGTTACTATCACTGGTTCGATGCCTCTGTTGGTGAGCTATTAGACCAAGAGGATATCATCCACCCAGTAGTCAGTGTTACTATCACTGGGTCGATGCCTCTGCTGGTGAGCTATTAGACCCGGAGGATATCATTCACCCAGTAGTCAGTGTTACTATCACTGGGTCGATACCTCTGCTGGTGAGCTATTAGACCCAGAGGATATCATCCACCCAGTAGTCAGTGTTACTATCACTGGATCGATGCCTCTGTTGGTGAGCTATTCGATCCAGAGGATAAAATCCACCCAGTAGTCAGTGTTACTATGACTGGGTCGATGCCTCTGCTGGTGAGCTATTAGACCCAGAGGATATCATCCACCCAGTATTCAGTGTTACTATCACTGGGTCGATGCCTCTGTTGGTGAGCTATTCGATCCAGAGGATATAATCCACCCAGTATTCAGTGTTACTATCACTGGGTCGATGACTCTGCTGGTGAGCTATTAGACCCAGAGGGTATCATCCACCCAGTAGTCAGTGTTACTATCACTGGGTCGATGCCTCTGTTGGAGAGTTATTCGATCCAGAGGATATAATCCACCCAGTAATCAGTGTTACTATGACTGGGTCGATGCCTCTGCTGGTGAGCTATTAGACCCAGAGGATATCATCCACCCAGTAGTCAGTGTTATTATCACTGGGTCGATGCCTCTGCTGGTGGGCTATTAGACCCAGAGGATATCATCCACCCAGTAGTCAGTGTTACTATCACTGGGTCGATACCTCTGTTGGTGAGCTATTAGACCTAGAGGATATCATCCACCCAGTAGTCAGTGTTCCTATCACTGGGTCGATGCCTCTGTTTGTGAGCTATTATACCCAGAGGATATCATCCACCCAGTAGTCAGTGTTACTATCACTGGGCCGATGCCTCTGCTGGTGAGCTATTCGACCCAGAGGATATAATCCACCCAGTAGTCAGTGTTACTATCACTGGGTCGATGCATCTGCTGGTGAGCTATTAGACCCAGAGGATATCATTCACCCAGTAGTCAGTGTTACTATCACTGGGTCGATGCCTGGTGAGCTATTAGACCCAGAGGATATAATCCAACCAGTAGTCAGTGTTACTATCACTGGGTCGATGCCTCTGCTGGTGAGCTATTAGGCCTAGATGATATCATTCATCCAGTAGTCAGTGTTACATTCACTCGGTCGATGGATGCCTCTGCTGGTGAGCTATTAGACCCAGAGGATATCATCCACCCAGTAGTCAGTGTTACTATCACTGGGTCGATGACTCTGCTGGTGAGCTATTAGACCCAGAGGATAACATAATCCCAGTAGTCAGTATTACTATCACTGGGTCGATGCCTGGTGAGCTATTAGAACCAGAGGATATAATCCACCCAGTAGTCAGTGTTACTATCACTGGGTCGATGCCTCTGCTGGTGAGCTATTAGGCCTAGAGGATATCATTCACCCAGTAGTCAGTGTTACATTCACTCGGTCGATGCCTCTGCTGGTGAGCTATTAGACCCAGAGGATATCATCCACCTAGTAGTCAGTGTTACTATCACTGGGTCGATGCCTCTGCTGGTGAGCTATTAGACCCAGAGGATATCATCCACCCAGTAGTCAGTGTTACTATCACTGGGTCGATGCCTGGTGAGCTATTAGACCCAGAGGATATCATTCACCCAGTAGTCAGTGTTACTATCACTGGGTCGATACCTCTGCTGGTGAGCTATTAGACCCAGAGGATATCATCCACCCAGTAGTCAGTGTTACTATCACTGGATCGATGCCTCTGTTGGTGAGCTATTCGATCCAGAGGATATCATCCACCCAGTAGTCAGTGTTACTATCACTGGGTCGATGCCTCTGCTGGTGAGCTATTAGACCCAGAGGATATCATCCACCCAGTATTCAGTGTTACTATCACTGGGTCGATGCCTCTGTTGGTGAGCTATTCGATCCAGAGGATATAATCCACCCAGTATTCAGTGTTACTATGACTGGGTCGATGCCTCTGCTGGTGAGCTATTAGACCCAGAGGGTATCATCCACCCAGTAGTCAGTGTTACTATCACTGGGTCGATGCCTCTGTTGGAGAGTTATTCGATCCAGAGGATATAATCCACCCAGTAATCAGTGTTACTATGACTGGGTCGATGCCTCTGCTGGTGAGCTATTAGACCCAGAGGATATCATCCACCCAGTAGTCAGTGTTACTATCACTGGGTCGATACCTCTGCTGGTGAGCTATTAGACCCAGAGGATATCATCCACCCAGTAGTCAGTGTTACTATCAATGGATCGATTCCTCTGTTGGTGAGCTATTCGATCCAGAGGATAAAATCCACCCAGTAGTCAGTGTTACTATGACTGGGTCGATGCCTCTGCTGGTGAGCTATTAGACCCAGAGGATATCATCCACCCAGTATTCAGTGTTACTATCACTGGGTCGATGCCTCTGTTGGTGAGCTATTCGATCCAGAGGATATAATCCACCCAGTATTATGTGTTACTATGACTGGGTCGATGCCTCTGCTGGTGAGCTATTAGACCCAGAGGGTATCATCCACCCAGTAGTCAGTGTTACTATCACTGGGTCGATGCCTCTGTTGGAGAGTTATTCGATCCAGAGGATATAATCCACCCAGTAATCAGTGTTACTATGACTGGGTCGATGCCTCTGCTGGTGAGCTATTAGACCCAGAGGATATCATCCACCCAGTAGTCAGTGTTATTATCACTGGGTCGATGCCTCTCCTGGTGGGCTATTAGACACAGAGGATATCATCCACCCAGTAGTCAGTGTTACTATCACTGGGTCGATGCCTCTGCTGGTGAGCTATTAGACCCAGAGGATATCATCCACCCAGTAGTCAGTGTTACTATCACTGGGTCGATGCCTGGTGAGCTATTAGACCCAGAGGATATCATTCACCCAGTAGTCAGTGTTACTATCACTGGGTCGATACCTCTGCTGGTGAGCTATTAGACCCAGAGGATATCATCCACCCAGTAGTCAGTGTTACTATCACTGGATCGATGCCTCTGTTGGTGAGCTATTCGATCCAGAGGATATCATCCACCCAGTAGTCAGTGTTACTATCACTGGGTCGATGCCTCTGCTGGTGAGCTATTAGACCCAGAGGATATCATCCACCCAGTATTCAGTGTTACTATCACTGGGTCGATGCCTCTGTTGGTGAGCTATTCGATCCAGAGGATATAATCCACCCAGTATTCAGTGTTACTATGACTGGGTCGATGCCTCTGCTGGTGAGCTATTAGACCCAGAGGGTATCATCCACCCAGTAGTCAGTGTTACTATCACTGGGTCGATGCCTCTGTTGGAGAGTTATTCGATCCAGAGGATATAATCCACCCAGTAATCAGTGTTACTATGACTGGGTCGATGCCTCTGCTGGTGAGCTATTAGACCCAGAGGATATCATCCACCCAGTAGTCAGTGTTATTATCACTGGGTCGATGCCTCTCCTGGTGGGCTATTAGACCCAGAGGATATCATCCACCCAGTAGTCAGTGTTACTATCACTGGGTCGATGCCTCTGCTGGTGAGCTATTAGACCCAGAAGATATCATCCACCCAGTAGTCAGTGTTACTATCACTGGGTCGATACCTCTGCTGCTGAGCTATTAGACCCAGAGGATAACATCCACCCAGTAGTCAGTGTTACTATCACTGGGTCGATACCTCTGCTGCTGAGCTATTAGACCCAGAGGATAACATCCACCAAGTAGTCAGTGTTACTATAACTGGGTCGATACCAGGTGAGCTATTAGACCCAGAGGATAACATCCACCCAGTAGTCAGTGTTACTATCACTGGGTCGATACCTGGTGAGCTATTAGACCCAGAGGATAACATCCACCCAGTAGTCAGTGTTACTATCACTGGGGCGATGTCTCTGCTGCTGAGCTATAAGACCCAGAGGATAACATACACCCAGTAGTCAGTGTTACTATCACTTGGTCGATACATCTGCTGGTGAGTTATTAGACCCAGAGGATAACATCCACCTATTAGTCAGTGTTACTATCACTGGGTCGATACCTCTGCTGCTGAGCTATTAGACCCAGAGGATAGCATCCACCCAGTAGTCAGTGTTACTATCACTGGATCGATGCCTGGTGAGCTATTAGACCCAGAAGATATCATCCACCCAGTAGTCAGTGTTATTATCACTGGGTCGATACCTCTGCTGGTGACCTATTAGACCCAGAGGATATCATCCACCCAGTAGTCAGTGTTACTATCACTGGGTCGATGCCTCTCCTGGTGAGCTATTCGATCCAGAGGATATAATCCACCCAGTAGTCAGTGTTAATATCACTGGGTCGATGCCTCTGCTGGTGAACTATTAGACCCAGAGGATATCATCCACCCAGTAGTCAGTGTTACTATCACTGGGTCGATACCTCTGTTGGTGAGCTATTAGACCCAGAGGATATCATCCACCCAGTAGTCAGTGTTACTATCACTGGGTCGATGCCTGGGGAGCTATTAGACCCAGAGGGTATCATCCACCCAGTAGTCAGTGTTACTATCACTGGGTCGATGCCTCTGCTGGTGAGCTATTAGACCCAGAGGATATCATTCACCCAGTAGTCAGTGTTACTATCACTGGGTCGATACCTCTGCTGGTGAGCTATTAGACCCAGAGGATATCATCCACCCAGTAGTCAGTGTTACTATCAATGGATCGATTCCTCTGTTGGTGAGCTATTCGATCCAGAGGATAAAATCCACCCAGTAGTCAGTGTTACTATGACTGGGTCGATGCCTCTGCTGGTGAGCTATTAGACCCAGAGGATATCATCCACCCAGTATTCAGTGTTACTATCACTGGGTCGATGCCTCTGTTGGTGAGCTATTCGATCCAGAGGATATAATCCACCCAGTATTATGTGTTACTATGACTGGGTCGATGCCTCTGCTGGTGAGCTATTAGACCCAGAGGGTATCATCCACCCAGTAGTCAGTGTTACTATCACTGGGTCGATGCCTCTGTTGGAGAGTTATTCGATCCAGAGGATATAATCCACCCAGTAATCAGTGTTACTATGACTGGGTCGATGCCTCTGCTGGTGAGCTATTAGACCCAGAGGATATCATCCACCCAGTAGTCAGTGTTATTATCACTGGGTCGATGCCTCTCCTGGTGGGCTATTAGACACAGAGGATATCATCCACCCAGTAGTCAGTGTTACTATCACTGGGTCGATGCCTCTGCTGGTGAGCTATTAGACCCAGAAGATATCATCCACCCAGTAGTCAGTGTTACTATCACTGGGTCGATACCTCTGCTGCTGAGCTATTAGACCCAGAGGATAACATCCACCCAGTAGTCAGTGTTACTATCACTGGGTCGATACCTCTGCTGCTGAGCTATTAGACCCAGAGGATAACATCCACCCAGTAGTCAGTGTTACTATAACTGGGTCGATACCAGGTGAGCTATTAGACCCAGAGGATAACATCCACCCAGTAGTCAGTGTTACTATCACTGGGTCGATACCTGGTGAGCTATTAGACCCAGAGGATAACATCCACCCAGTAGTCAGTGTTACTATCACTGGGTCGATGCCTCTGCTGCTGAGCTATAAGACCCAGAGGATAACATTCACCCAGTAGTCAGTGTTACTATCACTTGGTCGATACATCTGCTGGTTAGCTATTAGACCCAGAGGATAACATCCACCTATTAGTCAGTGTTACTATCACTGGGTCGATACCTCTGCTGCTGAGCTATTAGACCCAGAGGATAGCATCCACCCAGTAGTCAGTGTTACTATCACTGGGTCGATGCCTGGTGAGCTATTAGACCCAGAAGATATCATCCACCCAGTAGTCAGTGTTACTATCACTGGGTCGATGCCTCTGTTGGTGAGCTATTAGACCCAGAGGATAACATCCACCCAGTAGTCAGTGTTACTATCACTGCGTCGATGCCTCTGCTGCTGAGCTATTAGACCCAGAGGATATCATCCACCCAGTAGTCAGTGTTACTATCACTGGGTCGATACCTCTGCTGGTGACCTATTAGACCCAGAGGATATCATCCACCCAGTAGTCAGTGTTACTATCACTGGGTCGATGCCTCTGCTGGTGAGCTATTCGATCCAGAGGATATAATCCACCCAGTAGTCAGTGTTAATATCACTGGGTCGATGCCTCTGCTGGTGAACTATTAGACCCAGAGGATATCATCCACCCAGTAGTCAGTGTTACTATCACTGGGTCGATGCCTCTGCTGGTGAGCTATTAGACCCAGAGGATATCATCTACCCAGTAGTCAGTGTTACTATCACTGGGTCGATACCTCTGCTGGTGAGCTATTCGACCCAGAGGTTATCATCCACCCAGTAGTCAGTGTTACTATCACTGGGTCGATGCCTCTGCTGGTGACCTATTAGACCCAGAGGATATCATCCACCCAGTAGTCAGTGTTACTATCACTGGGTCGATGCCTGGGGAGCTATTAGACCCAGAGGATAACATCCACCCAGTAGTCAGTGTTACTTTCACTGGGTCGATACCTGGTGAGCTATTAGACCCAGAGGATATCATCCACCCAGTAGTCAGTGTTATTATCACTGGGTCGATGCCTCTCCTGGTGGGCTATTAGACCCAGAGGATATCATCCACCCAGTAGTCAGTGTTATTATCACTGGGTCGATGCCTCTTCTGGTGAGCTATTAGACCCAGAAGATATCATCCACCCAGTAGTCAGTTTTACTATCACTGGGTCGATACCTCTGCTGCTGAGCTATTAGACCCAGAGGATAACATCCACCCAGTAGTCAGTGTTACTATCACTGGGTCGATACCTCTGCTGCTGAGCTATTAGACCCAGAGGATAACATCCACCCGGTAGTCAGTGTTACTATAACTGGGTCGATACCAGGTGAGCTATTAGACCCAGAGGATAACATCCACCCAGTAGTCAGTGTTACTATCACTGGGTCGATACCTGGTGAGCTATTAGACCCAGAGGATAAAATCCACCCAGTAGTCAGTGTTACTATCACTGGGTCGATGCCTCTGCTGCTGAGCTATAAGACCCAGAGGATAACATTCACCCAGTAGTCAGTGTTACTATCACTTGGTCGATACATCTGCTGGTGAGCTATTAGACCCAGAGGATAACATCCACCTATTAGTCAGTGTTACTATCACTGGGTCGATACCTCTGCTGCTGAGCTATTAGACCCAGAGGATAGCATCCACCCAGTAGTCAGTGTTACTATCACTGGGTCGATGCCTGGTGAGCTATTAGACCCAGAAGATATCATCCACCCAGTAGTCAGTGTTACTATCACTGGGTCGATGCCTCTGTTGGTGAGCTATTAGACCCAGAGGATAACATCCACCCAGTAGTCAGTGTTACTATCACTGCGTCGATGCCTCTGCTGCTGAGCTATTAGACCCAGAGGATATCATCCACCCAGTAGTCAGTGTTACTATCACTGGGTCGATACCTCTGCTGGTGACCTATTAGACCCAGAGGATATCATCCACCCAGTAGTCAGTGTTACTATCACTGGGTCGATGCCTCTGCTGGTGAGCTATTCGATCCAGAGGATATAATCCACCCAGTAGTCAGTGTTAATATCACTGGGTCGATGCCTCTGCTGGTGAACTATTACACCCAGAGGATATCATCCACCCAGTAGTCAGTGTTACTATCACTGGGTCGATGCCTACGCTGGTGAGCTATTAGACCAAGAGGATATCATCTACCCAGTAGTCAGTGTTACTATCACTGGGTCGATACCTCTGCTGGTGAGCTATTCGACCCAGAGGTTATCATCCACCCAGTAGTCAGTGTTACTATCACTGGGTCGATGCCTCTGCTGGTGACCTATTAGACCCAGAGGATATAATCCACCCAGTAGTCAGTGTTACTATCAATGGGTCGATGCCTGGGGAGCTATTAGACCCAGAGGATAACATCCACCCAGTAGTCAGTGTTACTATCACTGGGTCGATACCTGGTGAGCTATTAGACCCAGAGGATAACATCCACCCAGTAGTCAGTGTTACTATCACTGGGTCGATGCCTCTGCTGCTGAGCTATAAGACCCAGAGGATAACATTCACCCAGTAGTCAGTGTTACTATCACTGAGTCGATACATCTGCTGGTGAGTTATTAGACCTAGAGGATAACATCCACCTATTAGTCAGTGTTACTATCACTGGGTCGATACCTCTGCTGCTGAGCTATTAGACCCAGAGGATAACATCCACCCAGTAGTCAGTGTTACTATCACTGGGTCGATGCCTGGTGAGCTATTAGACCCAGAGGATAACATCCACCCAGTAGTCAGTGTTACTATCACTGGGTCGATGCCTCTGCTGCTGAGCTATAAGACCCAGAGGATAACATTCACCCAGTAGTCAGTGTTACTATCACTTGGTCGATACATCTGCTGGTGAGCTATTAGACCCAGAGGATAACATCCACCTATTAGTCAGTGTTACTATCACTGGGTCGATACCTCTGCTGTTGAGCTATTAGACCCAGAGGATAGCATCCACCCAGTAGTCAGTGTTACTATCACTGGGTCGATGCCTGGTGAGCTATTAGACCCAGAAGATATCATCCACCCAGTAGTCAGTGTTACTATCACTGGGTCGATGCCTCTGTTGGTGAGCTATTAGACCCAGAGGATAACATCCACCCAGTAGTCAGTGTTACTATCACTGCGTCGATGCCTCTGCTGCTGAGCTATTAGACCCAGAGGATATCATCCACCCAGTAGTCAGTGTTACTATCACTGGGTCGATACCTCTGCTGGTGACCTATTAGACCCAGAGGATATCATCCACCCAGTAGTCAGTGTTACTATCACTGGGTCAATGCCTCTGCTGGTGAGCTATTCGATCCAGAGGATATCATCCACCCAGTAGTCAGTGTTAATATCACTGGGTCGATGCCTCTGCTGGTGAACTATTAGACCCAGAGGATATCATCCACCCAGTAGTCAGTGTTACTATCACTGGGTCGATGCCTCTGCTGGTGAGCTATTAGACCCAGACGATATCATCTACCCAGTAGTCAGTGTTACTATCACTGGGTCGATACCTCTGCTGGTGAGCTATTCGACCCAGAGGTTATCATCCACCCAGTAGTCAGTGTTACTATCACTGGGTCGATGCCTCTGGTGGTGACCTATTAGACCCAGAGGATATAATCCACCCAGTAGTCAGTGTTACTATCACTGGGTCGATGCCTGGGGAGCTATTACACCCAGAGGATAACATCCACCCAGTAGTCAGTGTTACTATCACTGGGTCGATACCTGGTGAGCTATTAGACCCAGAGGATAACATCCACCCAGTAGTCAGTGTTACTATCACTGGGTCGATACCTCTGCTGCTGAGCTATTAGACCCAGAGGATAACATCCACCCAGTAGTCAGTGTTACTATAACTGGGTCGATACCAGGTGAGCTATTAGACCCAGAGGATAACATCCACCCAGTAGTCAGTGTTACTATCACTGGGTCGATACCTGGTGAGCTATTAGACCCAGAGGATAACATCCACCCAGTAGTCAGTGTTACTATCACTGGGTCGATGCCTCTGCTGCTGAGCTATAAGACCCAGAGGATAACATTCACCCAGTAGTCAGTGTTACTATCACTTGGTCGATACATCTGCTGGTGAGCTATTAGACCCAGAGGATAACATCCACCTATTAGTCAGTGTTACTATCACTGGGTCGATACCTCTGCTGCTGAGCTATTAGACCCAGAGGATAGCATCCACCCAGTAGTCAGTGTTACTATCACTGGGTCGATGCCTGGTGAGCTATTAGACCCAGAAGATATCATCCACCCAGTAGTCAGTGTTACTATCACTGGGTCGATGCCTCTGTTGGTGAGCTATTAGACCCAGAGGATAACATCCACCCAGTAGTCAGTGTTACTATCACTGCGTCGATGCCTCTGCTGCTGAGCTATTAGACCCAGAGGATATCATCCACCCAGTAGTCAGTGTTACTATCACTGGGTCGATACCTCTGCTGGTGACCTATTAGACCCAGAGGATATCATCCACCCAGTAGTCAGTGTTACTATCACTGGGTCGATGCCTCTGCTGGTGAGCTATTCGATCCAGAGGATATAATCCACCCAGTAGTCAGTGTTAATATCACTGGGTCGATGCCTCTGCTGGTGAACTATTAGACCCAGAGGATATCATCCACCCAGTAGTCAGTGTTACTATCACTGGGTCGATGCCTCTGCTGGTGAGCTATTAGACCCAGAGGATATCATCTACCCAGTAGTCAGTGTTACTATCACTGGGTCGATACCTCTGCTGGTGAGCTATTCGACCCAGAGGTTATCATCCACCCAGTAGTCAGTGTTACTATCACTGGGTCGATGCCTCTGCTGGTGACCTATTAGACCCAGAGGATATCATCCACCCAGTAGTCAGTGTTACTATCACTGGGTCGATGCCTGGGGAGCTATTAGACCCAGAGGATAACATCCACCCAGTAGTCAGTGTTACTTTCACTGGGTCGATACCTGGT
This sequence comes from Bathymodiolus brooksi, assembly GCA_963680875.1. Taxonomy (NCBI): domain Eukaryota; kingdom Metazoa; phylum Mollusca; class Bivalvia; order Mytilida; family Modiolidae; genus Bathymodiolus; species Bathymodiolus brooksi. The sequence goes on from OY804578.1 coordinate 60,703,506, forward strand.
GAGCTATTAGACCCAGAGGATATCATCCACCCAGTAGTCAGTGTTATTATCACTGGGTCGATGCCTCTCCTGGTGGGCTATTAGACCCAGAGGATATCATCCACCCAGTAGTCAGTGTTATTATCACTGGGTCGATGCCTCTGCTGGTGAGCTATTAGACCCAGAAGATATCATCCACCCAGTAGTCAGTTTTACTATCACTGGGTCGATACCTCTGCTGCTGAGCTATTAGACCCAGAGGATAACATCCACCCAGTAGTCAGTGTTACTATCACTGGGTCGATACCTCTGCTGCTGAGCTATTAGACCCAGAGGATAACATCCACCCGGTAGTCAGTGTTACTATAACTGGGTCGATACCAGGTGAGCTATTAGACCCAGAGGATAACATCCACCCAGTAGTCAGTGTTACTATCACTGGGTCGATACCTGGTGAGCTATTAGACCCAGAGGATAAAATCCACCCAGTAGTCAGTGTTACTATCACTGGGTCGATGCCTCTGCTGCTGAGCTATAAGACCCAGAGGATAACATTCACCCAGTAGTCAGTGTTACTATCACTTGGTCGATACATCTGCTGGTGAGCTATTAGACCCAGAGGATAACATCCACCTATTAGTCAGTGTTACTATCACTGGGTCGATACCTCTGCTGCTGAGCTATTAGACCCAGAGGATAGCATCCACCCAGTAGTCAGTGTTACTATCACTGGGTCGATGCCTGGTGAGCTATTAGACCCAGAACATATCATCCACCCAGTAGTCAGTGTTACTATCACTGGGTCGATGCCTCTGTTGGTGAGCTATTAGACCCAGAGGATAACATCCACCCAGTAGTCAGTGTTACTATCACTGCGTCGATGCCTCTGCTGCTGAGCTATTAGACCCAGAGGATATCATCCACCCAGTAGTCAGTGTTACTATCACTGGGTCGATACCTCTGCTGGTGACCTATTAGACCCAGAGGATATCATCCACCCAGTAGTCAGTGTTACTATCACTGGGTCGATGCCTCTGCTGGTGAGCTATTCGATCCAGAGGATATAATCCACCCAGTAGTCAGTGTTAATATCACTGGGTCGATGCCTCTGCTGGTGAACTATTACACCCAGAGGATATCATCCACCCAGTAGTCAGTGTTACTATCACTGGGTCGATGCCTACGCTGGTGAGCTATTAGACCAAGAGGATATCATCTACCCAGTAGTCAGTGTTACTATCACTGGGTCGATACCTCTGCTGGTGAGCTATTCGACCCAGAGGTTATCATCCACCCAGTAGTCAGTGTTACTATCACTGGGTCGATGCCTCTGCTGGTGACCTATTAGACCCAGAGGATATAATCCACCCAGTAGTCAGTGTTACTATCAATGGGTCGATGCCTGGGGAGCTATTAGACCCAGAGGATAACATCCACCCAGTAGTCAGTGTTACTATCACTGGGTCGATACCTGGTGAGCTATTAGACCCAGAGGATAACATCCACCCAGTAGTCAGTGTTACTATCACTGGGTCGATGCCTCTGCTGCTGAGCTATAAGACCCAGAGGATAACATTCACCCAGTAGTCAGTGTTACTATCACTGAGTCGATACATCTGCTGGTGAGTTATTAGACCTAGAGGATAACATCCACCTATTAGTCAGTGTTACTATCACTGGGTCGATACCTCTGCTGCTGAGCTATTAGACCCAGAGGATAACATCCACCCAGTAGTCAGTGTTACTATCACTGGGTCGATGCCTGGTGAGCTATTAGACCCAGAGGATAACATCCACCCAGTAGTCAGTGTTACTATCACTGGGTCGATGCCTCTGCTGCTGAGCTATAAGACCCAGAGGATAACATTCACCCAGTAGTCAGTGTTACTATCACTTGGTCGATACATCTGCTGGTGAGCTATTAGACCCAGAGGATAACATCCACCTATTAGTCAGTGTTACTATCACTGGGTCGATACCTCTGCTGTTGAGCTATTAGACCCAGAGGATAGCATCCACCCAGTAGTCAGTGTTACTATCACTGGGTCGATGCCTGGTGAGCTATTAGACCCAGAAGATATCATCCACCCAGTAGTCAGTGTTACTATCACTGGGTCGATGCCTCTGTTGGTGAGCTATTAGACCCAGAGGATAACATCCACCCAGTAGTCAGTGTTACTATCACTGCGTCGATGCCTCTGCTGCTGAGCTATTAGACCCAGAGGATATCATCCACCCAGTAGTCAGTGTTACTATCACTGGGTCGATACCTCTGCTGGTGACCTATTAGACCCAGAGGATATCATCCACCCAGTAGTCAGTGTTACTATCACTGGGTCGATGCCTCTGCTGGTGAGCTATTCGATCCAGAGGATATCATCCACCCAGTAGTCAGTGTTAATATCACTGGGTCGATGCCTCTGCTGGTGAACTATTAGACCCAGAGGATATCATCCACCCAGTAGTCAGTGTTACTATCACTGGGTCGATGCCTCTGCTGGTGAGCTATTAGACCCAGACGATATCATCTACCCAGTAGTCAGTGTTACTATCACTGGGTCGATACCTCTGCTGGTGAGCTATTCGACCCAGAGGTTATCATCCACCCAGTAGTCAGTGTTACTATCACTGGGTCGATGCCTCTGGTGGTGACCTATTAGACCCAGAGGATATAATCCACCCAGTAGTCAGTGTTACTATCACTGGGTCGATGCCTGGGGAGCTATTACACCCAGAGGATAACATCCACCCAGTAGTCAGTGTTACTATCACTGGGTCGATACCTGGTGAGCTATTAGACCCAGAGGATAACATCCACCCAGTAGTCAGTGTTACTATCACTGGGTCGATGCCTCTGCTGCTGAGCTATAAGACCCAGAGGATAACATTCACCCAGTAGTCAGTGTTACTATCACTGGGTCGATACATCTGCTGGTGAGCTATTAGACCCAGAGGATAACATCCACCTATTAGTCAGTGTTACTATCACTGGGTCGATACCTCTGCTGCTGAGCTATTAGACCCAGAGGATAACATCCACCTATTAGTCAGTGTTACTATCACTGGGTCGACACCTCTGCTGCTGAGCTATTAGACCCAGAGGATAGCATCCACCCAGTAGTCAGTGTTACTATCACTGGGTCGATGCCTGGTGAGCTATTAGACCCAGAGGATACAATCCAACCAGTAGTCAGTTTTACTATCACTGGGTCGATGCCTCTGCTGGTGGGTTATTAGGCCTAGAGGATATCATTCACCCAGTAGTCAGTGTTACATTCACTCGGTCGATGCCTCTGCGGGTGGGCTATTAGACCCAGAGGATAGCATCCACCCAGTAGTCAGTGTTACTATCACTGGGTCGATACCTCTGCTGGTGAGCTATTAGATCCAGAGGATATCATCCACCCACTAGTCAGTGTTACTATCACTGGGTCGATGCCTGGTGAGCTATTAGACCCAGAATATATCATTCACCCAGTAGTCAGTGTTACTATCACTGGGTCGATACCTCTGTTGGTGAGCTATTCGATCCAGAGGATATCATCCACCCAGTAGTCAGTGTTACTATGACTGGGTCGATGCCTCTGCTGGTGAGCTATTAGACCCAGAGGATATCATCCACCCAGTAGTCAGTGTTACTATCACTGGATCGATGCCTCTGTTGGTGAGCTATTCGATCCAGAGGATATCATCCACCCAGTAGTCAGTGTTACTATGACTGGGTTGATGCCTCTGCTGGTGAGCTATTAGACCCAGAGGATAGCATCCACCCAGTAGTCAGTGTTACTATCACTGGGTCGATGCCTCTGTTGGTGAGCTATTCGATCCAGAGGATATAATCCACCCAGTTGTCAGTGTTACTATGACTGGGTCGATGCCTCTGCTGGTGAGCTATTAGACCCAGAGGATATCATCCACCCAGTAGTCAGTGTTACTATCACTGGGTCGATGCCTCTGTTGGAGAGCTATTAGATCAAGAGGATATAATCCACCCAGTAGTCAGTGTTATTATCACTGGGTCGATCCCTCTGCTGGTTTGCTATTAGACCCAGAGGATATCATCCACCCAGTAGTCAGTGTTACTATCACTGGGTCGATACCTATGTTGATGAGCTATTAGACCCAGAGGATATCATCCACCCAGTAGTCAGTGTTACTATCACTGGGTCGATGCCTGGGGACCTATTAGACCCAGAGGGTATCATCCACCCAGTAGTCAGTGTTACTATCACTGGGTAGATGTCTCTGCTGGTGAGCTATTAGACCCAGAGGATATCATCCACCCAGTAGTCAGTGTTATTATCACTGGGTCGATGCCTCTGTTGGTGAGCTATTAGACCCAGAGGATATCATCCACCCAGTAGTCAGTTTTACTATCACTGGGTTGATACCTCTGCTGGTGAGCTATTAGACCCAGAGGATATCATCCACCCAGTAGTCAGTGTTACTATCACTGGATCGATGCCTGTGTTGGTGAGCTATTCGATCCAGAGGATAAAATCCACCCAGTAGTCAGTGTTACTATCACTGGGTCGATGCCTCTGCTGGTGAGCTATTAGACCCAGAGGATATCATCCACCCAGTATTCAGTGTTACTATCACTGGGTCGATGCCTCTGTTGGTGAGCTATTCGATCCAGAGGATATAATCCACCCAGTATTCAGTGTTACTATGACTGGGTCGATGCCTCTGCTGGTGAGCTATTAGACCCAGAGGGTATCATCCACCCAGTAGTCAGTGTTACTATCACTGGGTCGATGCCTCTGTTGGAGAGTTATTCGATCCAGAGGATATAATCCACCCAGTAGTCAGTGTTACTATGACTGGGTCGATCCCTCTGCTGGTGAGCTATTAGACCCAGAGGATATCATCCACCCAGTAGTTAGTGTTACTATCACTGGGTCGATGCCTCTGCTGGTGAGCTATTAGACCCAGAGGATATCATTCACCCAGTAGTCAGTGTTACTATCACTGGGTCGATACCTCTGCTGGTGAGCTATTAGACCCAGAGGATATCATCCACCCAGTAGTCAGTGTTACTATCACTGGATCGATGCCTCTGTTGGTGAGCTATTCGATCCAGAGGATAAAATCCACCCAGTAGTCAGTGTTACTATCACTGGGTCGATGCCTCTGCTGGTGAGCTATTAGACTCAGAGGATATCATCCACCCAGTATTCAGTGTTACTATCACTGGGTCGATGCCTCTGTTGGTGAGCTATTCGATCCAGAGGATATAATCCACCCAGTATTCAGTGTTACTATGACTGGGTCGATGCCTCTGCTGGTGAGCTATTAGACCCAGAGGGTATAATCCACCCAGTATTCAGTTACTATCACTGGGTCGATGCCTCTGTTGGTGAGCTATTCGATCCAGAGGATATAATCCACCCAGTATTCAGTGTTACTATGACTGGGTTGATGCCTCTGCTGGTGAGCTATTAGACCCAGAGGGTATTATCCACCCAGTAGTCAGTGTTACTATCACTGGGTCGATGCCTCTGTTGGAGAGTTATTCGATCCAGAGGATATAATCAACCCAGTAGTCAGTGTTACTATGACTGGGTCGATCCCTCTGCTGGTGAGCTATTAGACCCACAGGATATCATCCACCCAGTAGTCAGTGTTACTATCACTGGGTCGATACCTCTGTTGGTGAGCTATTAGACCCAGAGGATATCATCCACCCAGTAGTCAGTGTTACTATCACTGGGTCGATGCCTCTGTTTGTGAGTTATTAGACCCAGTGGGTATCATTCACCCACTAGTTGTTGTTACTATCACTGGGTCGATGCCTCTGCTGGTCAGCTATTCGACCCACAGGATATAATCCACCCAGTAGTCAGTGTTACTATCACTGGGTCGATGCCTCTGCTGGTGAGCTATTAGACCCAGAGAATAACATCCACCCAGTAGTCAGTGTTACTATCACTGGGTCGATACCTTTGCTGGTGAGCTATTAGACCCAGAGGATATCATTCACCCAGTAGTCAGTGTTACTATCACTGGGTCGATGCCTGGTGAGCTATTAGACCCAGAGGATATAATCCAACCAGTAGTCAGTGTTACTATCACTGGGTCGATGCCTCTGCTGTGAGCTATTAGGCCTAGAGGATATCATTCACCCAGTAGTCAGTGTTACTATCACTGGGTCGATGCCTGGTGAGCTATTAGACCCAGAGGATATCATCCACCCAGTGGTCAGTGTTACTATCACTGGGTCGATGCCTCTGCTGCTGAGCTATTAGATCCAGAGTGTATCATCCACTCAGTAGTCAGTGTTACTATCACTGGGTCAATTCCTCTGCTGGTGAGCTATTAGACCCAGAGGATATCATCCACCCAGTAGTCAGTGTTACTATCACTGGGTCGATGCCTCTGCTGGTGAGCAATTAGACCCAGAGGATAACATCCACCCAGTAGTCAGTATTACTATCACTGGGTCGATGCCTGGTGAGCTATTAGACCCAGAGGATATAATCCAACCAGTAGTCAGTGTTACTATCACTGGGTCGATGCCTCTGCTGGTGAGCTATTAGGCCTAGATGATATCATTCACCCAGTAGTCAGTGTTACATTCACTCGGTCGATGCCTCTGCTGGTGAGCTATTCGATCCAGAGGATATCATCCACCCAGTAGTCAATGTTACTATGACTGGGTCGATGCCTCTGCTGGTGAGCTATTAGACCCAGAGGATATCATCCACCCAGTAGTCAGTGTTACTATCACTGGGTCGATGCCTCAGTTGGAGAGCTATTCGATCCAGAAGATATAATCCACCCAGTAGTCAGTGTTACTATCACTGGGTCGATGCCTCTGCTGGTGAGCTATTAGACCCAGAGGATATCATCCACCCAGTAGTCAGTGTTACTATCACTGGGTCGATGCCTTTGTCGGTGAGCTATTAAACCGAGAGGATGTCATCCACTCAGTAGTCAGTGTTACTATCACTGGGACGATACCTCTGCTGGTGAGCTATTGAACTCAGAGGGTATCATCCACCCAGTAGTCAGTATTACTATCAATGGATCGATGCCTCTGCTGGTGAGCTATTAGATCCAGAGGATATCATCCACCCAGTAGTCAGTGTTACTATCACTGGGTCGATACCTCTGCTGTTGAGTTATTAGACCCAGAGGATATCATCCACCCAGTGGTCAGTGTTACTATCACTGGGTCCATGCCTCTGCTGGTGAGCTATTAGATCCAGAGTGTATCATCCACCCAGTAGTCCGTGTTACTATCACTGGGTCGATGCCTCTGCTGGTGAGCTATTAGACCCAGAGGATATCATCCACCCAGTAGTCAGTGTTACTATCACTGGGTCGATGCCTCTGTTGGTGAGCTATTAGACCCAGAGGATATCATCCACCCAGTAGTCAGTGTTACTATCACTGGGTCGATACCTGGTGAGCTATTAGGCCTAGAGGATATCATTCACCCAGTAGTCAGTGTTACAATCACTGGGTCGATGCCTCTGCTGGTGAGCTATTAGACCCAGAGGATATCATCCACCCAGTAGTCAGTGTTACTATCACTGGGTCGATGCCTCTGCTGGTGAGCTATTAGATCCAGAGGATATCATCCACCCAGTAGTCAATGTTACTATGACTGGGTCGATGCCTCTGTTGGTGAGCTATTCGATCCAGAGGATATAATCCACCCAGTTGTCAGTGTTACTATGACTGGGTCGATGCCTCTGCTGGTGAGCTATTAGACCCAGAGGATATCATCCACCCAGTAGTCAGTGTTACTATCACTGGGTCGATGCCTCTGTTGGAGAGCTATTCGATCCAGAAGATATAATCTACCCAGTAGTCAGTGTTACTATCACTGGGTCGATGCCTCTGCTGGTGAGCTATTAGACCCAGAGGATATCATCCACCCAGTAGTCGGTGTTACTATCACTGGGTCGATACCTCTGCTGGTGAGTTATTAGACCCAGAGGATATCATCCACCCAGTAGTCAGTGTTACTATCACTGGGTCGATGCCTCTGCTGGTGAGCTATTAGATCCAGAGTGTATCATCCACCCAGTAGTCAGTGTTACTATCACTGGGTCGATACCTCTGCTAGTGAGCTATTAGATCCAGAGGGTATCATCCACCCAGTAGACAGTGTTACTATCACTAGGTCGATGCCTCTGTTGGTGAGCTATTAGACCCAGAGGATATCATCCACCCAGTAGTCAGTGTTACTATGACTGGGTCGATACCTCTGCTGGTGAGCTATTAGACCCAGAGGATATCATCCACCCAGTAGTCAGTGTTACTATGACAGGGTCGATACCTCTGCTGGTGAGCTATTAGATCCAGAGGATATCATCCACCCAGTAGTCAGTGTTACTATCACTGGGTCGATGCCTCTGCTGGTGAGCTATTAGACCCAGAGGATATCATCCACCCAGTAGTCAGTGTTACTATCACTGGGTCGATGCCTTTGTCGGTGAGCTATTAAACCGAGAGGATGTCATCCACTCAGTAGTCAGTGTTACTATCACTGGGACGATACCTCTGCTGGTGAGCTATTGAACTCAGAGGGTATCATCCACCCAGTAGTCAGTATTACTATCACTGGATCGATGCCTCTGCTGGTGAGCTATTAGATCCAGAGGATATCATCCACCCAGTAGTCAGTGTTACTATCACTGGGTCGATACCTCTGCTGTTGAGTTATTAGACCCAGAGGATATCATCCACCCAGTGGTCAGTGTTACTATCACTGGGTCGATGCCTCTGCTGGTGAGCTATTAGATCCAGAGTGTATCATCCACCCAGTAGTCCGTGTTACTATCACTGGGTCGATGCCTCTGCTGGTGAGCTATTAGACCCAGAGGATATCATCCACCCAGTAGTCAGTGTTACTATCACTGGGTCGATGCCTCTGTTGGTGAGCTATTAGACCCAGAGGATATCATCCACCCAGTAGTCAGTGTTACTATCACTGGGTCGATACCTGGTGAGCTATTAGGCCTAGAGGATATCATTCACCCAGTAGTCAGTGTTACAATCACTGGGTCGATGCCTCTGCTGGTGAGCTATTAGACCCAGAGGATATCATCCACCCAGTAGTCAGTGTTACTATCACTGGGTCGATGCCTCTGTTGGTGAGCTATTAGATCCAGAGGATATCATCCACCCAGTAGTCAGTGTTACTATGACTGGGTCGATGCCTCTGTTGGTGAGCTATTCGATCCAGAGGATATAATCCACCCAGTTGTCAGTGTTACTATGACTGGGTCGATGCCTCTGCTGGTGAGCTATTAGACCCAGAGGATATCATCCACCCAGTAGTCAGTGTTACTATCACTGGGTCGATGCCTCTGTTGGAGAGCTATTCGATCCAGAAGATATAATCTACCCAGTAGTCAGTGTTACTATCACTGGGTCGATGCCTCTGCTGGTGAGCTATTAGACCCAGAGGATATCATCCACCCAGTAGTCAGTGTTACTATCACTGGGTCGATACCTCTGCTGGTGAGTTATTAGACCCAGAGGATATCATCCACCCAGTAGTCAGTGTTACTATCACTGGGTCGATGCCTCTGCTGGTGAGTTATTAGATCCAGAGTGTATCATCCACCCAGTAGTCAGTGTTACTATCACTGGGTCGATACCTCTGCTAGTGAGCTATTAGATCCAGAGGGTATCATCCACCCAGTAGACAGTGTTACTATCACTAGGTCGATGCCTCTGTTGGTGAGCTATTAGACCCAGAGGATATCATCCACCCAGTAGTCAGTGTTACTATGACAGGGTCGATACCTCTGCTGGTGAGCTATTAGATCCAGAGGATATCATCCACCCAGTAGTCAGTGTTACTATCACTGGGTCGATACCTCTGCTGGTGAGCTATTAGACCCAGAGGATATCATCCACCCAGTAGGCAGTGCTTCTTACTATGACTGGGTCATTGCCTCTGCTGGTGAGCTATTAGACCCAGATGATATCATCCCTCAGTAGTCAGTGCTTCTTACTATCGCTGGGTCGATGCCTCTGCTGGTGAGCTATTAGACCCAGAGGATATCATCCACTCAGTAGTCAGTGCTTCGGCACTGAAATAGTTTGCCAGATATATTTGTTATTGAAATTTGCAATTCATAAATAATGTAATTATTATTGATACTCTAATTCTTCTCCAGCTGGCATAGGTGAACTTATGGATGTTGGCCGTTTTGTTCGGATCCTTTCGGATTTCGTAATACCAAGCACTTTTGGAATATTTGGATTTCCAATCATTTGATTTTGAGCGTACGTGATGAAGGTTATTCCAGAGACGCGTCGTGCGCATTAACTAAGATATCTACGTTTTTATCAATACGAGCACACTGTAACCAGGTAATATTATTGTGAAATTCTTAATATATAATATTTAAAGGGGATTAACATTGATATCATTATCTTGGGATTCACCGCTTCGCTAAGGTGGGACAATATGAGGGACCAAATCAGGATATATCACTTACAACAAACGTGAGTAATTATGTTTGTTAAAATCATTATCTCCAAGTATTTTGTACTATCTTAAAATTATCGATAATATGCATTTTAATTTTAATTTCCAATAACACTTTCACTAAGTGGTACCTAGGAAATACAATATGCAGACAGATATACATTGTATTTCCTTCTAAATGAAAGAGTACATAAGTATTTTCTCTCAATTTGGGTGGATTAATATAAAAAATTGATTTGGGTGTGCATGTACCAAAGCTAAGAAGAGATTAACAAGTACATGTATATGATTAGGAAATGATATAATTGTTATATATTATATTTAAAGGTAGAAATTATTTAAACAATTCAAAATCTGTTCCCCTTTTATTACTAATATTAGATTGTAGTCCCTCCTTTACGTGGGGCTATGATAAAATAAACACAATTTTACCAACGTTTTGGTCAAATATACTACGTCAGATTAATTCAGACTTAATTTCGTTTTTTGTTGTCTCCACAAATTAAAATTTCGGCTGTTTTTTCTTGGTTTTTTTTTTCACCTAGAGATACCTACAATAGTTAACCAGTGTATCCAATCATTTATAATAAACTTTTGAAATTTGGTTTGACTAACAACGGTGAATTTAGGCTGTGTCATGTAATCAAAATCCGTCTCTTACATATGAATTCTTGGATAACAATTTTTGAAAAATGAGAATCAATAGTTCAGATATTTCGATATAGAACTGCATTATGTGAATGAGGAAATCAGATAACAGATTTCCGGTAATCAAGTACATTTTTTTGTATTTTATTGCGATTTAAATAGAAACAATTAAAGGTGCAGATTATCACTACATTATGTATATTATACTAGACTCATGTTCTGCCCTGGCCTTATGAAGAAGACGATGCAGTAGCTTAACCGTTTATTATGACAAATATGTATGATGATAATGATGATAATGATGATAATGATGGTTAGATCTGAAAGTACAAAATGCCAAAACTCAGTTTTACAACAATGTCAATTAAATTCATAATCAAGTACACATTGCATGTTATATTGTGTTGACTGAAATAAGTGCATATTACAAAATGCATATCAATATTATCCAATAACCAGTTTAATACAATGTTTCCAATACCATAAACCAGGTCCAAAAAATGTAACTACTCAGTATCCAACTTCAATTATTGTCCTGTAACATGGCATTTTTGCAGTGAGAAAAATACTAAGAAAACGGAAAAAAAATCAAGAAAGGGCACTCAGGTTTATCTATAATGACTGTTTTAAATTATGAAGAATTACTGGAAAAATCAAAAAAGCCATCACTTAAAGTTAGAAGATTAAGAAGTATAGCAATTGAAACGTTTAAAATTATACATAAAGAAAGCCCTATTTATTTACATGATTTAGTAAATATTAAAAAACATAATTATTCCTTTAGATACGAAAACACAGCTGATGTACCATCTGTAAAAACAACAAGGTATGGTCTGAAATCATTCCGTTATTTTTCAACCAAACTATGGAATGAGCTACCAAACCATATTAGATTAGAACAAAACTTAAATCAATTTTCAAAATTATTGAATACCTGGAATGGTGGCTCATGCCATTGTAGTGCTTGCGTGTAAACAGTTTGTCTTGTTATGCTTTGTGTACTTAGTGCTATATAGTTTTAATAGTTTTAATATTACCCTATCCTGATCTGCTATTATGCTCTTAGATTCAGTTCTGATTAATTTTATATGAAACTGTATTTATGTATGAATGAGTTTGCTTTTATGTATGTCTATGTATGCATGAGCTTATGTGTTATGCTTTTAGATTCAGTTCTGATAAATTTTATATGTAACTATTTATGTATGCATGAGTTTGCTTTTATGTATGTCTATGTATACATGAGCTTATGCTTTTATGCTTTTAGATTCAGTTCTGATTAATTTTATATGTAACTGTGTTTTATGTATGCATAAGTTTGCTTATATGTATGACTATGACTATGTATACATGAGCTTATGTTTTATACTAATGTCTATGCATGCATGTTTTGGGTTTTTTTTTCAGTTGTTTTGCTTTGTGATGTCATGTAATATGTGCTTGTAAAGTTATTTTATACTTGTATGTGCTTTTTATGTAATAGTCGATTCAAAAGCTCACTAGAGCTTATGTTATGTGTTATAGATATTCCGACTTTAAATAAAACTTATTTGATTTGAATTTGAGTAAGTGTAGGTTTCACTGTGCAGCACTGTATTACTCAAAGTGCACTACGACTGTGTAGCACTGTATTACTCAAAGTGCATTATGACTGTATAGCACTGTATGTGAAAAAACACCTTTAAAAGTTGTACTGTAAACCAACATTCAAAATGCAATAACAAAGTGCGGTATTTACAATTACACCGATAACGGTGAAGTACACCAGCGCGGTACTGTATTTTTCAGATGCACTTGCGTGGGGAGTGTTCTATATTTCAAAAATCAATAACGGAGGGCTTATCGCGACCCTTGGACATTATAAACAATACAGAAATATTATCCAAGTAAATTACAAACATCAGAATGTAAAAATAACCTTGAAATATTAAGTGACACAAAAAATAAATGGTTCAGTTATCAATCGGCAAGTTTGTGTGTTCATGACAAAAATACACTTATAAATCTTTTACATGTAGTGCTTACTTAATCTTGTATTTTAGCTGTATGTTGCATGCTTGTTATTTGTTATTTATTCTGTGTCTGTGTATGTCGGTTAAAAGCTCAACAGAGCTTATGTTGTATGTTGTTTTAACCATGCCGACTCTAAATAAAGCTTATTTATTTATTTATTTAAATCATGAAGAAAACAATGCGTACGCTTAGATCCTTACAATAGGACATGAAATAATTATATTTAACTTACTCCATTGTGTTCCAAAGGTTTCCAAAATGAAATAATGTAGCGCTGGGCCAGTCGGAAAGCAAACTCATTAATGGCGTCGCTGGTAAAACCACGGGTCACGTGATTCTCATTTGAAAACGTTGACATATTCGTCGGTCATGAAAATTGTAGAACAAAGACCTCGTTTATTTATACCGTAGAAAATATCGAAACGTCTTATATTGTTTTCTTTTCAGCAATAATTACTTCCACGATTTGTTTATTAGATTTGAGTTAAAACGGGAGATTACTATTAAAATTTTGATGATTTAGAGGGTGACCCCCTCGATGGAATGTCGCCATCGCATTGGAATAAAAAGCAAATATATTAAGTTTGCAGTAGAGTGACATTCCCAAACTTCACACTGCGCTAGGATATATATTTATTTAACGAAATGTTTCTCTGGTACACGTTTTTATTCATTAATAAAAAATTGTGTCAGCTTTTAGTGCTGAAAAATTGTCAGCCAAGAAAGATAACTCCGTACCATCGCATTGAAATAAAATGCAAATATATTAAGTTTGCAGTAGAATGACATTCCCAAACTTCACACTGCGCTAGGTTATATATTTATTTAACGAAATGTTTCTCTGGTACACGTTTTTATTCATTAATAAGAGTTTCTGTCAGCTTTTAGTGCCGAAAATTATTCAGATTCAGAAAAATTGTCAGTCAAGAAAGATAACTCCGTATGAATTTCCGTATTTCTAAAAAATAAATTTAGAACTAACCTAATGACTTAAAAAACACCCTGTGCACAAATGTTAATGCCGATGCAGGCTGCTATTTTAATAGCATATGCATATAATTAACTACAAATTTTGGAAAATACAAACATTTATGTATGGTCTCCTATCCCCAAAAGAAAGGATAGGCGACTAAAATTTACACGTCCATCGGTTTTATTCTAGCAATTCAAGAAAAAACATTTCTATATCCTTTTGATGAATCATGAACAGAACTCGTGTATTTTTTTTCTAGGCATGAAAATAAAATTCAATATAAAGATAAAAAAAATGTATAAATATTTAAAGAAAATGTATTCAGTCATCTGTCAAAAGTATTGGGAAATGTAAAAAAAATCCCTATATAATCAACCAAAACCATATTTTTTCAAAAAAAATATTGTGAATTAATTTCTGGATAGATTTTAACAAATTTTACACCAAAACATTCAGAATTGTCAATATTTTGATTGTTTATTTACTCATTATGTTGTTATGAGTTATTTTTATTTGTACATAATTTAAACACAACAAATAAAAATTGATTTTGATTTTCCTATATATTTCAACTAAAAATAAATCCTAAAAATTAACAATCATGGAAAAATTATGTACAAATAAAAACCATTCGTATAAAGATTTGAGCAAATAAACAAACAAAATATAGACAATTCCAAATGTTTGGTGTAAAATTTGTTACAATCTATCCAGAAATGATTTCACGATAATTTTTTGAAAAAAATATGGTTTTGGTTGATTATATAGGGATATTTTTTATATTTCCCAATACTTTTGACAGATGACTGTACATATTAGTTTTCAAGTGTATTTCTTTTCTATAAACTATTAACAGTAAAAAGTCCATAAATTTTTATGAAAGTTGAACAAATCCTAAGTACAATGAATTATTAATTTAATAGAAAATGAGATTAAAAAAAAGTATGTGCCAGTCTCCAGGATATGGCAAAACCCAGCTTAATGAACCTCCATATTCTGATTTTAATTTTATTAAATGGTCATAAGATTTCCTGTCCCCAACAACAACTTGATACTGAAGCTTTATCCCAATCTGAAACTTTTTTTGAAGAATATTCAAAATTTTCAAAACTGTGGCTTTTGAATCTGCTGTCTCATCTAAAACTTCAATTGAACAAAACTCAGATTTTTCAGTGTCAGTTTCAGAAAATGAAAGAAAAGTCTTAAGACCTGGGAGATCTACATGTATATCATTTTCCTGTACCAAATATTTCAGAAAACTGTAAGCTGACAATTTCTTCTCGAAACTTTCCCATGCAAAGGTTTCATCACCCATTTCCTTGAAATCTTCCAAACTTAAATGGGAGAATGTATTGCCTCTAATGGGAGAGGGTTCATTAATTTTGTCTTCTGGTTCTTTCAGTGATTTAATTAAAGCTGCTTTGTCAACTAAATCTTCAATTTTTTTGTACAAATCTGGCAACAATAAAGCTTTGTTGGATAAAAAGTCACTGACTACAAATTCTAAAACAGGATAAAACAGTAACGGTCAAGATTGTCAGAGTCTACATTGCAATATTCCACCTGATCAAACTGTGAAAACATTTAGTTAACTGGTAGTCATCAGTTTTTGAAAGTTCACTCAGAGAATCATCAGACCTCACAAATTTGTTAAAATTTTTATAACATGCAAGGCATAAAATGGCTTTGCCTGCAGACAATGAACACAGGGCCCAGGGTCCCTGCCACTGTGGGCTTCAGAACAGTTAGTTTTTTGGGGGCATTACTACTACTAGTCAACTATGGTAAAATCAGTCTTGCAAAATACAGTTGTTTAATCAATTAAATATCATATATGCAGTTACATACAGATAACAAATTTAGACTACTTTCTATGTATAACACACACACTGGCTGGTTTTTGTTTTCAGAGTCACATTCATTCAATCATTGTATACCTGTTACACATAAATTCATAATTCATTTGCAGAAGAAAATCAGGTAAATTTTAAAAGTCAGCATTCCTAAATATATTTGATAAACTAATTGCCTTTGAAATAATCGCCACATTAGATATTTACAAGATTAACTGACAGCAAACGGGAAAGGAGTCTAAACAAAGTGCATTGCCGAGACGGGGGGAAAGGGGGTGGGGCGTAATCTGATGTAAACAATGCAGTTTTCTTGTAAACTTTCGGTTAAAATATAAAGATATTAATAAATCTAATAAAAGGCAGACATATACACACTACATGGGAGTTTTGGGGGAGAAATGTTCACCAAAATGGGCAAATTTTACACTAAAACAAGGCGAAAATTAAAAAAAACATGCCTCCTCGAATTTTCTTTCAGGAATGATTTCCATTCAGGGTGACGGAATTTCCAGTTGAGAGAGCATTTACTATTGGTTGATGATGCTATATCACCCCTGTATCATCAATTGCATGTCCTAATATAGAATTGTGTCAGCTTTTTCATTGGCCGAAAAATGTAAACAAACCGAACCTCGTGTTTTTACACATTTTAGAATGCACGATTCGAAACACGTTTTTGACTAATATAAACCTCGGTCGCTTGTCTGATATAGCCAGTCATTGCAAAAAATATATATATATTTCATAGAAATCACGTTTCTATCACAATTTTGTCTATTTAATACTTTATTTCACGTTTATCCTACAACGGCGCGAATGAAAAATTTTGCGGGACTTGTAAAGCGGCACCTAGCGGGAATTTTTTGCGGTTATCGCCCCCTGACTGCGTGGTTTTAGAATCACTAGCTATAACGGTCAAATCATGGGTTTGCTTGCTTTACTTGCCACAAAACGTAAAACACGTTTTTTTTGCATTATGTAAATAACAAGTCCGATCACGGGAATAGACAAAATTTCCGGAAAAGAAAAATTAAAAAAATATGTTACACGACAACTCACATCGACTATTTTCATATTTAGCCATTGCCTATGAATACCGCAGACATCGTTCGACACATGAGCTCACATTATTGACGTTATTGGTCATTTAATATTATATGAGATAGATTTAACATAAGGCGAGCGCTAAATGTTCCACTCAAAAGGTTGCACTGCTTAGAACATTTTGCCAGCTATATTGAGTAGTTGTTGTAATATGTACAGACAGATTGGTAGTTTTCTCCTTGTAAGAAAAGTTTGAAGATAAGACCGGGGTAATCAGAAGCCATACATCGAAGGACAGACAATACAATGGTCAAAAGAAAAAGGACAATCAACATTCTACAAAACATTACACAGAAAACTAACTGTGTGTAAAGGCTGATGTCCCGGAAAGGTAAGCAGGGTAAGTTCCTGCTCCACACGTGGCACCCGTCGTTTTCCTATTGTTACATGCCCGGTCATAAGTCATGAATGAGGAAAGTAGTGGATTGTGATTACGACAATCGGAACATATCCGTGGTTATTTGTGACACAAACACCCTGTAATGGTTAACGGTGGTGACCGTAAAACTTTCAACTTAACCAATAATAATCCTTCCTTGTTAGCAGCAACCCTCTGTCAAGGAAAGCATGGTATAAACCACAAACTCTGGAATATCAGATCAACTGAGAGATATATACGTCATATGAAGGTGCTGCTGGAATGGTGTTACATATAAATGGAAACTTCACAATGGGAAAATTTAATTTATCTCATTTTTCTTTTAAGCGGTCCTTAATGTCAGTATCGTGGTGTAGGTCAATACATGAAGCTAACCAAGTTGTCCGGTTTCCTGCAGAAGTAAAATTGACTAACACGATAAAGCTGAAATGAAATATTCATCAAGATATAAATAATTTTATGCTGAACTTCTTCTACTTGAGCATTGACAGGATAATTGTTTTGTTATCTACGGTCACTTACCAACATATAGTTTTTCTGGTACCGGATTAATGTTGAGTGACGGTCAGAAACGGCAACATCATAAGCACAGAGGTCACAGAGGACACCAATGATTAGAACGACTCTTGTTTCTATTCATTTAAGACAATCTAACAATTGTTCTGGGCTTTTTGTATATTGCAGAATAAACAGTTTCCGAACATTGTCGGAAAATGTAAAATTCATCTGTACTCGTTTCGAAAAGAGTTCAGAAAAGCTTGCCAAAGATTCGCTTTTCTACCTGTTTCTAAAGTTGGTACAAATAAATTATATGTTTTCCGACAATGTAAGTATATTGTCTATGTAGAAAGGGATTTAGTGTATGTTTTATTTATATCAATACTTTCAGATTAAGCAAAGTTGTGGATACTGGTATTTATTACACCCAAAGGTTTTACTTCTTTTATGCTACATCTACATGAACCATTGCTATTTATAATAAACAAAAATAAAATGAGGTATTTAGAAGGATACATCTCTGAAAACATTTGATTATTTGGTTACCTAGATTATGCCAGATATTACTTAACGCCGTTCTGCGTTAGTATTTCAGCTATATTCCAAAAGGAGAACAAGTTCAAGAATATATATAAACGACATAGAACTCAAGGAGAGATGCCGATATTCACTGGAAAAGTATGGAGAGATGGGTAGGGACGAACAAATTAGTCTTTTGTATCGGCTGCAATGCAACTACTCTTTTTCGAAATCTACAAAAGAAGTGTCTTAGCGTGCAGGGGGTGTGACCCTCTCCAAACAAGCTCCCATTATGGTCCAAGGGAAGACTTTCCAGATAATAACATTACAACCCCCTACCCATCAAGAGGGCATCCACTAACCAACCCCTGTTCAGCTCCGTGTTTAATCCCTAAAACATTGACCAGTACCGATCCCATATTTTTTTTATCTATAACAAATATTTTAATGCATATTATTAAACGTTGTTGATAATAAAGAATAAACAAACCAAACCGGGTTCGCTAAAAGATGAAATATGCGTTGTATGTAACCATCCCTGTTAAACTATTTTGTAAATACATTTATCATTAACAATATACATTTCTTATAGAGAATTAATATATTGGTTTATACTATAGATAACCTATAATCGAACACCACAATTCAATGGGTTTCCCTCACAATATTTAATATTAAAGATTAGATTTAAAAGTTACCAACCTTTGAGAACTAAATGTGGTCTTATCAGGAATGAATAGAAAACCTATTTACAACACGGTAAAGCATGTAGTTAGGACATTAGGTACGTATTATCATTGAATCACTACTATATCAAAAGATAAAACTGTATAAATTGGCTAATTTATTTTATAGCAAATAATAAACATTAAAACAAATGATAAAATACAAAGAATACAGAAGGAATATACAGATATTATATATGTATGTCTGAACCTATCACATTGTGGTTAAGTTCATGATAGATGTAATCGTCAAAACGAGGTTCATCTCAGAATAAATTAATTTTAGTGTCACAAGTCATTTTATGCGTGTTTTGATTGGTTTAAAAAGTTGAGGTTATTTTCATATGTACTGAATCTGAAAATAGACGTCGTTCTCAAGGCGTCGCGTGCCGTTGTCATCAGGCGATATCACAATATCACAGCAAAACAAATTTGAATTAATTTATCAGGATTGATCGAAATTATTTTTTCGGTTTATTCGAAATAACCTCAATCAGGTTGTACACACCCTTGCGTACGCGGGTTACCCGGTGTGTACAACCTGTTAGAGGTTATTTCTTCATGAACCGAACAAAAATTGCGATAAATCCTTAAATAATGGCAGTTAAGTTGTCAGATCATATACATATTTATTTAAAATTCACATTCTACACCGGCGCAGTCATATAGAAATGAATTAATTTTCCCTGACCAAAATCTGTCAATTAAATTGATTTGTATATTAAACTGATAAAAATATGAAAATAATATCTATATTAGTTGATTTACTATTGAATGGGAGAATGGCCTTATGCAATAGTAATATGCAGTCAAACCTGTATTAAGAGGTCACATCTGGGAGAAAGAAAAAGTGGCCTTATAAGACAGGTGACCTCTTAAAAGAGGTTCAATTCATATGAAATTTTCTATGACAGTACAAGAAAAATGTGACCTTTTAATACAGGTGACTGCTTAATAGAGGTGACTGCATGGACAAGTTTGACTGTATTTGATAGTTGTCATAAACAATAAATGTCAAATGTATTTTTATTATAATTCATCTTTTAATGTAAAATACTAATTTCAAAAGAAAAATCATGTCAAGGATAATTTGTTCTCGTGTCATTGTTGACTATGATATCTTAGATTACTTTAAGGTTCTGTCCGATGTGCATGTACCCGTGCTACATACATTTATATATTGTATATCTGTGCCGGATATGGGAAGTGATTGTAAAACTATATCACAAACAGTTGCAATGACCTTACCCAATGTAAAATAAGTAAAATTACTTCTCATATAATAAAATAGTTCTAGTTAATGTTATCTATTGATGGTATTTTGTCCACCATGAGTGTCATTGTATTGGTACTATGGATCTTATTGTTATAGTGTCTATTTCAATGGTATGTCCAAAATTAAAATTAAAATTAAAATTAAAATGTCAATTATCAAAAAATAAAAATCTAAACCAATCCAATGATTTTTAGCAAAAGGTTAATAACGATTACAATTAATTAATATTTCAATGTGTGTTGCACTCTAATATATATTAATGAGTGATGATATCCACCCGAGTTCACCCTCGGTTATTAGTGAGGTTCGTGTTGCTGTAATCTTTAGTGCTTTGTAGATCATTATCTCTTTTTCGTTTTTCTGTTGGTCATTATATTGTCTGTACCTCGATTTACGATTTCTGGTATCTTCAAACTCTTATTAGTGACATATTTATTTCGTTGCCTTTAAAATTCATTTGAATAACAAAATATTTCTGAAAATATTTTTTATTCATGTACATTGTTATCTAACCACTATCAATGTAAACAAAGATTATCAACAGTTATTCAACGACTCAGTGTGACGTATTTTTCAAATGCTTTGAAACATTCATGAGACCTTTACAATCAGTTTGTACACACGAATGAATGATAATATTTGTCATATAACTATATTTATCAACACAAAACGGAAGAAATATAGAATTACTATAAAAACATACCAGTAATTATGTAGGTAGTACATATAGTATAGTGCATTAGGAAGTACCGATCATAACAAAATAATGTGTCACACAGGTAATTATGTGTGAAATACAGTTTGAAGATATCAAAGGGGTAATCAGATGCAGCAATGGCAGACAATACAATGGTTAAAAGAAGAAAAAACACAACGTTCTACAAAACACTACATATAGAAAACTAAAGTTTGAGCAACACGAACCCCATCATATTATGTGTTTATGTGGGATCAATACAATAGTTAAGCTATATCGTGATCATCAGGTTCAACCGGAGTACATGGAGAAAACCACATGCATCTTAATGCTAACATAAACCAATCAATAATATGTTCTTCTTTGGCCTATCAATTTTGGTATCTGCCTCTGATTCAGTTTCCGTCAACGATGATCATGGTAGTGAGATAATAAAGTAATCGGAAAAGAGGATACTATACGTTCTTTCGTTATATAATATAAATCTCTTTTGAAGTGCCTATGTCAATCCTGGAAAGCGAGTCGGGTCATGCATGTGTGTGTGAGTAGTCGGGTCATGCATGTGTGTGTTAGTAGTTGGGTCATGCATGTGTGTGTTAGTAGTCGGGTCATGTATGTGTGTGTGGTAGTAGTCGGGTCATGCATGTGTGTTAGTAGTCGGGTCATGCATGTGTGTGTTAGTAGTCGGGTCATGCATGTGTGTGTTAGTAGTCGAGTCATGCATTTGTGTGTTAGTAGTCGGGTCATGCATTTGTGTGTTAGTAGTCGGGTCATGCATGTGTGTGTTAGTAGTCGAGTCATGCATGTGTGTGTTAGTAGTCGGGTCATGTATGTGTGTGTGTTAGTAGTCGGGTCATGCATGTGTGTTAGTAGTCGGGTCATGCATGTGTGTGTTAGTAGTCGGGGTCATGCATGTGTGTGTTAGTAGTCGAGTCATGCATTTGTGTTAGTAGTCGGGTCAGGCATGTGTGTTAGTAGTCGGGTCATGCATGTGTGTGTTAGTAGTCGAGTCATGCATGTGTGTTAGTAGTCGGGTCATGCATGTGTGTGTTAGTAGTCGGGTCATGCATGTGTGTGTTAGTAGTCGGGTCATGCATGTGTGTTAGTAGTCGGGTCATGCATGTGTGTTAGTAGTCGAGTCATGCATGTGTGTGTTAGTAGTCGGGTGATGCATGTGTGTTAGTAGTCGGGTCATGCATGTGTGTGTTAGTAGTCGGGTCATGCATGTGTGTGTTAGTAGTCGGGTCATGCATGTGTGTGTTAGTAGTCGGGTCATGCATGTGTGTGTTAGTAGTCGGGGTCATGCATGTGTGTGTTAGTAGTCGGGTCATGCATGTGTGTGTTAGTGGTGTCGATTTTGCCTCTGGTTACGATTTTTCGATTAGAATTTGGAATTGTTTCGACAGTGTGGCATAATTGGTTTTTCATTTTATTTCTTATATAATACATATTACTCATCCTTTCCCATGATAGAAAGAATAACTTTGTTGTCCTTTTTACTCTTTTCAGGAGTTGATGAATTTGTAATCCATTAAGGAGTTACAGTGATGAAAGTCGGGAATATAAGACACTGGTATATTTGATTGCTGGTCATATATTGAAGATGAACAGAACATTTATCCGAGTTTTTCGTATGCTACCAAGGATTTTACTAATTGCTGTTATTCTTGTACTAGGAATTATTGCTATATCACAACATGTTCACATAGAAATAACAGCTACTAAAAGAGATGTACACCAAACTACATTCCCATTAGTCACATCAACCGTACGATCGGTTACAGCCAGAACAACTACCGTCACCACTCCTTATCACACAGTTTCTGTTGATACTATGAACACGACTAAACTTAGCATATCATATAATACAATAAATCTACATCCGTATAAATACATAAGAATTCCATCCGGTGTTTGTACATCCACTGGTAATCGAGTTGACCCTCGTTTGTTAATTTTAGTAAAATCGAACATTTTTCAGTTTGGTCATCGTATGGCCATTCGAATGACATGGGGTAGCATTTCGGACAGTTCGATTCAGTTAGCATTTTTACTTGGATACTCACCGTTAGTTACGCCTTTTGTTAAAATGGAATATGAGTTGCACAAAGATATTATACAGGAAAACTTTCTTGATGAATATAAAAATAATACTTTAAAAACAATAATGGGTTTTAATTGGGTAACCACTTATTGTAATCAGTCAAAGTTCATATTATTTGTGGATGATGACTACTTTGTAAATGTTCCAAACGTACGAGACTTCGTAAATAACATCATTGCAAATCAGTCTACGTTTATAGGATATAAATATGGAAAGGCTAGACCGCGGCGTAAACAGAATTCAAAATGGTATGTTTCAAAAGAGGAATATCCTTACGAATACTGGCCTCCTTACATCAGTGGTGGTTCAATGCTTATATCGATGGACGTTATAATAAATATGACGAAAACTTTTCCATACGTGAAACAGCTATATATAGACGATGTCTATCTAGGAATTGTGGCAGATCTACTGAACATCACATTGTCTCATGACAGGAGATTCGAAACTAAATATGTTCCTGGTCAGTTACGAACGTTGTTGTCAAGTCATGAATACGGTTCACCGCACAACCTAGTTCACCAATGGAGCAAAATTGATGATGAAACATAACAAATGTTGGTATAATATACACAATTCATAAACATTGTGTACTAACACATATGGAGATATAACCGAAAAGAAGGTATGCTATTGATAGCATGGGCATAACCCGTTTCGTGTGGCCGTTATCGTGCATATGCCAAAGGAGTTTGAAGTATTAGTTACAAAAAGTAAGACTGAATTGTATGTGGTGGTAGCATATTAATGTTGAAACTGAGGAATGACATTTAAGATTAAATTGTATAATAAGTTTAGCTTTCTGGGTCTGACATACTCCTATAAGTAATACGTGTAAAATATTTACATTTATATGCTTGTACATTTGTTTTTATAAAAAATAAAAAGATGAAAAACCAGAAATACGGTATCCCCCAGAACAGTTCTAATTTCAACGAAACATTGTAGACTCAGAGGCAAAATAGATACACCTAGCAAACACACACGTAAACATGTATTCTCATGGCTTGGTAAATACACTTCACTCAAATGTGGTTGGGATAAATTTGTTCTATGGTACCTGAACATCCCCCTTTAGTAAAATGATGCAGGGATGTACGTGTTTTCCACGCGAATAAAATTCCTCGCCTATAATTGAGTGAGTAGCGTTGCTGTAAAAATGTTTTAATCTTCAACTTACTCAATACTATAATTATTCGTCGTGTCGTCAATGTTGTCATATACACATTAATTATTCTACAAAAGATAGCCGATGACATTGACGTTAGATAGTACACAAAGCTATCTGAGGACATATTAGGGAAACGAGGATTATCTTTGAACCATAACCGAATTTTCACTGCAGTTTTTGTTTTCTGAACAAGAAAAGCTAAGACATATCTTATATGGTAGTTCAGATGTATACAGAAATCCTGATTCGACCATACATTGTACATATGTAATTATATGATTAGCATGACCTTTAATAAGTTTGGTCCAGTTTTCATCACACACAATTATCAAAATAAAGATAAAGCGTTTCCTGTCAAAGGCATTTCCAACAGTGAAACGTGAATTAAGAAAATTTGAAGATATCAAATGAGTAACCAGAAACCATAAATCGGAGAAAGGCAGACATTTATATTTCCAAAAGAAAAATGAGAGTGATCCACAAAACATTATACAGAAAACGAAAGATTAAGCAACACGAACCCAGTTAGACAAATGCAGTTGTTGGGTTGTAGCAAAACCTCTTTAAACATTCCCTTTGGTAAAGAGTCTGAGGATTTACCCTATTTATATTGGATACCTAAACTCCATAAGACACCATACAAAGAAAGGTACATAGCGGGATCATCAACTTGTTCGACGAAAGAATTGTCTATTCACCTGACAAAGATTCTGCAGTAAAAGAGGGACAACAGAAATATTGTAGATTTTAGAGCTGTCAAATTTTTGTTCTTCCCTCGACGGGATTTGAACCCACACCATTGATACACTGCAGCACCATTCGCTTAGCCTTACGTCCAGCGCCCTAGACCACTCGACCACATCTGAAAATTAAAACAAACAGTGTTAGAATTAGATTTTTGAGCTGTCAAATTTTTGTTCTTCCCTCGACGGGATTTGAACCCACACCATTGATACACTGCAGCACCATTCGCTTAGCCTTACGTCCAGCGCCCTAGACCACTCGACCACATCTGAAAATTAAAACAAACAGTGTTAGAATTAGATTTTTGAGCTGTCAAATTTTTGTTCTTCCCTCGACGGGATTTGAACCCACACCATTGATACACTGTAGCACCATTCGCTTAGCCTTACGTCCAGCGCCCTAGACCACTCGACCACATCTGAAAATTAAAACAAACAGTGTTAGAATTAGATTTTTGAGCTGTCAAATTTTTGTTCTTCCCTCGACGGGATTTGAACTCACACCATTGATACACTGCAGCACCATTCACTTAGCCTTACGTCCAGCGCCCTAGACCACTCGACCACATCCACTCCCTATATTTATATATATATATAAACGTCTAAAATTTTAGCACAACAATATATAAAAAGATGTTAAAATGTAACAAAAATAACTATAAGTCTACAAAAAGACTATAATTATAATTAAATCGACGGATATTTCGCTTGACCGACAAGCTTCATCAGCGTCTGTAATAATCGAGGGAAGAACAAAAATTTGACAGCTCAAAAATCTAATTCTAACACTGTTTGGTTTAATTTTCAGACGTATATTTAATATTTAGTATTAACCTAGTATCACAAGTAACTTTGAGATCCAGTGGGACAGATATATCGCATGGTTGTCACTTGCTTGGACGTTTGTATAATATACTTTATTTCCTGTGACTGTATAATGAATTCTTCATGATCCTATGCAATATATTAAATTTTGCTGAGTTAGATTACAGTCAAATTAAAATATTACGTCTATATGTACCATCTTCACACGCTTATACACATGTCTTATGTCTATCTCTAGATTTGCCTTAGAGACAAGGTAGCACTACGATTATTGAAGCTCCTTTTAAGGGAGTGGATGTGGTCGAGTGGTCTAGGGCGCTGGACGTAAGGCTAAGTGAATGGTGCTGCAGTGTATCAATGGTGTGAGTTCAAATCCCGTCGAGGGAAGAACAACAATTTTACAGCTGAAAAATCTAATTCTAACGCTGTTTGGTTTAATTTTCAGACGTATATTTAATATTTAGTATTAACCTAGTATCACAAGTAACTTTGAGATCCAGTGGGACAGATATATTGTATGGTTTGGTTTAATTTTCAGACGTATATATATATATACATATATATATAAACGTCTAAAATGTTAGCACAACGATATCAAAAAAAGATGTTAAAATGTAACAAAAATAACTATAAGTCTACAAAAAAACAATAATTATAATTAAATCGACGGATATTTCGCTTGACCGACAAGCTTCATCAGCGTCTGTAATCTGATTATATATATTACATTATCTATATATATATTACAGTAAATCTGTATAATTAGTAATTATGCATAATTACTGAAATTTTTAGGAATTATGTATAATAGCTGACGGGTTTAGGAATTATATATAATTACTGAAATTTTCAGTGATTATGTTTAATTACTAAAACATATTGCCAGTTATTATGCATAATTACTGAAATGCTCATTTAACTTTACATGCGTTAGGAAAGGGCTAAAAAGTTTAACGCTTTAATCAAATCAATGTCACATAAAACACTTTACAAAGAAGAAGTGATAAATACATTCATTTATTTTTACAAGCAAGATTTGGATGGCATCTACTATTGCACATTTGTCCAACCTTTCTGCATGCACATCTATTTGTTTCAAATTTGTTTTTACCACAACAACCACATTTTAAAAACCCTAAGACTGATCTCCCGAAGCCTTCTTCACCATTTGTTTTTCCACAAATCACATGTACAAAGTTGCTACATATTGAACATGAATGAGCGTTTGGAGCTGGTTTCTGACACACAATACATGCTACACTCTCTGTGTTTCCAGTGCCAGAAACCCCATCGGTTATTTCAATAATGTCAAAGTCATTTCTAACTCCAGTGTGTGTGATATCTTTAAGATCATCTTCAGTGCTGATTTTTGAAATTATTTCATCCGGTAAGGAAGTTGAGGTCAGACCAACTTTCGCTTCTACTCCAAGCATTGCCTTATATGGTATTCGTTTAATTCCCGAATGGTAGCTAAGGTTTTTCTGAAATTGCACAAATTTTATTCCAACTAGCCAATCTTTACAACTGTTTTCACGCATCCATGTTACGGTCATATCTTTTATATCTGCGTTTGCTCGCTCAAGACTTCCCTGGCTTTGTGGGTGTCTCGGCTTCCCATGAACGATTTTGCACTCTGGCCATAAATCCTTTAATTGAGATATAATGCTGACAGTAAATTCAACACCGTTATCGCTCTGTAAAATATGTGGAGCTCCAAAAAGAAGAAAAATATCCAAAATCTGCATCGCTACATCAGTCGCTCTTTTTGATTTCAATGACCACAGAACAACAAATTTTGTCATATTATCTTGGTAAACCATGATGTACCTATAATCATTATAGGATAGCGATTGCATATCGATTAAATCCATTTGAGCACGGGAATTAAATTCCTTGCTAACAATAGGTTTAACAACAAGACCTTTACTGGCAAGTTTGCGTTTCTTTAGCTGGCATTCTTCACATAGCTCTTTAAAAAGTTCAAACGCCTCTATAGAAACATTAGCATATTTGTTATTAGCCTCTTTGATCGTTTTATCTCGGCCTCCATGTCCGGTTGCAATGTGAATTTTTTGTATAACATTAAGCATATCTTCTAGACAAACATAATACTTTATGTCATCTTCACAAGAACTGCGTTTACATCACCACACTGAAGGATTTCGTACCTAAAAACAGATGTAAGAAAATGATCAGAGTCAAAATAGAAAATGGAAACTTTTTGTCTATATCAATGTTACCATATGCTATCAATTTTTAGTGACTGATTTAGGTTCAGTTCTATGTTATTGCAATGTTCAAGTTCATAACTAAGCAACAACAAGGACATAAGATGCACTTTATATAGTGCTTAAGTCTATGAATATTTTGTTGACAGAAATAGTAAGGGTCTCATTTTAAATACATTTCAAACCCATATATCTTTGTAATTTGAAAACTTTCGTCATAGAAAATATTTTTTGTATTGGTAATAGCTCACATATATGATAGAGTAAACAAAAGTAAAATGTTTAAATTATACTTACTTTTTAAACAGGTAATAATATGCAGGGGTGTTGTCTTCTTTGCATGTCTCTTTTGTCATCAAGTCCACAATCTCATCATATTTGCTCCTGGTACATATCTTACATTTAGATTTATCTTCTGCAAGTTGCAGTAACCTTTGAGCATAGTCTTGCTCCAATCCAAGAGACATTTGTGCCTGAGCCATATTGTATGCATCAATGTTGTTAAACAGTTGAATTTAAAGTGTCATTCTTAAAACTAGTGTTCACTTAAGATTAACTAACTTGAGAAGAAATAACCAAACAAAATCTACTCACTTTTAAGGTTTTTTAAAAGATTAACATTCAATGTCTATGTTTTAATATATGGCATTAACATTGACTGATCAAGTCTAGAGATGATTATTATTATTAAAATTTTCTAAAATCAAACCAGTAAATTTGTAGAGTAATTAACAAAATTTTCAGTAATTATGTATATTTACTGGTCAATTTCAGGGATTATATATAATCACTAGCATGTTTAGTAATTATACATAATTACTGAAAATTCAGTAATTATCCATAATTCCTGATTATACAAATTTACTGTAACATATATATATATATATGTATCTAATTTAGTTCGCACTACGTGTTTTAGAACCACCTTCATCAGGTACAGCTCAATACCAACAGATTAGAAAGCCATACTAATCTATAAATCCATCTTTTTTACTCTTCAATAACTATCCTCTTCCTGTAGTATAATTATCAGAATTTCTACATGTTCTGAATATACTTTCAAAAACGTCTTTTTACCATAATTGTTTATGGTTTGGTAGGCTTTGGTGTCATGTAGGATTTATTTTCGACCTTCATTTTATGATGTTATCTAAATTGGTTTTAGAAATGTTTGACGATTTAGTATCATAGTGTATTGTTTGCGAATTTCAATGAAAATAAATTTGAAGCAAAATCCATCACTATTCTTCACATTTTACATTGACACTATACAAACTTTGATTTTTTTTCAAAGTTGAGGTCACCCTATTAGCTTTATTGTAACCGATGATAAAACAACGACACATATTTACATAGAAAACACATATACAGAGTATTCTATCTATTTTCCTTAAATATGTGTCAGAGCAGCTGTACATAAAATAAAAGTTCATGAGGAGAATTTTGGATAAACGTTTGTTCCCTGTCTTGACATGTTTATACCCACTATGATGGCAGTTAGTACAGAATAAGTCTTACATTGTCTTTGGAAAAGAGACAGTTCCGAAAATATAAGATCCATTGGATTCCAACCTTATATCTCACCCGCCGATGTACCTGACAATCACTGCGTCTATAAAATTACTACCTACCTTGTAAATATATCGGCCACATCTTCTTTTCTTTTTACTAGAAAGAAATACAAATTTACAATGTCCTGATATTAAATGTGGGGTTTATGAATGTTCTATACAATTTTATTAAATGTGGGGGTTATGAATGTTCTATGCAATTTTATTAAATGTGAGGGTTATGAATGTTCTATACAATTTTATTAAATGTGGGGTTTATGAATGTTCTATACAATTTTATTAAATGTGGGGTTTATGAATGTTCTATACAATTTTATTAAATGTGGGGGTTATGAATGTTCTATACAATTTTATTAAATGTGAGGGTTATGAATGTTCTATACAATTTTATTAAATGTGGGGTTTATGAATGTTCTATACAATTTTATTAAATGTGGGGTTTATGAATGTTCTATGCAATTTGATTAAATGTGGGGGCTATGAATGTTCTATACAATTTTATTAAATGTTGGAGGTTATGAATGTTCTATACAATTTTATTAAATGTGGGGGTTATGAATGTTCTATACAATTTTATTAAATGTTGGGGGGTTATGAATGTTCGGTTCAACTCCATATTTCAGTTTTATTGTGAGTGACAGTATTGTTGGTGGTAGATACCAGAGGAAGCCACTGATCCAATACTGCAAGAAAATGACATGCATAAAATGATGTTGTATCAAGTACACCTATCCATATGCTGGAAGTCACACATTTAATGGTGATAAGCTCTGATTTAAACCGGGACTGTAGGCGGAGCAAACATTCAGATTGTTCTTTATTTTGACCACTGTTATCTCAAGGAGGAAAAATCATTGATACATAGTAAGATTGTTCGGAGTTCGGTAATTTTGTTATTACCCTTATTCACAGTTGCTTTTGGAACAAAATATTTGACAGACATGGTCACTAGTGTTCATTCTTACGAAACTTTCAGTCTTATTAAAAATAATATTCTTCATCAGTCTAAAAACTACAGAAATCAGTTCGAAAATTCAAATTTCTGAGGTAGGTGACCTTTAGGTCACGTTGGTCATGTGACATACAGTTTCATAAATATGTTGTTCAACAGGGATTTTTGTGTATCGTTCTATTAATAACACAATACCCTGATTAGTGATCTGATGATAAGCTCCGCCCACAAATTTTGTCGGTAGGCACTACCGCAAATGTCGCTTTAAGAGGTAGAGGTTAATCTAATTACCATACCAACCTCAATTTTATCATGAATGTCACCCACCTGCCCAGACAACCTGTTATGAAATAGATTTACCTTAATTACCTAAAATGACTTAAATTAACAATGCTTGTATCCAACTTGCTTTTTTTCATACTTTCTGAAATTTTAATACACAACTTCTGTGTAGATAAAAACGAAACCTAGTTTCTGTTAAAATATTCAGATTAAAAAGAAATAGAGTGACCTCTAAAAAGACGTTCAATTCATAAAAATGTTATATGACAGGACAAGAAAAGGTGGCCTTTTAATACAGGTGACTGCTTAATAGAGGTGAACGGATGGGTAGGTTTGACTGTAAGCAGAGTAGGGTTGAATTCTAAAATATATTAGACAGATTGGTAATTGTGACCTTTCATTTTTCAGGTCTTGTGTTAACATTTCAATTCGGAAATTCTACCTTTAATAGACTCCTGTTAAGTCATAAAAGTCACCAAACTACACAATGTATTTGTTTTCTGTAGAGAGCTTAAATTAGAAGATAAAACAGATCATCTTAAAAAAAAATTAAATGACTTGAACATTAGAGTGGACGAGTTAAATAAGGAAATAGACAATCTCAATATAGACAGACGCAAGTATGTGGATGAAATACAGAAACATACAACAGAAATGGAACAGTTATCCCCTGCGATGGAGGCATCTGTAAGTACTTACAGTTGAAATTCGTTAGTCCTGTCAATTTTGCTGTTATTTCGTGTCATATAAACCCTTATTTCTTGATCATCAATTTCTCGAACAGTCGAACTATTTTATGGTCCCGTAATAATAAATGAGTACAAATTACCTTTACAAACTCGAACTCAAATTCATCTGGAAGTGTCAAACACTTTCAATTTAAGTAGGCCTAATTACTATATCCAGATAAAATAAAAATACCTGTACTGCATAACTGTTTACATAACAAATAATGGTTATTTAAGTAGGCCTAATTACTATATCCAGATAAAATAAAAATACCTGTAATGCATAACTGTTTACATAACAATTAAAGGTTATTTAAGTAGGCCTAATTACTATATCCAGATAAAATAAAAATACCTGTACTGCATAACTGTTTACATAACAATTAAAGGTTATTTAAGTAGGCCTAATTACTATATCCAGATAAAATAAAAATACCTGTACTGCATAACTGTTTACATAACAATTAAAGGTTATTTAAGTAGACCTAATTACTATATCCAGATAAAATAAAAATACCTGTATTGCATAACTGTTTACATAACAATTAAAGGTTATTTAAGTAGGCCTAATTACTATATCCAGATAAAATAAAAATACCTGTACTGCATAACTGTTTACATAACAATTAAGGGTTTATTTGAGTAGGCCTAATTACTATATCCAGATAAAATAAAAATACCTGTACTGCATAACTGTTTACATAACAATTAAAGGTTTATTTAAGTAGGCCTAATTACTATATCCAGATAAAATAAAAATACCTGTACTGCATAACTGTTTACATAACAATTAAAGGTTATTTAAGTAGGCCTAATTACTATATCCAGATAAAATAAAAATACCTGTACTGCATAACTGTTTACATAACAATTAAAGGTTATTTAAGTAGGCCTAATTACTATATGCAGATAAAATAAAAATACCTGTACTGCATAACTGTTTACATAACAATTAAAGGTTATTTAAGTAGGCATAATTACTATACCCAGATAAAATAAAAATACCTGTACTGCATAACTGTTTACATAACAATTAAAGGTTATTTAAGTGGGCCTAATTACTATATCCAGATAAAATAAAAATACCAGTACTGCATAACTGTTTACATAACAATTAAAGGTTTATTTAAGTAGGACTAATTACTATATCCAGATAAAATAAAAATACCAGTACTGCATAACTGTTTACATAGCAATTAAAGGTTATTACCTGTCGCATGTTTTTGAACTTTTAATTACGATTAATAAAGAAAGATTGTTGTTATCAAGCCGAGCCAACCCTCGATAGTAATTGAAACAATCGGAAGATTAAATGATTACAATCCTAATAAAATTTATTAAAACAATATTTTAAATTGTTATTAACATGAATTAGTATTATTGAGAGTGTGATCACAAGGTTCATCTAAATACCAAAACTAGAAATGTACTAGTTGTGAAATTCCGATTATCCTGTTTTTATGTCTATATTATAGTTGGGGAAAAAAATATAATTGCTTCCAATTCAATTTTTTTTTAAAGAAAATTATCATTTGCTAAAATTTTAAATTTGTACTTTAATTATATATATCCGAATTATCAAACATTATACTGATATCGATCCAACTGTTACTACCCGACCTTGTATTTCCTATATAAAATAGATCACAAAAACTGAAAAGCGTTTCTAATAAACATTTGAAGATACCAAATAGGTATTCAGAAGCCGTAGTTTGTGAGAACTTTCTAATTGATTAGATATTTTTTACGACTAAGGCCCACTGTAACATGCATCAGTTATCATAGCGTAATGAAACTCTCCCAGGCCAGAACCAGATTTTTCTCTCTCTGAAATTACGGAACTTCGGTGGCTCGAACTTCCGATAACTCGAATACACTTTGACAGTCCCTTTGAGTTCGAGCCACCGAAGTTCTAATGTATTTTAATTCTTATATTATAAAATGAATGAATTTTTTATACCCCCGCTGCACCGGAAGGGGGGATTTACTGTTTTACCTCTGTCCGTCCGTCCGTCCGTCCGTCCGTCCTTCCTTCAGTCCAAGATATTTTTCATCGCATTTTTCTCAGCAACTATTGATGGCAGAAATCTGATATTTGGTCACAAGCTTCATATAGGTATGCCATATTGTGGGAAGTGTTTTTGGATCCGTCAGATTCCTACTTCCCGTTTGCTGACTTAGTTGGTTTTTATACACATTGAACATATATGCGGGGGTATCATAAGTGAGCATTAGCTCATAGTTCACCTTGTTTTTCCTTTGCTGTTTTTATGAATTAATCAGCTTAAAAATGTGCTTGTAGAAAACCATGGTCTATTTTCTGGAATTGATATTGTAACATACTCAATTAATTACCCACTAAAACTTTGTTGAAATCAAATACAAATGGGCGGGGCTTATACTGTGGTACAACATGCAGGTCTGATGTTGTACCATAGCTAAAAATGTCAGTCATTTCATTTCTGTTACAAAACATATATACCATGTGACGCACTCATGAACTTATTGAAACAAATTCATTCTTGGGATTTGTTTGTTTAAATAAGTTAATTTGTAAGCCTGCGGTATCTACATGTATAATACTTATGTCATATTTATAATATTAATATGTCTGGTTTCTGTTACCAACTGTGTTTAATTTATTCTACAAAATAAGAAAATTAAAAAATTCAGAACACTTTAACAATAAAAAACCTTTTTTCACAAAGTTTTTTTTAAGCATTTAATACTTTCCAGAAAGTCTGAATACAAACCCAAGGAGTCATCGTTTCCTGCCTTGACTTAAGTCATCTTGCATTTAAAAGTACATCAATAACTACCTTGAGATTTCTTTGTTGAAAACATCTATATGCAAATTGTTTTTAGTCTAAAATGACAGAAAATAATGTTAATAACAAATGTATCAAGAAAGGAAATTTAGTCCGCTCAAGAAATTGACTACTTAAGCTTATTTTAAATGTTATATTTTTATGGACATTATGACGGAAATAGTGACATTAACAATTTTTGTAATTGAAAATTTATTCAAGTAAACATTTTTATTTTTCGCCATAAATGCATATCCTTGAATCTTACTACTTGCCCAGTTAAATCAGTGGTAATAATAGTCTGGCATAAGGATGTGCAAGAAGTGCATGGTTTTTTTATCATCAAAATGTTACAAGTTATTTAATAAGTATGTATGGATTCAAGATTCATTTTTACAGGATGGAGAACTGAAGTCAGAACACTCCAGAAAAATTAAAGAACTTTCACAACTTGCACAAGACAAACAGAACGAAATAGAATCTCTGAAGGCTGAACAAAATGAGCTGGAAATGGAAATGATCAGCAACCGTAAAACTATGAAATTCATCTGTGCTAAAGCTAGGACTGAATTTGTCAGTAAAGAGATGAAGAAGGACCTTAAGGCAGGAATAAAGGTAAGTGATCTAAGGATGGGGTAGTCAAAGTAATGAAATAGTCAAGCCAGCCCATGTGGTCACGTGTGACCTCTATTAACTGTCATCTGTATTAGAAGATCACCTTTTTCTTATCTGGTTATAGACAATTTCATATGAATTGAACCTCTTTTAAGACACTGTCTGTCTTAAAAGACCACTTTTTCTTTGTCCTAAATGTGACCTCTTAATACAGGTCTGACTGAATTATGAACAGTAAGAATAACAACAAAACTTAATTACCAGTTTCGGCCATTGTCCAGTTACCACAAGATGACAAAATGATTTGTGAATAATACTTTATGTGAAAGTGAATAAAAAAGATATTTTTTCTTTTCATAAAACCGTCTAAATAAATATCCGCCAATTAATCAGACTTATAAAACTGCCAAATTTTGACACCATAGATATTACTTTTGTTATCAACTAGATGGATGTATTGAAAATACACTAACATTTTTATGTAAACAAAATTTCAAAGGCATATTTCATTATTTTTTTTTCAAGATTGCAAGATACACATGATATGTGTGTATACACGATATGTGTACAGTACATTGTGTTGAATGAATTTGCAAAATGGCCGACATCATCTTTATGCATAAAGTATACAAAGATAATCAAAGAATCAAATCAATTTTAGTTAATAAAATTGAAGTGTTACTTAGGCCAAAAAAAAATATATGTGTGTTTCCGATTACATGGCCTTCAAAATTAGGGTCGGTAGGTTGGGATTTTTTTTTTTTTTTTTTTTTTTTTTTTTAAGCCTACAAGTATGCTCCTTCCTCTAAAATCACACAAACTTGTTTCTTTCTTTCTTACTACAGCTTATTAAGGGTACCTGTAAACTGCGAAACGAAATATACCGAAACGA
Organism: Bathymodiolus brooksi; assembly: GCA_963680875.1. Lineage (NCBI taxonomy): Eukaryota > Metazoa > Mollusca > Bivalvia > Mytilida > Modiolidae > Bathymodiolus > Bathymodiolus brooksi. The sequence continues at coordinate 60,739,544 of OY804578.1, forward strand.
AACCAAACGAAACCAAACGAAATGAAATTCACCGAAACGAAACGAAATCGATGCCAAACGAAATAAACCGAAACGAAACGAAACGGTATAATACAAAATGAAATAAAACCTATTTTAACGAAACAATTTCTTGGGGAAAGACAAGACAAAAATTAAATGAAAAAAATAGAGAAAGTATCATTTAAGCATAGAAAAAGATAGTTCATTGTTTTCCAGGTTTATATAAAAAAAAATCGTTCTTCATCTAGCAATGACGAAATGATTGATTCATCGATTGTTGACTGCTAAGCACCACTGTAGCACATCAGTGATATTCCAGCCATACTGTGCTGAATGACGAAATGAAAATGACGGTTATGTGG